>OY282606.1:117940663-120340663 GCA_958298945.1 Atherix ibis
TATTTTTAATTAGATTAATTAGAGAGCAGACAGAGTTAATTCAATTTGAAATTCTTCAATAGAAAACCTTCTATCATATTATTCATTTTATAGTTTGGAAAAACATAGTATTATTTTTTAATAATTATTATGTTTGTAAATAGTTTAAAAAAATTTTTGTTTATAATAAAAATTGCCATTTTTATTTATTATAATAAAATGATAAAAAAAAGGAAAACAATACCTGATTTGATGCTGGAACAACGGGCTCTAAATTATGATTATTCGAACAAATTTTGTTCTGTGATGAGGCTTATTTGTCGTTTGGTGGATCCATTAATAAGCAAAATTATCCTATATGCGGCTCTTAAAATTCAAAAGTGACTCTGTAAAAGCCATTGCATTTACAAGAGTGACAGTTTGGGTTGTCTTTTGGTCTGAAAGTGTTATTGGCTGTATGATAACTTTTGGTCTGAAGGTGTCATTGACTGTTATTATCGTTTCTTAGCGCTTATTGGCTGTATGATAACTTTCGGTCTGAAGGTGTACATCAGTATGATAACTGATGTTTTTTTATCATAACTTCATCTGGAATATATACCAGGTGTATGAGCTTAAATCCGTTGTTTTTTAGTCAAAAAAACACATGTTTTTTTTTCATAGAAAAAAAAATAAATTTATTCAAAGTACTTGCTCTCGCTAGCTGCATGTTTTTCACATCTCTCGGGCAATTTGTGGATACCACGCCAAAAAAATTCCTTCTCTTTCGAGGCAAACCACCCATCAAGCCATTTTCGGACGTCTTTGTAAGAATCAAAGTGCTGCTCAGCGAACGCGTGGCCCATCGACGAAAACAGATGGTAGTCGGAAGGGGTCAGGTTTGGTGAATAAGTAGGGTGGGGTAGCACCTCCCAGTTGAGTGTCTCCAAGTAGTTTCGGGTCATTTTTGACGTGTACGATGGTGCGTTCTCGTGGAGGAAAATCAGCTTGTCATGCCTTTGTTGATAATCCGTCCTTTTTTCACACAGAGCACGGTGCAATTTGATCAGTTGCTGGTGGTAGCGGTGGGCATTGACAGTTTCACCAGGTTTCAACATCTCATAGTAGACGATACCCTGCTGATCCCACCAAACACACAGCATCGTCTTCCGTCCGAAGCGATTTGGTCTTGGGGAAGATGTTGATGATTCGCCGTGATCAACCCACGATTTCTTGCGTTTAGGATTCTCGAAATATTTCCACTATTCATCGCCTGTCACAATCCGAGGCAGAAACGACTTTCTGTTTTGTCTGTCGAGCAAGATCAATCTTCCCCATGGCACGCAGACACATGATAATGGCTGGTTGAGTAACACCCAATTGCTCCGCGAGCATTTTTTGCGATGGGGTATAGTCTTCGTTTAAAAGAGCCTGCAATTGATGGTCCTCAACGTTCTTAGGCTGATTTTCACGCTTCTTGCCCCAAAAGTCAAAATTGCCGTCTTTGAACCAACGAAACCAATCTCGGCACGTTGTTTCCGATAAAGCATTGTCAGTATAGGCATCCATAAGCACTCGATGCGATTCGGCAGCCGATTTCTTCAAATTGAAGCAGAAAATCAGAGCTTCCCGCATATACTCTTTTTCTGGCACAAAACTAGACATGATTACCAAAGGAAAAATGTATGTTATGGTACGAAATTACTGACAATGTGCACTGAGCAATGTTGACAGATGTCAAACTTATAAAAAAAATTATGGCGTGTTCATGTTAGCTTAATACGCTCACTCACGCCATCTATGATTAAACAGCGGATTTAAGCATATACCCCTGGTAGTTTTAATAAAAATTGTGTAACAAGGCATACTTAATGACAAATTTTGACTTTGTTACCCGGAAATTTCCCAGGAGATGTAATTTTTTTGATTTGGTGATGTTAATTAACCTCAAATAGTTTTTCCACTTAAG
Organism: Atherix ibis; assembly: GCA_958298945.1. Classification (NCBI taxonomy): domain Eukaryota; kingdom Metazoa; phylum Arthropoda; class Insecta; order Diptera; family Athericidae; genus Atherix; species Atherix ibis. The sequence goes on from OY282606.1 coordinate 117,942,591, forward strand.
TCCATGTAAAAATTAAAATTCATCAAGTAATGGCAGAATTACAGTCCGAAATATGCGAAAAATTTATCAAAAATTACCTACAAAATATCGAATCCTTCAAGAAGAATTGTTGCAGAAATATATTGAAATTAAATAAAATTAAAAGTAAACTTAAAAATGTATTTTATTTAAGTTGATTTTTTAAACCAAATTTTTTCGATTGATTTATATTTTCATTTATTTTGAAATTTTTTAAAGTACTTGTAATCAAATGTAAATTAGTATCTTAATTATCGATTAAGGACATTCACAGAAGTCTTAAATTCGAATTCAGCTAGCAAAATTACTCTTATCGTGGCGCCTAAAATATTAACATTTAATTTATGTTATTCGAAATGACCATAAGATCAACAACAAAAGAATAAAAAGGAAATCAATTTATTTCTGATAGAAATGATTTTTTTTTTTGAACAAAATAACTAATAAAACAATATGAGAATAAATGTGATTAGTTTTTGAATGAGAATCGATATGGATTTGATAAGATTGATTAACAAGTTCATCTTATAGCAATTCCTTTGGTTAATAAAATAGTCGATTTTTGTATTTCGAAATGGTGCCCATGATATTATGGAAAAATATTGTATAATTTCAGAAATGGTTGTATGGAAATTCGGTGGAATACAAAAGGACCTGACTAAGCAAATATTCTTATCATCAGACCGGACTTCGATAAATAGTCTTCAAGCTACTTCAAATTGAGTTTTTTCCTATTTTTTGTTACTTTCAAACCACAATTATTCTGGCAAAACAAAATTCCGAATCTGTTTAAGAGGAAAATACTCACTTTTCTTTCCATATAATAGAAATCCATTTCAACCTCTAAGAGGATTGGTGATGTTCTAGAAACAAATAAACAGTAAAAGATATTTCGAAATTCATTGCATGGAATTTATATACTTGTCGATATTTCCAATCTACTGATTTTTTCGATATTCGACTATTTGTTGAAAATAATTTACTATTTTATAGAATAAACAACAACCGATAAAGATTGCTAGTTTTGTTTGGATAAAATTTATTTTATGTTCTTGCAATAAATTTTGTCCTTTGATGAGTCGAATCAACTGATATCGGCAATAGTAAATAGATTTTTTCAACAGTCAGTTTCCTTTCGACTTCAAATAATCGAATTCACTCATAATCGTAGTTATTTCTTGATATCATCCAAAATAATAAATAGTTTTGATCGTATTTTCTTAATAAATATTCCGAAAATCTTTTCATCCATGTCTGGGTCAGAGTCCGGATAGTATAAGAAATACTTGTAATTTGTGGCTCGTGGCATTCATAACGAAAAAAAAAAATACAATCGATTTTATGTATTTTATACTCTATCTATGAATTATGCACATAAAAATAAATCTATCAATTGCGCTAAGCCTTAAAATTATTATAAAAACAATTGAAAGTTGGATATTGACTCTTAAACGTTATTTTATTCTATGCCGGCCGACTGACAATTTTATTTACGAGTATTATCGCCAATTTAAGACTCCCCAATTCAAAGTGGACCATAAAAATTTTTTTTCAAGGTTTATGTTATAAGCAATTTTTGGTAATAAATTTCGATTGGCTTGGTTATTTGAATGTTTATGATTTTTCTTGAATATATATTCAAAATTGCAAAGTTTCTTTTATGATTTAACAAGCCGATCCGGCTATTTTTTTTTCTTCTCATCATTTTTCTTTTAATAATACACATACTTACGTGGAAAGAGTTATCCTAGAGCATTTTCCAATTTGTTTTTCGGAAAGTAAAGTTAAATAGAAAATATTTTCTTAATCAGATTTTAATTAAATTTATACTTTATTATACTACTAAATTTTATGCCATTATTTAAAAGTACCTCAAACGGGTTGAGTCCTGTAAAAGATCTATCACGAGATCTTTTACAGGACTCAACCCGTTTGAGGTAATTTTAGTGATGACTTTTTCGCACATTTCGGCCATTACTTAACGGATTTTAGTTTTCAATTGCTCTTTAGTTTAAAAAATTGTCTGCAATAAAGTCAAAATTTGTCATATTGTATGGCTGGTGGTATCGTTTTATTAAAATCACATATAGTCCAGATTAAACTTTTTAAGTTTAGATCCAAAAAAAATTTGGTTATCATACGATCAGAATTGATGCCAATAATTTCTCCTTCTTCATTTTTAAAGAAATACAGTCCAATAAAACCAAAATGCATATCAGAATGTCACTTTTCTACAGATATAATAGGGTTTTTACAATTACTCGTGGGTTTTTAGAGCCTCATACGAGGTCTGTTCAAAAAGTATCGCGAATTTTAAATTTCCGCGGGTTACGTACATTCGATTTTTGATTTTTCGAATCTGAATCCAGCAGCTTACAGTGGCAAGTAATTCTGGGTTAGATGGCATACATTCAGAGAATACCACAGTATTGGTATAAAGGACAGTTGATGTTGCCAAACAAAATACGAGGTCTGCTCAAAAAGTATTTTGAATTTCCGCAGGTTACGTATATTCGATTTTTTTTGTGGCGTTATATTGGTACTCATGTCTCTCACTTATGTCGACAAGTTCAGTCATTTTGAATGTTCAGTTAATTTTTGACAGCTGCTTTGCTTGCACGTGTTTTGGCTTGTCCAAAAAATGGATCAAAGAATCTGTATGAAATTTTGTGTCAAAAACAAAATCAATTACGCAGACGCCTTCCAAATATTGACTGTGGCATATGGTAATCTTGGACTGAAGCAACGTTTATCGGTAGTACAAAATGTTCTCAGAGGGCCGAGAAGATGTGAATGACGAAAAGCGTGCCGGACACCCGAGCACGTTAGCAACAGGCGAAAACATTGATGAAGTGAAGAAAATAGTATTGGCCAATCGTCGAATCACCATTAGAGAAGTTGCTGAGGACTTAAACGCATCGATTGGCTCATGCCATTCGATTTTTACCAATGATTTGGGCGTGAGACAGGTCGCCTCAAAATTCGTACCAAAATTGCTCAATTTCGACCAAAAATAGCATCGCATTAACATTGCTAAGGAACTATTGGACTCTGTCCACGAGGACTTAAATTTGCTCTAAAGGGTCATAACTGGTGACGAATCATGGGTTTTTGAGCTTAATACCAAAGCTTAATCATCCCAATGGAAGCTACCGCACGAGCCAAGACCGAAAAAAGCGCGCTAAGTTCGGTCGAATGTGAAAGTTTTGCTTAGAGTTTTCTTCGATTGCAGGGTCGTGGTGCATCATGAGTTCTTGCCACAGGGTAGAACGGTCAATAAGGAATATTAACTGCAAGTTATGCGCAAAAACGGCCGGATTTGTTAAAGAACAAAAATTAGCTTTTGCACCATGATAACGCCCCTGCTCACGCATCGTTGTGCGCGAATTTTTGGCCACCGTATTCCCCAGATCTGGCCCCCTATGACTTTTTCTTGTTCCCGAAACTGAAGAGCCCCATAAAATGACGACACTACGCTACAATTGAGGAGATAAAGACGGCATCGAAGGAGGAGCTGAACAAGATCACAAAAAATGATTTTCTGAAGTGCTTCGAGGAATGGGAAAAACGTTGGCACAAGTGTATAATATCTGGTGGGGATTACTTTGGAGGGGACCAAATAGATATTCATGAATAAATAAATAATTTTTGAAAAAAAAACACAAAATTCGCGATACTTTTTGAACAGACCTTGTATACCGCAAAACAATCCGAAATGCTGAGCGCACTGTAAAAATGGGTAAATTTTTGAGTCCGGCCACACTTTCACAAACAGGAGTAATGTTATTAGTACAACGTGTGTTACGATAATTAAACAATCCAGAATATAATATACCAAAATTTTATATTAAATAAACTTTCCTTATAATAAATATCAAATGATTGAGCTTTACTTTCTCTACCATTAAATGAATAATCTGATAGTACAAAAGGAAAGTTAAATTAAATAATTTTGGTACCTCTTCGTAAAATACCAATCTTGCTAATCAAAAAAAAAAAAAGATTTGAAATATTTAAGAAATTTCCTCTCATAAAAGAAGAAATATTTATTTTCAATTTAAAAATACTAATAAAAATTAATATAAAATTAAATAAAATAATATGAAAAAAAAACGTCCATTTTTTTTGTTGATTTTGTTGAGAAAAAATTGTCAAATCATGTTTAAAAGAAATTTTATTGTAATAAAACAAGATTACTTTTATGTAGGTAAATCAGTTATTGTGCTGACAAATTTGAGCTCATTTCATCTGCTAATTGATGAAGGGGTCCTTAATTGATATGAAGAATGGGAGAAACGTTCAACTGTACGTCCTTATTGAACGTTCGGTCGTGCTCAATTGGTGAGATATGAATGAATACGTTTTAGTTTTTTGTCCTGTGCCCTATATGTCCAAATCGTTCAGAATATTCTGTAAATATCCTTACTGTCCGTCCACCGTCGTTGGTAATATTTTCTGAGGTGACAAATTGCAAGTGACGTCGGTGAGATTTTCCTTGAGGTACAGAGTGACGTTTGTCCTGCATCCTGCTGTTCTATTGTATATTGCGCCTGTCCTCGAATACAATTTCTTACCTTTTGACGATCCATTCACCAAGCATTATATGAATTATCGAGATGTGTCTTTGTGTCCCACCATAAAATTTTGCTTTATAAACATCTGCTTTGCTTTCGTATTTATTTTCTGAATGACCAGCGCAGTCATACCTTTGGTATTAGTTTGGCAAAGAAAAAATTAACTCCTAAGGACGAAAAACGTGAGAGAAAGAGAAAAATAAGAGAAGAACAATTTTGATTTTTCTGAAAATCGTCAAACGGTTTGACTTGGTTCCTGTTTTAGACTCTGTTCCTTCCGGTGTCGGTAATTTTGTTCTTTTATATACAAAGTTGCCCATTGTTGCTGCTTTACTTTATTGTTATTATATTGGTGGTGGCGGTTCTGCTATTACTTAACTACTTAAATTTACTACCACCTTAATTTTTTGTATAATTATTATAAGCATTTCCTTAGCAATTATCGCTGTCTTTATAATATTTGAAGGCATAATCATTTTACCATATTATAAGTGATTTATGAAAATGTAATTAAATACATTTAAATTCTATTAATAAATCTAAAAATTATTTAAGATCAATATGATAAGTTAATGAGAAATGTAAGAATTGTAGGTGATATTAGCAATAGAATATATTTTTTATTATCATCTGACATGATATTAAAAAGATGCCATATCAAATTTTATAAACTTCTATTTATAAGTTTAGTTTTGATAGCCATTAAATGCAGACAACGTTTGTATTTTTTTTATTAATATCGAAAAACGTGAATTTCATGTGTTAATAAAATCAAATTTTTTGGGAATAAAAAACAATAGTTGAAATAAAAACAAGCTTGAAAAATATTATCAAGGTTGTATGGAATAATTCAGAAGAGGTTATCCATTATATCCAATTGAGGCTACCACCGAAGGAATGATTAATAAAATCCTTAATATCGTTTTTTAAGACCATCGAGTGAAAGTGTATGAGATAGCTGACATGGTAAATAACTTAAAAGAACGTGTAGGCAATATCTTAAATGAAGTTTTGCGTACCATTTGCTAAGATCTCATCAAAAATATGTTTGTATAACTACTTCAATGGAGCGTTTGGACATTTTTCCAAAAAGAAGGCAAAACAGTTCTATCGGCAGAAAAGGTCATGAGTGCTTCTGAGATGCACATGGTATAATCAACCTTCTTTTGTAGAATAAATTAGTTCTTTATTTCATTTATCACTGATTTATCATATTGCCCTTGTACTTGTATGATTAAACATTTTCATTTAATTTTTATTCTAATTTCATACTCTGCTAAGAATAAGATTTTTATTGTAAGAATTATAAGTCTAGACTAACTAGGCTTTGTCAACAATATTACTATGAATGAGTATTAATCATCATTGACCATCACATAATCGTGTAATTCTTTAATCAATTCACTTATAATTGAATCTAATTAACACTTCAGAACGGCAGAGATCGTACCGACTGACAATTCATTCACAAATCAACCTAAAATTGACCACAACGAAGATTGTTCAGTGGCTAAATGAGAAACACAAAACAAGCTCTAAACACCGATAGCGATAGTGATGAGGGGCATTTTGAATATTTTGTTAATGTTCTGATAGTTTTTATTTAAATCGCCGAAAAATGTCAAATGGATAATCGAGAAATTATAACGAAGCCATATCTCACTACTAAAATGACCAAATGACCAGTCGTCGAGCCGAATCCCGGGAGGTAATTAATTAGCATCGTCAGATTGGATATTGCCTGGTTAAAATGATATTATAGAAGATGTACAAGGATGATGAAGACAAAGAGAACGAAGATGGGAATTCTGATAATGACCAACTACCCTAGCTATAGTTACTTAAATCCCACCGTCTACTGACGACACATAACCATACTCGTATACCTGCAGCGTATACCTCCGTGCTGAGTTTTGATAAGGACTCTGTTTTGTTCTTTTACTGGACAAAATTTGTTTTGTTTTATTTTTTTTAAAGTTTTTTGTCAATTTTCACCTCCCGCATGTTATATTCTAGGTCAAAAAGATGTTGACCGGTTTCTCATATGAAATGTTCGAGTAATTTTAATATTTAAGAGAGGATATTTTGGGAATCAACAAATAACCAATCTTAAGAATCTATAATAAATTCTGTTTTAATGTTTTTGTTTGTTATCAGAACTTATGTTAATTAAGAATTTTTTATCCTTGTAAATATGTCGCTTAATTTTTAATAGTTTAATTAAGTTAATATAAAATTTTTCCGACTCCCAATAAATATATTTTTGTTTTTACGCTACAGTCACAGGAGGAACAAAATCAAATACGATTTCTAGAATGTTATTACAATAAAATTAATATCTATCCAATTTATGCTTTTGAAAGTAAAAATATAGAATATATACTTTAAATATAGATTTTGATTGAATTTTTATGTTATTATATTTTTTTAAATTCTGCCATTTTGTAAAAGATATAATATTATTGCAAGAAAAACTTCTTACAGGACTTAAAATTTAGGGATTTTAAATGACTTTTTCGGACATTTTGGTCTATAATTCGGCCATTTCTTGATGAATTTGGGTTTTTAAATGCTTAAGAAGTTTAAAAATTATCTTTTTAAATAAAAAGAAAAGTAAGAAAAAGTCCAACAATAACAAATGTTACAATCTTGAAAGCTCACAGATAACACCAAATTTAAAAATTACGTGTTCCAGGAACTATTTATCAAATAAAGCATAAATTTGTTCTGTTATATACGAGGTCTGTTAAAAAAGTATCGCAAATTTTAAACTTCTGCGGGTTACGTATATTCGATTTTGTGGCGTTATGTTGGTGCTTATGTCTCTCACTTATGCCAACAAGTTCGGCCATTTTGAATGTTCAGTTAATTTTTGACAGCTGCTTTGCTTGCACGTGTTTTGCCTCGTCTTCGACTTTTCCCCATTTCAAAAAATGGATCAAAGAATCTGTTTCGAAAACAAGAAAAAGTCACAGGGTACCAGATCTGGGGAATACGATAGCTGCGGCATTATTAGTATGTTGTTTATGGGCAAAAATTCCCGCACAAGCAACGATGCGTGAACAGGGGCGTTATCATGGTGCAAAAGCCAATTTTTGTTCTTCCACAAATCCGGGAAACTTGCGCATAACTTACAGGTAATATTCCTTATTGACCGTTCTACACTGTGGCAAGAACTCATGATGCGCCATGCCCATGCAATCGAAGAAAACTGTACGCAAAACCTTCACCATTGACCGAACTTGGCGCACTTTTTTCGGTGTTGGCTCGTGCGGCAGCTTCCATTGGGATGATTGACCTTTGTTTTCTACGTCATAACCATAAACCCATGATTCGTCACCAGTTATGACCCTCTGGAGCAAATTTGGATCATCGTGGACAGAGTCCAACAGCTCCTTAGCAACGTAAATGCGATGCGGTTTTTGGTCGAAAATGGGCAAAAATCGAAGACAAGGCAAAACACATGCAAGCAAAGCAGCTGTCAAAAATTAATTGAACATTCAAAATGGCCGAACTTATCGACATAAGTGAGAGACATGAGTGCAAACATAACGCCACAAAAAATCGAAAATCGAATGTACGTAACCCGCGGAAATTCAAAATTCGCAATACTTTTTGAACAGACCTCGTACCATGTGAATCTGTCTAATTAAAACTACATTAAAAAATTTTAAGTTTAGTCCAAAAAAAATTTTGGTTTGGATTAAAATTTTTTAGTTTGGTCCAAAAAAAAATGATTATCATAAGTCAATAGCACTCAGAATTGATGGTAACTATTTTTCCTTCTTTATTTTCAGACCAAAATGGCATTTTCAGACCAAAATTCACGCCAGATAGTCACCTTTTGGGTGGTTACAATGGCTTTTTTACATACTATTTTAAATTGTTCAGAGCCTCATTATATATTAACTTCATTGATTAAGAAACTAGCTCCTTCAAAATGTTACTACGGCATAATAATCAAATTTATAGACAATTTTTTTCAATTTAAACGCATTATTTGATAATTAAAATAATTTTGATTATTAAATGGCAAATATTATGCTAAGTAAATTTTATTTTAAATAAAAAATATTTGTTAAAAAACTATCATATTATAGGACTATATTTTCCAAACTACAAAATGAATAACCATTATCTCAGTGATTTATCAATATTTTTTCGTTCGATTGCCTACCGTAACGTATAGTTTTGTGTGGGAAAGAATTTTTTCTAATTATCTCAATGATTTTACATTGGAAAAAAAGGAGTAATAAAAAAATTTTCATATATAAAATGAAACAATAAATAAATAAATAACGTAGGTGGAATTTGCCGCCTTTATCCAAAGCCACCATCGACGATGGTATCACAAACAGTTACCACTGCCGGCCACCAGCACCTTAGTCGTCATCGGCAATCATTCTTACAACCATTGCCACTGTCGCTGTTGGAATCGTCATCTTTTTAAGAATTTTCGTCATCGTCACCATCATCACCGTCCACCACCATCACTGCCCAGGCAATCATCGGTGCTGTTGTTGTCAGCACGTCAGCATCTTCAAAATAGCAGCAATTCCGTATAAGAAATGATATTTTAATCCTAAATTAAATAATAAAAATACTAACAGATGGTCATAAATTACCGAAATGTCAAAATAAAGACACCGCCTACATCAATGGTCAATTATTTAGGTCCACCACACAGTTAGACCTCACTCCTCTTCCCCTTTTCGGTCTGGCTGTTATTTTTCTCGCCATCGACTTTTTGCCGTTTTTTCTGTTTTGACTCCACAGCGTTGCTCTGTAATCTGTACGATGTCTCCTTACTCTTACCATCTCGTTGGGTGCTGGTGGCGGCTGCCGTCTCCTTTGGCCAGAAGATGTTCGTCTAAACGCGGCCATCTATTCTGTACATTTCGATTATTTTTAACGATATCGACTTTGGGGTGAGAATTGGTCTCTGGTCTCGGCGTTTAAGGACGATGTCTATACTCATAGTCCGATGTTATGTGATTGCAATAACTTTTATGCTCTAAACATTCGGTTATTGTTGTTGCATTTGGATTGAGTGCATAGTTTGGCTATGACTAGTCCTTCTAGCGTGGGACTTTACCACACACATATACAAATACACACCGCCATACAAAATTTCATAAATGTCTGTCTGGCTGTTTCCGTTGTCGAATGTCCCAGTCTTTATTTTGTAGTCCAGAATAAACGAAAAATGACAAAGGTGTCAGTAGAAATTCAATTAAGTCACAATTTCGAATAGAAGGTTCTGATCTCCAACGAGGATATTCTGACCAAATCGGATCAGATCCAATCGAATGAGACAGTTTCCAAATGGGCTATTTAATTTAATATCCTGATGGCTAGATTGTGTTGTTTCGATTCTTAAATGCAAGTGCAAGTCAATATATATAAGGTCATTGTAATTTGTTTTCAGTGACATAAGGGACTCGGATTTAAGGATATCGTTATTCATCACAAACATTCTATTCTTGTTATTTGTATTCAATTAAATCATGGTAATAAATCAAATTGGTCAATTTAATAACAATGGCGAAACAAGACTATTTGTTCAATAAAGGCAAAAATTCGGACTTAGAGACATGACAATGGTTTAGTGCATTTTCAACACTATTCACACTTGCTAAATTTAATATTCTTTCTAATTAAATATGTTTATATATTCTTTAATTGTAAAAATTTTTATAAGGGTAAATTTATATACTAGCAAAATGTATTTATATATTGTATATAAAAAGGCGTACATGAATCAGTGCTAAATAAGTAATGTAGAGTTATTCAATTTGTGGTTCGGAAAATAATGTTAAAAAAAAATAAACTTTTAATTTAGATTTTAATAAAGTTTAATTTTATTATATTTTCGTAATTTTGCCATTATTAATAAAAAAAAATATTAAATCTTAACGACAATACTTTTTGTAGAGCTCGATCATTTTGGGGTAATTTTTAAAAACTTCTTTGCATATTTCGGGTTGCAATTCGGTCCATACCAAAAGGATTTTATTTTTAAAATACTCTAAAATTTAAGAATTGGTTTTATTTTAATATATTGATAAAATCTTGCTATTATACATTATTTAAAGAGTTGATACAAGGCTTCTTGCAGGACTGGATGCTTTTGAGATAAATTTTGATGACTTTTTTGCATAATTTGAGCTTGATGGATGTTGGATTTGTATACGCTTTAAATATTTAAGTATATTTAAAGTCCTAAAATTGTTAGGAGTACGGTCATGTTACTTTTTAAAGATATATTCAGACAAAAATGCACTCCAAATAATCTCCTTTCACGAATACAAAGTCTTCTGCACAGTTATTTGTCAACTTTACTTTTTGACATATATTTTTGACCAAAAAAATTAATAATTTTGCTTATTGAGCAAAACATCAACCAAATCGCTGAAGAAATTTTTGATTAAAAAAATCGGTTCCAGAACCTAATGGGTGTATCTTCTGTACAAATTTAACGCATTATTTTGCCATTAAATATTTCAATATGTAAAATATTGAAAATATGATTTTTATTAATATCTTATTTTTACAGTTGCGAAAAACCAGAATTATACTAAAATACCTTACAACAGCTGCTGTTGGTAAGACACTATAATTAAATCATAAATTTGGTTAAAAATATAATATTTTTTTTGCAATTTAAATAGCAAGTACCAGGTGTGTAAGCTTAAATATATGGCGTGAGTGAGCGTATTAAGCTACCATGGGAACGCCATAATTTTTTTTTATGAGTTTGACATCTGTCAACATTAATCAGTGCATATTATCAGCAATTTCGTACAACAACATACATTTTTCCTTTAGTAATCATGTCTAGTTTTGTGCCAGAAGATCGGCTTTTCTGCTTCAATTTGAATATGCGGAAAGATCTGCTTTTCTGCTTCAATTTGAAGAAATCGGCTGCCGAATCGCATCGAATGCTTATGGAGGCCTATAGTGACAATGCTTTATCGGAAACAACGTGCCGAGATTGGTTTCGTTGGTTCAAAGACGGCGATTTTGACTTGTGGGACAAGAAGCGTGAAAATCTGTCTAGGAAGGTTGATGACCATCAATTACAGGCTCTTTTGGACCAAGACGATACCCTATCGCAAAAAATGCTCGCGGAGCAATTGGGTGTTACTCAATCAGCCATTTCCATGTGTCTGCGTGCCATGGGGAAGATTGAAAAGATCGGAAAACGGGTGCCACATGAATTGAACGATAGGCAGATGGAGCGACACCAAAACACATGCGAAATCTTGCTCACCAGACAAAAAATAAAGTAGTTCCTGCATCGGATTATGACAGGCGATGAAAATGGATATATTTCGAGAATCCTAAACGCAAGAAATCGTGGGTTGATCCCGGGCAACCATCAACATCTTCCCCAAGACCAAATCGCTTCGGACGAAAGACGATGCTGTGCGTTTGGTGGGATCAGCATGGTATCGTCTACTATGAGATGTTGAAACCTGGTGAAACTGTCAATGCCCACCGCTACCACCAACAACTGATCAAATTGCACCGTGCTCGGCGTGAAAAAAGGACGGATTATCAACAAAGATGGGCCACGCGTTCGCTGCACAGCACTTCGATTCTTACGAAGACGTCCGAAAATGGCTTGATGAGTGGTTTGCCTCGACAGAGAAAGAATTGTTTCTGTGTGGTATCCACAAATTGCTCGAGAGAGGGGAAAAATGTGTAGATATCAAGGGCAAGTATTTTCAATAAATTTGTTTTTGCTTTCTATAAAAAAAAAACATGTGTTTTTTTTCTAAAAAACAGCGGATTTAAGCTTATATACCTGGTAAATACAAAAAATTCATTACAAAATATTATTAAATTGATGAAAAAATCGTACAAATTTTAAAATGTATGAATTGAGAAGAACTTCAATTGTGAACAAACCTTTTTTTTTGAGTTTCACAATTAGCCATCATAGTAGTACCGGTAAAAAGACATCAAACTAAACTAAAAGTGATTAATAATTTGTTGAAAAAGTATGTCATATTGCTTCTGACATCATAACAAATATCGCATTGTCATTTATGATAATAAATTAGTAATTGTTTTTCTATTTTAAAGCTGTAATAATATTTGGTGTGTAATGGATCGTGCAAACATAACACAAACCGAATCCAAATAGTGGCGGCTTCAAACACTCGTAATATTTGCGTACGCCAATGACACGCTACAATCAAGACGAGAGTTCCTGTTTGATCAGCTTATATGTACATCCGTATTATGATCTACCTGACCAGATATATACTATGTTAGTGTATGTACACATGTTCGTATTCTCATATTTGTCATAAGAAAATAGTTCACCTGAATCACGGTAGACTCCCCATCTACCCCTGGCACTTGTATAGCACTGCTTCCAAAAACACATTTCACATTTGATTTATGACCAGATATTGTTATCGTTACTCTGACTCTTGGCATAAAGCTAAGCTCGCAGATTGTGGTACTTATAAAGCGGGTAAACACTCAAGCGGATTTGTCAAATATGTACTCACGGTGTATACGCGCTTTTATGCAGCCACTCGTCTAGCTCGTTAATTTGTTTGGAGTACCGCAAATAATTTCAGACACTCAAGCCTTAAACACGGCCATGTCGGCCATATAAAAGGCGACTTCTTATTGGACTGTCGAAGAATTATCCTCAATTACTTACGATCTTGACTAGTTAAACATTTGCGCACGCGCCGTAAGCAAACGAGTAAGTATGCGTCGACGGGTGTTGTGTTGCGGTGCAATGTGGTGCGGTGCGGTGTAATCGGTTTATGACGTGTTGCGTTAAACAAACACTTGGCAAAGTTTCAGAATCACCAAATAGACACAGTGAAATGACATATCGCCATCTAGACAGCCAGACAGTCAGTCCAGTCCATTGGCTAACAAGGTGCCAAATAATCGTAACAAGTGCGTCACGTTGCCATATACAAATTGAGAGACTAAGCAATGTGACAAATTTAGGGCAAAGGAAAAAAACTTCTGTTTTTATAGTTTTCTTCTTCTTTGCTTAAAAACAGAAGATAAGAACACAATTTCCAGCTTCCTATCCAATTTTAGTGTCAGAATTCACGTCCAGAACACATGCTCCATTGTACATATTTACTTCCGTTTTATTCCTTTTCATCTGCTCTCGATTTAGAATAATACGGATATGAGTATGAACATATATAGATAAGGACCTCCTAAAAAAATTGCAAGTAAAAACTCTAACCGGATACTGAGCAAGGATTTTTTGGTTCAATAACATGCCTAATTACAATTTCATGGATGACCATTAACGTAGGTACTAATTTATTGCTGACTCTTTCTAAATACAGAACTAATATCATCCAGTAACAATAGAAAAAAGTACACTACAGCAAGGATCTGAAGTTGTCGTTTTTCAAAAGTTTTTTTATTTTTAATTTATGGTATATCATGATCCATTTATAAAAAATAAAAAATTTGGCATTTTTTATTATAGATTAACCAATAAATTAAAATTATAAAAAATTTCTGCAAATACCAGGTGTATAAGCTTAAATCCGCTGTTTTTTATTCAAAAAAACACATGTTTTTTTCATAGAAAGCAAAAACAAATTTATTCAAAGTACTTGCCCTCGCTAGCTGCATATTTTTCCCATCTCTCGGGCAATTTATGGATACCAGGCCAAAAAAATTTCTTTTTGATACCACGCCAAAAAAATGCAGAGGCATGGAAATGGCTGGCTGAGTAACACCCAATTGCTCCGCGAGCATTTTTTGCGATTGGGTATCATCTTCGTCCAAAAGTGCCTGCAATTGATTCCACAAGTCAAAATTGCCGTCTTTGAACCAACGAAACCAACTTCGGCACGTTGTTTCCGATAAAGCACTGTCACCATAGGCCTCCATAAGAGCCTGGCACAAAACTAGACATGATTACCATAGGAAAAATGTATGATGTTGTACGAAATTACTGACAATATGCACTGATTAATGTTGACAGATGTCAAACTCATTAAAAAAAAGTATGACGTATCCATGGTAGCTTAATACGCTTACTCACGTCATCTATGACCAAACAGCGGATTTAAGCTTATACACCTGGTATATAAATTCTTACATAGTCACGTTTCGTATAAAATTTTCTTCAGCGATGAGACTTAATTCTCAAAAAACCCACAAGAACTGGACTGTTGAGAAGCCATTGTATCCGCGAAAAATGAGAAGCCCGTTTTTCTTTGAAAATGAAGAAGGAGAGATCGTTATCAAAAATTCCCATTTATGGTTTAATTTCAACCATATGTGATTACAACAATACAACACTTCAAACGATATAACATAACAAATTTTGGCACAAATGCATATGTACTGAACCTATTATATTTTGATGGATTTGAGTCAAATTGACTCATTAAATATTTTTAAAGTCTCAGGGCCAACTTCCTATGCCAAAAGAAATATTATACTTGGTACTGTAAAGAGTGCTTTTAATTTGATATTCGACGAAAGTATAATGGAATATATAAAATTATGCACTGAAAAAATACTGGACAATAACCAAATTGCAATTATGGACCTTTGTAGCAATTTTGTACGCTAGAGGAGCTTATGAGACAAGAAATTTGAAGTGTTCTTATTTTTTTCCCGAACAATGTGTAGAGATAAGCTCAGAGAAATACTTCGATTTATACGTTTTGATAAGAAAAATGAACGAAGTGAACGGATTGAAAACAGAAAAATTTACCTTGATTTCAAGAGTATGGGAAACATTTATTGAGAATAATAAAAATTCTTGTTATAAACCTGGGGATAATATAACAGTCGATGAGAATTTTGTTCTCAACTAAAGCCAGGTGCCCATTTACTCAATACATGCCGAATAACCCAGATAAATTTGGCATCAAATTCTGGTTAGCTGTGGATGTTAGAACCAAGTATCTTCTAAATGGTTTTCCCCTATTTGCGTAAGAATGAAGCCCGCGGATCAAATATTTCCTTGAGCGAGTTTGTTTTATATAAAATCACTGAGCCATATTTAGGTTGTGGACGAAATATTAGCAAAGACGTTTTTTTTACAAGCCTATCAGTTGCTAAAAGGTTACGCGTGAAAAACACTTTATTGGTTGGAACAATCCGAGCATATAGAAAAGAATTGCCTAAAATCGCAAAAACCAAGAAGGACAACATAACATGGTTTTCTAAACAACTTTATAAAACGAAGGACTGTACACCACTTTACTCTTATTGTCAACTTCAAGTGTCATTTACTCTTATTGTCAATTTTGGTGTTTTAGGCAAAATAGATATTTACCCAACATCCGGCAATCTAGTGTGAAAAATCAAAATCCGGCAAGTAATGGCCGAATTACAACCCGAAATATGCAAAAATAAGTCATCAAAATCACCTCAAAAGGATTGACTCCTTAAAAACGGTTTGTGCCAGTTATTAGCATCAAATTATAATTTATGTATAATGGCAAGATCAAATAAAATATATTTTTAAAAAAATTTAATCAAAATCTAAATTCTGAGTTAGTTTTTATTAATTTTACTTTCCAAAACATAATTTGGATAAATCTTTATGATACTTTACTATACGAAACATTTTTTGGCTGATAGTCAAATATGCCTGATTGAATTCAGCTCTCAAATCATATTCAAATATTCTCAAAAAATTATTAAAAATCTTCCATATTTAAATCAAAAAAAAAAAAATTTTATATTGATTTGTTTTGTTAACTGACTGGAATAAATATTCAAAAAATCATATTATATGTATTCATGTGAAAAAATCTAAACAAACACAGAAAAAAGAGCAAAAATAAATAATCATCGGAATGGGAATGAGTTGAAAGCTTTTTGCAAAAAGGAATTCGTTTAAAGAGAAGCCTGAGAAATTTTTCAAAGAGTTTTCGCGTAAGCGAGGCGCGCATGCTTTTATTAGGCAAACCGCATGCCAAATACACGGCGACTCGCGGTCGACTACACATATATGAAATCGTCGGCGAAAAGGAATTCAGCCAAAAAATTTATTGACACCTATAAATTACAAAATTTATATACAAAACATAAATGCAACGAAAAATATGTATGAATTGCCAACTATGCCATATGAAACGATACGAAAAAATGAGTGCAATCCCATCGTTAGCCATCACCAGAGCCCATGGCTGAGGGCAGAATTCGGCGGTTGCCGTCGTCGTGATCGTCATCGCCGTTATTATCGCTGTTGTCACAATTTTCAGTGCTGTTGCCATCATAAGGGCACGGGGGTTTGTGAGAAGATCTCAAAAGCCAATTGTGTTCAAGATAGATACCCTGGGAACTTCTTATCCTGATCGCAGATATATGGCGTCAAGATATTGTCGATAAGATCAATGCTGCATCCTATCAATGCCCAATAAAACCGACCGAACGAGCTAAAAAAAAACAACAACAGTCAGAATGAGAGAAGATTAGCTTGAGTCGCAATTACGACCGAATAGAATTTGAACTACAGACGAGTGTGAGGAGCAAATAGAGTTGGCCGATCCCGTTCATGTAGATCCCGTGTAAGGGCCAACGTGCTGTGCTGGCAGCGGTAACCATCACAGCATTATATTAACATGGGTATGGACTAAGTAGATTTTTTTCAGACTATGAAAATACCTTTTTGGGGCCATTTTTACAATTCGAAATGAACCATCGGCGATGGGAACTGTGCGTGTCCATTTACAATTCAGATTTCTAAATGAGCCGGCGTCGACTTTGTCTGGACAAGACTGGGAAGGACTTACGAGTAAGCACACACCTCCGCTGTCATTTGACATTTCTCACCTAAACACTTTTAGCTGAACAATTTTCGCCGACGCCTCATACACTCGCTCGAAAAATGCATTTCGACCTTTTGTAATTTTTTCAGGTGCTGGAGCCGAAATTTTCTGTGACATTTTTCTTGCACAGGTAAATCTACAACTGTCGACTGTTTGCATACGTAATTCGTGGCAGCGCTAGCTTTAAGGACAATTTACGATTTTCTTCTTTTATATTAACTTTTTGCATTCCAACGCAATGCTGAACCAATGAATATGGTCTGGGGCCTGATAGGACGAAATGGAATTCGGGAGAGGTGGGGTAGACCCGCATGAACATAGTTCGATCGATCGATCCATCTTCGTATGCGCCAGCTATAAAGGCGTCAAAAGCATCATTGGTCTGGATGCGTTCATAATGTAGACCATCGGAAACGATGAGAAAAAATGAAAAAGAAAATAAGAACAATAATCGTTTTGGGGGAAATTTCTCTGTTAAGAGGAATTTTTCTTGGAACATTTTTGTCAGGATACCAAAATCAATCCCTCATGAGCATTTTTAATGGTTCAGAAGGAATACAAAACAACAAGTGGTCTGTGTCAATGACGTGAATTTGGGAGAAGGAAGACT
This sequence comes from Atherix ibis, assembly GCA_958298945.1. Classification (NCBI taxonomy): domain Eukaryota; kingdom Metazoa; phylum Arthropoda; class Insecta; order Diptera; family Athericidae; genus Atherix; species Atherix ibis. Next base: position 117,960,593 of record OY282606.1, read on the forward strand.
CTGCGGTGGAAGTGTAATATAAATGACTGGAGCCGAAATCTTTCTCCAATTCTAGGAAAATGCATCGAACACGATCTGTCGGGACCTCTGAAAATACACCAAACAACGAATACATGGACTGCACGGACGGCTATACGACATTGAAAATAATATTAAGCACCTTGTTAGGTATTATTTGTAAGATATTTTGAAAAAGTCGTATTGGGGATGAGAGGCTGGCGAGATGGCGACTACTATAATATCGGACATCAGCGCTTTGATATAGCAGTCACCACTACTAATAGGCGTTAAAATTCCAGACAATTTTGAAATTTCCAATGGAATGTGATCAAGAACATATGGAATAGAGAATTATAGAAGAGAAGTTGGAAGGGGCTTATTCACAATATGGAATACTCGGTCAACTTAAAGCCTTACAGGAATGGGTGGTCGAAATGATTTCATTAACACCTTAAAATGTGATCAAGGATTTCTCAATCTGAAGAGCATCTCGAAAATCAGCAGCAGTCGCATCATCATCAGCGTCATTATTTTGTTTGTTTTTGGGTAATTTTTTGTTTTTGTTTTAGTTTTTTACTCCACCTGGGTGTCGCTCAACCTTTCCACTATATTGGATTCACTGCTGGCATCTGCGGAATCTGTCTCAGAATCCGAATCAGAATTTTAGATCTTTCTGCGTACGCGTTACCGTATTCACTAAGCAGTCGAACGCCGTCCAATGTATGTACACCGCGAATGGGGCAATTAATTTTAAAATTGTGGATCTCGGTCATTTTAACCTGGTCTCTTCTTGTGTTTTGTTTATTTATAATAAATTCAAAAATTATTTCAGATTTTTATCTCGATTGGCCTTACCAGAGTTGCGGTGCTTTGTTCTTTTTCCTCTACTCTTCTTCTTGTTCATATTATTTCTTCTCCTTTCACTAGTCTAATCATATGTCTTCAAGTCTCCTTTGTCATTAAAACCTCTCCCCTCTTCCATTTTCGATATCTTTTAGCAGAAAATTTACAAATCTCGAAATTTGATCGCATTCTTATATTATTACCAACTACCATATATACCGCATCGATATGGAATTTTTATTAACATGGCAACATTTTTTTTTGACTAATACGTGCATATTTACGGTCGATTCTGCTCTGTTTATCTGCAATTCGTATGAGAGGATTTTCCAACCTAATTTTCAATTTAAATTCAGATTCATCGATCGGAGACAGATCTAAGATTTCTGTGTCGAGACATGATTGCAGACGGTGGTGCTTGTTTATTTGATTGAAATTTCAATTAACCGCGATTGGAATTCGTATCGGAATTGAAATCCGCCTAAAAAATATGTACTTACTTCACAGTGGAACATTCCATTAATACCATTTAATTCACATTCATTTGAAATATTTCCTAAAATATATGTAAAGTTTTCGAAATACCTCATCATTTTATGTTAGTTGTAATTTTTCTGAGGTTAGTCAGGTAGCCTTTTACAAATACACGCCTGGGAAATATTATCCTAGTGACGACAAGTTAATATTTTAATATTATTTTCTCACAATGTCATTTCATTTTTAAAAACTTATATTGATTTCGCATATTTAGAAAAATTCCCATACTTAATATGAATACATATTTGGGTTTATACCGAATGGCCGCTGAAAGTTTACTTTTTTATTTTTTTATTACTTGATTCGCAAATATAATTATTGGATTTTTTTTATTCCTGTTTTTTTTTTAGTATTATGTATGAAAAACCAACATTTTCATGCTCGTAAACATAGGCTCTTTCCATAGCACTTACCATGAGCGTACGCTAGGTTCAGGTCCTAAACGTCGGATTTCGTAAGTACGCTTTCTTGAAGTAGCCCTACAAAAAGAAGTCTTGTGCCGTCAAATCAGGTGAACACATAGGTCAAATAAATTTAGATTTTTGAGATTATTCGTGCACCAAAAGGAGGTCACAGGAGGTCCATCGTCGCCCTGGTAGTGTTCAACGGAAGCCTCATCTTAGTGATCGCAAGGGCGTAAACATTTTTCAAGCATTATCCTGCTTGAAAAATGGCTACCTTTTCTTATATTTAAAATAATAGGGACTTATAGCTCTTTGATCCACAATGTCACAACAAACAGTGCATTTTTGGGAATACAATTGCTTGGAATTCACAGTATCCCAAAATCTGCAGTTTTATTTGTTGATGTACCCATTTGTATGGAAATATTTTTTTATGTTTCCATACAACAACAAAATATAAGCGATATTCTGACGATGCCTACTATTCTCAAGGACACTATGCCGTATAGCTTCCATCGATGAGCCAGTGAATACAGTATGCTTAGGACCTCTTCCCTGGAGACCACCAACTGATGCTGTTCTTTTAAACCAGGAGAATACCGATAAGTGTCAGTGGATGTGTCAGTGTGCCAATAGCAGGGAGAAAGCAATAAAGTAGTTGCATCTGAATAGCTGGTGGAGCACACTGGACATCTCCCGTGGAATCAAAAAGTTCGTCTGAACCGAATTTGCAAGTTTCTTTTTATTGCTAATTACCCTGTTACTAATTACTTTAATCAAAAACATTATTGTCTCCACCTTCCTTAAAATTTTCCCATCTGCCCCATCTATTCCCAAACTCCCCTTCTACACCTAGATGAGAAAACGTGATTCGGAGCAGAGTTGAAAGTGTCTACTTCTCTTGATAGGATTAACAACGCTAGGAGTGATTCGTCCACATATAGGAAACTTTTTCTTGAATAGTTGGATGGATTGAAAGATCCTCTATGTATAGGGCAACTCTATCTTACGAGGAGCTGTAGACTGTCAAACGGAGTTGCGACCATAAAAGTGCTATTATTTTTAGGGTCAGCCTAGAAGACTTTTAGGCCATTTATGGCTTATTGAGTGACCCAATACTTGACGCAATTTGTCATAGCCGTCTTAGCAAGTTGGGTGCCGGGGTATGTGAAAATTTTTTGCAAGTCAGCTAACACTATTAGCTATATGCAGACGCATTTCTTCGATTAATAGCAATATATTTTTGTCAGTAAATTGAGTACCCGTCAATAAATCAACATTCGCACAAAAATTCTGGCCACGTAAGCTCTTCGGAATCCGGATTAGACATACGAGCTCTGTTCAAAAAGTATCGCGAATTTTGTGTTTTTTTTTAAAAATTATTTATTTATTTATGAATATCTATTTTGTACCCTTCAAAGTAATCCCCACCAGATATTATACACTTGTGCCAACGGTTTTTCCAATCCTAAAAAAACGTTTTTTCCAATCCTAAAAAAACGTTTTTTCCAAAATTATTTTTTGTGATCTTGTTCAGCTCTTCCTTGGATGCCGTCTTGATCTCCTCAATCGTAAGGAAGTGTCGTCCTTTCATGAGGCTCTTCAGTTTCAAGAAAAAGTCACAGGGGGCCAGAATACGGTGGCTGCAGCATTATTAGTGTGTTGTTTTTGCCCAAAAATAGCAAAAGCGAATTTTTGTTCTTCCACAATTCCAGGCGTTTCTGGTGGATTGGTTAGCGCAACTTGCGCATAACTTGCAGGTAATATTTTTTATTGACCACGCACCTGCAATCGAAGAAAACTGTAAGCAAAACCTTCACATTCGACCGAACTTGGCGCGCTTTTTTCGGTCTTGACTCGTGCGGTAGCTTCCATTGGGATGATTGAGCTTTGGTTTCTATGTCATAACCATAAACCCATAATTCGGCATCAGTTATGACCCTCTGGAGCAAATTTGGGTCGTCACGGACAGAGTCCAACAGCTCCTTAGCAATGTTAATGCGATGCTGTTTTTGGTCAGAATTGAGCAATTTTGGTACGAATTTCGCGGCGACCTGTCTCACGCCCAAATCATTGGTAAAAATCGATTGAGATGAGCCAATCGATATTTTTAAGTCCTCAGTAACTTCTTTAACGGTGATTCGACGATTGGCCAATACTATTTTCTTCACTTAATCAATGCTTTCGTCTCTTGTTCAAGTGCTCGGGCGTCTGACACGATTTTCGTCGTTCACATCTTCTCGGCCCTCTGAAAAAATTTTGTATCACCGATAAATGTTGCTTCGGTCCAAGATAGCTTCACCATATGCCACAGTCAACATTCGGAATGCGTCCGCGCAATTAATTTTATATTTCATACAAAATTTGATACAGATTCTTTGATCCATTTTTTGGACAAGCCAAAACACGTGCAAGCAAAGCAGCTGTCAAAAATTAATTGAACATTCAAAATGGCCGAACTTATCCGCATAAGTGAGAGACATGAGTACCAACATAACGCCACAAAAAAAATCGAATATACGTAACCTGCGGAAATTCAAAATACTTTTTGAGCAGACCTCGTATTTTGTTTGGCAACATCAACTGTCCTTTATACCAATACTGTGATATTCTCTGAATGTATGCCATTTAACCCAGAATTACTTCCCATTGTAAGCTGCTGCATTCAACAAACCCATTTTCTAGTCCCCTCATTAAACTTACACTTTAATTTTTGAAACTGAATTTTTTAAAAAAGTAAAAATTATACAAATTTTGAATTATTGACCTAAAATAATTGTTAACTATTAAATAGAGCTCTGATTAAATTCGTACTACTCGTATCATCAGTTAAATGGACTCCCATAGCGAAAATCAATTCTAGTAAAATGGCAATAAATATACGGTGATTCCTTGAAAGAAAAAAGCCCATGCTCCAAAGTAGACATAAAGTCTTGCATGAATTTATGGTGGAACAAGAAACGACGGACGGAGAATTGGTATTTAATTATTTTTATACCGAAGTCATATTCATGTAACCAGACGCATAAAGATACATGGACAGTGCAAGATAGATATCCCATCACATTTTGAGTATATTTTTCTCTACAACCATATAGATTATATACTGAACGTACGAGTAAGGTGCTGTTGAGCAAGGTAATCCGAACAACAAACCCTGCTGAAGGGCAGTAAAAAAAATTCCCGATGCCACGTAAGAGCGCATGCTTGCGCATATTAAGAGCTTATATAAAAAGATGAAACCAGCACGAGAAATGAATTGTAACCTTCTGTGGCGTGTGCCAAAATTGGAAATGCGATAAACGGTTTGTTTCATTACCCTGATACCCGTATTTAAGGTGCATACTGCTTATTTGTACACAGAAGTCAATATCAGTTAGCTGCCATACACCACCCGAAGATTCCATCGACAAAAGACTTTATAATGCAATATACTAAGCCACCAACCTCGGCCCAAAATCAAACTTATACTGAACTGGATTCTGATCCAAGTATATACAGCCTAGGTATGCCATAGTTGTGGTATCAGGTATTTTCAGAAAACTACTAGGCATAACCACAGATGTCCAGATGAAAGAGATTCAACTGAAAATTTGAAGTCGTCTTCTTATGAACACTACCAATACTCACTCCCTCACCCTCCAGACTATCAACACAATTATTTAAACACGAAATTTTTTTTTATCATATTATAAAGTACCGAAATTATTGAAAACTTTTTTTTATAGTACATCTGCACTAGAGATACGAGTAATCAAGCGAAGGGCAAACTGCTTTGTAGTCAAGTGCATAGATTATGAGCTAGTCTTGTCCAAATACAGAACAATCGGACGCCTTCTTTAGATTCTCGGGCAACTTATCATGGAAAGTAGCTGGTGGTGGTGAGCTTCGCAAATACGTAACTAGACATCATCAGCATCTGAACATCAGCAGTAAGGTTGGTGACGAAGTGAATAAGCGGACACAAGAACACAAAGACACACAACACGAAAGATGATTGTAGACCACCTTTATACTGCTTCCAATATTTTATGTGGAGTATTCACGCTATCATTGCAATAGCGGCGCTCCACAAGTTAACCATTAAGTACGCAGCCACAATCGACATTTGTTCAGGTGCACCAGAGCAGGAATTCTCTAAAATGACTACTGGCAATCGCGGCACAGACCTAGGCGGAATGTTCAGGTGCAATTATCTACAATCGTAATCAAGTTTCATGCGAAACTAACTGGTGCGTTCTTTACATTCGGTAGGCACGTATGCTAGTATCGAATTTGACTATAGAATCAACTTCAGATGCCGGGCAATAGCATCAAATACTCATACATTTGTTGAAAATCTAACTATCACTCGGAAGATACTCGTATATGGAGATGCTTTAATTTATGGTATGATTTTGCTCAAAAACTGTTACTGCATGCATGCACTCGTACGATCCCCGCGGAATTCCCAAAGTCAAACTTTTCCCGTACATTCTTTAGCATTCAGAATGCAACGCCTTAACTGAAGATGCATCTTTCTCTCGATTACCTAACTGGGTGACAATGTGGAATGGAGAAAAGATCCCATGATGCCGGCAAGTACATTCGTCATTTTTGGGTTATGGGAAAATTCAGATTCGCGAAAATATTTCAATCTTGCACTAATTTGGTAGTGGTTTGATATTGCCTTTAACTAAGCCAGTAAATGGAAACAGAGTAACCGGCAACGGGGCCCATCCAATATTCACATTGCTGGGGAGGCGTTCTGGAACGCGGATTTCACAGTTGGTCATCTTATCAATTGCTGGACAACGGTCACTTCACTGTTTGGCAAACTTAACAATCCGGAATCTCAGAAATCTGTAAAGATGTGAGCACTAAGTAAGTACGAGTATCAGCCAACTCAGTTTGTAGCTGTTATTATTGTCTAGAGCAATTCTTTCCCTTTTCCTATTCCCTGGAGTTTGTTTATGTTTAGCAGCAGTCTTTCCAATTACGCACACAGTGTAAAAAGCTGAAGATCGCTACTCTAGTATCACATTTTATAGGTAACATTTGTATCAGGTTGACCGAATTAGGTAGTCGGTTCACCTTGCACGTTTTGTTGTGTCGCATTTACGAGTAGAAGTTCACGAACGCATGCGTTCAAAGCGGAGGTCTTATTACAGAAGATAGCGAAGAACATCTTCTCTTCGAGAGAAATTACCAGAATAATTGTCGAAGCGCTGTCATAGGAATAATTATTTTTATTATCATTACTTGTGTAAAGTGGTACAGGGTAGAAAGGACAGACTGGATGATCATCTGCCTTTTATGCAGGTACTCGGATGTACCTGTTCAAAGGCATATTCTGACGGGCTGATTGCAGTGACTTGCGAGTAAAGTGCATATTTTTGTACTCGTACATGAATCCAGTTGCGTGTGTACACGGACGGAACCGGCTTTTTACTACGCATTGCAGCAGACAGATCGACGTCATAGTACACAACACTTACCGCCACTCCGCGCGCATATCAAAAATCCTTCTATGCGCACGTTTATGTATAGTACCGCAGGTATTATTTGCAATTGACTTGTATGGTCAAGCATGCATTTTCTGAAGAGAAAAGTGCTCGAAGATCATCTCATCCGTCATTTATCATTAAACGTCAATATTCGTCGTTATTGATTTAACTGCATTAAATCGTATAGAAACGGATTTATTCTACGCGTATTAGAAATCTGAGCAAATTGAAATTTTTCCTAAAATGCATATCGAAATGAAGTTCGAAATTTTCCCAGTTAAAAAAAAAAAAAAAAAACTTTTTAAGTGGACACAATTTTTAATTATTTTATTGCAATTTGGTTCAGATTTCAAATAGATTCAAAAAAAGCGAATATTGCAGAAAAATTCGTAAAGAATCGCTACGGAAGCAGTTATAACCTATTTCAGTTTATCGACGATGATATTTAACATTGTGCTGGATTTATGTTCCGGTTCAATTGATCAAAAAATTGTGGATTTTCTGCAATAAAACTAATATAATCGTGTGTCAGATTTTTTATCTATTGTATGTATGTATATACGAAAGAAGAAGGAAAAGGTAGAGGTATTGGTCAATAGAAGAGTATGGATTCGGTTGCGACTTTTCAGATTGGGAAAAATTCTCCATACTCGGTCAAGTGCAAAATTCATCGATTTAATGTGTCTAATTTTATAGTTTCCCCCAAATCGGCTACCCTACCCCGCTAAGAGTTCTAGGTCGACTTTCTGACTTTCTCATTTTCCAGTGGTACGATTACGGATGGATTTCAATTGCATTCAAAACGTTGTGCGGGTACAATGGGGAGTATTGACGACAGCGGTGTCTACCTATTCATGCCGGCGCTGGTTTTGTTGTCAGAAACAATGATATACGCTCATGTGAAACGACCTTAACGCGGTTGGTTGAATTATTGGATTTACCGAGTTGAATTCGAACTGCGATGAGTTACTATCTTAGAACTAAATTCACCAACTGGGCTCAGGCCTACTGCTAGCACATACAATGTTGCATTTTCCACCCAGACCACTGATGATGTTATCCCTCCAATAGGAGACCACGGCTATCATCTGGTTAGATCGAACCAAGTGTTTGCCGTTTTAATTGTAGTCGATATGAACGTACGGCGGTTACATGAACATTAAGCTTTTCTCGTAGATCTTGTTGTGTCCGATAAGAACGCAATAATTCGTTCTCGCATTTTGGTACTGGAACCGAACCCGTTCGTCCGTACATAAATTTTAACCGATTCTGTAAATCATGACTTGCGGACTTACCACAATGCGCGTGGTATCGAAAGGTGAGATCGTTAATACTCAACCAACGTGGGAAGTCCACATCCCCCATGCAATCAATGCTTATGTATACATATGTGTATGTGGGGAGTCTTTGTCTCGATTTTAGGACCACTATATAAATCTATATTGGCACCCTTAAGGCAGAAACACAATTCCGACACTAACGACAAACGACATGTCGATGTCATTGTCAAAATTTTTTAAAACCTTCACCATCTTGTGAAAATACACAAAATTCCGACGACAGACAACACCGACAAACGATTTTTTCATTTGCAATGTGACAGCATCATTTAAATTGAAATTAAAGACAAGATAAATACATATTTGAGCAAAAAATTTGAATTTTTAAAAAAAATATGAATAATAAACTAAACTTTTCCTTGAATTGATGGATTGATTGGGTGATTTCCCACTTTTACTTACAACTTCATTTGCTGTTAGCAGTGAATATCACGAGATCAAGTTTGGAATCTTACCAACTAGAAGTTGCCGTTTCCATGGTAAACTGTGTGGAATTAGGAGACTGCAACTAATCTCCCAAAACGTCCTAGCCTTGGAGACCATTCGTGGCTCATAAACTGACCCGGTTCTCAATGTGATTAATCACAATTTTTTTAACAATAGAAATATGGAGCTGCATTGGGTTTCTGGTCATAATGGTATAATTGGTAACGCATTTACCACATTTACTAACCAATGACCACGCATAGACAAACAGACTGGACCAATCCATGCATTAGCCGACTATTGTAAAGCCAATCTACTCAACAATCATTCCGAATTCTGGGCAACAAAACTTCCCAGAAATCGGCTTGGGCATACCCCACTTACCCATGATTTTCTGTTCGGAAACCAACATCGTTCTTCATGCCAATCCTGTGGTGTTTAAATTATTATCTCTCTTATCATAAACGAATACCATTTAAGCCAGCATTTCTTTTTGAATATAGACCTCTTCCATTGTGGAGTTCCTAGACCCAACCATTCAATTTCCAAGCCCTATTTTGAATCCTCTTAAACAGTTAAATTTGCTCTACAAAGTTTAAAAATATGTGACTTTTCCCTCCAATAAACTATCGACCAGTTTCTTTAAGGATGCTAAAAGCTGGAAATGCTAACCCACAGAAGACATGAATTTACCAAACGGCCTCATAGTTATGGCGCTTTAAAATAACCTCTAGCTCTTATCTGAAAAACATTACAACACCATAAAAAATTTACTTACTCGTTACAATTGTATTTTATTTATTAAATCTGGAAAAACTTGTTAATTTTCGACAGTAATTGTAGTAGTCGTTTGTCGTTTGCATCAGAATTCTGTGTTACTGCCTCTAATGATAGAAAATTTCTCATTTAGTAGGTGTATAAGCTTAAATTTGCTGTTTTTTAGTCAAATTTCTCATTTACCAGGTGTATAAGCTTTAATCCCATCTTTCGGGCAATTTGTGGATACCACGCCCAAAAAATTCCTTCTCTTTCGAGGCAAACCACTCATCAAGCCATTTTCGGACGTCTGCGTAAGAATCGAAGTGCTGCTCAGCGAGCTCGTGGCCCATCGACGAAAACAGGTGGTAGTGGGAAGAGGCCAGGTCTTGTGAATAAGCGGGGTGGGGTAGCACCTCCCAGTTGAGTGTTTCAAAGTAGTTTCGGATCATTTTTGACGTTTGCGATGGTGCGTTGTCGTGGAGGAAAATCAGCTTGTCATGTCTCTGTTGATAATCCGTCCTTTTTTCACGCCGAGCACGGTGCAATTTGATCAGTTGTTGGTGGTAGCGGGGGGCATTGACAGTTTTACCAGGTTTCAACATCTCATAATACACGATACCCTGCTGATCATCTCATAATACACGATACCCCACCAAACGCAACAGCATTGCCTTCCGTCCGAAGCGATTTGGTCTTGGAGAAGATGTTGATGGTTGGCAGGGATCAACGCACGATTTTTTGCTCTAGGGATTCTCGAAATATATTCACTTTTCATCGTCTGTCATAATCCGATGCAGGAACGACTTTCTTTTTTGTCTGGCGAGCAATATTTCGCATGTGTTTGGGCGTCGCTCCATCTGCCTATCGTTCAATTCAATCGGCATCCATTTTCCGATCTTTTCAATCTTCCCCATGGCATGCAGACGCATGAAAATGGGTGGTTGTGTAACACCCAATTGCTCCGCGAGCATTTTATGCGATTGGGTATCGTCTTCGTCCAAAAGAGCCTGCAATTTATGGTCCTTAACCTTCCCAGGCCGATTTTCACGCTCCTTGTTCCACAAGTCAAAATTGCCGTCTTCGAACCGATGAAACCAATCTCGGCACGTTCTTTCCGATAAAGCGCTGTCACCATAGGCCTCCATAAGCATTCGATGCAATTCTGCAGCCGAATTTTCTTCAAATTGAAGCAGAAAAGACGAGCTTCCCGTATATGCTATTTTTCTGGCACAAAGCTAGATATGATTACCAAAGGAAAAATGTGTGTTGTTGTACGAAATTGCTGACAATATACACTGATTAATGTTGACAGATGTCAAACTCATAAAAAAAAGTATGGCGTTCCCATGGTAGCTTAATACGCTCACTCACGCCATCTATGACCAAACAGCGGATTTAAGCTTATACACCTGGTACTACCTATTTTCATCTCAAGGATATTATAGAAACAAGGAGTTTTTTCTAATATCTCAAATATTATCTTATTTTGCATTTGGCGATGAAATTACTTTTTTTCTTCTTCTTTTTCTTGATAGGAAACTATAAAAATATTGAAGTGTTTTTTGGAAGAGCTTTTAATTTGCGACAGTGAGTAGTGAACTTTCGAAATAATTTACACTACGAAATCAATTCTTCTCTAAACTTCTAAACGTATATGGAATAATTCAATTAAGTTATAATAAAACTGATTTTTTCTAAACATCAATATTACATTCAAAATCACGTTCGTTGTGTTATTACTTTAGATCGAGGAATATTCGCTGCCCTTCACTAATTTTCTCCTTAAAAAATTTTGTTTTCTTTCTTTTTTTTTCAAAAAACAAAAACTTCTTGCATTCTTGAATAAATGCATATTAAATATATTGAATTTCAAAACTAAAATATGAGTAATTTTGTTTTCTTAAATTCTGACAAATTTTTCAATTTGTCTTAAGTCAACATAATAATACAAACACAGTTGAGATTCCCCTCAATAGTCGTATATTATTTATTATACATAAAAAGGGCATCGTTTTGATATTGGTATGTAAATTTTCTTCTGTCGACAATCATAAATAGTACAAGAATACGTACAATAGATTGAAAAATAGTCAAGTTATGTTAGTGAAATCATACTAATGGCAAAAATAGTTATGTACCTGAATTAGAATATATTCTATATAATAAGATGAATATTATATGTACATAAGAAGTAATGGTGGTTTAGTTGTGTTAGTTAATAATTGTACAAAGTATTCAGAGAGAGTTTTTTTAATAAATATCTAAGAAATCGAGAATATCAGAAGGAGTAAGTTAAGGTATAAAATTTATAGAAGAAAAAAAATTAATATTCTAATAATAATAATAATAAAAAGAAGAAGAAGAAGCAAATAAATGATGTAGCAGCATTATAGCTTATAGAATCAGTTTAGTTGTACTGTCTTTTAGGTGGAAAAGAAAAAATTTAAACGAAAAATATGAATTGAAATGAAAAACTCAAGAAAAATAAGTTAGCATGTGTGCATGTGGGAAAATACAATATATGTTATGCTATTGCATTGTTTACTGATGAACGTCTTACCCTCCGGTCGCACTGAATTCAAATTCGTTCTGGTCTCCTGGCCACCACCGCACAAAGGTAATAAGTCATCTTCGTTGTTTTTGCGCCACAGTTAGTGACTTTAATTCCAACTTCACATTGACTACTGATTGTGATTCCGTTGGGAGTTTTTTTTTAAGGTGTAAACGTACACGGAGGAAAGAACAAATGGCACTACACACTGTACATACGAGTATATTGTGGAACTGGAACTGTCCTATCCGGCATGTCGCCACAAATATACTCGTGCTCTTAGAACCATGTTTATTTGCTACTCAATTCCGATACTATGCTATTACTATGCTATTTCGTCAATTATATTATTGGAATAGTAACTACATTCTTACTGTTGTCGTCAGCTAAGAAAACTACTCTACTTCCTTTAGCTACTAATACTATCTTGACTATGCACATGCCATGCATACACACATATATAGTAGAGTTGTTGTTTTATTTTTGATTGTGCACAACTTAAAAATTCGACTACCGCGTATACAAAATGAAATGTGCATGACGAAAAATGTATTACCTGAACAGATCTTAAATACACAAGTATTAATGTACCTGAATTGGTGTGTAATTATTACCTGACGGTGACTTTTCTCTTTTGTGTTCTCTCCAGACATATTTGCTCAAAGTTTTTTCTTTTTCATTTCAGTTTCTTAACCAAATTTTTTTTTTTTTTGTATTGTTTTCCATCTTTTTGTTTAATATTAAAATTACCCGCGTGTGAAGCCGTCTGGTGTCAACGCGTCGTTAGATGTATAATTTTTTTTCTTATTCTACAAAAAAAAAAAAAAAAAATATCGAAAAACATTTGTTTTGTTAGTTTTTTTTTTTTTTAATTTAAATTTTTCTTCTAATAAACACGATTTTTAATAAATCGAGTATGTATAATTTTTGAATAATTAGACGGTACACTTAAAATGATAATTAATTAATGCAGTAATTTGTTAATGTTCCAAACTGTCGAAATATATTTCATTTTAATTTGAATTTTAATAATATGTTTAATAATTTTTTTTGTCAAAAAAATTAAACTTATTACTAAAATTTTTATAAATAAATTCATTGAAAATAGATCAAATTGAAATGAAAATTGGCTAAAAAATGAAAATGATTTTTTTCTCGACTAAATATTTGCAAAAAAAATGAGCTTATTTAATCATAAATAATACAAATTGCCAGAAGATCATAAATATTATTGATATGTTATTATGTACAAAAAAAATCCTTTAAATTAATTCGTAAATGGTAATAATCATTGACCCAGGAAGGAGTGCCGCCTCCAAAAACGATCGTATTAGTGGGTCAGTAAATGGGTGAAAAGCCCGCCGAAAGCTCAAACCGATAATGTGGGACACGCCAGTTCCGCCCACATCGTCTATCGCTGCCTCTAGTCTCACCGTTCTTTGTAGAGCATACCAGCTGACCGCGGACTCAGCGACTATTCTCTTGTTGATCGAAACGTGCGGTGAATAACGCAACGGCACGCAAACTTCTTAATATGCATTGTACATGGTAATGTCCACACTGCCCCAGGCATTAATCAAAACTAAACAGATGCGCTGTCTGACGCGTGACGCGCAGGTATTGCGTTGAAGACGGACGTGCTGAAATGAAATTAGTTGCGCGTTCTGCTGCAGAGCCTATGAGGCTGAAAAGAAAGAGTATGAGAGAAAATTTCGTATGATTGGGAGCGTAAAGCAATTGAAATTTCATTGCAATGAGAAACATAGGCTCTCCGTAAATAAGCAACGCATACGAAGTACTAAATAAACATTTAGAGAGCACACAATTGTGTAATCCTTAACAGAATAGATGTTACTGCAGCGGCACAGCATAAAGTCACAGCTGTAAGCAGTTGGCTGTTCGGTAGTCGGGCATTCGGTTGATAGATAGTCGGCAGATAGTGGATGGCAATCATCAGTGTTTGGCCGACAGTCGTATACATAACATAATTCAATTTGGTGGTTCCCCGGTGCACGGTTTGATGTTCGAGGGAAATTGCTGAAAAGAAATTTTTTTTTTAAAAATGCAATCTTATCAATTTATTAAATGACGGATTAAGATAAAAAAGATTCGTAAAAAAAGATCGAACAATAACAATCGGTAAAATACGAGAGAAAAAAAAATGAATTTAATTGTCTTGCACTTGATGCAAAACATTCAAATTTACCGCGTATTCGGACTATTTAAAAATCTGGTAAAAAATATATGCACGAAGAAGAAGTCGAAAAATGATTTTTGCAATATAATGTAAAAAAATTTCAATTATTTTCAATGTTAGAATTATGAAAAAAAAAAATTGTAATTTTCCTAAATAAATCAAATATAAAGTGTCAAAACAGAAAATTCCGTAATTTAATATGAGTTCTATTTAAAATTTTACAAATTATTTATTTTTTTGTAAATAAAAGTAAACCGTTGGGTTTGTATTTTATATAACTCGAGGATAGAAGAAAAATTCTAAAAGTGCACATTACGAAATATAACAAAATTTTGTGAATTTTTCTATAAGAAAAATTTAAAAAAAATAATTTGTTTTTTCTAAAACGAAGTTTTTCTTGTGAAATTTATGAGTTTACCCAATTAATGGATATTTGAATCTTTTAACATAAGATACAGTGAATAATTTTGAGAAATTTTGAGTATATTGAAGGTAGTTTTTTTTAAAAATTTGATAGAAAAAATAGCAAATCCCCGGTCGCGTGTAATGTGACAATAAGGTTGACGGCGAAACCAATTGTTAGTGCAAACTTGACGAAAACGATAATAAAACGACATTTTGGGCAACACGGACGACGACAACGAGTATATTCACTCGCGATCGATAATATATTTAGAGTCACTAAGAGAGAATTCTCTGATAGTACAGATTATCTATATTTCTATATAATTATTATAGTAGTTCAGTTTGCATATGAAAATTTATCTATATTTGTTGGGAGAGAGCAAAAAAAAAACTATATTTACTCATGTTGATACATAACAATATGTGCGTATACACCTTTGTAGAAAGTGTATTTGTGCAGCTATTATTGGTGGACAGGAGTTCTTGTATTTAAGAATTGTTACATGAAATTCATCATCCATCGTATGAGCAGTATACAAAATCACTACCATCAGCATAATTATAATTAACACCGACATTTATTCAAGAACAGCAACACGATATTAAGATCGGAAACAATTCTATAGAGCAACAGCGAAACGCCGAAACAGCGAACATTAACGCACTGTTCCCGAGCTGAAGTTTGTCGGTGTTTCATGCTATACTGTATGGCGAGGAGGAGCTGTAGCCGTTCGGCGAACAAGCGAGTTTAGTATTCCATCCCGTGTATAATAGTTATATACCGTCGGTCTATTAACCAAAGCGCAGACAGACGACATTCTCGATCTCCACGCCTGAAAATTGTATAGTATATAAGTTTGTCGAAAAATAATAAAAAAAATTTATTTTGAATTATCTAAAATTCGATTATAAAAGGAAATTGATTTGAAACAACAACAAAAATAAATAAAAATTAAATTATATTTGTAGAAAAAGTTAAAAATTCTTTTTTATATTTTATGGTGGTGGTGGTGCATAAGTGAAATAAAATTTTGCATCCAAAATTCAAACAGTTAACACTTCTAAATAGGTATTATTCAACAACAAACAAAAAAAAAACCAAAATCAACAGTGAAAATTTGTAAAAAAAAAAAAAATTAAATTATATTTATAATAGTTAATATTGCAGCATAATTGAAAAATTGTTATAAATAAATTTTGTATTCAAAACGAATTAACGAACCTAAATATCGAAGTGAATTTAACACATAAAAGTACTTACGTTCGGGTTGTATTTCTTCTTTAACTGCCGAGTTTGCGAGGAGATCCCAAACTCTCCGAGGAAAGTGATCAAATTATATTTTTGCATCTGCAGCAATTACGTTATCTAAAAATAGATGCCGTAAAGTGTACTAATATCTTCTACTCTATAATACAAACTGTCCTATTGCAATTTTGAAAATTTCCAATTTTGCAAAAAATTATTTCCACTCTTAAAAGTGTTTTAATTAATTGTGAATCCTATAAACGGCAAGCATATTATATTTTCGTACATCTGATATTTTCAAAAAAAGACAAATAAATAAATTAAATGAAATTTAATAAATAAGCAAATTATAAAAATAAAAAAAAATAAAAAAAGCTCTCCCCTACATACATATACCATCAAGGTAGATTGGAACGTTAATGTAAGACCTCTTCAAATTGAATTTTAATAGTTAGATTAATTATTGGCACAGAGCAGAGCTAAGAAAAATCTATACACAAACTATATGGAAAAAAATTGAGAAAAAGAAAAGAATCAATCTAAAATCAAATAGATATAACCATATTATTTTTACTTAACGAGACTATAACCAAGCAGTTATTGCGTTAAAACTCACAAAAATTCAAAGAAGACAGAATTATTTTTGAATTAAAATTGTCATTTTGATTTTATCCAATTAATAATTGCAAGAAAATTTAAAAAAAATAATACGTTGATTGTGTTCGAATTGGCTGCTGCTTGAATTTTGAACAGTTTTTCCATATAAAAGTGGCATTATTAGTCTATTAAAAATAAATAAAACATATTTGGTTTTATTGTTTTAAAGGAGAAAAAAAAATCAAAAGGAATAAGAAAATTTTATCTTTAAAGAAAAAAATATAAGAGAAATTAAAAATTATTAGAAAATTTATGAAAAGTATATAATACATACACGTGAGAGGTTTTTTTTGTGTTGTATGCGAGAATACTCCCTTGATCGTTTGTATATATAGAAGCGACAGGAGGAAAATTTAATCTTATTCTCACCCTCTCAATATTATTTTACCCCATTTGAGGAGGAACAATAATTATGTATGCGTGCACAGATTTTCACTTAATTTAAACCGAAAAGAAAATAATAAGAAATAGTCTATCAGAACAACAGCAACAACAACAACAACAATTGCAAGTGGAAGCGACAACAGCAACAACAACAACAAAAAAGAAAAAACGAAAATAATAATAATAATAATAATTATACAACAAAAGTAAGAATAATAAAAACATCAAAAGTAGTAGCAACAAGAGCAGCAACACAACAATAATAATTTCTTGGCTATAATCGACAGTAGCGACAACAACGACTATAAAGGCGAAGAAAAATAAAAATAAAAATAATAATAAGAAGAAAAAGCTGAAGAAGAAGAAGAAGACGTGTTGGCAAGCGGTGTAACTGTGCGTTTAAAAATAGACGTTCGCGCTCTCTTATGTGCAAAGGAAAATCATAGCAGACGCGTTTGTGCGTATAGTGAACGCAACTGTTTTATAAGATCGATTATATAGACAGACTCCCTCCGACACATTGAATTATTACAAATACGAATAAAAATAAATTTAGGAAGCAGAAGAGAAAAAAAAACCTAAACAACACACTCTAAATTTAATAGGATAGACATCCTAAAAGGGCTAGAACTAATCTGAGGAAATCAGACATTACACACACACAAACACAAACACACACACACACACACACACAGGCACACATGTGCCAGAGTTGAACTATAAGAAAAAGAGTGAATTTTCCATAGTCAAACGCCAAATGCAATTAAAAACTGTTTAGATTTGCAATTTTTCGAAAATCGAAATAGAAATTTTAAAGTTGAGCAAAAAATAAACAGCTCCAAAAGAAGTCGACTTGATCAAAAACGTTTTAGGAAAGAAAAAAAAAATTTCAAGAATCACTAAAAAAGTTTTTTTTACCGAATTCGGATTTTTATTTATTATCGAAAATAGATCCGAACAGAACTTAAAAGAAGAACATCTTTTCATAGATATTGAACAGAAACGTTATAATTAAATTAAAAGGAAATTAAATACAATCCTTTAATTAGTTAGATCCTCGGCCAATTTCGATCAGCAAGGAATAATAGAAATTTCAGTGCTAACAATGAAGATCAGACGTGATCGCAAGACTTACGACGAACATTTCACAAGAAAGTTACGAATTCCTGACAATTTCATTGCCTTACGGCTGATTGATATTTATTGTTCTCATCGATCATCGTCGAGTTTTTTATTAAAAATATAAACGAAGAAATCTTCGAAGGATCAAAAAAAAATTTTGAAATTTTGAATATAGAAATAATATCAAAATTTCAACATTAAAATTTCGCCAACTCTCGAAGCCAAGGGACAACAGAATAATTAATTTGTGTCAATGAAAATATATGGCGTGTTCACTTCCAGGTGAACTTCTAACACTAACTAGAACGCTAAGATACAAAGCGTTGAAGTGACAAGATAAAAGGTCTACCGATCAATAAAAACAAAATCAACGATTAGAAAAAGATTCTAATCTGTAAATTTTCAATAATAATACTTTCGATAATTGAAATTTACTTTTGTTTTTCCTACAAAGAAATAAAGGGGCTTAGATCTATTGAAGACGAAATCGGATATCGAAATCGTTTTTAAAGAAATTTTTCAATTGTAAATCGAATCAAATCGATAAATCCTAATCAAAAATTCAGTATAAATTTATATTTGAAGAGGCGATCACAAGGACGCCATGTATGCGCGAATATTGCGCAAATGGAGTCTGGCCAAATTTCTAATGTACCTGTGGCTACCAGCTATAATGTTACTGATAATCTGGTGTCAAGGTGCTACAACTATGCATCTTCCAACACATGTGCGTTCAGCAGCAACATTAACATCAACAGCAACATCGGTATCGGCATCGACAGCAATCAGAGCCCGATCATCAGAATCAATACGATCAACATCGATAGCAGAATTAACAGCAACAACAGAATTGCCAATCATAGTTTTAGGTAGCACATATAATAGCCAAAATATCGATGATCGAAAAGGATCAAATCTGACAACGAGGATAATCAACAATAAAGATTATCATCGAACAATTAGTAAAGAACACAGACGATCATCGATAAAGGCCGGCCAACATAAAATAGCCACAAAAAACGATCGAAATTATTCACATCAAAATATTATCAGTAATTATCGTCCATACCAATCATATAATAATAAAAATAATAATAATAATATTAATAATAATAATAATAATAATAATAATAATAATAATAATAATAGTAATAATATAACAGCAACTTTAATAAATATAAAAAATGAAGCTGACGCTGCTCAAAGTGCTGTCAATGTTGCCGCTGCTACAAATATGAGCTCTGTTGCTGCCGCTATTGTTCCAAATGTTCCAAATTTAAATAGTCAAATAATTAATGATAATAATAATCATAAAATTTTTTTTATTAATAATAATAACACTTATAATAATAATAATAATAATAATAATAATATTAATAACAGTGAAAGCAACTATTCTAGATTTACAAGTAGTGCAAATATAGAGTTTGTAAGTAGAAGTAATAATGATCAAAATAAAAATATAAATAATATTATAACTAAAAGGCATGTGCAACCGCGACAAAATTATGAAAATCATAATTTTTTAAAAGCAGAACAAGAAATACAACATCAAACAGAACAAGAACAAAATGTGAAACAACAAATTAATAATGATAATAAAAATAATAAAATGCTGCCATTATCAAAAAATATCATTGAAAATCCATTGAACTATTATCCTGTTGCCCACCTAGAGTCGGATATGAGCCGAAGAAGTATGGTAGTTGATGATGAGAAGAATACAAATGATAATAGGAGGAGGATGACCGGAGAAAGGGTGCAGGAAGATGAAAATGTCCATGTTGAAAATCATGCGAATCGACGAATGATAATGCCCGTTAGTAGGGTGCCGAAAAGTTCGAACGATAACAGTAGCGTGGAGGAATCGAGATCGAGAATAGTCAAACTGTACGAAAGGATAACGATCGACGAAACCGGAAAAGACGCGCACGATAGAAACAGAAAGGATGCGATCGGAAATCCTGATGCGGTCGCAAGGATCGGAACGGTCGAAGTGAGTGAACGGAATCGGACTAAACGCCATAATCATAAACATGAACACAACCATGACCATGACCATGCCCATGACCATGACCATGACAAGAAGAATGAGTATCACATGCAGAACGATGAGTATCTGAGTCGCCGGCGACGACAGGAACAAATCAATTGGTTAATGGAGCAGCATCAAAAAAGAGCTCGCACCGAAGCTCATCGTCGGGATCTGATGAGACAAGATTCCCGAATGATGCTGTCGGGAAATGTGAATGCCCAAACTAGTGGAACTAGTACAGGACAAACCGCTCTCTATCAGCATGCCCATGGTCAAAGTGCTACTGTTGGTGGTGTCAAAAAAGTCGCCACAGCTGTAGCGGCGTTACCCGATAATGATCTCAATATCAATAAATCGATGATAATTAACGGACGTAATCGGCGCTATTCGCGCTCAGACTTGTCGTCAAACCGAGCGCGTAGGAGGCGAAGACGTTATTGCTCGGCAAGTGATCCAACGCAACTAGCGTTCGAGGCGCCGATCGTTTTCGAAGGAAAGGTGCGATCAATGAGCTCTGATCGGCGTGCCAATTTTTCAGTGACTTTCGAAGTTAAAGAGACTTTTAAGAGTCCGCCAGGATACAAATGGCCACAACTAGTGCGTCTACAATTTACGTACAGACGGAACGCGACTTTTGAGTGCGATATCAATCGCGAATATATGAGGCCACGCGCCATCATTAGGGATGAACTAGAGCAAGGACGATTATATGTATTGTTTGTGAAACAAATTGACTTAGGAAATTTTACTATATTAGGACAGCCTATAAAGAAGACCAAACGTATGATTAATGCTGTTAAAATTAGTGTGCGCAGTAACTATGGTGAGTGCAATTATTTTTATTGTAGATTCATTTTATTATTCAATTAAAAACATAATTTCTCTTTTGATTTGACCGAACCTCTATGGATGGACTGATTAGCTCTACTACCATTAATTATGATAGGCATTAATTATTTATTATTTGTCTATAATTATTTTTCAATTTTATAAGCTCTTTAACAGGCAGATTTTATGGAAAATATATTTAAATAAAAGGAGAACAAGTTTCAGTTTCTTTATCTAACGAGACATTTTAACATTTTAAGTGATATCCAGTGACCAATTTTTCTCTTTAAAAGCCGACGAGGTAACAGAAGAACAACATTTTGATGAGCCGATTTTTAGTGGTAGGATAAGCAGGAATGAAACTTTTTATAACGAGAATGGCACAAATCCTGAACGTAGGAGCATCAATTTTTTTTTTTTTAAAGAATTTTTGATTAAAAGGATTGGGTTCGAGAGGAAGTGGAATGCATTCTAGAACCCTAAAATTCAATACCGTACGCCAAGATTGCTTTCAAAATTATTGTAAATTAAAAGCTTTTTCTTTGGTGTAAGGTTCGGTCGATTGTCCAGTAGTCGAAATAGTTGTCAATGACGTCTGTCCTTTTTTTGAACTTGTGTGAGAGTTTCAAGTAAGCTGTTTGCCTAGGTTAGTTGGTGGAGTAATATTGCCATTAAGCCAAATAGGGATGAATGGGCTTTGCTAGAGACTTAACATGGGCATTTATCCGTACATTTACCTTAAATCTCCACCTCGTTAACCAGTTTTGGAGAATTTGGATATGGTTTTGTTGCTTAATGGAAGCTATTTGGCTATTTGAATGATATGTAAAAATAGTGATATCATCTGTTTAGAGGGCTGCTATAGTCTTGGTATTTCTGGAATATTTTTGGGGAAGGAGAAAAAGAGATGAAAAAAAGAAATTTTTTGGATAACGAGGGGGAGAGGTTTTAAGTTCGCCGTGAAGGTGTAATCGCAACCACATAACAAAAAAAAATTAAACCGGGTAGGAAAAGTGATAGGGAATAGGGGGTGTATATGCATTTTTTTTTTTTTGAGGAACCCCCATAATAAGAAATCAACGCTGACAAAATAATTAAAGAATAAGAATAAAATGATGGAGTTGATCAAACGGTTTGCCCAAACCTTCCAGGGGCACTCCAAACAATTTGTCTAGGAAAGACGCAACATCTTAGTTACAGGCTATCAAGCAAGCCAACAGCATTGAAACTTCACGTTTATTAACTTCCTTTCTCACTGTTGCACCAGCCCCAAAAATATCTTATATATTTTTAATACTATCCTAACAATATCGTAGGAATAAACATTATATAGTTGTTGACCAAGAATACTGCTTTGAGGAACACCAACTGTATTGGGGTTTTTTTCGGAATAGTCGATATTAACTGTCACTTGTATGTGACGTTGGAAAAGGTATGATTTTAAAATAAGGAACTGTATAGAGGGAAGGAAGCTGTTCAATTCATTATTTGCTGGATTAAAATACACTGTTGGGACTTTATTAGGCTTCTCCTTTTTGAAAGTTATTGTAAACAATACAAAACCTGCAAATTGCATTACTAGAATTAAATTTTGTTCCTTATTTAAATTTTTTGAAAATGTAGAAAAAAAGGAAAAAAAGTCAAATGGCGTCAAATCGCACGATCTTGGTGGTCGGCTGACATCAGCATGCCTAGAAATAACGCGATGTGGACAGCAAGTCCCTTACTTTAATTGATGTGTGATGAATCGCACCAAGTCCATATAATTCAAAGAAGGCTAAAAAAAAAATCGGTTATCATCGCTTGGTACCTTTCGCCATTGACAGTAGTATGACCCTGACCAAAATGCCACCCGACCAAAACCATACCAAATAGTAAATTTTTTTGGATGCAAAGAATACTCCTGGAGCTTTTGTGGTTGCTTTTCGTCCCAAATCTGACAATTTTGCTTGTTTACGTAGCCATTCAGCCATAAATGTGCTTCGTCGCTAAACATAATTTTTCCACCAACTCTGAAAAAATATTTGAAATTTTCACTATCTCGACGCGTTGCTAAATCATATAGTTCTCTATTACTAAATAAATAGAGGCCTTAGCAAAAGATAAACGTATAAGATTGACAGGGCTGTCATTTGAAATGTCAAAGTAATAGGCTATCAAAAATTGAAGGTATCTATTGAAAATCCCCTCATTATTTTTTTAAACAGATATTTACTAAAGCATTTATTAAAAATATACATGAAAATGCTTTCCACTCTAAAAAAAATTTATTAGTAAGGTCAGGTGAAACCAATTACTATCGATAGTATGGATTTGTGCAAAGAAATCCGAGCATGGTGTAAATTGAACCAAGTAAAGGCGAGAATGCATACGTAATTGAAATTGAAAGAAAGTGGAAAGGAAGTCTAAATACAAGTATAATATTATTTATTTATAATAAAACATATTAAAAGCAAGCTTTTATTTTGTTTTATAATTTTTGCTATGAAAAACACTGTAAACTGATGATAATCTGCATGCACATAACACTTTGTGAAATAATTGCATTTGAACTGTAAGAGCAGAAAAGAAGCCTATCAAAAGTACTCGCTGAGGAATTTTTTTAATGCGCAAGCACTATCGTTGAAAAATAAACACACAGAATCAGTGAATTTATCGATTTGATTTGCGACTTGCCACCCGGTACCCCATATCCTCGGTGAGACTAATGCCACCCACCCGCCAGTATATTTCCATCTATTCAAATTCATGTCTTGCCCTGTAATATTGCTTTGTATATACTTGATAATTCGGAACAAAGTCGGCTTTGTACCGCGTACGACAACATGTTTTAGTTGGCGGAACGCCCCCACCCCCAACAGATTATAATTGTGCGATGGATTTTTGGTGAATTTTTCCAAGAAAGCCTTATTCCGAAGAATCAAACCCATAAGGAAAAATTGATGAATTGATAAACAGACATTGGTAATTATATGGCTGGTTGCCTGGAAGAAGTAGCGCGGGGGTGGGGGGCTGTTAACTACTTATTCACAATATGTTCTTGACATTTTTCGCGAATACAATCGGTCGAAGTTATTGGTGCCGCATATTGAGATCATAACCCCCACTCTCTGGTGTCGTTAGTATCACAGCAATCACCACGAGTGCCAGTAAGATTACGTGTGATTGACCACAGACTGTCCCGATCTCTGAATCAATGGGCAATTGTTTTTGGTGCAAATGTTCATACCTAGAGCTTACATTCACATAGATAGAACTAGCGCAGCTAATAAGTACACATTTTGATAATAAGTAGAAGTGAGGGTGGTGTGGTGTGGGGCATTGATGAATACTGAGCAATTTCAATTTTAGCCACGAGAAGCTTGTAGCTTGCAACAAATTAAAAATAAAAACAAATGATCAAAACTGAATTGGAAAAATGTTTTCCTTTCAAAAGCACAATTCAAGGATGTGCGTGCACAAATCAGAGCCGCGACCTAGACTAATCGCTTTTAATCTAAGTTCGAATCATGGTATCAGCTGTACTCATATCGACAATATCGGCATTCAGTCAGAGTATTGTTGTTAAGAATTCGATTTTTATCCTTGGAATTCGATAATGCGGCATTTGCACATAGTAGAATACGTGTAGCACACTTGCGCCGATCAGGTATGACCTCTTGGCGTGCAGCTTTTCAATTTCAAAACGAAAATCACACAAATCGCGGCGAAGGTAGCCCCCAGACAAACGCGTACGGCTTACGGGTGCAGGCTTAGGTCTCGAGTACGGCGGCACGTATTGGCACGGTTCTCAAAGGTACACAGTTTCGTGATCTTAACAATGTTTTGATCGCATCTTGGTAATACAGACTAGGAACCGCTCACCGTACTATCCACCTTACACAGTGAACAGATCTACCGCCGTAGAACCGTTGAA
Organism: Atherix ibis; assembly: GCA_958298945.1. NCBI lineage: Eukaryota > Metazoa > Arthropoda > Insecta > Diptera > Athericidae > Atherix > Atherix ibis. The sequence continues at coordinate 117,985,729 of OY282606.1, forward strand.
CCGTGTTGCAAATAGCACCAATGCCGGGGCCATGTATCCATAGCGCTACACATCTGTGCGAGCCCAAGTCACGGTAGACGATATTGCCGTCACTCAAGTGCACAGTGGGTAATTTGAATGATATCAGCAATAAATTCCGGAGTGCATTACGTGTGATTGAAGTGGAAGAATGAGTGTTTTTATCGTAATAATGCATTAATTATGCGAAAGCTAACAGACTAATGGCGGTGTCAGTTTCACAAACACCGTCGAGTGTTTGCTGCGCGCCTGGCCCGGGAATAGAACAAAACGATTTTTTTTTCTGTTTTGGTCAATCGAAGTCAATGAATGGGAGGAAGGAGGATAAGGCGATGAGAGATCAATGCTGAGAGTCACCCAAACTATACTTATGAGCAGATTTTTGCATAAATTCAAGCTTATTTCTCGTATGGGAAATGGATGCACACCTGAAGTGTCGGTAGAAATGATTCAAGAAATTATTTATCGTTGACAACAATCTTGATGAGTGCACCTCGACCTTCTGTGTCTGGCTTTGACTTCTTGTGGCAACCGATCAATCGATGCATCGGTTTCGGTTCAATTTGATCCAAGAAATATATCCGATCGATCTGGACTTGAAGCTATCCAAGGTTGATGTTTCGCCGCACCATGTACATAAGCATTAACAGCTACGATAACAGCTGACAACATCAGGACTGACCTGGTCTCTAAACACTTGGCTTCATGTCTGAAGCTACGAAGAAAATGTTTTAAAAAGCCAAAAACCAATGTACTTGCTACTTAAACGGGGGGGGGGGGAGGGGTAGGTGAGATGGTAATGGAGAAGAGATGGTCGATCGTATTTTCGCTCGATATCTTACGGAGGTATGCAAAATGCTGGATTTGGACTGAAAAGATATCTTCTAGCGACATACCACATGAGTGTGTCTGCTCTGGTCGCATTGTGGATTTATTTATAGGCCAAATTATTTATGTTCTTTTTAACATATTTTCTACTTAGACGAAGAATGTGCTCGTATTTTTTCCCTTCCATTACGGCTACTTCACATACTTGATAGAATTAATTTTAATACTTTTCTATACTTGGTACTTGGTTCTTGAGTCTACATTATATTAAGTACGACTACGGTTCGGTAATTTTAACTAAGTTCTTATGAGTAATGTTAGAGAAATTTTCCATATATCGTTCCATATGCGAATGGAAAGTAATTGGGAAAAATTACTATTCGGTTTTGTAGACTATTCGTAAGAGTATAATCAGTATTGGTGGATAAATGCTCTTAGCAGTAGTATTCGTATGACCCAATAGCGGTTACATATTCACGTTCGTACTTATAGAATCTTCTAACAATCGAGTCGTTTGTTTCCTACTTCAGATACATATCGATACATTCATATTGCAATGTGATCATTTATTTCGTATGCAAATTTATATTCAGAATGGAAAATTGTTATCTATCATGCCTAATAGGAGAGGTTTTTCTAGAAAATATATTGAATTTTTTTTGTTATTAAATAAACTGAATTGTAGAAATCAAAGATGGATTGTTGATGGCAAATGTGATATTTTTTAAACAGGTTTACTTATTATTTTATGAATAAATTTTACTAAAAAAGTTGAACAAGGATTAGTATAGCAGAAGGATTGACTTTCAACGGTATTATAGTGATTAATAAAATTTAAAAAAATACCGAAAAAAAATCATGGAAAACTGTATTATCAGTATTGGCAAGGAAAAGGATATTCTATAAGATAGTAATCTCAGGTATGTAAACATTGTATAGAAGATTGGTTAGCGTACTTTCTTGAGAAAAAGTTTGAGTATTTAGATTTTTTTTTATTCAAAAGAACCATTAAGATAAGTGGGATAAAATTTTTGTTATCGTTTTTTTTTGTGATCTACAAGAAAATTGATTTAAACACAATTAATGAGCAAACATTCATCGATATTTCTTTGAATATTATCGAAAAATAATCGGTTTCAGATATTTTTTATTGAAAGTAAAAGTTAGGCAAATTATTACTTTAATAAATATGTTGATGTGCAGCAAACGATGAACGGAGTTTTATAGCTCAACAGAATCAGTTATAAATTTCAAAATTGGGGAATATCCCTTCTGCATTGTTTGGACTCTAATTCATTATATTCTCTATACCATATTTAATGGTGTTATACCGCATCTTTGGATTTTATAGTACCAGTCGCCCATGACTATTGGGATTGAAATATGCTCAATGAGCGCATAAACTATAACTGAATATTTGCAGTAAGTAATCAGTTACAAGCTGATCACCTCAACTGCTGGTAACGAGGCCTACCTTAAACCACTGCTGTTATCAGCAATGACAACACCCGAGATAATTGCAAAGTATTACTACATTTACCAGTTATCTCCCTACTGCGATCCGAATATCATACCCGCGACATAGGTGTCAACCACAGCCACCACGTGAATGCCTAAGCACCTCACCAATAATCGAGCACAGAACTAGTTCATCATATTTTACAGAACAAACAGGTACGACTCCACCCGCATTAGCATACAAGCAAATGCTACAACTATGCATGAAAGCTATGCAAAGCTTCAACGTCATAAACCTGAAAGATCTATTTAATATTTTGAATTTCGTCCTGTTGGGCGTCTCGGTTCCCGTGGCACCTATTTTTTTTATTAGAGTACTTTAGGTCTGTACCCCGCTCAGTGAGCAGTGGTCAGAGCAATCTTGTAACTCTTCCTCTTCTCCTTCTTCTCTACTTCACTCCTTTTCTTTCCTCATCTATATTGTACATGCACCACCATTACTATGTGATATTAATGGCTTTACTATGAATCTTAATATCACATTTACCCGCCACGTATCTACTTTTGCCCCCTTGTAAGCAATTTTACCTTTTTCTGCCATTATTGAGATGAGAAGCTGCCATATACTTAACATCCCGCCGCCGGGGCAGAAGGACTCCAATTCATGTACTGTACTCCAATTTATGTATAATGTTTCCCTTTTATTGGCCATATGGGGATAGTGATGTCAACCGGAGTGATAAAGGACTTTGCTGACCCATACTTCGTTTCTGAAAGTATTGTAATATGGCATTTGGTCTGCGGTGTACGAATGCATAATCTCTTCTGTGATAATTGCCATTCCCATGTATCCAAATCGAAGGAGTACCACAGTGCGAAGAAAGTCAAAAAAAAGCTGTGACCGCGGTCAGAACGCCAAAAATATGCTGGGTTGTCGAACTCGTGGACCGCGGTGCGAAGCCGATATGTCTGGAGTTCTTCGATTCAGTAGGCCTAGACTGGATGATGAGATGTACTCTCATGATTTTCACAAACTTAGGAAATTTCGTAACTTATATTTGTTGTCGGGTAGGTAAAGTGAGGTCAGTTCTCTTAAAAGAAATAATTTCTAATATGGAATAATGAGCAACGAGTAACAGACAATTCACGAACTAAAGGAACATTACTGGTTGGCCCCCAAAATTCAATTCCCTATGTCCATATGGGTCTTCTTACTGTATTGTGTATAAGTAATTTTTTGTCAACTCTCAATTTCAAGAATTTATTTAAAAAGTTTTTGAAGTTTTTTGGAGCATCTGTTCGTTCTATGCCAAATATTTTTCCATGTACAATTCTGAAGGTACGAATCTGAAAATGTACGATCAGACGATCGTCAGAAAATGGCCATTGCCAGACATATCATTTGACAAGTGATTACACGATTGCCAGATTTTTTCAAAGTCAAACAACCTTCAAATAGTCTCACAATTATCTAGGTTGGCAACGTTTGTGTTGTAAACCTTTTCTATTATCACACGATTGTCATATGACTCTAAATTAAAAAAATGTACACTCAAATATCAGACAAAGGCGCCATATTGGTTTTTGCTTGACAGTTCATTACTTTTTTTAAATTTACTATAATTAACCGGTAATAAAAAATTGTGCGATGCTTTATTTTTAATGGCAATTTTAGCATTTTTAAAAGTAGCGTTGATGATAAGATGAAAGAATTGACAAAACGAAAAAAGAACGTAGTAAATTCCTCATAAAAATGTAAAAACTATTGTCAGATTATTTTGGCGTTGTCAGATTTTATACAATAAAATTTCAGCATCTGATAATGTGCAAATGTCTACAAATGTTCTGACAATAGGCCCAAACTGTTATGACTTGATTGTCAGATGTCGTCTGCACATATTGTCAGACAATACCTACAAACGGTCTGACAATTGTTGATTTGTCTGGCAACATTTGTGACAAATTTTACATGAACGTAAAATTTTTTATAACGAGAGATGCACAGTTCACGAACGAATGGAAAATTTAGATCACGATTAATAATACTGTTTGGTACATAAAAAGGAGCATTGACAATTTTTGGAAGGATTCGGGATTTTTATGATGTTAATTGGAATGCTTAGTAACATTAAGGGTTATATTAGTAATCTGTTCTCAGCAGAGTTTAGCAGTACAATGAGCATATTTTTGCTCATTTACTCCAACATTCCACCTTTTGAAGTGGGATTCTAAGGAGTGCAAGAGGTTCTGTAGAATAGTGTTGGCTGTGGAAAAATCTTCATGATGTGTAAGAATGGCTATAGTATAGCCATTCTTAGTATAGGTTGCGGTTAGGGGAATATCATGAGTGCAAATGTAATAAAAGATTGGACTTAGCATACTTCTCTGATGGACACCGGTGAAAATAGAAATTTAAAGGAAAAATTACCATACAACTTTTAGTAATTGTGTAGAAACGTTAGCAAGAACATAAAATAAACTATGTATATTGTCAAATTTATTTGGTTAACTGAATCATAATCAAAACAAATCAAATATGTTCACTATAGCTGCGGTTGCAATTCACTAAATGGAAGAGGTTAAAAATTGGGGCAAAATCAACTTTGTACTCATAATGATAAAAAATAGTAAAATGTAAAAATTTCAAAATACAACAAATTTGTTTACGTGTTTTTTACAAATTTTGAAATGGAAACATTCTCATATTAAAATATATCGTGCTATACAAAAAAAAAAACACCTGAGCTGTCATATTTAAGGTGTGAGCTCATAGTATCGATCGTAGTAGTATTCTGAGTATTTGGCTATTTTTATTCTATATGATCATGGCATAGAGATGATCATCGCAAAGTAGGTCGAATAAGAAATTTCTTTGCAAACTGAAGGACATTGAAGTAAAAATACAATCTCAATTCGAATCGGTTTATTAGTAAATCAAACTAACGATCTACTCGTCAATTATTCTAAGTACATATAAGATATGTAAAATCTACAAGTGTACTTACAAAATTATTTTTCAAAATACAGAAAACCGAATATGCACATGTTTATATCATTACCGGTTGCATTATCTATTTACGATATCGCTCTGTTTTTGAAAGTTTGTTTTTATAATTCAAATATGCTTTGACATACAAAAAAAAATAGGTATTTTGATTGATTGTACGAGCATGTGCACTAGCCTTAATATTGATAAAAAAAATGGGTAAAAAATTTGCACTTGAATTTGACTGATAGTAGATAAATTCTACGAAAAGTTTATGGGGAATTATCGGTGTGGTGGTCATTGTAAACACTATCAGAGATAATCAGTTGCGCGACCTACATAATTTCTGAGAAACGTGTCAGTTAGAAGAAAAATGCAAAAATTTTCGTTTCAATTGCAAATCGATGACACACTCATGGCTGGTTCTCACTAAAATATTACGGGAGTCAATATTGCATCGAGTCATTGATCGTGTGGGTTGTTATGGTTCGTAATGTTTTCCACAAAATTAGATCAACTCATCGACTATTATGTGCTAGTGTTTATGGGAAATGCATTATGTTTTTCCCACATTACATTGCTGAGGGACATCTAGTACCAAGTTGGGGATTGCATCAAGACTGAAAATGTGCTCTATGATGAATAGTGGTTATTGGAGATTACTGATCGTTACTTGCTGATCGATAATTATCAGATATACAATCGACAAATCTATCATCACCAATCACAAGTTTCATGTGAAAATCATCAACGAAACGTGCTCCTCCATTGATCATAATTTGCCCAGTTCTCCTACTGCCTTCCCACAATAGCCCCACAACCGTTTAGAATAAAATTAACTGGAGCACACCACACTGACCAAAGACTTGTGATTGATCATGCGATTGATATCTATGCAATCGATTTGTTCGACAGTTTACAGTAAATACTCGCATCAGAATTAATCTCGCATATGATTAACGATAAAGTTTAGGAAGGTGAGAAAGCTTTAGGGGCACACTTTTGTCTACGACCGACTGATGGAATAATTGGGCTTTTTTTTAGGCGATTTCCATATAAATAAAATCGATAAAAATAAAAAAATATCATGTGAAATTTTTTGTATACCCTATTTTTTATACAAAAATATTTTTAAATAAATTTTCATAAAAGGGGTTGTTGTGATTTAACTATCTTTATCATGGCTACAGCTTAAAAAAGGGATTGGTATTAGTTTAAATTTGTTAATTTAAAAATTGAAAATACAAAAAAAAAAGAAATTATTTATTATTTATCGAAAGAAGTACAAATAAATATGCATCATTTCAATTGGAATTTCTTTTAATAAGTAAAGTTTACTAAAACATATAAAGAATCTTGCCTTTAACAGGATTCTAATGGCCGCCACGAAATTTTTTGCAGGAGTAAATCCTTTTGAGATAACTTCTGATGAGTTTTTCGCTCATTTCGGGCTGTTTCTTGATGAATGTTGGTTTTAAATGTTTGAAAATTAAAGGACTCTACATAAACATGAAATTTTTTATATCTCTATAAGAAAAATTTCAACAGCGTCAAATCGCGCGATCTTGGAGGCCATTTGCTACCACCAATTCTTGTCTTGGCAACTTTTTCATTAATAGAGACAAAATTTGTCGCATTGTGTGGCTTACGAAGCTGTCTTGTTAAAACATGATTTTTTTATATCTCTAATTAATAGCGTCAAATCGCGTGATCTTCGATGTTAATTAACATCACCAAATCTCGTCCTGGGAACTTTTTCTGTAATAAAGATAACATTTGTCGTATTTTGTGGCTTACGATGCTGTCTCGTTAAAATCACATATGATCTACATTAAAATCTTTAACTTTAAGACAAACAAAGTCGGTTGTCATACAATTATAGCGCTCAAAATTCACGGTAATGGTCTCTTCTTCATTTTCAAAAAAATATAGTCCGATGACACCTTCAGACCAAATCTCGTCTTGGGAAATTTTGAAGAACTAAAGACAACATTTGTCATATTGTGTGGCTTACGATGTTGTCTTGTTAAAACATGATTTTTTTTTATATCTCTTAATAGCAGCGTCAAATCGCGCGATCTTGCAGGCCAATTTATATTACCCAATCTCGTCCTGAGTACTTGTTCAGTAATAGAGACAAAAGTTGTCGTATTGTGTGGTTTACTATGCTGTCTTGTTAAAACATGATTTTTTTTATATCTCTAATCAACAGCGTCAAATCGCGTGATCTTAATCCTATAGAAATTAGTTCACCATAATTCATATATTATAAGAATGCTCTAATTGTGGAGCTCCTGGATCCAACAACTCTATTCCCAAGTTCTGCTTTTAATATTTAAGAACATATATAAATCTTATAAAGCGCTCACTATACTACTCTATTAACCACGTTTACATAGCTTCCCACTCTCACTCTCTTGGCGCTACAAAATTTGTCGTATTGTGTGGCTTACGATGCTGTCTTGTTAAAATATGATTTTTTTATATTTCAATAACAGCGTCAAATCGCGCGGTCTTGGATGTTAATTAACATCACCAAATCTCGTCCTGGGAACTTTTTCAGTAATAGAGATAACATTTGTCGTATTGTGTGGCTTACGATGCTGTCTTGTTGAAACATGATTTTTTTAATATCTCAATAGCAGCGTCAAATCGCGCGATCTTGCAGGCCAATTTATATAACCCAATCTCGTCCTGAGTACTTGTTCAGTAATAGAGACAAAATTTGTCGTATTGTGTGGTATACGATGCTTTCTAGTTAAAACATAATTTTTTTTATATCTGTATTGAACAGCGTCAAATCGCGCGATCTTTATGATAACCCAATCTTGTCCTGGGAACTTTTTCAGTAATAGAGACAAAATTTGTCGTATTGTGTGGCTTACGATGCTGTCCTGTTTAAATCACAAACGATCTAGATTAAAATCTTCAACTAAATGCTAAACAAAATCGGCCATCAGATAATTATAGCGCTTAGCATTCACGGTAACGGTCTCTCCTTGTTCATTTTCGAAGAAATACGATGCAATGACTCCTTCAGACCAAAATCTTTTTCATTGTTGTTTGTATATTTAAGAACATCATCATATGGTAATTTTTCTTATTGACGTATCCAATGAGAGCCTAATCGCTTAAGAAAATTTTATTCGAAAAGGTATAAAACGTGGCTACGGAAGAATCATCAATTTTATAGTAACTTTTTACTAATTAAACTCCTTTATTGATGATTATTCTATCTAGAATATAAAATGACAAATATTACTTTAACTAAATCTTACTTTAAATAATAAGTATTTTTAACAACTATCTGATGAAAAGACTATGCTTTTAAAACTATAAAATGGATAATTAAACTTTTTTTGTAAATTTCTGATTTTAAAATTAAATTTTTTTGAATTTTTTAAAATATTTTCTTTTTGATATGTAAAAGAAATTAACTTCTCGATAATATGTACTATTTGAACTACTCTAGTTATTAGCGCTCAGAATTACTCGTATTTTGTACTAAAATATGGAATGTTTGTTGGTGGATAGCGTTTATTGGGGCCAAAATATATCATATCTTATAGAATTGGGTATTTGATATTTTTTGAGATTAAAATAAGTTAAACTTTTATTAAAATATAGATAACATACTATTGATCAAAATAAAAATTGATAATATTTTTTTCATAGCATATTTGAACATTCACCAAAGATTATTCGTTATTTGTCGAACTGCATTATCTACCCAAATAGCAATATTATTTGTAAAAAAGCAATAATAATAATTTTTTGATGAACCGAATTTTTGAACAAATATTCAAATTTGGAAATTTGTACTAATTTAAAAAAAAAGTCTTAAAAAAATATTGGCTTTTACTAATTTTAGAGAAAATTTCATCACGGTTAATTAAAATTAAAAAAAAAACTACTATAATTATTGTTATATTTTTATATAATTATATCGAAAATGATGATATAAACAAGATAATAATATTTTTAATTTTTTTTTATACGTAGTACGCAAAATTCAGTGGAAAATTTATTTCAAAAAATTTTCCCAGAATTAATTTAATAAATATTAGAAATTTTTCCGCTTCCTCCTGTAGTAAACACTATGAAATTTATTATAAAATTAAGCGAAAGTTTATCAATTAGTTTATAATTTATGTGGGTGCTTAAAGATCAAATAGATTGCAAAAAAGATAGCTTGTGAGATCTCATTTGTTTTTCGTAAATATTTTATAGAAAACATTTTCGAATTTGATGTTTCTTCTACTGTTTACAATGAATGCAATCTCATCAGTACAATTCGTATTCACCTTGTTCCATTTGGTGTCATCTTAAATAAATCATTTTCTATCATTAATATATAAAAAAAATAAAAATACTAATAATAATATTTCTAATTTTGCTAAAATATTATTTATTTAGTGAGAAGAAAAATTAAAGTTTATTGAAAAAATAGATAGTTTATTAGTAATCAGGTAAATAGTTGTTGATCATAGATGAAAATAGAAGAAAAACAAAAAAAAGATGATTTATTGGTTTTACATTGTAGTTAATTTTTTCCGATAAATACGAGTATTATTCTTTGTTGTTATGGCTCTGTTAAAGGTAAACATATTAAAACGCGTACATACGCACTTTATCATTTGGACAGTTTTGCAGTAACAGCCCGGACCTGGTATGGTATACACGTAGCATAGGTGACTTGTGCGTAGATTGGTAGATTCGATGTAGACCAACTTTAAATGTACGGTTAACCAGGCCTGAAACAGACTGAATATCTTGAACATGATATGAAGTTGCAATTTATCCAAAAAAGGAGTTCTAGAAAGCTATTTGCCTCGATCTTATATGTTTTGAAAGATTATTACGCACACAATCAGTATGCAAGCTGAAAACGTATCCAGTCGTCCCATCTTTTGTGCATAAAGGCACCACTACCGCAATTTTCATAATATAAACTCTACGAGCATTAGCAGAATTGCAAGAAGATTTTCGTATACAGGTGTACCTGTGGTAGTACTACAATAAAGAGATGGCCACTCATGTATTGGTCAGCTGAATTTACTACAAATTATATGAGTACACAGCAAACTTATAGTTTATTTCGCAGAAATACTGAATCTAGTCTATAAGTCATAATAACATTTATTTTTTTATAAGAAGAGCAATCGTAATAAAAACAATCTTTATAAAATTCACACACACACACAAATACGTTCGATCATGTTCATAGAATTCGAATACCTATCAGTTCGGTGATTTTTCCTTAAAGGAATTGATTATGTTGTGACCTCATGCGACTCAATCTGACTCAGTTCAAGTTGTTATGCTTACCTTATGATTAAGTAAAACGTTATTTATCAATTGTCTTTGAACATTTTAATATATAATTTCTGATAATTATATTGATCAAAATGGGAAAAAAAAGAATCTAGAAAAACTATTCATTCTCAAGTGTGAGACAGTAATTATTTCCGTATAAAAATGCTAATCTATAGTATCCTAAGCTATGTGCATACACTGCAGGCCATAAATATACAACAATTTTGATTTTAGGGTAAAATAAAATAAAAAATAACTAAAATGAACAAGCGAAATTATATTAATTTTGAAGTCAAATATGAAAAGAAAAACAAATTATTTGACTACATTTATTTTTTGGCAATTAAAAACTAATTGAAAAAAAATGCTCTAATTACATTATTTGGTCGAAAAATCTCCTCTGCAACTTGAGGACACTATTTTTCAAGTTGATTGAGTAACCACCGAAATTATGAGTACTTAAGCTACTCAAAATCCATATTGGATATAATTGCTTGAGAGCACAAAAATGTGCAGTAAAAATTTGCGGTAAAAATTTGCAGTAAAAATTTGTAATAAAAATTTGCAGTAAAAATTTGCAGTAAAAATTTACTAGTAAAAATTGGCAGTAAAAATGTTCAGTAAAAATTTGTCAGTAAAAATTTACGGTAAAAATTTGCAGTAAAAATGTATCAGTAAAAATTTGCGGTAAAAATTTGTCAGTAAAAATTTGCAATAAAAATTTGCAGTAAAAATTTGCAGTAAAAATTTGCAAAAAAAATTTGCAATAAAAATTTGTCGTAATAATTTGCAATAAAAATTTGTCAGTAAAAATAAGCAGTAAAAATCTGCATAAAAATTTGTGAGTAAAAATTTGCAGTAAAAATGCTCAGTAAATATTTATCAGTAAAAATTTGCGGTAAAAATTTGTCAGTAAAAATTTGCAATAAAAATTTGTCTCTGAAAGTTTGCAGTAAAAATTTGCATAAAAATTTGTGAGTAAAAATTTGCAGTAAAAATGTTCAGTAAATATTTGTCAGTAAAAGTTTGTCAGTAAAAATTTGCAGGAAAAATTTGCATAAAAATTTGCAGTAAAAATGCTCAGTATAAATTTGTCAGTAGAAGTTTGCAGCAAAAAGTCGTCAGTAAAAATCTATCAGTAAAAATTTGTCAGCAAACATTTGTCAGTAAAAATTTGAATTAAAGATTTGCAGTAAAAATTTATCAGTAAAATTTTTCAGTAAAAATTTGTCAGTACAAATTGGCAGTAAAAATTTGCAGTAAAAATTTGTCAGTATAAATTGGCAGTAAAAATGTTCAGTAAAAATTTACAGTAAAAATTTGTCAGTAAAAATTTACGGTAAAAATTTGCAGTAAAAATTTGCGGTAAAAATTTGCAGTAAAAATTTACAGCAGAAATTTACAGTAAAAATTTGCAATAAAAATTTGCAATAAAAATTTGTCAGTAAAAATTTGCAGAAAAAATTTGCAGTAAAAATTTGTCAATAAGAAATTGCAGTCAAATTTGTCAGTAAAAATTTGTCAGTAAAAGTTTGTTAGTCAAAATTGGCAGTAAAAACGTCATTAAAAAATTGCAGTAAACATCTGTCAGTAAAAATTTGCTCAGTAAAAATTTGCAGCGAAAATTTTTCAGTAAAAATTTCCAGTAAAAATGTTTGCTTTTTGGCAATACCAACGGTCCTTGATTTTAATCCTATAGAAATTAGTTCACCATAATTCATATATTTTAAGAATGCTCTCATTGTGGAGCTCCTGGATCCAACAAATCTATTTCCAAGTCCTGTTTTCAATATTTTAGAACATCTATGAAATCTTGGAAAACGCTCACTATACTACTCGTTTAACCACGTTTAGATAGCTTTCCACGCAAACAATGAAGTCAGCCAATGGCCTCACTGTCGTGGCGCCACATACAAATAAAGAAGGCTACTTTGCATTTAATGACCGCTTTTACGAGTCTAGGCATTCGCATGATCAGTTTTATCTATGATATCCTTTAAAATACTCTTCCGCCATTGCAAAAAGAATCCTCCACAAGTCTTTTGTTTTTTTTTGTTTATCCCATACCATAAAACTTCTACACGTAATAGTATTGACATGCGTGCTATATTTTTTTAAATGCCGTTTTGTTTTCTATGTTCCTGAATCCATATTGCATAAAGAATCCTTTTGCCAATTATCTGAAAGTCTGATGGAAAAGCATTTTTACTGTTTTTTTGTTCTTGAAATCCTTTAATTTGAACATGCTTAGAGAAGTAACTCCAAACAATATTCAAGCCACCGCCATGCTTGACGGTTGGTACCAGAGCTCCCAACAGGACTTTTTTCTCCAGGAGTCAGATCCACAAAAAAACTTCTCTTGGACTCAAAGATCTTGATTTTTGACTCATCCGTCTAGTGATACTTTTCTAAAGTCCTCAGCAGTTCAGTTTTAAGGTATTGTACAAAAGGCCCAATCTAATATTTTCTCTTTATTTCGAGGCTCTCAATCGCTTTATCACAGTTGTTAGAAACATTGGTTTGGCAAGGCTTTTATTTAATTTGCACCGAATATGAGGTACTGTAAGTATCCGATTTCTTCTACTAGTTACATAAATTAACCGATAAACTTTGAGGACTACCGGTCTGATTTTAAGATTCTATAGTTCTATGAATACAACTCTTTGAGATTTTAATTTTTTTTAAATAATTATTAATAGATAAATATTAAGAAAAAAAGGATCTTATACAAGATAATATTAAGCCGTAGTAAGGAAGCAAAATAATTGAACTTCCCAAAATAGCATTTTTAAAATTTCACATTTATTCTTACCTGCTATAAATTGGCGCGGAAATTTGCTAATTATACTTGGCATATTTCTGGCAACAAAAAAACAATCTGAATATTAATTACAACTTCTTGTTTTATTTATTATATCAGGATATAATATTAGTTTAATTTACCACATGCTCGTATTATATTAAACATCCAACAAAGTAATATAAATTTTAAGATTTTTTAAGAATTTGACCAAAGATATCCAGAGAAAGTGGTCGTATACTTTTGGCCTGAAGTGTACAGAGATATTTAGTAGAATTATTTTGTTTTTTTTTTGTCTTAGACAATTGTAAACTTTTAAGTGCAGATATAAGTTTTTGGGTTGCCAAGTTGCCAAGAAGTTGAGTTTCCTAGTCAATTACAATGACTTGTCTCAAGGATGTTATAGCCAGGTAGCCATTATATGATTAGTTAACCTAAAGAATCTACAAATATATATTAAATAGTTCTGGCTCGGTGACGACAGACTTTGATGACCACCCACCCAAATATTTGCCTTCCCTGTACTCAAACGCACGAATCTGTTACTACATAGTATATACACGTAGATTGTATGTGAATCGCCAATTTTCGGTGTGCCAGACTGTATTAGAAGGAAGTCAAACTTGCCAACCATGGATTTAGTAAGCATCCGTTTCACAATTCATAAATCTATGACTGTGTATAAATGTGAAGATTGGAAGTGAAAATAATCTAAGAAAATTATCAAGATGCAAAGAGTATTTTTAGTTCAGTTCATACATCTATATATGATGTAGCAGCGTCTCATCGTTGTCGGCCCATAAGACTATGAAATTTATAAAAAAAAAAAAAAAAAATTGAAAAAAATGAAAAATCGAACATTTTTTGGCTCCCGAATTTTCTTTGAAACTGAATGAGCTGACCCGGCCCATAAGACAAACAGGCCTGAATGAGATAAATGATCTTGTCTCAGGTGTATTACTTAAGTTTACACTGATTTGGAAATATTTCATTAGTAATTTAAGTAAATGCAGCTTCTATAAATATTAGTGACGCGGGGACTTATACTCATATGCGAGTGTAAAAAGAAAAACGAAAATTTGAAGATCAGAACGGATCAGATTTAAGTAAAAGTTTTAACCCTTCTTAAAGTTATATTTTAAAAGTTTATAACATAAATTAATTGATATAAATGATAGAAAGTTCTTTTAAGAATTTTTTTTTTTTTTAATAAAATCTACCATTTAGATTTTTTGTATCTCTGGTGTTGAGAAGAAAAAAAAATTAATTCGGGAAAAGCATCCTTCGTTCGGTGAAAACATCGCATCGCACTCACCGAAATAGAATGCCACGCCATACGTAACCAAAAATGTGCTATTAAAAAGTTTTTGTTTAGACTGGACGATCTGTAATAATTTTTTGAAATTATCTTAAATTTTATAGTATAATTTTTTTTTTTTTTGCACTGATCTCGTTTTATTATTTTATTAGAGAAGTTATTTTTTTTTTCATTTGTGTTTATTGAGAATTAACGAAAATTGTTTATTGCAAATATTTTCTTACTAAGTCTTACTAACGAAAATTTATGTATTTATTCAAAAAGAATTTTTAATGAGGTGAACAAATTTTTTGAAGAAAACTTACGGAAAAGTGTCCTAGATTTGTTTGACTTTTTTTTTACTTTTCTTAAAGATTTGTTTGGCATCAACAATTTTTTGGCCCTAATTTGTTCAGATTCCCAGTTTATATGGTTCCAAACATTATTAGTTAGTTTCGTGCAGAAAATTTCCAATCTTAAGAACTAAATATTATCTGGAGTTGTTTTGGGTTCAAGAAGATAATATAAAAATTTTAGTGTTTAATTGTTTATGTCTACTTTGGTTAATGTTTATTTTATATTTAATTATCCAAAAATAATTAATAAACATTTTCTAATGGTGTCGAATTTTTTTCCCCCAAATATAACATTTTGTGTGAATTATTTATTTTATTTAAAAAAAAAAACCACAAATTTTGTAAACATAAAATTGTTTATGCAATGAACTATGGAGCTTTAAAAGCTCTACTAATAAGTCAATCATTATAAATTTTTTTTAATGTTTGGGCAATTTTCGAAGAAAAAAAACCATGGATATTACTGGAGCCTAAAAAAATTGGTTAAATACTAGCCCGACCTCTCTCCCCCCCACCCCCATAACCTAAGCAAAGCACTCTCCTATATTCTACAATCTACGTCCATTTATATCACAAGAAAATATTAATCTTAATTCTATTTTGACTACTCAAAAGTACTTTTTTAATATGTACGAGGTCTGTTTAAAAAGTAATCCCCACCAGGTATTATACACTTGTGCCAACGATTTTTCCAATCCTCGAAGCACTTCAAAAAATCATTTTTTGTGATCTTGTTCAGTTGCTCCTTCGATGCCCTCTTTATCTCCTCAATTGTAGCGTAGCATCGTCCTTTCATGGGGCTTTTCAGTTTCGGGAACAAGAAAAAGTTACAGGGGGCCAGATCTGGGGTATACGGTGGTTGCGGCATTATTAGTGTGTTGTTTTTGCCCAAAAAATGGCTAAAGCCAATTTTTGTTCTTCCACAAATCCGGACGCTTCTGGCTGATTGCTTCGCGCAACTTGCGCATAACTTGCAGGTAATATTCCTTATTGACCGTTCTACCCTGTGGCAAGAACTCATGATGCACCACGCCCCTGCAATCGAAGAAAACTGTAAGCAAAACTTTCACATTCGACCGAAGTTGGCACTTTTTTCGGTCTTAACTCCTGCGGCAGCTTTCATTGGGATGATTGAGCTTTGATTTCCACGTCATAACTATAAACCCATGAGTCGTCATCAGTTATGGCTCTCTGGAGCAAATTTGAGTCGTCGCGGACAGAGTCCAACAGCTCCTTAACAATGTTAATGCGATGCGATTTTTGGTCGAAATTGAGCAAAACTCGAAGACGAGCCAAAACACGTGCAAGCAAAGCAGCTGTCAAAAATTAGCTAAACATTCAAAATGGCCGAACTTGTCAGCAGAAGTCAAATATACGTAACCCGCGAAAATTAAAAATTCGCGCTACTTTTTGAACAGATCTCGTTCCAATATATCCAATATGTACTTTAAAAAATAAAGTTGAACCAAAAAAGGTAATTTTTAATGACTTTTTCGCACGTTTTGGGATGTAATTTTGTTGGTTTTTAAATATTCTAAAATTTGAGAAGTTTTTGTTTTGTTATCATTTTGTTATTAAGTAACAAAAAAATAAAAAGATAGTTTGAGAATTCTCTCGCAAGCCATTTAACATATATCAAAACTTTTATTATTAACTTTAAGTACAATTAATTCAATTATGAATGGAACTCAACTTCGGTCATATATCTTCCATGGGCACGCTTACAGCGGTCGATTCGTTGATGCCAATTTTCGATGACTCGACCACACAATTCAACGGGAATGGCCGCTATTTCTCGTTCGATGTTAGCTCTTTGGTCCTCTAACGTCGCCGAATTGTTGGCATAGACCATCGATTTAACGTAGCCCCACAGAAAAAATTCTAGAGGTGTTAAATCACAAGATCTCGGCGGCCAATCGACAGGACCTTTTCTAGATATAACACGTTCACCGAACTTGGACTTCAATAAGGCGATTGTTTCTCCCGCTGTGTGGGATGTGGCATCGTCTTGTTGAAACCACATATCACTGATGTCCAGCCCATGCAATTGCTCGAAGATATAACGCTGCAATATGTCTCTGTAGCGTTCACCATTGACTGTTACGTGACGGTCATTTTCATTAACGAAGAAAAATGGCCCAATGACGCCACCGACATGAAAACCGCAGTCACTTTTGTGGATGAAGTGGTGTTTCATGAAGCACATGAGGGTTTGCAGCATTCCAATAATACATGTTCGTGTTTGTTGACGAAGCCATTCAACCAAAAATGCTCTTCATCACTGAAGATGATTTTGCGATGTAAGTCGTCATTTTCGGCATACTTCTCTAGAGCGCAATCTGAGAACGTGCGTCGCTTCATATGGTCAAATGGCTTTAGTTTTTGAGTTAACTTGGTCTTAAGTTAACTCAAGAACTAAAGTACGAAATCAAAAGTGGCAAGTTGCTATTAAAAAACCCGATACAATATTTTACGTTATCTTACAAGAAAAAGTCTAACGACATCAAATCACACGATCTTGAGGGTCAAATCTCGAAATAATGCGTGGTGGGAACTTCCGTGTAGTAAAACGAAAATTTGACAATTTGTGTGGCTTCTGGCGCCATCTTGTTGAAACTTTATATCCCTAAGTTTAGGTCAAAAAAAGTCAGTTATCATACGAACCAATGACACCTTCAGGCAAAAATACGCATCAAATAGTTTTTTTTGCTGATATAATGGCTTTTTCGGAGTGACTTATGATTTATTAGAACTCTAAACATTGTAATTTTGCATAATAATGCATTTATCGAACAAGAAATGTCTTAATCACCGTAAGAAAAGGTTGTTTGAAAAATCATTTGAAAAAATCATCATTTGCACATCAGTAAACTTTAATGTCATAAAATGGCAAAAGTTATCTTAAATGAGATATATTTTTTAAAACATTATTAAATGACAGTAATATACTTTCTAAACTGCCAAATGAATAATCCCATGCTCAACTCTTGAAAATCGAAACAAATAATTGTGTGTGAAATTGTATCTTAAAAGTAATTAGTTTATCAGCTTTTATATTTAAGAGAAGAGTTTTCCCCAAATCTAGAAAGCATTTTCATCAATCAATTATCACATTTATAAGTAAATTAATAAAATCGAATCTAACCAGATCGAAAACACTTCAAAGCTTCCATCAACTTGAGATCTTTAATTTTACAGCTTTATCTGCTTCAAAAAAAAAAAAAAAAAGATTTGAAAAAAACATATATACTTTCGAGTTTCAGACAGATATTAGCCAAAAGAAATGAGAAGAAATTTATTTATTATTTGGTAGAGAAATTTGTTGCAGCATTGAACTTATGGTACTCGCGCGCAGTATATGTAAAGAAAGAAAAAAAACGATGTTGAACGAGCGGAGGCGCCTCCCCTCCAACGAAAATGGTGGTACAGATTTTTGGTTGAAAATTTTCTTGGAAAATTTATTTGTGTACACTGTTGATTTATCAAAACACTTAACCGAGTGATGATTTTATATATCGAATGGCGCCTGATTCTATCTAGCGGCTAACACCTTGTCGATTGGCGGCATCCAATACCAACTGGCCCCGCTGGTCGATAGAAAATTTGCACTTTTAACAAGAAGCTCCATCCACGATTGTTACTCTGGTTACCATCATATTTTTCAACCCCTTTGAATTTTTTTTTGTTAATTTGTTTAAATTTATTTGTGAATTGTAATACGTAACAACATGTGCTGTTAATACTGTACAGTACACCCTTAACTTATGGATCGAAAAAATAAATTGCAAACTGTTTTACCCTTGCTGGTTGTGGTTGGAGCGATTTACCGATTGCTTGAAAATTGAACAGATTCCAAAATGTCAGAAATTTGATGGGGAAAATGAGAAAGAGAAGAATTGAAAATTCCAAATTCGACATTATGGGGTATCTTAAGAGTTTTGAAAGTTTTCATCTTTCTTAGTACGATGCCGAAAATATCGCTCTACTCTGATGTGAAACACATTTTCGTGCACGATTCCCATGTCGTAAGAGATTCCATCGGAAGAGTGTAGTGTCTCGGCGCGAACATGTTATCGGACTATTACAATGTTTAAATGTTGATTTGCAAATTGTTCGATTACGGATTACGGATTAGGCGGCATTTAACAAGCAGCAATTTTGTTCAATTGGCACTGAATGCAAGGTGAGCAATACTAATAAATGGAATTCGATAGAGTGACGGCATTCGCATGTCTATCGACAGGTGGCAAGCAGGCATCGAACAATACTCGTATTAACAGTCTAGCATTGTTGATGGACACAAGATGGACAAGGTGGAATGAAGACACAGCTTTATTAAGTACACATATTGGGGCATATCTCCGGCCTGTTGGTGCCAGTAATTTTGTTGCCTGCCATAATGCCATCATCTCAACACTGGACTCTCAGACTCGCCAAGATCCCCCGGCATATCGAAAAACACCAGAAATGCCCAAAATAGTTAGTGGTTAGTTTTGTGGCGGTAATGTCTTGTTAGTTAGCAATGGAATTGACGGTGCTTGGTACTCGGTATTCTGGCGGCTAAGTACATCAGTACATCCAATCGTTCATGGCTCTATTTTTGACAAGAACTTGATGTAAATGAAAAACTCACAGATTTGTATACTTTTATTTTTGGTGGTAGCGCATTAAACCAATAGACGAGAGAGTAGCAAGTGCATGTATTTGTGCGAAGACACGCCAAATGTGGAGGTTATTTTCTTGTCAGTTATTTTAGTTTTTTTTCTTCTCCTTCGTTTCCCTCCCATTTCTCCCCATTCTCATTATTGTCTTTCTTAATATTTCAGCCCCAATTTTTTACTGTTTCTATTAAATTTTTCCCTTCTTATTGTGTGAAATATGTTTATTTTCTTGCTAGTCAATAACTGGTGGACTCTTCCCGGCTTGTCTCTTTGACCAGCATTTACAAACATTTTCTGGCTGTTCTCCCTCTGATTCCTTCGCATATCAGATCGGACAGTAATATTTAAAAAATCTGTCGACTAAACTGATTTGTCTATCAGTCAGCTTTTCACAAATGTTCTCTCCTCCCGAACAAAACATGTACTACTTGTACTAAATACATACTTACATACATGCATACAACAAACTCATTAAAACATTTCGAATATAGACTTATTCGAATATTTACTTAGCAATAGTTTTCTTTTTTTTTATATTGGTTTGTTTTTTTTTTCCTTCAAAATATATCAAAACTTATACGTTTTCTTAAAGAAAATAAGAAAATAGTTTTTGTTTTCTGTCAATACTATTCATGTTTTCAAATCATTTATTGTAAAAATACAAAAGTTGCTATTCTAGTGGATATTAATCGTTTGTTTTTATTTTGTTAATCATTAACATAAATTAGTTCGAAAACATTCCTTGAGAATATTGTATTTTATTTTTAACGTTTTCCCAGAGAAAATTATCATCAAAAATATTGTATAAGTTTAGCAGTTTTTTTTCCAATTTTTTTTATTTTTTTTTTTCATACTTCAAAATTTATGAAAAATTGCCAAAAAAAAATAGACAAGGTAAAACAATCACACCAGAATATTGTTTTTTTTTTAGGATAAAAATTAATTTGTCATTTAGGAAACTCCTTCAAATCCATGATGCTTTAGTAGATAGATAGTTACGATTGAGGAACATTTTACTTTGTAGGTTATTTATCTCAAAACTTTTTTAGATTTCATGCAATAACAATTTGTGACATAAAAGTAATGAGATCAAACAGGTAATACTAACGATTTCATCTGCACATAGCTTGTACGTTAATCCCTCCTTATCCGTTATATATGTAACCCCAGAGACCGTAAAAGTTAAAGCTGTGTTCTTGTAGTCGATTATTGTTATTTACTTCTTGAATTATTTTTGGATGATTAGTATAGGGTTTTCGAATAAGAGTGATATGATTTTTTTTTACCATAAAAAAACACACTAATTGTTAAAGAAATTCAAATGTTTTTTATTTAATGTGAAGTACAATCGATACAATTAAGTTCTGAATAAAACGTCATTCAAATGGCCTCCACGACTTCTTTTGCAGGAACGAATTCGATGAACCCAATTTTCGAGCACTTTTTCTACTAAATCAAGTCGTATGTCATGAATAGCACATTCAATTTTGACTTCTAATGCTTGAAGAGAGTCTGGTTTATTGCTAAAGACCAATGACTTCAAATAACCCCACAATAAATAGTCTAATGGTGTTAAATCACACCTTCTTGGATGCCATTCAAAGTCACAATTTCTTGAAATAATCGAATCTGCAAACTTTTCTCGCAATAATTCGGTTGTTGCACGTGCTGTGTGGCACGTAGCCCCGTCTTGTTGGAACCAGATGTTGTAAAGATCAACTTCAACCAATTTCGGCCATAAAAAGTTGGTTATCATCGATCTATACCGCTCTCCATTGATAGTAACGGTGTTACCAGCTTCATTTCGAAAGAAGTACGGACCGATGATTCCACCAGACCATAAACCATAAATCAATTTAGGTGAATGTAATTTGTGGATTTTCTTCGCACCAGAATTGACAGTTTTGTTTATTTACCGCACCACTCAGATGAAAGTGAGCCTCATCGGAGAAGATGAATTTCTTTAAAAAATCGTTATTGTTTTCAAGTTGTTCCAAGACAAAATCAGCAAATTCACGATGTTTACGGTGGTGCAATGGCTTCAGTTCTTGAGTGATAACAATTTTATGCGGATGCAACCCCAAATCCTTTCTCAAAATCCGCCAGGTTGTGGTTTGAGACAGTCCCAATTCTTGAGAACGTCTTGGAATTGACAAATTGCGGTCTTCAGCAACACTTGCCTGAACGGCAGCAATATTTTCATTACTTCCAGCGGTTCTTTGGCTTAGTGGCACTTGAACATTAGTTAAAGAAAATGTACGCTCGAAATTTTTAACAATTCGACGAATAGCGAGCACAGTTGGACGATTATTACGACTATAAAATGGTAAAAGCGCACGAAAAGTTGCAATTGGAGAACGATTATTTTGATAATAAAATTGAATAATTTGTAAACGTTGTTCTTGCGTATTTCTCTCCATGATGAAATTGGAAAATTTACTGAATACAATGAAAAAAAAAAGGCAGATCATGACTTATTAGAAATGGCCGAAACGTCACTTAGAAATCATATCACTCTTATTGGGACACCCTATATATACTTTTCCTTTTAAATAGTCCCAAAGGAAAAAACCCAACGGTGTCAATGCATTCACATCGTAAGATTACTCGATCACCGAATTTAATTCGCAATAAACCAATGTTTTGACATATTGTGTGATTGGTAGCGCCATCGTGTAATTAGAGTTCATTCTTATACAATTCATGCCATTTCGGCCACAAAAAGTTCGTTAACATGTCACAATTTCGTTCAGAATTCACTGTAATCGCTTCTTCAGGATCATTTTCGAAAAAGAACGGTCCAATGATTTCACCAGCCGATAAGCATGGACTTTTTTATGATGCATCTTTTTTTCGTAAATCACATGAGGGTTTTCCGCACCCTATATTCGCCAATTTCGTTTGTTAACGAAGCTGTTAATGTTAAAATTTGCTTCGTCGCTTAATATGATTTTTGACGAAATGGTGATTTTGTTATCATTGCAAGTTTGATTGATTAAAATACGTTGTTTTGTTATTGATGACTCCATGACTTATTTTGTGTTTTTTTTTGTTGAATATTAGTTGCTCTCGTATGTGAATTGAGTTCTGTGTTAGAAATTATAAAAAAATATTCATAAAACATTGCAAAAATGGTGAGACTGTTCATGCGCCTAGAAGTATGCATTTGGTGATGTCATCGATTAACACAATCCACCACGTTAAAATTTCTTATACTAAATTACACATTGTCTACAATTGTTCTGATTACATTTTTAAAATGCGCACTTTTTGAAAATTTACATTTGGTTCTGATCAATTTCAAAAAGGAAAAGGATCCACCATTCACTATTCTATAATAAAGTTTCTTTATTAGTATTTGAAATAAAAGTTTAAATAAAATGTTTTTATTATTATTAGGATTATTTTTTTTTTTCGTTTGCAAATTGTCTCCTTGCTCCAAAAAAGAAAAATGAATTCATGGATTTCCAATTAATTTGAATGTTTTGTATTTGCATTGAACTGATTCGAATTAAAATTGGCGTATTATATAAGCAATTACCGTGTATTCAATCAGATCGGTTTGTGTAATTTGTTTGAATTTTTTTTTTTTTTTTGGAGGCCGACAAAACTGTACTGACCTCACGAAAGGCTGTTTGCCGCTGGTGGCTGTTTTGATCATTTGTCCGGCTGTTTGGTTCTTTGGACATTTGACCGTACACCATACACACCAGGTTGATTGGTGGTATAGTGTGCTGAGCTAAATGGAATACAATTTAATTGATTTAGACTTAAAATTAAAATCCAGGTCTTGAAATAGAAATTTGCTATTGAAATGCCGAATATTTTTAATCTTAACAATTCATAGAATCCGTTGGGCGGCCGCAAAGCGTTCATGTTGCTAGATCAGTCCATTTTTGGTAACTTTGTGCAATTTGCATTGATACCTATTGTTAGGTAAGAAATCAATAATTGCTGAGTAATTAATTCCCGGTCAAAACAAATTGGTGTTTTTTTAAACCGACAAAAGCTAATTGTTTTTAAAGAGAAAAATTCCAAATTTGGTTATATTCATAAAAGAAATACGACCGATTATTTGCTGGTAGGAGTGAAGGATTTTGTTCATTTAATTTTGATTGATTTTTTATATGTTTTCTATAATTAATGTACAATGTATATATGGAGTTGTCCAATTTGTGCTTCGGAAAGTAAAGTTAAGTAGAATACATTTATTATTAAGCTTTTAGTAAAAAAAAATTATTTCATTTAATAAATGCACATAAATCTTACAATACAATAATTCAAATAGTTAGCATAAAACTTTTTTCAGACTGTGATTCGACCATTAATTTATGGATACTGCTCCTTTTAAATGCTCTTATATTTGAGAATTAGCTGTGTAAGATAATGTTTTGCATAAATTTATGGGAAAAATTCCAATGGCGTTAAATGACACGGTCTTTGAGGATGATTGTTATTACCAAATTTCAAAATTCGGGATTATTTCGTGCAAAAAAGATAAAATTTGTATTTTTGTTGTGTGGCTTTTTGCTCGATTTTCTAAAAATCACATATGATCTAGATTAAAATCTTAAAGGCGGTTCAGATGAAAAAAAATGCGGTTATCTTTTTAGAATTGACGATAACGGGCGCTCCTACATTTTCAAATAAATTCGAGACAATGACAAATTCACGCCAGCCAGTCGCTTTTTACAGATACATTGGCTTTTTTGCAGTCACTTGTGAGTTTTTAGAGCCTCATATTTAGTAATTTCGCTCATTGACGAATCCAGCAAGTGAGAAATGAGCCTCATTGCGGGCGATTCTACGGCAGAATCATCACATTTGTATAAAGTTTTTATCACTAGTAAAACTATCTATAATATAAAATGGTAAACTATGAACTAATTAATTTTTAACCTGACTATACGTTTGACACCTTGTGAACTAAAAAATGAATAATTGGTTAATTGGAAAAAATACTTAGTAAATTAATGGAAAAACAATGCATTTAAGAAAGAAATGTATCAAAAACATTTTTTTTAAATGCCTGTTTTTCCAGCATCCATTTTGGATAACGTATATATATGTTTGACAACTGACACTTTTATGAACAGTTGCCATCTTGGATAACGTACATACACATTTGACAGCTGCCATTTTTCTTACCACAAAATGGATAATCCTCGTATAGTTGTAAATCTATTCAAACCAAATCAAAAAAATATTGATTCTAATCAAAATAAATTCGCATATTTCGATTTAAGTTAATTTTATTATTAAATGCTGTAAAAATCCAAAATCATTCGAATATGGCGCCGCCAGTGTTAAAGGGATGATATGGAATGTTTAGGCTTTAAACATTATATCATGAAACACACGTTAAAATGCATTCACGTAATTGTAGTTTTATAATTTTTCGGAAGAAATTCAAACTGATTTCGTACTGGAATGTAGACAAGAGAGCAGATCTCACATAAAAAATTCTGTTCATGTGCCAACAATAAAGTCAAAAATTACACACGCGTTCGCAACTGAATCATCATCATCATCATCATCATCATCGTCGTCAGCATAATCATAATCATGTTCGGCTATGGTGTGTAGTATTATTTAGAAGTGGAAGAAAAAAACAATGGATAGATGGGCAGGTAGAAAGTTGGTTAGGTAAATTTTATTATGGGGGGGCGGGTGACCTTACGTACTCGTCGACTAGTGATTATCATATTCGTACTTGGAAAGTTCTTGTGCCGAAAAGACATCTTATAAAAATATCCTCGCCAAACTTTATTATTGTCTCTTATTTTCATATAGTTTTTTTTTTTTGTTATATACTTTTCGGTTCAGCACAGAAAGCAAACGGAAAAAAAAGCAAGCAAATTTATATTGCGGTCGAGCTTATATGGGCCAAGATGTTTAGTCACTTTTTCAAAAATAAATCACGCGTGTCGTCGGTAGCTCCCTCTTCGAGATGTGCTCGACTCTAACGGGTTGGGACTGTTCTAAATCCAAACCGAATCGATGCGAACCCAAATCTGTGTCCCGATTTCAATTACCGAAAATTGAAATTATTTAATTTGTTGTTTTTTTTTATTTTGCTTTTTTTTTTTTTTTGCTGTCATTTGTACTCATAACAAGGTAGGTTGGTAAGGTAGGTGGTAGGTGAGATTTTGTTAAAAATACAAATACCGAAATAATCATAAAAATCGAGAGAAATTTGGGGTGAAAAATTCTCTATACTTTTATATGTATGCATGGGAGAGTAAATTCTATTAAAATAGAGAAAATACCTTTAGGCATTTGTAAAATATTCTGTAAAATTCAAAACAGATTTTTATACATACACATATTCGTATGCATGTGTAGGCATATATGTACGTGCTAAGATGGTAGTTTAATGAGTGAGTAATTTAGTTGTGACAGGTTTGGGGCCACTTTTATTGATTACTCCTTGATTTATTCGATTTGTTTCGATTTGATTGACTTTTGATCTCTTTGTTGAAAGTTATTTCCTCCCGCTCCCCAAAAACATTGCAAAATAGCTGCTGTGGATGGAGTGTTCGATAAAATGAGTAATTGACGGATGTAAGGATGAATAGTCGAGTGGCCGGATTTCGCCAAATCAACAATCGCACTCATCGTGATATGCTTTTTGCTGCTATAAACAGTTTATAAAAATTGCCAATATTATGGCGACGATCAAATAAAAATGACGAATTATGACAATGACAGCAAGGGGATACGATACTCTTGGCCCAGTCAAACAGACAGCGAGCGGGCTTGTCAATTTCGATTTGTTTTAATAATTCGGATGGAATTGTGTACTCTCCTACGCCAACCGAGTTTTATTGTAAGCCATTCGATGATGATGATGATGAGGATGATTCTATGCGAAAAGAATTTTTTTTTTCATATAGTAAAAATACATATAAAAATTTCGTTTATATTATTATTTTTTTTCCATTCGCAATTTCCTTAAATTCGTTTTTTTTCGCAATTTATTTTTGATCTTTAATAAAATTTCGAATATGTGTAATATTGTCAATGACAATTCTTCCCATAAACTATGTCTTATTTTTTTCTGTTTTATTTTTAGAATATTATCGTCTATAAGCGTTTATTATTTTGTGCAAATTTTAAATGAATTCCAAAAGGATTAAGTGTTTTTAATAATAATTATATATGAATGTTCGTGATGAAATGTCGATAATGTATAGGAAAATTTTATGCCAACAATTTTAATATGTATGACATTGAAGCGGTACGTTTATGATAAGAAATTAATTGGAAATTTTATCAAATAGAATGTGATGGAAATTTTTTTAAATTTTTTTTTTTATTATTTAATTAAGAAATTAGGATTGGCTGTGATCTTATTTTGAGGATTTATGGAAAAATCTTATTCACAATTTGAGTACTTATTTATATATATTCTTATAATGATATAAGGCTTATAAGGTTTATAAAAGACAAAAGACATATTTTTTTTTAAAGGCTAGCTTGGAAAAATACATCCCTGTCATTTTTGAATACTAAACGTTTTTGATGTATTACTTCATATTTATTTAAATTTAAATTTGACATTTTTGAATTCTACCTTAACTACGTTTTTGGGCAAAATTTCTTCAGCTCGGTGGATACGTCAAAAAGTTAACGAAAATGGGGCTCTAAAATCCACAAGTGACTAGGCGGAAGCCATTGAATCCACCAATAATAAATGCCTGCTATGCAATTTGGTCCGAAGGAGTCATTGGCCACTATTTCTTTAATAATGAGGAAGGAGAAACTCCTTCCTCATTATTAAAGAAATAATGGCCAATGACTCCTTCAGGTGGATATGTCCATCAATTCTGATCGCTATGACAGTGTGATAATCTTCTTTTTGTGTTTTGAACTGGACTATATGGTTTGAACATCTTTTACGAGACAAGTTCTCAAGAATCTTGCGATTTGACATAGTTAGAATTTTTCTTATAAAACTATTTGAAAAATCGTATTTACGCAGAAAAACCTCAAGCATTGGAGTATGAGGTCTGTTCAAAAAGTATCGCGAATTTGGAGTGTTTTCAAAAATCTTTTATTTATTTATGAATATCTATTTTGTCCCCTTCAAAGTAATCCCCACCAAATATTATACACTTGTGTCAACGTTTTTTCCAATCCTCGAAGCATTTCAAAAAATCATTTTTCGTGATCGTGTTCAGCTCCTCTTTCGATGCCGTTTTTATCTCCTCAATTGTAGCGTAGCGTCGTCCTTTCATGGGGCTCTTTAGTTTCGGAAACAAGAAAAAGTCACAGTGGGCCAGATCTGGGGAATACGGTAGCTGCGACATTATTAGTGTGTTGTTTTTAGCCAAAAATTTGCGCACAAGCAACGATACGTGAGCAGGGGCGTTATCATGGTGCAAAAGCCAATTTTTGTTCTTCCTCAAATCGGGGCGTTGCTGGCGGATTGCTTCGCTCAACTTGCACATAACTTGCAGGTAATATTCCTTATTGACCGTTCTACCCTGTGGCAAGATCTCATGATGCACTACGCCCCTGCAATCAAAGAAAACTGTAAGCAAAACCTTCACATTTGACCGAACTTGGCGCGCTTTTTTAGGTCTCTCTGAGAACATTTCGTACACCGATAAACGTTGTTTCGGTCCAAGGTAGCTTCAGCATATGCCACAGTAAACATTCGGAATGCGTCCGCGCAATTAATTTTGTTGTTCACACAAAATTTGATACAGATTCTTTGATCCATTTTTTTAGAATGGGCAAAAATCGAAGACAAGCCAAAACAAGTGCAAACAAAGCAGCTGCCAAAAATTAATTGAACATTCAAAATGGCCGAACTTGTCGGCATGAATGAGAGACATGAGTACCAACATAACGCCACAAAAAATCGAAAATCAAATATACATAACCCGCGGAAATTCAAAAAAAAAATTTTTTTGAACAGACCTCGTATTTAAAAATGAACATCCCTCAATTAATGCTCAAATTACAACCAGAAATGATCAAAAAATCATTCAAAATTACATCAAAAGAATAGGGTTCTAGAAGACGTCTCGTGGTGGTCATCTTATGAATAATTTTATATTTATCGACTTATTAATTTCATCCAAAATTAGAATATTTATTCAGCTTTGAAGTTTAACATAATATTTTCCATTTACATTAATTAAGAGAGAAATTTATCCCTTTAGTATTCGTTAAAATAAAAGTGTAATTTCAATTACTTTTGACTTAAAGTTATTTCAAGAAGTTAATAGTCAACTTAAATACAGGACATTAAAAAAATAATTCAATTTCTAATCAAGGATTAGTCATCAATCGAATTTGACAATTTTGTCCACTTACAATACAAAAAAAAATAGAAACAATGTTTTTGAATCTAAATAATTGTCAACTGAACTTTGAATAATGACTTGTTATTCTAGGAATTAGAAAATTTTCTAAAGTCCTCATTAAAAATTTTCCATTTCCTAAAATAATATATGAGTAATTTTTAATATTTTAGTATTTAGTTTTTAACAAAATGATACAAAATTCTATTTTCCATAGAAAAATTCATAAGTAGTTGAGATTTATTTCAATATAAGCTGACGAATGCCATTGGAAATCGATGAACAAATTTAATAAAATAATTTTTTTTTTTATTAAAATATTGTAAAAAACGTTTTTTTTTTGTATATAAAAAGTATAATTTTGTAAAAACTTTCGATACACTTTGTGCTACCAGATCACATATTTTGTAGAATTTCAATTTTTTTTCTCAGAGACTTTTCTTTCTCAAAAGGTATGCAAAAATATTGCATGAGAAGACCTTGCCCGAAGAATGTACACTTACCTTGTGAACCTGTATTCATAGTATAAAAGGAAAAAAGTATAAATTTAATACCAGAAAGTATGGTGAAGGAGGATCGTCTGCACAGTTGTATGCCTGCCGGCTGGTTTTAAGTGCAATTTCTCGATTCCTTTTTTATATACCGCACATTGAAATTACAGTATTCGAATGTTTGGAATATTTGTGTTATCAGCATTTTCCGTTTAGGAGTTCGAAATACCTTGTCAGCTGATAAAAAGTCTAGTTCTATGGTACAACCCATTAGTCATTTCCGCAAGCCCTTAATGAACTCATTGCGCTTTCCAGAGAAAAACATCGAATTTCAGCATAGCTCAGAATTATGTATTTGGTTGGTTGGCTATGTGTGCATTTATATATAAAAGTGGACACAGCTAGAACATCGAAGCAAACGTCGAACAGAAATAGATCAGGTACACTGGAAGAATCCGGCAAACAAAAGATTCTAATGTATTTCCAAATACTCATACTAAAGAGGATTTTGTCCTTATGGAAGTATAGAATGCGACCTCGTTCGTGATCGGTTCACTATCATAGTTTGGGATTTAATATTCTATTTGGTTTGAATTGTGGTCGTGGACGTGGCGCTTGCATTCCTCCAGTCGCATTGTGTGTCCACGAGATATGTCACTAGCAGTAGTTAATATTTACGGTGTAAGAGCACTTGCAGGCACAATAGATGAAGATACTGCAACGAATCGCCGATCGACCAGCAACATCGGGTGGAATTTTCTCCCTGGACAAGAGGTGTTCGTACTTTTCGGGCTGGAACCAAGTTCCAAGTTGGCAGACGATGTTTCTTCGATTGTTGCACACTGCCCACAATAAGACGGCATATTTAAATTTTATTTAAACTATTTTACCACATACCAATCTAACTACTGTAGCCCCGCGCACTGCTGAAATGTTTGTTGTTCCTATCTTTTAACTCGGGTGCTATTACTCTTCTTATCCGTAAAATATATTCACTGTCTAGATATGATTATGTAGTACGACTATGCGGTGTACTTGGATCGAGCCAATTACCCAGCGATCTACATACAAGTGTATCTTTGTACATATTTATCTATGTTTAATAGGGAAAATATGTACGAAAAGTAGTTTTTTTTTTTTGGTGCCACTACACTTTCTAGAGGCTTGTGGACTTTTTTTTCTCACTCCTGTTTTCTTGTTATATTTTGTGCCTGATTTGCATTTCAAATGAAGAGTGGGAGATTCCCACGAGATGATTTGAATTGTTTCGAGAGTCGAAGATTTTTGTTTCAGAGTTTCTTAGCCTTTTTGATTACTCATTTTCTTCAAAGACAAATGAAGGAAAAAAAAATTCCCAAAGAGAATTTAATAATAATTTTTTATCATAAATACAAATTAAATACACAATAGAAATTAACAAATAAGAATAGTCTAATCCTAACAAAGTTAGTTATTTATTTATTTTCGATAAGATTGTTTTTAACTATCAATAATTTTTTAATACGGATATTTTTTTATATCAATTTTTTTGGCTCTCTGTCCAATAAAATATTAATAAAATAATTATAAGAAAATTTTACAAAATAAGGTTTCGGAGTAATGTACAAAAATCTGAACGACGTCAGCTAATAATTTTGTTCAACGTACTAAAAATTGTCGTTATATAACGCTAATAGTATAAATATTTTATTTGAAATTATTTTTAGTCAATTTTAGATAAAAAATATTTAATTTGACACAAGAAAATCCTTATAAATGCTTATAAGGCGAAAAATCGTCGACCAACAAATTGTGACGCAGCTCCAAAGTTGACTTTATTTCGAAGTCAATTATTGATTCTGACCATAGACAAGTCATGCCTGTGTTCTAGGGTAATTTTTTAATTTAATATCATATAAAGGCAGCCATATTAATTTTTAAATAGTTTTATTTTCTAAAAAAAAACACATTAACTAGTTGTACAGATAAAAATGTGCTAATATCTAGAATATGCTGATATTTATTCCATTACCGCCGGTGTCCCTCAGGGTAGCATACTAAGTCCAATTCTTTGTAAAATTTATACCCATGATATTGCTCCGCGAAGATATACGAGGTCTGTTCAAAAATTATCGCGAATATTATGTTTTTTCAAAAAAGTTTTATTTATTATGAATATCTGTTTTGTCCCCTTCAAAGTAATCCCCACCAGATATTATACACTTGTGCCAACATTTTTTCCAATCCTCGCAGCACTTAAAAAAATCATTTTTTGTGATCTTGTTCAGCTCCTCCTTTGATGCCGTCTTTATCTCCTCAATCGTAGCGTCGCATCGTCCTTTCATGGGGCTCTTCAGTTTCGGAATAAGAAAAAGTCACAGGAGGCCAGTTCTGGGGAATACGGTGGCTGCGGCATTATTAGTATGTTGTTTTTAGCCAAAAATGGCAAAAGCCAATTTTTGCTCTTCCACAAATCCGGACGTTTCTTGCGGATTGCTTAACGCAACTTGCACATAACTTGCAGGTAATATTCCTTATTGATCATTCTACACTATGGGAAGAACTCATGATGCACCACGCCCCTGCAATCGAAGAAAACTGTAAGTAAAACCTTCACATTCGGCCGAACTTGGCGCGCTTTTTTCGGTGTTGGCTCGTGCGTCAGCTTCCATTCGGATGATTGAGCTTTGGTTTCCACGTCACCACCATAAACCCATGAATCATCAGTTATGACCCTCTGGAGCAAATTTGGGTCATCGCGGACAGAGTCCATCAGCTCCTTGGCAATGTTAATGCGATACTGTTTTGGTCGAAATTGAGAACAAATCGAAGACGAGCCAAAACACGTGCAAACAAAGCAGCTGTCAAAAATTAATTGAACATTCAAAATGGCCGAACTTGTCGGCATAAGTGAGAGACATGAGTACCATCATAACGCCCCAAAAAATCGAAAATCGGATATATACGAGGTCTGTTCAAAAAGTATCGTGAATTTTGAATTTCGTAATCCGCGGAAATTCAAAATTCACGATACTTATTGAACAGACCTCGTATATATCCTTGGCCACCATAAAAATCCTTCCATATCCACCACTACTTTATAAACCTACTCAGGGGCCTGGCTCAGAACCCTAAGTGGCAATAGTAGTCCACGAAAAAAGAATGTGGCAGAAAAGTTATAACTCTACGGAATCGTTGTTTCCATTCATTGTAGTAGTACTGGAAAGCTTTAACTAGAATAACGCTCAGCGCTTCGGTTACACTCCTCTGGATGTTATCGACAGTAGCAAAATGTTCTGTCAAGTGTGGTTTGATCTTGGGAAATTAAAAAAAGTCACATGGACTGTAATGAGTTTAATAGGGTAGCAAAGGAACCACAGGAATCCTTTTTTCCAACAAAACTCATTGATGGAAATGGCAGTATGAGAGGGTAGAGTGTGTTGCGATGTTGGAGCATCCAAATGTCTGAAGTGTCTGATCTGATGCTAAGGACTATTTTCCTAAGCCTTTCAATGAGCTTCAATGTCAATCGAAGGTCTTACCTCATCCGGTTCACATTTTCATCAGTTTTCGATATTGAAGGATTTTTCATCTAAGGCTTCTCAACCTTCCAAAAATACCAATTGCCATCGAAAAAATTTTACTTTTGATAATGCATATTCCTCACAGGTTCTAGGAGGCACTAACGTATAAGCTATGTACAAGATAAAATTTTCAGTATTGCCAGATCGCTCCCAATAATACCAGATTACTATTCTTCCACATCTCGTTGAATTTATTACGCTTAACCTGCAACTCTCACACGAATATAAAAAGAAGTAAGCTTAACGAAAGATATGAACAACTACTACAACTCCAAGATGAAAAAACTACCAAAACTAACAATAAACAGCAAATTTTTTCTATACAACACATCGAATTCAAATATTTTAAATCGGAAAAAATTCTTCATATTCACAACACATTTGAAAAAAACGTTTACACATTAAAAAAAATATTTATCAATTTACAACCAACTACGACGTAAAATTATCATAGATCTTATCTCTTGCAATTTATATTAAATATTGGATTATATAATTTCTATAAAATAATTAAACTTTTATCTATAAATTCCCATGAATTTGATAAGGTTCGGTATATGGTGGAACCGCAAGAGAATTGCATAAATTTCGATTTGAATAACATGAATTTCGATAATAAGTCTTTAAGTTGATTGGAATTCTTACATAATATTTTGGAAGTTCTTATTAGATCAACTGTTCGTTGTACGATATGAATTGTTTGTGTATGATGAGAAGAAGAAGCTACAAACGTGAAGAGAGCTGCGCCAAAATGACAAAATACCTGATGATTCGTTTCGATAAGGAAGAAGGAACTATCGAAGGGAGACTAATAAGAAAAATAAAGAAATTTTCCGAGTGTTTGAAATTTCTCGCGAGTTTGTTATCAGAAACGAAATCGGTCCTATAAAAAGTTCATAATAATAAACGGAACGAGGCAAAATGCATTGCAGCCAATTATGTGTCACCAATCATAAAGTTCCCACAGTACTTAAGTCGCCGCTGATTTATGTGGTCGAGCTGTGTAGGTGCTTAAGATCAATTCACCGATGGAAGAGACGATGCTAGGGCAGTGGGGCTTAGCCATGGTGTGGTGGCAGCGGCCACAGATCGAATTTCAAACAAATCTCGTCTTGCATCTTGCCGTCGTCTTGCAATCGCGGTGGTGGCGATTGTGGTGGCAATTCAAGTAACCAGATTCGAAATTGGAGGAATTGTAGACGTCGTCGAGGAGATAGGTCCGCCAACCAACGGACGGACTCCACGTTATTTTTGCTCCTGTCGCGAAACGCGATTCATGCACGAGACCGAGACCTGAGAACTGCTATAAGCGGACCTCAAAGAGCTTTATCGCAAGTTGATAGCCACCACAGATCTATCTCTATTTTGTGTAAGCCACATGTACCTTTAGTTTCTCAACTTGACTACTCGACTGTCCTAGTCAAGTGCTGACTAGGTTTCGCCCGGAATTGCATGGCCATAATCCAAGTTGGCTCCACTCAGCCTGGGAGATTTTCCCTTTCACTTTGTTAAAAATGATTTTTTTTTCTTCAATTCTTTTACTTAAACTCACTCAGACAACAGATTGGCAAATTTGAGCGCAATTGTGAATGTCTAACGACAGTGAACACGTGATGTCCAAACCTAATCGTAACGCTTTATCATACGCATTAAGGTCCAAAAGGTGTCCGCTACTGTTTAAATGCGTACGATTGTATGTGTATTGGGCCTTCTAACAGTATTGCATTCAGTTTTCCTATTATCATATTTTCTATGTTCAAATATGATATTTTCAAAGATAATCTAGTGTGTGAACGAAATACAATATGTTACAAGCTACACGTATGTTTATGCTTTATGTTTAGGGAAATAATCTTTACTGTACCACAGATCAATGAGGCCAGTTAATACTTTTAAATAATTTAATTAATTATTTTATAAGGTAAGTGGTGTAACCTATTAAAATTCTGAAAAATATAAATTTTCCCGTAACTATTTTCCACATAAAAAATAATAATTATTTTTAAGTTAACAATTATATTTTGGGCAATAAATTTTTGCAATAATAAAATTATCTTCAATTATTTCGGAAATTTTTTTTTTTTGAAAGGTAGAGAAATTTTTCCAACCATTAAATTTAATTGAATTTTAATTAATTTGTTTTTAATAAATTTTCTCATTATTAATTTTGTTGATAATTGGCAGAATATTTATACATTTTTAATTTCGTTCATGAATGCAATATTTTCTTTTACCAGTATTTGTTGTTTTTAGTTGAATAAATGGTGGAAAATTTTTTGTTGTTGTTTTCGAAATAATTTCTTTTTTTGGTCATTTCAATTGTAAAGCCAATTATTTTTTGGCACACTTTCAACTGTCTGATGATGAGAGCAAATAAGACGACTATGAGTATGATTATGAATATGAATTGGAGTGAGTTAATTAAATGAGAAAATTGCAAAATAAAATACCAAAAAAAAAAAAAACCAAAAAACAAATAGGAAATGTAGGCATTTTCATATTAGTCACAGGTATCCAAATTTGCCGACACATATTGGCCGATTTTTCGACTTTATTTCGATCATATTCTCTCTGCACACTTCATTTAACAAGCCACTTTTGTATTCGAATTCGAACTGTTACTACACATCACATTGCGTTGAGCCCCACCACACCCTAACGGCTACTCATAAGAACACTGACATTGACTAAGAGCTCCACCCTCGTAATTTTCCTGCCATACGACTTAACTCATCTTGTGATTCCGCGAAACTCATTAAAAGCTATTTTAACTGGGATGTGACCTTTTCGGTATATTATTTTTTTAAAAAATCACCCAATTTATTTACTTCTGTGCGCTCGAAAAGTATTGGAATGAAAATGAACAACTCAAACTGAATCGCCCAATTTTCAATTATTCACTTGTGAGCATTTTTTTGTTAATTTTCACAAAAATTTTATATTTATCGAAAAGTGTACCGTACTTTACTCCCTGTTCTGGCCATTAATTAATACATGAAATTGTTTCGTATAATATTTTCATATAAATGAAGATATTTTATATAAAGTTGCAATTTTTATTTTTATATAAAAAATTATTTTTTTTATTTAAAAACTAAATAAAAAAAATGGAATGTAATATGTTACTTGAAAGTCAAATTGATAAAATAAGGTGTAAATTTGTTCGTAAACGGAAATATGAATTTTATTTCTTTAAAATTGTTTTGCTAAAACAATTCATTTTTTTCATCATCATTATTATTTTTAAAAATATTACTTATTTAAGCCAAATTTAAATTTAAACGATTACTTATAGGTCAGAGTTTGACTTGTAATGAGAAAACACTTTAAAAGGATAAATAATATTC
Organism: Atherix ibis; assembly: GCA_958298945.1. Taxonomy (NCBI): domain Eukaryota; kingdom Metazoa; phylum Arthropoda; class Insecta; order Diptera; family Athericidae; genus Atherix; species Atherix ibis. The sequence continues at coordinate 118,022,164 of OY282606.1, forward strand.
TTAATAAATAAATACACTTCATTTGTGTATTTATTTTCATTAAAGTCAATATAAACAATAACCTAATTCATACTTCGGACGTTAAAGTTAAAAAAAAAACACACTAAATTTAGATTTTGGAAAAAAATTAATTATTGTACGAGGTCTGTTCAAAAAGTATTGCGAATTTTGTGTTTTTTCAAAAATTATTTATTTATTCATGAATATCTATTTTGTCCCCTTCAAAGTAATCCCCACCAGATATTATACATTTGTGCCAACGTTTTTCCCAATCTTCAGTTTCGGAAACAAGAAAGAGTCACAGGAGGCCAGTTCTGGGGAATACGGTGGCTGCGGCATTATTTGTGTGTTGTTTTTGGCTAAAAATGGCAAAAGCCAATTTTTGTTCTTCCACAAATCCGGGCGTTTCTGCCGGATTGCTTGCGCATAACTTGTAGGTAATATTCCTTATTGACCGTTCCAACCTGAGGCAAGAACTCATTATGCACCACGCCTCTACAGTTGAAGAAAACTAAGCAAAACCTTCACATTCGACCGAACTTGGAGCGTCTTTTTCGGTCTTGGCTCGTTCGGCAACTTCCATTGGGATGATTGAGCTTTGATTTCCACGTCATACCCATAAACCCATAATTCGTCACTAGTTATGATCCTCTGGAGCAAATTTGGTCCGTCACGGACAGAGTCCAACAGCTCCTGAGTACCAATATAACACCATAAAAAATCGAAAATCGAATATATGTAACCCGCGGAAATTTAAAATTCGCGATACTTTTTGAACAGACCTCGTACTTTCTAAACTTTCCCATTATGTTTGAATTATTATATCATTTTAATGAGTCTTCCATACTCTATCTTTTAAAAGTAATTTTTAACGACTTTTTTGCACATTTCCGAATGTAATTTGACGATTACTTAATCGGTTTTTAAATTATTAATCGGTTGTTACAAACAATCTTCTATGCAACCTTACAAGTAAAAATGCAACAGCGTCAAATCACACGATCTTGGAGACCGATTGGCATCATCAAATCTTGAAGTAACACATCCTGGAAACTTTTTATAAAAAAAAAACCTAAATTTAACGTGTTGCGTGGCTTGTACAGCCATCTTGTTAAAATTACATATGGTCCAGATTAAATTCTTCAAGTTCAGGCTAAAAGAAGTCAGTTATCACGTGGCCATATCACTAATTATTGACGGTAACGATTATTTCTTCTTCGTTTTCAAAGAAATAAGGGTACCTTCAGACCAAAATACAAACCAGACAGTCACTTTTCGCGGATACAATGGCTTTTCTACAATCACTTGTAGATTTTCAGAGCCGCATATACAGCAATTTTGCTTATTGACGTATCCAGCGAATCAGGAATGAGCCTCATCGTTGAAAAAAATATATTCAAAAAATCAGCATCCAAAGCCGTCTAGTTTGACATATGTGTACACTGTCAAATAACAGGGCTGAACTTTTCGAAATACAAAATGGATAATCTTGATGATAGTTTTTTGTTTGAATTTCTTTCCTTATTGAGTGTTTTCCTTTTTGTTTGAATTTCTTTCCTTATTGAGTGTTTTCCGTTTTTCAATGGTTTTATTTTATCGAAAATTTGGTCACAAGTAAATCCAGCCAACCATTTTCTAATCAGATATTTTCTAACACGAGAAATTTTGCTAAAAACTATACGAATGGTGAAGTTCACTGCTAACTCTCAAGGACAGTATAACAGTTTGGGTATGTCGGATTGGTTCTGAAAATAAAAAATTTTTCAATTTTCACTTCGAAAACACAAATAATCAATTTTTTTTTTTCATATTTATTTAAAAAGAGCACGGAAGCTATTTTTCAATCTACCAATACGCATAACTTTTACTCCAATATGCGTACATATGCTCGTTAATCAGAAAATTAAAATTTCTTATTTATCTTATTAGTAATTGAAATTTTTGTAAATATTCTTCTTGCAATTTCATCGTCATATTAAATAAATATACAACATTTCGAAAAAAAATTGCATTTATTTTCTTTATTATTTTTGTTTCTTTTCTACGAATAAGCTAATTAAATTTCATAGTAAAATGCGGAGATACTTTGAATGCGTTTTATTTTGAAAATTTCGAACAGGATAAACGTAATCAATATTGATCATTTTGATTTAAAAATATTGTTTTTTTTTCTTTCGAACTTTACAAAAGTAGCCATTTAGCGTTTGCAAATTGGATAAACATCCTTAAAGAAATACCAAAATTTATAAATTAAGAGTTTTTAATGAAAATAAATTAATTATAATACGAGTATATTATTTTTTTGGCGAATTAATTGCTTTTTTTCGAAATTTAATTTAGATTGTGTTAAGAAGAAGTTTATATTGTATAAGGTAATAGGAATGAGACATATTTATAATGGGAATTTTTTCTAAAATTTTAAGAAATTTTTGTTTCTTTTTGTTTTTTTTGTTTTTAGGTTGTGATTTTAGATTAACCCGAACTAAAACTCGATAGTTCGAGAGAAAAAAAAGATGGATTTTTTTTCTCTTCTCGATGGAATTTTACGAGCGTTTGTTATTTTTGTCAAAAATTTTATATATTATTTTTTATTACTTGACTATTTAACTGATGGTTGTCGAACTTTTCAAAAGATAAAGTTATAAAATTTATGTTTTCATCATTGCTGCTACAATCGTTGAAGACGGTACGGTATATCGGTGATGATGACTATGACGATGAGATGATTTTTCTTCGATTTGGAAAAACAGAAAACATCCGTCGAAACATGGCAGACATTTAGGACATGTTCCAGATTTTGTCTCATAAAATAACGATTTCTAACAGCGTCCAATGTTTTTCTTTTCTTATTTTTAAATATTTTTTTTTCTCCTACACATTTCTTTTTTTCTTTTTTCTGTCTGAGTAAAATAGGATTAGAACAACAAAAACAATAACGAAAAACAACACACAAAAAAAATACTAGAAAAGTAGTGAAAACTATTTTTGGAAAAGATTTATTGCAAAATGGGTATTTTTGCAGATTCTCTATAAAGAAAATGAAGAGTACGAGTACGCTAGATCCTACGTTTTTAAAATATTAAAACGAAAGTGATTCCAATAATAATGCTAGTTTCTTTTTGAATAATATTGTACTTTTTTTTTCTATCATATTTTATCATGAAAACTGAAAATTTGATTAATAAGAGATTTTCTAATCTAGTTGTGGGTGATTTTTTCGAATTTTTCGTAGCTGATTTTTTGTTTTTTTTTTCTTCTCACTTACTTACTTCTACTACTTAGCCTAATACAAGATTGAAATTTTTTATATTTTTTGTGTTGTTGTTGAGAAAACGATTTTCTGTTATTGAACTGTCATGATATTATTCTTAAGAAAATAAAAATATATCATACACTCACTTTTCAATAAACAATACTATTTTTTTCCACACATACGAGAAAAAAAAACTCAGTGTTTATTTTTATTGAAATTTGTTTATTTATTTATTGTAGAAGAAAATCTAAACCTTGTTTCTAAAATTGTTTATTTATTTATTTACTTTTTTTTTGTATTTTATAAGAGGTAAATTTATATTGAAAAATAGAAAACTTTCGTTTTAGTCACGTAAAGAGTAGAACATTTTAGTATTGTATACAAATATATTAACATAAATACGTGTACAAAAAATGTTATGCATAACTTTGTTTTTAATTATTAATAATAAAATATTTATCCTAGCGAAAGGGAGTATTTTAAAAAAAAAGAAGTTGGTAATAAAATGTTTGTACTTCAGAAAAAAAAGTTTAAAAAAATAGATTTTGAATTCACATTGCGATCATTTCGTTATATTAATTGGACCTTGCCATTATGCATGAAAATGGTCGCTAAGAGATCTCTAACAGAATTCGGTCTTTTGGGGTTAGTACTTTTTCACGCATTTCAGAATGTTATTCGGTCGTTACTTGGCGGATATTGGTTTTTAAATGGTCTTAAATTTAAGGATTGTCTTTGTAAATACGATCTTTCGGGTAGTTACATAAGAAAAGACCAAGCGTGTCAATTGATATTACCAAATTTTGAAATTATGCAACCTTAGAATCTTTTTGCGGCTAGAGACTCCGATTTGTTTTGGTCCAGATTAAAATCTTTAAGTTCAGGCTGTAAAAAGTCGTATATTTTTATGGCCGTAGCTCTCAAAAGTTACGGTAACGTCAATAACACGTTAAGGCCAAAATTCACACCAGACAATCAGTTTTCGCGGATACAATAGCTTTTGCACAGTCATTTGTGGGTTTTTAGAGCCCCATAAATGCGTATTTTGCTTAAAGGCCAAAATTCAAACCAGACAATCACTTTTCGCGGATACAATAATTTCTGCATGGCCATTTGTGGCTTTTCAGAGCCCTATAAATGCGTATATTGCTTAAAGGCCAAAATTCACACCAGACAATCCGTTTTCGGGGATACAATAGCTTTTGCACAGTCATTTGTGGGTTTTTAGAGCCCCATAAATGCGTATTTTGCTTAAAGGCCAAAATTCAAACCAGACAATCACTTTTCGCGGATACAATAATTTCTGCATGGCCATTTGTGGCTTTTCAGAGCCCTATAAATGCGTATTTTGCTTAAAGGTCAAAATTCACACCAGACAATCACTTTTCGCGGATACAATAATTTCTGCATAGTCATTTGTGGGTTTTCGGAGCCCCATAAATGCATATTTTACTTAAAGGTCAAAATTCAAACCGGACAATCACTTGTCGCGGATACAATAGCTTCTACACCGTCATTTGTGGGTTTTCAGAGCCCAATAAATGCGTATTTTGCTTAAAGGTCAAAATTCACACCAGACAATCACTTGTCACGGATACAATAGCTTCTGCACAGTCATTTGTGGGTTTTCAGAGCCCTATGAATGCGAATAATTTTCATTACCTTGACCAGTAATTATTTTTGTATTAAAAAAGAAACTAATTAAAAATATTTTCAAGACCCATTCAAAATGAATTTCCACCTCATTCGTTTAAATCCACCATACAAGTTTTTGCCGTATAATAATTTCTTAGTATTCTGAATTGAGATAACATCTTTATTAAGTGTGTTCTAATTTTGAACATTTTATATAATGTATAAATTATTATTTATTCGTATAATATTTAAAACAATTAATATTTGATAAATAAATTTAATATTAAAAAATTTAAAAAGAAAAATAATCTAACTGAAATCAAAATGGAGCTACATTATTACGCTCATCATCAAATTGCATAATCCGCACATAATCGATGTCAAAGCCCTTTCATACACATACATAACAGTATACACATATATATGTACATAATATAATAAAAATGACATTTCTTTTGAGAATATTTTGAATAAATGTAGAATATTCAAAATAATTTTCCAAATGAAACAAATTTCAAAAAAAAGACAAAATTTTCAACTGAATTACAAAAATTATCTATAAAATTTTTTGGTATTTTTGATTTGTTTGGTTTTTTATTTATTATTTCTTATTTTAAAGTTGAAAAAAGACGGAAAACATTTATAAAAAAAGAGAGCATCTTTTATGCAGACTCATGCGCATGGAGACGACGCGTCTAAAATTAATTGAACCTCCGAGTTTCTCGGACTTAGTCATCCGAGACATAAAAGCCAAAAGAATAAATAAATAAGAAGAGAATATATATATATATATGTATTTAGAAAAAACTAATAGGAAAAGTTCAAAAAAAAAATTAATGAAAAAATTTGGAAGGAGACAGGTAGAGCTAAACCGCAAAAGAATCGAAGAACGTTCAAGTAGATTTTTCCTTTTTTTATTTAATTTACTTTTTTTTATTATTTAAGTTTGTTTTTTTTTTGAATGAAAATATTTGTATAGACTTTTTTAATAGTAAAATAAATAAAAATTATAAGAAAAGCGAAATAAAAATTGAGAAAGCGGCAAATCTCACAAATGAATAAATTACGCGGTTGGACAATATTTAGACGGCCATTTATTTATGGAGGAAAATTATGTCGCTGAGAGAAGCGCTAGTGAACAACAATCGAATATTATTGTACATACAAAATCGAAAGAAAGGGGAATGGAAAATGTGGCCGAGGTCGGGACCATGGCGGTACTAAGGCGGACTTTTAATACCAGGCGGGAGGCAATCGAGCGTGGCAATAGTAATTTTTTCCTCTAATTAATTGTCCACTATATAAAAACAACTGAAAAAAAGGTGTACAAATCTCACCTTTTGACGAACTGTTCTTTGCTAAAAATTCTTCCTCCCCTCCACTTTCTCGTCAACCAACACCAAAAAAAAAAAAAAAGTAAAAAAAAAAATACAAACGTGGGAAGAACATATATAAAAAGAACATTAAGTATTAAATAAGATTAAAACTAACTTATCTGAAAATTGATGATGATAATATGGCCGCGGGATTTGCAAATAGCAGCACGTTAAAGGTGAACTCGTGTCCATTTAATGAAAATTCTACAACGGAAAAAAAACTACTTTATTTTTCATTAAATAGTATTGTAAATATATTATGTTATATTATATGTATATAAAAAAAAAACAGAAAAAATGTTATCGTATTTTCACATCTTTGCCTTGTGTTTAAGCACATTTGTAAGGTGTAAAATTAGTGAACTATTAAAATTTTTTTATCATCTAAAATATTTCTTATATAATTATTAAAAAGAAATTTTCCTAAGAATATTTATTTTGAATTTTATTAAAGCTTTGATACATACACGTAGATATACATTTTGGTTATTATTTATATATGTTGTATGGAAAATTAATTTTACTTATATTTTTTTAGACTTATTATGGTAATTTTCGATTTATTTTAAAATTTCGTAATAGATACAAAGTCATAAAATTTCTATAAAAATAATTTTCCAAATTATTATATATAATTAAATTGGTATTACAAAAAAAGCATCATATAAATACAATAGTTTTAAAATAACTCTGAGGGTTTCTGACTGCTTAGCTTGTTTAAAAAAAAACTGAAAATTTTTATCTTAATTATTATATTTATAAATTCCTTTTTTAATAATATATTAATATTTATTTTAACTTAATTTGAACCTGATAATATTATTGAAAAAAAAATTATCCATAATTAAAATATGGATAAATGAATTTTTAGTAACTTCTTCAATTTACGACACAATTTTTTATTGGAATTAAACCCCTCAAATGTTTTATATATGAAATTTCTAAGAATTCTTTGCAATTACTAACAAATAAAATTTTAAAAATCGTAAATAGTTTATGCTTTAATTTGTTGTTGTAAACATATAAAAGCCATTTTTTTTTTTAATAAATATATTTTCAAAATAAAACTAATTGGAAAAGAAATTCAAACAAATGGATTTATTAAGATCATCGTAAATATCAGTTTTTTTATTAGGAGTAACTATACTGTACAAAAATGTTATATCTTTAGTAATTTTATTTTTAACCAATTATATTGTTGAAAATATGAACAATTTATAGCCTCTGAATATCAAATATCAAACATAAACTGTAATATGAAGAGCTGAAAAACTATTTCGGAAATGCTTAATTCTGAAATAATAAAAATTTTGTATTGTATAGAAGAAGAAAAAAATGGAAGAATGGTTAAAAAAGAATTAAACGACAAAACTTTTATTTATATGTCATAATGTTTAAATCCATTTTTGGGATGGTCTATGACCGCTTTTACTGATCGGAAGCGACATCATCATAGTAGCACTACGGATAGTGTGTAATATCTTCAAAATATTGTACCTTGAATGAATTTGTTAATTGTGCATGTATGTTTTGACGTATGCAATGAGAATAAATGGTCGGTCTAGGATGGATGAAGAGGGGGGGGGGTTAGGAAATTGAAATTCATTTGATAGCTTCCAATTCTCATTTTAATGGGTGATCTGCCACGATCATTAATCTTTACACTTCCGTTTTACGATCATTATTGGTTTTGAGTGAATCAAATCAACCGATCAAAAATTATCGAATTAATCGATTTTTAAAACTCATGATCTGAATAAAAGTCCATCGACGCGTTTGTGGTATCGTATATGATGGACAACGAAATGAGATGGCGGGTAGTTGGGTGGTCGTTTCATGTTTTAATCGATTGTAAATCGCCCATCCAGTCAACAACATGTTAACAATATGATGTTAATGCTCGCGACTATCGGTATTATTGTGCTCAATGGAGGAACGCTCGTTCAGATGATTCAAAATGGGAACGACTAGCGTTATGGCGACTTGTTTATTGCCAAAATGTTTACCTTCTTGTAATTAAACGGTAATTTAACAGAATTAAGAAATTACCTATTATTAATGGCTGTGACAAAAAAAAAATCTTTTCCTTATTCTGTACATCATTAATTAATCAAAAATCATAAACTATGAACTTTCCTTAAAATTCGTCTAATTTCCAAGATTTTTAAATGTTTAAGAATATTATTTACATAAAATAATTATCGATTGAAAATTTAAATGCAAACTGTCAAAAAAGTTTTAATCGATTGGTTAGAGTTGTTGCTATGTAAAAGAAACTGAAGATAATACCATTTAAATTATTTATTCTTCAATGCATCCGAAAATTGTCAATTTTAATTCGGAACGTTAAGGGATGTTCCAGACTCAGACCATGTGCAAAAATGCTAGTCTGGCTACAATGTTGCAAACGAATTTATTTACTTTCAATTTGAAAATAATTCTCTGCGAGAAACAGATGCTTTGATTTTCTCAATATTGAATATATACTGAAGCCTAGTTGGATTCATAATAAAGCAAAAAATTATCGAGCAGCTCATTATAATCATCAACATTTACAAAATTCACATAACATATATTGACTGCAAAAAGTCCATTTCAAAGCGAAATGAAATGGGCTTCGTGGAAGAACGTTGGTAAAAGTGGCGGCGTCCGTACTAGTAGCATCCAATGACACTGCTTTGAAAGATGCACAGTGCGTACATACGGCCACCACTGAGGGCAACATGAACATCAAACTTAAAAAAATTCTGGATTTCGCGGATCTGTTTTCGCAAAAATACAGTCCACAATTACTGCCCGCCGGCTAATGTAAGCAAACATTGTTTCATAGTGAACAATTTCTTATAATATATGCAGTCAGAATAATTACATCCAGCTACATACGAGTATGTTGTTAATTTCAGATTTGTTTAAATATCTTCATAACTCTTGCCTCTTTTTTCCATCCATTCCCATGCCGATGGTAATATTACTTCGATACTCGGGCACAAATCAAGCACCGGCATTTTTAACAGATCGTACATTCTTATACGATTTGAATTTTCTAATATTTAAACATTATCTTATTTATTATAAAATATTTTTTCACAATATACGCACATATTATTTATTACGAAATGAGGGGCTCAGTCTCTTCCAATTTCTGGCTATACTCCCTGCACTGCAGATGATTGACTGAGTGTACAATAGTTTGTGTAATTAAAATTGCATCCCTCTGATTTCCTATTCAATTCAATTATAGTATAGTACAAAAAAAAACCACTGAAACAAGTGTACTAGTTTATTCAGAAAATCCTATTTTCTATATTTCACCATCTTATAAGTCTGTTCAACTCACGGCTGGGGATCAGTCCTCGCATTTAATTGGTGAATAAATTTTCACTATTTACATAAAAAAAAAAGATTCTTTAGAAATGCCAGTACTACTTTTCAGTGTTTTTTTTTTTAAATATTACTTGCACTAAAATTAAACACAAATATTCGACTAATTTTTTTTGGTTTGAATTTTTTAATTTCAAAAGTCACTATTTTCATATCAGAATTTTTAAATTGAATAAAAAATTTTTTCAAAAAAATCGAAAATCGAATATACGTAACCAGTAGAAATTCAAAGTTCGCGATACATTTTGAACAGACAAAATACGAGGTCTGTTCAAAATGTATCGCGAACTTTGAATTTCTGCTGGTTACGTATATTCGATTTTCGATTTTTTTGTCGAAAGTTCGGCCATTTTGAATGTACAGTTAATTTTTGACAGCTGCTTTACTTGCAGGTGTTTTGGCTCGTCTTCGATTTTTGCCCATTTTTGACCAAAAACAGCATCGCATTAACATTGCTAAGGAGCTGTTGGACTCTGTCCGCGACGACTTAAATTTGCTCCAGAGGGTCATAACTGGTGACGAATCATGGGTTTATGATTATGACGTGGAAATCAAAGCTCAATCATCCCAATGGAAGCTGCCGCACGAGCCAAGACCGAAAAAAACGCTCCAAGTTCGGTCGAATGTGAAGGTTTTGCTTACAGTTTTCTTCGATTGCAGGGGCGTGGTGCATCATGAGTTCTTGCTTCAGAGTAGAACAGTCAATAAGGAATATTACCTGCAAGTTATGCGCAAGTTGCGCGAAGCAATTCACCAGAAACGACCGGATTTATGAAAGAACATAAATTGACTTTTGCACCGTTGCTTGTCCGCGAATTTTTTGGCCAAAAACAACACACTAATAACGCCGCAGCCACCGTATTCCCCAGATCTGTCCTCCTGTAACTTTTTATTGTCCCCAAAACTGAAGAGCGCCATGAAAGGACGACGCTACGCTACGATTGAGGAGATAAAGACTGCCTCGAAGGAGGAGCTGAAGAAGATCACAAAAAATGAATTTTTGAAGTCCTTCGAGGATTGGAAAAAACGTTGGCACAAGTGTATAATATCTGGTGGGGATTACTTTGATATTAATGAATAAATAAATAATTTTTGAAAAAACACTAAATTCGCAGTACTTTTTGAACAGACTAAGTACAATAGAAACTATAAGGAACTAATTTGTACAAATTTCTGTTTCAAGAACTTATATTAGTTTTTTTGCTTATTATCATATAAGAGAGGATGTGTCAATAATTCCAAACAGTCGAAAAAAAATATAATCAAGCCAAAAAATTGATCCAATTTGAAATCATTTTAAGATCACCCCCCTCCCCCTCGAAAAGAAACTATAAAAATTGCAATAATGTCAAGGTCTAACTTAAATATTAATTTGAATATTTAAATAGATATTTTTCATTTCAATATTAAATAAATAATTAATTATTTATGCTATTTTATAAATTTTATTTTATACTCTCGATTTTCACTACTATACAAATGGAGGCCTCATTCGAATATTTGACAGAGCCCGCGAGATAATAAATAATTTGTAAATATTTTATCGTAGAATATTACAAAAATATATTATATTTGATAGTTTTTTTGCAAATAGGAAATTTTTTTCCTATAATAAATAATGAAAATGTGGTAAAGAAAAATTCAAATTATTAAACAACATAAGCATAGATCAGTACGTTTGCATATATTTATTTTCATATGCATACATAAATACTAATATAAGAGAGAGTATGTGGACCAGTGCCTTGAGAAATTTATAGTTAAATTTTGCAGCTGTTTAAACTAATAAAATGATTTGCAAAAATAATTAAAAACTATTTATATATCTCATAATCGATTTATTATTAGTTTTATATTTAATTGAAAGAGAAGAAAATAAAATTAAAATTTAGACCAAATTGAAAAAAAAACATACTCGCCACAATAACCCCAAAAAAACTAAAGTTTCTTCTGGCTACACTCACCTACTACAACACTTCTTAAAAAATTGCGACAATTTCATAGTTTCATACAGTAGTGATCATAAAAAAAAGATGTCCGTTTACTATTATAAGTCAGTAATATCGAATGTTGGTTGGGTTAGATGGAGGGGGGAGTTAGGGTTAAGCCCGCACTACTTATAACATTACTCACCACCCTTTTTTTGGTTAAGTGTTACCAATTATACTTGATGAAATTTCTTTGTCTATTTATGGATGTGTTTGGCAATCGCCGAATTGGCGATTCTTCTGAAAATATGATAAATCATCGAAATCGATAATCGGAAATGTGAACGATGGCGTGCGATGGCTGGCGCCAAGATTTCATATCTATCGGTGTATTATTCTATAAAATAAGTCATTACGCATTAGCCTGTTATCTTCAATATCACTGAGTTACCTAATTCAGTGCGCTCTTATCACGGAAATTATTTTAGTTTTCAGTGCCAATCGCACATTGTGATTTCGCAGCAAAACAAATTTTTTTTTCATTGTCACCTTCAAGTGAAAGTAGAGACGATTTTTTTGTCAATATGGATGATCCACATTGTTATGATAAGAGTATAGCCATCAGTCTCAAGAAATTGAAAGGATTTCAACAAATATTTTTCAACTATTATTGAAAAAATATTTATACAATTTAGGTATTTGATGATTTCTCTATCCAAATTTACTCAAAAATGTGTACAAGGTTATCCATTTTAGAATCTTCAAATTGCAGGCCTTTCATTTAACAGTTGTCAAACAAATATGCCATTAAGGATAATATTTAATTTGTTTAAGATTTGTCATCTTATATAATGAATTATTAATTGAACAAAAAAAAAAGGTAATAAAATTATAATGTTCTACAAAAGTGGTGATTATGGTGCAGCCAAGTTTTGCGCTTTAAGAGGAGAAAATTTCTTTAGCGTTGAGGGTCATTTCTCACTCAATGGCTACATCAATAAGCAAAATTCTAAACATCTTCAAATAACTGAAAAAAGCGCACCAAGACTGAAAAAAGCGCACCTTGTTTTGTCCTGAAATTCAATTTTATATTCCAGGTTGATTTTGTTTGGCCGCCATTTTGGTTTGGATGACATTTGTCTGTTGGCATTTGACAGTCGTAGAGAATAGTCGGTAATAATTTATTATGGAGTATCTAACGCTGTAATAACATGTTAAAATTATTAAAACAATTTATTTAAATAATTGTTTAGTTGTGAATACACGGAGAAAATATCGTGACTTTTTTGGTGTTAATCATATGCTGAGCAAGTTAATCATTCAGTGTGTAATGAATGAATTTTGAAAACATGCATACACTGGGAGATAAAGGGCAGACTGGGTGATACAGTAAGGCAGAGTGTTGCTGAATGTCCGGGTATCTCTTACGATGCCGTACACAAGATTTAGAAATACCAGATGTATAAGCTTAAATCCGCTGTTTGGTCATAGATGGCGTTAGTGAGCGTATTAAGCTACCATGGATACGCTATACTTTTTTTTAGGAGTTTGACATCTGTCAACATTAATCAGTGCACATTGTCAGTAATTTCGTACAACAACAAACATTTTTCGTTTGGTAAGCATGTCTAGTTTTGTGCCAGAAAAAGAGCATATGCGGGAAGCTCTGCTTTTCTGCTTCAATTTGAAGAAATCGGCTGCCGAACCGCATCGAATGCTTATGGAGGCCTATGGTGATAATACTTTATCGGAAATAACGTGCCAAGATTAGTTTCGTCGGATCAAAGGCGGCAATTTTGACTTGTGGGACAAGAAGCGTGAAAATCGGCATTCAAAAAATTGAGGAGCATTAATTGCAGGCTCTTTTGGACGATGACGATACCCAATCGCAAAAAATGCTCGCGGAGCAATGGGGAAGATTGAAAAGATCGGAAAATGGGTGCCGCATGAATTGAACGATAGGCAGATGGAGACACGCCAAAACACATACGAAATCTTGCTCGCCGGACAAAAAAGAAAGTCGTTCCTGCATCGGATTGTGACAGGCGATGAAAAGTGGATATATTTCGAGAATCCTAAATGCAAGAAATCGTGGGTTGATCCCGACCAATCATCAACATCTTCCCCAAGACCAAATCGCTTCGGACGGAAGACGATGCTGTGCGTTTGGTGGCATAAGCAGGGTATCGTCTACTATGAGAGGTTGAAACCTGGTGAAATTGTCAATGCCCACCGCTACCACCAACAACTGATCAAATTTCACCGTGCTCGGCGTGAAAAAAAGACAGATTATCAACAAAGACATGACAAGCTGATTTTCCTCCACAACAACGCACCATTGCACACGTCAAAAATGGTCCGAAACTACTTGGAGACACTCAACTGGGAGGTGCTACCCCACCCCGCTTATTCACCAGACCTGGCCCCTTCCGAGTACCACCTGTTTTCGTTGATGGGCCACGCGCTCGCTGCGCAGCACTTCGATTCTTACGAAGACGTCCGAAAATGGCTTGATCAGTGGTTTGCCTCGAAAGAGAAGGAATTTTTTTGGCGTGGTATCCAAAAATTGCCCGAGAGATGGAAAAAATGTGTAGCTAGCGAGGGCAAGTACTTTGAATGAATTTGTTTTTGCTTTCTATGAAAAAAACATGTTTTTTTTGCTAAAAAACCGCGGATTTAAGCTTATACACCTGGTATCTTCATCAAATTTCTTAGAAATTCTCAAACAAAAAATTGTTTTATTACCCTTATAAAATTCAATTGACGCAAAAGCTGTAGGCAAATGACCTTGAACGGCGGCAAGACTGGAGTGCTCGAGTTTTACAGCTCGGTATAGACGACCACCATTTTTTTGTAAAATATCATTATGAGCGTCGAAGCACACTTCGGCTTGACTGGCTATTGGAGCATTGAAAACCCTCAACTGATACACCGAAAACCACTTGACTTAATAAACAAAATAGCCACTATTGAGGCACTAAAAACCCTCAACTGATACAACAAAGACCACTACACCCTCGTAGAGTAACGATCATGCGGCAGTTGACCCGGCGGCATTATTGAGCCATATTTCTTTGAGGATGCTGGAGGCAATGCAGTTATAGTTACTGATAACTGCTATCGGGGCATGTTGGAAAACTTTCTTCTACCCGAATTCGATAAATTAGACCTTAAGAACATGTGGCTCTAACAAGACGGTGCCACATCACACACAGCTCATGCTACGATGTAAATTTTGAGAAAATTTTTTTTTTTTTTTAAATTTAGGAGATCGTGGGGGCCAATTGATTCACCACTTTTGGCATTATTCCCGGCCGAATAATGCCAAAAAGTAATGAATCGATTGACCCCCACGATCCCCTGATTTGAACTCTCTCGATTTCTGCGTATGGCAGTGTTTGAAGGAAAAGATGTACACTAATAAACCAACCACAACCTCGACGCTTAAAGACAACATTCGAAACGAAATTGCTGAAATAACACCAGAAGTCTGTGAAAATGTAAATTAAAAATGTGCTTAAAAGAGCTCCCCTTTGCGCCGTGTCCAGAGACGTTGCGAAAAAGTCTTTAAAAAATTTACCTCAGAAAGGATCGAGTTCTGTATGAAGTATCTTTGCGCGAAAATTTTAAATAATTTCATTTCATACATAATGGAAAGTTTTATGCAATATAATCAAATAAAAATTTTAAACAATATCTGAATTTTTAATGTATTTTATTTATTTTTTCACTTTCCGAAGCATTAATTTGATAATCCTTTACTTACCATGTTGTGTACTTGTTCATTAGATTTTCATTAACAAGAAATTTTCTCATGAACTCAAAACTACTTAAAATAATAGAATTTAATGCGATTTGATATTTTTTTGTAGGTTTTTTTATTTTTTTTATTATTAAAATTTAATTTTGTTTTAACTATAATTGTATTCGTATCAAGGCTAAGGCAAGCGAGTACATATTCGTATGTACATGTTATATTTGCGAAGAAATTAAAAGCAGTCCGGCCAATAGAAGAGGAAAAGTATGAAAATTTGCAAAAATTATAAGATATTCAGTTAAGTTTTGTTAGGAAATATTCTGTTCGTACATTGCTTTTTGAAATTCTATGAATTTTATGCTATTACCGTTGATGATGGTGTTGGTGTTAAGACTGAATCATTACAAAAAGTCTGGGAGTCAGTCTTGAGTCAACGATGGGAACCACTAGACAATGATGACAGACCCAGACGAACGGAATAGTGAATGAGGAACATTCGTAATGGACGACGACGAGCAATTGAAGCGAATAAAGTCGAGAGGGCTCACGGGAAAAAATTTGCGCCATCCACCACCAAAGTACTCGTACGTACGTGGAATTAGTCGAGGAAGGAAACCTGGCAGAAGGTGGAAATTAACAATCGAATTGTACTTGTACAACAATGAAAAATGAATAAAGTCGTTTGCTCATAAATCAAGATAAGAACTATGCCAGCTGAAGATCGCTGCTGCCGTTTGGGGCTCTCTGCTGCGGTCAATTGCGGCAGCGCATCATGGCCCACTATGAGTACGATGCGATGCGTCAATGTTGCAAGTCCGATTTTTCTGTGTTCTAAGATTACAGAAACAAATGGCCTGGCTTCAATGAATTTTTTTTTTTTGTCTTAAAATTTTGTTTTATTATTGTTTGAAAAGCTATTTTCCGACTATAAATGTTACTAACTTATTATTCTTGTTAATTTATTTGTTTATGGAAGAGCTTTAAACTATTCGGCTTACGTAAATATACGATTCTGTCTGATCTATTGCTAACGATTGGTTGGGGCGTAATTTGCTGATGCAGCCACCTCTGCTGCTACTACAGTCACTCCACTCCACTGCTCGACCGATTGATTGACTAGATAGTTTTGAGTATTACAATTCTTACATAAAAATATGGATTTGGATGAATTGTTTTTGCTTGCGACTGTACACTTGTATAGGCGAACGTTCGCATAATAGACCTAGACTAGGAATACTGATGATGTCTCCCATAATTTTTCGCCGTCCGTAGCGCTATTTTCGTTCTCGTTCTTAAGACTCCCAACCGAAGGAAGATCAAGACGCAGATATTATTTAAAGAGTTTTTAATTACACTTTGATTGCCCTTGCGAAGTTAGCTGCTGTCCGTTTTGATGTGATGCAATGGCCAGAATGAAAAATGCCGACCAATTTTATTGCAAAAACTATTTGTCATTTTAGATCAAAACTTTTGATAGATTATAGTTGTGGTGCTGGGTGTGTTTGTTTTAAATATCATTTTTATAGAAAAATAAATTTATATACGAGTATATCTCCTTTGCCATAGTTTGTGTTTGTTCCAATGAAAATAGTTTCATTTTTCGAATCTTTTCGAAATGTACATTTTTACCTTATAAAGTATTATCGAATTTGCGCTTCGGGAATTAAAACTAAATAAAACACAATAAAAATTAATTTGCATTATTTTTTTGTTAAATATATCATAACATTATGTAAAAAAAAATTGAAGTTATTTTATTAAATGATTTTTTTACAGAACTCAATCCTCAAGACCTAATTTTTGATGAGTTGTTCGTACATTTCTTGATTCGATTTGCAATTATTTAATGGATATTGGTTTCGAAAGTTCAAGAATTATCTGCACAAACATAATATTTTGCATAACCCCACAAATTGTTCAACGGCGTGAAATCGCATGATTTTGCAGGCAAATTGACATCTTGAAATTAGATGTCGTGGAAATTTTTCGTACAATAGAGTCATAAATTCGTATATTTTGTGGCTTTTGGCGCCGTCTTATAACAACCACATATGTGTATCTATCTTCTTCCCTTTTAACATTCCTTTCGGAACATGGTGACCTTTTTACAAATATTCTAATTATAATGGGTTGTCTGAGAAGTAATTTCGTTTTTTTTTTTTATAAAATGGAAGACGATTTTCTTATAGTGAATTAATATTTTATTCAATTAAATACTATCCAGTCTGATCCAATACCCTTTGCCATCTTTCTGGTAGTTGCATGATTCCACGCTCATAAAATTTTTATTCTTTGCTGGAAAAAAACTGATCTAAGTGATTTTTGACCTCCTCATTTGAATTAAACGTTTTACCGTCTAAAAAATTATTGTAGAGACCACAACAAATGATAATCGGAAGGTGCTAAGTCTGGAGAGGTCAAAACTTATATGTGGTTTTGCATTATCCTGTTGGAACAGAATACCTTTCCTATTGACCAATTCTAGCCTTTTTTCTTTAAGTGAATCATTCAATTTGTCCAACTGATGACAGTATACTTTAGAATTGATCATTGTATTGCTCGGTAGAAGCTCAAAATAAACGATTCGTTTGAAATCCCACCAAACAGTTAGCATAACATTTTTTTAATGAATATTTGCTTTCGAAGTGCTTTGAGCCGGGATATTCCCCTCGGAGGATCTACTCCAGGATCTTTTGCGCTTAACATTGTTGTAGACAACCCATTTCTCGTCCCCAGTAATGATACGGTTCCAAAATGGATCATTTTCTTGGCGTTTGAACAGCAAATCACAAACGTCAATGCGACGGCATAAATTTTTTTCCGTAAGAAGATAAGGAACCCATATGTCGAGCTTTGAGATTAAACCTAGCCGTTTCAAATGATTATGAACGGTCGTAATCGATAAATTTAATCTCTCAGCGATCTCACGGGTTGTTATTCGCCGGTTTGGATGAATTAATGCCTTTATTGTGTTTTCATCACCTTCAACTGGCCTTTGGCATAGGCGCTCATATAAAATATCTTCTCCATACACATCGAATAATTTTGTTCTTGCTTGAATAGCATTTTTATCTTTTCTATAGTAAAAAAGTAAAATATGCCAAAAATGCTGTTTTTCACTTTCCATATTTAAAAGGGTATCAACCAAAAACTACTATGCAGTATCAATCGAATTTTCTTACAAGCAAGCCTTGCTATATCAGCTGTCAAAATACATATGATTGTGCGACTTTAGTATGAAGTTAGTTGTGAAAAAATAAAATTAAAAACCACTTTTCTATAAAAAAAAAATACCATTTTATAGCTTTGGTCGGTTATTAAATGATTCATAATATAAAATGGCGAATTGTAGATTTTCAGAGCCGCGTATACAGCAATTTTGCTTATTAACGTACCCAGCGAGTTAAAACTGAGCCTCATCGCTTTAGAAAATTTCATAATACAGAATGGCACAATTTAAATTGAAAAGTTTTTACCAACTGTCAAATAATAAAACTGTTCATAAGCTGTCAAATAACAGGGCATTTTTTACCAATAATATTTT
Source organism: Atherix ibis (assembly GCA_958298945.1). Taxonomy (NCBI): domain Eukaryota; kingdom Metazoa; phylum Arthropoda; class Insecta; order Diptera; family Athericidae; genus Atherix; species Atherix ibis. The sequence continues at coordinate 118,041,038 of OY282606.1, forward strand.
TATATGAATACTATTTATACACAAATGTTTTTAATATATTTATACTACTTACTTATTAATTAATGAATTGTAATAAATTTTCTGGTAAAAAAAAAAAAAGAAAATTCATTGTCGGAAAGAAGAGTATAAATGGTTTCCTTGAAAAAAAGAAAATAATTAAAAATAGTTCAAATAAATTTTCACCTCATTCGATTAAACCCACCATGCCAGTTTTTTTCGTATGATAATTTACTACTATTTCGACGAAAAACGATAAACGACGAAATTTGTTGCTGTCAAAATTTCGAAACCTGCATAATCTTAATTGAATGCACAAAATTCTGGCGACGGACAATAACGACAAACGATTCTATCGTCGAATTAGACCTTTTGTTGTCATTTTGTCGTTGACATTGAAGCTCAGTGTTTTGTAACACGGAAGCATAGTTGAAATTAATATCATAGGCAAAATAAATATATATATAAGATGAAATAAACTTAAAAATTTAATTAAGCCTTAAAAATATATAATAAACTGATCAGATGACATTTATTTATTGTGTTTAATTTATTTAATAGGGAGAAATTTGATTTTTTTCGACCAATTATAGGTGTTATTTACCGTTGCGTTCGAGACTGTGTTCTTAACTTTAATGATATACACATGCATATATTTGACAGATGCCAAATGACCTCCCTATTTATACTTATAAGTTTTATTCAATTTCACTTAACAAGATTTAATTATTTTCTTAGCAAATTGCGAATAAGAGGTCTGTTCAAAAAGTATCGCGAATTTTGTGTTTTTTCAAAAATTATTTATTTATTCATTAATATCTATTTTGTCCCCTTCAAAGTAATCCCCACCAGATATTAGACACTTGTGCCAACGTTTTTCCCAATCCTCGAAGCATTTCAAAAAATCATTTTTTGTGATCTTGTTCAGCTCCTTCTTCGATGCCGTCTTTATCTTCTCAATCGTAGCGTAGCGTCGTCCTTTCATGGCGTTCTTTAGTTTCGGGAACAAGAATAACTCACAGGGGACCAGATCTGGGGAATACGGTGGCTGTGGCATTATTAGTGTGTTGTTTTTGGCCAAAAATGGCAAAAGCCAATTTTTGATCTTCCACAAATCCGGGCGTTCCTGGCGGATTGCTTCTCGCAACTTGCGCATAACTTGCAGGCAATATTCCTTATTGACCGTTCTATCCTGTGGCAAGAACTCATGATGCACCACGCCTCTTTAATCGAAGAAAACTGTAAGAAAACCTTCACATTCGACCGAACTTGGCGCTTTTTTCGGAAACCACGTCTTTGGTTTTCACGGTCATCAGTTATGACTCTCTGGAGCAAATTTGGGTCGTCGCGGACAGAGTCAAACAGCTCCTTAGCAATGTTAATGCGATGATGTTTTTGGTCGGAATTGAGCAAACATCGAAGACGAGCCAAAACACGATCAAAATGGCCCAACTTGTCAGCATAAGTGAGAGACATGAGTACCAACATAACGCCACAAAAAATCGAAAATCGAATTTACATAGCCCGCGGAAATTCAAAATTCGCGATACTTTTTGAACAGACCTCGTATACCAACTAAACTTGAAAACGGAATTCATGTTTAAGTTTAATAAAAATTATCAACTAATATTTTTTTTTAAAAAGTCTTTAAGGAATTTTCATTTATATGAATTATCCTGGATTTTCCACTTGAATTGAATTTATTTTGATCCAAAAATCCAATTGCATGTTTAAACAAAGTCTAAATACTTTGGAGCTAGAAATTTTCTCTTTAAAATTAATCAAATTTGGATTTTTTTTTGGTAAAATAGTTCTTGTATGTTTATTTAATTAGAATTGTGCAAAAATTTATTATGTTGAAGAAAACCCAATACGAATCAATTTCAGTTTTTTTAATATTAAATGTTAAAGTATCATCCAAACATTGGGGAATCATTAAATTCGAAAGAAAATTCATTTTCGGAAAGAAGAGTATAAATGGTTTTCTTGAAAATTTCTAATTACTTATTCTCGTAAATACTTCTCCATAGGTGCCTGCATACATATAGATGATGGTTTATATCTAAACACATACATACATACATACATGCGTGCCAGTTAGAAAATTTTGGAAAATCTATTAGAACAAAAAAAAAAACCCTAATCACATTTTACTAGACTTAGAAAAAATTGTTCTATTTTCCCCGAATTGATGAAAATTTTTTGGAAAATTTTTGAGGATAATTAACGGCACCAAAAATAAAACTAACACAAGATCTTTACCAAAAAAAAAAAAAAACAACGGAAAAAAAAAGATAACAAAAAAGTATGAAGAGTAAAAAAAATACAAAATAACAAAAAGTCATTGCGTCGGCGGTCAGACAAACAGACAGTAGGACATGGAGGAAGGAAAAAAAACCAGGGGGGAAAGATGTGCTGAAAAGCCAAAAATCCAAAACAAAGTTGATTGACCTCAAGTAGTAGCTCAGCTTTTGGCAATCGGACCTGGTGCCCGGTGTCTCCCCCCATCGTGATCGTGTTGTGTCACGTACCGTGCCGCATTCGTCAAATGCTGTGATATTACGTCGTCAAAATTAGGGAAAAAAAATTCTTCTCATATTCTTTTCACTTATTTTCTTCGATTTTCGTTTTGATTTTCCGAATTTTCCCCCAAAAGAAAAACAAATCGTTTTCTCCACCGAACAGCTATAAAATATCGGCTAACGAACGCTCGGTTAGCTGGTCGATACAGCAATTAAACGTAAGGTGTTTGCTGTTGATGTGTTCCAGGGGGTGGATGGAGGAGGGTTGTTTAAGAAGTACAGTCAAACAGCCAAGACTGTCGATTGGGGGTGGTGAACTGAGTTGGGATAAAAACAATCCGAAAAAATTAAAATATTCTCGGTGCTTTCATTTTTTGCATTTTCGGTGCTTTCAATTTTTTTCGCGCGATCATTTATTATTCGTAAATTTTTGCCATTTTCCACGAAAAAGCTTGAATTTATTGCTTCTGTCGGTGGTGTTTGGACTGTTGATGTTGGTTGCTGTTGTGCTAATCCGATTTGTTTTTTGCAATTTTTTTTAATGCTACTGCTGTGCTGCTGCTACCAGTATTGCTGTTGCTGCTGCTGCTGTTGCTGTTGTTACTGTTACTACTGTTTCTATAGGAACAAAAAAGTTTAATTGCTGGATATCGGCTATAGTAGAATAAATTTCTGGATAAACAGACATAAAATAATGCTCACAATCGTACGTGTTTTGGCATGTACTCGTATAGACCCAATGCGCCATATTGCCACACTCTACGGATCGAGTCTTAATTAATTATAATTATTTACCGGATAATTATTTTTGGATTAATTGAATTTTGAGACCGATCTTTGAATAAGTAGTCTGTCTGGAAAGTGTGCGACGACAGACGTATCAACAGTGGCGGCGTCAAGTGTTGATGCCTCCCTCTTGCCAGACTGCAATCATAGCAGGGATCAATGTACGCAGTTTTGCGTTATATGCTTATGCGTGAATTCAATCTTTGGTTGGGGATTGGGGTTGGAGAATGCTATATTGCTTATTGTAAACGATGCAAAACATCTCGAGTGAAAATCGCAAAAGTATTCTTGATTCTAATGTTGTTGATAGTTGTGACGAACGAGAAGATGAATCGTTTTGTACGGAGACACTCGGATGAAACATTGGCTAATGAGGATTATGAGAATTGAGTTTTCAATTTCGTATTTTTTTTAACTGGCTGCCGAAAGTCAAATTCAAGGTATGCGCTTTATTTGGAAACTAAACTGTGGCTGTCAGTGCCGATGGAAGCGGGTGTAGTGGCACGATGTCTATAATGACACAACGGCAAATCAAGTAACTGAGGCACAATAAAGGTGACGGACGGCAATGACAGCAAACGGCTGGCTGCTGCATCTGATTACTAGTTATGCAGTAGATATTGTATTGTAGATTCCACGTGGGGAGTTTTTGCATTTCGTACGCATAGACAGTGTGTCTATTTCTAGATGTCTCATCGCGTTCACATTCCCCTATAAAAATACACCAAATCCAAATCCAAATCCAAATGCAAATGCTTTTACTGCACTAATGCGCTTCGACGAACAGATACAGATTCTCGGCGGTTTTGATATCGCCCTGTTGTGTACCTGTCTGCGGCATGCTTACAAACAAAACACGCAAGCCTATGCTTATTATTGCAGCGATAAAAATCCATTTTTCCGTGCTAAACGCGTCCATTATTTTGATTGCTCGCTAGTATTTGAAGTAAAATCTCACAGTAAACTCATAATATTATGACAAAACGAATTAAATATTTTTCCCGATTCTACAATTAGATATTCATCCGTTGCTGTTTTTTTGTAACAACAGGCAGTTTTCCTTTAGAGCATAGGTTTGCAATAATATTTCAATTGTGCCATTGCGCAATTTTTATAATTTCTGACAATTTTACGATCATGCTGATCTTTGCAAATTCAAAATATTCTCCCATAGAATTAAAGATAAGAATGATTAATTACTATTTGAGTAAATGATCATTAATTCGGTTGCTTACTTTATGGACTTGGTTTGTCATTTAATAACCAGAAATTCAAAATTATCAGAACAATACGATTGACTGATTTTCATAAATTTTTATAAGCAAAAGAGAATATATTAGTTTTACTATCCTTAATTAGAAATGGCTTGGATTTTTTCTCGATTGATTGGGAGCCGAGAATATAAAAGGAGATTTGCAAGGAACTGGAGAATAATGTATTATCCAATATACGAGGTCTGTTCAAAAAGACTTTTGAATTTTCGCTGGTTACGTATATTCGAATTTCGATTTTTTTTTGTGGCATTATATTGGTACTCATATCTCTCACTTATGCCGAGAAGTTCGGCCATTTTGAATTTTCAGTTAATTTTTGACAGCTGTTTTGCTTGCACGTGTTTTGGCTCGTCTTCGATTTTTGCCCTTTCCAAAAAATGGATCAAAGAATCCGTTTCGGGAACAATAAAAAGTCACAGGGGGCCAGATTTGGGGAATACGGTGGTTGCGGCATTATTAGTGTGTTGTTTTTGGCCACAAATTCGCGCCCAAGCAACGATGCGTGAGCAGAGGCGTTATCATAGTGCAAAAGCCAATTTTTGTTCTTCCACAAATCCGGGCGTTTCTGGCAGATTCCTTCGCGTAACTTCCGCATAACTTGCAGGTAATATTCCTTATTGACCGTTCTACCCTGTGTCAAGAACTCATGATGCACCACGCCTCTACAATCGAAGAAAACTGTAAGCAAAACCTTCACATTCGACCGCCCCTATTCCCGGTCTTGGCTCGTGCGGCAGCTTCCATTAGGATGATTGATTCGTCACCAGTTATGACCCCCTGTAGCAAATTTGGGTCATCGCGTACAGAGTCCAACAGCTCCTTAGCAATGTTAATGCGATGCTGTTTTTGGTCGAAAATGGGCAAAAATCAAAGACGAGCCAAAACACGTGCAAGCAAAGCAGATTGCAAACTGAACATTCAAAATGGCCGAACTTGTCAGCATAAGTGAGAGTCATGAGTACCAAAAATTCTAAATTCGCGATACTTTTTGAACAGACCTCGATGTGGGTTAGGAGAAAAAGAAATCCATTATTTCAAGAGTTTATTTAACATGGTTCGGATTATCCAATTTGGCTCAAATATGCATCGTTTTGTTTTATAATTTATTGCCATTTTAAAGGTAACTTGATAATGTCTCTCTCATACAAGCCCTAGTCCCTATTGGCGAACAACTCCGCTAAGCAATTTTTACAATCTTCTCTTGATCACTAAAGAAGTTTTGCAATAATAAAAAAATATGGTAATCGCTTGGTGCCAGGTCCGGACTAGAAGGTGGGTGCATCAAAACATTCCAACTAAGCTCCCGGAGTTTCTGGCGAGTCACTACAGACGTGTCTGGCCTGTCGTTGTCCTGATGGAACACAACACCTCTCCTGTTAGCCAATTTTGCCCACTTCTGATCAATCGCCAGCTTCAAACGGAATTTAGAGGTTGGCCATATGGAAGCAGTTCATAGTAGATTATTCCTTTTCATTCCCACTAAATGCACAGCAAAACCTTCCTGGCCATCAGTCCTGATTTGGTCACCACTTGAGCCGCTTCACCGCCTTTTGACCACGATCGTTTTCACAAAATATTGTCGTATGTGACCCAATTTTCATCCCCAATCATTATCCGTTTAAAAAATGGGTCAATTTCGCCTTTGGCTAAGGCTTCCCATATGGAAATTCGATCCATCATGTTTTTTTGCGTCAATTCGTGTAGAAACCGATCTTTTTGATGAAATTTTTGAAGACATTTTTGCATATATTCGGTTATTACTTTACGAATGTAGGTTTTTAAATGTTCTAAAGCTTAAAGATTGTTTGCACAAACATGAAAGTCTAACACTGTCAAACCTTACGATCTTCGAAGTCAATTGATTTCATAAAATCTCGAAATTAAGTGATCTTGGAACATTTCGCGAAATAATGACAGAATTTGTAAATGTTGGATGGCTTGTACTGCAGGTTTTTTGAGACCATATATGATCCAGATTAAAATCTTTAAGTTCATGCCAAAAAGAAAGTTGTTTATCATACGGCCATAGTGCTTAGAATTGACGAAAACGGTCTGTCTTTATTAATTTTCAAATCAAAATTCACATAGAAAGCCAATTTTTACGAACACCCTATCACTTGTGGGTTTTTAAAGCTTATTGACGAAACTCGCGCGTCAAATAAATTTTTTGAAACTCGGAAAACACTTATAGTAAGAGTAGGTAAAAGGAAAAGAATTTTTGATAATATTAGCCTTTTTTAAAAACACATTCGATTATTGATTAAATCAGTCAGACAATTAGTACTTCTCCAATTTAATAGAAAAGTGTTCTTATTATATGGCCTTTGAAATAAAAACCATAATTTTTTTTTATATAAATTCAAGGCACAGAATATACAATATTTCTATTACAATTTACTAAAACCTAAATATATCTATTTTTTATTTTAAAAGTTTTTATTTTTTTGAAATTTTCTTCTATACATTAAATACATCCTTCGATCTAATAAACACTTGAAAATCAAGGAATACTAAAACTATTCATTTAAAAATTTAAATAAAAAATTTTATTTGAAATGCACCTTTTTTATATTCAAGGCAGACGACGGGGTTAAAGACTTTTAACAAAAATTTGTAATTTAAGCTTTTCAAAAAAAATTTAAGAAAAAAAAAATGGGAATATTTCCGCTGTTCACCTCACAGATTCATCAAAGGTGATGAATGATGTCTGTTCTATAAAATTTGTATTTAAGATATAATAGAGAATATTGAAAAGAAATGCCCATTCAAATTTGTATTGTTAAAATTAAAAATATAAATAAATTAAAAATAAATAAAATAAGAATACCATCTCACTATTCTACTCCTACTTCACGGTGAATTTATTTATAATAATTTTGTGATATTTCAGCGATGGCAACAACTGATCTCAGTTTTTAATATTAGTAATTATGAATATTTTTTAATCAAATTAGTTTTATTTTTATACTGAAATACTCATAAAATAACATTTGTGAGGAATGAAGAGTTTAATGATTATACTGAAATGTTCGTGCGTGTAATTTTGAGCATATGTACATATATAAAAATATTATTTCTCTATGTTTGATAATATGATTTGGTTTGATACGAAAATAATTTCGATTAAAATATGTTAATGAAAAATTTTAATAAAAATATTTTAGAGAAATTTTTGTAAAATGTTTTTATGAAAATTTTTCTATAAATATGCTTCTTATGATTTTGTTGTCGTCTGTCGTCTATCGTCGATTCAATTTTGGCAATGGTATGTTCAATGGTCTGGCCGGTCCTGGTATCTGCTGGTTGGTCTAGTGACGCCTTCTATAACTTTCGAGACGACAGACAGGAGAAGACCACTCAAAATGTAAAAAAAAAAAAAACCGTCAGAGCAATATTATTTTATTTTTTTTTCTCTATTATGTGTCGATAGTTTCGAACATTATTATAATAACAACAAAAATGTATAGTTTTAAATGTTTGGTTTTAATTTTGTTTTTCTTTAGGAAATTTTTTTCAAAATATAAAAAAAAAAAAAAAAACTCAATGTTAAAAATTATTTTTGAAATTTGCGAAAATTTTTTTAATTTTGTTTTATTTTTCTGTAAAGTTGAGTGAAAAACTGATTCTCCTACGCATCTCTGGTGACAAAGTAAAATTTATATTCTAACATCAAATCCGCAGAAAGACATCGACCTCATCAAATATGACAGTCATCCATTTCGCAAAATCGTAATAGAATATTCCTTTTTAATTTTAATCTTGTCTAAATATTATGAGAACAAAGATATTAAAAAAGAAATTAAAAAGTTGACATATTCAAATTTTTCATAAGTTTAACGCAATACCAAATTGTTCTTACTCGAAATGAAATTTGTCTCGTGCAAATACATATACTCGATTACATGGTATGGTTTTTTCAACCATAACTTACCTTTGACTTCCAAAACACAAAACCAAAACCAAAAATAATCATAACAATACTCTTTTCCAATTAATCAATTTAATTTGATTAAATTAGAAACAAAAAATTTATTGTACTCTTTGAAGATTTCGAAGAAATTTGATGATTTCAAATTCTTCTAGTTCAAAAGGGTTGTTTGAATTTTGTTTGTCAAAAATTTATCTCAACCCATATGAATAATTTGAAAAGAATTCTTTTCGGTAATTTAAAAATAAACAATTTTATTTCGAATTTTCTTATAAAATAATATTCCGAATACATAAAGTTTTTATTATAAATACCATAAAGTTTATAAATTAAAAAAAAAAATAATTATAAATATTATTTTGACTTTTACGGATTTTATTTATTTTAATATTAAATTGTGACAATATTTATTTATGGGAAGCCACTATACGAATGTGTACTAAACAACATAACACCCACTAAAACAAAATAACGGTAACTGGGCAAAAACAGACAAAAATTTGGTAAATACTTTTACTCTACATGATGACAAATCGCATACTAACAAAATTATCGAAGAACTAATGTTCCTAATCCCTGTGAATCTTCCGCCCAAAAATTTTACAACCCTCGGAAATTAAATTTGCTATTATGCGCCTTCCCAATAAAAAATCTCTTGATTATGATCTAATAAAAGCTCATTTCCCGGAAAACTTTATTTTTAATTACATACATTTCCAATGGTATCCAGCGCATAACCTATTTTCTCCTTACTCTGGAAATTTTCTGTCATTAAAATAATTCTCCCTTTTCCTCTAGACCTATCAGCCTCTGACAAATCTTTGGTAATATTTTTGAAAAACTCCTATTAAAACGAATGTACCAATTTGGCTTCCGATCGGAACAATCCACAATCCAGCAACACCATCGCGTTGTTGATCACATTGTATTCTCTCTTGAGAGGAAAGAGTATTGCCCAGGAGTATTTTTTGATATCTCAAGAGCTTTTATCCTTTAATATACTACCTTATCATAAATTCATATCTATCCCAACGTCAGTTACAATTAACTCAGAATTATCAGAAATATATCCTCTTCTAGCCGGAGTCCCACAAGGCAGTATCTTTGATCCCATTTCATATAATATTTATACCCATGACATCCCATCTGATCCTACGGCCATATTTGCTAATTTTATACAAATCCTGATACGGCCATACTTGCTAATTTTTATACAAGCTTCCAACAATTTACAATCCCATATCCACAATCTTTAATCCTGATTTAAGAGTGTGAGGGTAAATTGCTTAAAAAATAATTCAGATTTAATAAATAAAGAATAATATATGGACCATCCAAAGTGGTATATAAAAGCGCATTCAATTTATCAAAATATATTTCTACAAAAGTACTGATTCTGTCAAAATTACATTTTTTTGGGCTCTAAAAACCCCTTAGATGACTTTTGAGAAGCGATTGTGTACGCGAAAAGTGACTGGATGGAGTTAATTTTGGTCTCGAGGTGACATTGACTGGTATTTCTTTGAATTTGAAGAAGGAGAGACTGTTACCGTCAATTCTGAGCGCTATGGAAGTATGATTCCGTTTTAGCCTGAACTTAAAGATTTTAATATTTATTATACGAGGTCTTTTCAAAAAGTATCGCGAATTTCGAATTTCCGCGGATTACGTATATTTGATTTTCGTATTAACATTGCTAAGGAGCTATTGGACTCTATCCGCGATGAGTCAAATTTGCTCCAAAGGGTCATAACTGGTGACGAATCATGGGTTTATGGTTATGACGTGAAAACCAAAATCAATCATCCCAATGGAAGCTGCCGCACGAGCCAAGATCGAAAAAAGAGCGCCAAGTTCGGTCGAATGTAAAGGTTTGCTTACAGTTTTCTTCAGGTGAAGGGGCGTGGTGTATCATGAGTTTTTGCCACAGGGTAGAACGATCAATAAGGAATATTACCTGGAAGTTATGGGCAAGTTGCGCGAAGCAATCCACCAGAAACGCCCGGATTTGTGGAAGAACAAAAATTGGCTTTTGCCATTTTTGGTCAAAAACAACACACTAATAATGCCGCAGCCACCGTATTCCCCAGATCTGGCCCCGTGTGACATTTTCTTGTCCCCGAAACAGATTCTTTGACCAATTTTTTGGAATCGAAGACGAGCCAAAACACGTGCAAGCAAAGCAGCTGTCAAAAATTAACTAAACATTCAAAATGGCTGACCTTTTCGGAATAAATGGGAGACATAAGTACCAACATAACGCCACAAAAAATCGAAAATCGAATGAACGTAACTTGCGGAAATTCAAAAATCGAATAACCGTACCCCGCGGAACGTTTCACAACAAAAATTCCAATAAACGAAGTCCGTATGTGGTTTCACAACAAAATTTCGAGATTTTCTGATGTCAATTCTTCATCAAAAGTCTCCGATCTTCTTCATCAAAAGTCTTAGATTTTCTTCTAAATCTACGCAACAGATCATATTTACGTAGCAAATCCCCAAACATTAGAGCGTTCAAAAATAAACATCCCTCAAGTAATAACCGAATTAGAGCCTGAAATATACGGAATAATTAATAAAAATTTCCTCAGAAGGATCAAGTCTTGTTATATTGAAGAAAACAAATTTTATAAAATAAAATCTAAATTTGTGGTCTGTTTTATTTAAATTATAAAAAAGCGTTATCCAAAGTACAAATTAGTTAATGCTTTATTATTAAATTTTGATATATTTAAAAAAAAAATGGCGGTTGAATTATTTTAAATAGCGGAGATCCAAACCGAAAATTTAACTCAACTAAACAACAATGTGAGCCAATCAAAAAAAATTACTGAATCTGCAATGACCAAAAATTGAAATTAAATAAAAAATCAGTTTATTAGTCTCTTCTACTAAATTTTTCCTCTGACCATAAGTAATCGTTTTAATATTGATATCATGACTTCTCAATCAAAGTGGATTAAAATTGATACTCAATCCATATACAATAGTTCATTTCAAAATAGAATGTGGGAAAATTTCTTTTCCTTTCAAATGAATCGATTTTCCATAAAATAAGGACACAGAAAGTTGAATTTGATAATTTTATTGAATTCTGTGGACTAAAAATATTGTCATCTCACTTTGTATTTGCTTGAAATTGAATTTTCAACTGGAGCAGAATAATTCGATTGCAATGCACATACGCATACGTTCATGATGAATTCATATCAAAATAGTTTGCAATCATAACAAGAAGAAATAGAAGATGATGCAGAAGTTCATCTTTAATTCAACGATAAGTGTTTCACCTCAGAATCGACTCACATCGATTTTGTGTGTTTTAAAAGAGACGACACATCATCTCAAATGACCTATATTCGGGATAGAAATAGAAGCACTTATCTTCCATTGGTGCGGTGACGAGTGCCTCATCCGCCCCATAGAATATTAGATAGCAGAAACAAATGTCACTCTTATTTTGTAGTACAGGCAGCGGAGAAGACGGAAAAAGATGATTTTTCCCGCGTTTTCCAAAATTCATTCTAGAAATTTTTCCCATCATAACTTCTGTGATGATCACACAACTGCTCTTGATTCGTGCCACTATATACGTAACTAAAGCGTATGCGGTGTGTATTGTACACCCTATCGATCGATGGAGATCTTGGCTGCTGCGGTCTCCATTGCCTCGATAGTGTACAAAATATTTTCCGAAAACTGATCTTCCAATGCCATTTTGATGTCATCTCCACCTACGTATATAGTTATCTACATGCACATACTCTTAAGCATAGGTATTTATTTGTCCATTTATTCATCTAAAGCTGACTGTTGTTGTCACGTCACATGGATTCCCATTTATGACATTTTCGATTGTCTCCCCAAATTCTCTTTTAATTATAACTATGCCATTTAGTAGTTTTCTAGGCAATATTTCTGTTTTCATCATCTTATGGACATGAACACATAAATACAATATAATATGAAAATGACTATAAGTATTTATTAAAAAAAGCGGAGGAAAATTTGAAGATCACCCAAAACAGTCACCACCAACAATCGAATATAGACTCGTAAATCCCCCGAAAATAAAAGTAGTCTTTCACGTTCGAGCACAGGTCGTTCTCCTTTCTACATATACGCACAGGACTCGATCCACACGCGATCGAAAAGACATCGGGGAGGCATTTGCCTTCGTTAATATTGGTTTTCCAATATTTTCCACGAGAGTCTTTTTTAAACTGAAAATTGTTTATACAAGCACATGTCCGCACGCATTTTATTTTGGTTTCGATTTTCTTTTTTTCATACTCTTACACGTCTCTTCCAATTTTCCTCTTTTTTTTTCTTTTGGTTAAGAAAAAAAAACCATCTTAAGTCTTGTCATATTTAATATGAATAAGTGTGTACGCACAGGGATATATTTTTTTGCTATTATTAAATAATTTTTTAACGATAATAGTAGATGACATTCAACCTTTAGACATATTCATGTGCGCTCATACGTTTATAGGCGACCTGTAAAGAGGATCGTCAATAGTACAGCCAGAAGGAGATGGGCTCGTTGGTTAAAAGTATTCAAAAAATTTTAAATGGCGCATGCGCAACAAGATGAAAAGAAATGATTTATTTGTTATGCCATAACGACTTGTTTATTTCGCTCTTAATTCGAGGCAGCATATATTTTATTTTTATATTATAGATAACTGTACACACAGATGGCCAAATATAAGTATCTAAGTATTTCTAGCTACCGTATCGTATCTATTGGCGGCAATATTCATAGTTCCTGCCACCGTATGTCACAAAATTGAAAATGCTCGTAAAAAATTTGATATTTTTGATAGCATTGCTGTGTGTCGTGTCGTGTCTCGTGTCTCCCCAAACCGCCCCGCACAAATGAATGGATGGGATATTCGTACTTTTTGCCGTACCGATAATAAATTGTTGCGATTGTATATGTCCATACATACACATATATGTGTATCTAGGGAAAAACAAGAAAAAAAAAACTCTTTAATTAAAATTTATGTCTCCTTATGATAAACTCATTAAAAAGCTTTTGTGAAAATTTTTCAAAAATAGTGTTGTTGTTCGATTGTGGTTTTTTGTTCAATTTTTTTTTTATAATTTTCGAAATTTTTTTCTCAAATCTTATTTTCATTTTCATTTTCGAACGATATTATGATTTTTCATCTTTGTTTTTTGTATTTTATTTTTTTTAATGTTGCTAAGATTTTGATTAACACCCACGTACGTATAAGTGGAGACTGCTTTTCCTGGAAAATTAATACGAAAATATTTCTTAATATTGTTTTACAGAAAATATATCTACTGGTCCCCTTTATTTAAAAAAAACAAACAAAAAATAACATACAAAATAGTACTACTGATATTTTGTCGCAATCCAGAAGACATTTCAATATTATATGTTGTTCTTTTACGGGAACAACGATTTTTTTCTTTTTTTTAAAAAAGATATTAAAAAATAATAATAAAATTTTTATAATTTATGTGAAAATAAATTTCAATGAAATCAATAAATTCGCACATTGAAAAATTATTCATGACAAAGTGCAAGTGTTACTGGCAATAATCCATGTAAACATTTAATCTTATTTTTTTTTATTTTTTTTGCTCTTTGCAAAGCATTTAATCTTTTTATGAGCTTTTTATACAATATTTAAAAAGAAACAACTCCCCTAACCGTCTCCACCTACCTACAAATATTGATGGAAGAAAATTTTCTCAGTTCTATAGTTATAGATGAAAAATATTTACACGATTGAGACAAAACCGCTTTTTTTTTACAGAAGATCCGTAAATTGATCAGAATTACCAAAAAAAAAAAAAAAACAAAATAATTGATGTGCCAAAAAATTGATCATTTAAAGTTTCTATTAACTTTTTATGTTCATTTTTATATGTTAGCCAATAAATTTCAAGTTGCTTAAGCGTAGAATTGTTAGTCAATTATTGTATTTTATCTGTTATAATTTTTATCTTTTATTGGTTTTGTTTGTTTTCTTTTCGCTAGCGAAGAGGGGGGGGAGGGTGTTTTTTTTTTGTTTTTTTTTGTTGAAAATTTACCAATTATTTTGACTATTGTCACACGAACATATGTTATAAACAATCAGTCGAAAATGCGTCAGAGAATTATCTGCAACAGAGCTTAAAACAGCTAACAAGCATTTAAATACATAGTAAAACCGCGTGAAAATGTTGTTTGTGTTCATTTATAATCATTCGTCGGAATTTGAAAAGTGCAAAAAGCCAAACTGTAACGCGATCAACAAGAATCAAAATAAAATAAATAATTGTGTCACTCAATAAAATATTTTAGCAAATTCCATTCCGATCTATCTACCTCTACTACTACAATCAGCAAAACGATGACTCTAAATGTGATCAATTCAGTTTGTTTCTTGGCGAAGGGGAGGGGGGGGGAGTAAGATCTTATAGAAAAATACATAAGAGCCATTTCCATATAAGAATTTAGGTGACATTTAGAAGGGGAAGGAAAGATATTTTGGTTTACGGCAGCAACAAGTGCAAAAATTCTCCGATGCGAAAAACACTATTAATTTGGGAGACAAGTTGGGATCATTAGCTAATGCTGAATTCGATCACCGCCATAAGGTGATAGCAGCACCATCGCAGACATCGCCTTTATGCTATTCTATATAACAATCTATAGTCAATTTGTTCTAAATATAAAAATCGTGACTAAATTCGATACCATGTGATCGAAAATCATCTCGTCCGATGCATTCTAATCTAAGTTGATTTAATCAAATTCAACTTAGCTCAATCGGTGGCTAAGAAGATGAATTTTTACTAACTGCGGGTCCAGTCTATCAAATTTCTTCCTTATATTTGTTCTCTTTGCCAGTCCACTTAAATATCGATATTTTATTATAATCCCCTTTTTGTTGGTTCTGTGGTTTTTAAGTGGTGTTAGTTCTCCAATGAGTCAATTGCATGCAAAAAACAAACATACAAAGAAAAATCAAAATAAAAGTCAACTTTTTAAATGATTTATTTAAAATAAAAAAAATAAAAATTAATACATAAATCGGTCGCATTTTAAATATGCATGTATGTACCGATGATGTGTCGTGTCAAAAAAAAAAGATAAAAAAAAATAATTTGATAGCACAACGAATAAATAAAATTTTATAAATATATACAAGAACGATATTCTTATTTTAGAATCCCGCCTCTAGCCGTCGAGATCTATTTTCAACCCCAAAGCGCGTGCAAATTTCTAAAAAAAACCCTACCTAATCTCAAGCGATTGGATTGAGTCATGCCGTTGTCTGATACCACCAGTTTGCATGCCGTATCGACTTATTTATTAGCAACAAAATATATCGTCTGATGACTTATATATTTCTTACCAAGGAGCAATTACTGTTACCATATGCAACAGGACAAGGTCTCGCAATCTGCTTATTCTAATATGAGAAATTTTATATTTGATGGGTTTTTTTTTTATATGGTCCAGTCTAATTTCGCGAATCCTTTCTTTGAAAATATATACCAATCTCCAGTGTTCTGTGCAAAAAGCACAAAAGAGCGCCATCTAACAACTGCATTCGTAATTTTAAAATCAGTTCACTGAACATGTACTTACACATATCAACCACATCACTAGGGGGAGTATAGTTAATTTTTTATGCTAAGATATCTCAACCAAGTAGATTTGACAGCTGTTAATCAAATATATCATCCAAGGCAGCATTTATTTAGTATAAAATTTGTTATATTGTACAGGGTCTACTAAAAGAAACTTTTTGTTTTAATTTTGAATAAAAAACACATTTTGTATGAAATTTGCGTTATTTTTTATTGAAAGACTTTACCATTTATACGTGAAAAATAAAATTGGGCAAATGTCTACCACGACTATGTTTGCAGACGTTGATCATTTAAAAAAAAAATTCTATCATATTGGTTTTGAATTATCTTAATACGATTTTCGAGCAAAATTTTAGACATTATTGGTGGTAAACCTTCTAATGTGAACTTTGACAGAATGACAGAACAGATAACATAACCAATTTCAAGGCTATTGAAAAAAAATAAAACTATGGATTATTAAACGATCTTGAATACGCCGATTGGGTGCTGGAATAAAAGGCTTTGGATATTTATTTTTCGAACAAAATCTTCATCAGCGATGGGACTCATTTCACGCTCGGTAAATACCGAGGTCTGTATCGCGAATTTTGGGTATTCAAAAAGTATCGCGAATTTTGAATTTCCGCGGGTTACGTATATTCGATTTTTGAATCGTATGTGGCGTTATGTTGGTACTCATGTCTCTCACTTATGCCGACAAGTTCGGCTATTTTGAATGTTCAGTTAATTTTTGACAGCTGCTTTGCTTGCACGTGTTTTGGCTCATCTTCGATGTTTGCCCGTTCCAAAAAATGGATCAAAAAATCTGTTTAGGGAACAAGAAAAAGTCACAGGGGGTCAGATCTGGGGAATACGGTGGATGTGGCATTATTAGTGTGTTGTTTTTGGCCAAAAATTCGCGCACAAGCAACGATGCGTGGGCAGGGGCGTTATCATGGTGCAAAAGCCAATTTTTGTTCTTCCACAAATCCTGGCGTTTCTGGCGGATTGCTTCGCGCAACTTGCGTCATAACCATAAACCCATGTTTCGTCATCAGTTATGACCGCCTGGAGCAAATTTGGGTAGTTAGGGACAGAGTCCAGCAGCTCCTTAGCAATGTTAATGCGATGCAGTTTTTGGTCGAAAATGGGCAAAAATCGAGGACGAGCCAAAACACGTGCAAGCAAAGCAGCTGTCAAAAATTAACTGAACATTTAAAATGGCCGAAATTGTCTGCATTTCCGCGGGTTACTAGATTCGAGAAAATCGAATCAAGTAACCCGCGGAAATTCGATACTTTTTGAACAGACCTCGTACGTCAAATAAGCGAAAATTCTGTGTATGGGGTCTCTGAAACCACCAACAGCACCCCCCCCCCCCCCCGCCAACAAATGACTATAAAGAACCCATTATGTTCGCAAAAGTTACTGTCTAGTATGCATTTGGGCCTGATTCTAATATGCATATTGGCAATATTTATGCAACATAATAAAATAAGAATTTAAGCAAATTTTAAATTTAAATTGTGAATTATTTGACTTTACTTTCTAAAAATTGGGAACCACTTTAAAATAACCGTTTCTGAACGATTTTTTTTAGATATTTTAATGAGAATAATAATAATTATCTTTTATTTTAAATGTTAAAAACATTTTTAATAATAAATCCACAAACAAAATTATCTCAGATCTAATTTGATACAAAATTCACAATCTTATTAGTTGTTTTGTGATTAATTTTCAATGAATGTTTGCTTGCACTTTAACAATCAATAAAGAATTTGGCAAGTCTGAAAATAGCATGAAAACACAACATTGTTAATAGTAGAATACTAAAAATATAATTGAAATTTTCATGATCATGTGCCATGATGTTTGGTCCTTCAACAGTATTCGAACACGTCACCAATTAATAATCCTTTCATTTTGAATTTAAGCCAAAAGTGTGCTTATTTCCGATCTGTTTAGATAAAATTATTCTCTGACAGCATCATTTGTGAGAAGAGTCTTTAATTTTAGCTTTAATTTGATCGTTTCATGAACCCACTGATCGATAGTAATATTTTGGAAAATTTCTAAGATGTCCTTAGAAAATCTAGTGTCATTTGTATAAGATAAGTAATATTGTGTAAAATTTGCCAATTTGGATAAAAGAATTTTATTTGCAAATAATATCTTTACTTAACAAATCAATCCGAATGGTTCGTGTACTGGGTGGCTTCATTAATCATCATTCCATTCGATGTCTGCGAATTTCCCTATTCCGGTTCGGATGTGTTGTAGATTCGAAGATGTCGTAACGGCAACATTATCAGGAATACCGGTAGCGGTGACTAAATCTTCCAACTGCCTCTGACTGATGACTATAGAGTCTGACTGTAATTTATGAATTATTAAAATGTCACATTTCAGTATAAATGAGACTCATTTGGCAGGACTTATTTATAGAGTTTATTAGGCAGTGCTGTTGTCGGCGACTACCACAAATATGAGCATAAAACGGCTGCCAACAGTAGTCCCTCTTCATATCATACTCATTCTATAATCTATATTCGTAAGTGGTGTGTCAGTTAGATACGGCTGTCTTCAATAAGATTCCAATAACGAGCTGCTTGTCTTATGACAATCTGAAGTCAGAGATCGCGGGCCATATCAGAAATTATTAACCCAGAAAAAAAATCGATTGCATAATTGATTTATGGCTGAGAATGAACATTTTTAAATTCCATTCATTCATCCAGTCTTCCTTGTTGAAAATTTTGTGTTTTTCCACGGGATTATTTCTTTTATTTTATGGTATTTTTTTTTTTAAGTTTAAATTTTGTTTTTAGTTTTCTTTCTGGTATTTATTTTACTGCATCTAACCTACTTTATCCGTTCTATAAGGAAACTCACTCCCTCTTTTTGCCCATTATTTCTTTGTATGTTGATTTTTCTACGGAATTTCTTCATCAATATAAATAAGAATAGAAATATTTGCATATATATTTTCTCTCATCTTATGCTCTTTCACTTACATACACGTACATAGAAATTTTTATAAACAAATAATATATTTTCATATGTTTTTTTGTTGTTTGTTTATTACAGCACAGCCCGCATCTATAAAATCGTTAATGTCAAACCGAACAGTACTACGCGATGGTGAAGAGCTTCGAATAGTGTGCAAAGTCAAAGGACAACCACCACCTAAGGTGACATGGTTTAAAGATGATAAATCAATTAATAGGAATCGAAAAACTTATCAATTCATTCATTTAAAGTAAGTACATATAAATATATTCGGACTCTTGTATAAATATTAATATAAATATGTATGCATCAGTAAATAAAATCAATGAGGTTAAGTCTAGTGAAAGGACACAATCCCGACACCAACTGCGAACGACAGCTTAAATTCTGTCAAAAATTACAGCTACAATTCTATCAACTACAAAATTAAAACAAGATCCAATTCGGTGATAGAACATTTTGTAGCTGTCGTTCGTCGTCAGAGTTTAGTGCATTCTTATAAAATTGTGAATGTTAAAAAATTTTGAAGATCGCAATTATTGTACATACCGTTTGCAGTTGTTGTCGGAATTGTGTTTCTACCACCTTTGGTTGTGATTTCCTTAATAAGTAATATAAAAAAAAATATATTTGATTCGATGTGGTCGGTATTTAGTTATTTTTGTTGTTGTTGATTATTTAGGAAAAGATCTGAGCTTGTATTGCGATCATTCAGAAGTATGGACGCGGGTCACTACGAGTGCAGAGCAAAGAACAAACTGAACGTGAGACCGGATAAGAAATTCATCCGGATCGAAGCTGCCCAGAATCCACCAAGTAAGTACACAACATTGCCCTGATTGACTAAAATTATTTACGAATGAATGTGCCAAAGAAATGGAGAAGGCCCCTAGTAAGCAGAACTGACATAGGGGTTTTGGGATAAGGAGCCCAATGATGGTTGGCCAAGGGAATATGGGAATTGGGCGGCGGCAACTAGAATCATTTTGCCGTAATAGGAAGATCATCTTTATTCCATTCCATCTTCAAGTTATCAAAGAACTTAATGACCCATAACTGCTCATTCACAAACATGTGGACCCAAGATACAAACTTGAACTAAAATATAAAACGCCTGTGTGTGCACTTCAACGAATTTATCGCACAGCTGCGATAGCGAAGAAGCTCGTACGGTCTTAACTGCAATAGTGTGGGTAGGTGGCTGCTTGATGAGGAGGTGTCCCGATTATGTAAGTGATCCGATAACGCAGTGCATACACAAATTGTAGCAGTCATAATACGTACGCATATCAATAACGACTTTTATTGTTGTTGTTGCTATTGGAAAATATTACTTATCGTTCTTTAATTAATTTATATGCGGCCATTTAATTATTAACAATTCTGAATGCACGCACAAATAATACTGAACGGTCAAAAGTACAAATGCACTTTTAGTTCTTGTTTTAATTTTTCTTATTTTCGAACATTTCTTGCTACGAGTATTATCGATTTATGTGATTAAATAAATTTCTTCGTTTATTTTCATTATTAAAATTAACGATAACAAGAACAGATTAATTTAATTGTTAATATTTTTTTTCTTCTAAATTTCCTAAATTAATCATATCTGGATTATTTAGAAAATTTTCCAAATTAAACTTGCATAAAATTTTTCTTAGAATTTTCTTATCGTATTTATCTTATTAGAAAAATTTCCACGAATCTTAAAGATAATAATTCAATTTAATAGAAAACAACACGATAATCAGATATTAATCAATTTAGGTTTTGGAAAGGAAAGTTCCAGAAAATACATTTTTAATTCAGATTTTGATATACCATAAATTTTGCCATTATTTATGTTATACGTATAATTAATAACAAAAGTTACCAGGAGATTTATTACAGAACTTGATTATTTTGAGGTAATTTTACTGTCATTCGGCCATTACTTAATGGATTTTAGTTTCTAAATACTCCCGTTAAGTAATCAATAAATTTGAGAAAAAACGTCAAACGGCGTCAAATCGCATGATCTTGGAGTTCAATTGACATTACGAAATTTCGAAATTATGCGTCCTCGAATCTTTTCGCTTTATAAAGACAAAATCAATCGATTTGTGTATCGTGTGGTACTGTTTTATTAAAAACTTTATATAAATTCAGATTAAAAACTTCAAGTTTAGGCTCAAAAAAATTCGGTAATCATAAGACCATAGTGCTCACAATTGACGGTAACGATCCCTCCTTCTTCATTTATAAAGAAAAATGTCACTTTTTGTGAATACAATGAATTTTTTATAGTTATTTGTTAGTTTTCAGATCCACACATACGTGTGGATCGCGAATTTTGTGTTTTTTCAAAAATTATTTATTTCTTCATGAATATCTATTTTGTCCCCTTCAAAGTAATCTCCACCAGATATTATACACTTGTGCGAACGTTTTTTCCAATCCTCGAAGCACTTCAAAAAATAATTGTTGTGATCTTGTTCAGCTCCTCCTTCGATGCCGTCTTTATCTCCTCAATCGTAGCGTAGCGTCGTCCTTTCATGGGGCTCTCCCAGATGTGGGGAATACGGTGGCTGCGGTATTATTAGTGTGTTGTTTTTGGCCAAAAATTCGCGCACAAGCAACGATGCGTGAGCAGGTGCAAAAGCCAATTTTTGTTCTTCCACAAATCCGGGCGTTTCAGGCAGATTGCTTCACGCAACTTGCTCATAACTTGTAGGTAATATTCCTTATTGACCGTTCTACCCTGTAGCAAGAATTCATTATGCACCACGCCCCTGCAATCGAAGAAAACTGTAAGCAAAACTTTCACATTCCACCGAATTTGGCGCGCTTTTTTCGGTTTTGGCTCGTGCGGCAGCTTTTATTGGGATGATTGAGCTTTGGTTTCCACGTCATAACCATAAACCCATGATTCGTTATCAGTTATGACCCTTTGGAGCAAATTTGGGTCATAGCGGACAGAGTCCAACAGGTTCTTAGTAATGTTAATGCGATGCTGTTTTTGGTCGAAATTGAGGCAAAAATCGAAGACGAGCCAAAACACGTGCAAGCAAAGCAGCTGTCAAAAATGAACAGAACATTCAAAATGGCCGAACTTGTCAGCATAAGTGCGAGACATGTGTACCAACATAACGCCACAAAAAAATCGAAAATCAAATATACGTAACCCGCGAAAATTCAAACTTCTCGATACTTTTTGCACAGACCTCGTATACCAAGTTTGCTTACTGACATATCCACCGTGCAAAATATGAGCCGCATCGTTGCTAAAAATGTCTCCCTTTAAGTCTCCTTTTTAAAATGTTACTGTATTGTTTTATTATTAAGCGATAAATATTATAAAATGGCAAACTTTAAGCTAAGCAAATGTTATTCTGTACAGAATTTATGTATTAAATCTGTTAAATGACAAACCTATACTTTCCAAACCATAAAATTGATAATCCTGTACAATACTCGTACAAATGTTCAAAAACAATAAAAATAAAAATCCTTTTTTGAATGTAGAAATTTTTTAATTTTTGAAATGCTTTTTAGTATTTGTATTTGTATCTGGTTTTTTTTTCTTCTAATTCTATTTTACAGGAAGAAATGACGAGCAGTTTTCTCACTTGTCAGGAGACCAGTGTCCTGAAGAGTGGCAATCATATTGTCTAAATGGAGCTACATGTAAATACTTTAAGGAAGTCAGTTTATGTTCATGCACGTAAGTCAATTGTTTTTTTTTCTCTTCTTCTCTATTTTAATTACTTAAATTAATAATAATTATTTTACTTATTTAGTTTTTCTTTTTTTTTAAATAATTAAATCATTAAAAATATTCCCATCTCTTATGTCAGCTTACAATATATATTTTTTTTTTTTATTAATTCTCTAATCAATTTAGGGAACAATTTAAATGGATTTTTGGTGTTAACATTTAATAAAATGCACATTAATTTTGAAGATTTTAAGCGCAAGGGATATGAGCCTATTTTATGTATACCGGATTTAAGGGTGGAAATAACATTTCATTGCTTAAAACATATTTAAGAAAACATTTTTGTATTTACTCGTAGTTTATGAATAGCAATGGGAATTGTATGAGAATCAATTCTACTTTACAAACTCGCACAGTTGGGATGGTAGAGAACATTAAATAAGACAATTTTTAGGGTGCACATGGCCAAAGCAATCAGACATTTGACATATGTTGCAAATGAGCCATCCTACGCAATTCAGTGTTAATTGTGCTTCCGAAAAGAACTCTAACGATCCACCAAATAGTATCAGTAATTATCCGTCGGACAAAAACATAATATTTCATTCTGTTCGCCATTTATATGTGATTTCAACTGATATACATAAAGTCAGTTAGTCGTCTCTTTTTGTACGCCTGTTTTCAACGGTTGCATATACAAAAACTGAAGAAAATCTTTTTTTGAAGAACATAAAACCAATTTAATTCTTTCTTATTTATTTAATTATTATAATTTTTTTTGACATCTCCTTTTACATTAAAAATAAATGCCTTTAAAAATGACTAAAAAGAAATTATTCTGCAATATTAATCAAAAAAATATCTCATTACTACGGTTCATTTTTTTTCTATAGTCAAATGGTTTGAGACATTTACTGAGCATACTCGATTAAAATTTATTTTGTAATTAGTAATAAAAAATTGACAGATAAATTGTTGAAATTATTTTGTTACTCTCAATTAATGCTCACCACCAATTACTCGATGACCCTATTTTCGGTTAAGGATAATTATCAGCTCATGAATATTGTTTGCTCACGATTCATTTACTACACTCCAACTTTGACTATTTATTTAGTTAGGGAGTAAAGTAGCATGGACATATTGAATTTTCTAGATTCTTATTTTAGTCGACATCTCCATCAGGAAATCTATTTTCGAATCGAATAAAACAATAAAAATGCGACATGTCTTACCGTGGCGCATTCATCTTAATGTCTGGTAAACTTCTAACATTAAAACCACTTGGAAAATATTCAACGTGTGTCACATTCTTATCATGGAATTTATTTCCCTTGTTTTGCTGTAGAGTTTGAGAGGGAAGAATAACAAAATTTCATGTTTACTTATATTGAACTGATTTTTGGAATAGAAAACAAAAGATTTTTCCACAGATTAGAAGAGTAGCAAATTATTTTTAATTTAATTTAAAAATAAAAACTAAATGAATTTTTTTATTCAACATAAATTTTCAAGTAATATAAAATTATCCATTTTTCGTTTTGGAACGTACAATTCTGTTATTTGACACTTATCAAAATATGTGTATATAAAGCAATATGACATTTGCTTAGGTAAAAATCTGCCATTTTTTATGATGGTTTGCTTAACTGACTATGGACCGCCGATTGGGTGCTAGAACAATAAGCCTTAGATGGTGATTTTTGGAACAAATTTTCTTTAGCTATAAGGCTCATTTCTCGCTCGATGTATGTGTCAATAAACAAAATTGCTGTATATAAGGCTTTGTAAATCCACAATTGACTGTGGAGAAGCCATTGTGTTTATGGAAAAAAAACTATCTCTTGTACATTTTCGTCTAAAGGTGCCAATGGCGGGGCTCGTATTTCTTTGAAAATGAAAATGTCGATGATCGTATGATAACCGAATTTTTTTAAACTTGAATTTGTAGATTTTTATTTGTACTACATGTGGTTTTTTAAAAAAAAGGCGCAATCAGCCACACAAAGCAACAAATTTGGGCTTTGTTGCGTGAAAAGAACCCAGGATACGTAATTGATTAATGAACCCAGAATAATCAAAATCCTATTGAATCTCAAAAATAACATCCATATGAGTAACAGCCGAATTAGCGCCCAAAACGTCATTAAAACAATTACGTTAAAAAAATCGAGTCCTACAAGAATTTTCGTGGTGATTATTTACATGATATTGCGTGATGGCAAGATCTAAGAAATATAATTTAATAAAAAATTCAATCAATATCGAAACTTTATTTTCAAAGCACAAATTGTATTAATCTCTATTATTAATTAAATAAATTTAATATCGAAAACTGTAGTCTTTTTACGCAACCATGGAATATAAAATGGCGTTTTTGCCAGCTGAAATTTCAGTTTTGCTGAATTATTTGAAATAGCGGAGATCCAAACCGACCAAATTTAACTGAACTGCATAACAGTGCAAGCTGATTACAAAATAATTAAATATGTAATAATAAAAATTGAAATTAAATTAAAGGTCTTGACAATATTATTAAATAAATATTTATTAAAAATTTAAATTTTGAGAGTATTTTATTTATTTATATGGATTTTGCCCTTTTTGAGTAGTTTTGACTATTGACATTTGTAAGGTTTTTACTTTAAGTACTTTTCTATTTCTACTACAAAATCCAATTACATTCGTTCATATTAAAAAAATCTAATTATTTTTAAATATTTACAAATATTCCTCGTTAAATATTTAAGAAAAAAAAATAATAATAATAAAAACAAGCATAAATAATAATCCTAGAAAATTTTAAATTCCACATTAATTATGTTTAAAAAATAAAAATCATAATTTTCATTTAACCTTCGGACCGGAATGCTTGTATTTGTATCTATTTATGTATGTCCTACTTAAAAAATCGACCACCTATCTATCAGATTTAATATTTTCATACTTATTGAAAGGTAAGTTGGTGAAAAGTAAACAATTTTCGATTTTTGCGCGAAAATCGACTGGCCACATATCATCAAGGGTGACGTGTCCAAAGTGATCAAAGAGGAAAATTTTTTCCGTTTTAATTTTTTTTTTTTGGGCGTTTCTTTCGTTTAATACTTGACCAACTAATCTAAAAAAAAAAAAATATACAGAAAAAACTATCTAAACAAATCCTCTCCCTCTATTCCAGTTCATTTTGCAGTTTGAAAATATATGCTATGCTCTCCAAAGTTTGGATTTGTTTTCTTTTGCAAATGGAAAGTTTATGTAATTAGTTTTGCTTAAATATACTTGGCCCTAACATTGAATTTTATGTTGTTCGTTTATTTTCTAATCCCCACTTTCGCGTATCCCCAACAAGTTCAGTTTTATACATTACATAATACAATTTCGAGTAATACTCGTATCAATAAAAAAAAAATCAAAACAAAAACATCAACGAATTATAGAAAAATTTGTATATAGAATTTTTAAATCCCTTCAAATGCTTAACTATTGCCGCCATCTCTACCACCTGTATGTAAAGTCGATATGATTTTTATTTATTTTGATTTCAACTTTTTAAATAGTTTAGTTGCTTGCTTACGTTTTATAGTAGAGGCAAATTGAAAATGAAAAAAATGCACTCTGAAGAAGAAGAAAAAAATTGAATTAAATATAGATGAAGAAAAAAAAAACGAATTTTGGCCTCTCTAACCTTCAGAGCTCTTGGTTAGTACGCACAGCACATAACATAAATTAAGCAGATTACCCGGCAACACTCAATCACTTTGCTTTTTCGATCGAGTTTTATGATGAAAGCCGTGAAGCAGCCAATTTAAGAGTGAGACACGTGGAAAATTTCTTTCAACAGTTTTCATTACTGTTGCGCCGCACGACAGAAAGAAGAAAATTTCATCTCTTTGGATGTCTTGTACAGCCTGGAAAATCCCATCGTCTCAAAGCATCTTTCTTCTGATTATCCTCTCACCTCGATAATCTTCTACAATATTATGTTGAGACACTTAACAGTAGCAGTTTGTGGAACCATCTATCCGTCTGAATGCCGAATTATCTATCCATCTATGCTGCATCTATTCACTTATCTGTCGATCGCTCTCCAATAACCATCAGTCCCTCCTGACAATATCAAAGTACTTGCTTACTGAAAATGAGACATGCGCCCAAATATTCTTACTTCCACTTCTACACACTTGTAGTCAGAGGTGACCGTTCCCTATCCTATCTAAGTTTACCGTCGACATACATACAATATTTCGTTTTCGTTTGAATTTGTTCCTCGATACGATCCGCGTAAAAAAAGTGATCTTCAGTATCGTCTAGAATGTTTACATTTCCCTGGAAGGTGGAGATTTATAAAACGATTTTTCAAATGAAAATTCACAGCAAGCACACTTTCTTTCTGTGCCATGTTTAATTATTTTTCTTTCTCCGTTCAAGTGTCTGATCAATTTCCGAAAATGTTTTTGCAAAATACTAAACAAAAAATTCGAAAGAAATGCATATACTCACTTTTATATTATAAACTTCTTCACCAAGCTTGTTTACGCATCCTTTTCTTTTCCACTTAATTGTTGAGTATTAACAAAACTGATCCAATATTTAATAGGATTTCGTATATTCTCAGAAAAAAATTGTTTTCACAGAAAATTTTTATATTCAATTTATGTGAATTTGTATTTATTATTAAATTTATAGGAAAAATGTTATTTATTTAATAAATATTTATAATAACCTAGAAAAAATAAATAAACTTAAAGAAAATTACTGCCAATGATCTGGTTAACAGTCTAGTTCCAGATCTTGTCAGTGTATACCATATTGGGAGATAAGTGATTATACGAGGTGTGGCAGAAAACTAGAGGAACTGTGTTTTTTTGCAACTATTTTTTTGTTTATATTTATACTCTTCAAAGAAGTTCCCGCGTGAACATCGGCGGAGGTGTTGTTACCATTCTTAGTAGCGGTGCTGGAAAGGCTCAACTAGTATTTCGATTTTTAAATATTTTAACATCCTTTCAAGTGTTTTTTTAAATCTTTTTAACAGATAAAAAAAGTTCCACGAAGGCTGGAGAGCCACCGGCATCCTTTTTTATAAGAAATGCATCACTTTTTCCGAAAAAAAACTCATTGACAGGAATGCTCGTGTGATAGGAGGGGTGTTTTCATTGTGAGGCACCCAAATGTCTGCAATATCCGATCTGATATGAAGACTCCTTTTTCCGGAGCCCTTCAAAGATTTCTTTATGAAAAATAGTCCTTTTTATAAAAAAGTCCTTGAAATGTTTCAGTTTTTTGATATTTAAAGCCTTTCTGAGTGAGGTTCGGCTCCCCAAAAATGCTCAATGCCTCCGAAAAGCTTGTGCTCTTGACAAGGAATATTCCCCATAAGATCATTGCAACTTTTTGTAAATCAAACTTGTAGTTTAAAATTAAATTTGATGGGATACATCGCTGCTCCAAATTTCGCTGTTCAGTTTTTTAGAACGCACTTCACTTATCATTATGGAGAAGCCATTGTATCCACGAAAAGTAGCTATCTGGTATGCATTTTGGTTAAAAGGTGTCATTGACCGGTATTTGTTTAAAAATGAAGAAGGCGATACTGTTAACGTCAATTTTTGAGCAATATGGCCACAAGATAATGAACTTTTTTTTATCTAAACTTGAGGATATGTGGTTCCAAGAAAATGACATCGCAGACCACAAAATACGAAAAATGTTAGCTTTATTGTGCGAAAAGTTCCCAAAACGCATAATTTCTAGATTTGTTAATGTCAATTGGTCTCCAAGATATTTTGCTTGTAAGACTACGCTAAAGATCATTGTCAAACAGATAATCTTCGTCAAATAATAAACGTGAAATCGTTTAAAAACCAAAATGATGGCCGAATAACCACTTGGAATGTGCGGAAAACTTTTAAAAAATTACAAGAAGTCTTCTTAAAATGAATAGAAATTTTTTTTTTTCAAAATCAAAATTAAAAATAAGTTTAATTAAACTTAAATTTTTACAGTGCAATTATTGTAAAAGTTTGTGAATTTTGTAATTTTTCATTTAAAATCTTTACCAAATATTTATTGGGTTGTCCGGGAAGTAATTTCGTTTTTTTTTTTATAAAAATGAATGACGATTTTCTTATAATGAATTAATATTGTATTCAATTAAATATTATCCAGTCTGATCCAATACTGTTTGCCATCTTTTTGGTAGTATCATGATTCCACGCTCATACAATTTTTGTTCTTTGCTAGCAAAAAACTGATCCAAGTGATTTTTGACCACCTCATTTGAATTAAACGTTTTACCGTCTTAAATATTGTAGAGACCGAATTAAACGTTGTAGAGACCGCAACAAATGATAATCGGAAAGTGCTAGGTCTGAAGAGTATGGTGGGTGCGGCAGTATATCTCATCTAAGCTCTAAAAGCTTTTGCCGAGTGATCAAACTTGTATGTGTTCTGTTGGGACACTATAACTTTGCTATTGACCAAGTCTAGCCTCTTTTCTTTAAGTGAATCTATTCTGGCCTTTTTTTCTTTAAGTGAATTTATCCAACTGATGACAGTACCTTTCAGAATTCATCGTTGTGTTGCTCGGTAGAAGCTCAAAATAAAGGATTCTTTTGAAATCTCATCAAACAGATGGAATAACCTTTTTTTGATGAATATTGGCTTTCAATGTGCTTTGATCCGGTTCATCTTTTCTACTCCAGGATCTTTTGCACTTAACATTGTCTACAACAGCCATTTCTCGTCCCTAGTGATGATACACTTCAAAAAAGGATCATTTTCTTGGCGTTTGAGATCATTTCAATTTGTCCAACTGATGACAGTACACTTCAGAATGTAGCCTTCCAGAACGTGATGCATATTCGAGGTCAAAATTGCCGGATCGAAATTTTGCAAACCAGTTTTGGCACTGGCACTCACTTAACACATCTTCTCCATATAGATCGGATAATTTTTTTCTTGCTTGAACAGCATTTTTATCTTTTCTATAGTAAAAAGATAAAATATGCCGAAAAAGCTGTTTTTCACTATCCATATTTAAAAGGGTATCAACCAAAAACTATTGTGCATAATCAATCGAAGCCTTGCTATGTCAGCTGTCAAAATACATATCATTATGTGGCTTAAGTATGAAGTTGGTTGTGAAAGAATACAATTAAGTCCTCTGTTAGGAAATAACGAAATTACTTTCCCAATACATACTAAACATTTTTTTTTTTAAATAATTTTTCCAACATGGATAACATTTGAGTAAAGGTGAATTTTTTTATTAATAATTTCAGGTGTCCAGATGGCTATATGGGTGATCGATGTCAGACAAAGGAGCCAACCAACTTAGAACCGAGTACGTACAACAAAGAGCAACAGCAATGTGGCAATAATAAATTTTATGGGAGTTATTATTGCTAAAATAGGCTCTTCTATAGCATCATTTGTTTGAGTATTTTTCTATTATATACCTTTTTTATATGTTTCTGCAATGAATTTTTTTTTTTGTTGGTTTTATTCTATTTTATTCCAATATGGCAAATTGAGTTCAAAATCTAAACGGAATTTTCTTATAGAAAGAAAAGAAATACAATAAATAAAAATAATATATATTTATATATAAATTATTATTATACATTTAAGATAAATGTTTACAAAAAAAAATAATGAAAAATGAAAATGCAGTTATTATTTGAAATTATTGTAATTACAAGAATGAATTTTTGCGTACAATAGAAGATCGATTTGAAGAAAATTATTTCTCACAACAACAACAACAACAAAAAACAGGGTCTTAAGAAAACTTTCTCTTTCCATTTCAAGTTCAATTCGAAATTAGAAACTTTAATCTACGTACCACAAGTCACATGTTTAGATATTATTCATTTCTAATCGTTTCGAATGAAAATAAATCGCAAACTGATAACATAGAATTTTACTTATCAAGGCCAATGACAAGTTGGTTTTCCTTATCGAACTATGACGTTTGTATGTAAATTGGAAAAAAATGACACAATCTCTTATCTAGGATTTTTTTTTTGCTTTTCTTGGAGTTGCTAATGACCGATTATAATGGCACATTCCATTTGTATCCTAACAACAGGTTCAATTTAATAGCAGCAAGTACATTACAACCCTATTAAAGGAGTGGTCGTTTATTATATTCAATTGCAAAAATTATGTAATACTCTATCAGTTTTGATTAAAAAAAAATGTTCTTTTTGTTTTTAATAAATATTTTTTTAGAAAATTATCTTATGATAAAGATATTTTCCAGTAAATTAAAAAAAAAAAGAACATACACTATATTTGAATTAATTAAAATTTGATAATTTTTATTTTTATTTTTTTTTTTTTTCATTTTCAATAAAATTTATTGTTTTGTTTCCTTCAAAATGTCATTTTTTGAGAAATATATTTTCTGTCAATTTGTAATTTGTTTTTTTTTTTCTTTTTTAAATAGAAAATCTATCCTTAAAACTTGTCAAAATAATAATAAATATAACTTAAAATTTAGATATATTTGTCCTTTATAATAAAATTTATACTTTTTACTCTGATATTTCTATAATATTTTGATTATTAACTGATAGTGGAAAGTCGTCGTTACTGTACAAATGAAATTCTTTCTTGTATTTAGAATATCGGTTTTTTTAGTACAAATTTTCAAGTACTATGAAAAAAGAAAGAATAATTATAACAATAATATATTAATAATGATAATAATAATAATAATAATAATAAATAATAAATAATAAAATAATAAATAATAAATAATAATAATAAATAATAATAATTATAATAATAATAGTAATAATGATGAACGAGAGAGAACACTCATATTGATTTAAATAAAATTTATGTGCAAATAATAACAAATATCAAATTAAACTCATACAAAAACACAAATACACATTCCAATTGAAAATCTTTTCTTTATCGTATATTAAAATAAAAAAAAGAACATAATTTTTAAAAAAAAAAATCAACAAAATTACTATTATTTTATTCGTAAAATATTAAAAATTATTTTAAAAAATATATATAAACATATATACGAGTATACATAATTATGAGTATAAATATACTTTAAAGCATATATTTATATATTTTGGTATATGAAAAGTCCTTTTTTTTAATAATTTTTTTTTGGTAAATCAAAATTATTCTTTTTGTAAGAAACTAATAAGAATTTTTTTTCAATATTTTAATATATTTTTTTTTTTTGGTGATTTCTTTAAACACACATACATACATACAAACTTGTATATTTTATATTTGTTTTATGGACTATCAGGTGTTGTAATTAATTCGTAGCGTTTTTTTTTTTTGCAAAGTTTCGTGGTTTATTATGACAGTATATCATTACAGAAGCGTCATTCAAAGTATTGTCCCTCGTTATCCACTACTTTTTGCCATCTTCCTGGCGATGGCCGCGTCAAAAAAATTCGTCTTCTTTAGATTCGATGAAAGAATCGATCTAATTTTTGGTCATTTCGTAGTTATCGAAGTGCTGCTCTGACAAGCCATGCACCATGGATCGAAACAAATGATAATCAGATGGGGCAATGTCTGGTGAATATGGCGGGTGATGCAGAACTTCCCATTTCAGCATATTTAAATAAGTTTTCACGACTTTCGCAACATGTGGGGTTGCATTCTCGTGGAGCAAAATTACTTTGTTGTGTTGATCTTTATATTGCGGCCGCTTTTCTTGTAATGCTCTGTTCAAACGCATCAATTGTCGTCTGTATACGTCCCCAGTGATGGTTTCACCCGGTTGGAGGAGCTCATAATAAAAATCTTCTTTCAGTAAGATCTTCTTTTCATGAATATTCGACCTGGGGGACGATGTCGATTCATAACCGGGCAAGCCCCACGATTTTCTGCGTTTGGGATTATCGTAGAACCCACTTCTCGTCACCAGTGACGATTCGATGCAGAAATCCCTTCCTTGTCTGCCGTTGGAGAAGAATCTCACAGGTGACTAAACGCCGTGCAACGTCCCTTGGCTTCAACTCATGAGGAACCCACGTTCCCTGTTTTTTGTACCATTCCTATGGCTTTCAGGCATTTCCGACCGTCGAAAAGTCGACTCCAAGCGATGTGGACAACTCCCGGAGTGTTTGGCACGGGTTTTCATCGAGCAACGTCACCAAATCTTCATCTTCGAACTTTTTCAGCTGTGACCGGGACGTTCCATGTCTTCCAAATCAAAATTTCCATTTTTAAACCACGCGAACCACTTTCTGCAAGTTTGCTCAGCAAGAGCATGTTCACCGTAGACATCCACTAAAATACGATGACTTTCTGCGGCACTTTTCTTCATATTGAAGTAATGGAGTAACACTCCTCGCAAAAACGATTTTTCAGGCACGAACTTCGATATGTTTGACACTGCTTAACAAGTGCTACTGACCATATAACAAAATGTCATATAATGGAAAAGTTGCGTTATGTCAGTAGCTTCTTTGAGAATATTTACTTTTGTATGTGTGACTATGGATAGTTGGCTAACGCCATCTTTTGTAAAACGCTACAAATTGATTCCAACACCTGACTAGTATTTCAATTAAAACATAATTATGAAAAGATATTTATATTTTTTAATGATAAACACATATTTATCTGCTTGTCTAGATGTTATATTATTATTATTATTTTTCGATTTTATAATTTTCTACTCTTAATTTGCCAATTGCATATTCAATTGAATAATTTTTGAAATAAATGCATTTTCTTTTTTCTATTTTTTTTTTGACTTAAAACAAAGGTGCTATAGAAAGTTTTCTTCTTTGTAAATTTTTATAATACAACAAAACAGTTTATAATAAATAATATGAGTACATATAGAGATAGATACATATAGGCAAACGTACATACAAAAATACATACGTTCGTGCATAATATATGTATATGTGGTTGGTTCAAAATAATCACGTAAAAAATATTATTTTTTTTTTTTTAAATAGTAGAAAAATTACGTATAGAAAGATAGAAAATGGTGCATTTCCATTTATTTTTCTTGTTTTCTTTCTAATTTATTTGATATTATTTAATAAATTATGTTTCCGATTAATCGAATTAAATAAAAATGATCTTTTTATATTATTTTGATGGTTTTGTTAATTTTCTTTATAAAGAAAATAATGAAAGAGGAAGGAATTTTTATTTTTTCCATAAAATTATAATATTTCATAAGTAAGTTTATGAATAATAAAAGAAAAGAGTATTTTATTTATTGAAATTATTTCGGAAATGAAAATCTTTTGAAAAGAAGAAATAAATAAAAATTGGTCTGAGATGAAAAGGAAAAACAAAATTTATTATTATTATTATTTTTTTTGTTTTTTTTTTTATTGAAATACCTACTATAATTAATATTTGTTAAAAAGAAGAGATTGCCCCAAAATATCATAGAAAGAGAATATTTAGTAGAGAAAGAAAATATTAACAATAAAGAGAGATAATATAAGAGAGAGTAAAAGATACTAACTAAGAGAAAGTGGGGGATATGGTTTAATAAAATAAATTAACTTTTCTGTATAAAAATTGATCATACAATAAGTTTTTCTTCTATTAAGAATTTTGCTATTGTGTTTTTCGTTCTTCTTGATATGAATTATTTATGATTTGTTTTTCTTATGTAAATATTAATTCTATTTCTATTATTATATTGAAAATAATATCTATATGTCCATTTCTCTACAGCTATATTTAATTCCGAAACTAATTTAATCATCATTTTATCTTTTTACACTTCATTTAGATTTTTAATTTGTTTTTTTTTTTTTTTTTTATAAATTTATTTTGAAATATATGTATATATATTTTTTTAATAGAAATTATATTATACGAAAAACAGATTTCTTAGTTAATTTCGAATGGAGAAAAAAAAATTTATATATTAGATGAAAAAAAAACAATTTTCGCAATAACAAAATCAAAATAAAATCAGAACCACCCAAAAAAACAAAAAACAAAAAACAATCGGTATTGCGGTGAAGAAAATAATTAAAAATAATTTTTCAAATTAAATAAACTTTTCAGTAAATTTATTCAGAAAAGAACACACACACAATTTTTTTTTTATTGTGTTTTTTTCCTTCTTTTTCTTCTTCTTCACTTGCTATTTTGCAATAATTAAATAGATTTTTGGTTAATTTTTACTCTTCTTAAGTTTTTTGGAGAAAAATTTTTGTTTAAATTATCGAAGAATATTAACCTGTTACCAGATTGGAAAATTGTATGTATATTTTATAGAAGTAAATACAATTAGCAAGATATATATAAAAAAAAAGAAGAGAAAATGGAAATTAATTAAAAAGTAAATTGATTACATTCGGTAAACTAATTGTGTATGTGTGTTTTTTTTTTTAATTTTTTTGGTTATATTTTTAACTAAGAAAAGAAACATTTAAAATATATATATTTTAAAAGAAGAAGCCAATGGATATACACATAGTGAGAATGGATAAAATAAATGGAATTTTTCTTATAGAAATGTTGATAAAAAATACTTTAAATAAAATATTTTTTTGAATATTACAAAAATAAAAAAAAAACCATTTTTCGTAGAATTACTTTTTTAAATAAACAGTGAAAGAAAATTTCTTTCTAAATTGCTGCGCCCACAGAAAAGAATGCAGGAAATACTCTCAAATAATTATCCTTCAATTATTGTTGTATATTTATTTAATTTACGAAAATATGCATTCAAACTACTATTATACGTTAATTTTTTTTTTTAATTCATCGTAATGTGCTCAATTTTACTGCATTTAATAATAATAAAAAAAAAAACGTAACATCGTTTCTAGTTGGTAGACTGTTGGAATTTTTATAGAAGTACCATTTCTAAATTGATTTTCTTTAAAAATCATTATATTCAAATGATATAAGTTACCAATTTACTATCTAAAACGTATAAACATAGAATATGTTACCAGTTTGTACATCTTACAATAATATTCATGACAAATTAAGAAGAAAACAAAACAAATAAAAGAGTTCTAGTCTGACAATTTTTTATTTTACTTAAAAAACCAATTTATTTTGCAATTTTAATATATATAAATTAAAAAAAAAAAAAAACCTAAATTAAATCGACAAAACCAAAACAAATTTTTAAGAAAATTAGAAAAATTTAAAAAAAAAATAAACCAAATGATAATATGTAATTTTTTTAATCGAATATATATCGAATCTCAATATAGACGTGCTAAATTTTTTTTTTTTTTTTTAAATTATAATAATAGTTAAAAAAATAATAATATGAATACAAACAAAACAAAATTTTTCATAAAGTTATTGATAATAAATAATAATTTCTTTTTAAAAATTAGAACTGAAATTTTAGTTACCTTTTTTTAGTTGATTAAAATCGATTTGTAATTTATTTGAGAAGAAAACAAACAGATGGCGTTGCCTTAAGTGAAGAGACTTTGCTTTTGTAAAATTAACCTTTCTTAATGTCAATTTTATTTTAAGATTCGCCTCACAATATACATAAATAAATTTTATTAAGAATAAATAATGTTAATCATTAAATAAAAACAATTTAATCATAATGAATAATTAACGAACGCATATAATTATATGTATATAATATGATTGTATAAGATTAAAAGAAAAGAAAAATGAATCGCGAACCAAAAAAAGAAAAAGAAGAAAAAAATAAAATGTTGAACGGAATTTTGAAACAGAAAAATTTTTTTTTTTTGAATAAGGTAAGAAAAAACATTAAAAAATAAGAAAAAAAAATTATACAAAAATTGCCAGTAATTAAAATTTATATACCATAAACCAAAAACAAACAAAAATTATAATATTAAATAAAAACTAAAACATTTAATGTATTATTTATTTAAATTGTTTTTTTTTGAAATTTTTAATAAAAAAAAATTTTTTTTAAATTTAAATAATAATAAAATATTATTTTTTATGCTATAAAATTAAACCAAAATGAGCAAATATTATTTTATCTAAGATTTATAATAATTTCAATCATAAAAAACAAACAAAAAAATGTAAAAAAACAAAATCAAAATAAAAATATTTTTTTAAAATGGATTAAAAAAAAAAGAAATTAATAATTATAGTTATAATAAAACAAATATAATATTAATAAGATAAAATCATAATGGAATTTTTCTATTATTTGCTATCAAATTGTATCTTTTAGGCTCCTTGTTTTTTAATAGGATTGTGTGAATATTTACCATATGTATGTATGTGTCTATATAAAGAGTGATTGATAGAAATGATAGAACTTCTAATTTGTTTTAGAAAAAATCTTTTCAACCTACTTTTATCTATAAAAATTCTTTAGCTTTTATGAATTTTGCTTAGAATTTTTAAAAAAAAATTCTATAAAACTGTTTTCTTAAGATGATTTTTTTTTCTTTTTTAAATTCTCTATAATCAAAATGTCCTCAATTAGTAATGAACTTTTTAAAAGTAAAAAACGCATTTAGATCGTATATAAATGCGTTTTGAATATCATAATCCTAATAGTTTTGTTAACATTTCTGTATCTTATAATAAGTAAATTGGTTATTAAATATAATTTTTTATAATTATACATAAAATTTCAATTTTATTTTTTTGTTTAATAATAATTTTTCCGATAATTTCATAATAGCAAAATAGAAGATTGTGAATTTTTATGAATGGTAATTAATGTGTGTGTGTGTGTGTGTGTGTGTGTTGTGATAATTAAAAATGGTAAAAATATTGTTTGTTGTCAATAAAACTACAAAAAATATTATAAAAAAATTGCTGTTTTTAGATGAAAAACTAAAAAAAACGTAAATTTTAACTAATGCTAAAATGAAATTTTTTCGAAAAAAAATAACTTAAAAGAAGATAACGCAGTTCAGCAAAATCCATACAGGAGACGCTACCATCATATTTTCTATCTTATTCGCTCGTACAAATCCGATTGCGCATCATCATAAACGGAATATATTGTCAAAATGAAAACATGGCGGCTAAAAAATTATGTGTTGATTGGGAGGGAAGATTTGAAATAAATTTTTTTTAACAACAACAAAAATCATATAGAAAATGCGTTATATAAATTAGAGGTAAGGATGAGTCTATGTGTGTGTGTATGTAGATAATTTTTTTTTTTTTGTCATTTGTTGGAATGTTTGTATTGTGTTATTGTTATTGTTGTTTTATTATTATTTATTCTTCTTTTTAAAAAAAAAAAAAATAATCTCACCTTACACATTCTTCTCTAATTTTGTATATTTGTTTTTATTTGTTTTCAAAATTTTTTTAATCTTTTTTCGATAATAGAAGAATAGTATTATTTTTTCATATAGACTATATTCTATTATCATTAGGAGATAGATAGATAATCAGTTTTACGAGTATATCTAATAATTTATAGTTAATTCATAATATTTGTGCTTTTCTATTAATTGATTTTTCAACATTTTTGAAAAAAAAACGAGTTGATTTTTACTTTTTAATAATAAATTCATTTTTATGGTGTTTCTTCATATTTTATTTTCTTTTCGAAAAGAAATTCTGTCAAAATTAATTTCCATTCGATGTTCTGTTTTTTTTTTTTTTTAAAAATGTTATTATTGAAAATAATAAGTACACACATATTTTATTTACATACATTTTTGTATAATTTTCGAAATATCTCGAATACAATTGTTTCTGGTTATCTTTATGATAAAATCAAATATGATCAAATTAAAAATTTTGGCAAATTTCTACGAAAAAAATAAAAGCAAAAATATATTAAAATAGCAACAAAAAAAAAAAGAGAATAAGGAAAATTTACAAACGAAAACATTATTGATAACATATAATTATAAGCAATCATATGATTTAATATTAATTGAAAAACAATTACTATATACTAAAGAGAGAAAAAATTTAATAATCAATAAATATAATAAAAATAGATTACATACACGTATACTATACATACATAAATGCATATTTAAAGCAAAGAAAATTGAAAATTAAAATGTTTTTATTATGACACACAAATCACATTAATAAACACTCTATGTAACTATGTGTATTATATACTATATGCATAAATTCTTTAATCAAATAATTAATATATATGTTGTGAGACGTTAGAAAATTAAAATATTAAAATCACTTTTCATTCACAAATTTTAATATTCTTATTTAATTTAATTTTTTCCTAACATTAATTATTTGTCACTTTTTTCACTTTATACTAAAAACAAACAAAAAAAAACAAAAAAAAAACCAAATGATTGATGTTTTTTTATCTAATTTTTATCAATAACTTTAATTAATGTTCGAACAGTTTAGGCTATATAAAAAAATATAAATAATAATAGCTTAGAAATTAACTAAATAAGTAACTATTAATAAATATATACCCGAAAGAAAACAAAAAAAAAACAAAAAAAAACACTTGTAATGATGTAAATGTGTTTATTTTTCATATTTTTTTCTTCTCTTCTAACTATTGTATGTACCAAATTAAATTAGATATAAACAAACTTATTTCATGACGCAAAGTTTATTTCATTTTAAAATAAAATATATTAAATGTAAAATTTAACTAAAATCACATAAATTTCATGAAAAAAATTA
Source organism: Atherix ibis (assembly GCA_958298945.1). NCBI lineage: Eukaryota > Metazoa > Arthropoda > Insecta > Diptera > Athericidae > Atherix > Atherix ibis. The sequence continues at coordinate 118,080,452 of OY282606.1, forward strand.
TACGCTTGTTGATATTAATTATTAAAAAAAAGATAAATTGATTATTTTGAACTGATTCGTTTAAAAGTATTTTGAACTAAATATTTCTATAAATATATATTGTAATTTTTTACTATTTATAAACTATCATTAAAAAAAAAAAATAATTTATTTCAATACTCACCAATTTGAGACTATTTTGCTACTTCATATAATATAAGACTAATATTAATTTTGCTGACGAAAAAAAAAAATATTTTACTACCTACGTAATTTAATCAATCATAAATAATTTTAGTTTAATATGTATTAATTTATTAAAATAACCAAAAAAATAAAACCAAAATGCCTAATTATAAAATTTTTTTTTTTTTTTTGTATAATTTACCTTAGCTTTTTATCTCATATAATTTTAGAATAGAAAAAAAATATATATGTACGAGAAAAAAACTATATTAAAATATTGATAAACTGTTATATATAATAATAATCAAAATGATAAACTATTTATTAATATATATATAAAAACACATTATTTTTACTTATTGATAATAACTTTTATTTGATGTAGTATTTTTTTTTTTTATTTAAAATTATCATTATTAGTTTTTTTTTTGCTAAATATTTTTTTAAACGCAAACTAAAAAACAAACCAAAAATTTTGAAGAAAAAAAAACCGAAAAAAAATGAACGAATTTATTAATTAAATTTTGCATGTGTTTTGCTTTATTAATTCCTTGATATTACAATAAAATAAAAAAAAACCATTTTCATTTTCCCTAATTCTAATCTATATGATGGTGATCGTATTAATAATAATACAACAAAACTATTGGACTATATTCATTTTTTAATTAAAATATAAAAATTAAAATAAAAACAAACTAAACTACAAATGGGATGTTGTTACTCTACCTCCGTACATAACTAATATATGATTTTTCTCTTAAAAATAAAGTGTACGGTTTTTATTAAATTTTGTTTTTAAATAATGATCAGTGTGCTTCTGTGCAATTTTAAATCAAGAAATAGTAAATTAACCAAAATTAAAACAAAGACACAACAAAAAAAAAAAAAAAAAACTTAATATATAATTTAAATAATTATAAATGAAGATTTTGTTGCTTTGCCGTTAATATTGTATAATTAATTTGCTGATAATTTTGCTGGCTGGTTGGTTGTTGCTGATTATTTTGATTTTAATATTATTTTGTGTTTTGCTGCCTATTCCTGATTAACAAAAATCTCTTCTTTATAGTGATGTAAGTAAATAACATTAACAAAAATTAAAAAAAAAAAAAAAAAACATAACAATTTGTATATTTCTTTTTTTTTTCATCTAAAATGTTCTTATTATATTTATAAGGATGTGGGAATTTTTAAATAATATATTATTAATTGTGTTTTTGTGATTGATTTTAGATCCAACATATAAATCTGGTTATATGGCAGATGGACCAAATGTGCATTTTGAAGCTGACCACGATGATGATGATGATGAGTTTTCCGATTCTGATGAGGCAATGGTATCGGCAACAAATCCAAGAAGACATGATTTTGGACATTTCCAAACGTTTGCATAAGCGCAACGCCAATGAATACTTATTCAATAACAACTTACATAAAGATACAATAAAATAATTAAAAATAGCATTAAGAGTTTCTACACAAACATACCAAAGATGTACAATATATATAGTATTCTATCGTATATGCATATTATTTTTCTTCTTTTATATTCTCTACTACTACAATATAATTAATTTCTAATATCTACTTTATTAATTACTTAATTAGGTAATTTATTTATAAGAAATAATAAAAGAATTATTTAATTTATTTTATGTAATTTTATTCTTAATTTGTATTTTTTTGTTTCCTTCATATATTTATTTATTTCAAAGAAATATAATAATTTTCAAATATGGTATATTATTTTTTAATTGTAATTTTCTTTTTTCTTGTATGCATCCCTTTTTTTGTAATTGTTTCGATATGATTTTTCTTATCGTATTTTCTAAATAATTTCAGAGTGTTTTGTATTTAATTTCAACAAAAATTTGTTTATCACGTTTTTTTTTGTTGTTGTTTTTATTTCGAATAAGACAAATTATCAAAAAGTTGCATATGAAATGATCGTATTTATTTTTTTATTTTTCTAATCATTAAATTTATTTAAGTGCAAAGATTGTGAATTTTTTATAATAAAAAAATATAATTTGAAATCTTCGAAAACAATAGGGGCACCTGATATTTATCAGTTCGATTGGCTTTTATCGAATTTTTACCTCCAAAATTTCTCCTTATTCTCAATTCTTATTGATTTTAATTATGAATATCCTTTTGCAATGCAATGTTTTTTTTTTTAAAGAAAATATATATTTTGTGATTGCTCCTCTTTCATTTTCTGTTAATAAATTATCAATTTCGATGAATTGTTATTCTTATTCTGAAATTATCTATTACCAATAAAAAAATTTTAATTCAATTTTATATCATTTTAAGAATAGTCAAAATGAAAATTTCTTTTAATTTTTATTTTCAATTTATTATAGAAAACGATTTTTTTCTCTCAACTTATTCCTTTCGATTATGTCAACAATTATAAATATTTAAAAAACAATATTATATTCAAAAAAAAAAAAACTAAGCTTACATCTATGTTAAAAATAATCAAAAGAAAAATACATTAAACTACATACACATAAACATAAATAGATACGTTAAATGCAAAAAAAAATCTTACAACAAACATCATAAATAATTAACAAATTAACTATGTTGAATTAGATATACTATCTAAGCAAGCAAAATAATAAATATATATGAGCTAATTTGTTCTTAGATACGATTTTACCAGCTTTAAATGTTTAATGTGAGGAAATTCTTAACAAATATTGATTAAAAAGAATATGGATAAATTAATATATAGCGTATGAAATATAAAATTATTTAAAAATAAAAAACTATAATACTTATTTATAAGCTAAAAAAAAAAAAAATAGAAGCATTAAGATATCATGAGATGCATATTTATAATATTATATAGAAAAAAGCACATTAATTCGTAGTTGAGAAGATGGACACAGACGGAGGGGCATTCACTAAAAGATATGAATTGATAAAAAAAAAAAATTCATACAGGACATATTATGTAGAATAGTTGTTATATACGTATGTTGTTATCGTGATTAAATGAAATTTCAATAAATATTTATTTCAAAGAAAAATACTTTACTGCGTTATTTACTTTGTCCCTTACTCTGAGGAAAACCCTAAGAAAATATGGATACTAAATTCTCATATAATAAGAATATAGTAATCAATAAAGAAAGATGTTTTTCATTGTTCATATTATTTTTAATAAGAAAACATTTTTCATTAATATTTTTAGGATATACAAGAATTTTTTTTTTTAAATACTCGTATGAACTCCCTCCGGCGCATGTTTAAGTAAAATCACACATTTTATAGTGATTTCTTCAATGGAAATATGGCGCCATCTAGTATTAGAAATTTTTTCACCTCAGACAGTATAGATTTTTTGATGGTTATGTGCTTCTGTATACATTTTTCAAAAAGGCAATTTTATTTACATATATTTTTATGTGCCGAATATTTTATTCATTAATCTTATAATTTCAAACTTATTGCTCTACATGACCGTAAATGAAATTTGTATATATTTATCATATTATATTTCCATAAGAAAAGAATAGAATCTTCGATTATATAAGAACTAAATAGGTTTCTATTCGTAGAACAGAAACGGCGTAAATCATTGGGAGTAAATTTTGATATGTGATGATATCATTTATGCGTAAATGAATAGATTTTTTAATCTATTGAGGGTTTTGTTGTTTGGTGTAATTAGTTTTGGAAATTTCTAAAAAAACATAGTATTTTATTTTAAAATATTATGTATTTATTTATTATATATTTTCATTTTACTTATGACGGGTTTTCGAATAAGAGTGATATGATTTCTTTTCAAAAACAAACTCACTAATTATTAAGGAAATTCAAATGTTTTTTTATTTAATGTGAAGTACAATCGATACAATTAAGTTCTGAATAAAACGTCATTCAAATGGCCTTCATGACTTCTTTTGCAGGAACGAATTCGATGAACCCAATTTTCGAGCACTTTTTCCACTAAATCAAGTCATATATCATTAATAGCACGTTCAATATTGACTTCTAAAGCTTGAAGAGAGTCTGGTTTATTGCTAAAAACCAATGACTTCAAATAACCCCACAAGAAATAGTCTAATGGTGTTAAATCACAACTTCTCGGAGGCCATTCAATGTCACAATTTCTTGAAATAATCGAATCTAAAAACTTTTCTCGCAATAAGTCGGTTGTTGCTGCAGTGGTGCACGTAGCCCCGTCTTGTTGGAACCAGATGTTGTCAAGATCAACTTCTTCCAATTTCGGCCATAAAAAAGTTGGTTATCATCGATCTATACCGGTCTCCATTGACAGTAACGGTGTTACCAGCTTCATTTCGAAAGAAGTACGGACCGATGATTCTCAAAGACCCAAAAACCACACCAAACTGTCAATTTAGGTGAATGTAATGGATGTTCATGAATAATTTGTGGATTTTCTTCGCACCAGAATCGACAGTTTTGTTTATTTACCGCACCACTCAGATGAAAGAGATGCCTCATCGGAGAAGATGTTTTCTTTAAAAAAATCGTTATCGTTTTCAAGTTGTTACAAGACAAAATTTGAATAATTTGTAAACGTTGTTCTTGTGTATGTCTCTCCACGATGAAATTGTAAACATTACTGAATACAATGAAAAAATAAAAAAGATTATGACATATTACAAAGGGTCGAAACGTCACTTAGAAATCATATCACTCTTATTAGAAAACCCTATATATTATTTATTAAAACAGACTTATAAAATGAAAGAACATATGAAAATGCTGATTATATTAAAACAATTTATGTGCAGAAATAAAAATCCATTTAAAAAATGCAAAATGAATTAAATCAGAGAATGTGATATTATGTTTATGTTGAAATAAAACCACACTGCAACTTAGTAAATATAAATTTTAATGTTAAACAAGCATTTGTATATAGAGTATTGAAAGCATCTTTATAATATAAATGTATGTTTGTGAATTGAAATGTTATTTTAAATAGGCATTGTGCATTTAAATTAAATAACATAGAATATCACATCAAATTTTTAATAATATATAAATTAATCGTATACAAAATTAAAGCAAATGCTTTAAAACTAAATTGTAAGATGAAGAATTTAATGTACTTAAATAATTAATAACTAATATTCTAAAAAAAAATAAAAACAATATTATTTAGTAAATGCATTAAAAAATGATCTAATAGACCAAGCGAAAGCACAAATACAAACAAATTTATTTAAATAATAAGCCTAACGAATATAGAATTACTTAAATGCGTTGGATTGAATTCTTCCTCCTCTGCAGCCGAGTCCATGCCATCACATTCTGTGCTGCTTATGAGTAACCTAAAAACTAAAAATAATTAAGTCAAAATTATATATCAACCGTGCTTTTTAAATTGCATATCCATTTTCCTCCTCAGCAATATTGAAGAGAACTTCAATGTTCAATGCGACGGCATCCTGCATGAACTCTTTTTTTTTTTAAATGAAACAAAATAAAATACAACTTATTGTTTAATTTTCAACCTTTTTCTGTTTTGATGACAATTACCCGATTTCATACAAAAATGATTTCAATGCGTTATAATTTTGAAATTATTAATTTTGTAATATTAAAACTTACTCTTCCATATACCAAATATAACAATCCACTTTTCCATTTATTTTTTAAAAATCTGTAATGTTACATGGAGTTTTTCAATTAAGAATTAACAGAAATTAAAGTATTTTTTGCATGATTAAAAAAATCTATTCTCTTAAATTTTCTTACACACACTATACATACTCCGGCATTGAACTATTTTCTGGCAAACATTGAACTGGCAACATCACATTTGTTTACTGAATGACGAACTTTTCACTTTTTAATCAATTTTTTGACGAAATAACTCAATAAAAGCCATTTAGGTACATTGTAAACTAAATTTTTGTTATATTATGTAAAAATGAAGATTTCAACTTACCGAAAGTGAATTACCAGCAACCCTTTATAAAACTCTTAATTTTCTGAAATAAAAACTTCCTATTAAATGTTATCAACAATATAACTACACCTTAACTTGCACTTTCCGATAAGTGCCAAAATAACAACTTGAAAAACAACAAAAGTATGCAAGCATTTCATTATGCTACCACTTACATGTAGAATGGCTTGTTTTAAAATTATCCAAAATTCTACAAAATTGAGGCGTTTGATATATGGTATTTACAAAATAAGTATTAAACCTAATATACAATTCCATTTCATATCAAAAGATTGTACAAAAAATAAAAATTGCCTGCCGTTGTGTTTAAATTGTATTTTTGTTTACAATAAATGAGTTAAAATTAATATTAATTAGGCTTTTGGAATTCAATAAATTTCTATTACGAAAACCAAATGTTAGTGGGTCACATAATCTACACAAAAGTATGCAAATGTTACGATTTATCGCCGGTTCAGCAATAATTATGCCAGAAAATTGCGTAAGATATGCGGAAATCTGACGTTAGGGCATATCCACGTATTCTTTAATCTAAGAATAGAATTCCAAAAAAATATTTCAATATATCTAAATTTTATAATTTTTTTAATAATACAAATTATTTCGTTTTATTTTAAATAAAGCTGACAGCTAATTCTAGTTTGGATAAACACGCAAAGTTTATGAGTTATTGATGTCATTGTGGCAGTTCTCATTATTAAATTCAAACGTTGTACACAGAGGGCGGTAGCCATACTCTAATTTATGTATAGTTGAGTTATTTCAATGTTTCAGTATTCGGTTGTTGAAATGTCAAATTTGATTTGATTTGGCGCTTTCCGTTATTTATTTAATTTGGCTTTAAAGTGATATCTTTTATTAATTTAAAGGAAATAAAAATATAAATCAAAAGCTTTAGCATAAAAAATGACTACTTCAGCACAAGCTACAAAGAATTCGATTACATTGAAGGGTTCAGCAGCAATTATTAGCGAATATTTAAGTAAGTTTTAAAAACCATATTTGCCATATGATGATTAGATCCTGAAAATTACATTGTAATTTAGATTATGGTGTAAATTCGATTCTTTTTCAACGTGGAATTTATCCACCGGAATCATTTGTAAGTGCACAACATTACGGTTTGACAATTTTAATGACTAAAGATGAGAGAATTCAAGAGTTTCTTAAAAATGTATTTGGCCAAATTCAAGGTGAGTCTTATTATTACGAGTGTTTCAGTTTATAGTCTTTGATAATATTTGTGTTATGTGTTTTCAGATTGGCTGAGTAAAAATCAAGTTGATAAAGTTTCCATGATAATAAAAAATGCCCATACTGGTGAAACTTTAGAAAGTTGGGATTTCATGGTTCAGTCTGAGCCTGGAGATAGCGAGAACAAAGATCCAAATAATCCGAGCTCATCTAAAGAACTTAAGCGTATTCAACAGGAAATTCGCGATGTTATGCGTCAGATTTCAGCAACGGTGAGCTACCTACCATTGATTGACTGTATCTGTTCCTTCGACGTATTGATTTATACCGTAAAAGACTGTGAAGTGCCTGATCAGTGGGATCTGGCAGAACCTGCCAGCATCCAAAATAGCCAAACAGTACAACTCAGATCTTTTTCTACTGGTCTTCACAAAGTTGATACAGTTGTTAATTACAAAATGACACAATAAACCATTATACAATATTGCACTTAGAATTAATTTAATAATAAGAAAAGGTTAAATTTTAAATAAAAAACTCATATTCAACTTATCACTCCTATTATTATTATTATTAAACTTTTTTTTTTTAATAATTACATTTTCTTATTAAACATTTATGTTGAGGAAAAAGAAATCAATTGCGTTTAAATAATTTTATCACACGTCGAAAATAGAATATTCTATAAACTCTTACAATTAGTCTGTTCCGAAGTATTTTTGTCCGAAATGATTCGGCGCTACAGGATGCAATTCTGATGTAAGAATTTTCATTTTCGGAAATGCTCCAACCAGAGTTTTTGCGGCCGCGGGTGTACAAAATAAATTTGAAAGAATTATGCAACTCTCCGGCACACCGTGCTCCTTTAATACATTTACAGCCTTAATAAAATAAAAATATATTCGTGATTGATTTAGGAAATACAATAATTCTTTGGTCTTACCTGCATTACTGTGTTGCCAGTTGACATAATTGGGTACATGAGCAGGACTTGTCGACGTGCGATGTCATCTGGGAAACGAGCATAAACAACACGAGCAACATGCGTTTCTGCATCGGATTCGACTAGGATTTTCCCAATTCGGATAGAACGACAGCAATCACGTAGTCCCTGCTCCATTGCTTCACCCGATCTGACAATTGAGACTCCGCAATTACCAGATCGGTATTTGAGGCCATAATATATAGCACCCGTAGGAGTCTCCACAGCACATTCTGAATAGGGTAGTTGGTTGAGGCTCTCTTCAATTACAAGACGAATCAGGCGGTCTGCATAGAATTTAAAGTCACTACGACTAGTGTTCCTGGAATAAATAACTCATTTATCTATGAATACAATACTGATTCCAATTGCCAAGTACTTGTCTCTGATAATTGTTTGCAGTTCAACTATTTGGTCGTTCGAGCATAGAATTTTTAGATTTGGTCCGTATTTCTCTTCAAGCGATGAATCTTGACAGTCGATCGAATTGTCCATAACCATTGTCATTCTTTTTTTAAATTTACTAACGAAAATTAATTTGTTTCTTTTATTGGTAATTGGTTAACTTTTCGATATGCAAAATTCTATATTATAATTTGTTCCGACGATTTTATCAGTATTTGTTTTCAAATAAGAGAAGGAAAGGACCGGTCACCTCAAAACGATACCAACGAACACACCGTACAGCTGTCAATTTCTCTGAATCATCTTATCGTATTGTACTGCATATCATATGGTTAATAAAAACTGCATTACCGATTGTCAATGTGACGTTGATAAGTAAGTCTAGTCGATTGTGAATTTCTAGAAATTTTTAGTGGGGTTGTGTTGCGTTTTTATAAATGTGAAAATGGTAAATTTCTTATTTTGAATTAAATGACAATTTTGATAATTTCGGTTTGCTTAGGCCAGTACTGCGATTCTCGCCGGAATAGGGCTTGCTGTTTTAGGATTTGGAGGAAGACATTTAGTGCGTAGTATGCCAGCAATGTCAAAGCGGATTTCAGAAGCAATTCCCAAATTTGATGCGGAATCATTAGCAAATTCAAAGTATTATCGTGGAGGTTTCGAGCCGAAAATGACAAAACGTGAAGCAGCCCTAATTTTGGGAGTTAGTCCTACAGCATCGAAAAATAAAGTAAATCAATCAAAATAAATTTTTCTTGGTAATAAATATTTTTTTTTTTTATAATTAAACCGTTTTTGTTTCAAGATCAAGGATGCACACAAACGAATTATGTTAGCTAATCATCCTGATCGTGGTGGCTCACCATATTTAGCTGCAAAAATTAACGAAGCTAAAGACTTTATGGATAATTAGGAATTTATTTTAATTATGTAGTATTTAATTGATAATAATTTAAAAAATTGTGCAGAAATTTGTATTTGCATTTTTCTCAGTTAATTATGTAAAAATAAGTGTACGCAAGTTTAGAATTTTATAATTTATTATACATAGAAGAAATATTAAAAATAATATTTTTAGTGCTCTTAAAATAAGCATTTCATTATGAAAAAGGTTCAGGCAATAGATTTGCTCTATTGTCTGAAAATACACCTATAAGCCACCACCCATCTTCGTCACAAATGTTACGAATTTTGTTGACCTAGGTCGTGCTATTTCGAAACGTATTGGTACTGACCAATTCGTTTGCAAGTCAAATGCGAAAGGACATAATACAAGCCAAGTCTGGTGGTGCTTATAGAAGCATTGTGCAATTGCTGGAGTAAACGAAGCAAACGTTTCACACTTACCAACCAAAGGCAGAAAAGGTTTATAAGGTAGTGATTCGTCATCTGCATCACACCACATACGTCGACGAAATAAAAAGTGAGTTAGAAATACTAGGACATAATGTCACAAGTATTTCCAGTGTAAAAAAAGATGCTCCTTTGCCACTATTTTTCGTGTCTTTGAAACCGGCATCCAACAACAAGGACATATTTCAAATTCAAACGTTAATTTATACGAGAATAAAAGTGGAAGAACCGTACATTAGCAAAGATACAGTCCAATGCTATAGATGCCAGGAGTACGGGCACACCAAGGCTTATTGTCGGCATAATCCAAAATGCGTGAAATGTGCAGGTGAACACCTTATCAGAGAGTGCAGTAAAGGTAAGGCAATCCCAGCCAAATTATAAGGGTTGCTCCGGTAGCCATCCAGCAAACTATAAGGGTTGCTCCACTTATAAGAAGCTTCAGGAGAAAATAAATCCAAACATCAAAAAGAACACCCAATCGACTACTATAAATAGCCAACCAGTGCAGCAAGGTTTATCATTTGCTGCGGTCGCGGCTGGCATTTCTAATACTGAGCAGCAACAGCAGAAGCAACGAGAACCTCAACAACAGCAGCCACAACTACATTAACCGCAACAGCAACAATATAGCAGTAATAATTATATTCCCCATCCATCATTGTTATCCCAAGATATATCCTCAATGTTCTCCCAATTAACCAACAAACTCATAGATCAACTAAATAAAGTACTAACCCCATTTGTAAATGCTTTGATGTCCATTGTGTCAGCTTTATCTGTTCAAAAATAATGTCGTCGTGCACCGAAAATTCCCTCTCCATCCTTTTATGGAACGCAAATGGATTGAACTTCCATCGACAAGAACTCGACATTCTCCTACATGACAGACGCATCGACATTGCTCTATTAACTGAGACGCACTTTACATCCAGGTCATACTTCACGATACGAGACTACGATACATACAGAACTGATCATCCTGACAATACGGCGCATGGTGATACAGCTATCCTTATAAGAAAATCCATTGAACATAACATTCACTCCAATTTCTCCTCTGAATCCATGCAATCCACAGTTGTTACAATTGATACCTCCTTATTTAATCTTAATGTAGCATCCGTATATTGTCCTCCCAATAAATCCATAACTGGTTCCGAATTTGTATCCTTCTTACACGCACTTGAAGCCTCATTCCTTGCGGGTGGTGATTACAATGCTAAACACCCTCAATGGGGTTGCCGCGTTGCTAACCCTCGAGGAAAGATTCTTCAAGAAGCTCTATCCCAAACATCATATCGAATAACCTCCCCTCCAAATCCAACATACTGGCCAACATCTGTTTCAAAACGACCTGATATCCTCGATTACTTCATTAGCACTCCTTCAATTACCATGAATTCTAGTATTGAAACTCTTTCCGATTTAAACTCTGATCATAGTCCTGTTCTCCTCACCCTTATTTCTAAGCCAATCTTAAAGACTCTTCATCCTAGGCTGATAAATGGCAAAATAGACTCGAACAGATTTAGAAACAAATTAGACCAACAGATTGACTTGAACCGAACGTTAAAAACAGCAATGACATTAATGATGCTGTAAATGACCTCACTATAGATATACAACATGCAGTCACAACCGCTCACATCTCGTACAATACGACACAACCACGAAAACAATATTTACTAACTAAAATACGGACTTTAATTAACGAAAAAAGAAAAAAGGAGAATGCAATGGCAACGCGTACGAATGCCTAGCTACAAACAGGAACTTAACCGACTACAACGTGAGCTAAAAATGGAAATTAGTAAACACTATAATGAACGGCATGAAACTTATACAAAAACGCTTAGTGACAATATTTCTTAATGGGAAGCCACTAGACGAATACTCTCGTACAAAAGAACATCACACCCACTGAAACAAAATGACGGTAACTGGGCAAAAACAGACAAAGAAAAAGCTGAAGTATTGCTAAACATTTGGTAAATACTTTTGCTCCACATGACGATATATTGTAGAAGACAAATCACATACTAACAAAATCATCGAAGAACTAATGTTCCCACTCCCTATGAGTCTTCCTCCCAAAAATTTTAAGCCCTCGGAAATTAAATCTATTGTACTATTCTGCGCCTTCCCAATAAAAAAGCTCCTGATTATGATCTAATAACAGCTTCAATTCTGAAGCAAATATCCCGAAAAGCTTTAGTTTTAATCACACATATTTTTAATAGTATCCTGCGTACAACCTATTTTCCCTTACTCTGGGCATATTCAGTCATTAAAATTATCCTAAACCAAAAAAACCCAATAATTCTCCTTCCTCCTATAGACCTATCAGCCTCTTACCAATTCTTGGTAAGATATTCGAGAAACTCCTATTAAAACGACTCTACCCAGTTCTAGTTAATGAAAAAATTATTCCTGATCACCAATTTGGCTTCCGGTCTGAACACTCCACTATCCAGCAATGCAATCGCATTGTTGATCATATGCATCCTCTCTTGAGAGGAAAGAGTATTTTTAGATATCTCCCAAGCTTTTGATCGTGTGTGGCATCCTGGACTCCTTTGGAAACTCAAGAGCTTTCTTCCTTCAACATACTACCTTATCATAAATTCATATCTCTCCCAACGATATTTCCAAGTTGCAATTAACTCAGAATCCTCGGAAATATATCCTATTCTAGCCGGAGTCCCACAAGGCGGTATCCTTGGTCCCATCTTATATAATATTTATACCCATGACATCCCAGCTTATCCTAATACCATCATTGCTACTTATGCAGACGATACGACCATGCTTGCTACCCATTCAAATCCTGACATAGCTTCCAACAATTTACAATCCCATATCCACAACCTTCAATCTTGAAAATGGACAGAGGAGTGCTCACATTACTTTCACACTTTGTCAAGTTAAACCTACCCCTTTATACCTTAATAGCAACATAATACCGCAATATGATAAAGTGCGTTATTTGGGACTTTACCTGGACAGGAGACTAACATGGAACCCACATACTAGATTAAAAAGAGCTGAAGCTAACAGACGTTACCTACAACTTCTTAGACTACTGGACAAACGCTCGTTTAAAAGTAAACTTCTAATCTACAATACAATTATAAAACCAATTTGGACATATGGAATTGAACTTTGGGGTTCAACGAAACGTTCCAATTCCTATCGCCTCCATGCCTTACAATCCAAGATCCTCCGTAAAATTGTTGATGCCCCCTTTTATGTTCGTAACAACGTAATACATCGTGACCTAAATGTTCCCTTTGTTCATGACCTGTGCATTTCCCGCTATCAAAAATTTCACTCCCGTTTACCCTATCATCAAAATCCACTTGTGAGAGAATTGTCTTGTACTACCCTCCTCGGAAACACTCATCGGAGACTTAAGAGACAATGGCCTAGAGATTTTCTAGAGGAATCTAACTTCCGTTAGTTGGAGAAACGCCGATGGGTGTTTACACCCACTTCATGATGCACAAGATTGTTAAATAAAATGTTATGTAAATCTGCTTGTTACAATAAAATTGTAATTTTATTGTAACAAGCAGATTTACATAACATTAAATGACAGAACATGAACTACTATAATTTTTTTTTTTTTTTTGCAGATAAAAAAAAATAAAAAAATAAAAAAATTATAGTAGTTCATGTTCTTTTGATAGTGAAACAAGCGATTTGTTACAAACTAAAAGAAACGAGTTCAAACGGTACAATAACATATTCATCTGATAGTGAAAGTGATACTGTACCAGAGCCTGATAGGAGGATGAACTGCCAGCAGATGGGAGGATTTATTTTCTAAGCTCGTTTGCTGTCAACTTGTATTTAATAAGTTCATCAGTGAAAAATCTTTTTAAAAAATCTATTAGGTTAAAAACCCAAGTTGGAGGATGAACTGCCAGCAGAAATTTAATTTAGTGTTGGAGACAAGAATGCTGGACTTCAATTTCAAAACAAAGACTTTGAGCCAATAGATTTTTTTAAAAGATTTTTCACTGATGAACTTATTAAATACAAGTTGACAGCAAACGAGCTTAAAAAAAAATGCAGTGCAAAGGGTTGAAAATTTTCTATTTTATAAAAACAAAACTGACCCATTTGTAAAAAAAAAAATTCATTTCGCCAGTCTGACTTGGTTTTAAATTGAAGGACTAGACACATGTCCGGGTTCTTTGCATTAAAGATATTAAAACAAGTTTGGTAAGACGAACATTTGAAAGTTAATTAGTTTCTCTTATCTATTTTTGTCCATCTTCCAGGTTTATTAGACAGATGGAGCTCATAACGTTGATTTCCTTTACCTTGCGAACAGTGATCTCCTGGTTTGTTTACATTTGAACAAAGTTCGTCGATCTTACCACACGTGAGCTTGAGTTATAGGACCCCAGTCTTCTTGTATCTATAGTTACGTAGAGGGGATGAATTGACTTGATTTGTACAAAATAAGTTCCTATATAAGAAGGCTAACGTTTCCAATTCATGCATCTCGATTTGAATATGTACCGAGGAATTTTAACTGTCTTTTTGCCATAACTTATAACATCTAGCTGAATATGTTTTTTTTTTTAATTTTATTTTTATTTTTACAGATATTTACAACTACAACATAGTAATAAGCAAATTTGAGCAATAATATTAATTAACTTGAAATGTTGTGGGGAATAAACATCCAATGAAGTTCATCCTGTTAGCGTGTGTTTCTGTTAAGCCTCAGTATTTTCGTAAATCACGCGACCAGTGACGCTTAAGTCTTCGATGGTTATTTCTAGGGACGAAATGGAGGATACTTCTTGAACAAGTATATGATTGAGGACACGGGAACGGAACTTTTTTAAGATCACGATGAATAACAGTATTGCGAACATAAAACGGGGCATCGTTAATTGTCCGGAGTATTTTTGATTGAAGGGATTGGATTCGACGGAAATTAGAAGGCTTAGTAGATCCCCAGAGTTCTAGTCCGTATGTCCATATGGGTTTCAGTAAGGTATTGTATAACAGTACTTTGCTGTCTATAGTAAGTTTGGAACGTTTGTCTAGCAGTCGAAGTAGTTTTAGGTATCGTCTTTTTAGTTCTTGTCTTGTATGTGGGTTCCATGTCAAGCGTTTGTCTCAGTTCAGCCCTAGGTACCGAGCTTCGGTGTGTTGAGGTATGGCACTGCCATTAAGGTATATGGGAGGGCATGACTCATGACGGAGAGTGAAAGTTACCTGGGTGGTAGATTTACGTTCATTGACTTTTATTCTCCATCTAGTAAACCAGTTCTGGAGGGTTTGGATTTGGATTTGGAGAGTTTCGGAAGCATGTTGGGAATTTTCGCTAGATGCAAGGCAGGCCGTGTCATAGGCGTATGTAGCAAAGAAGGTATTAGGGCAGATTGGGATATCGGATGTGTAAATGTTGTAGAGGATTGGTCCAAGTATGCTACCTTGAGGAACACCCACCAATATCGGAGAGATATTGGACAGTTCGTTGGATTCATTTACTTGGAAGTGTCGGTTGGAAAGGAATGATCTTTGGACTAGAAAATAGGTGAAAGGAAGGAACCTCTTGAGCTTCCAGAGTTGACCCGGGTGCCAAACTCTATCAAAAGCTTGACTTATATCAACAAACACACCGGGACAGTAATATTTTCTTTCTAAAGAGGATGCAATGAAATCGACAACTCGATCACACTGCTCGGTAGTGGAGTGTTCGGCGCGGAAACCAAATTGGTGATTAGGAATTAAATTTGAAGATTCGAGTAGAGGATGTAAGGGGCGAAGGAGGATTTTTTTGAGAGCAGTGGAAGGAGACTTATTGGCCTGTAGGAAGTGGGGCGGTTTATTGGTTTATTGGGCTTAGGGATCATTTTAATGATGGCAAATTTCTAGAGGATTGGGAAATGTGTTGTTCTAGGAGTATATTGTAGGTAATCAGATCATAGCCAGGAGCTTTGTTTTTTGGGAAGAAGCTTGATTAAATTGGCAATTTCAGAAGGAGTTATTGCTTTAGGGGGAAGACTCATGGGTAAGGGAATGGATAATTCCGTCTCGATTGTAGCGCAATGAGCCCTGTCTAATATGTCCTCATGTCCATCTCAGGAAAGAGATGGAAAGGCGGTTCCAAAAAGTATTGCCTCATTGTCACCCTGGACATCAAAAATGCTTTTAACTCGGCCCGCTGGGATCGAGTCCTGGAGGCTCTTAAGAATATGGGGGTGCCCTACTACCTACGGAGGATGGTCAGATCATACTTCAGTGGTCGACTACTACACTACGAAATGGAGGATGGACCAGCAGAGTATGGGGTCGCGGGTGGGGTACCTCAGGGCTCTGTCCTGGCGCCACTCTTGTGGAACGTCATGTACGACGGCCTACTCCATCTGGAATTACCGACGAACACAATGCTCGTGGCCTTCGCGGACGACGTAGCGGTTGTCCTTGTAGCCAAACACCTGGAGGATCTGGAAGCCGCATTCTCCACCACCATCCGGAGGATAAGACAGTGGATGACATCCGCAGACCTGTCATTGGCGGAACATAAGACCGAAGCACTCCTTGTGAGTAGCCGGAAGAAAATGGAGACCATTACCATAAGAGTGGGCGACCACGACATCCATTCGCTACCCTACATAAGGTATCTAGGAGTGGTTTTGGATGCCAGACTCCACTACAAGAAGCACATCTCCAGCGCCAGCAAGAAGGCATCAGCAGTACAGGGCGCGCTTTCGCGGATAATGCCCAATATCGGAGGCCCCAGGAAAATTCGAAGACGACTACTGGCAACTGTAGTTCCTTCCGTCCTGCTATACGGACCACCAGTGTGGGTGAAATCGCTAGAGCTAACAACATACCGCAAGACAATGTCATCAGTCCAGCGGCTCTCAGCGATCAGAGTGGCGCCAGCATACCGAAGGGTAGTAAAATATTATAAGAACGCCCCGGCAAAGTAGTATTTACAAAGAGTGCCGCCGGCGAACCATCGTTCCGGGAGCAAGGGTAGAGGTACAGGTTAGGTTTTAGCGAAGTAAAAATCCCGCATAACTCGTCTGACAGGTAGAAGGCCTCCCAGTCGAGTACCTTTTCTCCCTGTACCTCAATAATCTAATAAAAAAAAAAATATGTCCTCATGTGGAGTAAATGTTTGTGCAAGGTGTTCAGCAAAAGCGTCTGCTTTATGTTTGTCCGTTTTGGCCCAGGTTCCCCGTCAATTGAATGTGGTTTAAATAAATAAATTGAACAAAAAAAAACAAAAAAAAAACTTTTTTATTTCTTTTTTAATATATAATATTTTTATTATTAAATTGTATACAATATTTATAAACAGTAAATATTAATTAATAATGATAATTTTATTTAATTTAGTGTGAATTCGGTATACAGTGCACGTTCGATAGTTATTTAATATTATATTAAATTTAAATAAATAGAAATTTTTTTTTACAAAAAACCATACATTTTGAAAAAAATAAAAATTGTTCCCATTTTTATAGAAGAGAAAAATTACGTGTACGATTAAATTATTGTAGATTAGTACGACAAATAAATCTGACAGACAATTATTGTTGCTATTTACCTATTCGCTTTTGAAAATAGACTTTTATTCCGTAAAATTGGATTCTTTTCTTATTTGTAAATACAGTAATACCCTGTGTTACGTACACTCGCACTTACGTACATCTCATTTTTGTCCCTATTTGCCCATTGTACGTACAATGATTCACACTTACGTACAAGTAAATTTTTTCTGCTTTTGCAATTTATAGAAAAAAAATTTATGTACTAGAATAACAAATTATGTATGTACACTTGCAACAACGTGCTTTTGTATGTGTGTACATGGAATAAATTATTTCCGTGTTTTTGTATAAGTGTCTCTACAATGAAAGAGGTCTGAAACACAACGTGTTTTTGCATGTGTGTCTCTACAATGAAAGAGGCCTGGAATAAATTATTTCCGTAGGAGACAAAAGATAGGGAAGATTGCGAAGATAATAACGCTGAAATCATTTGCAATATTATAGATATGGCGCAACATCTAGAGTTAGAAGTAGATTCAAATGATGTAGTTGAACTTATAGCATCTTACGATGAATCTCTCAACAATGAAGATCTTTTAGAATTAAATGAACAGATACAACCTGAAAATTTAGTATGCAATGTCGCAGAAAAATCCACTCAATCTGAAGGAATAACATCCAAAATTTTATTAGATGCTTTCCAATGTTTTCAAAATGGAATGGCTCTCTTTAAAAAATACGATCCAAATTTTGAGAGGAATTTAAATGTTAACAAAGACATTATGGACGCATATTCCTGTTATTCAGAATTATACAGGAAAATGAAAAAACATAGTAAACAAAGCTCTTTAAAAGATTTTTTTTTTTTAGCTCAAAATCAAAAGAAAATCGTAATTTGGCATCCACTTCAGGAAGTCGCAAGACTCTACATCTCCTGACTCACCAGCAAAAAAGCGTTTAGCGGTTGATTACACCACTTATGAAGATGACAGTAGATTCGATTTACGTACATTATTGTTTTACGTACACGCTCCGGTCTCAAAGTGTACGTTAGTGCGGGGTATAACTGTAAAGTCACACTGAATACGAATTATTTTATTTTGTTATTTGTTGCAACTAATCGGTTTTTTTTGTTTGTTCGAATAGAATCGAAATTAACTGATAAACTATAAAAATACTATTATTGATAGATGATAATGATTTGGTAAAGGAAGATGGAAGCTATTTATTTGGCACTTTTTTTTTCTTTTTCTATAAATTTGTTTTCATTTCTTAAAAAAAAAAAAATTCCTATCCCACAATTCGTACTGACTTTTTTCCAATTTTTCACCAAATCCATAACACTTAACATAATTATTAGTGGCCATTAATATAAGTAATAATTATATTAAATAGTATTTTTTATCTCTATAAATGCACTATTAGTTATATTTTTTCTTTTCTTTTTAGCTTAGATTATTATTGTTGCAATAAAATATTTATGTTTAGTTTGATTTTGAATTTTTTTTTGCAATGTTAGTAGAGAAACGAAGCGCAAAAATTTCAAGATTTAGTTTTCTTCATAGTTGAAAATGTTATGTTGATTATTGTTAGATTAGTAATTTTTTTTATTTCAATCTAATGTCTAGTCACTAGTTTTCTAAATTAATCGTATCCTATACGATTAAATCGTTTTTTTTTTTTTACTTTTTTAGCTACTCAAATATTGCATTCGAAATTAAATTTGATTTCGTTTAATTTAATTGTGGGGTTTGTAAAAAAAACTTTGCTCAATTACAAATTATTATAAAATATTTAATATTACTTTTAATTATTTTTTGTCATATTATTTTTGTTTTCTTCTAAGGCAATATAATATACGCATTTATTTTTATTTTAGTATATAAATATTATAAGATTAATTTTGTTTCGTGTATACAAATATTAACTATCCATTAAATATATGTCGTGTATGTATAATCTGGTCGGACTAATACTAAGGCTAATAATTTACAGTCAATTGATTTCCTTCCTTGTTCTTTTTTTTTTTTTGTTTTTTTTTTTTTTTTGTTAAAAAATTATAAATAATTATTTTTCATATTTTATACAAAATTCCAATAAAGCAGTTTAGATTTTTATTCTTATTTAAAATAAACCCGAAAAATTATAAAAATAGGCTGGAAGAAGTGATACTATTGCGGTAGATGATGGATGATCGATCCCCTATTTGGAATTCAATTTTAGAGCTTGTTGTGACGGTAACAACTAAAACATTGTATAAGTTTATCTTCTTTTTTTTTTATCGTTTTTGTTTTGCCAAAAGCATTTTTATTATTTTAAGATAAATTGACAGTGGTTTTTTTTTACCCCTTGATTAAACCATTCCATAATCTGTACATCGTGGTGGTGGTGGATGATTGTTTTGTTGTTTTTCTTTGTTATTGGCCATGTTGAGTTCGACTAAAGTGTCGATACTGTTAAGACTGACACCTTGTAGGATTTTCTGGGCAGCCAGAGATGTGAAATTAAAGCTAAGGTCAGTTAAACTGGGGAAATTGCACAATTCGTCAGCCTGTTCTTTCGATAGACTAAAACGCCGGTCGAGACTCTCCTTTTCGACTGATTTTTCGCAGACACTTTTCTGGTGTTGTTCGGAATTTTTGATAGCCAAATTCGGTTCACTACCAACGGCGATTATGTTCTTTTGGAGAATATGTGCGAGCGAATCGGTATTTATGGCAGGATTTGAGTTCAGTATGCTGGCGCTTTTTTGTTTGAGCAAATTACCCGAAGACTCATATTTTAAATTCTTGAGGTCACAGTTCGAGTTCAGTTTATTCTGGGAGCCGATAGTGTTCTTTTCGTAGCAACGCAGATTTCCAACAGAACCGGTGATTTCGACATCTTCTTTTACGGCGAATATATTGTCATTTGGAGTAGTGCTGCCCGAATCGGTTTTAAGAACGTTCTTATAGACGATATTGCCAGTTCCTTGAGTAGTGCAATGGCCATTCTGAATAGTTTGTAACGATAGCTTTCTGCTGTTGTTCATTGTTGCGTCATTATTAACGTTTTTGGTAAACTTAGTGCTCTCAATGATGTCTGAGGTTGTTAGCGAATCGTTCAATTCCGGTGATATTTCGCTAATAAACGATATCGAATCACAGGTCTCTGAATTGGCATCATTCTCACTGAGAGAGTTGTCTTTCGTCAGGGGACTCGTACGCATTGGCGTTGAATGGTGCTGCTGTTGTTTAGACAGCGTCTTTTTGATTAATTCACCTTTTTCATTAGTGGTTGTTTCATTGTTGATTATAAACACATTCGAATTTTCTGAGAGTTTTCCATTCTCGAGTGTGATAACGCTTCGGACTGGTGAATTTTGAACATAGATCTTCGTATTCGGGATACTGCTCTGACTGCCGTTCGTAGTAGTTACCTGAAGCGTAATCGAACTGTTCGAATTCGAATTAGGAATACCGGATGGCGGCTTTGTAGTCAATATCGGCATTTCTTCGTACTTTCGAGTTGGTGTCGAAGTTTTTGAATTTGACCGTGACTCTACGGAAGATTTTGTCTTTAGTGTTTGGTGTTTGGGTGTGGTTCGGGGCGATCCATTCATGATCAAAATCGATCTGGATGGCGATCCCTGAACTGTACTGGAGGATATTTGTGAATCTAGACTAGAATGCCCACTCGTTCGACTATACGACAATTTGCCGCTATCAATACTAGATGGCCCCGAAGTAATCATAGACGCCTTTCCGCTCTCAAGGCTCGACGGACCGCTCTGTACGCTCCGGTAATGGACCTTGTTATCTAGCACCGACTCAAATTTCTTACCAGATTTAAGCCGGTTCTGCTCTTCAAAGAAGTGCTTGCCCAAAATTGATTTTGGCGTCTTCATGGCATGCTGATTATTTTGAATGTGCTGGCCTGCGATCGTGCTCGAGTTCGAATGTGCCGTACTGTGAATGGACGTGGCTGGAATCGACTGCGTTGATCGCGGTAGACTACTACTACAGTATGCCGGCGATCTTCGCCGGATGGGTGAGCAGTCGCGCGAAGATATCACGAACGTCGACTCGCTGGACATGTGACGGCGGTGACGACGCGGCAGTGTCGACGATCGCTGACTTATTTCGGAGCCGTCGTAAAAAGTCGAATTAGAAAGCGTATGTGTAACTGGTACCTCCTGAAATTGAAATTCGATTTTTTATTTTCATTTTATAATTATTCTCTAAGGATACATAGTGTGTAATTTGATTGATGGCACACTTACATGTTCTGTAGTTTGAGTTCCGACGCTATGAAGATGAACAGCACGCGAGTTGAACCATTCGGCTGGTGGAAATTGTGCTGAATAAGTTTCGATTTGTCGCTGTTTTGTCCGTCCACTGCGCCGAAACAATCGTGATAGAAGAGATCCTTTTTCTGAAAAATATTGCAGAAAAAAATCTGATATTGGATCGATTTTGTTGCGATGGTGATTTTGTTGGGGGATGTTCTTACTCGGTGATGACGAATCTGTGCTTTGATACTCGGAACTACTACTGTCCGTCGCAAGTGCCTGTGCGTAAGTTTTCGAAAGACTTCGAGTTGAGGCACATCTCTGGAGTCGCTTTGATGACCCAAACAGCCTTAAGCTGTGCCGCCTTTCAAGGCTTCGAGGCGTTGGAAATGATGCGCTTCGGCGTTTTGATGCTCGAGGATACAGGATCTTATCGTTTGGATTGCCTACAGAATAACATTTAATATGAGTCAAAAATCAATATTGCATAATTGTTAAGGTAAATAGTATTTAAGAATTTTTGACTTACCACCACATATGACGTCGGCCAAATTTGTCTGAATGCACTGATGTGTCAAGTCGCCATCGCGCTCTGTCGAAATCTCACCATACAACGAGTGCAGTGCTTCAGAGTTGGTCATTAGCATGGTACGTGATTCCTGCGGCGCAATGTCTTCCTCGTATTCCTGGAAGGGTCGATGTGTCCGAGGACGCGATCTACTTCTTCTACGTCTATAGAACAATTGATCAGGAAAAAATTTATTATTTTCATAATTTCATATGCGGGGGAAAATTTTCAAACTCACTCTGGTGTGACAATAAAATATCCTTTTGATGTTTGGTAAATTTTCCGTTCTTGCATCAGCTGAACTAAAGTATCGTAGATTACCTCAGATGCAGGCTGCGTCATATGAGGAAATCTAATGCTCAGCTTTACTTTAACATTTTCAATAGTAGCCGATTGTCCCTGCGATGTAAGATCCATTATAACATCACAGAGTGCTTCCGGCAGAGGTGTAAATTGTCCTTGAACTGTCGGTGTGACGATGCAGTCATCGATATCACCTAAATTAAAATTTAATCAATCAAAAGGAATACTCTTACTCATTATAAAAGTGGCTAATAAACATTCTACACATTTGAAAATGAAATTGCAGTCGATATTTAACCAGAGACAATTATAAAAAGAATGCCAAGAATTCTATATTTTATCTCTAACGATGAACTAAACAAGGCAGGGTGGGCTACCTTGCATAGTATACACAAAGCCATCTCATAAAACTATTACAAATTAGGTTGTTTTGAAACATTAATGAGTAAGACGATCACCGTAACTGGGTAAATTCGAAAATCGTAAATGGTAAACATGATTGGAGGTAAATATTCCTGTTTAACAAGATTTGATTTTTCGCCATTCTTATAATAATTTTTTTATAAAAGACTGACACTTTTATTTTGCTGTTTTTTACTGATTTATTGTAAAAATTCGTACGTTTCTAAAATTACTAATATCAATATTTAATAAATAGCCGCAAATTGACAATAATTCATATTTCTTTTATGAAATATTCTTTACTTAAAAATTTATAAAATATATCATAATGTCAATATGTTTGTTGGTATTTCATAAATTTATCTATTAAAGAATACGAAAAAGATATTTTATAATTTGACAATAAACAATTGATTCAAATCATTTTCCGGGTGATTATTGAAATGTCTTCGCAAAAACGTTTTTTTTTTCTTCTTTTCAAAAACTGATTCAGATACAATAATTTGAATAGGAACTAAAAATTAGCACAATATTTTCATATTTTCTATTATATTGTTAATTTAAAAAAAAAAAACATATTCAAAATAAATAGTAAAAAGAGAATTATTTTGGACATAAAATCGAAAACTTGTTTGCTATTACACATTTTACGTACGTTGTGCGTATACAGCGTTTGGTAAAATTGTCCATTTTGTTTTCTTCAAGATGCTGTTGTAAGGTTTTGATTCAGTCCAATATTTTAACTAGCATTTAAATATCATTCGTTCTTTAAGTAACTGTTTTAATTTTACAAAAAAATATATATCCATTAATTTAGGGAAAACTCTAATTTTAGATATTCTAAAAAAACATCCTTTTACGATCATATTTTCTATAAAAGGATTTTTTCTAGAATATCTAAAATTGCAGATCGATTTTGTGTGGCCGCCATTTTGGTTAGAATGACATTTGTCTGTTGGAATTTGACAGTCGTAGGGAATGGTCGATAACAATTTATTATGGAGTATCAAACGTCGCAACAACGTGTTAAAATTATTAAAACATTTTTTTAAAATAATTGTTCAATTGTGAATACGCCGAAAAAATTACGTGAATTTTTATGGTGTTAATCATATGCCGAACAAGACAACCATTCAGCGTGCAATGAATAATTTTGAAAATATGCATATACTGGGAGATAAAGCACAGACTGAGCAACAATAAAGCCAAGGTAAACCTGAAAAGGTTGATGCAGTGAAGAGGCAGAGTATTACTGAATGTTAGGGTACTTCTAATCAACGTCATGCACAAGAATTGGGAATATCTCCATAATGTTTGTTAAAAATTCTCAACAAAAAAATTTGGGGCACTGAAAACCCTCAATTGATAAACCAAATACTACTATATCCTCGTAGAGTAACTATATGATGCGGCATTAGGCCATATTTCTTTGAGCATGCTAGAGGCAATGCTGTAACAGTTACTGGTGACCGCTATCTGAACACGTTGGAAAACTTACAGAACATGTGGTTCCAAAAAGACGCCGTCACATTACACATAGCTCATGCCACGATGAAAATTTTGAGAGAAAATTTTCCCGGCCAAATAATACCAAAAAGTTTTTGAAACTCTCCTGATTTCTTCGTATGGGGGTGCATGAAGGAAAAGGTGTACACTAACAAACCAACCATAACCTCGATGCTTAAGAACAACATACGAAACGAAATTGCTGAAATAACATCAAAAGTCTAGGAAAATATGCTTAAAAGAGCGCGTATTTGTGTCGCTGCTAGAGGGGGGGAGGGGGCATTCGACAGACATCATATTCCATAAATAATGCTAAAGACCATATTTAAAAAAAAACTTCATTTAAAAGTTATTAAAAAAAAATTCGACCTGAAACATAAAACGCACCCTGATATGCACTGCTTGACAACTGCTTGGAACCACCTTCATTTTTACGACGATTTTGGTTTTTGTTGGTGGTCAAATGCGAGTTGTGTATGTGTAGAAAAGTAAGTGTAGTTTTAGCGGAATTTAAAGAAATTCCCATCATTTCTTTTTAAATAGCTGCTGGCTGTGCGACATCTGTTTAGGTCCATTAGGGTATTCCTCAGCAGTTATTGATCAAATTAAAGTACAGAAGCCATAATGTTCTGCGTAGTTTTTTTTAAAGAATTCAGGAAATTCTGGACAAATGCAAATACCCACAACAGAGAGATAATAACCAGATATTTTGAGCGAAGGATCGAATTCAGTCTAGAGCGTTAGATGGATTGCCTTCAAATATACTCATGAATATTTAAGGTTTCTCCGACTTTTAAATGGCCGCGTCTTTGATAAAATCCTTCCTTATAAGATGTCACCAATCTTCACCACATCACATGAATGAGAATACCAACTGGAAAACGGTCATATTTTCTGATGAAAATCAGTTTTGTCTGGATTGACCAGACAGCAAAGTTCTTGTATTATTTCCGCGATTTGAGTAAGATCGTCTTTGAAAAAGTAACCATCTTAAAAAAGGTGGACTATAAAAATTAATATTTTTCATAACAAATAAGTATTACGATCAATATTGTTTTTATAAAATCCACACTGAATTTTGACTTCTTTAAGTCTACATTATATTATTTCTAGAAAATATTTTCTTTACATTTTCAGTACTTTCAGAGAGAGAAAGATAAACTCTACAATTGTATTTATGTTCTGAAAATTTTAATTATTTTAACATATATTTTGTGAATATTTGTACTCATCTTCCCGTTTTTTCTGGGATACGTTTTTAGTATCCTGTTTTTTTTCTTAACAATTAAAAATTATTAATTCTATAGGTTTTTGCCCACTGATCAAATAAGCTATCAATAAAGTTTATTGAAATTTTCAGTATTTTCCAAGCTGGTTTTCCACTCTACATTGCTAATCACTTCGAAAAATTTAACCGCACAAACATTTTATCACCGTCCACCAATACCTCCAGATCACACTGTACTCTACAACAGTACTTATAAAATGCTTCTATTTTTTTTGCCATCCAATGTACCACAATATATGCTCATATGTATAAGTAAAAGCGTTTTATAATAATTTTTTTTATAAGAAGAAAAAGTTCAAACAATTTAAATTAAATTTACAATAAAATTAAAAAAATCTCAAAGAAAACAAAAAGACTACTTTCATTCCGAGCAACTTTACTAATAGGCAATTGGTCATTTTAAGTCCTAGATTTATATTTTTCACATGTTCTACATCACGATCTAGGGGAACATAAATCACTTGAACACTTATGAGGTTAGGCGGTGGCGGTGCGTCGTTAGCCGACATGCCGGATTAGTTGGTCCACGTGCGATAGCGTAGCCCCGAATAGAAGGTAAGTAGTACGTGATCGCGTCTTAATTGGACGAAACTATCCCCTTCAGTTTATACATATTAAAAGCATATGATTAATACAATCGACTATATAGGCAAACAATATTAATATATGAACTTTTTTATAAATTCAGAATAGTCATTTTTAGTCTGAATTCATTTTTGCTAAGGTAAAAGAGTATTCTAAAATCGATTGAAACGACAATTGAAAATGTTTAAAAATTTCCAAGGGAGACAAAGTTAAAAAAATAATTTCTCAATTTGTATGTCAAACAGTATTTCTTGTATAAACTGATATATTCCCCTGCATTCAAAGAATTATTAAATAAAATATTGCAAAACGATATGTTTAAAGGGATTTTAGTAAAATTATGGCATGACTTTAACGCCAGACAAAAAAACCATCCGACTTGATGGAAAAAAGATGGAAGTTTATGGCCTCATCATTGAAAGATTTTTGATAAGAAAAGAAATCGTTTAAAATGAAAAGAAGCGATGCCAAAATATTGTTTTGGATTGAGAAATCCGAATGGGAAAAGAATAAAATCGGTTTTGTATGCGTTTGCAATGCTGTCATTTAATCTTATTATGAATTCAAAGCATGCTTGCAACCGTCAGAGGTTTTTCCATGCATATCGCCCCAATCCAGACTTCAGAAACTTTTCCCTGCAACCAGGATAGAAAACCACAATCAAAAGACTGCGACTATTGAATGGCTGGGGGGAGACTTGCAAGCTCTACCAATCTGCCGAAATATAAAGACATGGCCATGAACATAGAAAATCTTTTCATCAGAAAGGAAAACAAACAATGGGAATCCTGTCTGATGACATAATTCAATTCGGAAAATGAGCTACTTTGTTCCTGTATGAACTTACTTTTCCCTTTTGCTCCTGATAGTATGTGTACTGCTGAAAATTTGCACAGACATTTTCCAGATCTAAAATTGACTGAAAGTGAAGTCGATACGATCTTGAAGGCGGAGTTAAATCAATAAAATTCAAGTATTCATTGTGGATACAAAAAAGAAAACTGAAATTATAGGGAAAGTTTTCATTTTCTAATTGGACTATGTCTTATTCGGTTTTTTTTTTTTACCAAAGAGACGTTTTCAGAATTCACTTAAATCTTAACATTAATAGGGGATGACCCATCAATTAGTTTTCTAACATTTAATTTGGGAAAAGAAAGGAAATTGTTTTCTTTTCTCCAGAAAATTTTAAACACATCTTCAAGAACTATATAGTAAGAATCAGATTCAGATAATAGTATTTGTTAACGTGAAGGGTTATGGGGAGTAAACATCCATCGAAGTTACCCCTATTTTCATGTATGTAAATTTAGTATTTTAACAAATTGCAGGATTAGTGATGCTTAAGCCATCGATGAGTTTTTATATGGAAGAAACTCTAAAACAGGGTATTAGAGTAAGGGGAAAGATGATAAAGAAACTTTTTATAACGAGACACAATCATACCACGAACAAATGGGACTTTAAGATTACAACACGAACAAATGAAGATTTTAAGAAGTATTTTTGACTGAAGAAGAAATTGAATTTGGCAGGAATTGAAAGGCTAATTATAGCCCCAGCGTTTTAGTCCGTAAGTCCAAATTGGTTTTAGTAGAGTATTGTCTCTACTGAAACCAATTTGGACTTACGGACTAAAGAAGTTGAAGCAGTTAACCGTATCGTCTGTTTAGGTCTAGTATTTTACGTCTTGTGTATGAATTTCTTGTTAAATGTTTGTCTAAGTTGAGTATTAGTTTTAGTATCTTGAGGTACTTCATAGCCAATAAGATATATGTGACGATATCATTTACGGCGGAGAGTAAGAGTCACGTGGACACATTTGCATTTAGTCAAATGCGGATGGGCGTTACTAATTGCCTAACCGAAACTAGTCTGTTGTTAGTAGTCTAGATTAGTTAGAGTTTGTTAAGTTTCTTTTAAACATATTAAAAAAAAGACTTGAAAAGAGAATTATTAAATCTTGAAGCTCTACGACCCCCTGACATTTGCCTAAAACCCCTGACTGACTTTCTACGTATGGCTGAGGATATTGTCCAGTCTTATTTTCTCCGTCAGAGGCGTGGCATATTGAGTACAGCTGTGATCACTGGATACGATATCAATCTTAATCGCTGATTTCAGTGTCTTCAGCACACCATAATATGAAGCGGTCCAATAAGAAAAGGGTGCCATTGACTTCAATAAATGCAAAATGGGTTCACTTTCATTCTTCGATTGGTATCCCTGTTCTGGAGTCCTTGGATTTGGGTTTGAAGAATTTTGGAAGCGTGTTGGGGATTTTTGCTAAATGTAAGGCAGGACCAATCATCTATTAGGATAGATTGGAATATCGGATGTATGCATAAGTGTTGTAGACGATGGGACTAAGAATGCTACCTTGTGGAACACCAGCAAATATCATAAAAATCTAAAAATTTCTAAATTTACCCTTTAGAAAAAATAATATCAAATTTTTCTACTATCTAAAATTGATTGGTGTAGACTGAATTTATTAGATTAATTGATTTTAATTGTGTTTTTTTCTTCTTCTCAGGATCCGTAGAAACAATCTTTAACTTAATAAATTATGGTATTAGTAAAAGTGGATTTCATAATAAATTTTAGTTCCCAAAATATGACACATGATAATTTAAAAAAAAAATAAAATTTAGTATTTTTAATTGCAAAATTCATCGAGAATAAATTTATAGAAATATAATATTGAAAAATTCAGCGGATTTAAGAATTTTCAGTTACGTTTTAACGCAAATTACATCTGCCATTTCAGGTACACTTGCAAGATTGGTAGTGGGAATTAAATTATTTACCAACTATAGTAAGAGAATTTTCCGGTAAAGCCAATTTCAAATTTATCTATATTTGACTAACTATTTTCTTCAAATAATATTACCTAAATAGTATTTATTATCTTATAAAGAGATACTGATATGAAAGGCGATATGATGATTAGTTTCCTGCTATCCAAGTTGAATTTCGTGACACTGCCCTCGGCAATTGAATACTCTTTCATCAGAGAAATGCATACTATCATTAAAATGATCATTTTTAGTGAATCGAGTATAATTTCTCATGACACGGTCAATTTCATATTTGTCTTAAAACGATCCCGTTCAACAGTTCATTTACATAACTGAGTGCAGCCGACGACAAAGATTGCCAACTGCACTCCTGCACAACTGCCAGATGTGATGATCATGATCGTCTGTTTAGCGGTGTCGTGTCCCTTTTTCTGTGACTTCCCCAGGGATATGGGCTATTGGACTTTTGCGTTGTTTCTAAGACTATTCCCAAACAGAGAACAGAAGAGAACTTGGACAAACTGTAGGTATTTGTTATTTTAAATTGTTGCCGGCTGACACGCCTCCTCTTCAAAAAATTCTCAACTCGTGATATCCTTGAGGCAAACTCAATTTCAATTTCATGAGCTGTTTGCTGATCCCGATCATCGATCGCCCCGGAAAGGAGGTTGCAAGATCCAATCAATTTATGAGAGAGAAAGATTTAAATTAAATCGTGATATGACATGCAATACCGGTCATATTTACATTACCATTCGTATTATTATTGGTGAATATCTACTCAAGTCACAATCTACACATTACACCTTAAACTATTAATTTGTTACGGATGCATATGGAAAACTGTTTTCGGAAGATTCAATTAGATCAACTGATTTGTATTCATATTCTACAAAATCAGACCAATAAAATTTACAATTTATATTTCCTCTGTAATTAATATGTTACGAAAGATGAATTTCATCTTAATACGAGTATTCGGTGTTCATACTTGCCGTGTGGTGTGGAGTAAGTAGATTTTTAAATTTCGAATTCGGTGTGCATTTTTGTGGCGGCTTTTTTCAGTAACACCATAAATATTCTCAAATTTAAATCAATGGAGAAAATATTCTTTGTGCTGTTAAAAATATATCATAATAATTAGTTTAGGAAATGGATTTTTTTTAACAAAATGGTTCAATAGTTTTTTTTTCAATTCAAGAAAAAAAAATACTTAAATGGACTATCAAGTAAGACAAAAAGTAATATTCAAAAAAAAGCTCTACAATTATAAAAAGTTTAATTACGTCTGCTGGTCATACTGTTCATCCTATTTGGTCATCACGTACAAATCATTATGAATATTAATTCGTACAAAATTTTTTCTTAAATATTGCGTTTTCTGAATCACTTTTTGAAAAAAATCAATATGAACGATAGTGTCATCAGCATATATAACTTTTAACTATTATACAGGAGAGGTTCAAGAATACTACCCTGAGAGATACCAGCCAGGATAGGGCAAAGCTTAGAGAATTCGACATTTTCATTTATTATAGAATTTGATGATGACAAAATAAATAGAAGGCAGAATTTTCTTGAGATTTCATTCCAATGCATTGGAATGTCTAGGAGTTCGCTGGGACAATAGGACAATACCCTTTCGGCTCAAGAGAAGATGCTATATAGTAATTGTGGTATGTTCAGTTCTGAATCCAATAGGGTATGAGCATTTCAGGATACGTTGTTGGATTTTAAGATCTTTTTTATTAAAGAGAATTTCCAGAGCAAGGGAAAATGTGAGGTGAGCATACACATATGTATTTGAAAACATGATTTTTTAGAAAGTTTTTTCACCATATTTGAGGTTATATAGTCCAGAAAGGGAGGGGAGGGGGGTGGTATGGCGTGTATTCACTGATGGTGAAGATTGTTAGCTAGAATGATGTTGTATAAAAGGTGCTTAACTTCAGAAAGGGATAAAGTACTTGAGAGGAGAATTTACGTGAACTAGATTTGGTAATTTTTTGGAGTGATCGATACTCCCCTATTATGTCCATAGTAGTATGATCCACTGCGATATTAATATTCCATTCATTCGTAAATTTCATAGTCGATTGTCTTAGTCGTTTCAGAAAATTTCATAGTCGATTGTCATCTCATAACAATCTTCTGGTAAGAGAATTGTCGAGAACACTCCAAAAGCCAATGATTAAAATTAATAAATTTAACTTGGAGTACGGTTTATCCCTCATTTTATATGTGATGTTACAATTTTTCATCTTTTCAAATTTTTTTTTTTATATTTCATTATTTATTGGATTGTCCGGAAAGTAATTTTGTTTTTTCCCAATAGAGGACTTAATTGTATTTTTTAACAACCAACTTCACACTTAAGCCGCATAATCATATGTATTTTGACAGCGGACATAGCAGGACTTGCTTTTGAAAATTTTTTTTGTTGATACTCTTTTAAATATGGAAAGTGAAAAACAGCATTTTTGGCATAGTTTACTTTTTTGCTGTTCAAGAAAAGATAAAAATGTTGTTCAAGCAAGAAATTTTTTTTTGATGTGTTAAGAGAGCGCCAGAGCCACAGCTGATTTCTAAAATTTCGATCCGGCTATTTTGATCTCGAAGATGCACCACATTCTGGAAGGCCACTTGAAGCTGATCCGGCTATTTTGATCTCGAAGATTGTGAGGACTCAATAAAGGCATTAATTGATGCAAACTGGCGATCGTGAGATCGCTAAGAGATTAAATTTATCAAATTCGACCGTTCATGATCATTTGCAACAGCTAGGTTTTATCTCAAAGCTCGAGATATGGGTTCCTCATCTTATTAAAGAATAAAATTTGTACCGTCGCATTGATGTTTGCGATTTGCTTCTCAAACGCCAAGAAAATGATCAATTTTTGTAGCGTATCATCACTGGGGACGAGAAATAGGTGGTATACAACAATGTTAAGCGCAAAAAATCCTGGAGTAGAAAAGATGAACCCGTTCAAAGAACTTCGAAAGCCAATATTTGTTAAAAAAGGTTATGCTATCTGTTTGGTGGGATTTCAAAGGAATCGTTTATTTTCAGCTTCTACTGAGCAACACAACGATCAATTCTGAAGTATACTGTCACCAATTAGACAAATTACAATAAATGATTCACTTAAAGAAAAAAGCCCAGAATTGATCAATAGGAAAGGTATAGTGTTCCAACAGGATAATGCGAAACCATATAGAAGTTGGATGGGATAAAATTCCATACCCACCATACTCTCCAGACCTAGCACCTTCCGATTATCATTTGTTCCGATCTCTACAATATTTTTTAGATGGTAAAACGTTTAATTCAAATCAGGAGGTCAAAAATCACTTGAATCAGTTTTTTGCCAGTAAAGAACAAAAATTTTATCAGCGTGGAATCATGCCAGAAAGATGGCAAAGGGTATTGGATCAGACTGGATAATATTTAATTGAATAAAATATTAATTCACTATAAGAAAATTGTCTTTCATTTTTATAAAAAAAAAACGAAATTACTTCCCGGACAACCCAATAGAAATGTTTACTTTATTGCTTTTGTAAGGTTTTTTTGGCCTATCCAAAATAAAATCTTTTCAAGTTCAAGACGCAATTTTCAACAAAACCAATATTGTTGAATTAAAAAAAAAAACCCACCAATTTATTGACATAAAAATTAACCATTATTAAAGTAATTTGCAATAAGAAATAATAACAATTTTCTTCTTTGAGGTATTTTTACTAAGAAATTTTGTAAATTAAACAAAATTTATTATTGGTTAAAAAATGAAAGTCGCCAAAGAATGGCATATTTTTTCTGTAACTTTCGATAGAAAAAAAAAACCGTTGAGAATATAGTTAATTTGTTTTTATTTTTTTCACATTTTTTTTTTAATAGAGATAATTTTAACTAATTGAATCATTTTACCATCTTTGAGGCCAGTAGAAGAGATTCTTGATGGCTTCAGAGACATCCATCCAATTGTCAATCGGAAAATACGGAAAATTTCTCTTGACGTGGAAATATGTTTTCTATGCGGTTTGAATCAAAAGGAATGGTGGAAAATGTATTCGTATTTAGTAGAATGTATTCTATTAACAATGGTTAATAATCATTTTGCTTGTGGTGGTGGATGGTATCGTAAATAATTAAAAGGAAATTAAGTGCATGGAAACAAGACGTATGGAACAGGTTGGCTGTATCTCGGTAGCTGGGCCAATTCATTTTGCATCGTTTTCCTTAGTGACATGCTATTTCTTAACACCAACAATATTTGTGGAGTCGTCTAGACACCTTTCGCTAGATGATTTTTAGCATTTTTGTAATTTTACTACCACGGTAGCGGGTCAACGTGAATGTGTCCACCTATTAAATTGGCAATTTTCTTAGAAGAATTTCGTTGGCTGACAATCACAATGTTTTCTTGTCCAAACATCGTCTTTTAATTTTTTGCCATTTCGACGTTTGTTTGATAGAATGACATGACACTTGACTTGTGTCTTTCGATTGAAATTAATCCAGATGTGATTGGTAGCAGTGTTTGTACAAATTCCGGTATTTTTTCTTTTGGTTAATGGCAATTGTTTAAAAAGTATACAAACATACGCAAATACACGCAAATCGGTACAATCGAATGGAATTGTATTTTCGTGCAGGTGATAACACGATTCCCACCTGTTAAAATGTTGCTTTGTTCATTCATTTTCACATGCTGCATGCACTAGCTTGGGCCACAATGTTACACCGACGTTTTTTTTTTAATGAATTTCTTATCTTTGATGAATCGACAAAATTTCTTTTTCTTAGTTTTGATTTGAAATTTCCAGGTTTACGACGACACGACATCGATTCGCATGACTTTCGGATGACGACGAATACTGTTCAAACAATAACTCCCTCCTTAAGTGTGTACTGAATTTTCAGAGAGAATAATTGTTGAATAATTTTCACATTAATCCAGTCAAGACACTGATCTTTGGCGGGGGCAGAAAAATAGAGTTCCTTTACCAATTCCATTATTCACTTCTGGTCCGAATTCGTACTTTCAGCATTAATAACGAAACAATTATACTCGAAATAGTCTTCTTTGCATCGTTTCTTTGCAATTTTAACTCAACTAATTGTCGATCATCTTCTCAGTTTTGTAGCTCATCAATTCGTAAACTTATCAGCTCATTGGCTTATTAGTACTTTATATGTTATCCAACATGCACTTTTTGTTCTACTCTTTTTTGATTAGCTTGCTACTCTCATACAAATAGTTTCCTGCATAATCATAAAGGTGTTGTGAAAAAATCATAAAATAAGTTATTGGTTTTTCTTTTAAACTACTTTTCTAGCAGCTTGAGAAATTGCATTCGATTCGATTGAACTTTTGTTTTTTAAACATTTTTTTCCCGTTGAATAATCAGTACATTAATTATTATATTATTCAGTATGAAAATACGAGGCCTGTTTAAAAAGTATCGCGAATTTTGAATTTCCGCGGGTTACGTATATTCGATTTTCGATTTTTTGTGGCGTTATGTTGGTACTCATGTCGCTCACGTATACCGACAAGTTCAGCCATTTTGAATGTTCACTTAATTTTTGACAGCTGCTTTGCTTGCACGTGTTTTGCCTCGTCTTTGATTTTTGCTCAATTTCGGCCAAAAACAGCATCGCATTAACATTGCTAAGGAGCTGTTGGACTCTGTCCGCGCCAACCCAAATTTGCTCCAGAGGGTCATAACTGATTATGATCATTTATGACGTGGAAACCAAATTTCAATCATCCCAATGGAAGCTGCCGCACGAGCCAAGACCGAAAATAGCGCCAAGTTCGGTCAAATGTGAAGGTTTTGCTTGCAGTTTTCTCCGATTGCAGGGGTGTGGTGGAAGAACACAAATTGGCTTTTGCCATTTTTGGCCAAAAACAACACACTAATAATGCCGCAGCCACCGTATTCCCCAGATCTGACCCCCTGTGACTTTTCCTTGTTCCCAAAACTGAAGAGCCCCATGAAAGGATGACGCTACGTCAGAAAGAGGAGCTGAACAAGATCACAAAAAATGATTTTTTGAAGTGCTTCGAGGATTAGAAAAAACGTTGGCACAAGTGTATAATATCTGGTGGGAATTACTTTGAAGGGGACAAAATAGATATTCATGAACATATAAATAATTTTTGAAAAAACACAAAATTCGCGATACTTTTTGAACAGACCTCGTACTTGCGAGGTCTGTTCTGTGCTTATTTTACGTTTACACTTTGCCGGGAGAGGGCCCTGATATAACCCTAAATGCCAGTAATACTTCACAAAAATTGCCCGTACGTTACCAACCAGTAACATGAAACTAAAAAAAATGAACTTAGTACGGCTCCTTAAAATCAAAACTGCCTGAAATCAATATGGACTTACGGACTCGAGAAATAAGTATTCCGATTCCCAACCAAACAGTATTATCCACTCGTTCGTAAGCTGTACATCTCCCTTTATATAAAAAATATAAAAACTATTCACCCCCACCCTTACAATAAACATCCATCGGTTCCCCTTTTATTAACAATGGCCGATCATGCAATATGTTGAGTGCAAAGGTGGTTCCGCTTGATTAGTTACTGAATGGATTACTCAAAAATTTAATTGATAAAAACGAAGAAGAATCAAAAGTAATAAATTTAAAATATAATAAAATGTAAAAGTAAATCTAAATGATTAAATTTTAAAATATTTAAAATGGCGCAGCATAACTAAAACGATTTAATAATATTCGAAATTCAAAACATTGAGCAAATGCGTTTTGATTTTGGCCTAAGCCTACCAGTTAGTAAGTTTGTTGGCAAATCCACAGAGAAATCGAGTATCGATGGTAAGAATCTTGATAAGATTTACCGTGTACTGTGTACATTTCTAACATGAAAATCCGATAGAGTAACATGGCTGAACGCGCGGCGTCGGCACGCATTTTCTTTAGTTTTTCTTTAATTTCACCGGCCAATCGGGCTTTTTGGCCTTTCATGATTAAGCACGGCGACGTTGGTCATCGCCAAGAAGCACAAAGCTACACCTAACATCATGGAGGATGCTAGATTTGCTAGCCACTAAATTTATTAATGCCAGATAGCTGAAATTTTTCTGTGTAATTTAGTTTTGCTGATACCCTTCAAAATCATAAATTTTCAATATTTGGGTCTGCTCATGCTCATTTGTGTACTACTTATTTTCTTCGTTTTTTGTTTTGTTTTGATCTCCAAAGAACAATCAGCAAATAAGTATCATTTGTGTTGGAGTACAAAATAACAACGCCAACACTTGAGATCAGACGAGCCTAATTTTTTTTTTTTTTTTTTTTTTTTGTTAATGTCAATTTTTTCTTTAACAATTTTGATTAATATTTTTTGCGCTACCTAAAGTGTGTCAATAGTGTACGCAAAACTGTACACAAAAAAAAAAATTGTGTATCGAACACGTTCACAAAGTGAATTTTAAATGAATTCAACAAAAAAAATGAAAAAATATTTTAAGAACGTTTCATAAATGCTGGATTATTTAAATTAATTTTTTTTTCTTTGGATAGAAAATATAGTAAATGAAGTGAACATATGAAAATAGTTCATTTTCCATGATCATCAAAGTACTATAAATAATATTGACAACTAATGGTCTTAGTACAGATTATTGGTAAGATACATTTAAGTATCTGCAAAACTTTCCAAACGTGACAAAAACCTGTTCTCATAAATATCGAAGGTTATCTTTATAGTAAGTTTATAGTTGAAACTGTTTTTAATTTTATTCATAAATTATAGAATTTATTTTCATAAAAAAAGGTGAATTTTTCTTCCCTTTTATTTGGTTAGAAAATGTCCTGACAAATTTTCTTTGCAATTAATTTACTTACTTTAAGATATGATTTGCTGTTTATTCAAAAATGCGTAGTCTGAAAATTTATTTAGTTCAGAAAAATTTAATAAATTTTATATTTACTGTGTATAATATATACCGCAGAAAAAGTATTCAAATGAAAATTTTTATATTTCAGAAAGTAAGAAAAAGGGTCACCTGTAAAGTTTAATATATTTTTAGTTTTTTTTTCTCTATCTTTACAAATCTATTTGAATATAATTTTCCAACATCATTTCTGGGTTCAATTTTTATGCATTACTAAACATAAATTGCAATTGATATAATTTCTATATTATATATGAATATTTTATAGCAAAATAAAATAAGTTGCGGTTTTTGATTCAATTTCCGTTGTTATACATAATATTAGAAAATAAAGAAAAGGTAGTAATAGTATAGATTGTCTTTTGGAAATAATATTTATTATAATTCAATAAAATTAGATATTGCAGAAAAGGTATTTAGTGAATAGTGTCGGTTTAATAATTTCTGAATAATTGAATTTAACTGCCCCTTAAAGTATATGAAATTAAATATAAAATTTTATGATAAATTTTAATTAATAGTAATTTTTCTTTTTGTGATTTGGTAAGTAAAGGCCTATCATTTGACAGGTGTTATGTAAATATATTATTTAAGCAATTATTTGATTAGCTAAAAGCTTGCCATTTTACATTTAATTACCGTCCAAAATATTAAAATTGTAAAAACTTTCTACAAAGTGATAATTTTGCCAAATCAACGTTTTGGCCTTATTCTAATAAAGTTTTCTTCAGTGATAAGGCTCACTTCTCGCTCAATGGATATAACAACACTATGGAATTATTCTTCACGTAATTTGTACGTTACTCCTTTCTAGGTGCTCCAAATTTTGGATGTATCCGCGAATTTGACTTACGAAACTTTTGGGGAATATTCAGTTTCGGTGGCATGAGGCACTTCTGAAAGGCTAAAAAGAAGTAGAAGATAAACCTCGGTCAGGGAGGCCTTCAACATCGAAAATTTAGTGCAAGCACTGAGGGCCTTTTTAGGTTAGGTCAGACCGTTGCTTTATACTGAAGCTTAGCTTGAAAGTCTCAGAAATATAGTTTTTCCTGTCAGATCGGACATTGGAGACAGTTGGATGTTCCGCCATGCTAACATCCCTTGTTATACAACCATTTCCACCAAAGCGGAAATAAACAGATTTCTGCAATTTTAATGAGAAAAACTGATTTCTGCAATTCCCCAGCTGATCAAAGAGCGTTGATTATTTTTTGGGCTCCTCAACATCAAAATACACACGTGAAATAATTCAATTTGGAACCTTTCAGTACTGCTGCGGACCAATGTCTCCACTGATGTATAAGCTGCTCAAGCAAACTACCAGGTGTATAAGCTTAAATCCGCTGTTTTTAGTCAAAAAAACACGTTTTTTCTGTAAAGCAAAAACAAATTTATTCACAAAGTACTTGCCCTCGCTAGCTACACATTTTTCCCATCACTCGGGCAATTTGTGGATCCCACACCAAAAAAATTCGTTCTCTTTCGAGGCAAACCCCTCCTCAAGCCATTTTCAGGCGTCTTCGTAAGAATCGAAGTGCTGCTCAGCGAGCGTGCGGCCCATCGACGAAAATAGGTGGTAGTCGGAAGCGGCCAGATGTGGTGAATAAGCGGGGGGTGTTAGCACCTCCCAGTTGAGTAGGAAAATCAGCTTGTCATGTCTTTGTTTATAATCCGTAATTTTTTCACGCTGTGGTAGCGGTGTGCATTGACAGTTTCATCAGGTTTCAACATCTCATAATAGATAATACCCTGCTGATCCCACCAAACGCAACGGCATTGTCTTCCGTCCAAAGGGATTTGGTCTTGGGGAAGATGTTGATGGTTGGCCGGGATCAACCCAAGATTTCTTGCATTTAGGATTCTCGAAATATATCCACTTTCATCGCCTGTCACAATCCGATGCCGGAACGACTTTCTTTTTTGTCTGGCGAGAAAGATTTCGCATGTGTTTTGGCATCGCTCCATCTGCCTATCGTTCAATTCATGCGGGACCCATTTTACGATCTTTTCAATTTCCCTCATGGCACGCAGACGCATGGAAATGGCTGGTTGAATAACACCCAATTGCTCTGCGAGCATTATTTGCGATTGGGTATCGTCTTCGTCCAAAAGAGCCTGCAATAGATGGTCCTCAACCTTTCTAGGCCGATTTTCACGCTTCTTGTCCCACAAGTCAAAATTGCCGTCTTTGAACCGATGAAACCAATCGCGGCACGTTCTTTTCGATAAAGCACTGTCACCATAGGCCTCCATAAGCATTCGATGCGATTCCGCTGCCGATTTCTTCAAATTGAAGCAGAAAATCAGAGCTTCCCGCATATGCTCTTTTTCTGGCACAAAGCTATTACCAAAGGAAAAATATATGTTCTTGTATGAAATTGCTGACAATGTGCACTGATTAATGTTGGCAGATATCAAACTCAAAAAAAAAGTATGGCGTACCAATGGTAGCTTAATACACTCACTCACGCCATCTATGACCAAACAGCGAATTTAAGCTTATACCCCTGGTATTTTGAAGAGAATTAAAGTTTAAACAAATTTTAATGATCGCCAAAAGGGCTTGTTGATCTCGCTTGTTTTTATTAGAAAAAGGGACTCTTTAAGTTCTCCAAATATCCTATTCAACTAAGGAAAGTCTGTTAAATTTTTATTCTTTCCTAAGAAAAAAAAAACTTCTTGATAGGACATTGTAAGTGTTTGCCAGTTGAAGTTTTATACACTTTGAGTACAATCAAATTGCCACAAAAAAATATTGTAGAAAAAAACAATCTCATTGCTTCCTTATGCATAAGTAGAAAATAATTTCCGTAAAGAACTCAAGATGGAAAAAAATGTTATTTCATCTGATTAGTAAATTTTTTTTCAGAAAATATTCCATTTATTAACAAGCATTAATTTCGTAGTATTGCGCTATAAATTACATCATTATTTGTGATAAAAAAAAAATGTTACCGTAGCTTTTTAATCTGGCCTGTAATAATGACAGAACTAAAAAAAAAAACTGCCCACAATTTGGACAGTCGAAAAAAGCTTAAATCAAAATAATTAATCATTAATAGATATGTAATCTTGAAGGTGGCTAAACTTTCTTTTACAAATATTTCGCGAAATACCATTTAAACGATTGTAATCTTATGACGGATGGTTGGAGGTTTTTTTTCTTCTATTTTACCTTCCGTTTAGGGATTTGTTTTTTTTTTCTTCTTTTTTTGTTGTTTATTAATAAAACAGTAACTATATTGTATACTGGCTATTTTAGCCTAATATATCTTTTGAATTCGATTTATATATCTAACAGTCTATTGGACATATCATTCCATTAAATCTTGTATTAAATATTTTTAATTGCAAATCAAAAGCTTTTAACAATCCAAGCAGTTGCCGTACACTGGGCAATACCGGCATGGTGAACTTTTTGTTTTGAAGACCTACTCTAGCCATTATATTCAGATATAAAAAGTTAATTTGCTTTTAATTAATAGATTATGAGTCTTTAAACTTTTGGAAAGAATCAATCAATTTTCGATAAATGTTGCCGAAACGATGTATTGAACTATGGAAAAGGAGGGCAGACTGTGGCGATGTGAGGTCATTGGTAGTAGAAGAGATTTGGTTTGGCAAGCCCGTCGTCACATACTCGATGTATTTACAAAAACCAAAAAAAAAACAACACTCAAATCCATCAAACATCAAATATTTAACATCTCAAACATCAACAGAGCAGTCCATTCACAATTTACAATTTACAATTGTGCTGTGTGCCAGCAGCACCAAAAGTTGTCTCTCGTAATAATGGCGCCCAGCTTATTCGTAGCTTGTGTACATATTCGTATTTATTTACCCTTCTTGGCTAAATCGAAATGTAAACAAAATGATGTAACATATTTAATTAGTCATAAGTGAAAAAACGAATTGAAAAGTGCCGCCATACATTGAACACGGTACCTACCTACTAGTGCTGTCGATCTGATGGCGATTATTTGAATCGCATTCAAATTCGGATTGATGGATGAACAACAATTGCTGATCGTTGAAAAGCCGGGTCATATCAGGGCAATACCTGACTGACCCGAGACATATTGCCAAGTACATACTCGTATATAGTATAGTTAATTTTGGGTGAAAGTAAATATTATTTGTCTACACGTTAAAAAAAAACTCTTCAGCCAAATCAATTTCGTGATGGTTGGGAAGTTAATAAATCGGATTTGCAAGAAATAAATCTACTTTCGATTGGGTAGACCAAGTTAAGTATGCACAAACATAGCTCAGATTGATTGAGTCCCGGCTGTGCTACCGGCCGACATCTACTATGGTTAAGTGTAATTAAATGAAATCTATTCACCTGTTGAATATTGACTATCCTGCGATGGCCACAATACCTTAAGAAAACTTGCCTAGTATTTGAGCTTGACATTGACAGTAAAAAATCGACTTGATTTGCATTGTTGTGATTGATGCCCATGATTCCATTGACGACAATGCATCGACGATAGCTTTCACGTTGCTGAAGAGAAGCTAAAATTATTTATTATCAGATGAATAAGAGGAGTTTGGGGCTAATGCAACCATGATTCATCAAGATTGTATTCAATGATGGCCAAAGGTCACACAGTTTGTATTTGGAAAATAATTGTTTCGAATCGAATGGTGATCATTACAGTAATCAAAATAAAAGAATGTTTGTGCGTCTATACCAGATGTATAAGCTTAAATCCGCTGTTTGGTCATAGATGGCGTCAGTGAGCGTATTAAGCTACTTTTTTTTTATGAGTTTGACGTCTGTCAACATTAATCAATGCACATTGTCAGCAATTTCGTACAACAACATATATTTTTCCTTTGGTCATCATGTCTAGTTTTGTGCCAGAAAAAGAGCATATGCGGGAAGCTCTGCTTTTCTGCTTCAATTTGAAGAAATTGGCTGCTGAATAGCATCGAATGCTTATGGAGGCCTATGGTGCTAGTGCTTTATCGGAAAGAACGTGCCGAGATTGGTTTCATTGGTTCAAAGACGGCAATTTCGACTTGTGGAACAAGAAGCGGGAAAATCGGCCGAGGAAGGTTGAGGACCATCTATTGCAGGCTCTTTTGGACGAAGACGATACCTAATCGCAAAAAATGCTCGCGGAGCAATTGAGTGCTACTCAACCAGCCATTTTCGTGCCATGGGGAAGATTGAAAAGATCGGAAAATGGGTGCCGCATGAATTGAACGATAGGCAGATGGAGCGATGCCCAAACACATGCGAAATCTTTCTCGCCAGACAAAACAGACAGTCGTTCCTGCATCGGATTGTGACAGGCGATGAAAAGTGGATATATTTCGAGAATCCTAAACGCAAGAAATCTTGGGTTGATCCCGGCCAACCATCAACATCTTCCCCAAGACCAAATCGCTTCGGATGGAAGACGGTGCTGTGCGTTTGGTGGGAACAGGAGGGTATCGTCTACTATGAGATATTGAAACCTGGTGAAACTGTCAATGCCCACCGCTACCACCAACAACTGATCAAATTGCACCGTGCTCTGCGTGAAAAAAGGACGGATTATCAACAATCCTCCACCCCGGTTTTCGTCGATGGGCCACACGCTCGCTGAGCAGCACTTCGATTCTTACGAAGACGTCCGAAAATGGCTTGATGAGGGGTTTGCTTCGAAAGAGAAGGATTTTTTTTGGCGTGGTATCCACAAATTGCCCGAGAGATAGGAAAAATGTGTAGCTGGCGAGGGCAAGTACTTTGAATAAATTTGTTTTTTGCTTTCTATGAAAAAAAAATGTGTTTTTTTTTAAATAAAAAACAGCGGATTTAAGCTTATACCCCTGGTACATATTGTCATTTCTCACGTTTTCAGATAAAAAAATTGTCTCTTTCATGTCTGGTATTTTTGGCGTGTAAAAAATGTAAAAATAAGTCCTCAGTACATAAACACTTTGAGTTGGAAAATATTATTATACTGCGAGCAATCGCAAAAGTGAGGTATTGCCATTAGCACTGAAACCGCATTCTCCGAGTATGATCATCTCATCATTGAAGGAAAATCGATGAGG
The DNA here is from genome assembly GCA_958298945.1 of Atherix ibis. NCBI lineage: Eukaryota > Metazoa > Arthropoda > Insecta > Diptera > Athericidae > Atherix > Atherix ibis. The sequence goes on from OY282606.1 coordinate 118,123,763, forward strand.
AAAATTTAATTTCATCCAATATGGCTAATGTGGTAATTTCCAGCTTGACTTGTCCATCTCGTTCGGTGGTGAGTGTACACGACTTTTGAAAACTATCTGGCAGTCCCTTAGAAAGTGGCAGAAAGGTTAGTATTCATTAAATTGAAGAGTTTCTTTCAAATAAAACTGATTTTCCTTTATTAATTAGATTTTCTCCTAGAGCTGTCTATGGGCATTATTTAACGATTGTGAAAAGGTCCGATGTTCAATGAATCTGGAAATGCTGTTCGTGCCATGAAATGTATGTGCGCACAGACGACATTTGGGCAATAATTATTTTCCAAAGATTCAACTCAGAATTTCAGAAATGACTGCAATTTTTGGTATTGTTTTCTGAATATGGTTGTAAACATGCCGTTGAACTTGGTTAGTAAGTAGTGACCAGTACAACAGTCTAGCCCCACTTGTCCGTTTTGAAACGTGAGAATCGCCTTTATGCTTTTCAGATCTCATGTTGCAATGCTGGAGATCTCCAGTATCGACAACAACCAGATTTGATAATTCAATAAGTTATCGCACGCCATCGACAAATCCCACCCAAATACTAGTTCATGGTTATTCGTTGAAAAATTTAATTCATGTTCAATCGATCGATATTTGTTGATAAACAAAAAAATCCGGCGTTCATTCAATTCGACTAATTTGGCATAGAATTTAACCTTTCATTTGTTGGCTGTATGTTTGTTAACATGGAAAAATTATTTAGCGTATGCGTTCGTTCTACTACAATATTATTATTGCTATTATAATTATTGCCATTATTTTATTATTTATTGCACGAACATTCAATTCTTTTCATTCAAAATTCAAAATATTTCTCTTATAAATAAATGTGAATACAAAACTATGGCATTTTATTATTCTATTAGTTAACTAATTGCCTGGTGCGTATGACATGATTTTGTATATTTCACCTTTTTCTTGGCATAAACTATTTGTCCCCATTTAAGAGTAGATGCAAATCTGCATGATTTATGTTTTTTTTTTTCAAATCTTTCAATGTTGTAACTAAATATAATATTGGATTGTTTTCATTAGTTATGATTTTATATTGATCGGTTTGCATGTTTTTTTTCTATTGTAAATCAATTCAGTTTTTAATTATTTTTTCTTTGACTTTATCTAAAATTTTTGTCTTTTTCTAATAATAAGGTTATTCTAGTAAATAAGTTGAAAATGCAGAACATATTTTTTTAAAGAAAATATGAAACTTTTATTTTGAGCATAAATTCTTAGAGTAAAAGTTTCATATTTTTCAGAGAAAATATTTATACAATGTTATCCATTTTATGGTTCGAAAATTAGATATTTGTCATTTGATAATTCTCAAAAAAATATATCATAAAAAAATCAGTTTATTTATATAAAAATTTGCCATTTTATATTATTAATTATTTAATCGACAATAAAATGCGCAGCAGACACGTCGATTTAGTACTAAGGCTTTACAAACTCACAAGTAAATTTTTTTCATCTAAACTTGATGATTTTAATCTTAGCTTTTTATGTGGTTTTAACAAAACGGCACCACAAGTCATAGAACATGACAAATTTTTACTTCATCTTTTAAGACTTTGCAAAAAACCCTCTTTTAATAAACAGTTTTTAAAAACTTTAGTACATTTAAAATCCAACATCAACTAAGTTATGGCCGAATTACAGCCCAAAATGTGCGAAAAAATCATCGAAAAATACCTCAAAAGGAAAGAGTCCTGTAAGAAGTCTTGTGGTAGCCAATTTAAAAAAAAGTGTTATTTTTTATATAATGGTAATATTTAACCAATATAATAAAATAAAAAGTTTATTAAAATCTAAATATAAAATATGTTTTATTTAAGTTTAATTTCCGAAAGCCCTTTCTTTACGTTACTTTTTAACCGTTTACGTATACATTTTTAATGGCTGCGAGTTTACGTAATATACACAACAGCAGAGGATAAACTATCTAATCTAATCCTAAGTATTGAAATTTTTTAAAAATTATAATCAATTATATTATAAAGTATAAAAATAAATTCAAAAATAAATATAATTCTTTATAAGAATTATATTTATAATTGGTTATATTTCCCAGCAAGTTTCTCGCTTAAGTCTTTTGTATCCATTTTCCATGTTTATTTTGTTGCCATTGCGTGAACTTGTCTTATTTTGAAAGGTGTTATTATAAAGAATATCTTAAATGTAATTTTCTTATTGAAATACTGTACACTAATGTGAAGATCGTTAAGTTGATGGAGTGCAACAAGTTTAATTGGCACAATCGGGTAATAATATTACAGTAGGAAAAAGTCCTTCTTGCAATGGTAATAATTTGACGGTAAAATAACCATGTTAAAGGATGTGAAATGATACTATAATCAGTACCAAGAAGTGTAATCAATTAAAAAATTACTCTTATTTACTTTTAAGCTATTATTGCAGTTCGTATTTCCGGTAACTACCATATTTACCAGGGGTATAAGCTTAAATCCCCTGTTTGGTCATAGATGGCGTGAGTGAGTGTTTTAAGCTACCATGGGTACGCCATACTTTTTTTTTGAGTTTGACATCTGTCAACATTAATCAGTGCACATTGTCAGCAATTTCATACAACAACATACATTTTTCCTTTGGTAATCATGTCTAGTTTTGTGCCAGAAAAAGAGCATATGCGGGAAGCTCTGCTTTTTTGCTTCAATTTGAAAAAATCGGCTGCCTAATCGCATCGAATGCTTATGGAGGCCTATGGTGACAGTGCTTAATCGGAAACAACGTGCTGAGATTGGTTTGGTCGGTTCAAAGACGGCAATTTTGACTTGTGGGACAAGAAGACGATACCCAATCGCAAAAAATGCTCGTGGAGCAATTGGATGTTACTCAACCAGCCATTTTCATGCGTCTGCGTGCCATGGGGAAGATTGGAAAGATCGGAAAATGGGTGCCGCATGAATTGAACGATATTCAGATGGAGCGACACCAAAACACATGCGAAATCTTGCTCGTCAGACAAAAAAAAAATTCGTTCCTGCATCGGATTGTGACAGGCAGTTAAAAGTGAATATATTTCGAGAATTCTAAACGCAAGAAATCGTGGGTTGATCCCGGCCAACCATCAACATCTTCCCCAAGACCAAATCGCTTCGGACGGAAGACGGTGCTGTGCGTTTGGTGGGATCAGCAGAGTATCGTCTACTATGAGATATTGAAACCTGGTGAAACTGTCAATGCCCACCGCTACCACCAATAATTGATCAAATTGCACCGTGCTCTGCGTGAAAAAAGGACAGATTATCAACAAAGATATGATAAGCTGATTTTCCTCCACGACAACGCACCATCGCACACGTCAAAAATGCTCCAAAACTACTTGGAGACACTCAACTAGGAGGTGCTACCCCATCCCACTTATTCACCAGACCTAGCCCCTTCCGACTACCACCTGTTTTCGTCGATGGGCCACGCGCTCGCTGAGCAGCACTTCGATTCTTACGAAGACGTCCGAAAATGGCTTGATGACTGGTTTGCCTCAAAATAGAAGGATTTTTTTGGCGTGGTATCCACAAATTGTCCGAGAGATAGCTAACGAGGGAAAATACTTTGTACAAATTTGTTTTTGATTTCTATGAAAAAAACATGTGGTTTTTTTGACTAAAAAACAGCGGATTTAAGCTTATACACCTGGTATAACAGAAAAGAAACATGATTTTGTGAGTATCGGGTAATATTTTATTTCATGAATGGTGATTTATCGAATATTTGCTGCAATAGTTAGATACTCGTATATTAAAAATCTATAAAACAAGTTATATTTGTATTTAAATTTCAATTGTTAGCACAAATTGAAAATTCATATAGCAAGAGTTGATAGTTAATTCGATGGGGTATTTTTACACTTAAAGCTGTGAACAAAGACTAAATAGCTATATGGTCACTGTAAACTGATTACATGTACGTTTACAGAAAAATAATCAAATATGATTAAATATTGACAAATATATGATGTCGTATTAAAAATTTACATTGAACTTAACTAAAATACTCTTAATCATTCATTAAACATGAGTTTAATGTAATTTTAATGATTTCGTATGTTAGCGGTATGGTTAAAAGTCTTGTTTTGCATAAGAATACTTATAATAGATGATTAGCATTTTTAACCATTTATCTTGAAACCATTTTTATACAGGCAATTGTTAAGTTTCTATTTCCAGATAATGTTAAACTTTTTGCATATACAAAATAAAAGACTTTCTGTAAAATTGTGCAAATATAAACGTTGAAAAGTGCAACTTTGCAGCCATTGAATTAATTAGTTAGTTAAGCTTGACTTTTAGTATTTTTCTACATTATTTATACTTTTTTAATTTCTATGTGATATGGTACTGGCCTACTATAGACATGTTCAATTGATAATTTATTACTATTTATACTAGCATAACAACTATTACTTTCGGTCATATATAACCATTGTGATGTATTTTATTATAATTACTATGTTTATTTTTAAAGTACTTTTGTAAAAAAAATTTTGTCTTTAGGCTACATTAATCACACTTTTTTTTAACAAAGTTGACATTATTTTCTAATCCTTGAATATGAAAATAAAATATTACCAATTGTTGAAAAGGATGATAAATTATGAATATTCAAATGAAAACAATTTTATTATATAAAATACTATCTTCATCTAATAAGTATCTTAGATACAATATTTTAGAAGGAAATATTTCATAAAAAATATAATTAATATTTAGGCGCATCTTCTCCTCTTCATCTTCCTTATTTACAAACAATTAAATTTACTTATTTATTTTTTATTAAATTCATATAAAATATAACAACTTAATTATACATTACGTAATTTAATAATTTCTTCTATAATATTTGAGTAAATATATTGAAACAAAATTCTATATCACAACTATCATACACATCCTTTTGACAGAGAAGAAGTTAATTTTTCATACACATCCTTTTGACAGAGAAGAAGTCAAATTTTTATTTTTTTTTAGCAACGTCTGCGTCGAGATACTCTTTCAGGATAATTGGAATCAATCGTACTATACTGTACGGCTGCTGATGGTCCCGGAGTGCGACTACGACCAGTCATTGTGTCGTTTGGTCCGAATCGTCGGGTGCTAGTAATTCCCGGACTTTGTACAGGAGGAGCAGGGCCAACATTATATGTTTGATTATTGAGACCGCTCTCATCTGGAGAACGATTAGCTCTTATTGGTGTTGTCCTTCGTGCTTCGGGAGTTAGTTGGTTGGGAGGAAAATTTGGACCAGGAGGCGGTACATCAAATGTTCTATTGAAATTTCTATCTTGTGAGTAAGTAAGTTTTCGCCGTGGTCCGCGGGTCTGTGGAGAAACAGAAAATGTTCTATGCGAAGTTGCTTCTCCTGAAGGTGGGCAAATATCATATGTTCGGTTAGCAGTTGGAGCCCTTCCTGGTGTAAACGTTCGATTAGCAGCTGCCCTCGGAGGCGATTGATCATATGTTCGATTAAGACTTGCAGCTCTAAGAGCCCTTGGTGGTGGTCTGCGCATCTCACCTTGGCCATCATCCCGAGACAAATCTCTTTCTTGAAATAGTATTCGTGGACGTCCCGCCATTGGCTGGCCACGAGTATGGCTTGTCGGCGTTGGTGCTTCTCCTATCAAATAGGAAGTGGAACGTACTCTAACAGTATTATGGTCTGGCGTATCTTCCATACTCGTTTGGAATTCGCTTTCTTCAAAACTATACTTGTTCATAGATCGAGTATAATTATTTTCTTGCTGCATTGACACTTGTTTTGGCGATGAAGCTGCAACTGGGCTAAAGGCTGTATAAGATGAATCTGCAGTACTACAGTCAGGCTCTTCGTACAGATCCTCTATATCTTCAGCAGCTTGTAAAAGAATATCCCAAATATTCCGACGAACACCAGCTCCAGCTCTCACACGAGTATCCTGCCTTTGTGCAGGACTTTTCGCTAACAATGAATTTTGTACCTTTTCTTTGAATTCTGCCAATCTATGACGAAACTCATCTTCCGGCATTTCTAGGATATGTGCTGGTGTAACTCTAAGAGCGCGGCTCCAAATTTGCAATGCCTCCAACTCCTGTCGCGTTAATTTATTTCCCCTATCAACGTTTTCCATTTAGAAAAATATTCAAAATCCTCTACAATTAATTAATTACGAAAAGAATTTTTCAATAAAAAATTTTTTAACAGAAAAACAAAATAAACAAATTCTCACAGTAGGATTTAAATAATTTTGACATTTGAAATTAAATAAATTCGATTGAATATCTAAAATAGTGAACTAGTGAACTAGATTTTTCCCTTCCTATAAAACTTAAAAAAGCTTGTTCAGAAATTTTCTGATTTTCTAAAAAAAAACTTACTGTATTATCTGAAAAGGCAAAAACTAAATTGAATTGACAAAATGAACATGTCGATTTGTAATCAGGAAGTTGTATAATTCATTATTTGTAATATTTTTTTTTTGGTCAGTTCCAACTTATTTGTTTAAGGCTAAGAAAATTCAAGACAAATTTAAATTTGAATAATTTTGTACAGTCTCCACAGAGTAGAGGAGGTACGACTTGTTTGAATTTAATTTAAGACAGAATTTATTTTCCTTTCAATTCAATGCAAATAACTTTCTACGATTTGCCTACTTTTACGATCTTTTACTGACTACAACGTCGGTTTTGATTTCTTCTAAAAGGATGATTTGAAATTTGTGGTGACATGCCGTATTCCTCAGGTCCCAATCTGAGGTATAGTTATAATTTTATGCCCGGACTGCGTCATTGTATTCAGAGTAGTTTGGTACTCTTAAAAAAAATTATCTAAGCTAGTGCATATTTTTCAATTGCTAATTTTAGATCTAAAATATTTTATGTTTTGTATTGTTGAAATTTGACTCATTCTGAATATATCCCAGATGTGCGCAGATGCAACTCTGGGTTTTTGCCTTGGAAGTTAATATGCAATTCACTTATATACGTCTGCATACCATTTATGATCTGCTCATTGTAAACAGAAGCCAATCCTAACAAGATCAATCGCTATCGACTAAAATCAAATCGTGATTCAATTAGCATCTGATTAGCTGACATGTAACTGCTGCCTTGTTCACCCATATTCGATAGGTTTCCGGTTTTCTTATAATTTAAATATGTTCAATCAGCAACCAAGTAGGTGTTAAACATTAATGAGCACTATTTATGTCTTTTAGGATGTTTCAAATTTGAAAGCTTAATTATTTATACAAGCATATAGTATTTTTTTTAAAAATATGGTAATTTTCAGTGTTTGTAAAAAAAATTTCACTCTACTAAAGACAATCTGAAGCGATGTAATTTGTTCATATAAGTTAGATGAATTTTGGAATAACTTTAATCACTTATTAGGATTTATTGTGTTTGGAAAATTACACCCAATATAGGTGGTTAAAGTGAGATATCATAAAAATGTCTTTATCTAAAGTTTAAAACAAAAAAATCAGATGACCAGAAAAAATATATTATTTTGTTATTCACGAACGAAACACATTGTGTATAAATTCGTCTACTGAAGAGGAGCAAGTGATGGTAACTAACCCGTAAGAGTGTCTGATGCACAGGTGACCGAGGTTGATCACAGGTCGGTCAGTTTTGACCAAAGTTTGGGTGTTGCAGACAACAACCGCAATAACTAAAATAAACCAAATATTCGTGGGAATATAACTGTGCCGGATTTGATTCTTTTTTTTTTTTGTTTGAGTTCTTTTTTTACCTTGACTTCGGAATTTAACCCAATTTCTTATTTTAGTAATGATCGAAATATTAACATTTTTCCTGTCGAATTAAAACAAAACTCGTGCAATTCCACTTTTTACAATGATTCCATTCAATTAAATAAAGAAAGTTTATAAATTGAAATGCGGGAGATACAATACATAAAAATATAATGCAATAGAGTTAAAAATCTGAAAGATTATTTATTTATTTCTTCTTTTTGACTTAAAAACATTTTTTTAAAAAAAGAGATGGAAATGCATTTAATTAGTTGATTTGAGAAGATAAAAATATGTCATTGATTAAAGAAATGGCAGAAAAATAGTTTAGATAGGAAATTGTTTTGGTGGCGAAATTTTGCTTTATTTTCTTTCTTTCTTTTTTAATTTTTACCTTGAAAAGTTCACGGACAAGTAAAATATTGTCCATTTTGTAGTTTTGAAAGTGCAGCTCAATCATTTAAAAATTGTTTAATAAATTTGTAATTTAGAATAAAATCTGTTAGGACTAAAGTTTGGCATTTTATATTGTGGATAGTTATACTAAACAAAAAAAATCATAGAACGCTCAGAAGATACGAGGTCTGTTCAAAAAGTATCGCGAATTTTGTGTTTTTTCAAAAATTATTTATTTATTCATGAATATCTATTTTGTCTCCTTCAAAGTAATCCCCACCAGATATTATACGGTTGTGCCAACAAGAGATTTCTAATCCTCGAAGCACTTCAAAAAATCATTTTTTGACCTCCTTCGATGCCGCTTTTATCTTCTCAATCATAGCGTAGCGTCATTCTTTCATGAGGCTCTTCAGTTTCGGGAACAAAAAAAAAGTCACAGGGGTCCAGATCTGGGGAATACGGTGAAATGGCAAAAGCCAATTTTTGTTCTTCCACAAATCCGGGCGTTTCTGGCGGTTTGTTTCGCGCAACTTGCGCATAACTTACAGGTTTTATATTCCTTATTGACCGTTCTACCCTGTGGCAAGAACTCATGTTGCACCACGCCCCAGCAATCGAAGAAAACTCTATGCAAAACCTTCACATTCGACCGAACTTGGCGCGCTTTTTTGGGGCTTGGCTTGTGCGGCAGCTTCCTTTGGGATGATTGTGCTTTGGTTTCCATGTCATAACCATAAATTCATGATTCGTCATCAGTTATGACCCTTTGGACCAAATTTGGGACGTCACGGACAGAGTTTAACAGCTCATTAGCAATATTAATGCGATGCTGTTTTTGGTCGAAATTGAGCAAAAATCGAAGACGAGCCAAAACACGTGCAAGCAAATCAGCTGTCAAAAATTAACTGAGCATTCAAAATGGCCGCATTTGTCGGCATAAGTGAGTGATATGAGTACCAATATAACGCCACAAAAAATCTAAAATCGAATATACGTAACCCGCGGAAATTCAAAATTCGACAGGCTTTCCATGCTGATTTTTCGAATAAAATTTTTCTTTATCGCTGAATACGTCAATTACCAAGATTTTTCTATACGAGGCTTTGAAGACCCACAATTTACTGTGGAGAAGCCACCGTATCTGCGAAAAAATACTATCTGGTGTGAATTTTGGTCTGAAGGCAACTCTTGTTGTTGTTGTTGTTGTTGTTGTTTGCAAGGTCCCTTAGACATGTTCCAGGGGCCACTTCATGGCGCCACGACCGTGAGGCCATTTGGCGACTTCGTAGTACGTGTGGAAAGTTATCTGAGAGAGACTGGTCTGCTGTTAGTAGTATAGAATATTAAGAATTTTGTTATATTCTGTGGAGCAGATAAGTATGTTGTAGAAGTTTAAATAGGGAACTTGGGAATGGAGTTGTTGGGTCCAGGAGCTCCATAATGGGAGGAATCCTGCGCACGAAGTAATTTTTCGTTATGTGGCATTCCTGTAGAATATGGATGATTGTGAAATGGGTACCACAGGATTGGCATAATGGATACCGCAGGATTGGTGTTGCAAAAAAGGAAGTTATAAGTAAAAGCAGTATGTCCAATCCGGATTCTGAGGAGCTTCCGCGCCCAGAATTTTGGTATGGATATTGAATAGACTGGTTTATTGGTGTCTTTTATTGGTCCAATCATCGTTTCTGCGGATGGCTAATGCTGTTAGTTGCCATTCTGTTAGTAGGCGAGGCAGATTGGGAATGATTGTAATCACTGGTCGACGGAGTGTTTCTCCAGCCAACTTGTCAGCACTGAAGGTAACCCTTTTAAAATGAAGAAGAAGAAACCCTTACAATCAATTATGAGTACTATGACCGTATGATCTGAACTTGAAGAATTTAACGTGGATCCATATATGGTTTTAAAAAAACAGAGCCATAACTTCAAACATTTTGACTTTATTGCGCGAAAAGTTCCCAGAACGCATATTTTTGTGATTTAGTAATGTCAATTGACCTCCAAGATCATGCGATTTGACGTCGTTCAACTTCTTATTGTAAATCTATGTAAAAAAACGTATTTACCTATTTAAATGTTAAACTTTAGATCATTTGAAAACTAAAATCCGTCAACTAATAATCGAAATGTATGGAAAAGTCATTAAAAACTACCTCAAAAGGATCGAGTCCTGCAAGTATTCTTTTTTACGGTCAAATAATGGCAAACTTTAGAAAAAATAAAAAAATAAAATAATTTTAAAAATGTGAATGTAAAATATGTTTTGGTTAACTTTACTACCTGAAGCGATAATTGGATTATCTTTTATCTAAAATTTCCTTATGTTATTATGTTCTTAAAAATATGGTAACAATTTTTTTTAACAATAATTTCTATATAATAAAAGTTTGAGAGAGGGAAACACAAATTTTCTTATGAAATTAATGTTTAAAGGATTCTATGGGTAAGTTTTATGTTTTTGGGTGTGTTGTGTGCACTATGAAGTAGGTTGTTGCATGTGCGAAACTAATACGTGAATTCCGGATTGGTGTTTGGTGATATTTTCGTCACGACCGCATAGTTTCGCGCAAAGAGACAAACAACTCATCGAAAATATCACTTTTCCCTTACAGTTCGCAAATATAATTCTTTCAGTACAAACATGTACCGAGATCACAATCTCGATCTCCGAACACCGAACGAACCTCAACATGTACGACTATCATAGCAACCACCAATCGCAATAGGATTTTCCGTGAAAACAGCATAAGACTCTAAAGCTATTTGAAGTACTAGTAATCATACTTTATACCATAGTTACAGCACAACTATTTAATAGTCCAATTTCGACTTCAACTTAGATTCCAATTCTAAGTATTTGGCCTTCTTGTCTTATTCACCCACTGGCCCTCTTGTACGAAGAAATCACATACAATCCATTTGATAGGATTTGGAATAAAAATAAATATAAGAAAAAAACTAAAATAATATGTATTTAGGTGGACGAAAACGATTCTGATGAAAGAAAAAGATACGATATCTATAACTGGAGGACAAATAAAACGACATCAATCCGAACATTATTTCTGTTGCGGATTTTTGTTGATTGTTTGTTGTTGATTCAGAGTTGATCGAGTTCAATAGCAATGTTATCGATCTGTAAATACTGTGCTATCAATTGATCGTGTATATTGCTTTATTTATTCCATTTTCATGCAATAATACAGTATAGAACTGTCGGAATAGTTACACTTTTCCATTATTACTCTCACCATTAGTATCTCGCACATATCCACATCCACATATATACAAAAGTAAGTGAAATTGCAGAGAAAGATTTTCATTTTTTCTACTATTTCTTCTCATTTTTCTATTCATTTTTTTCTTCTTCTTTCAAATTATAGTTAAAGTTAAGACTAAAGGGATACGTTATAAATAAATAGCAAAAAACCGTGAGATCGAACGATGTCAGCAAAATAGATAAAGTCCAGAAGAAAGAAATACGATCGATCGCATAAGGAATCTTAGCCTCGAGTCGGTTGAATCACTCACTACACTACGATCATTTTCATCGTCTCGTACGATAATGTTGATTTTGTTGATGGCGATCTTGATTCTTTATGTAGTATTAGATAGTGCAATTGCTTTGCTAAATCTTCTTCTATTTATGGGAAAAATATATATTTTTCCAACAAAGGAATCATTTTCATCTAACGCCGTCTTTCCAGAGCTCATTCGTCTAAGATCACGATCGAAACAAACTATAGATTCGTCGTAATCTGATATGATTTGTTTAGCAAAACTTAACTACTTTTGTACATGTATTAATAATAATATAATTATTACTTAAGATAATTGATAATATTTCTAAATATTCATTATGGAAATTAAAAATAAAAACATTAATTAAAATGTCAAGAAAGCATGTTTTTTCAAACACGTATTGAAATTTTTTGCAATTGCGAAAAATTCTATTTTTTATATAATATAAATCTTATAGTAAAATAGTTTAAATATTTAGTTGCGTTTTATAAAATAATTTTTTTTTAGTTGCGTTTTTATATATTTACGAACTAGCAAATTAAAAAATTGTTCATTAAATTCACGTGATGCAAATTTTGATCTTGAAAGATTTCCTAATCTGAAAACAATTGTAAGGTTTATTTTTTTAAACATGTCTGAAACTAGCGATTATCATCCATTGAGAGAAACATGATTTCATGTGGGGTCACATATAAATTATAAAACCTAATTAAGAATAAAAATAACAATTTAATTGTACAATTAATAAAAGCTGATTTACGATATAATACAAACTAGTCAAGGATAATAGTATTCACAACGAATAACGTAATCTGGATGAAGGATTTTTTAAGCAGAGTTAAGAGATTTTTTTTGTTGAATTTTTTCAAAGGTTTTGTTAAGTATTTAATTTTTGTATTTTAAAAAATATTTTGAAATAATAACATTTTATTATTTAAATAAAAATATATTCTATATTCTTAACAAAGTTAACTGGAAATATTTTTAGACTAACTTGACTAAATACCTGTGATTTAGGTATAGTTTTTTAGTAATTAACTTCTGTTGGCCCTAATTTTTAAGACTTCAGTTCGAAAATTTTTATATTATTCATAACTTCTTTTTTCTATAGATAGTTAGTTGTTTGGATGATTGATTTTTGGGTACCCGTTAATTTCTCAGGCTAATATTAAAAACGTGTTGCAGAAATTTACTTCCTTCCATTGAATGATGGTTAATGTCGTACGTCTGCGAAAGTTTGCTAATCGCCATTAGTACATAAACGTTATCGTGAAGCAAGCAAACCCTTCTCTTATCATTAATTTCAGACTATCTTGTACTTGGCGGTACAATTATTTTAAATATCTAAAAGCAGAAGACAAGGGAATTTCATTTCGGAAGGTGTCAGTTGGATTATATGAAGGTACGTGGAATGAATTTCATATGATAGCTGATGGCAGTAATTAGTGCACGATTTGCATAAATAAATACATTCGAGAATGTAAACTGATTTAATTCTATTTATAATGAATAATAAGGACTTAAAAGTGTTTAACAAAAGCTATTTAACTGAATATATTAAGTCAAGAATTTGATTTTGATATTCTAACAACAATGATTAATTACAAAACATCGTTGAAATTGTTTCAATTTGGTGAACATTTTTACTGTCAATTTTGAAAATCATTTTTAGTTGAAAACTACTTTTACTGAAAATTTTATGTTAACGGAGAATCAAAACTTTTTGGATTGAAAATTATTTTTGACTGAAAACCTTTTTGGACTGAAAATACGTTTTGACTGAAAATCTTTTTGAATTTTTATTGGAAATCTTTTTTGATTAAAAATCTTATTTTTTTGCACAAATAATCTTTTTTAACTGAAAATCTTTTTGGATTGAAATTGTTTTTTTATTGAAAAATTTTATTGAAAATTTTTATTGAAAAATTTTAACTAATATTTTTTACTGAAAACGATTTACTGTAAATTGTTAACTGAAAAATTTTAATAAAAACTATTTACTGTAAATTGTTTACTGAAATTTTTTACTGAAAACTGTTTACTGTAAATTGTTTAATGAAAAATTTTAATAAAAACTATTTAATGTAAATTGTTTACTGAACATTTTTACTGAAAGCTGTTTACTGTGAATTGTTAACTGAACATTTTTACTAAACATTTTTGGTGAACATTTTTACTAAACATAGTTTACTGTAAATTGTATACTGAAAATTTTTACTGAAAATTGTTTGCTAAAAATTTTTACTGAAAATTGTTTACTGTAAATTGTTTACGGAAATTTTTTACTGAAAGCTGTTTACTGTAAATTGTTTACTGAAAAATTTCAATAAACATTTTTGGTGAACATTTTTACTGAAAATTGTTTACTGCAAATTGTTTACTGAAATTTTTTAATAAAAACTATTAACTGTAAATTTTTTACTGAAATGTTTTACTGAAAGCTGTTTACTGTACATTATTTACTAAAAAATTTTACTAAATATTTTCGGTGAACATTTTTACTGAACATTGTTTACCGTAAATTGTTTACTGAAAAATTTTACTGAAATTGTTTACTGTAAAATGTTTACTGAAATTTTTTAATAACAACTTTTACTGCAAATTGTTAACTGAAAGCTGTTTACTATAAACTTATCACTGAAATATTTTTATTAAAAACTTTTACTGTAAATTGTTTACTGAAAAACTTCACTAAACATTTTTGGTGAAAATTTTTACTGAACGTAGTTTACTGAAAATTGTTTACTGAAAATTTGTACTGCAAATTTGTTTACTGAAAATTTTTACTGTAAATTATTTACTAAAAATTTGCTACTGAAATTTTACAATTGAAAATCATTTTTGTACTACATATTAATATGTGGCTTACAAAATTATTGATATAATTTTGTGCGAGATATATTCTTAGAAAGCGTAGTGATACGAGGTGACTGTATCACATTCTTTGGTGAGTATCTGGAACGGTTAGAAAATTCACACTTTAAGGAATTTAATTAGTGCGAGAAAGTAAATTTCTTCTGCATTAAAATAACAGATGAGGAAATAGTGTAAATTATTTTTTAGTTTTTATCTTATTTACGAATATGTATGTGCATGCTTATAAGGAATTGATTGGTACTCTGTGAGACATTTGAAGCCAATTCATTGTCATTTATTAAGAAAAATATCTTTTTCCATTTTGAAAGATTATTCTGGTGAAACAGTTTAATTTATCTTGTAGATAAATACTTCTACATATTTGAACAAAATCTACATTATGCGTAGGCTTATTAAGATGGAAAAATCAGCACATCTTTCCATTAATTTGTCTAAGACGGTATCAGACTCTTCGATAGAAGCGGAAGACCAAATGGATGACCATTAGTGTTAAAAGAAGATATACGAAAACCGGAGCTATGGTCATAATTCATAGGCTAATTGCATCCCATTCATAAGTCTTTTTCTTGGTTGGTTTTCATAAATGAATCGGTTTGCAGATCACATTATTAATTTTTGCACTAAATCATTATCTACTAAGTAGTCATAAATTTATAGCAACGAATAATTTTTGAAGTTTATTAATTTTTGCGATCTACTTCGCTACTAGCAGTTGTCTTCTTCAAATTTCTATATTTCCTAGATGAACAAAAGAAAAAAGTAAAATTGACAATAATTTAAGATAATGCAGTAAGTTATAGTCAAAAATGATATATTTTTCTTAATTAAATGAAAAATTATTAAAAACTTATGCCAACAATTTTATAGGTCATTTTGATATGAGATCATTTAAGATCTGACTAAAATTTTTACCATGACTGATATTTGATAACAAATTGAAGGCAACAGCAACCGAGAAGATCGATGAATAATTTTCTTGTAATAGGCGGACAGAACTTTGTGGATCATCCAGAACAGGGGGACAAATTGATTTACTAGAACAAAGTTCGTATAGTGAAATGATTTGCGCAGAAAATGGGGCAAGGCAACTCTTCCTTATAAATCTTGTGAAAGATGGGAATTTTCAAACAAATTAATTATGTAAGTTAGGTGAGCTTTGTACGATGTTTAAGCATCTGGCTAAGCTAATAGCTCGCCTCTTCCAACATCATCGTCTGAGCTAATCGGTAAATTTTGTTCCGCCGAAGTGTGCACCACGTTTTCTATAATCACGATTCCAGATGTCAAAGCTAAACCAATGTACACCGAGTATATTTCTGCAAACGTGAAAATCTGCAGCCAATAAATTCCAAACCTTTTCTTTGATCAGACTTTTCCGATCGAAATTTTTGTTGGAAAAACATACAAAATTATTGACAAAACCAACACCATAGCTGCAAATAATGTTAGGAGTGCGATGTAATACTTTCATGATTGCGATTGGAGCCATCCGATCCGAATGGGCTCAATCCGGATCTTCCCGCTGTTGAAGATTAACAAAAAATTCCGAAGACCCACTTTCGTTCTTACCTAATTTTTCTTTAATTTACTTAGTTTCAGACACAGTTGTAGAAATTAAAATAAACAAAAAAAAAATTGTTTTTAAGGCACGGTTTTTCATTAAACTGTAAGCACGAATTTTTCACATAATAAATTAAACAAGTTGCTATGTTTTCATAAAGAAATATTGCTCCAAAAGTTACACAGTTAAAAGTTAAGCGAAAATTTATTTTTGATTTATATAATTTTGAAGGAGAAAAACTCTACTTAATTAAGTATATTTTTTTAAATAATAAAATTAATCCAATTAGGAGTTTTTAGTTAGAGAAAAATATGAAGCAAGAGGTTATTTTCTAAGTGGGCTGTGGTGGTGTCGATGGGTCCGCATTCTGTCGGGAATTTTGAACAAGCAAAAGCTTAGGCAATATTTATTAGTATCTATCGAGGACAGAATTAACATGAGTACATTCTAAATAATTATTTACACAGCAGCTTGAAACAATCGAGGTTCGAATGAATAAAATTCGAATGTTTTCGTCCAGTGTCAGTATTTGGACGAATTGTGTGGATAGACACCGAAACATTCGACATTGAAAAGTATAAGTTCGCGGGCAGTGAAGGTGATTGTAGGCCGTGTAAATTTTTGGTGCAAGGAGAACAGAAATAAGGAATTTTTCCAACTTGTTGATATATTGTTGCTCAGTTTCGACATACGGTCGTGATGTCGGCACTTTCATTTTAAGCTTAAAAAAAAAACAATTTTAACAAATATTCCGGCTACTATATTTTTGCCTTTGGAATAAAGACCACCAACTGGAATTTTTCTGTTTCCAGAGCAACCCTAAGTCACCTTAAATACCTATCAATGGCACTGCCAACCAGAAACTACTCGTACAATGACTTGGCTATGTTGTTAAGTAAATTTTCCCATATTTGGGGAAATATATTGCAACCAAAATTCAGAAAAAAAACACTCTTAATTGGTCTAAAATAGTGCAATTATTTGCAAATATTACTTGTGAATATCGTTTAGCTGGTGTAGTTTGGTAACTCATTGGGAACATGCCCTTATTTTATGGTACATTTCGTCTTTGGCACTTTTAAATAAATAAATAAGCCACTACGAATCTAGCAACCGAATTTCATAATCATGCGGCCAATATTATGCACAACATTAGCGCTGGGAACTTTTGTGATTTATTGTGCGCGGCTGGCTGGCATAAAGTCAAACCCATTTGGGCTTATGAGCAGAGCAATTTCATGTTTGCATATCATAATATTAAATGATAATAGAGCTCAGTTCAATAATGGAGTCACTGCGGTTCACAATGATGATCTTCTCTACTGATCGGTTGGTATTTTCATTGAATTGGTTACCCCAAAGTATTTGGTAGTAGACTGGAATTATATTTAAAGACTCGCTTGGAGATGTTAAGAGTAAACACGAATTTCCATTTACCACTTCAGATGAACTTATCGTTTCCCAAACGGGGAGCGATTTCACTTCGCATAGGAACTATGTCTGGGCACGTCTCAAAAAATATTATTTTATTACTGTTGCTACTCCATCACGTACTATCCAGTCGATTAGTCAGACATCAAAATAATATTTCGATCAGGATTGAGTAAATAATTTTCTTATAATAAATAAAAGTTAATATTTTTATCATTATTTCCAATACAGAAAGAAGCAGGGAAGCTGGAGACTAGTTCTTAGTCTTATGCTTTTGAATTTTGTAAATATTATATTATATTTCGACATAAACAATGAGTTATTCATACTGTTTGGTAGTTACAAATCAGTCTCTTTAGTGGCTATATCGAATAATAGACGAACTAGATTTTCCTGTAATTGTCAGATTTTCAATATAACTTTGTATCTACAATATTGTATAGATGGTTTTGTTATTTTCCTCATTATGTTTGAGTTTTCTGATCAATTATTATAATAGATTTTCAATAAAAAATAATATTTTCTGATTAATTGCATTAAGAAAGTGCGATGTACCAGATCTGGTCCAATTGGACTACAAGATCGTGCGATTTAACGTTATTAGACTTTTTCTAATAAAACTACGCAAAAGATTGTGTTTATTCAAATAATTATAAAATTTTGTATAATTCAACAGCCAACATCTGTTAAATAATTCCCGAATAATAGCGCTAAATATGCGAACCCCGAAAGGATCGTGACCTGCAAGAAGTTTTGTACTATCTACAAGGTCTGTTCAAAAAGTTTTTTCAAAAATTATTTATTTATTCATGAATATCTATTTTTTCCCTTTCAACGTAATCCCCACCAGACACTCGTATTATACACTTGTGCCAACGTTTTTTCCAATCCTAGAAACACTTCAAAAAAATCATTTTTTGTGATCTTGTTCAGCTCCTCTCCTTCGATACCGTCTTTATCTCCTCAATCGTAGCGTAGCGTCGTCTTTCATGGGACTCCTCAGTTTCGGGAACAAGAAAAAGTCACAGTGGGCCAGATCTGGGGAATACGGTGGCTGCGCCATTATTAGTGTGTTGTTTTTGGTTAAAAATTCGCGCACAAGCAACGACGCGTGAGCAGGGGCGTTATTATGGTGCAAAAGCCAATTTTTGTTCTTCCACAAATCTGGGCGTTTCTGGCGGATTGCTTAGCGCAACTTGTGCATAACTTGCTGGTAATATTCCATATTGACGGTTCTACCCTGTGGCAAGAACTCATGATGCACCACGTCCCTGCAATCGAAGAAAAATGTAAGCAAAACCTTCATATTCGACCAAACTTGGCGCGCTTTTTCGGTCTTGGCTCGTGCGGCAGCTTCCATTGGGATGATTGAGCTTTGGTTTCGACGTCATAACCATAAACCCATGATTTTGTACCACCGATAAACGTTGCTTCGGTTCATGGTAGCTTCACCATATGCCACAGTCAACATTCGGAATGCGTCCGCGCAATTAATTTTGTTTTTCACACAAAATTTGATCCAGATTCTATGATCCATTTTTTGGAATGGACAAAAATCGAAGACGAGCTAAAACACATTCAAGCAAAGCAGCTATCAAAAATTAACTGAATATTCAAAATGGCCGAACTTGTCGGCATAAGTGAGAGACATGAGTACCAACATAAGGCCACAAAAAATCGAAGATATGTAGGTATGTTAAATTTAATATATAATGGCAACTTCTGGAAAATATAATGAAAGAAAATTTTTATCAAAATCTAAATTTTAAATATATTTTATTTTACTTTACTTTACAAATTATAAATTGGATAACTATGTTATTTACTATTGAATTTTATTTGCTTTCGAATATATTTTTATACTAAATTTCAGTTGTTTCAAACTAATTTTTGAGATATTTGGGGAAAAACTGATATTCTCTAAAGGAAACTATATCTTTTATCGAACTATAGAGTAGATTTTTTAAATAGGCATAAATCATAAAATGGACATGTACTAGGAAATATTGAATTTGATCGAATCATTGAGTGAAAGCTAATATATCGTGTCAAATAATTGAAGAGAAAGTGAAAATTCCTCATCTATTCTTGTATTGCAGTTAAATAATGACAAAAAAGGCTCTTCGTTGAACAATGATCTTCGCACAGGTATCATAGCACCATTAGATACGGTAATATTAGGCTCACTTTGAAGGTGGCCAGTCAGCCACTTTATGTTATTCTCTGCCCTTTCGCAGGAATAGCAAAAATTTTTTTTCATCCACAATGGTTGAAATTGTTTATTCAATTTGAACTCATATATGATCGTATGCAACTGTTCCCACTAATCAGTCGCACTCCATCTTGGCCAAAACAAACGATACGTGCGTTATTTACAGGCATTCAATGATTGTACATCTTTTAATTCTTGTACAAGTATCCGGGCACTCTCCTCTTTATCGATATGACTTACATCCTGGCCACTTTGGTACTCTTCACAATTGCTTTTCAATTTCTATTAAAACTGACACATCGAAGGTTCTCCAACGCACATAAAACTATTCCAGATGCAATGACGGAATTGGAAATATTCGTTGCGCTTAAGTTCATTTATCACCAAACGAACAGGTCTGCCTGAATGTCTGCCCACCGAAAAATATGAAAGTCTATCGATTTGATACTACTTCCAAAATAGATTATAAAGTACAGAAAATGTAATAAATCTGTAGGATTGCTGGGCTAGCGTAACGATATCAAAAGAAATAAGACTCAAAATGTGTCTGCTACGTATGAGAACCCAGCCTTATAGAGGCTTCTGCGTTTTGTGCGGAAGCGACTGTGATTAGTTGGACACCATTCGAAAGTGACCAAAGATTTATTAGTCCATTGATTCACGGCTGAAATAGGCGAATTGGGACGCATATCCAGTTGACACCAACTAATAGAGAGCTGTTGATTGCAATCATTTTCGCCCATGACGTCTTCGCTATTCCCT
The DNA here is from genome assembly GCA_958298945.1 of Atherix ibis. NCBI lineage: Eukaryota > Metazoa > Arthropoda > Insecta > Diptera > Athericidae > Atherix > Atherix ibis. The sequence goes on from OY282606.1 coordinate 118,144,322, forward strand.
AATAGGATCGTGTCTTATGCACTACACAAACTAGTACGTCTCAAGCTGGTGAGATTGGTTTCTTGCAAGTTTATAATGAACGAAAACGTATAAAATGCAATTCAACTCATTTCAAGTGATTTGATGTGTGAATGCTTTTGTGTAAAATGTTGGAATAAATGAAATAAAATAAAAAATAAAAAATTCTGATCTACTTACCGACCGAACTGATGACATAAGTCGCTGGAGGTTTCAAGACACTTCGGGCATAGGCACCGCGAAGCACTTCCAGGGCACATGGTTCAGCTGTTACCAGTAGCATTCCGGGTGCGACATGACCAGCATATCGTAGAGCTCGTGTAGCAGCTGTCAGAGGGGCGTTCCACCAGCATTGTGCATTAGCCGCCAGGAAATTCTGCAATAGAGAAAATACATTTTAGCGATCATCCAATCAAGAAACAATGCGAATATTCCTTAAAGGTGCCATATAAGGTTCTCAATGATTTTCTATCGGGTCAGCCGCATGGTAACCTCACCTTAGGATCTGTGTCAGAGGGGCTGCAGCAACGACATATGACTTGTACATGGATAGAAACTGATAGGCCACGGCTGAGACCTCCGATGAGACTGTATCTTTATAAGTAAATCACGTTATTCCCCCATCAGGAAATATGCTTCTCGGTTTCTAGACCCACAAAAATAGCCCAAAAGCGGATATTACAAAAAAACCTCTGTGTGTATGTGTACTCGATGATGCTACAAAACATGGGCACTATTATCGCAGAAGAAATATTTGAATCCGAGAATCAAGCAGCCTCACCACATAATAGCAACGGTAGTGTACCGTGTAGAGTGCAGTGCAAGAGGTCAATCGATTTACTCAATACCATTTCAATAGCTTCTTGTGTTCAATACGAGCAAATGAGTCAGTCGAATTCTTACATTTTAAATTGCCAGCTTCACCCCAAAAGTGCACATCAATCGTGATACTGAATACTGGCCGTTTCGCTTTAATTTTCGTATTAAGGAATAGTGCTATTGAAGTGAATTTTAGGGGACCCCAAAATAATGGCAAGTAGTCTAACGAGTGTGGAACTTCAAATAGATTCAATTTCACTTTTTCCATAAATTCTTTACGTACTTTCTAAAATATTTACCCTTTTTAATATGCAGAGAGAGAGAGAGAGAGAGAGAGAGAGAGAGAAGTCAATTATGTACCCTTTTTCTAAGGATAATACTATATTTTTAATCAGCTTAAAGTCAATTTGTATTTTTGCTTAACTATTATTTTGTCTACATTTTATTTGAAGCAAAAAGGGCCTAATGAATTTCTTGTGAATTTACAAAACAAAGAATTTTGGAGCTTATGCTTTTTTTTTATCCAAAAATTATTAAAATTAATTGTAAATAAATTTTTTGGTAAAAAAAAATTGATTTTTTCAAAAGGATAATGAGTCAATCCTTTTTGTGCAGATATGTAAATTATTAGCGCCACGCAGACTGAGGTCTCTTGAAGACAAATGAAGGGCATTCGTGAACGCAAATGCCCAGTGTCACAAAATCAGGTCACTAAAGTTGTATTTTTATTGTCAACATAATTTTTATTTGTTTAATCTAAAATTTTCATTTTTATTACAATATAAATTGTTTAATTACCAAAATACGCAGAATATATGCCAACTGGATGCCAGGCTTTCGAAGAAAATTTCCATCAGAGATGAGGCTCATTTATCGCTCCGTGGATATGGCAAGAAGCCATTGTATTGGTGAAAAAAAAGTGTGGTGTGCATTTTTGGCTAATAGTGTCATTGGAGAAGAGAGATCGTCACCGTCAATTTTAAGCGCTATGAGTATATGGTATGATAACTGACTCTCTTTATTTTGAACTTGAAGATTTTAAGCCAGACCATATGTGGTTTTTTTGTTGGACAAAACGGCGTCAAAATCCACACAATTGGCTTTATTGCATGAAAATTTGGCAGGATGCATAATTTTTAAATTCGGTGATGTTAGATTGGCCTCTAAAATCATATGCATGTTGGAATATATGTAGAACCGTGTCAACCGAGGTGATGCAGGTTCTCATGGGAGAAATTCAATGGGACCTGGAGGTGCTGCGTAGAAGCATCCACTACCGCCTACGACGGGCATCCCGCTTGCTGGTTGTTCGGTTACGAATGAAAAGGTTCAGGATCTTAGCCCACGCCAGCGGCGTGTACTGGTCCTGAACAGAATGTATGAAATTTGGCAACGTCGATGGGATGAAAGTGTGAATGGCAGATGGACGCACATGTTCATTTCGGATGTGTGCTTTGCATCTGCGTATGGATTTGAATTTGGTCTGTTTTTTACTCACGGGACATGGCAGTATGAATAGATTCCTCCACGGGCGTGGTCTAACTTCGGAAGCTAGATGCCCTTGTGGGGCGGCGGAGTAGAGTGCCAAGCACCTTCCCATTGAATGTGGCCTGTACGGGGATTTGTGTAACATAGGTGCATGTGGAATCGTGGTGAATGATGAGAGTGTGGAGGATGTGAGTGGAGTATTTAGAAGGAAATGGTATGAATGCCTGAATAGATTTGCCGTGGCACTTTTTGAGAGTAGAGCGAGAATGATGCGTGAATAAGTGTATGAATGGCACGCAAGGTGGCTACAACCGGTCGATTCCAGTTGTACTTTCTTGACGAACCCGCATACCTGACCTGGCCTAGCGGTGCCTCGGGATTTACAAAATTCCTTACCGTAGCTCAATGAGCGGAGTACAAACCGAAGTACTCTTAAAACAAAAATTGGTAATACGTGAGTCGGGGTTCCCGGCAATGGTGAGGCGCTTTAGGCAGCAATATAGTGGCTGTGGTTGATACACATATCGCGGGTACGGACTCCGGATCGCTGGTGGGAGATACTGTTAATTATCTCGGGCGCTGTCACTGCTTATGACAGTAGAGGTTTAGATAGTCCTCGCCACTAACAGTTGGAGTAATCAGCTTGTAACTGGTTACTGACTGTAAACTGCCAGTAATGGTGGTGCGTTGATTGAGTATAACTCAATTTCTATGGTCGTAAGCGACTCCTGGTTTTATATTTAAAAACAGATAAGTTACGTTAAATAATATGATATTACTGGCATTCAAGATCCTGCAATTTGACTCCATTAGTTTTTTTTTTAATTTTTATAAAACTATACAAAAAATCTTACTAATATAGAAAAATTAAAGAAAATATGTGCAAAAAAGTCATCAAAAATACACTTAAGAAGATTAACTATTTTAAGAAGTCTATTAATGGTAATTAAAAATTTATATTTAGCATGTGTATTAATAAATTTTACTTTCCGACGCACAAAATGGATAAACCTTTATAAGTTAACAATAATGTTCATTTGTTAATCAGAGACAACCTATTGTAAGTCATACTATTTTTGGAGTCCTGTCTTCCATGCTATTTTATTTATAATAAATTAATTTTTTACTACTTAACTTAAATAAATAAATTTGCAAAATTCTAAATTATTTTTGCAATAAAAATTCATGGATTTCGATTTTAAAACTTTTTGTCGGTAACGAATTTACAAAGTAATATTTACATAACAGTTTAATAAATAAAGTATATTCCCCATTGGGGATGTAAGATGTCTGAGCTAGTAATTTTACTCTAAGATAAATATTTAGAGACAGTTAATAGCAGTCAATTATTCATATTTGTTCAACTGATTGGACGCAAATATTGGACTTGTTTCGGTATATGTCATCATAGTTCAGAAAATGTTGCAGGATTTTGTTGAAAGACTTGGCAGATAGGTTAGTATTTTCTATGTTAAAATATTCAAATGAGTCGAGTTTATTTAGTGAATTGCATATAAATATTATCAAATTAAATACGTTTGGTTAGATCGATTTCAATAATGCAAAAATTCCAATAGTTTGTGTCACTTTGAAGTATCACACCTGATTTGCGAAATGGTTCGGTGTGCATTGATTCGATTGTGAGTGCACAATATTTGTGGAATTTGACAGGATGTTTTGGATAGAAATTAATGCCGCTAATGTGGCTGCACAGCTAAAGAAAATCGATTTGAACTTAGCACTTGGAGTGATGTCAATTAACTGCCCCATGGTGGCCAAATGATGTGTAAACAGAACAAGTTTCTGTTTAGAGTAAAATACTTTGAAAGTGCTTTCAGTATGTGCCGACGTACATTAAATTCGCACGTCCAAATATACGAATTTTCAGAAAATGACCATAATGTGCCATAAATAACAAATCGCGCCATGTAATCTTTATCGTGTCTTATGGTTGGCAGCAATTTAAATGAAAATGATAAATTTTCACGACATTCGATGCTGTTGATTGAGCGCAAAGAAAAAAGTGAAATCTATTGAAAATGTGAGTGAGTATCTTATACTTGTTTCTTCCGAATCCTGATGTTCGAGTATTTTTCGATACGAAATCCAGGAAGCTATCTGAAACCGTCTATGACAGCCGTGAAAAATTTTGACATTACCAACGACGACTTATACTATGTCTGCAACGCAACGACCACCAGTCATGACAACAAATTGAATCAATTCAAATATTTATCAATGGACAATCATTGCGCGAAATTTGCCATCGAAGCACGAGATTTGATTAATCACCATTGTCCAATGGTGTCTAGTTACTTGTTACTTGTTACATGTTACCTGCAAATTTACCATGCCGAACAAGCGTTAAAATGCTCGAACATCTTGCTAGACATTAGTTCGTTTGAATACCAACTACAGCCATCGAACCACTACTAGCCAATACAGAGATTGTTCCGTAATTTACATTTTGGATGATTTTTGTTTTGGGGACTCGAATCTGGAAGCGGTTATGGTCTCTTTGTAAAACAGGGAACGATCAACTATGGTAAAACTTAGCTTGCGTATTGTCGCTCTTCAGTCTGGGCATCGAATATCATCGAGCACGTTTTAAACTCAATAGCAAATCCGTGTTAATGTCAGGTCCAATTAATTTAAAAGCAGAGATATCAAAAATGATGCCAATTATTCTTGCCAGCATAAATGAGGAGAAGCCATTATCGATTTGTCTAACTCATACTCTTGTATTGTACATAATAATACGTGTTAGAAAATTATTGTGATTTATTCTAAATGACAATTAATCGAACTGAATTTCTCTTTGGTGATGCTTGTAATGTAAAATATTAAAAAAAAAAATATTTCCTCAGATTGGTTTAATGTTGTCTAACTTGAATATTATTAAATATTGTATTTTAAAGAACTTGATTTTGAATTAACAAATTTTTTTATCAAAAACCGTACAAACCAGAAGCAATAATTTGTTTGCCTAGTCAAGAGTTATCCAATTCGGCGCCTTAGAAAGTAACATTAAATAAAACATATTTTAAATTTAGATTTTAATAACTTTTTTATCTAGATATTTTAGATATACGTTGCCATTGCTTATTAATTATAACATTATACCAGGTGTATAAGTTTAAATCCGCTGTTTGGTCATAAATGACGTGAGTGAGCGTACACGTATTAAGTTACCATGGGCACGCCATACTTTTTTTTTATGAGTTTGACATCTGTCAACATAAATGAATGCACATTGTGAGCAATTTCGTACAACAACATACATTTTTCTTTTAGTAATCATTTCTCTACTTTTCTGCTTCAATTTGAAGACAAATCGGCTGCCGAATCGCATCGAATGCTTATGGAGGCCTATGGTGACAGTACTTTATCGGAAACAACGTGCCGAGATTGGTTTCGTCGGTTCAAACACGGAAATTTTGACTTGTGGGACAAGAAGCGTGAAAATCGGCCTGGAAAGGTTGCAGACCATTAATTGCAGGCTCTTTTGGACGAAGACGATACCCAATCGTATAAAATGCTCGCGGAGCAATTGGGTGTTACTCAACCAGCCATTTCCATGCGTCTGCATGTCATGGGGAAGATTGAAAAGATTGGAAAATGGGTGCCGCATGAATTAAACGATAGGCAGATGGAGCGACGCCAAAACACATGCGAAATCTTCCTCGCCAGACAAAAAAGAAAGTCGTTCCTGCATCGGATTATGACAGGCGATGAAAAGTGGATATATTTTGAGTATCCTAAGCGCAAGAAATCGTGGGTTGATCCCGGCCAACCATCAACATCTTCCCCAAGACCAAATCGCTTCGAACGGAAGGTGATGCTGTGCGTTTGGTGGGATCAGTAGGGTATCGTTCACTATAAGATGTTGAAACCTGGTGAAACTGTCATGGCCCACCGCTACCATCAACAACTGATCAGCATAGACATGATAAGCTGATTTTCCTCCAAGACAACGCACCATCGCACACGTCAAAAATGGTCCGAAACTACTTGGAGACACTCAACTGGGAGGTGTTACCCAACCTCGCTTATTCAGTAGACCTGGCCCCTTCCGACTACCACCTGTTTTCGTCGATGGGCCACGTTCTCGCTGAGCAGCACTTCGATTCTTACGAGGACGGCCGAAAATGGCTTGATGAATTTTTTTGGCGTGGTATCCACAAATTGCCCGAGAGATGGGAAAAATGTGTAGCTAGCAAAAACAAATACATTCAAAGTACTTTGAATATATTTGTTTTTGCTTTCTATTTAAAAAACATGTGTTTTTTTGGCAAAAAAAAACAGCGGATTTTTTTAAAGTAGTTTTTAATAGATTTTATGCTCACCTTTGAGCAAAGATGACTTTTTGTGGGTTTTGAATTATTTTTAAATCGTAATTTTCCTACTTGAACTCTTCCAATATTCTCGCTTCGAACGCGAATTGTGACTATGAAAAATTTACCATTTTTGTAAAAAAGTTTTACAATTTAAGCGCCTAATTTAGTTTTTAAATAAGTCACGTTATAAAAAGATAATCTTTTACCTAAATAAATATTACCTTGAAGAATATTTTTGCTTAAAAGTTGTCAACTGGCAGAGCTGTACTTTCCAAACCACAAAACAGATAACCCTCCGTTTTTTGATATATTTTCAAAGCTAAGAATTAGAATGTTTCCTAGAATAGAAAATTGATTTATGTTTTCTATTATAAAAGAACACCGAACAATTTAATTACTTTGGCGACAATAAACTATAAAGTTTATTTTACTTTTATCTTAGATATTAGTAATTGTATTTTTTTTATATTCAGGTCGTAAATATTATTAGAACAGACAATTTGGTTGGGATGTTAGAGTCTAAAGTTAGACTATTTCGGAAGATGAATTTCCTTCCCCATGATTAACAAAAGATGATGGTTGACGCCTAGGGAATCTCTGAAAATCATCACTATCTATACAGATATCCGAAAATTGTGAATGTTTTCTTGAAGTTGTCATAAATTGTCAAAAGTACTTGATCTGTCGCACGTGCCACTCTAATGAGTCCAATTAGTTTTTGTGAACTGCAAATGAAGGGCGGGCGATTATTATTGGTTGTTTTCGATTTTGTTGGAAAACTCAACAATTTTGAAGAAAATTTTTTTCTTCTATTCTATAAAATTTATTTATATTTTTGCTCACTATATAGTATGAGTGAGTTATTGCAAATGTATATGTAAAGGAATATTCCCCAACAACACAATTTCTGCCGATTCCTGGAGATGCAATTGAGATATTCATTGATAAAAATCTCTCCATTGACAGTTTCAGACCAATAAAAAAAAATCCCTTCTGTCCCCAAGTTGATAAAAGATTAGTCTCTTAAATAAAGATACTTTAATCATTCCGATAAACATTTTTCATTAATTTTATTATTTTCGCCTGCATTTAAATCCACAATGTTTGCCTATAGATGCATTCATATTATATGAAAATCTTTGGTTAATTTTTTTTTACACTCAAATTTTGATATTATTTAAAATAAAAACTTTTCTGCATTGTCGTCTAACTCATGTTTGAGTTGTTTTTTTTGTTAGATTTCAAGAGTATTTTATTCTTTTTGGCATATAGTCTAGCCCCATTCATTTCGAGGCAACAACAGCCGCTTCATATTCGATTGAAAGTTCCTGTCTTCCCTTTAGTATAATATGGATAATAAATAACATCAAATCCTCCAAATACAGCTGCAGGCAATCGAATGCATAAGTGGTAATCAGACTTTTGTGTACGCACAATGCTTTGGTCCCAGTACGGTTAGAGTTTTGCTTGTGGTAATATATGATCGGCTCCTTACATCCTCTACTTCAGACATACTCATATGATTTATTTTTCAAGCATTATAGCCCTGGTACTGTTTATTCGGTGTTTATTTAGGAAGAAAAACAGAAATGTATACTATGAAATCACAAAACATACAAACACATTGTCTAAATTTTCCTATGTATGGTGCCATCCCAATAGAGGGCGACATAAAATCAATAAATCAGCTACGCAAGAAATTTCGTCTGCACAGGGAGTTCTGGTTGCCATTCGATTCTGGAACAATCCCGCGATAGATTTACAATTTTGATGTGTACTTTCATGTGCTATCGATTACTCAATAACACCTTAACACTATTTCTAATTACAATTATCTAAAATGACAACCAAACGTGGTAAATTGAATTCAAAATAATTATGCTGCGGCCAATCAAGAGTGGTCAACAACAGCATCGACAGTTTCAATTTTGACCATTTTCCATTGCTACATAACCAACATAGTCCAATTCGATACAATAGTTTGAGAATTCACCATTCGAACAAATTGTGTTATGGTACTACCATTTCAGGATATTATATATATTACGTTTCAAGGGGAGTCGGAAATAGCTCGTCATAGGATATGGCGTACGCCATAAGGGTGATGATTCACATCAATCAATATCACTCGAGGGTGTCCGAATCCCATACGAAATTGTATACCGTTATTGTGAATGGTTCAATAAAATCGAAAAGTAATACATTTTCTCATTAGTTCAAGGCAAAAAGAAAAAAAACAAACCCCAATGGTGGTTGGGTGGACACACTAGACAGTATAGCGTACAATTTTCGAAATAATTCATTGACGACTTCTTTGGGGAAAAAAAGTCCTTTAACTCAAATGTTAACTCCTAATACTCATAAAATAAAAACAATCATTTCTTGAGTGAGTGTTTATTTTCTACTCAACTTTTGATTTATTTTTTTTTTTCCTTAAAGTAAAGTGAATGCGAAAAAATATCCTTCAAGTGGGTTTGCCTGCTTCCCTATTTTGTATTTATTCTCTTCTCTTTTAATAAAAAAAAATTGTTTTTTTTATATATTTTCGACTATGTGAAACCTATACTTTGTCAGGTTAGTTATGGTGAGTATTAATTAAAATTTTGAAGATAAATAACTATTAAAAATAAATTTGAGGTTATATTTTTACAAATTTTTGGATTCTATTTTTTGGATATTATAAAAAAATTATTTATGTATAAATAATTGAATTTTATTCCATTTTATGGTTCGGAAAGTACAACCCTCTCATTTAACCGTTATAAAATAAATATATAGTTTAAATTAAAATTTATTAACGATAATTCTTGCCTTTTTTTGTGTTAATTTTTTTTTATTTCCAAAAAATTCTTTTATAAAAATGAAAGCCGATTTTCTTATAGTGATTTAATATTTTATTTTGGCATTTTTCTTTAAGTGAATTATTTAATTTGTCCAACTGGTGATAGTACACTTCAGAATTGCTCGTTGTGTTGCTCAGTAGAAGCTCAAAATAAACGATTGCTTGGAAATCCCACCAAACAGATAGCATAACCTTTTTTTGATGAATATTGGCGTTCGAAGTGCTTTGATCCGGTTCATATTTTTTACTTCAGGATCTTTTGCGCTTAACATTGTTGAAAACAATCCATTTCTCGTCTTTAATGATAATACGCTTCAAAAATGGATCATTTTCTTGATGTTTGAGAAGCAAATCACAAAAGTCAATGTGACGGCACAGATTTTTTCGACCCATATGTCGAGATTTGTGATTTATCCGTCTCAAATGATCACGAACGGTCGAATTTGATAAAATTAATCTCACGAGTTATTATTCGCCGGTTTGCATCAATTAATGCCTTTATTTTGTCTTTATCAACTTCAACTGGTTTTCCAGAACGTGTTGCATCTTCGAGATCAAAATTGCCGGATCGAAATTTTGCAAACCAGTTTTGGCACTAGCGCTCACTTAACACATCGGATAATTGTTTTCTTGCTTGAACAGCATTTATAGCAAAAAAGTAATATATGCCGAAAATGCTATTTTCACTTTTCATATTTAAAAGGGTATCAACCAAAAACCACTATGCAGAATCAATCGAATTTTTTCACAAGTAAGTCTTCTTGCTATGTCAGCTGTCAAAATACTTATGATTATGCGGCTTAAGTGTGAAATTAGTTGTGGAAAAATACAATTAAGTCCTCTGTTGGGAAAAAACGTAATTTCCGAACAACCCAATATATAAAATTTCCTTGAGCGATTAGACTCATTTCTTGCTCGATCGAAACGTTGGTAAGCAAATTTTCTATATACGAGGTCTGTTCAAAGAGTATCGCGAATTTTGAATTTCCAGGGATTACGTATATTCGAATTTTCGATTTTTGGTGGCGTTATGTTGGTACTTATGCCGGCAAGTTCGGCCGTTTTGAATGTTTATTTAATTTTTCACAGCTGCTTTGCTTGCACGTGTTGTTACTCTTCATCGATTTTTGCTCAATTTCGGCCAAAAACGACATCGCATTAACACTAAGGAGCTGTTGGACTCTGTCCGCGAAGACTCAAATTTGCTCCAGAAGGTCATAACTAGTGACGAATCATGGGTATATGGTTATGACATGGAAACCAAAGCTCAATCATCCCAATGGAAGCTACCGCACGAGCCAAGACCGAAAAAAGCGCGCCAAGGTCGCTCGAATGTGAAGGTTTTGCTCACAGTTTTTTTTTTCGATTGCAGGGGCGTGGTGCATTGTGAGTTCTTGCCACAGGGTAGAACGGTCAATAAGGAATATTACCTGCAAGTTATGCACAAGTTGCGCGTAGCAATCCACCAGAAACGCCCAGATTTGTGGAAGAACAAAAATTGGCTTTTGCCATTTGTGGCCAAAAACAACTCACTAATAATGCCGCAGCCACTGTATTCCCCAGATCTGGCCCCCTGTGACTTTTTCTTGTTCCCGAAACTTAAGAGCCCCATGAAAGGACGATGCTACGCTACGTTTGAGGAGATAAAGACGACATCGAGGGAGGAGCTGAACAAGATTACAAAAAATGACTTTTTAAAGTGCTACGAGGATTGGAACAAACGTTGGCACAAGTGTATAATATATGGTGGGGATTACTTTGAAGGGGAGAAAAAAGATATTCATAATGAAATTAATAATTTTTGAAAAAACACAAAATTCGCGATACGTTTTGAACAGACCTCGTATAAGGCTCTGAACATTAATAAGTGACCACATAAAAGTTATTTTATTTGCCAAAAGTGGTTTCTTTGAAAATGCATTTTAGTTTTTTTGAAATACTCATTTCTGAGTGCTATGCCCTTATGATAACCATTTTTTTTGGGTTGAACTTGTAGATTTTATTTTTGACTATATATGGTCTTAAGAATAAGGCACTATAAGCTACACAATAGGAAAAGTTTTAAGGACGCATAATTTCGTGATTATATTTGGCATACAAGATCGTCGGATTTGACACCGTTGAACTTTTTTTTATTGATCTCTTATATATAAAATATTGTACAATAATTACTTAGAGAGTCCTTAATTTTTGAAGCATTTAAACATCCGTCAACTAGTAGCCAAATTACAGTCTAAAATGTCATTAAAAAAATACTTCAAAAGTTTTGAATCCTGCAAGAAAGCCTGTGGTAGGCAATTAAATTATACTTTTTTTTTATAAAATCAAGGTAAAAATTTAACTAAAATCTGTATTTAAACTATATTTTTTCCAAAGCACACAATTATCAACAAATTACCAATAAATAAGCACAATTTAAATTATTCTTCAGATAAGTTTTAAAGATAGTTTGAGATGATAATTCTACTTTAAATTATTTAGGAAAACACTTCATCAAAATACGTGTAAACTTTAGTATAATCTTTGTAATTCTTAAAAATCCATGGAGAACCCTAAGTAAATGGATGAATGTGGTTCGGTTGTGATGGCAACGTATCCTATTTTATAATTCATTCCTTAAAAAAAAACAGAAAAAAAAATCGTATGCTGTATATTCCACTAAAAAACCTACCTCAATTTTTCTCGAATTGAATGTGAAGCAAAAAGGAACTGCGTATGCTGCCAAAACAGCATAATAGTATCCAGTAAAATCGTGTTGAGCGGGTTCAATTAATTTTGTACGAATGTCGGAAATTGGGGTACCCCCTTTTCAAATTTATACGAATGTCGACCCTTTATCAAGTTTTTCATCCATTACCAGCTATTATATCATATTGCGGAGCGATATCTCCTCTCCAGAGGAAGGGAGATGAATATTTGATAGCGCTATTCTGGCAGAGCATTGGCCAAATGTTCCCGATGCTGATTTTATGGGAACAGAGCATAACAGTTAAATAGATAAATAGGAACACTGAAATAGGGTAAGATAGGCCGTTGGCCATATTACTCATTGGCAGAGCAGGGAAATGAGCGCCATGAGATTCATGCGACTCCAACCATTCGATTCGGTTCGGTCCATTTCTGTTTGTTTATCTTTGCCTACAAACATAATTTTTATTTCTGATTTCTTATCATATGATCTTTGAACTCATTTTCCATAGGGATTTTTCTAGAGTTAGTTGACTCTTTTGAAGTAGAATTTCTTTACAGTCTGTTATTCCTTTAGAATTTTTTATACATTTCTTTCCTTTTGGTTCAGTGGTTGCCAAAATATGTGCTGAAAAAAAAATCAAAAGCCGAAAATATACGGACACATAAGGATAATACTGTAGGCAACTCTACTAAATCTATAAAACTCCAACTCCATAAATTAACTGTTTTGGAACGATGCCAGTTTGTTGCATGCTTTTATGGCAGAGCGCGTTGCCAACACAGCACGTTCTGTTCTACATTCTAACGCGAATAACTATGAATGCAGTGTACAGCATTGAATGGTCTTCCTTTTAATTGTTTGGGCATTCTTTAACGTTTGTATAAAATTTTTTGTGGCCTGGTATAGAAACTACAATATTTTATGGTGCTGCGAACAGTTGTTTGGTAGCACTTCTGACTTATGCCCAGAATGTGCAGTCCGTGTGCATCTAAAAGTCGTTAAATTCCAACGCCATAGGCGACACCAAAAAAAAAAATACCATTCCACATGGACTAATGAAGAATAATAAAATTTGCATTTAAATTAAAAGTGAGTAGATGGGGTTCCAACCCTCGAACGCCTCTTTTCAATCCACTTCTAATCTCTACGCCAACTCATCTCATCCCATTTCTTAGCACTTGCCGTCATTTTAGTTTGTTTTGTTAAAGTTAAACAAAACATCAACTCTGCAGTTAGAAAACGCAGTTGATAATGTTTTCGAAATGCGTTTGTAGTGAAAATGCACCTTGCTTGACAATAGCACGGGAATATGAGCATGTGACAAAGTACAAGTTCGAAAAATAATCGATTTAGAAAAATCCGAAATTAGGGGATTCGTGCGGTTGAAATTTGTTTAAGGGGTGAGGTAGTAATGCTGCACAATGTCTTCGGAAAGTCAGGAGTGAAATCGCTTTATATTAAATTGTATAATCACAATTTTTTAACCCCTCGTTTGTTGAATGTTACCATTGCACAACTAAGTACGTTCGAGTATCTCTTATTTGATCATAAAAGTTTTGTTCCAAGTCATCTGAGAATATGTTTTTATGTGCTGTGCGAACAATAGCAATTTGATTGCCTAAAAATTTTTTTCCCCAGCAAATCCCATCCGTATTGGCCATAGAAGAAGAGCACAGGACATGGGTATGATCTATTTACTAATCGATTCACATTATTGATTAGGGCTTAACTCAATATTATACAAAATGTACTATATAATTTTTGATTAGATTATGATAGGCGCAAATATGCTAGACAATATAACGGATGGAATGAAATTATCCGATTTTCCAAATAAACATTTTCACAATAATTTTCAAATTTAAATTAATTATCTGTATTTGAGCAAGAGTTTATATTTTTACTCATTTTGTTCCTTAACGTGGTAGTAGCTTTTTATGTAAAGTATGCAGGAAGTTTAATTCAAGTGCATTTTGAACGCAAGAAGGTGTGACAGAAAAGTAATGAAAGTTTACTTTTCTGTCACGACTTCGATATGGCAACACTGCAAATGTCGCTTCTACATAGGCATTTTGACGTGCAGTATAAGTTTTAACTTCGTCTGGTAACCAGGCGATCCTAGAGTGCATGATAAGTGAAGTTGTGTTTTTGTAGAACAGCGAGATTTGGTTTTATAAGGTATCCTAAATGATCCTTCCGCAGGTTCACCTACAGAAATCTAGTTACGAATTTTTCTTCCCCCAAATAATCAAGTTTGGTCAACTTTTGCGATATAACCGTAACACATATAGCGTCACAGCGATCACGTCCGGAGACCTCACTAAATAATTCAATCGGTAGTAGCCTGTGAACAGTTTCAAGTGTGAAAGTGATTTAGCGGTTTACCTGGACCTCTTAGTCTACGAAATACACGTTGATACTTTCATTGTAGCGTGCGCGCAGCCCAGGACATCTAAGGGCATCACAGATCTGTTATTGCTCAATCTCATTATTGCTAAACGCAACTTATCCATTTAAGAAGCAATCGTCCTTTTTTATAGAACAAACAAAAAGGTAAGACTCCATTCATATTAGCATATACAAGCAAATACTATAAAAGTACTACGCATGAAAGCTCTGCAAAGCTTTAACGCCATAATCCTGATTAATTTCGTTATCGGAATTAACCAGATAAATAACTCCACGAACTAAGAACGGTCATGCACCACCACCCATAGATTCGAGAAAGAGCTATCAATCTGTCTTACTCATTTATATTCGGACCTGGTAAGTTTTCCCGTGTTGAGTCAAATTAAGCCGCAGGCTCCACTCCTGGTGGTGCCCTTCCATCAATTCCTCTAAGTTTCAGCTTTGCAACCATACTTCCCCCGGAGCCCAAAAGCTTTGGTTTCCCGGGGAAGCGACTGAGAAAGCCATAGTAGTTTGTGTTAAGCTTGCCAAATCTGTAAGTTTGACTTACTAGAAGATACATCAAGCCTTTAAGGACTATTGCTTATTTAGAGGAGAAGTACTTCGCTGGCATATAGAATTTTTGGAGAATCGATGATGCAATTTGCTCAAGGAGGAGGCCTTCAACCTCAAGAATCAAAAATTAAGTACATGCTAATTTATTTTTTTGGAAGTACGGGGATTGTTCACAAAAAATTCGGACCTCAGAAACAAACTGTTAACCAAATTTTTTTTAAAAAGAAATCCTTAAAAAGCTAAATGAAACCGTTCATCGCGTCAGAGCAGGCATTGAAGACACATGTATGTTACGTGTATGCTCCACAATGAGGGATTTCTCTCTGCTGCACCCGATGCGAGTTTTTGTGACTTTTTTAGTTCTGCTAGATCAAAAAACACTTGAAAGGATGCCATATTCGTATTGTCGATAACATCCAAAAGAGTGTAAACGAGGACCTGAAGATGATTTTAATTGAAGACCATAAATAAAAATAAAATTGTTACAAAAATAAAAATTAGTCCTGAAATTTTATCACAAACGTAATCATTAAATATTCCAAGGCGAACATTTAAATATTACTTAATTTTTGATATTATAAAATTATTCTAAATAAATAATGTACTAAAAAAAAAACTTAAGTAATATTTAAATGAAAAAAAAAATGTATTTTCATATTTTGGAATTTTAAAAATATCAAAGTTGATAAAATTTTTAGAACAAGTTTTATACAATAAGTGTAAAAGAGTAAAAAAAAACAAATTCTTACATATTAAATCTACTCTTAGTAAAAATATAAATTATAAAAATACGATCTGTCTGCATTAAAATTTTATATAATTCTACTTTTATTATTTCGATATCCAAAAGGAATAGCTTAACAAAGGTGAAGCCATAAGAGATCTATATGCAAATTTTAATACCAGTTTAAGAATAAACTAGAGTCTTATATAATATTAGTTCTTGGAAAGCCTTGAATTTAACAAATAATATTGCGAAATTTCGATTTTAATGAGTATATTTAATATAAAACTTGTGCAAAAAATATCGGAGAATAATTATTTTTTATATATTGTATTTTATGTTTGCCATAAAAATTTTGACATACAAAAAAATATATGGCAAAAACATCCTTGAAGTTCGAATATCCAAATTTAAATTAATCAAATATTTTTATTTTTATTTTTTTGTTGTTGTTTTGAAAAATACAAATTATAGTTAATCAGTAATAAAAAAAAATTTAAGAATATTTCTGTAATTTGACAACAATTACAAAAATACATAAATTATAATGAAAAATAAAAAAATGTGCTTAGTAAAAATATCTGATTTTTTAATATGATTAGTAAAAATATACAAAATCTTAGAAAAAAAATATCCTCATATTAATAGGCATTTAATTCGCGTTTAGATCGTTTATTCCCAAAGTGGTCTATATGGACCCCAAAGAGATGATTTCGATTTTTTCTTCTTCTTCTTCTTGCCAGAATGAATCCAATGAAGCATAATGTTGGATGGCGGAAATTTTCGTAGCCCCTCAGCTTTTTTATTAACTAACTTCTAGAGTGGTGACATTTTGGTTCATGTGTGCAGTCTGATAAGTCAGTGATAAATGCAGGAAAAGTAGCTGATATGAGCTTGTAGCATTTTTAAAAAGTTGTACGCAAGCGTTTTAAGAATGATCATAAATGTTTTTTCTATCGAAATTAGTTGTGTTTTCGTAGGATAACCATAATTTCCTATTTGGTCCCGCCATCTCAGCTAGTTTGTCCGGGTTATTTGCTCTAAATATGTTGTGTTGCTCTGGTGTCTCAAAAATTTCAATATTTTTTAAAGCCCAAATAAATTTTTTTTTATTTAAACACCACGTGACTAATAAAATATTTGGTCACTTTTTCTGATTTTAAGCATGAGTAGTTTAACGGATAATTTTAAGTTCAAGAGTATCTCACACACTTACTAAGGTTGGGTATAACTAGTTTAGATAATAATCTAAATCGTAATCTTAAATAACTGGTGTCCTTAGGAAAATCAAAATTTTTCCTTTTTTTAAAGTACACATATTGGTTGTGTTGGGATGTAGAATTTGTTGACCTTCTAATAATAGAAAAAAATTATTTTTTCCATTAACATCCGTTCATATTTTCGTTTAGAATTAGTTTACTAATCTATGCTAATAATTAAATATTTCTGTATAGATATGTGACCGTTTAACCTATTACGGTTATAGAGTATATAGGAAAGTCTAGAAAAACCGCGAAGATTGATGAAGAACGTGTACAAATGTTAAAGGCGTAAACGATTTGCTTTCATTGAACTTAACCAAGAAATGTATAGAAATCGACCGAAAAAAATAATATTAGAAAAAATTAACAATAGAAACTGGAAATGATCGATTTTCAGACCCTAACCTTGTTTGGTGGTGGCCTTCCCCTATTCTGAGAATAGTTTTTTTAAAAATTTGTCGCGGTTTCTATTACCATGCATGTCATATGGGTTGATGGTTAAATGAAACTGCATTACCTACCATATACTAATTATTTTCTGTCAATTCTCAAATTTCAAATGCCTATCGATCATTCGGTGCTATTGATAAGCTTTCATACAATAATAACAAATAATAATTATTATTTATCAGCTAAAATTATTAAGCGTATCTGGTATCTAAGAAGAAGTTCTTTGTAATTTTCTATGTTTTAAAATCCAATTAACTATAGAATATTACATTGAAGAATTACAACAAAAGCAGTTTCTATAGTCTTTGTTTATTCGTATTTAATGTCATGTCATGCTTAACAATTTACTAGCCATTACGTAATGTCAAAGAAGAAGAGATAATTTTCTATGAAAATCCATCTTCATGTTAGGTGTTAAAAATTTTCATTTATTGTAGAAACCAAATAGAACTGATGTACAGTAAATGATTTGGCATCGAAACGATTTTGGTAGTGTAGAGTCAAATCATTCAGACCACCGACAACAGGTTTGTAGGTTCGATTAACTAACTAACTGAACAAGGGTTTTTTTTAGTTATTAACCTTGGATCGATTTTTCCCATGATTATGCGGCCGTTTAGCACTTTTCGATTTATAGTCGTTTGATTGATGCACGTTCCAAATTAGATCCAAACTTTTCTAATGTTTACCATGTTTACCTTTAATGTTTCTACAACAGTTGATATGTGAATTCGGATTCCAAATCGAACAACTACGACCAGATACCGTATCTGACAATGATTGCGTCAGCGCATCGATCAACAAATCCAAAAAGGTTGAATTACAAAACAATTCATCAAAAAAAAAAAACACTATTGGTAGTAGGATAAGTACTTGAACATTTAAATGAGTTAGAAAATAAATAAACCAAAGCAGTTAAGATGGAAAATTTTAAGTAAAAGAAAAATTGTACGAGTGCGATTTGCATTTTGAACGCGAACGTGGGCAGCATTTCATGATTGTTGTTGGTTTTTTTTTATGAACAACCAACGATGACGATCATGATGATCCACAATAATCTAAGGTGTGTGATTTAAATCAATTCATTAAAATTATCAACAAAGTTGCTCAGACATTATATACTTGGGTTGGTTGGTATTAAAAACTGGTGCTGATTCTGGCACCTGACTATTTTCTGTGTTCGTTATTCAATAACTTGTACTGAAATGCAGCAATATTTTCTTAGAGTTTTTGTATCTGATCAAAGGAAGCTGCTGCATCACTGATGGACTCGTTTGTTGAACAAGAGGCCGATTTGAAGATAAAAGCTGACTCTCCGGCTGCTCCTTACGGGGTCAAGGCCGATTTATAGAATTTGCAGTATCAGTTTCTTTAGAGCTCTGGAACAATGGGGAATTTATGATGCGAAAGGAAATAAGTCTAATTGTTTGCCGCTGTTTACCGTCACATCGCCACCGATGCAGGTGTAATTTACAAGAAAATTACTAAACACCACTAACCAAAAGTACTTTCAGCCAATTACATCATCTGATCATACAACAAGAAACACAAAAAACAATTGCGCTTTTTACCTACCATGAACTATTCATTATTTGCTCGTATTCGTACCTTTAATTAATTAATTATTTTCCATCTTAAATGGTGTTAATACTGTATTATTGTTTTAGCACGGAAATACAAACAATTTACCTCATTTTGCTCTTGATCGATTGACACCATTTAACTAGAGTGTATTTTTTATCCAATTTTTTTCTTCTAAAATTTATAGTTTAGCCAAATGAACTTTGTGGTAGTAGTTAGTGAAAGTAAGCCCGTTTTTTTTTATAAATTACGTAAACGTTTTTGTTTTTTTGGTTTTAATATTATAAGTTATGGTAAAATTGGTTTTTAATCGTTTGATTGATAAATTAGAAAAAAATGTTGGTTTTTTAATAGATTTTTTGAAGAAAAAATTTATTGAAAAACTGTTTATTTTATATGATAATTAAAAGATAATTTATACAGGAGTATCCAATTTATATTTTGGAAAGTACATTTAAATAAGATATATTTAAAATTTAAATTTTGATAAAACTTTTAGTTTACTATATAACCTAAATGTTGCCATTATGTATTGGGTTGTCAAAAATTAAAGACAATTTTCTTACAGTGAATTAATATTTTATTCAATTAAATATTGTCCAGTCTAATCCAATACCCTTTGCTATCTTTCTGGCAGTATCATGATTTCACGCTCATAAAATTTTTGTTCTTTGCTGGCAAAAAACTGATCCAAGTAATTTTATGACCTCCTCATTTGAATTAAATGTTTTACAGTCTAAACAATTTTGTAGACACCGGAACAAATGATAATCGGAAGGTTCTAGGTCTGGAGAGTATGGTGGGTATGGCAGTATATCCCATCCAAGCTCTAAAAGCTTTGGTCAAACTTGTATGTGGTTTCGCATTATCCTGTTTGAACACTATACCTTTCCTATTGACCAATTCTGGTCTTTTTTCTTTAAGTGAATCATTCAATTTCTCCAACTGATGACAGTACACTTCAGAATTGATTGTTGTGTTGCTCGGTAGCAGCTCAAAATAAACGATTCCTTTGAAATCCCACCAAACAGGTAGCATAGCCTTTTTTTGATGAATATTGGCTTTCGAAGTGCTTTGATCCGGTTCATCTTTTCTACTCTAGGATGTTTTGTGCTTAACATTGTTGAAGACAACCCATTACTCGTCCCTATTGATGATAAGCTTCAAAAATGGATCATTTTCTTGACGTTTGAGAAGCAAATCATATGTCGAGATTTGAGATTTAGCAGTTTCAAATGATCATGAACGGTCGAATTTGATAAATTTAATCTCACGAGTTGTAATTCGCCGGTTTGCATCAATTAATACCTTTATTGTGTCTTCATCAGCTTCAACTGGCCTTCCAGAACGTGGTGTATCTTCGAGATCAATATTGCCGGATCGAAATTTTGCAAACCAGTTTTGGCACTGACGATCACTTAATACATCTTCTCCATACAAATCGGATAATTTTTTCTTGCTTGAACAGCATTTTTACCTTTTCTATAGTAAAAAAGTAAAATATGCCGAAAATACAGTTTTTCACTTTCCATATTTAAAGGGATATCAACCAAAAACTACTATACAGAATCAATCGAATTTTTTCACAAGCAAGTCTTGCTATGTCAGCTGTCAAAATACATATGATTATGCGGCTTAAGTATGAAGTTGGTTGTGAAAAAATTCAATTAAGTCCTCTGTTGAGAAACAACGAAATTACTTTCTTGACAACCCAATAAAAGAGATAAAGTTTTTAGAAAGATTTTTATAAAACTTATTGCAGGACTCAATTCGTTTGAGGTAATTTTTAATGAATTTTTAATATATTTCGGGTTGTAATTTTGGGCATTACTTGATGGATTTTAATTTTTGATTGCATCAAAGTTTAATAATTATCTGCGTAAACTTTATCTATTACTTAGTCTTATAAGAAAAAAAGTCCAACGCTGGCAAATCGCAGTTTCTTGAAGGCCGAAAACTCGAAATTAGGCGTCTTTAGAATTTTGCGCTCAATAAAGTAAAATTTTTTGGAACCTTTTTTTTAAAACTTACATAGTTTAGATGAATATCTTTAAGTTAAAGATAGAAAAATTTGGTTATCATAGGGCTTTAGGACTCAGAATTGATAGTCTATCTACATTTTCAAAGAAATATGAGCCAATGACAATTTCAACCCCCGGATAAAATGGCTTCTACATAGTTACCGATCCATCACCCAATCGGCGTATCTTCTGTACAATTTGAACAATCTTTTTTATAGTTAATCGATAAAAAAAGACAAAATATTTATTTTCTTAAATAACATATTTGCTTAACTACTATCAAATGACAAGACTGTCTTTTCCAAACGAGAAAACATGGATAGTGCTTCAAAAAAAAAAAAACTATTGGAAAACTATCAATTTAATATGATAATTATAGGATAAATAATATTTATTGCCGTGATTAGTAGAAAATCATATAAATTATAAATTTGTATGCAGTTAAAATCAGATAGTTTCTTTTTAAAAAAAAGGAAATTATCATAATTCCGTGGCAAATTTTCAATGACAAATAAATGATGATTTTAGCAAACATAACTTATAGTATTGTATTTTACTAATAACTATAAATACTGTTATTTCAATGAAAAAGCTCAATTGAAAGTAAACCTGTACAATATTAATGTATGAATAAACAAAAAGCTAATGAACGTGGAGCACATTGTACATAACGAGTATGGCTGTATCTACCACCTTGTGGAGTCTGCTTTAGTTTTTTACGAAAACAACAATCAATTGGCAACTGACGCTTTGCAAATAATAATCGGCATTAGACAAACTGGCATAATTCGCATATTAGACGTAGTCGTGAATAGTCAGCCATTCTTGTACCAACCACAATTCACGTGTAATTCATGTAATAAGCTCTACTGTTAATATTTCACACTATTATGGTGGAAAATTAATGAACTGGTGCAGCCTTTAGCTATCATTTATGCTGGAAAAATAAGTTCATTTGCTGATTTATGATTTTGAATGCTCATTTATTTATACGAGAACGTCATGGACTTTTACTTAATTTTTGGCCTCCGCTCAAACATACACTAGCATAGGTTAAATGCTATCTGCTCGAAAATATGAAATCTGCTCGGAAAATGCATATTGTACGTGCTTCTCAGCTAATGGAAATCTTTTAGCTCCAATGGTGAGATCTAGAGTAATTTTCTACTATACTCGCGATTCCATGATTTATTCACAATTTCAATGTTTTTCGAAATGTTTAACAAGCGAATTACTGACATTCTATACAATCCAAATAGTAACGATTGTGCTGTGTTTTTTTA
Source organism: Atherix ibis (assembly GCA_958298945.1). Classification (NCBI taxonomy): domain Eukaryota; kingdom Metazoa; phylum Arthropoda; class Insecta; order Diptera; family Athericidae; genus Atherix; species Atherix ibis. The sequence continues at coordinate 118,166,803 of OY282606.1, forward strand.
ATATTTTTTTTTTTTACTATTATAACTTGTAAAAGCATAACTTTTCTTATTCTAGTTTTTTTTTACAAAATAAAAAATAAGTCAAGGTAGTCAATATATGTACAGGTATATGTGGTCAAATTGAATGGCAAAAAAATAATCTTTTCATTTTATAGTAGTTTAGTGTCTACTCGGTTGGAAGAGAGATTCAAGAAAATAATACAAATTTAAAAAACCCTTAATCTACCCTTACAATATTATAAGCACCTCTAATCAATAGTTTAGAAATTCGGATTATTTTAAATGGGCAAATATTAACTACTAGTAAAATTTTTTAAGGCAATCCCAAAGTGTGAAAAAACTAGTCAAAATAAATAGAATTTGTTTTTAGAATGGAAAAGTCATGACTTTTTCAGAAGCTTTATTTTTAAATGTAGATAAAATGGTATTTAGTAATAATTTGACAAAAAAAAATACGGCGGATCATTGAGAGCGATCTGGTAATACTATTTGTACTCATACCTCAACTAAACGATCAAATATGATTTTCCTTCCACATAGCTTATACATAAGGTTTGATCTTGTTCCACAACTACGTGTGATAAATTACGAAAAAATGGAAGAATCCTGCTGTTGGACGCAAGCTGTTGGACGCACACGAGGTCTGTTCAAAAACTATCGCGAATTTGGTGTTTTTTTCAAATATTATTTATTTATTCATGAATATCTATTTTGTCCCCTTCAACGTAATCCCCACCAAATATTATACATTTGTGGCAAGGTTTTTTTCCAATCCTCGAAGCACTTCAAAAAATCATTTTTTGTGATCGTGTTCAGCTCCTCCTTCGATGCCGTCTTTATCTCCTCAATCGTAGCGTAGCGTCGTCCTTTTATGGGGCTCTTCAGTTTCGGGAATAAGAAAAGGTCACAGGGGGCCAGATCTTGTAAATACATTGGCTGCGGCGTTATTAGTGTGTTGTTTTTGGCAAAAAATGGCAAAAGCCAATTTTTGTTCTTCCACAAATCCGGTCGTTTCTGGCGGATTGCTTCGCGCAACTAACTTGGAGGTAATACTTCATATTGACCGTTCTACCCTGTGGCAAGAACTCATGATGCACCACACCCCTGCAATCGAAGAAAACTGTAAGCAAAACCTTCACATTCGATCAAACTTGGCGCTTTTTTCGGTCTTGGCTCGTTCGGCAGCTTTTATTGATTCGTCACCAGTTATGACCCTCTGGAGCAACTTTGGGTTGGCGCGGACAGAGTTCAACAGCTCCTTAGCAATGTTAATGCGATGTTGTTTTTGGTCGAAATTGAGGCAAAAATCGTAGAAGAGCCAGAACACGTGCAAGGAAATCAGCTGTCAAAAATTAACTGAACATTCAACATGGCCGTACTTGTCGCCTTAAGTGAGAGACATGAGTACCAACATAAGGCCACAAAAAAATCGAAAATTGAATATATGTAACCCGTTGAAATTCAAAATTCGCGATACTTTTTGAACAGACCTCGTATATGATTTTTGGCGGGCCTATCTCAAGGAGGTCTTTAACAGCAAAAATCAAGTCCATACAAAGTTGTTTTTTCGATAGTACGGGAGTCGTTTATAAAGGATTTGTACCTCAAGCACAAATAATAAACCAAAATTTGTATAAAGAAATCCTTGAAAGACTCAGAAAAAGGATTCTTCCAGTCAGATCAGAGACAACACCGCCTGGCACATGGGTATCTCCATATTGATTTTTGGTCGGAAAAAGGTACAGCTGTAGTTCCCCTTTATTGATCTGATCTAATTCTGTGAGATTATATGTCTGTTTTCCAAAATTAAAATATACTGGAAAGCTTTAAGGTAGCATGAAGCATTTTTAAATGGCCAAGAAGCAGAAAAAGGCTAATCTCAATCAGAGAGGTTTTCAACATCAAAAAATGTTGAAAATGTGGAACTAGTGAAGTCTCCAGAACCTATAGAAAAAAGGGTTAATTTAGTTTTTTATAAAGAAAGACCTTAAAAGGCTTAGAGAAAAGATCATTCAAGTCAGATCGGATAATGTAGACATTGGATAATCCGCCATGACAAGGCTTCTTGTCACATGGTCATCAACAAGTTTTCGTCAAAAAAAAGGATTTGTGTGGTTCTTCAGCCCCCTCTTCTTATCGTAAGTCTGTATAACTTTTCTTTTTTCCCCAATAATATCCAAAGGGGTGTAACTGGCAATTACAAAGGAAGCCTTTCAGTTCTAGTACGCCCAAGTAGAATTCTTTAAAGGACATGGAGTTGATGAATAAAAATATTGGATCTAAATCGCAACATTTGATTAGTTTGAAAGAAAATCATAAGGGAATGTTCAATATCAATAGTAGTTACCAAAGCGGACAAGATTTGATTACAAAAAGTTGGTGCTCGTCTACCTGTTGGAATGTTATTTTTGAGGCATGAACAAAATGAAATCGAAAGTAAATTTCGATTAGAATTTATTCTCATGTGAAATTATTTGATTTGATATTCGATTCGATTGAAGATGATATTCGTATAGGCAATCATGAAATATGTTTGTACTCATACCTCAACTAAATGATCAAATATGATGGGTCGGATGCTGATGAGGAATACCAAAACAAACTAAATTTCGATAGCTTCCGATAGAAATGATTCCGATTTTCATTTATAAAATGCGTTAAACTTTCGATATTGAAAATATCTAAACTCGATTTAGTTAACGTATGTGTCTGTGTATACACAATATTTGAAAATAAAAATACTTTTGATTTTAATAAATGGACAAACTCAGTAAGTAGACGAAAGGTTTGAATAGCATCGCATCTTATTATTTGGCATTAGAAAGGCAACAATCATTTAAGCCACTTAATCAAAATTCATTTCTTGATGGCTTTAATGTTGCTTTAGATAGTTTATTTTTCATTCATTTCACAGATTCGTAGGCAAAAATTTCGGATGTTTCGACAAAGAGCTCGCGTGAAAAGTGAAATGGCTCTAAAAGTAAAAATCGTTTTGAATTTCGATATTCTCTGAGGGGCATCCCTCTTGGGTGATTTGACTAATACTACATGAATAGACTTCATTGGCATACCGATCCGCATACGAATTTAAATAAGTCTTGCGCTTCATCTTATGCAGTTACGAGTAGCTAGCAGCCTAGAGTGATCATTAGTCTACCCAAGGCCATATAATTTCACCTGTTCAACAGAAATTATCATGAATATGCTGCAAGTATACGAGTAGCCCGAGATGTGTTGAATTCTTTTAGGCATTCTATAGCCACCAGCCAATCCGGGTTACTCCTTCTTAGTTGGCAATCTATCAAGCCCACTATTATGTGTACATACACGAAGTCCCTCTTGGCATTCTATCACCTTTTAGAAGAAATTTTCCTAAAACATCTTTCACATATTACATATGCGCATATGCATTCGACGTGAGTGCATGGTAATGTAGAAAAGTCCAGATGAAAATGTACCAAAACTCTTCATTTTGCACTTGGACTTAATCTGACTGGGCAATTATCTAATTGCAGGAACAATAGTACTCGTAGCTCTTCGTTCGATCTAATTGCACTTTAGCCTCGATAATACAATTAGGCTAACCATTGGATCAATCTTCCGGATATCATGCCAACTCAATACGAATGGAATGTGCGTCTAATTGGGCCAATGAGGACAGTAGTTGGCCCCAAAATGCTAGTCGCCAAACGAATTCTAGTTAAACAACTCTAGTAGACATACGGAATCGGTTGCATACGCTTTATTTACTAAATTTATATGAACCACGATAATTTTTAATATCCTGCCTCCAAGCTAATATTGATCACTTCGTATCACTCAAAAGTGGAGAAACGTGCCCGAGTTTCGGATTCGTCGACGACACTATAAGACTCGCCACTTGCTTGTACTACAAGAGTTCATCCCATTGCACATTTGGGTACGAAGATGTTGTCAATAACATATTTTCTATCAAAATGCAACTTTCAATTGAATCAGACTTAACGTACTAGCGATAGAACAACTTTTTCTCTGACTGATTGATTGACACAAATGTGTGTCTCTAGTGCACTCTACACGATCATGATTAATTTATGCAACAAAAAAAACCTAGAAAATTATTCTGATCAACTTTTACCAATTAAACTTAAATTATTATTTTCACAGTGTACATCTTATAAGATTATAGAAGAGAATAGAGTTATTCTTTTAATTTGTTTATTTTAAACCAATAATAATAATAGTTTTTAGGTTAATTATTGATTACCGGTGAATATTAACGTATTTTCTTTTTTGCAATTTATTCTCGAAAATTTTTTGAAATGAATATTAACGTATTGAAAAGTCTCTTTTAATTAATTTCTATACTGGAAATAATTTTAAAATAAACCATTGGAATTTGCCACTTTAAATTGGTTTTTTTAATAAAAAAATAAAAAATTCTACCGTAAAAATTTAAGACTTCCATTTTGGACAATATTACGAGTAGCAAGGATCTACATGTATTATCCATTTTGTCGTAGAAAAAGTCGATCCCTATTATTTAAGAACTGTATTATAAATATATAATTTAGTATAATATGTGTTTTGTGAAAAATTTGACATTCTACATTATAGATTCTGTTAGCTACCAAACAAAATGTTAAAATTTCTATAAAAATGGTAACTCCTGACGTAGCGCCACGTTTCGTGCTTTAATTGGAGAAAATTGCCTTCACCGATGAGACTCATTTCTTCAATAAGTGGATTTGGCAATAAGGAAAATTGGAGAAGTCATTTGTGAAGAACTCATTATGTTCGCGAAAAGTGACTTTTTTTGGAATGCATTTTGGTCTAAAACTTGCCGTTGTACCGATATTTCTTAGAAAATGAAAAAGAAGAGATCGTTTCCGTCAATTTTGAGTGCTATGACTTTAGTATAATACTGTTTTTTTACCAATACTTAAAGATTTTAATCTAAACCATATGGAGTTTTAATAAAACAGTAACAAAAGCTACAAAACATAACGAATTTTTGTTTTATTGAGCGAAAAGTTCTTAGGATATGTAATTTCGAGATTTGATGATGTTACGAGGGTCGTTCAATAAGTCCTTAGAAAAAGATGGAAAAAAACTGTTTTTAAAAAAAAATTTTTTTATATTTCAACATAATCTACTTTTAGAACACTTTTCTAACCGTTTGGAATTTTTAGGATTTCGAAAGTTCTGCAAAAAACTCATCCGTTTGAGCAATGACGTCCTCGTTGGAAGTGAACCGTCGTCCGCCAAGCCATTTCTTCAGATTGGGGAAAAGCAAATAGTCACTCGGGGCCAAATCTGGTGAATAAGCGGGATGCTGCAACAATTCCATTCTCAATTCCAAAATTTTGGCCATGGAAACAGCGCAGATGTGCACACGCGCATTGTCCTGATGCAAGAGGATTTTTTTCTTCTTCAGATGGGGGCGTTTCTCTTTGATTTTCTCGCTCAACCGTTGCAATTACGACGCGTAATACGCTCTTGTTATTGTTTTTCCTTTTTCCAAGTAGTCGATAAAAATGATGCCCTGCGAATCCCAAAAGACCGTGGCCATCACCTTGCCGGCCGATGGCACAGTTTTTGCCTTCTTCGGAGCTCGTTCACCCTTGAAAATCCACTGTGATGACTGTCTCTTTGTTTCTGGAGTGTAGTAGTGTATCCAGGTTTCGTCCACAGTGAGATATCGATGAAGGAATTCGGCAGGATTGCGATGAAAGAGTGCCAACATATCCTCAGAGTCCACTACACGATTGCGCTTATTCTCCTCTGAGAGCAAACGCGGCACCCATCTTGCCGATTTTTTTCACAGACAATTTTTCATGCAAATTGAAGCGACTGTACCTTGTGATATGCCCGTGGCCTCAACTAATTCGCGCACTTTAATTCCCTGACCGTTCAAAATCAAATCGTGGATTTTGTCGATGATTTCAGGAGTAGACACCTGGGCGTCCTGAACGATGTTCATCTTTTGTGGATGAACGGCCACGTTTAAATTCATTCACCCAATTGTAAACCGTTGCAAACACAGGTGTAGATGTGCCATGAACTGCATCCAACTCGGCTTTGATTTCTTTCGGGCTTAAGCCTTTCAAATGGAGATGTTTGATGACAGCCCTAAACTCGCTTTTTTCCATTGTTATGCACAAATAAATGTCGTTAGCTTTAATCGACAATATAAATTGACCTACGCTATAGATGGAGCTTTTTCATTTCTTGTCGATAATGGTACTTACAAAAAAAAATCTTTACCGATACTACAAGCGCAATTTCTCGGATTTTCTAAGGACTTATTGAACGACCCTCGTAATTGGCTTCGAAGATCGTGCGATTTCATTGAACTTTTTTTTGTAGAGTTATACATTTACATAGTTAATTCTGAAATTTTAGAGTATTTTCAAACCAACACCCATCCTGTAATGGCCGTACTAAAGCCTTTGAAAAGGTCATAAAAAATTACCTCAAAAGGGTTGAGCCTCGCAAGCAGTCGCGTGGCAAATATTTAAATAATTTTATATTTTTGTATATAATGACAACGTTTAGATAATATAAAAATTTAAATATTTATCAAAATCTGAATTCTAAATGCATTCTATTTAGTTTTACTTTCCTTAGCACAAAATTGGATAATCTTTTAAATCGAGAAAAAAACCCTACAAATGTTTAGTTTGTATAAAATTTTCTACAAGTTATCATTAAACTTTTTCCAAGAAAATCATCCTGCATTAAAAGGTATTTGTTTTTTTTTATTAATTCAATTTGTATACTTTTTCTAAAATCTCTTTCAAATTAGTTTTCGTAATAAAATGTTCTTTATGGGTAAATATTAATTAAAAATATTACTCGTACTGTCACATTAACCATTGTTAAAATGTGTACAAATTTAAGACATTTTTCCGCATAAGAAGAAGAGTAAATATTGCATAATAATCTCTGAAATAAAATCAATTTTCTTTAATAACAAGAAAATTTATTAAAAAGCAATAAAATCCGTTAGTGATTGTAGTATTTTCTTATTAAGATGTAAATATGTCGATGAGTATGTGCAAGTATAGGTATTGGTTAAATCAATATTTGAAAAGAACGTTTCTATGCTGTTTGGTCAATGCAAGAATTCCTATTTTGACATTGAAAAATTGAAATTGCAGAGGAACGACAAATCCAATGACTTCAGGGAACTTTTCCAAAGAAATTTTCAGCATGTCTGCACAATGCCAAAAGATGAAGATACACCCAAGATAGAACTATCTGGCGATGGTTGAAATACGTTCTTTTTTGCCAAATAGCATAAATGGCAAATGGCGATTGCCAATACCGAAATGAACGCATTGATTTCTTATTGAATTGAACAGAAACTCTTTCTTTGATCAATGACCTCGTCTCGTATGAAGCTTTTAAATGCAATTTAATAGTTCATTTTATACTTGATTCTTAATCCGCGAACAAGTTTTTTGACCAATTCAACGATTTGTCTACGCAAATGAATAAATACTCGCAACATATCTGTCCAAAGTCCCCCACGTCTTCACCTGCATACGGTAGAGCGAATGTGCCGGACAACAAGGTACCAAACAGTTATTGTAGTATAGTAATAGCAAAAATTACGAATAAATAGCGTATGACAAACGGTCTGCACATAAGATCAGATATCCTCTATTCAAGACGTGATAATAAATTGCAATCGTTTGCAGATCGCATTTTATGGATACACTCAATCAATCAAACGTATTTTTACAGGTACAGTTTTGTATTAAATTTTTTTTTTCGTTGTTTTTGTATAATTAGTGTGCGCATAAAAGCTGATAAAATTTTTAAGCCGGAAAATTTTCTGTTCAATTGAAATAATTCACATTTAAATAATAGGAATTAAGAGAATTTGCAACATTTTGAGTTCATCGACAATTTGGGTACATTACTCGGTAAATAAGAAGTATGGAAGAAAAAAGAAACAAATTCGCCGGTAATTTTTCATTATAATCTTTATTGTTGTAGGATTTCTTAAGAAAAAGCCAACCATAGAAGAAAAAAAGCTTTTGTGCCAAATAAAATTATAGATTTTGTTTGTTAATACACCCAGAATGTTATAAATATATTTTTTTTTTAAATTGCGCTCTACAAACTCGTCGATAATGTACAAAATTGTTAATGAAGAAAATTTAGCTCAAACTAATAATACCTCATATAATATAATCGAATATAAAAAAAAAATATTAATTTATCTTTTATTATTATAACAGTTGTCGATTATAACAGTGTAAATAAGAATTTGTACAATAAATTGCGAATATGGCGAAATATGTGGAAGTGTTTTTGAATTTGTCGTAAAATCAACAAAAAACCCACTCGAGTATTTAAACCTATTTGCATATTTGTTTATGGCTAATTACGGGTTTTTCTTTAGATAATTTTTTTTTGGAGCATATTCTTTTTGGTACTCGTAGTTTGCGATTTTACAAAGAAAATTTTTCATTGCACTGCATTATCGGTGGTGTCGCCCACTATTTGAGCGATTAATTAATACTCGTTGCGGTGGTTATGGTGGTGGTGGTCAACGGTCGATTCTTTTGTGGAGGTGTACGAATCTTCCATCCAAAAGGTGGCTAAGCAAATACCTACATAAGCCAATCTTAAGATATTTGGTCGATTTGTCAACGCTTATCATTCTACCTGCAATCATATATCTTAGAAATGATTATTTGCTAGCAAAAAGTACCTATCCGACTGTAGTTTTTTGTTGTTGTAATGCATGCACAGAACCAGGTAAAACGTAAACATAAAATATCATCTAATACTTTTGGTATAATGACAGTGAAAGTTAACTACGAATCGATATGAATGGACTTTGTGGCTGGGATTTCGACCTTTTTTCGGTAGTTTTTTTTTTCTTTTCTCAATTTATTTTCTAATGCGTTCACTGAACTTGTTTCGTTTCTATAAGCGAAGCAAATAATCTGCGCACGCCTTAGTTAAGTCACCACAACTATTCACATTGAACGCTTCCCACTGTGAATGACGTATTTTTTTGCAGCCCCACAGTTGTCCAAATCTCCATAGGAAGTCAGTCAATCAGTTGGAGGTTTTTTTTTTTTTTAATTTTATTGTTCTTCTATTTATTGAGAAGGTAAAGTATCGTTCGTATCTAACAAGGAAAATTTAATGGAAAAAAAATGTTGTAACAAATACAAGTATTAGACACCGAAAGTGATATTATTGTCGAATTGCTATTGTACATTGTTAGAGAAAAAGTGTTGGATTATTGCTCCACTTTTGACTATACAAATTGGAGTTAATTTGTTTTGACTAATTGATTTTATTAAATTTTTTTGTTGTTGTTGTTGTTGCCATAATATATGTCAATAAAAGAGGGAGTGATTAGTGAGAAATGATTGCATTTCTTTCAACAAAAAAAAAAATTTTTTATTCTCTTGTAATATTTTGTTAAGTATTTAAAAAAAAAAGGAAAATTCAAATTCAATTTTAATATTGAACAATTAAGCTTTATCTAGAAAGTTTAACAAGCAAATTTGTATCTAAGACAAACATTAAATATTATTTTTTTTTTGGAAAATTGTTTTATTTAAAATCATAAAAAAAACCATTTGCGAGCTAGTAATTAGATGTGAAAAGGCAACAAATACTGATCGATCAAGATATGGGAAACTTTTTTTAGATTTGATTGATAGAATGATTCTAAAATTTACATATGTTCACAGAGGCTACTGTCGATGACCACATAATATCCTTTCTATTGGCGGTAAATATAACAAAATCGTGTCTAGAATATTATTAAATAGAAGTTCCCGTTTCCATAGCAAACTTTAGGAAATTAAGACCTGCAATCAATCTTCTCAAATAATCTTGCAGCCTTAGAATGCTAAACAACTAAAATATTGATTTGTGTTGACTTGCAGAGCGAGCTGATCAACTGACGGAGAAGGCCTCACCTTCGCTTGCCGCATCTAATGGCATTCAACATATTTGGCTGGCTCAGCAGGGGAAGATTTATTTCCATACATTGAGTCTACTCAACAATCACTCTCAGATTCTGGGTAAGGATAATTTTCATACCGCACTCATCTATGGTTTCCTCTTAAGTAACTAACGTCGTCCTTTCTTTTATTCATGTGGTGTTCAACTTACAAATGAATGCCACTTAATCCAGAAGTTCTTTTTGAATAGGACTCCTTGCATTGCTTAGCTCATAGCCCCAAGAGCACCTTTCCCAATTCCGTTCTTTAATTTTATAAAATAATCTCTTACTCTGCATAAAGTTTAACGACTTCTAAATTACTTCCGCCAAGTTACATTCAACCAATTTCATTAGGTAAACTGGCAATGCCAACTCACACGTGACATAATGTCTTTAAGTGGCCTTATTGTTGTGGCGCTATTAAATGGTCCATGCCATATGTCTCTTATGGACCTTAAATAATATGACAAACAATGTCGCTATTGGTCCAGTCTAAGTATCTGTGCTTATAGTATTAGTTGGCATTCTGTTAGTATGCAAGGAAGATTGGGAATAACTGCGGCACCCACCGGAACTAAACACTTATTTAATCGTATTGCCTTAAGTACTGGGTCGGCAGATGGACCATGACTGACTTTGAGAGCGGCAAGGTATTTCATCGTCTGCGACTATCAATCGGCCGCACCTCCCCGTAATATAGGTTTATTATTAATAATAACTTTGTTATTTGGAACTATCATTAAATAAACTATTGTACGAGGTCTGTTTAAAAAGTACCACGAATTTTGAATTTCCACGGGTTACGTTTATTCAAATTTTTTTATTGCGTTATGTTGGTACTCATGTCTCTCACTTATGCCGACAAGTTCGGCCATTTTGAATGTTCAATTAATTTTTGAAAGCTGCTTTGCTTCCACGTGTTTTGGCTTGTCTTCGATTTTTGCCTCAATTTCTACCAAAAACAGCATCGCCTTAATATTGCTAAGGAGCTGTTGGACTCGGTCCATGACGACCCAAATTTGCTCCAGAGAGTCATAACTGGTGGCGAATCATGGGTTTATGGTTATGAGGTGGAAACCAAAGCTCAATCATCCCAATGGAAGCTGCCGGACGAGCCAAGACCGAAGAAAGCGCGCCAAGTTCGGTCGAATGAGAAGGTTTTGCTTACAGTTTTCTTCGATTGCAGAGGCGTGGTGCATCATGAGTTCTTGCTACAGGGTAGAAAGGTCAATAAGAAATATTGCCTGAGGGTTATGCGCAAGCAATCCGCCAGGAACGACCGGATTTGTGGAAGAACAAAAATTGGCTTTTACACCATGATAGCGCCCCTGCTCACGCATTGTTGCTTGTGCGCGAATTTTTGGCCAAAAACAACACACTAATAATGCCGCAGCCACCGTATTCCCCAGATCTGGTCCCCTGTGACTTTTTATTGTTCCCAAAACTGAAGAGCCCCATGAAAGGACGACGCTACGCTACGATTGATGAGATAAAGACGGCATCGAAGGAGAAGCTGCACAAGATCACAAAAAATGATTTTTTGAAGTGCTTCGAGGATTGGAAAAAACGTTGGCACAAGTGTATAATATCTGGTGGGGATTACTTTGAAGAGGACAAAATAGATATTCATGAATAAATAAATAATTTTTGAAAAAACACAAAATTCGCGATATTTTTTGACCATACTTCGTACATAAAATTTTCCAGTTTCTAATAGTAGAAAAAAACCAATTTTCTGAACAGAACCTATGTTCTAAAATTCAGTAATATTTTTGTATACGAATAACATTAAAGTACTTAATAAGGACATGTTTGTGTATATATCAATCTAAACAAACATCAATATTGACTGTTTAAAAATAACACCAAAGTATGCCGCTTATCCTTTTCCAAATCTTTTCTTTAATTTTATAAAAGAATCCAATATGCTCCATAAAATTTAACTATTGTACTTCCAAGTTATGTTCGATCGGTTTTATTAATTAAACTGGTAATGCCAACTCACATACACCATGGTGTCTTCAAATGGCATGTAAACTGGCCCCATAGCACATGCCTTAGGAACGTCATATACAAACAAAGCCATTCGCAATCACTTTTTTCGCAATGTGCATAAATACCGCTTAAAGAAAACCTGTTCAATTACAGTGTGAATTCGATGTTGTACCTTTTGTCCTAGAATAACATAACTGTGTGCAATACAATATAAATAATGAGAAGCGAAACCAACATCAATAGTAATAATAATAATAAATGGAAAAGTGTAAATGACGCGACTGCCCACTCATCGAGATCGACATCAACTACCGATATCGATATTAACATCGACATCGTCATCGTTCAATTCGAGACAATATTCAAAATATACAAAAGCTCCACATGTGGTATTGGGAAATTTGGAGCCGTTAATTCAGTACGAAAATCATACTTTGACAAAACTTTCAAGTCAACAATTTACGCAAATAATTGATTGAATTGTGAAAAATCGATACGATCGGGAGTACGTTGGTGGATCGATGATTTCTCGCCACCTAAACAGGTACTTGTCCTGCTCGATTTAATCTGCTCGCCGATGTATCCGATACCAATGATCTGCTTCCAAGACTTTGTTCAAGAGCCACTGGCTATTCGATCTCTCATATCGATACAAACTGTATGCTTTCCGCATAATTACATTAAAGTGCGTTGTGCTCCTTACACTATTCGGTATTCGTCTATCCCTTATATCATATTTCCGCTCAACTTTCCAAGTACGAGTACTACTTTCATTTTCGACTATTACGAGTATCTGCAAATTTTTACTCAGAGTTTCATCAAAAAATGTTTTTCATCTCTGATCTGGTAAATTTTTGTTAAATAATCGGGATTCTATAGGCTCTTTATACTAATATTACCAACCGTTTTTGTAAATGGACTCCCCCACTTATCCTGATGAGGAGGAGGTCTTGTTGCAATGTCGGCTTAGTATATTGGTTGGTCACTTGCAAAATGTGGTCTACTTTACTCTCGTATAAATTGGCCTGGTAAATGAATATGTTGTTAGGTTTTGAAATTCTTGTAATTTACAATTTACATTCCATTAGTTCATTTTGCACCCGAAATTACGTCAACACCACTAATTCTCCGCTAAAAGGTATTTTTCTACTTTTCATTTATTCATTCTTCAAAATATGTAAACTTTTTGTTGATGTTTCTTTTTTTTCGGGGTATTTTATAAAGAATTCATTAAAGCTTTTGATACTAAGACCTATTGGCAAAGTACCAAATCGATTCCATTCACCTTTGGTACAGCTTCTGAAACTTTTGTATTTTTGCCAAACTTACTCAATTACCTCATATGAATGAAGTGTATTTTAAAAACATAAAAACGATATAATGGAAATGGTTGAGGATTTCATAAAAATTGACTTTTCATTTTTGGAAAAATTCGCTTCTATCTTTTCTGTGTCAGATTTTTTCGCAGCTAATATGTAAGCACAGCAGACGACGCCCTTTCGATAGTATTGAATCGATTCTTTTGGCAAATAACGAAATGCATTCCCAATACGCGTACGTCACCTTTTTTGTTCGAAAATCCATTAAAAGCATTAAAGTTTTTGATCGCATTTCTTTGGAATTGGAAAATAGTCTTAGTTGGCGACTGAATGACTAGACAAACTTCGGAGGCAACGCAGAATAAGAAATTACCAATGTGTGATTACACCTACGAGTGAATACATAGTTTGCAGGTAAAATTTTGTTTATTGCAATATTTTCCGAAACTATTCAAGAAATTGTGTAATTTTATCATATTTGTGAATAGAGGAATTTAAGTTTACAAATCTTGTTCATCCTATCCGGATTTTAAGTAAACCATTCTTGTTTATCATAGCGTGAACAACAAGAAGATTTTCTAAAAATGAAGAAAAGTAACAGGAGTAAACATCCTTTAATGCTTCTCTTAGATTACTCGTAGTTTCTTAAAACAAGGAAATCTCATTGTCATTGCCTTTTGTAAGTGTCTTTATATGTTTTTGGGGATATGCAAGAGGATTATTGTGGGAATTTTTTTAAAGGACAAACAGACAATTTACAAATGTAATGAACTGATTCTAATGGATCATACTAGCATCGACAGATTCTTCGGAGGACATGCGATTGAAGGAATTGTATTTGATGGGAATTGGCTGACCCCCAGAGTTCTATTCTGTATGTCCATATGGGTTCCATTACTGTATTGTATGTAACTTTTTTGTCGTTTCATTGCTTTCTTTAATTTTGTGCATGGGTTCTAGTAACGAACCAGGATTGTTGAGTGGCATAATATTACCGTTGATATATATGGGAAGGGATTAAGAGTAAAAGTAACATGAATACTATTTTGCTAATGTGGTTTTTGGGTTCTTGTGACGTGATAAGATCGCAGTGACATTAGCATATATGCTTGTGTCGTTGAAAGAAATGTCGTGGATATAAATATTGTACAAAATCATTAATATCAAAATTAATTTCAATAATAAGGACAGCATAAGATGCAAATTTGGCTCCCCGTAAAAACTATTCGGAAGCCAACATAATATGATTTTAAATCGATCGAAAGCCTAAGCATGGGGCACTTTTAAAATACTGCTGTGGTATTTGAAAAAAAAAAATAACATCGAGCACCATAATAATTTGCTTTTACTCACCTGAAATATCATATACCCAGAATCGTACATCCAAAAATCTTCCGGAGTATGTCCAGGTTTGCTTAATTGAATGGCGAGGCATCGCTGCAGTATTAGCCGGCAGCGTTGCGGCCCACCAGGTGATTTAGTTCCCATTGTGTTAGTGATCCTGTTAGTGTCAGGTTTTTTTTTATGATAGAGTCCGCACCAGAGAAGTCGGTTCGATAGGGTGCGACTCCTTCCACAAGAAAACGTCTTAACGTGTCGGCTTGAGTGGTTGCTATGTAAACTCAAATGCGGATGACACCTTCCCGTTTGGTTGACATCTTCGGAAGTTTTCTGGAAAAGTCAAAAACAAAACGATTAAATAACATATAAAAAATTAATGAAAAATGAATAGGAGGATCTAAAGTGCTGTAGCGATATTATCCGATATTATCGGTAAATTGAGGCAACATTTCAAAAATACAAGATTACCAAATGACATGAAGCAGATTACTCTGTTTTATGATGCTGCTGGTATGCCATATCAAATATATTGTATATATATAAGGGCCACCATTATAGTTTTGCAGAGGCGTTACCAACTGAATAACCAGATTCTTAGTTAAGTGCTTGCATGGCATCTAATTTAAATTTCAATTTCATTCTCCGCCTAATACTTTGCATAAATCAACCTCGGCAAACAACAGCAAATAACCAAAACCTCTAAGAATGATCTTTAAGATCAATGAGACCAGAAACCAGTTGCAATGATACTAGTGTCCCTGGACGCCTCTTAGTTTCATTTCGAGACTAGTTCTTTGGTAAACTTTTGTCTCATTTAGTATCAAGTATGCAAAAATCAACAAGCAAAAACACACAATTTAATGGCTGTAATATAGACTAGAATAATCTTAAATTAAATCGGATCAAATAGGATGATAAATCGGCTTTTATAGCCTTTTTAAAAAATTCATAAAAAACTTTATTAGTTTAGTTCTCGAAAGAAGAATTATTATTTTTAATTAATTGTAATAAAGAGGAAACATTAAATATTATTTAAATATACTATTTTGATCACCTTGTTAGAGGATTATCCAATTGTAGTTACCCTTCAAAAAATAATTGCATTATTATTAGCTTTATACATAGAAGTTCATTTAAACAATAGCTATTAGCTTAAATCTAATATGGAATTCTCCCACAATTAAGGCACATTAAAGTTGTTTGTAGCATGATGCATTTCTTAAAGTTTCAAAATTTTTAAAAAAACATTCAGGTTTTGAATGCAAGATTTTCTAAAGGTACGATGCTCTAAAGGTAGGTCTATAACTTCGATGCCATTTTGGTTAAACGTCATTCTGTCAGCTGATATTTGACAGTCATAGAGAGAAGACGTGACAGAATTATTGTGTTCTAAACTTAAACAAACTTCTTATTATTGTAAAAATATTTTACGAAAATAATTCATTTGAAAATACATGAAAAAATACTCAGAAAATTACATGAAAAAATTGGAACGAAATAACGACCCTCCCCATTTTACTATTTATAATACATATCAAAGCTTGGCCATCTTCGATAGATCAAAGCCTGGCCATCTTAGAACCGGACGCTCAACAAAGTGTAGCTGAAAGAATACGATTAAGAGCTCCATAGACCAGACCCTGATTTTTACAGAAAATTGATAATGACTAATAAAGTGCATTTTGACATGAGTGACTTTGTTAATAAACAAAATATCCACTTTTCATGGTGGTATGTTTCGAACGAAGGTGCCATTGGCCCGTATTTCTCTGAACATAAAGAAGAAGATACCGTTGCCATTAATTCTGAGCGCCATGGCCTTATGATAACCAACTTTTTTTGAATGTAACTAGACATTTAAATCTAGACTATATGATTTTAATGTACGAGGTCTGTTCAAAAAGTATCGCCAATTTTGTGTTTTTTCCACAAATTATTTATTTATTCATGAATACCTATTTTGTCCCCTTCAAAGTAATCCCTACCAGTTATTATACATTTGTGCCAACAAGAGATTTCCAATCCTCGAGCACTTAAAAAAATCATTTGTTGTGATCTTGTTCATCTCCTCCTTCGATGCCGTCTTTATCTCCTCAATCATACTGTAGCGTGGTCCTTTCATGGAGCTCTTCAGTTTCGGGAACAAAAAAAAGTCACAGGGGGCCAGATCTGGTAAATACGGTGGCTGCGGCATTATTAGTGTGTTGTTTTTGACCAAAAATTCGCGCACAAACAATGATTTGTGAGCAGGGGCGTTATCATGGTGCAAAAGCCAATTTTTGTTCTTCCGCAAATCTGGGCGTTTCTGGCGGATTGCTTCGCGTAACTTGCGCATTACTTGTAGGTAATATTCCTTATTGACCGTTCTACCCTGTGGCAAGAACTCATGATGCACCACGCCCCTGCAATCGAAGAAAACTATAAGCAAAACCTTAACATTCGACCGAATTTGGCGCTTTTTTCCATAAACCCATGATTCGTCACCAGTTAAGAACCATAAACCCATGATTCGTCACCAGTTATGACCCTTTGGAGCAAATTTGGGTCGAGCCAAAACACGTGCAAGCAAATCAGCTGTCAAAACGAGCCAAAACACGTGAAAGCAAAGCAGCTGTCAAAAATTAAAAAAGTCGAAGATGAGCCAAAACACGTGCAAGCAAAGCAGCTGTCAAAAATTAACTGAACATTCAAAATGGCCGAACTTGTCGGCATAAGTGAGAGACAGGAGTACCAACATAACGCCACCAAAAATCGAAAATCGAATATACGTAACTCGCGGAAAAATTCAAAATTCGCGATACTTTTTGAACAGACCTCGTATAGTTCTCAGCGCGCCTAATTTCAAGATTTTGTGTTGTCAATTGGCTCCCAAGATCGAGCGATTTGACGTCATTGAACGATATATCGTTTTTTTTTATATGACCGTAAAGCCATCAAGCGACCAGAAACAAGCTCAAAAGGATCGAGTCCTGCAGTAAATAAATAAAAATATTGTCAAAATTTGAGTTTTAAGTGTATTAATTCTTAACAAGGTCCAGAGGTGTCCATTTAGTTGATATTATTTACCATACGTAATTCCAAAGTTTATATTAACAATTTTGTTTATTCAAAAATTCTGTTAAAACTATTTTAAAAACATTGTGAACTTATCATAAGAACACCCTGTATTTTTAGCGACAGTATATTATAAACTTGCATTGTCTTTACAATTTTTGTTTTGAAACAAAACTTTTGTTTTTTCATTTTTAACTTAGAAAATTTAATAAGAATAGTCTTTTGTATTCATATTTTAAGTACCAACCAATTCAACTTTTAAAGTACTTAATAAAAATGGCGGTATAATTTATCTTAAAACTATTTATTGATTTTAATTTATAAAATAAATGAAAATTGGTTTGCCATAAAATCATACAGCATTAATATGTATGTGCAAAGTGGACGTGAATTGTGCTCAAAAGATCACGACTATTAAATTCATTTAAGAGACTTTAAGTATCCTTTGCATGCTAATATCACTTAGAATTATTGCAGGAATTCTTGGACAAATACCACACCTTGAAAATATAGAATTCTGCGAAAAGGTGCTTCTAAATTTTTATTATTTTCCTATGTGAGAACACCTTAAATTGTTTTTGCAGAAAAAGCTTGTAGGATGATATCACCGTTAACGCCTGGTCATTGAGCTTAATTAAATTCAATTCTCCCGGAGGTCATTTGATTGCAGTTATTCGAAAGTTATAAGAAAAAAAAAGCTCCAAATTCTAACGGTAAAGAAAGTTTTATTAGTAAAAGAAAAATAAATATTATAATTTTTGTTTGTTTCTTCATTTGTTTTTTTCTTCTTCTTCTTTCTTCAAAGTGTTTTTGCTTCTTCTTTAAATGCTTTTATGACTGCATATTTATTTTTGATATTTTATAGCTTTTGTTTCTGAAACAATCTTGAAAGTATTAAAAAGCTTCTTTTTTTCTGTTCAGCCTCTGTTGAAATTTCTAAAGAATCTCTTCTGATTAGAGTGTTTTTATGGAATTATGTAAATGGAAAAATTTATAATATCCAAAGTGGTGTGTCTTTCTCAAATGTGCAAATATTCAACAACAAGTTAGTTTGGGTTTTTTGTTTCAACTTTGAATTGAATAGATGAGAATTTGCGCAAGAAGCTGGCAAGTCTTTAAAATTGTTGATGATTTCAGTAGAAATTCTTCTTGGAATTTGTTTCCAGACGAGTATGTGAGTACGATTGAAATGCGATTTATTGTGACTGGTTTTGGTTTCATATTAATTTGTCAGAAAAATTGTTTACTATGCAATTTACGTGTAGTACTTTATATTCAAACGATGAATAACGAAACATTTTAGTTAAATATCTTCTAAGAATTTATTCACTATCTTACAAATAATATTCAGATGCCTAAGTATCATAGATTATGTACACTGCTCTACTCTAAGTCTAAAAAACTTCATTGTTTTTTTTTCTTTTTTTTAATTTCTTATTGCGAGAATAATTTGAATAATATTGCGAGAAATATAAATCATCGATTATCTTTGAATATCATTTGAATGTTACTTTTTAAGAAATAAATTGTCTGATAATATTTAATGCGACAAAAAATCTTAAATATTTTTAATAATCTTGATCAAAAATTGCGCAAAAATACTAATTAAATGGTATTTTTATCCGTTGGATAACTTTTTCAAACAAAAAACTCTACCTTAAAATTAATTTTAATAATACACGATGTGTGGCAGGAAGGTAGTGAGACTTTTCTTTCCTATCATAACAATTTTATTTTATTTTAGGATTTGAGCAGTTTTACTTTTTGTAGCTTTCGGTTATTCTCCTTTGGATGTTATAAACAGTACCACGGTTATATCAATTCAATTGGTTTCTGATGTTAGGGGGGGGGGGAGGTTGTTAAGTTACACGGACTTACTTCAGATGAATAGGAGGACTACATAAATCCCTTAGTGGCTCGTTTTCCACTTCCTCTCAGACCTCTCAAAATTCTTTATGTCCATAACAGAAAATTCCATGGAACAAAAACATCATGTGAAGTCTCTGAACAAAAATAATAATAACAGCACTAAATTCACGCAAATATATTGCACTGAATAATATTTTTGGAGATAATATAAGCTATTCAGCATTTTCAATCTCAAGTGTAAAGCGAATTGAACCCAATGGACCAATATTATTGATCTGAATCAGCACAAAGACGAGCCTTATGGAAATGCAGCATGGCAAATGCATCATGGCGCCTCATCTGCATTATTGGTTAGTTATGACACGTGTGCAGATTCACTTTCTGACAGGATAAGCCCCATAAATTACGAAATGTATGCCTTTAATGCATGTACACTTTACCATTTTCATGCTGCTCCGACATGTTACCTTGTTCAATAAATCAGTTTAATTTGCGGATGAATTCTACATATTATAATTAAATGAATTCATTAACCACAAATATATGCGGGAAGCAGCACATCATCTACAAATGGAAGATAAATTTCAGTTATGAAAGCAAACTATAAAAAATAACCGAACCATTGGTTGAAAATACCAAATAAAATGGCAAAATCAAATGGAGGAGGAGAAAAAAACCTAATAATTATAGGGAATTTAAATTAAAAGCTAATAAATAATATTATTAATAATTATTTAAGAAGAATATGTATGTATTTTCTCATGAATGGAAAATGTTCAATTAAATTATGATGAAATCGGAATCGGAATCGGAGTTGAAATCGAAATCGAAATTGAATTGAACTGGATTGAAGAACTGCCTTCCATGTATTTTTGTATCCACCAACGCCGTAACAAAAATTGGCTAGTGTCGAAATTGAAAACCCTGAACAACCTGAACTGCCTTGTGGCGGACGCCCTCGCATCCTAAACTTGCAGTTCCTTAAAGAAACGGCTTTGCGTATTTTTTGCAAAGGTGTTCGCCGTGTACCTGTACTTCTGCACTCTAATTAATTATCACGCGTCGTTTTGATCGAAATATTGATGGTAAAGCCGATACCGATGCCAATGCCGCCGATGCAGGTATGCAAATTATTCAGTGTGTCTATTCTCATATTTCGATTGCAAATCCGTCAAGATTACGAAAACACTCTCGTTGCATGGTATCGGCATCATGGTCTCTATCAGACAACAAATGACCGCACAAGTGCGATTGGACTAATTCGTTACTCATGTCCGCCTACGATGCGTTTGGGACCACCTGACTGACACATGTACGACCTGTTAGAACGAAGTGTTTGCCTTGAAAGGAGTTGTCTGCACTAAATCGACATAGACGAAACTACACCAATTCGAGGTGATTGCTGCATTCCGATGGCGGTCAACTAGAGTCGAGTTGCCCGTACTTAATAAATGATGATGGCATTCAACGCCCGTTCCCGTTCGAATTTGATTTGAAATTTTCTTCTCGTGTCGAACTTGGAATCGAGAAGCTTGTCTACCGCCAAAATGATCAATTACCGACCATGATAGGCACTTGATAGCCAAAATTGCGAACTAAAAACACCGACACTACAACTGAACAAAAGCTCAACCTCCACAAACGTTAGGAATGGCCATTTAGCTATTGGCTGGTCAACCATAACAACTAATAAGCCAACTAACCAACCTGTTAGTCAGTTAAGTACGACCAGATAACAATTAATTGCAGTTACAGTGTTGAAAAATTGATTTTAATTGTTCAATAAATTGCTTAATTGTTGATTGTTGCCGCCCTCAATAAATACTACGAGAGAGATACTCTCCAGTTTATACGGTTTCCAATGAAACATTTTTAAGATAAGCGATAGTATTTATTATAGCAAAAAAAATATTCGTTCAGGTTGAAAAGAAAAACAAATTGACAAACAAATAATAAATAACATTTGAAGGGAAAAAAAATTGTTTAAATTTTCTTTATCAACATTTTTGTTGAACAAAGTTTTTCGATTAGCCGAGTTTTTTGTTTTGCTTAAAAAAATTAGTTAAGCGGCATACTTTGGTGTTATTTTTAAAGAGTCAATATTGTTTAACTGCCATACCATTTAAGATTGATGTTTGTTTAGATTGATTCGTATACGAACATGTCCTTATTAAGTACTTTAATGTTGTTTGTATATAAAAATATTACTGAATTTTAGAAAATAGGTTCTATTCAGAAAATGGAATTTTTTTACTATTACAAACTGGAAAATTTCATGAACAATAGTTTATTTAATAAAGATAGTTCCAAATAGTAAAATTACTTATTAAATAAGTTTATAAATAATAAGGTAATATTGAAGAAAACGGTTTAACACTTATATTACGGGGAGGTGCGGCCGATTAATAGTCGCAGACGATGGAATGCCTTGCCGCTCTCAAAGACATTCGTGGTCAATACGATAAAATAAGTGTTTAGTTCCGGTGGGTGCCGCAGTTATCCCCAATCTGCCTTGCATACTAATAGAATGACAACTAACACTATAAGCACAGATACTTAAACTGGACCAACAGCAACATTATTTGTTTCTATTTAAGATCCGTAAGAGACACGTGGCATGAGCCACTTAATAGCGCCAAAACAATAAGGCCATTTGGCGACATTATGACACGTATGAGTTGGCATTGCCAGTTTACCTAATGAAATTTGTCTAATGTAACTTGGCGGAAGTAATTTAGAAGTCGTTAAACTTTATGCAGAGTAAGAGATTATTTTATAAAATTAAAGAACGGAATTGGAGAAGGTGCTCTTGGCTCTATGAGCCCGAACCCGCGTACCTGAGCTGGCCTAGCGGTGCCTAGGAATTTACAAGATTCCTTACCGTAGCTTTAACGAGCGGAGTACAAACCAAAGTACTCTTAAAACAAAAATGGGTACCACGGGGATCGGGAGCCCCACAGTAGAATATACTGTGCCCGATCGAGGTGAGGCGCCATTTGGCAGCAACGTGGTGGTTGTGGTTAATACCCATGTCGCGGGTACGGTCTTCGGATCGCAGGTGTGAGGTAACTGGCAAATGTAGCAATGCATTGCACTTATCTCGGGCACTGTCACTGCTTATGACAGTAGAGGTTTAGATAGTCCTCGCCACCAGCAGGTGGAGAGTCAGCTTGTAACTGATTCTATCTGCTAACTGCCAGTAATGGTGGTGCGTTGATTGAGCGTATCTCGATCCCTATAGTCGTAGGCGACTCGTGGTCTAAAGCATTGGCAACAAAATCACGTTAAATAATAACCTTTCACTGGCTCTATGAGCTAAACAATGGAAGGTCTCGTATTCAAAAAGAAATTCTGGCTTAAGTGGCATTCATTTTGGATACGAGAGATACCATATTCAGGAGGATATTTGTTATCGAAAAGGAAATTATGGGTGAGGTATCCCCTTTTCCGAATTCTGAGAAGATTCTTTGAAGACTGAATGTCTGGCAATAAATTCTCCACTTTTGGCACAGTCTATTTGTCTATGTATGACCTAACATGTTAAATTCCATTTGGTCAATAGATACGGTAAGTTCGGAATAACAGTGGGCATATGACGTGGAGAGGCTTCCCCTCCATGAGAAAACACTCACTACACAGATCAGTTTTGTTTAGAAGCTTCTCAAACGTTACATGAAGTCGCCAAATTTCTCCAAGTAACCGTCACGCCTCAGCTGTGCACCGCAAGGGTAAAACTCAGTGAAGGGGGGGGCGCCAAACTTC
Organism: Atherix ibis; assembly: GCA_958298945.1. Taxonomy (NCBI): domain Eukaryota; kingdom Metazoa; phylum Arthropoda; class Insecta; order Diptera; family Athericidae; genus Atherix; species Atherix ibis. Next base: position 118,190,107 of record OY282606.1, read on the forward strand.
AGACGTGGTTTTTCTGAATATACTGGAGTAACATTTTTCGTCCTACACGTATATATTCAGAAACCAATCCAAGAAAATTTCTCAGGATTAGGCTTGGTTATAACACACGACTTCTTAGTTCAATAATCTTCGAAAAGCTTCTCCTCCCGCCCCCTCAACCCTTCAGCAAAAAATTTCAGAGTTCCGTGTACAATTTTGCATATCCCGAGGCACTGCCGCTCTATTTTTGACTTTTTTCTCTGGAAGGACCAACCTTGCAAGGTTGAATTAATACCTTATCAAAGCCGTGGTATGGAAACAGTGACCTCTAGTGGAGCCTTGAACATGCCTAAAGTACCGTATGCACAAACCAAAAAAAAAAATGAGATTCAGTATTTTTTTTTTTTAAATCAGGACAATTAAATTATTGCGATATTAAAATAAAAATTTAGTATCGTCACAATTTTTAAGTTTTTATTAAAAAGCTTTTGTGTAATTTATGATTGACTAGAAAAAAATTTTCATTTACATAAAGTTTCCTCTTAGCAAGTTGAGCTTTTTCAGTTTGCATTCGAAAAATTCCTTTTCATTCGAATATATTCTGAAGCTTTTATATATACTCAGTTTATTGGATTCAAAAGTCAGCAAAAAAAAACCTCTGTCGAAAAATATTTCATTTCAGTTCACATAATAATTCTACATTTACCAGAGAATTTAAGTAAATGTTACTACAAAAGTGACAATCTTTCCAAGAACGTGTTTCACGATTCAGTTTTGTACACCCGCGCAAATTTACAGAATACAAGTACATGCTCAGGTGTACAAGCAATACGGCTCAGCATGCACTCGACCCGTCTCCAATAGGTGTCTTCGGAAGCCCGGTTAGGTGTACTAGTAAGGTGGTGGCTGCTGTTAAATTTGAGTTCGTGTTCACATTGGCGGCCTTGCAGGTTGACTGCAGTTACATGGAGCATAAAAAACATGGAGCACCTTTGCATGTACTTATGGGGCTGTTCGATGTACGAGCATGATGTACGGCAAAGTGTCAGTGTTTGGTGTCGTGCAGCACACTGTTTGGGCGGACCAGATTCTTTCGTTTGTTTTATATTTGAACATGTTGCGTTACTGAACTAACGATTATGGATCCAAATTCAAAACTATAACGTCAAGTGTAATTCAAGTCGTTGCAGATGCATCACATTAACTTCAGGCTTGACACCAACTAAATTAATTCACCTGTTCTTTAGATGAAGATTTCCCTCTTGTTTTAATAGATATTGCACCGTTGATTTTCGAATTTCACCTCAATAGTCGGAAAGTGACGGCGCATTACCTCCTCGCAGTGTCCAGTAACATTACCTTCTGGCTTTAATATGGTCAGGCTTGCATTTTGCACAATATTAATTTATCAAATTTATAAATTTTCATGACTACACTACTTTTAGCACCGCCTTTCTAGCAAATTGTAGCCGATCGTTCGGATGTTTGCCCGACACAAATTATGAACTTGTTTTGATGCTTCATAATTTAATGCAACACAACAAAATCGCTTAGACGATTGCCGTGCACAATTCGATTGTCTAAAGTTCGATTTTAGAAGGCGAAATATTCAAATAGATATTACAGGTGGACAGGTATAATCAAATACAAATGCACAGAAAGCCACCGATTAGAGAAGTCGCTATTTTGCAATGGGGTGTCTTTGATCAGCTATTTTGCGATTATGTCTGCTCAGCGTTATTCCGGCTGCTGACTGTTTATTTGGATTCGTATTGATTTGTTGATCATTTGCAGGTATTCAACCGGAAATTACTTCAAATAATAAGTGGCTTGTTGGAAAATTGTCGACTTTTCCGAATACAGCATAAATCCACGGCAGCAATTGCACCTCCGATTAAGTATCTCAAAGCAGGTCGGTGTGTGTCCGTTCAGGTGCGTTTGTGCTGAGTGGGCTTTCAGTTAAGTGATACTTTATGCACTGTAATCAAGACTACGGAATATCTAGCTTCAATTCATACCGATTGATTGATAATAGGGTGTGCTTGATTCGATAACGACCAGGTAAATTTTGAAAACTCAATAGAGCTGATTTTAACAAGTGCTCATTATAGGCTATGTCAGTTTTATGATTTCATGAGGACTAAAAGTTTTAAAATTGTTGCTGTCTTTCGTGTGTACTCTTAAGATTAATCTTTCTTTTCTGCATAGATAATTTATTTAATATTGTAAAATTCTATTAGTTTATTTAAATAATTCAATTTTTTGTTATAAATGATTTTTGTTTAATATTTTATTTAGAAAGTCAGGTCCGCTCAAGTTATTAATTGTACAATCAACAATTTCTATTTTCACATTTTCAGCACTTGTTTAGAATTGAGAATCATTTATAAAATCTGTTCATTTATTTTAAGACTTTAATTAATAACTATTGATCGTTTATCAAAGTACTTTCATTAAGACTTATTTTTTTTTTTAAATATGAAAATTATTATTTTTGTTTCTCATGACAAATCTATAGAATTTCGTTAAAGAGAAAAACAGAATTATCCAATTTGTAGTGCAAAAAGTACTGCGCTGTCATTTAAAAGTTGAAAATTTTAATTATGTTACATGACGAATTAACGCCTCTGAGAATATACAAAATCCACAGGTGACTGCGGAGAAGCTATTGTACGAGGTCTGTTAAAAAAGTATAGCAAATTTTGAATTTCCGCGGGTTACGTATATTCGATTTGGGATTTTTTGTGGCGTTCGGCCATTTTGAATTTTCAGTTAATTTTTGACAGATGCTTTGCTTGCACGGGTTTTTGCTCGTCTTCGATTTTTGCACATTTTCGACCAAAAACAGCATCGCATTAACATTGCTAAGGAGCTGTTGGACCCCAAATTTGCTCAGAGGGTCATAACTGGTGACAAATCATGGGTTTATGGTTATGACGTGGAAAACAAAGCTCAATTATCCCAATGGAAGCTACCGGGCGCCAAGTTCGGTCGAATGTGAAGGTTTTGCTTACAGTTTTCTTCGATTGCAGGGGCGTGGTGCATCATGAGTTCTTACCACAGAGTAGAACGGTCAATAAGGAATATTACCTGCAAGTTATGCGCAAGTTGCGCATACCAATCCGCCAGAAACGCCCGCATTTGTCGAAGAACAAAAATTGGCTTTTGTACCATGATAACGCCCCTGCAGCCGCATCGTTGCTTGTGCGCGAATTTTTGGCCAAAAACAACACACTATTAATGCCGCAGCCACCGTATTCCCCAGATCTGGCTCCCTGTGACTTTTTCTTGTTCCCGAAACAGATTCTTTGATCCATTTTTTGGAATGGGTAAAAATGAAGACGAACCAAAACACGTGCAAGCAAAGCAGCTGTCAAAAATTAACTGAACATTCAAAATGGCCGAACTTGTCGGCATAAGTGGGAGAATTCGCGATACTTTTTGAACGGACCTCGGGAGAATATGCCTTTCGGTCTAAAGGGGTCATGGCCAGTATGCCTTTGAAAATAAAGAAGGAGAGACCGTTATCATCAATTCTGAGAGCTATGGCACCAGGATAATAGATTTTTCTCTATCTTCAATTTTAAGATTCTAATCTGGTCTATATGTGGTTTCAATGAAACAGCGCCATAAGTCATGCATATGCGTCCAAAAAAAAGTTCCTAGAACGCGTAATTTCGAGCTTTGGTGATATTAATTAGCCATCAAATATTAACCATCAAATCACGTTGTATAGTATGAATAATGGTAAAGTTCAATCATAGAATGAAGTAAAATTTCGATCAGAAGGTGTCATCGGAATGAATAGACAGCAGAAGAAAATACCACTAAGAGGACGTACTATTTTGTTTAGTAATTTTTTTTAGATTCCTTGTTGGCACCAATGTACGCCCGGTCATTTCAACCGACTGGCTCTCAGATATTCTATAGTAAATAAATCTCAGAAACTTTGCCACATTAAACATGAAATATTTTACATAGTGTCACTGTTGCCATTTATGGTCAAAATACGAAACTTTCTTCGATGCACTCTTCAAACAATGGACCCCAAAAGATACTTTTTACGAACTGGGAAAACTGAGCACCATCGATGTATGCTGTCAGCAAGTATTCTGCATTGTAGAATGAAGCGAAAGGAAAGGCCTAAATTTCTCATGATTAAATGAATAGCCTTTCGAGGCATGGCGGATGATACTAAGAGTATCTATGGAGGAGTAAATTGGCAATGAGGACGCCGTGATCCGAAGACTACCAGTAGCAAAATTATTGTTGAACTACATTCATGCGAAAATTCATAGTGAATAGAAAAAAGCCTCACTGCATTTTACTCTTCAGTTCCAGTATCTTTACTGGAATTGATTTTTGATATTTTAGATATTTTATGCGCAGTGAAACTGTGTTATTCACAATATTGTACAAGTATTGACTTACTGACAAATGCAAATATATTTTACGTTTCTCTATAGAATTCTTGGCATACATTGTATTAGATGTGAAAAACCGACGATAAACTATGTCGAATCGTCATAATTGAAATGAGATTTTGTGGCAATTATAACCACATCCACGCAGTTTAATATACTTTTTTTAAAAAAAAATTATATTCTTGTCAATAGTTAAGTTAATGTATTAACCTTTATCAAGTATTAAATAAGAGTTAATTCATTAAGCTTCGCCTGCGATATGTCATAACTTCTAAATATAAAACTTGATAAAAACTTTTAAATTGGAAGTGGCTAAATAGAAAAAAAACTAATTTCATAAAACATAATTTATAATATAGTATGCCAGAATCTGTGATTTATGTCAGCGCAACTGGTAACCACAGTAAATATACTTTTTAACTCCAATTGTCGTAAAAATGCTCGTAAATTGGTGCATAGAAAAAAAAAATCTATTCTGTAAACTCAGAATGGCTTACTATAACGTGTACATTTTTTGCTCGTCAAAAGTTTAAGGTAAATTTATTATTTTTATATTAAAAAAATAATAAATTTATCTTAAACTTTTGACGAGCAAAAAATTACATTTTTATATTCTTTATATCTTATGTTATATTAAGAATTTTCTAAATTTTTATCTAGGATTAGCCTAGGATATTTCCAGTTTTACTTATTATTTTAATTAAAATGCTGACAATTATATGCATAAAATCTGATAATTTTCATTCAATTTAGGAATTTAAAATTTAACTTTTTTTTTAGTTATAGTAAATCAGATGCATTTTAAATATAAGCCGTTGTTGAGAAATTATTACTTTAATCTTAAATAATTTGCAAGTCTTAAAAGAGTACTCATGTTATTGAGTAATATTATTATACTTTGTATGAGCTTGGGTTACGAAAACTTAAGGTCTAAGCACAGTTAAAATTCAGTGCCTTATTATGATTTCATTTGATGCTTAAACTAGAAGTATAACTCTAAAAAATAATACATAATTTAGATTTATACTGCATAATATGGTGGGTGTTGTTCATTTTTGCCAGTTTGGAAAGTACAGCCATGTCATTTGATAGCTGTTTAATTTATATATAATACAAGGCTTGTATTGTTTAGATAAAATTATGCCATATTATGAATGAAATTACCTGGCAGCACCTAATACGTCTAAATGGGTGCTGCCAAGTTTTTGATGCTGATTTTTCAAACAAATTTGCTGAAGCTTCTTGCTCGGCGAATAGGTCAATAAACAAAACTTTTGCATACAGGATCTAAAAATTACTTTAAAAGTAGACTATCTGTAGTGCATTTTATTCTGAGGAAGTCACTAACCCGTGTTTCTTTCAAAATCAAGAAGAAGAAATCGTTAGCGTCAATTCTGAACTATATGAGGTCTGTTCAAAAAGTATCGCGAATTTTGTGTTTTTCCAAAAACTATTTATTTATTCATGAATTTGTCCCCTTCAAAGGAATCCCCACCAGATATTATACACTTATGCCAACGTTTTTTCCAATCCTCGAAGCACTTCAAAATATTATTTTTTGTGACCTTGTTCAGCTCCTTTTTCGATGCCGTCTTTATCTTCTCAATCGTAGCATAGCGTCATCCTTTCATGGGGTTCTTCAGTTTCGGGAACAAGAAAAAGTCACAGGGGGCCAGATCTGCGGAATACGGTGGCTGCGGCATTATTAGTGTGTTGTTTTGGCCAAAAATTCGCGCACAAGCAACAATGCGTGAGCAGGGGCGTTATCATGGTGCAAAAGCCAATTTTTGTTCTTCCACAAATCCGGGCGTTTCTGGCGGATTGCTTCGCGCAACTTGCGCATAACTTGCAGGTAATATTCCTTATTGCTCGTTCTACCCTGTAGCAAGAACTCATGATGCACCACGCCCCTGCAATCGAAGAAAACTGTAAGCAAATCCTTAACATTCGACCGAATTTGTCGCTTTTTTCGGTCTTAGCTCGTGCGGCAGCTTCCATTGGGATGATTGAGCTTTGGTTTCCACGTCATAACCATAAACCCATGATTCGTCACCAGTTATAACCCTCTGGAGGAAATTTGGGTCATCGCGGACAGAGTCCAACAGCTCCTTAGCAATGTTAATGCGATGCTGTTTTTGGTCGAAACTGAGCAATTTTGGTACGAATTTCGCGGCGACCCGTCTCATGCCAAATCATTGGTAAAAATCGAATGGCATGTGCCAATCGATATGTTTAAGTCCTCAGCAACTGCTCTAACAGTGATTCGATGATTGGCCAATACTATTTTCTTCATTTCATCAATGTTTTCGTCTGTTGTTGATGTGCTTGAGCGTCCGGCACGCTTTTCGTCGTTCACATCTTCTCGGCCCTCTGAGAACATTTTGTACCACCGATAAACGTTGCTTCGGTCCAAGGTAGCTTCACCACATATCTCAGTCAACGTTCGGAATGCGTCCGCGCAATTAATTTTGTTTTCCACACAAAATTTGATACAGATTCTTTGATCCATTTTTTCGAATGGACAAAAATCGAAGACGAGCCAAAACACGTGCAAGCAAAACAGCTGTCAAAAATTAACTGAACATTCAAAATGGCCGAACTTGTTGGCATAAGTGAGAGACATGAGTACCAACATAACGCCACAAAGAATTTAAAATCGAATATACGTAACCCGCGGAAATTCAAAATTATCGATACTTTTTGAGCAGACCTCATATAGCCACAACAAAATTTTCTTTAGATTGAATTTAACAATTTTAATCTAAACTAATTTTTTAAAAGGTGCTACAAGTCACACAATACTAAAGATTTTAACTTTTTACATAAGTTCGAGATTTGGTGATGTCAATTTTTTGAATTTTCCATGTAAAATTGCATAAAAAAATTATGTTTGCACTATAAAAATTTTATGAAAATCTAAATTTTGAGTATGTTGTATTTAGCTTCAGATTCAGAAGCACAAATTGGATAACTCTTCATCTAAAGACAAGTTTTCTCTCACGCATCTTCATAAAAGTCCCTTCATAAGATTTTGTTAAAACTTCTGATTTCTGATAATAACAAACTTCAACTGATTAAAAAAATAACTTTTACTATTATGAAAATAATTTCTAAAATAATTTTGCATAATCGAAATCTTATAAAAGAAAACAAATAATAAATTGCATTATGCAAATAGCAGCAAAAATATCGCACATCTTAAATGGTTGTAAATTTCTAATAACAAGACTTTTCTGTCTATTTCATAATTATTGTACAATTTCCAAAATGTTTAGATAGTATGTACGTACGGAAAAAGAAAACGAAATTATTCCATAAAATCTAGTTTATCATCCAATTAATTTTTACGCAATTGTTTTGATAGATGTTTTCTCCATAAATTATTTCAAAAATATGTCAATAATTAAAATTAAAAAATTGCAGGATTTACCAATGAAAAAACCAAAAAAAAAAAATAATAATAATTACAATTCAAAATGATAGTAAAGGAAAGGTGTGATAAAATAGAGAACCTTAACTCGCTCAAATAATCTTAATGACTTATCCAAATATAACTGCTTTGAATGGAACGGGCAGATTTTATTGTTCGGTCAGATACCGAAAATATTCAGATACGGAAATGAATGTGTTTACTCGAATAAATCTTGAAAAATTCACAATAATTAAAAAATTACCCATCAGCAAATATAAATACGTAATTAAAAGGTACGAATACGTACAATATTCCCATAATTACCTTTTGTTTCTATAGCATTCGAGCTTAGCGAATATGCCGTGTTTCGGTTTGGTCATTATTGTGTAATAATTGCGATTTATTCACTCGTTTTAGCATTTTTTTCGCATTTCAGTTTTTGTTGTTGTTGTTGTATGCAAATAAATGGACCGATCTTCGGAACTCAACCAACCTTGAAGTGACATCTGAATCATTTTTGCACCTAGCCATATACTAGTATAGTATCTACCGGTCTGTACCTGTAATAATTGTGTACTTTACGGTAAGAGGCACAATGCAGTTCAGCGTCACTGCGAGTACAATCATTCCAGCAGCAAGTTTTTGTCGTAAGGCCAAACTGTCTCAAATCAAAAGTAGCGATGCCGATTGGCTAGATGCGATACTAGTTTTTAGCTTCCTTAAGACGTCAATTTTCTTAATCTTATCAAGTTTTTGCTCCTTTCGGTATTTTCTATAAAGATCGATTGCAAATCGTAGTGCACCGACAGCGAATCGAATGGATCGGTAACAGCTTTATTATGGGTTGGCTGTTGGTCCAGAACAACGAGTACAGTGACAGCCAAAAGCTGTATTTTATTGCGATGGAAATGCGTTGATAGCGATTGCTGCGACCATAGTTCTTTGAATAATGGCGATAACTTTAAGGAGTTGGTGGTGGGTTATTATAGGCTCCTCGCTGTACTTGTGTCTAATTGATTGGTTTTGATCATAAAAAAAAACAAAAAACAAAAACGGCTCGGCTATGATAAATAACTAAATGAGCGTATAAACTGTGATCGCTGAGAAAAACGCGAAAAACAGATCACGCGGCAACCATGTCGGACCGGACACCGCTACCACCATCGTGAACAGGTAGACACAACAACGTTGTGTGCTCGTCCGCTCGTTAATTAAATTTATTTCTTAGTCAATTGGAATAATTCTTCTTGTTCGCCAGAGTCGCCATGGTCCACACTCCAACTGCGAAGATATGCATAACCAGCGTTAGTTATCCACAGTGTGCTCCTTGCCTATGCCATGGATCGTAGTTGGGTTACCTGCTGTCTGGATCCAAGTTTGCAGATTGCGGTGTTTCTTTGGCAAGTGTCTGTTAGTTTCTATGTCCGGACTATTCGTTCTTGGCTGAATAATCGCACAACTGATTTAGAGAAAAAGCGTTTGGAGGAGTAGTGCTCTGGAATTCAGTCAAAGTGATCCGATGACAGTTGCCAGCAGGTCTTAGTCAAGTCGGTAATAGCTGAATTGTCTAATAAAATGGATAGTCTGCTAAAAAGATCCAATCGATCGTAATATGTTATTCTATAGCCTGGCTCCATGGTGGGAGCATTCCATTCCATTCCATTTCACTTGTACCTGTTGGGACGCCAATAAGCCAATAAGCTGGCCACAATCCCAATATTACAATTCCACCCAGAAATGAAATCAAATTAAATTGAAACTGAAAGTTTGGAATGTTGGACAGTTGATTAAATAGCGATCAGACGATCATGCACAGCTAATGAGGTGGTTGGTGTACATGGACTGAGTGTGCTTGTTTTCATTGAATTCAATTTAAAATGAAAACGAACTTTTGATTTCTGGACACTGTTCCTCTTTCGTTTCTGTGCTTTTCTTTTGATAATTCTTATTTTGATTTCTTATCGCAATTGATTTCTTATCAATTTAGACCAAACTCTCAGTATTCAATTGAAACAAGTGCGCATAAAATTTATTTATTGATTTTGTTATAGATTTCGCTGAGTCTCAAATAATGCCAAATATGCACTCAACTACCGGAAGCTCTGCATTAGCGACAATTTTTTAAACTTTCTATTTATAATTTTTGAATAAATATTGATATTTAATCAAAGGATCTCTGGCCTGCAGTATGATAAATCTACAATATTTAAAATTTTATATGTTGATGGAATTTCGAGTATTTTTTTCGCCAGTTCTCTTATGTAAATCAGATTTTTAATTAAAATTTATTTTAATACAAAAATTTTCACCTTTCAAAGTTAATATGATAATTTTTTTAGAAAGATATAATTGCATTTTTTGTTTAATGTTTGTACAAAAATCTTTAATGTAGTATTATTCATTTTGTGGCTCGGAATGTACAGCGCCTATTATTTGACAATTATAGTAAAATATACTTTTTCTTAGGGTAAAATTTGCTTAGATAAAAGTTTGCCATTTTATGCTATTAATTTTATAAATACCAATAATACGATTAAATTTTTAAAAAATGCTACAAACGTAGTGATTCTGCTGTAGACATGTTTCGAGCTTTAATAGAAGTTTACAATAATAAGCTTTATATGAAGATTTTTTTGACAATAAATACGGGTCTGTTTAGAAAGTATAGCGAATTTTGAATTTCCGCGGGTTACGTATATTCGATTTTCGATTTTTTGTGGCGTTATGTTGGTACTTATGTCTCTCACTTATGCCGACAAGTCCGGCCATTTTGCTCCAGAGAGTCATAATTGGTGACGAATTATAGGTTTATGGTTATGACGTAGAAACCAAAGCTCAATCATCCCAATGGAAACTGCCGCACGAGCCAAGACCGAAAAAAGCGCGACAAGTTCGGTCGAATGTGAAGGTTTTGCTTAGTTTTCTTCGATTGCAGAGGCGTGGTACATCATGAGTTCTTGCCACAGGGTAGAACGATCAATAAGGAATATTACCTGCAAGTTATGCGAAGCAATCCGCCAGAAACGCCCGGATTTGTGGAAGAACAAAAATTGGCTTTTGCACCATGATAACGCCCCTGCTCACGCATCGTTGCTTGTGCGTGAATTTTTGGCCAAAAACAACACACTAATAATGCCGCAGCCACCGTATTCCCCAGATCTGATCCCCTGTGACTTTTTCTTGTTCCCGAAACAGATTGTTTGATCCATTTTTTGGAATGGGCAAAAATCGAAGACAAGCCAAAACACGTGCAAGCAAAGCAGCTGTCAAAAATTAACTGAACATTCAAAATGGCCGAACTTATCGACATAAGTGAGAGACAGGAGTACCAACGTAACGCCATAAAAAAAATGAAAATCGAATATACGTAACCTCGTACAATTTACCATTAACGTGGCTCCAAAAATCTTCAAGTGACTGTGCAGAAGCCATTGTATCCACAAAAAGCAACTGTTTGGTATATATTTTAGTTTAAAATGATAATCAATCTGAACCATATGCAATATAAAACGATAAATATTGGCTTTATATTGCAAAAAGATCTAATAATACGTAGTTTGAGATTTTATGATGTCAATTGGCCTTAAATTTTGATGCTGTTTTATAAAAAATCGTATTAACGAAAACAATATTTTAAAGTTAACAGCGTTTTAAAACCAACATCCGTCAATTAATGGCTAAATTACAGCGCTAAATGTGCGAAAAAGTCATCAAAAATTATACTCAAAAAGAATAAGTCCTCCAAAAACGTTGTCGTAATTATTTGAATAATGTTATATTTAATATAAAATGGCAAAGTTTATTTAATATAATAAAATAAAATTTAGTGAAAATCTTATTTTAACTTACACTATATTTGACTCTACTTTCCAAGCCATAAATTGGATAATCTTTTATTTATGACTTAACTTATGAAAATAATTTCAGTTTTTTTTTCTTAAAAGCATTTTCCTTACAATTTATTATATACAAAATATAGTATTTCAAAATGTTCCATAATTTTAACAATGATTTTCCTTTATGGCATAAAAACGAATCTCTTTCACTTAATGGTGGGTGTGTTATCAAGGCCGAGAAAATTTTCTCAAGGAAGCGGATGGTATTAACGGCGACAGAAACATGTACAGTGGGTGACACAATCGACATTGTTGCCTTTTATGGCTCACATCAACGGGAAAATCAGACATTGTCAACGCACGCGATTTTGCATAAGCACTTCATGCAATTTCGCTGCTGCACTTTGTAAATCACGCGCACCTTCCTTCATGAGTAGTGCATGAGTGCTCGGGGACTGTTCAGGTGCGCAAGTGCAGGTGAATTTATCACTGATGCAGTCTGACTCTCCTCATTTACAATTGCTTCCAGATTTCCGATAGATAATATCATCAACGCCACGTACAGATATCATATTTATTATATTGCAATTAATGTTATCCACCGTCACCTATACCACAGCCACTGTTTAATATTCAAATTGGTTGACGTTTATTTATGTTAATTACCTCGTTTTGTTTGGACAAACGTGTAATTTTGTGCTCATAATAGAGTTCGGTAGGTCATTTTAATCTGAGTGAAGTGATTCCAAACCGATATCAAAGTGCACCTCTTAATGGCTTAACTCTTTTTCACTATTAATTTTATTATATCATAATTTAAAAAATTTCAATCTGAAAGTTTCTAATTTAAATTCGAAAATTAGTTTGTTTTTAAGAAATTTTTTTTTGTCAATATAAGATTACGCAATGTCTTTACATTTAAACTAAATAAAAAAGTATACCAATCAGTTATATAATAACTGTATTAGATATGTGGTATACTAAGAATTAATGATGAAAAATCAGTTTAGGTAACTAGCCGACAGTAATCGAATGTGTCTTAAATTATGACGAATTCCAGAAAAGAAACGAAGCTGAGAGCAATCTAAAAAAACTTCGGACCACACTTCCATATAGCTTATACGTTAATCCTTGCCAAGGAAAAAGTGCAGTACAAATTTTGTGTTAAGCTGGATGAATATTCCTTATCAAGAACAGGTGATAAAAAAAAGCATTTTTAGAGGACCGAGAAGCAGTGAAAGACGAGGGCCTTCAACATCGAAAATTCTTAATTAAGTCATTTGGTTTTTTTTTTGACAGTTGAATACCAAAAAAATTGTGTTAATCCTCAAACTTGAAAGCTTTAAAAATGCAACATCCATCAAGTAATGGCCAAATTACCGCCCGAATTATTCCAGAAGATCAGAATAAAAAATTACCTCCAAAAGAATCACTATTTGAAAAACGTTATATTTAGTATATAATGGCAAAAGCCTACGTAATATATTAACACAAAAAGTTTAAATTTTTAGTATGTTTTTTTTTAACTTTACTTTTCAAAGCGCAAATTGGATAAATCTAATTACTATCAACTACCAAAAAAAAATTTTTCAGATAATATCAAAAATTTTTCGAAAAAATCTTTAATATTTTTGATAGAATTTCAAAGTATCTATTCACAGCACGATAGAGCTTCTTAAAGCTTGTTAAGGAAATTTTTCCTTTTTTATTAAGAAAAAAAAAACTTACACAAACAAACAAAAAAGAATTCGATTTTGAATAAGTACTTATATTTTTGCTACTAAACATATTGTAATATTTTATTTGCGTCCAATTTCGATTGTATAGTTAGTTGTTGGGTCGATTTGATAAAAGATTCGATTTTGACTTTTGAAAGCACTTTTCTTTTTAGCTTTCACAAAAGCGCTCCAGAGTACACGATTATTTAGTATTTTCCGTGTTAACGTCTTAGCCTTAAAAAAAAATGCATAGTTGAAGGGCGTTGAAGGCGGAGTAATGTTCGGGGAACTTCTTGGGTGTCTCTATTCAAGTAAGAGGCCTACAATTAAGAAATTAAAACATTGTTTCCTTTCTCTCATCGGAAAGCTTCAAGTTTTGATTTGTTGTGATTATCAGTTCGGCCTTTTCTTAATTGCATTTTGTTTCTTCTTCTTCTTCTAAGCGTCAAGCACGCCATGAACGCCAATTACCGTCACAATTAATTGTGCAATAATTTTCTGCTATAATCGTCAGTTTAATACAGAAATCATCTTAAAAAATATTTTCATAAATATTCGAAAATAAAAGTGAATTTAACAAGTTTTTCTTCTATTTTTTATTTTATTTTTTTAAAATAAAACACCTCCGAAAATAGTATTTTCAACCGCCCCCTACCAAGAAATTTTTCTTTCAAGTTGAAATTTGTTTCTTTTTTTCTATTGAGCTATTCGATAGAAATGGAAAATACTGTATAAAAATCTATAATCTTTGTTCAGCCAACGGTGACATTGATGAAGGCGATCTTCTCGGAAACTAGTAATTGACTTGGAAAATTGGTGACCATCGTTAAGACGCTTTTATGAGTTGCATCTCTATTGGAGTTAATTTCTATCGTTGTGGTTTAATTTTCTTCTATGTTTTTTTCTTGTATTAATCAACTACGAAAGTAGATAAAAAAAGAAGTTATCTATTAACTCTTGTTTTAAAATGTTTATTGTTAACATAAAAAAAAAAAACTTTCTATTTCGTCTTTTTGACATCTTAAGTTTCAATAATAGTGAAGCTAATTTCGGTACTTTTTGTACTGCCAATTATCGACCTTGCCATTCAGTAGGGTACACTGATTCATGGAACAAAAATCTATGTTAATAGTAAGTTCCCATTTGATTCTCGTGTGTCCATGGGGCTTTTGGACTAATTAAAACATGCCTGAATAAAAGAATTTTTAAGTGAAATTTATTTAATTATTATGCAACTGTGATGTGTTAATGAGTTGGCTCATATTAAAATTTATTTCACTAATTAACGATATTTTTTCCATTTTCATTTTGATCGATTCATTTTCAAGTTAAGCTATTTATGTTAAGAGCTCGGAGCCAACACCATCAGTCTTATGATATAAAACTATTTTCATAAAGTAAAAATTTTGATAATAATCTTGATATTTTTTTTGTTTTATTTCCATATTTATAAATTATTAAAACTGTTTAAAAATCCGTGCTTATTGGTATATGAGGGAATTTTTCAAATGCAAGCTGCACACTTTCTATTGTAAATTGTAAAAAAAAATACTATAAATATTTAATTTTTCGTTTTTTCTTATAAAAAAGTCAACATTTTTTTAAGATGTTGAAAATTTCAAAAGTAGCAATTTCTCTAAAATATCGTCATAAGTTCACAATATTCGGAATTTTGCTGATTTTAGGGATTTTTATTATAAATCTTACACTTTTATGAATATTTGATTTTTGGTCTATGTCATAAGTCAAAACTGGTTGTTTATTAAAAGTGTACTATTTTCTGTAAGACTTGAAACTGTTGTATAGAAGTTGAAGACAATCTTTGTAAGCTTTTAGACTAGTTTATGGGTTCTATGTTCATCTCCTATGCATATGAATTCCTAAATAACGTATTTTAATAATTGTAGAATCATATTGTCCATTTGAAAAGAGTGAAAGTAATGTGAGCACTTTTTTGTTAATGTACTTTTACAATTAATTCCTGAAAAGTCAGGATTGATAACTGTGGATATGAGATTATTTACTGAAAAGAATATACGAGGTCTGTTCAAAAAGTATCGCGAATTTTGTGTTTTTTCAAAAATTATTTAGTTATTTATGAATATTTATTTTGTCCCCTTCAAAGTAATCCCCATCAGATATTATACACTTGTGCCAACGTTTTTACAATCCTCGAAGGACTTCAAAAAATCATTTTTTGTGATCTTGTTCTGCTCCTCCTTCGATGCCGTCTTTATCTCCTCAATCGTAACGTAGCGTCATCCTTTCATGGGACTCTTCAATTTCGGGAATAAGAAAAAGTCACAGGGGGCTAGTTCTGGGGAATACGGTTGATGCGGCATTATTAGTGTGTTGTTTTTTCCCAAAAATGGCAAAAGCCAATTTTTATTCTTCCACAAATTCGGGCGTTTCTGGCGGATTGCTTCGTGCAACATGCGCATAACATGCAGGTAATATTCCTTATTGACCGTTCTACCCTGTGGCAAGAACTCATGATACACCACGCCCCTAAAATCGAAGAAAACTGTAAGCAAAACCTTCAAATTCTGTCTTGGCTCGTGTTGCAGCTTCCATTGGGATGATTGAGCTTTGGTTTCCACGTCATAACCATAAACCCATTATTCGTCACTAGTTATGACGCTCTGGAGCAAATTTTGGTCATCGTGGACAGAGTCCAACAGCTCCTTAGCAATCTTAATGCGATGGTGTTTTTGGTCGAAATTGAGCAAAAATCGAAGACGAGGCAAAACACGTGCAACCAAAGCAGCTGTCAAAAATTAACTGAACATTCAAAATGGCCGAACTTGTCGGTATACGTGAGCGACATGAGTACCAACATAACGCCACAAAAAATCGAAAATCGAAGACACATAACCCGCGATACTTTTTGAACAGACCTAGTATTTCTGAAAATTCTGTATTAACTGCAATTTCGAATTTATAATAAAATAGTATGTAAGAAAGCGGGAGCGCTTGAGTTTCCAGAGGAGCCAAGGATGACACACATAATCAAAAAAATATGAGAAATATCTAAGAATACTGTTGAATAATACTCTTCCATTTCAAGTATAGCCTTTTGATCTGCATAAGTGGCAATGATAGTCTTAGAGTCAGTTGTGATGTTACGAGTTTATAAATATTATATAAAATGGTACCAAGATTATTTTCTTATTGGACTCCATCAAAAAAATGATATATTTCTGGGGATTCTGTATTAACTGCTTCTTAAAAATAAAATAGTAAGTAAGAAGAAGGAAGCTCTTGAGTTTCCAGAGAAGCCAAGGATGCCACACACAATCAAAAAAGCACTATTTCCTCCGAAGCGAGGATGGAATGTAATCAGCAGCGTGATAACACTTCTGTATTGTGGAGTGTTCAGATAGAAAACCAAATTGGTGATCAGGAATATTTTTTTCATTATCTAGGAATAAATATAGTTGTGTTAATATCTAAGAACTGGTAGGAGCTCTGAAAAATTATTGGAAATCAGGTCTATATTCAAAGACATTATTTCCAATATTTATTCAGGGCTTCGGAATGAGTAATACTGACTTTGTAAAAAAGAAAATGATATTTTCCTTAACTTACTAATTCTACAAAAACTACGGTGTAATTTCTCTAATAACCAGGTTACAAAAAATTTAAAAAAAAAAATTTATTCAAATTATCATAAATAAATATTATCACAATAAGTACACTGGTACTTTCAATGTTTTTCAACTTCATCTATTTCGCTTCTACAGGTTCGAGTATCTTCTGTTTAAATCTTATTTCTAGTACATATTCATATGCAAATTGTACGAGTACAAGTTGGATGGATGCATCTAATTACAACATTGTACAATTGTAAATTCAATTTAAGTTGGAAATAAGTGAAATGACTGTAATGCGAATGGTATACTATTGCTTTATGCTAATTAAAATGCCGAGAAAGCGAGAGGGAGTACAGAGACTGTAGTGGAAGTACTCATTTTTAATGGAAGATGTTAAGATATACGTGTAGAAAATATGTTGGAGACATGGTAGTCCAAGGGAATGGTGTTCAAGATCTATTAGATGAATTGTTGAGAAGAAAAGAAGAAAATTCCAAAGTCAATTTAGAGCGAACTAAAACAGATGAAAATGCGATATTGTATTTGCTTAGGAAGAAAGTTAACAATGCTGGAAAATTAGGAAAAGCTAGACAATTCAAATAAGTAAGAGGACTGTCGAGAGAAGGGCATTCGAAATAATAAAGACCATCCGACTTATTCCAATCGGAAACGATAAAATGCTGTTCATTTTCCTTCAATGGAATGAAGAAGCTACCAATTGAAGCAGCAGAAATACGCGCCACTGTCAGACACGTGCCGTCAATCTTTGATTATTGTTTGTTGGCACATGTTCAATGTCTAATGTTGAGGTTGAGATCTTTCGTTTCGAATTTTGCCTTTTTTTTCTTAAACTACTCGTGTTTTTCAATTACGCCGATATCCGCTAATTGGCTGCTTCGTAATAAGACCAAACAGAATCATGACGCTTAAAGTATTGCCCATCTATGATCAGATATATTGTAGATTTTGGCCAAACGTAGAAACTTCGTGACACACCACCAACCCTACCAAAGAGAAAAAAACGTTGCTTTCAGATCCACCAAAGATCTTATTAAAAGTGAAGATAAATTGATCTAAAATTGAACCGATAAAAATCTTTCAAAAATTGTATCTCTTATACTAAGATTAGCTCATTAATAAAATCAATGAAAATATTTTATGTTGCAAAAAAAATTTGCACGTTTTTCTTTTTTTTTTAAAATGAGTTATTGAACAAATAGTGAGTGGGGTAATCAGGTCAAAAATTAATAACTATTCTCATTTTTATATTATTAAACTAGATTAAAAATTGATTTTATAACTTTTTTCACTCTAATATAATGAAATTTATATAAATTAATAAATATTGGTAAAAAGTTTTTACAAATTGAAAAAAAAAAATTTTTTTTTGAATGATGGATAATTGGTTGCAAAAGAAGGAGTTCATTTTCTTGGATTCTAAAGATAGCCATTAAATGTAGACAAGATGAATTACCATTTATGGATAGAGTAGCATGGTTGTGACCTTTAAGACGAGGTGAATATATGACGTGACGGGTCATATGCTAATTCAAGAATATTAATTAGGTTAGATCAAGGTAAATGAAAGACTTAATTGACTCTATTTGACGCAAATCGGCTATTGTCTGCTTCACTGGATTAGATTCTAATTGAAATTTAAATTCAAGTATAACTGTTTGACATTCGAGGAGAGTGCCCCATGCCATCGGTGGGGTCACGTTAATTGATCACTTTCATTTCGAACAGTTTCGGCCAAAAGGTTATTCCATTAACCATTAACCATCCAACAAACAACTTTTAACCATTATTTCTTAGTCATTAAGTTCTTTGTTTCCATATAAACGAAAAAAATTTCAGCATTAATTAACGATTAAAAGCAAACGTTTTAATTTCAATTTTTTTCTTTTGCATCTGCAACACGTGTGTTTAAGCTTTTTAAATTTTCGCATACAGTTTTCAATAAAATCCAACAACCTTGCTGAAAAATGAATTTATTTTATTTTTTTTCACCAAAGCTTCTGTTTCTTAAATTCATTTTAATTTGAGGTATTTTTACACTTTTCTGTATTGAATTATTTAAACTATATTCAACTGATTGAAACCAAATTAAGTGGTTGTTTTTATGATTAATCAGCTTTTATAATGCAGATATACTTACTCCGATAGTATATAAAGACGATAGAATTTTTTTAAGTTAAATTAGTAATGCTCAATAATATACTTAAACTTGTACTTGATTGTATTCTTAGAACTGTACCCGTATTTACCTTGAATAATTTTTTTTAATTGATTTCTTTTATTTTTTTTTTTTGCTTTTAAAAACCATTTTAAAAGGAATCTTTAATATTTACAAATTAATACAAATATTATGATTATTTTATTTCTTGAAAAATTAAAAAAAAAAACAAGGAAACGAATTTCTAAGAATTTTTTCCAATTTTACTTCTAAATTTTGCTAATTGTGTAAGATTTTTAAAAAAACTGCATTATCGATAAGAAGTTATTAAAGCAAAGAGAATGCTCTTCTGTTATTGTAAAATGGGCTGAAGTTTTGTGGCACTAAGAATTTATATTAATAAAACAAATGTTACTAGAAAAAATGTTGAAATAAAATTTTAATATCTAAAAAACTGCATTATCGACAAAAATTAATTTTATGGAACACAGCAAACTTTGTATGATAAATCAATTTTATGGTAATTATTTTTAAAAAGTTATATTGAAAAATAAACTTTATAAAATTGAAAATAATAATTTTTAATAATGCTCTGATTTGGAGACACTCAAAACGTCTACGTCTAGCTCGCATTGGTTCGGAGTTCGAAGCTAAATATTGACATATTAGTTGTCGGTGCCTTAGATTAAAGAATACCTGGATAGGCCCATGTACGAGGTCTGTTCAAAAAGTATCGCGAATTTTAAATTTCCGCGGGGTACTAAAATTCTATTTTCGATTTTTTGTGGGGTTATGTTGGTACTCATGTCTCTTACTTATGCCGACAAGTTCGGCCATTTTGAATGTTCAATTAATTTTTGACAGCTGCTTTGCTTGCACGTGTTTTGATTCGTCTTCGAATTTTGCTCAATTTCGACCAAAAACACCATCGCATTATGATTGCTAAGGACCAAAAACACCATCACATTATGATTGCTGGACTCTATCCGTGAAGACCCAAATTTGCTCCAGAGAGTCATAATTGGTGACGAATCATGGGTTTATTTTTATGACGTGGAAACCGAAGCTAAATCATCCCAATGGAAGCTGCCGCACGAGCCAAGACCGAAAAAAGCGCGCCAAGTTCGGTCGAATGTGAAGGTTTTGCTTACAGTTTTCTTCGATTGCAGGGGCGTGGTGCATCATGAGTTCTTGCCACAGGGTAGAACGGCCAATAAGGAATTACCTGCAAGTAATACGTGGGTTGCGCGAAGCAATCTGCCAGAAACGCCCAGATTTGTGGAAGAACAAAAATTGGCTTTTGCACCATGATAACGCACCTGCTCACGCATCGTTGCTTGTGTGCGAATTTTTGGCCAAAAACAACACACTAATAATGCCGCAGCCGCCGTATTCCCCAGATCTGGCTCCCTGTGACTTTTTCTTGTTCCCGAAACTGAATATTAAAAATGGCTGAACTTGTCGGCATAAGTACCAACATAACGGCACAAAAAATCGAAAAACGAATGTACGCAACCCGCGGAAATTTAAAATTCGCGATACTTTTTGAACAGACCTCGTACGTCAGATTTCCGTACATGTATACGCAATTTTCTGGCATAATTATTGCAAAAGCGGCGAGAAATCGTAACGCTTGCATACTTTTGTATAGACTTTTTTATGTAGACATGACAGCAACTGACATCTAGTTTTCGTATTAGAAATTCATTGAATTACAAAATTTATATTTATTTTAATTCACTTATTGTAAACAAAAATACAATTTTAACAAAACGATAGGCAATTTTTATTTTTTGTACAATCTTTTGATATGAAATGGAATGGTATTTTAGGTTTATTAGTCATTTCGGAAATATCAATTAAATATCAAGCGCCTCAATTTTATAGACTTTCGAGAGAATTATAATTTTTTTTTTTTAAATCTACACAAAAGTATGCAAGCGTAGAAAAAATCTACGCAAAAGTTTGCTGAATTATTGCAAAAGCGGCGAAAAATCGTACTACTTGCATACATTTGTACATATATTTTTATGTAGACATAACACCCACTGACATCTAGTGTTCGTAATAGAAATTTATTTGAGGGCAAGATTTATTTTTTTCAAATGCAATTGCATTTTAGGTTTATTACTTATTTTGTAAATATCAAGAGCCTCAAATTTGTAGACTTTCGGAGAGTTTTAAAAAACGCCATTCTCCATGAAAGTGGTAGCATACCGAAATGCTTGCGTTCTCTTGTCATTTTGCGAGTTGTTATTTTGGCACTTATCGGAAAATGCGAGTAAAAGTGTTGTTTTTACGATAGGAAGTTTTTATTTCAGAAAATGAAGTGTTTTACAAAGGGTTGCTTTTAATTCTCTTTCGGTAAGTTGACATCTTCATTTTTACTAGACAAATTAATAAAAATTTAGTTGATGATGTACCTAAATAGCTTTTAATGGTTTATTTGGTCCAAAAAGTGGTTAAAAAGTGAAAAGTTTGGCATTCAATAAATGTAAACAAATGTGATGTTGACAGTTCAATGTTTACCAGAAAATAGTTCACTGCCGGTGTATGTAAAGTGTGTGTAAGAAAATTTAAGGGAACAAATTTTTCAGTCTCTTTTCCATTGCTATTTTCATTGTATTAAAATAAATAAAGTATATTCGGTAGACTTACACATATACTGTGTTTTATTGCAAATTTCCAAAACTAATTCCATTAAAACAACAAAACCCGCAATATTAAAAAATCTTTTTGTTTACGCATAAATAACATCACATATCAAAATGGTTTTAAACGAACCGCCTCAATCGCATACTGAAGTTTAAAATTGACCCCCAATGATTTACGCCGTTTCTGTTATTTTGCGTTCTACGAATGTATTGCCAACAAAATTCGGCCACAATTTTTTTGTAGAGGCCTATCCAGTTCTTCTATAATATAAGGTCGGTGGCCTTTAGTGGTTGCTGAATGTCCCAAGTTAAAATTTACAATTCAATTAAAATGTTAGCAAAAATAAAAAAAAACTATTTCTGTTTAAAACAATATTTGACAGATGGCGTTATGTTTGCTTAGTGGGAATAGGTTAAACAGTTCTTTTGCAAGAATTTATTGTGAAAATTTTCGGCAATTCACAGAAATTTAATTAAACAAAGTTTTATTTACAATAAGCGGTTACATATATAAACATAAACACACTAATTAGTTTTTATTTGAAACTAACACAAAAAAACAACAACATTTAATTTTTTATCTTATTAGCAAGTTTGATTGTCTTTTCGAAAATACAATATAATTTCTCATATTTTGGCATACGACTTTCTTAAACGTTTACTTAACATGGAAAGTAATTATACAAAATGCCCACACATGTTCAAAATTTATTAATAAGAAAATATTATTGTCAATAAATAAACCAAGATAAGACAAACCGTACCATTGGACCTTTAGGGTTTTTTTCGCTGTTTTTATTTGAATTGTTTTTGTGAGTAAACCTTTTTTTTATAAAGGTAAAAGCTGGTACTCTATGGCAATGGATTGGACAATTTCTCTTTGCAACGAATCAATCAGCAGACTTTCTTTAGTGCTGAGCAAATACTGAAATTGACAAACAATAAATAGTCCGGATAGATCCATTAATTTGATATTTATACCTTAGAAGTAGATGATAATAATAGATTTAAGGTTCAACTCTATCTGTTTAATATGAACACAATAACTATCCAGAGTAGTAGAAAAGTGCATTTATTTTTATTAACCATATGGAAGTGTGCTTGGAAGTGCATGTTCGTAGAGGAAGGCAGGGATCAGTCATATGACATATGGTCTAGGATCAAAAAGTCTTCACGGTCACAATGGTCTTCAACTTCGAATCACAATGTCGTGAAAATTTTCCCAACTGATATATGTTTTTTTTTTTTTTGGTTAAAGCGAAAATATTTCAACCCAAAGACCACCAATGGTCATTTTATATTGCTCTCTTGTGGCTTACGTGTTGTGGCAAAAAGGAGTCACAAAACAGAAAAATTTGCCTTCCGACTGGTAATAGTGTCCCCTCTTTCGGATGTCAGACATTAGACGTCTGGCTATACAGAATGGAGTTATAACCGTGAAATTCATTTGGCATATTTCGCATTTTTTGATTTGTTGCGATGTTTAGCTTGGAATATTTTAATGGCCTCAAAGAGCGTCTGGTTATTTTGAAACTGAAAAGTACAAACAAACACAAACTGACTACGGACTATACACGATATTGTTTCGAACTAATCTAAACAGCTGAGTTAAGAAAAATGGCAACCAAAATAGTGAAATCGGATTGAAAGTGATCATCTGAGGCGGTCTTTCAAAGAAAAATGCTGTATGTTGCTCAATTTTGTATCTAAAATTGTAGATAGAGAAATTCCTTTTATCCAGTATAGATTTCTCTAAAAAATTTTTGATCGATTGCAATTTGGTTCCAATTTGGCAAAAATTTGAGCAGTCAAGAATGTGCATTAGAATAAGAGCTGTTGCAATAAACTATTATCCAATTTGAGCTTTGGAAAGTGAAGTTATGGAAAAATATTTCCAATCCAGATTTAAGCAAAACCCTTAATTTTTTTGCTTTGTCTAAATTTTGTTATTATGTATAAAAAATATAAAGTTATTCAAATGGCAACCATAAAACTTCGTGCAGGACTGACGTCTTTTATGAAGTTATTTTTTCTGAATTTTTTGCACATTTTGGAGTTGTAATCCGACCATTACTTGATGGATGTTGTTTTATAAAGTATCTAAAGTTTAAAAACTATTACCCTTAATCGTCTTATTAAAACCAAATTAATATTTTTAAGTTCAAGCCAAAAGTAGTCGGGAAATGACACCATCAGACCAAAATTTACACTAAATAGTCGATTTGCGTGGTTTCTTTACCGTCACTTGTGGATTTTCAGAACCCCTATTTGGTAAGTTTTCTTATTCACGTTTCTACTAGACGAATAAATGAGTCTCATTGCTAAACAAAATTTGATTCTTGAAGCTTGAAGCGTGGCTAAACGGATAGTATCTGACAATGATTTTCTAGGTACGAGTATATCTTGAGTATTATTTTTTTTTTAAATTTGATTTCACAGAACTTCAACAAGTAACTATTTTCCAAACTCCTCAAAATACCGAAATAATAATTTTGAATTTTATTTTACTCACCAAAGACTTCTCTCGTAATCAAATTATTTTTAAGTCGAAACCATTTTCCACAAATAACTAAAGAATAGCAAAATTTTTATTACGAAATATTTGCAACTAAAAGAATTGCATTTTATTTGAGAATGTTTTGGTTGTTTTTTTTCCTCCAACAATGGCATGATTAATTGTATGGTTGATTCTTAATAAGAAGTCAGTCCTGTTGAGGAAAAATATTGTAACACCGCACGAATCGGTTCCGTTTTACGGGTATTGCCCAAGTTTCTTGTCGGCATAACCATTGAATCCGAAGTAATTTTCAAAATTCAATGCAGTCCTGGTAGTTGTTGCTAGTAGCCATGTTTACCGGTCGTAAAGTACTATTCCTCGAGTAGCGTTAAAAAATGCTTCTGGTTTAACAAAGTGCCAAGCAAAAATGCATTATTTTAAAATTTGCATAATGTCGTGAGTTTTGTGGAACGCTAATCAGCAGCCACTTGAATGAAATCAGAGCAAATGTGACAAATCTGCCACCGTCTAAGATTTAAAAAACACTGCAACCACCCGCACACCTGGACAAGTTACCCTGCATCACTGCACTATTTTTATTTAAGTTCAGGACTACGTAATGGAAATGGTCTCATATGAGTAGGTTTTTTTCTTCTTCTAATTACACTGGACTTGTTTGTACTCCTTCTATTAAAGTGTGAATTGTAATGATAAACTAGGTTCCGTATAATTATGCTAATTAAGCGCTTCGCAATCAGTGGACCGATTTGGCGCTATTCTGGAATGTGACAGTGGACGAAAAAGTGAAATTACCGCTGAAACAGTGGAATTTACCACGACCAAAAAGACCTTGTCTGAAGCAGGAAAAACTATTCTCAAACCATTCGTCTTACAACGAGTATTGCTATTGTCTTCTTAGGACGAATTCACAGTCACTCCGGTTGAACAGTGTCTTTCGTACTCGTTTATTGTTTTGTGCATATTAATTTCGGATGATCTGTATTCCTATTCAATCCAGATTCCACATTCAGATTATGTTCGATTTCAATTTCTATCCTCCTTTCAAGGAAGTCAATTTCACTTTTACTTCATTTTGAAAACATATTATGATAATTTAAAAAACTCTTAAATGTTCACTTTTATTACCTAGTTATTCTCTATTACAAAGAGTCGTGTGGAAACTGCAAACAAATATTTAAGGTAACAAAAAAAAAAAACTTTAAGAAATTCAAAGAAAAAATTACGTTGTTTAAAAGAAAAATAAAAACTATTCCAAGTATGTGAAATAAGAAGAGAAATGGCCTATTCTCATTAGGGTGATTTCCAACCGAGATTCTGAAGGAATTTCCTCAATAATTTCTTATGGAATATGTATCTTAGCAGTTGGTAATTAGAAGAAAATGTAGAAGATTTTTATTCCACAAAGTTATCGTTTTAGATTTTTATTGTTCATTGAACGAAAACGATTTCTCTACGTTGAATGCAAATCAGCAACAAGATCGTCCTCCATTTTTCACCTCGAACTGATATGAGTATCTATTGTTTACGAACAATTTACCTGATATGAGATATCATTAATGTAAGATAGAAGGAATAAAAATATCTAAATTAAAATTGCAAAATAATAAAAACAAATAAGTTTACTCATTGATAACTAAAATAAGTGTGGAAAAATTGTTACTATCACTTGGAATGAATGAGCAATTATGCAAAAGTTCACACAATCAAATACTCTTAAACCCAAGAGATTCGATCGATTAACATTCTCCGGATATCCTGATGTCGTTAAATAGGAAATCTAAAAAAAAGATTGAACCGATGAACGAAAATTGGAGTATTTTTATTTTACAATATTTCTTCAAATATGATTTCAGAAGATTCACATTCCGAAAGATAATTAATTGAAATGATTTTTGGTATGCTTTGGAGTGAGCCTAACTTACTACGAGCATGAATGAGCAATTATATTGTATAATCCCAATTTTTCAATGATGGGGGGGGGGAGTATTTTTTACTTTTTAAAAAACTGTTCTTTGTGAAGAAAATTTTATGAAAATTATTTATATTAATTAAAACACAAATTATAATTAATTCAGGTCTTTTTTACATTGCAAAATGTTTCATAAAAATTTATGGAGTTTTTGACTTTATTTGGCAGACGCTCCCTTAAAAATGTGCAATTTTTTTTAAAAATATTCAGAAAAGCTTATCCATTTTGAAAGTACAGCTTATCCATTAAATTAATAATATTTGCCATTTTATATTAATGATAGTTTATTTATAGAAAATACGCTGATTATGTGCTAGAATAATAAGTTTTAAATACTAATATTTTCAACAAAAATTTTCTTCAGCGATGAGGCTCATTTTGCACTTTGTGGATACGTCAAAAAGCGATATTACAAAATAAAGGGCTCTGAAAATATCTACAATTAACTGCGAAAAAGCCATTGTATTATGTAAAATTAAAAGGAAAATTTTATGAAAATTATTTCTATTAAGAAGAATTTTTTTATAATAAATTCAGTTCTTTTTTTAAACAATATAAAAATTGAGTATCATAAAAATTTGTGGAGTTTTTGACTTTGTTTGGCAGAAACTCCCTTAAGAATGTGAAAAATTTTTCATTTTTAAAGTACAGCTTATCCATTAAATTAATTATATTTGCCATTTTATATTAATGATAGTTTATTTATAGAAAATACGCTGATTATGTGCTAGAATAATAAGTTTTAAATACTAATTTTTTCAACAAAAATTTTCTTCAGCGATGAGGCTCATTTTGCGCTTTGTGGATACGTCAAAAAGCGAAATTACAAAATAAAGGGCTCTGAAAATATCTACAATTAACTGCGAAAAAGCCATTGTATTATGTAAAATTAAAAGGAACATTTTATGAAAATTATTTCTTTTAATTAGAATTTTTTTATAATAAATTCAGTTCTTTTTTTAAACAATATAAAAATTATTTCGAAATCTGTTAATGTCAAAATGGTCTACAAAGCATCGATTTTTCGATGTTGGATTTTTTGGTAAAACCTTATAAAAATCGTATTTATACATACAATCTGTAAACTTAAGAGTATTTAAAAACAAACATCCATTAAGTAATGACCGAATTAAGGCTCAAAATATGCGAAAAAGTTATTAAAAATGACCTAAAAAAAATGTGGACTCCTGCAATAAGTGTCGTAATAGCATTTTTTTGTGAAATTGTTGATAGCGTGAACATAAAAGGGGGCATTAACAACTTTACAGAGGATCTTGGATTGTAAGGCCTGAACGCGATAGGAATTAGAACGTTTCGTTGAACCATAAAGTTCAATTCCATAAGTCCAAATAGGTTTTATAATTGAATTTTGTAGATTAGAAGTTCAGTTTTGATTGTTAGTTTTGAGCGTTTGTCCAACAGTGTAAGAAGTTGTAGGTAACGTCTGTTAGCTTCAACTTTTTTAGTCTAGTATGTGGGTTCCATGTTAATCTCTTGTAGAAGTAAAGTCCCAAATAACGTACTTTATCATATTGTGGAATAATGTTGATATTAGGGCATGAAGGGGTAGGTTTTCCTTGACAAAGTGTGAAAGTAATGTGAGCACTCTTCTGTTCATTTACCACCCCCCCCCCCACCTCACTATCGATCTGTAAACCAGGATCAAAGATTGTGGATATGAGATTGTAAATTGTTGGAAGCTATATAAGGATTTTTATGGGTAGCAAGTATGACCGTATCATCTGCCTAAGTAGCATATAATATTTATACTCATGATATCCCATTTATACTCATGGGATATCATGAGTATAATTATTATATAAAATGGGACCATGGATACTACCTTGTGGAACTCCGGTTAGAATAGAATATATTTCCGAGGATTCTGAGTTAATTGCAACTTGGAAATGTCCATGGGAGAGATATGAATTTATGATAAGTTAGTTTTTTGAAGGAAGAAAGCTCTTGAGTTTCCAAAGGAGTCCAGGGTGCCACACATGCTTAAAAGCTTGGGAGATATCTAAAAATACTCCTGGGCAATAGTCTTTTCTCGACTAGATAGTAGAGTGTTCAGATCGGAAGCCAAATTAGTGATCAGGAATAATTTTTTCATTAACTAGGACTGAGTAGAGTCGTTTAAATAGTAATAGCTTTTTAAATAGTTTTCATATTTCATGCATAATGGCAAAATTTAACCAATATAATAAAATAAACAAATTTATTTAAATCTGAATGTTAAATATATTTTGTAAATATTTACTTTCCAAAATACAAATTGGATACTCCTTTATGGTATAAATAAAATTGTTAAGACAAAATAATATTCAAAGTCACGGTGTCTATTCTACCAAATACAAATAATTCAAATAATCCACATTAGATTTGCAAATAATTTACGTCAATCAAACGAATATATTTAGATTGAACACATTTGACAACTTTTCTTTTTAACTAACAATTAAGCTTACATAATATCTAATCCTTTTTTACTATTTAATAAATATTTATAACTAAACATTTCCGGCCAAATAAATATTGATGAAAAGCACCACCATCTTTATTTTTTGGTCAAAACGAATAATTTACACCTAATTATTTATGACTCAAAACTTGGACACAACAAATTCAATATACCAAAAAAAAAAAAAAAAAAAATGGTATAAACACAAAACAAGACACAGTTTTGCAGGAAATTGTCAGCAGACGAACAATATTTGAGAACATATACGAATTAAGACCCTGAAATTAGCGTACATTTTGTAATTAAATCTGTACGCTAAACAATTCCAATTAGCGCCAGTAACTAAGTAAAAATTTGTATTGCATGCATTCAAAGATTCTAATTTGATCTAATAAATATTAAAATAGTTTTTTTTTTCTTTGGTAGTGGAAACGTGATTGCTTTCTCTGATTAAAAGTGTCGATCAAAAATGGAAAAACATTAATAAATCGAACCAAATTTGGTGGCAGAATATTTAACTGAATTTTTATTTTAAGCACATTTCACCTCAAACCATGTACGTTTACAGGAATATGTCTGTACGTACACATATGTCGATTAGACTCGATCACAGATCAATTTGGGATGTATGTACATATTCGATAAAAATAGTGGAGGATAAGCTTTGAATCATGAATGAACTGCTTATGCAATCCGAGTATGAGTAGTCGGCCACTCCAGAGGGACTATTTCCAGAACCTCTGTTCCATTTACCATCCTCAAGTGTATTGAATTTCGATGCTAAAGCACTTCTTCACTGATACGATTTCTGTTCGGTGGCAAAACACAAAGTCAGCAGCATCATCCAACGATTCTCTTAGTTGCGCGGGGATCACAGTTTCTGTTCACATGGTTTGCATTTAGAGCAATGGCACTACGTGAATGTGAAAATGTAACCGCATCTAGGTCACCTCTGTCAAGGCCCCACGCCAAGTACGAACGCATTAAATGGATTCCTAGAATATGGTTGCGCGGAATAATTGCACACACCAGACCAGTATCATCTCCATTCGGAAAACTGTCTTTTTATCATTTTGGATCGTTCACATACCATCCCATTCTGGACAGCATCCATCATTTGTTAGATTTCTAATAACAAAAACCATTGACAATATCGGCTTAGATATTGTGCCTAGATTGGTTATTGTATCTGATCAGAAATTATTCATAAAAAAAGCGGAATTGTTGATAAATTTGAATTTTTCCAATACGTTTTGTGTTTGTGTAGATAAATACCTTTCCAAATTTAAACATTTCTAAAATAGTAAATGTGTTTTTGTGGGGGGAGGAGGGGTTGTGATTTATGCGAACGATTTCAGGTGCAAATTAAAAGGTAAAATGTAGTTTTTAAAGGTTTGAGTTTTTACTGAAATGGATTTTTCCAATAAAGATAAATTGTCATCATTGAAAAAGGAGCCTTGAAATTTGTTTGATTTATAGTAAATTTTTTATCATAAACATATTTTTTTTTTCTTAAAAAGTTTACGATAGTTTGTGAAATTTCAGCTTTCAATATCGTTATTTTAGAGTTTTTTTTGAAGCTTTTGATTATTAAAAAACTATTAATAAAATCTTTAAAAAAAAAATCTTTACTAAGAAATCTACTAGAATAGATTGTCTTGATTGGTTTTAAAAATATTTATACTGAAATTTAACGTCTAAAGCCATTTTTGTGACAAGTAAGGATATGGTGGCTATGTGATCAGCTGGATTCGAAACACTTAAAAAAAAAAATTTAACAAAATTGGGTATTTTTCCTAGCTAATCCTAAAAAAACTTATTCTGAAATCTAAGGTCTTAAAAACATTTTATGACAGATATAGAAAAAAACTACTAAATTCGAATATTTTCTGAACAAACCTCAAAAAAGACGTTTAATTACAATAAATTATTATTGCTGGATTTTTCCAATCATATTTATAATAAATTATAAGGTCTTAAGCGACTTTTTTTGACAAGTAAGAATATAATGGCTGTGTGATCAGCTGGATTCAAAACATTTCTAAGCAAAATTCCAAATAAAAACATTTAACAAAATGGAGAATTTTTTGCTAGGTATTCTTAAAAACAACTTATTCTGAAATCTAAGGTCTTAAAAAAATTTTATGACAGATATATAAACAACTAAATTCGAATATTTTCTAAATAAAACCCCAAAAAAAGACATTTAATACAATAAGTTATTTTTGCTGGATTTTTCCAATCAAATTTATAATAAATTGTAAGGTCTTAAACCGCTTTTTTGACAAGTAAAGATATGCTGGCTGTGTGATCACCTGGATTTGAAACTTTTCTAACCAAAATTCCGAAAAAAAATTTAACATAATGTGGTATTTTTCGCCAGGTATTCCTAAGAATAACTTATTCTGAAATCTAAGGTCTTAAAAACATTTTATGACAGATATAGAAAAAAATTCCTAAATTCGAATATTTTCTGAACAAACCTCAAAAAACACGTTTAATTACAATAAATTATTATTGCTGGATTTTTCCAATCATATTTATAGTAAATTATAAGGTCTTAAGCGACTTTTTTTGACAAGTAAGGATATAATGGCTGTGTGATCAGCTGGATTCAAAACATTTCTAAGCAAAATTCCAAATAAAAACATTTAACAAAATGGGTATATTTTTCTTGCCTTTATCTAATAATATTGATATGGAAATTTAAGGTCCTAAGTTATTTTGTGACAAATAAGAGTATTCTGATGATGCGACTAGCTAAACTCAAAACTTCTCTTAACAAAACGTTTACAAAAAAATTTTTTTTATAAAATTGGTGTATTTTTGCTGGTAGTTTGCTTTAAAATTTATACTAAAACGTAAGGTCTTAAACTATTTTTTGACAAAAAATTATAGGCTACTGGCCATATGACTAGCTGGATTTAGAAATTATTTAAACTCAACTCTAAAAAAAATATTTAATAAAATAGGCTACTTTTTTGGTTAATTCCAACTATAATTATATTAAAATCTAAGGTCTCAAGCCTTCTTTGTGGCAAATATTGTTATTCTAAATATATGACTCAAAATCCTAAATAAAAATATTTAATAGCAAATAATATTTTTGCTGCTTATTTCTAACAATATTTATACTGAAGGTCTTAAAACATTTTTTTTTGACAAAAAAGATCATCCTAGCCATATAACTAGCTAGATTTGAATTCTAGACCCTGGAATTTTGAAATTTGGTTAAAAATAGTCTTTTAGCTAAATTTGAAGCGCCAGAAGTCTTCAGTGGTGATACTACAGAACTATTTTTTTTATAAAGAAATAGTAAGAAATGTGAAGATATCTGTTATAATACAGGGTGGCTACCTAAAAAACTGAAGGGTTTAGAAAGGTCATAACTTGTTGTTTTTCAATCTTATTTTTATTCTTTTATTTTTATTGTAGGAGATTAAAAATGGCTATATATAATGTCAGACAACGAGTAAAACTTATTTATTTGTTATATGTTAGTGAAAAATTAATTACTCAAAACTCAGAGAAAATACTACCAATATTTTATGGTAATATCAGAGTATCTCCTAGCGATAACATGATTCGAAACCTAATCACCCGGTTTGAAAGAACTGGATCAGTTGGCGCTTAGGACCTTTCAGCAGATTCCGAAACTAGTTTTAAAAATCCTTGCACACAAAATCCAAATGGCCCCAAACTTTTACAACCTCAAGATAGGCCAAGATAACAACTTCATTCAGTTCTTCAGTGGCCACCCTGTAGTTTTACTTATATTTTTAACGATGGTTATAATAATAATAATAATAATAATAATAATAATGATGCTATGAGTATGGCAAAGATGAATAAATATGGCGGGAGTAAATTCAATCATAGTTAATGTATTCCATAGTGAGGGAGAGTGATCCGCTTTATGGATTTGTGCAGTAAATTAAGAAATTTTCTTTTGCCCACACACGGAATGGTGACTGCTTGCAGGTAACATAGGGGAGTATCGTGATCAGTGTGATCTACTAGTAGGTGAAGCAGTAAAAAACCTCACGCTCTGAACTCGTTAAATTCCATTTTCATTTTCATTTTCATTTTGTTTACTATAATACAACATATTGAATATTCGTACTTAAAAGTACACGTTTGTATGAAATTTTCATGGAATAGAAATTGCTTATTTTCCGAAAATAATATATTGTAAAATATATGAAAAAGAGAAGAAAAAATTTAAAATAAATTATATCGAATCTTATTGCTTTTGTAGCTATGAAGATTGTAATACAATAACTACTAATGCACTATCACCAGTCGATTGAGCACCTTGCTTAGTGTGAACACCTTTCGCCGAATGTTACGAAAATTTGATCTTCAAAATTTGGCGATAAATCAAAGTCAATTTTAATGTTGTTTTTTTTCCGGTAGTTTCCCTTTTTCAACAGCACCACCACCCACCCCTCCCTCTTTTAATTACATGTGCTCTCCCCTTGCCATCATTAAAAATTAACAAAAGTTGCACAAAATTTTCACTTTTCTCTTACAAGTCTTACTATTATTAAAAATTTTCGCCCATATCCAAAAGTTAATTTCTGTTCATAATACTCGGTATGAGCCAAAAACAATTTTTTTTTGAAATTATTTCATTTCATGTGTGACATTGTCGTTCATCTTTAATGATTCATGATTTTTTTGTTGAATTCATTTATTTTTAATTTTTTTCCCAATTTAAAAATTATCGTATGTTTTGTATAATTTAATAGAATTGAAAACTTTCGATGGCCTTCAGGTGTGAATTGTTCGTTGTTGTTGTTGTAGTTCTTTTTTGTGGCTATTTTCAAACCGTTTCAAATGGTTTCAATTTTATGTTATGATGACAATTGGTGTCAACAGTGACGTGAAAAGTTAATATGACGATATTCTTTTAGTGTGAAATATTGTCCAATAATAGAGTAGATAAAATTGGTTGGAGCCTATTATTATTAGTACCCGGAGCTATTTAGGCAATATGGCGAATTTTGTCTAAGTTGTTTGGATATTAAATAATGTGTCTGAGTAGAAATTTTTTTTGTTTAACCAAAAAAAAAACCTCACTAAGAAAGCCAATCAGTTTTGAAATTATTCCATTGATTGTGATTGAGTGAGTGACCAAATTTAGCATACTTTCGCCTAATTAATTCGCTATTTACTTTTTTGGCCAAAACATAAGCCTCCCCTTAGCACACCCCCCCCCCCCCCCCTTCCCAACAATACGCTTCAGTAGCACAATATTAATCAATTTTTTTTTAATTTTTTTTTTCACCAAAACAATATATAATTATTTTTTTTTAACTACCTTTATTTCCATATAAAATAGTTGATGTTGTGTTCCTAAAAACAAAAACAAAAACAAAATAAAAAACAACAGTCAAAATATGAATATCAGACCTTGGCAGCAGCCATAACAAAATTTTTTTGGGCAGCGTCTATCTTGGGACCATCTTCATGTTTATTTGTACAATCGAATGATGGATCATTGTGTCAGTGGTCTAAATGAACCTAAATGAACCTTTATTTGACGGGGAACTGGAGCTGCATGTCGACTTGATCATGGTTCATTTATGAGATCTTGACAATGCAAATGTTTGGTTTTCTTCTTTTACTTACTACAATAAGTACCCGATATTAACTAAAATTTTCCCCAACAATTATTAACGAGAAAAAGCTTATTATTTAAAAGCTCTTACAGAAAATTTCCACTTTTCAACCAAAAAAAAAAAAAAGAATCACCAAAAATTTTGTTGTCATAATTCTTTCCAGATAATATTAAAAACTGAAAGAATAAAATGATCAAAGTTCAAAAGGTTATTCATCGCCTCGATCAAGTATGAGCACTTTTGATTAAAAATCGAATCTGGACACCTGCTTCAAGGTTATCGACAGCTCATTTCTTTATGCGTTTTCGAACATCTTCAGATGCCTCTTGTCCCCACTCACTACTACGAGTACTATTCATGTCGATTGTCGAAAGGTGAAATTTTACTTTTCATTCGATTAAAAGATGATCCATCATTTTGGACTTCCTATTTAATAAAAGTAATGTAACTTTATAAATATTTTGGTGAGACGAAGGGAAAAAGATACGGGAAAGTAATATCACACGACGGTACAATATTGTAACTTTTGGTGTGGCAAGTTAGGACAGAGAGTGAAGTAAAGTGAAGATCGAAAACATAAATTCGCATTTAAGTCCAATTTGAAATTTTCGATCTCTGTGCGATGACGATTAGTTTGGGGCGTCTAGGAGTGATTCAGCAGATTTACAAACATGGCCGCATATTAATACGGAACTCTTGTTGTCTTGTAATGAGATTCCCACAAACAATTGGATAGATTAGGTACTACTCGCCATCAAACATTTACCGCCAACTCATCCTTTCCAATCGACCACCACATACCATACCATGCATACACAATAAGAAATAGTTCTGAATTAAACCCAGATGCGAATATTAATCAAAAGTTCCCCGAAAAAAAAAGAGATTCAGCTGAAGATGGCCGTAACCTGATCATGTTGACCGAGAAGTAAGTATCTTCACCAAATTCTACGGGCACTTCACTATCTGTAGTATCTTTCTGTAATGGTTTTGCAGATTTTAATAACACCACGAATCAGAACTTAAAGTCGAAATTCGAGTCAAAGTTGGAATTGGCACTAAAGCAATTCCAATGTGGACTGGGTCAGTGTGTTAGGTCTTAGAGTATTTTAATCACATTTGACCATGAAATCAGGTTAAAAAAAAATTCAATTGCGCTTTTAATTCAGTTTTTGGCAGTAAATTAGAATTACACCGTTTTTAAGATTGGCAATATATATATTTTTTGTTGTTGTTGTTGTTGTATTTTTACACATCACCACAACTAGATTTTTTTTTTCACTCCTCACTTCCATGGTTTCTTCTCATTTATACCAAACAGCAAATTATAGTTGCAAGTATGTACAATCAAAACCAACATAACATAGACAAAACCCTATCATCAATAAAACTAACAAACAAAAATTACTCTTTCAGTGTTTAAAAACCACAATATATAATATTACAAACAATATACAACAGGCAATGGATCTCGGAGCCCCCAATCCGATCCGATTTAATGGATGAAATATCGTTTGTAATTTTTCCTCCTAATCGAAATACTTTTAGTTGAACATAGGCTATTCGATGCTATAATTGAATGAATAGTGGTAGTACTTGCCCTACAATCAGATCAGTTAAGTCTTGGAGATACTTGTACTCTGAGCTATCATCATCATCGTGTTATCTCAACTAACTACAAAGCCATGCAAAGCCACAAAACCAGCAATCATTTAGCCACCTAAGACGGAAATTTCGGATCCATAGTTTCGAATCACTCAACGTATAGGCTTTTCTGGAGTGAAAGTCTTTTGTTTACACTAGTAATTAACTATTACTTAGTTGGGGCTGGTTCGTCTTAATAAACTTGCAAGTACAACTGATGAAAATATAATTATTCTCAAATCTATTTACTATTTCGAACTCTGCATTGCATTACACTTTCAAATTCTATTAATTTTACACTTCACTAGACTTCAAATTCTACCATAATTACGAGAATCCTTTTTTCCTTTCACTCAAAAGGAAATAAAACTGTTATCATAGTTAAAAAAAAACCCGTACAAAATAAAGTGTTTATCCTCTAAAAATTATATGTAATTATATATTTGCCAATATGTTAGTTAACAGATTTTATTAAAAACTTTTTAAAGGTAAACATTTTTAAAGCTCTTTTTCTTTAGATTCAAATTTTTGTTGAGTTATTCAATTTTTGATTCAAAAAATAAGCTTTTAAAAATATATACAAAAAGTGAATTTTAAATAAATATGTATTTTTTTTATTGCGTAAAGTTTTTGCCATTTTATATATAAAAAATCGTGGCAAAAATAAAAAAAGTCTTAAAAAAAGTACCTCAACAGGACTCAATCCTTTTGAGGTACTTTTTTTAAGACTTTTTCGCACATTTTGGATTGTAATTGCTCTAAAACTTCTCACAGAACTCAATCCTTTTGATGTATTATACTTTTTGATTACATGAATTTTTTAAATACTCTAAAATTAAGAGATTATCTACGTTGCCATAATTTTTTGCATAGTTACCTAAGAAATAGTTCAACAGCATGAAATGACACAATTTTTAAGGTCAATCGACATCAGCAAATTTCGATATTATGCATCCTGTAAATTTTTTACGCAATAAAGCCAAATTTTTTTGTATTTTTTGGCTTTTACTACTATTTTATTAAAATCTTTAACAGATTTAAGTGTTCAACTTCAGATCAAAAAAATTGAGTATCATACGTCACGCTCAGAATTAACGATAACTGTCAAGGAAATAGGGGCCAATGACACCTTCACAACAAAATACACTATAGATAGTAATTTTTTGTAGATACAATGGCTTCTTCTAGATTTTCAGAGCCTCGTATATGGCATTTTAGTTTATTAATTTATCCACCGTGCCAGAAATGAGTCTTATCACTGAAGAAAATTTTGTTTGAAAAATCAGCGTCCAAAACCCAAATTTGATTCTAGCACCAAATCGGTGTAAATTCTACGGAATTGCTACTTGAAATTATTTTGAAATGACATAAATTTTTAAAAACTGTCAAATAAGTCGGGTGTAATTTTTTTTAGTATTTGAAAAAATAATTCCGCTTTATTATTTTTAATGAAACCAAAATGAGAATTTTTTCTAAAAATTAGTAATGAAAGAAAGTCTTAAGGTAATTTTTTGCGGATACAATGGCTTGGCCATTGCCACTTCTGGGATTTCAGAGCCCCGTATAGGGCAATTTAGTTTATTAATATATCCACCGTGCAAGAAATGAGTCTTATTACTGAAGAAAATTTTTTTTGAACCAAAGCCCAAATTTGATTCTAACACCAAATCAGTGTAAATTCGATGAAATTTACCAAACACCTCTTAATTTACTTAAACAATCCATAATATAAAATGGCAAATTTTATTGCAACTTAAAATTATTTTCAAAATGACATAAATTTTTAAAAACTGTCAAATAAGAGGGATGTACTTTTTCAACCACCAAATGGATAATCCTTTATAATTACGAATTCGGTTTATTATTTTTAATGAAATCAAAGTGAGAGAATTTTTTCTAAAAATTTGTTCCGCAAAATTAGGAAAAAAAAGTAGTTTTTTTAAAAAAATATTTTGATTGAAAAAGTAATAAATTTTATTAAAAAAAATTTCATATTTTTACTCAATGGAATATTTAAGCTCATCTCTTGAATTTCGTTGCCTTTTGCCTTCGAATTGCCAACAGCTACACTAGCACTTAGATTTCGGGGATTGCGTTTAAAGTTTATATTAATCAAAACTTACATGATTTTTTTTAACAGACATCTCATAATATTTGCAGAAAAATTATTCAACTTTAGTTTATATAAAGTTTCATTCACCGAAGCACTTGTCATTTTAATTCGGCTGGCTTTGACTTTGAAATTCGAAAGTTCCCCCCAACCAACCAAAACTGATTGGCTAAAGTGTGTGTGTACGTACGTATTGGTAGATGATGAAAAATGTCTCAACTCACAATATCCTCGGGCAGTTTGAGTACTTTTTTTTCACGGTAATTTCTTTTAATTCATCACATTATGTTGATGTTATAGTTGTAGAATTTGGTGAACTTGACAACTTTGAGCTGTACATATTGTAATATTAATGATAGTAAAAGAAAAGAAAAATAACAACAACCGAAAAAGTCACTTTCGATCGCGAAAAAGCGTCTAGTCGTTGTGATCAGAACTACAGCGAAAGACTGAACGAACAGTTTAAGAGCAGAGCCACGATTTTGGTATTTTTGTGAAACGAGAATTCGCTTCGTCGCCCGTTCGAGTGATTAGCGTGTGAAAATGGCCAAAAATTTTGATAACAAATTCGAAAGTCGAAAAAGTATTTGAAGTCTCAGCGTTCCTTAGTTGTCAGCCTAAGGCCAAGTTCGGATCGTGGATCGTGAACAGGTTGCCGCCACATCTTCGGGCGAATTTGTTTATTTCTCTCGCCGAGCGTGCGCCTCAATTAGGCAAAAATCGAATCTGCTTTTTTTAGATGCTGTTCATTATCAAAACGCTAAACATTTAGTCCTTGATTCGAATTAGTCGCTAATTCACAATTGATGGACAATACACTGCTTCATACGAAATCACCTCTCTGATGCTATCGCTTGTTTAGTTTACCTGCCAAATGCGGCTCTTCGGTTTGGATTATTTTGCTCTTCTCTTTCCCCCGCAGCCGAAACGAAATTTCTTCTTTTCTGCAGTGAATAATATCCAAGTCCGGTGAAACTTTGAAGTGCTCCAAGGCTTAGGTCGAAAGCCACGAACATTTTTCAAAATCGTGTCCTTTCAATCAGTTCAATAGTGGTCACTGCGATAATTTACACCGTTTGATCGGCAGAACAAAAAAAAAAACAACGTCTACCTGGGCCATATTAAAATTAACTTTTCGTAATGTCAATAAAGTCAATTTGGAATATTTGGAAAACAAAATACTCGTATTTGTTCAAAATATATAATAAAACAAATTGCAATAATATTATTAATGTTAAAAATTTTATTGGATTTTCTTTATTTTGAAAATTTTTTTTTTGGGTCAACGTAAGAGTAGTTAACAGATTTTTATGATTGCAGCCATACAGATTCAGGGTCATCTGGGGGTGTTGCGTAAATTATTTGATTATTGGAATTTTATTAGAAAAACAGCCATTTTAGTAGTATTGGGGTATGTTTGGAGCTATGTATTTTGTTATTAGAAGAATTACACTTACACAATGGAATATTTATGATCATAATTTGTATGTCTATCAAGGGAAATGAGGTGATAAACTTTTTCTTCTTTAAATTTCTTATTTCTTCAAATTTGTAATCGAAAAATACGAGTAATGAGGCTTCATGAATATTTTTATATTTGAATTGAAGCATTGTAAGTTGATTAACTAATTAGTAGTTATTCTTCATTATCTGTACTAATAGACTTTGAATTTGTAAAAAAAAAAACTGTAAGATAAAATATTTTTTATAAAGGGTTATTTATTGTGTGGTTTGGAAACACAATACTGTTGTTTGGATAGCTTTCAAATATATATATTATCTAAGATTTAATTACTAAATGGGTATTGAAAATTTGCCAAAATGCGGGAACGTCCCGTTTTAGATGCCGATTTTTTTAACAAAATTTTCTTCAGCAAAGATGATCAATTCTAGCTCGATAGATACATAAATAAGAAAAATTACCATATATGGGGCTCTAAAAAACCACAAGTGATTGTAGTGAATCTATTGTGTTCGCAAAAAAGTGACTGTCTGTTGTAAATTTCGTTATGAAGTGTTATTTACCCGTATTTTTTTTAAAATAAATAAGAAAAGGCCGTTTTGACGTAAAAAAGAAGATTTTAATCTATTGGGTTATTCGGAAAGTAATTTCGTTTCATTATCCTGTTGGAACACTATACCTTTCCTATTGACCAATTGTGGCCTTTTTTCTTTAAGTGAATTATTCAATTTGTCCAACTGATGACAGTACACTTCAGAATTGATCGTTGTGTTGCTCGGTAGAAGCTTAAAATAAACTTTATAATAATCTTTTTTGATGAATATTGGCTATTAAAGTGCTTCGAGCCGGTTCATCTTTTCTACTTCATCTTTTTACGCTTAACATTATTGAAGACAACCCATTTCTCCGCCCCAGTGATGATACGCTTCAAAAATGGATCATTTTATTGGCGTTTGAGAAGCAAATCACAAACGTCAATGCGACGGCACAAATTTTTTTCCATAAAAAGATGAGGAACCCATATGTCGAGCTTTGAGATTAAACCTATCCATTTCAAATGATCATGAACGATCGAATTCGGTAAATTTAATCTCCCAGCGATCTCACGAGTTGTTAGTCGCCGGTTTGCATCAATTAATACCTTTACTGTGTCTTCATCAACTTCAACTGGCCTTCCAGAACGTGGTACATCTTCGAGATCAAAGATGTTCACTTAACACATCTTCTCCATACATATCGGATAAGTTTTCTCTTGTTTGAACAGCATTTTTATCTTTTCTATAGTAAAAAAGTAAAATATGCCGAAAATGCTGCTTTCACTTTTCATATTTAAAAGGGTATCAACCAAAAACTACTTTGCTGAATCAATCGAATTTTTTACACAAGCAAGCCTTGCTATGTCAGCTGTCAAACAAAATATGATTATGCAGCTTAAGTATGAAATTGGTTGTGAAAAAATATAATTAAGTCCTCTGTTGGGAAAAAACGAAATTACTTTCCGAACACCCCAATATATCATATGTGGTTTCAATAAAATGGCACCACAAGCCACACAATATGACAAAATTGTTCTTTTTTTCTCAAAAAGTTTTCTGGATCCGTCATTTCGAGATTTGGTGATGTCGGACATCAATTTATGTCCGAATTACAGCCCGAAATGTGCGAAAAGATCAAGAAAAAGTACCTCACAAGGATCGAATCTTGAAAGAAGCTCTGAAGCAAATATTTCAATAATGGTAAAGTTAAAAAATTAAAATGGTAAAGTTATACAATGGTAAAGTTAAAAAATTAAAATTATAAACAAAATATAAATTTAAATTGTGTTTTTTTTTAACAATACCTTCCGACGCAAACGAATTTTTAGTTAAATCTTAATCGACGACTTTGTTAAAGTAAAAAGTTTTATTTACGAAATATACCTTAAATGATTTTTTTTTACATAAAATAAAATCAGATAAATTTGGCTTTAAAGTATCTTATTTTACATATTTTAGTAACTTAAAAATAAAATACGGACAATTAATTCTTAAAAAAAAAATTAAATTATAAAAAAACCCATTCCACACCCATGCCTAATTTTTAATGTTTACTCGTTTGCAAGCAATTAAATAGTTTATAATAAAAATTATTAAACTATAAACGATATTAACAGTAAATTAAATAAAACGACAAAGTATTTTTTTTTTTGGTTTTGCAGAAAAGTTTATTCAAAATCCATTTTGAACAGGTAAAACTCGAAAAATGCAACTTTTACATCAATAATTTTGTTATTTTATGTGTCA
Organism: Atherix ibis; assembly: GCA_958298945.1. Classification (NCBI taxonomy): domain Eukaryota; kingdom Metazoa; phylum Arthropoda; class Insecta; order Diptera; family Athericidae; genus Atherix; species Atherix ibis. Next base: position 118,231,969 of record OY282606.1, read on the forward strand.
GTGCAAGCAGTTAATATGCTTCTTACTGATAATAATCACCAATGTCCGATGTGATTATATAAAAATACCTGTGTAAAACGTGTTTTTAGTAGCTATTACCGAAAAAAAGGGGCAAGACTGGAAAAAAGCTCCTTTTTGACCTTTTTTTTTTGGTTTCATTTTTCGAATGTTCAAAAATAATAAATTTATTACAAATAAATAATAACTGGTATCTTTTCTTGATTATATCTGATTACGATTACGAAGAAACCAAATAAAAATTATACAAATTGGGAGCATATAGGAAGTGAAGACTGCGAATAAATGCAGTTCAGTTCTTGCATCATAAATATGTGCTAGCCAATAAGTTTTTTTTTTCAAGTTGGGTAGTACTGTGGAATGGCCACTTCGAAGCCAAAACACCAATAATGCAACCTTTAATGGAGCAGCGAGGAAAATATTTTTAAGGAAAATTATAACAAAACATAATAATTCACGTCTCGTTCCAGTCATTATAGTGTATAACCGGACATTTTTGCTGCCGCAATTCACATTTTTCATTCATTTCCAACTTCTTCGCCTAAACGCCCTTCTTAGTTGCTATCTTTTTTGGAATAAATTTTATCGCGCAAGAAATTGAAAAAGCCGCAATTAAAATTTGTGGTGCATATCTTCCCTAAATAATACCGGTTGAGAGTATTAAAAGTTCACAATCAAAGACGGCTATATTATCTATTGTACAAACACACGTGTTTGGGGTAGAGTCCAATAATGGAAATTAGTCGGGCGTAGAAGTGGTTGCACATTCTGGAATATTTACTCGAAAATACAGGCCATAACGAAGAGGAACTGCAATGCGCGTTCATGGCATGGCGGTCTTAGGCGTTTAAGAATTGTATGAGTATGCGTCATGGTCCGAGGGTTCTGTACAATAAAGAAGAATGTACAATTGGCCCCATTGTAGATGCAGCGAACAATGTTGCATTGCGATTTTTCACTCCACAGAATACCTACTCGAAGCATTCCTAACGCACCACGAAGGAGTATCTTCAGTTATGTAACTTTGCAATAAATTTTTCATTGCGATGGACAGAAAAATGTACGTCATTTATTCACAAAAGAACATAAGCCTTCTCTTATTAAAAATATCTTATTTTAATCGCAAATTGGACAAAAATCATACATTAGCTCATGCCTAAACCGATCTTTAGCAAATGCTCAAATCCAGTTGTTCTCGAAGTGGTAACTTTTAGTTATTAATTATTTTTGTAAAGAGTAGATAAGACGATGCACAACCAAAATAAAGAAAGTCTGGAATGTGAAATCGAAATATTGTATTTAGGAAGCAACCAGACCAGGCGCGGAAGATTTGCTTAGCTTTGAGCAGAATGATATGCGTTGCACTACGATGCTTATCATGCCGCAGCAGAAACGGTGATCTGATTTCCGACCAGATGGATATATATAACATTTTGATAAATTCCTAAGCACTAACCTGTTAAAGAAGACATGCAGCCGCCATCAAGCACCGAAAAAAGAAACGATAAAAGTGATTCGTCGACTAAAGAACCACAAGCGAACTGACACACTGCACCAAACAGTTAATTAATTAGCGGTTCAAGTATGGGACAGCGAATCAATGCCGGATGTTTATCACCTTAGCATTATCTGTCCTACACTCAAGAAAGAAGATATCAACGGATTGTAGCAATTATATTAAGGATCATCTATATTATCTCTGCGGCAGTTAACAACAGGAAATTAGCACCAGATTAGATCTTATCTCTGCGGCAGTCCATGGAAAAATTGTTGGTACATGGTCAACAGACCCACAGTCTGGTCATCGACTTTAAAGCCGCTAAAAATAGAATACCCAGAGTAAAACTCCACAAAAATTTATTGGACTAACTAGGCTGACCATGACAAGTGTGAGAAGAAGAAGAAAAGTAGCTGAATTACTTTCAGAACCATTAAACAACCACTTTCGTATGTACGTAGACGACTACGGTGTTATGTGTAGATCAGAAAAAAACTGTACGAGAGGCCTTCATCCAGAATAAGCCGGTTATGGCAAATTTTAGGCAACACATAAATGAGGGCAAAAAAGTACATTGTGGAAGCGTGGGCGTCGAAGACAAGACCAATTAGCACTCGAGAGGAGGACCCTTCGAAGAATTTTTGACCGCCTACATGAGTATTAACGACTCAAGAGTCTATTTAATAATAATATTCTGGACCTCCGGTTATAGATAAAATTAACCTCAATAAGCTGCGTTGGGTTTATCTGGAAAGTCTACAATGGCTCTCTTTATGGTCCCAGCAGATGAAGTAGGTCCTTGTCTTCTGGGACCATAAACAGAGTCATGGGGGGCGTCGAATCGGTTTTTTAATTCAGCAGGCCTAGACCAGACTCTCGGAAGATGAGGTAGGCCCTCGTCTTCTGGGACCATAAATTGAGCCATTGTTGGCCCCAAAAATTATGCAAGGGGCGTCGAATTGGTTTTTTATTTCAGTAGGCCCACCCTGGACTCTCCGAAGATGAGATAGGCCCTTGCCTTCTGGGACCATAAATAGAGCCATTGTGGTCCAAAAAAAAATGCAAGGAGCGACGAATTGGTTTTTTAATTCAGTAGGCCTAGACGAGACTCCCGAAAGATGAGGTAGGCTCTCGTCTTCTGGGACATACATAGGACCATCGTGGTCCCAAAAAAAAAATGTAGGGAGCGTCGAATCTGTTTTTTAATTCAGCAGGCCTAGAATGGATTCTCGGATGATGAGGTAGGCTCTTGTCTTCTGGGACCATAAGTGGACCATCGTGGTCCCAAAAAAAATGCAGGAAGCGTCGAATCTGTTTTTTAATTCAGCAGGCCTAGAATGGATTCTCGGATGATGAGGTAGGCTATTGTCTTCTGGGACCATAAATAAAGCCATTGTTGTCCTCAAAAATTATGCAGGGACCGTTGAATTGGTTTTTTAATTCAGCAGGCTCAGACGGGACTCCCGAAAGGTTAGGTAGACTCTCGTCTTCTGGGACCATAAATAGAGCACTTGTGGTCCCCAAAATATATGTCGGGACGTCTGGAGATTTTTAATTCAGCAGGTCTAAACCGGAGTCCCGGTTTTCGCGGCCTTGATGATGATGATGATAATGAATTGTCTTTTGACAATGTTAGAAAATTAAAAAATATTTTGTAAGATTGCATGCTTCCAATCAAGGGAATATTTTTATAAATTAATATTGATTTCCACCTAAAAATAACAGTAATCCTATATTTATAGATTATCGTAAAAAATAAAGCATAAATTTCTTATGATAACAATTGACTAATAAATCTTTTCTTCAGGTATCTATAAATAATAATATTTGTTGATGGGTTGTTGGTTTGCCTGAAGTGACTGAGTGTTTTGTGGTCTTTTAACTACTCAGGCAAGACCATATGTTTTATAATTAACTGTGTACACGAATTGAATTGAAATGGTTTTTAACAATCCGAAATAAGAAGCTATTAATAACAACAAAACAATTGTCAATCACCAAACTGTGGTTAAAATTTGAAGTGAAAACCTATGCGCGGCTGCTAAGAATAGAGTATAAGAATTGTCGAAAGTATAATCCAGGAAATCAAAACATTGATTTTTTTGGTGGGAACAGTCAGAACTAGCCAAGTTGGCAGTGTTTACAGTTTTTTCCATATGACAAATTAGCCCCAAAAAGGTGAAGGTGTCGATACGAATATGCTGTATCTAACTGATAATTTAGTTAAGAACTTTAACCAGAAGATATTCATAATATTTGCAAATATTTAATTTACAGTCATTGAACTCAGCCATTTGGTGAATCATCTTATAATAAATTCTAAACGCTCCACTAAAATATGAAAAATAAATCGACGGACGCCACAACGTTGAGAATATTAATTTTTTTCGCATGCCCGTAGCTTTGAAGAAAGTGGCCAGAATCAGCCAACTGAGAACGCTAACGTACGAATAGTGGCTAATTAATGCATAATTTTTTACTGAATTTTAATTCCACCTGTTGCCATTACTTTTTTTTTTAGAAAAAAGGTATGATATAGCGGAGGAGTTGTGCAATCTATGAAAGTCGAACGCTCAACTGTAACGAATCGCAAAGTACTTACTTTCGTTTCAATTCATCTGATTTATCTAAATTGATTCATTTATGTTAGCTTTAATATCTATAATAAATTTATTTATATATCAGACTTTACGAGTATAATAGTCTCTAAACTGTATTTTCCAATTAATTAAAATTAAAATTAATGTTAAAAATCGTTTATATAACATAAAACAATTTGTATTCAAAAATAATCAGGAAGCAGTTTTAACAAATTCAAAGTTTGGTATTGTTGACAGATAAAAACAATTTGACTAATTATGCACAATTTTGTGTTGAACAAGGTCGTGGCGCTTAAGTGCACCGCTTATGGAACACACCCAAAATTTTTGAAAAGGCATGGAAATAGGTACGGTTGTGGTCCTCATATTCGGTAATATCTTATTTTTGCAATATGGACAAAATGAAAGACGTTTAAGACCTTCACCAAAAAAAAAATAAAAAAAAACTCGTACAGTTGTTTTACGGGGCATTACGGTTTTAAATTCCCAGTCGCCTAATCTAGTTGATAGTCGATCAGACGAACATTTCAGATATATTTTTGTTTTAGACAAGAAAGTTCAAGGTTGTCTCATAATTCGTTGCTCATGTGGAAATAGTCCACAAAAATGAGCTTTTGTAGTGCATTAACTGATTTTAGGTAATGACATTTTAGCCGGAAAACTAAGAGCAATTCTGACATGCTCTAGAGACCTCAGTCAAGGTTTCTTGCATATTATGTGTAAAAAAATAAACTGAAAATATTTTTTGTTTCATATGTGTTTTTTTTCATATACGTTTTATTTTTGTACGAAATTATTTCTACTTGCCCCAGCAACATAACTTTAGGGTCTTATATTATAACAACCCAATCCAAAAATTTTTAACCATTGGAATAGATTTTATATAATTTTGTAAATACTCCCAATTTTGGCACCGAAGGCGAAAGTAAATCGTTGAATACTAAAAAAAATTCTACTCAACTACCTACCACCCCCTATAAAGTCTTTAGTCAAACGTAAAAAAAAAAATTGTTCACACTAAATTGAATATAATTGATATTATGTATTAAGAAGAGATACCAATATTGCGTTCGTTAGCCTTTTGCGAAATTATTAACTTTCAACTAGCGTGAATGTTAATCTCCCCAATCATCATGACCAATTTATATTTGGCAGGTATGGAATTTTTGGAATCTGTACACAGGTGTTGATGATCAGTGTACATTAAATTACAGTTTTGAAAAATATGTAAATGTCGGAACAAAATTATCATCGGACTAAAAGAAAATGAAATTGAAATTTGTATAAAAATGATTGCATAAAAAGTGAAAAAAAATTCACCATACGAAAAATTGTAATAAATAAAAAGTTCACAAGATAATATTGTGAGTGTTATTCGTTAAAATAATACAAAAATATCAAAATCAAATGAGAAAAAAATATTAACGAAAGCTTTTTTCTTTATTACTATTATACATTTTTTTTTATGTGAGAAAATTTTAATAAAAAAAAATAATAATAATAATAAGAAAAATATTTTGACAGTTTTATTGGAATTTGCAGAAATTATTTCAATAAGTTACATGCGCTTTTTACACATAATTTCATGTAATGTGCGCGCTGGAGTTACAGAAAATAATCACGAAATTCAATTTCGATTATTCATAATCAAAGTTACATAATTTCAAATTGGGGAGGCTGGATTTGAATTGATTGGCATCAGAAAATATATTGGACTACTTTCATAGTAATCATAGTAAATGTGGTGTCTTATAATTATTATCATTACGAAAACTGTCGATATTGAGAAGAATTTTCGAAAGAGAGTAATTTCAATAAATAAAATTAATTGTTCTTCTTTTATTTTTATATATATATCTGCAACTACAATTGTATTGTAACAAGCAGATTTACATAACATTTTAATTTACAATCTTATGGATCATGAAGTGGGAGTAAACACCCATCGGCATTTATCCAACTAATGGAAGTTAAATTCCTCTAGAAAATCTCTAGGCCAATGTCTCTTAAGTCTCCGATAAGTATTGCCGGGAAGGGCAGTACAGGACAATTTTCTCACAAGTGGATTATGATGACAGGATAAACGGGAGTGAACTTTTTGATAGCGGGAACTGCCTAGGTCCTGACCAAAGGGAACATAAAAGAGAGCATCAACAACTTTACGGAGGATTTTTGATTGTATGGCGTGGACGCGATTGGAATTGGAACGTTTCGTTGAACCCTAAAGTTAAATTCCATAAGTCCAAATAGGTTTTATAATTGTATTTTGTAGATTAGAAATTTACTTTTGATTGTTAGTTTCGAGCGTTTGTCCAGTAGTCTAAGAAGTTGTAGGTAATGTTTAGTGGCAGTATCTTCATTCATCCACCCCCCATCGCACTTTCCATCTCTTAAACAAGGGTTAAAGATTGTGAATATGGGATTGTAAATTGTAGGAAGCTATGTAAGGATTTGTATGGGTAGCATGTATGCATAAGTACCAATGATAGTATTAGGATCAGATGGGATGTCATGGGTATAAATATTATATAAAATAGGACCGAAGATACTACCTTGTGGAACTCCGGCTAGAATAGGATTATTTCCGAGGATTCAGAGCTAATTGCAACTTGCAAATGACGTTGGGAGAGATATTAATTTATGATAAGGTAGCATATTGAAGAAAGAAAGCTCTTGAATTTCCAGAGGAGTCCAGGATCCCACACACGATCAAAAGCTTAGAAGATATCTAAAAATACTCCTGAGCAATACACTTTCCTCTCAAGAGAGGACGCAATGTGATCTGGAAAGCCAAATTGGAGATCAGGAATAATTTTTTCATTAACTAGGACTGGCTAGAGTCATTTTAATATTAGATAAACTTAAAAAATAAAACTGATATTTTGCTATTTCAGAAATTTTGATAAAACCCTTTGTAAAGTTATTCAATTTTAGGTTCGGAATGTACATGTGGGTGGTCATTTAACAATTTCTAAAAAATATATCATTTTATATAATATTTATTTAGTTTTTAATTTGCCTTTTAATATTATTAATCTATCTAATATAAACTACAATAAAATTTCGAGTAAGATACGCTGATTGTGTGAAAGAACAAAGGGCTTTGGTGCGATGAGGCTCATTTCTCGTTTGATGGGTAAGCTGATGAAAAAATTGCCATATATATGTCTCAAAAATTCAAAAATAGACTATAAAAAAGCCATTGTATCCAAAAAAATGGTGTATATTTTAGTCTAAAGGTGTCATTGGCTCGTATTTCTTTGAAAATTAGGAAGAAGAGACTGTTACTGTTAGTTCTGAATACTATGACTATAGGATAACCCTGCTTTTTTATCTAAACTTAAAAATTTTAATCTAAACTACCATATATGTAGTTTTAATAAAAACAGTGCCAAAAAGCTACAAAACATAACGAATTTTTGCTTTATTGAGCGAAAAGTTCTCAGGATGTGTAAATTTCGAGATTTGATGGTGTTAATTGGCTTCGAAGATCGTGCGATTTGATAATGTTGGACCTTTTTTTTGCAGCATTATACATTTACGTAGATAATTCATAAATTTTAGAACATCCATCCTGTAATAGCTGAACTAATATCTTACATTTTCTAAAAAGTCATAAAAAATTATCTTAAAAGAATCGAGCCCCGCAAGCAGTCACGTGGCAAATATTTAAATGTTTTTATATTTTTTATATATAATGGCAACGTTCATACAATATAATCAATTTAAACTTTTTTCAAGATCTAACTTTAAAATGCATTTTACTTAATTTTACTTTCCTTAGCACAAATTGGATAAACCTTTAAATAGGGGAAAACCTTACAAATGTTTGGTTTGTATAAAATTTTTCTAAAAGTTATCATTAAACTTTTTAGAAGAAAATTAACCTGGATTAGAAGGTGTTTTTGTTTTTTTTGTCATTCAATTTATATCCTTTTTTTAAAAACCCTTTCGAAAATAGTTTTCATAATAAAATGATTAAGAATTATGTACTTTATGGGTAAATATTAATTAAAAATATTACTCGTAACATTGTTGTATTAACCATTTACACCAAGAAAAGTAAATATTGCATAATAATCTCTGTAATGCAATCAATTTTCTTTAATAATATTAAAAGTCTGAAAGATAATATTTTAATCTGAATTATATATGCTTTTAAAAATGGTACCAAATTGGTTTTATTACGCGAAAAGTTCTCAGAACGTGTGATTTCGAGATTCGGTGATGCCATTTGTCGTTCAAGATTGTGCGAACTGATGTCGTTGGGCTTTTTCTTATAGAGCTCCATAGAAGCCAAAGTACTTAATGGCAAAATATATAAGAAAAAAATATTTAATAAAAATCTGAATTTTCAGAGCTTTTTATTTAACATTAAACTTTACTTTCCAAAGCACAAATTCCAATAACTGTTTACTTTGCAAAAACGTTATCAATAAATTAAATTAATATGATAAAAACTCTTCCATTAACCCAAAAATTAAAGAATATTTTTTTATTGTTTCAAAAAAAAAAAACTATTTTCTTTTTCAATTGTATTAGTATTCTAATTAAACAGACAACAGATAGCCTAAGAAAACTATAGACAAGTCAAGTAGATTTTAAGAAACTTAATTTTCATAATTTAATTTTCATAAAGATAATGAATTTTGGAACAATGTCCGAAATAAAAAGAGTTAAACCAAAAATATAGCAGCCGCTGATGGATCGAAAATTAAACTGAATCAAAAATAAAAACAATTTCTTTTGTTAAAATTAAAAATAAAAAAAATATTGTAAAAATTTATCTTATGTAAAAATATTTTAAAAAAATAATAATTATTTGAATTAATTTAAACTGTAAACAATTATTTTCAAATAAAAATAAACGAAATCTGAAAAAGGGAAAATCTTTAAGATTGACATGCGAAGAATTAATGGAAATTTCCTTTAAGTTTAAGTAAAAAAAAAGTATCTAAAAACACTTAAAAAAGTATAATTTTTCTTTAAAATCTTAACAATAATCTTGCTACTGTTAATTTAAATGCAATTGTATAGTATTCTTTGAAGTAATTAACAATAAATTGTTTTTTTTTTCTTCTCACAAGCACAATTTTTGTATAAAAATATTATTTAATTTTCGCTTAGATATTCTTTGCTGAAATGTTTGTTGTCATAAAATGTGAAGATTCCATTCCACGTTTAATTGATAAAAATGTGAAAAACATGAAAATTAACAATGCAAAAAATGTTCCAATTTACAATAATTTTCGAACAATTCTTAATTATCATAATTTTTTTTATTTTAAGAAAGCAGAAATTTTTGCTGAAAAAAAACGTAACCCGCCTAAAATTAACGAAGCGTACGAATTCCCATTATTTCTTGTGAGATTTGGTGTTGAACCTTCCTATTAGTTGGATGCGTGGCTAATGTATGGAAATATATAATTTGGGAAGCAAACTCCTACACAACAATTGATGGTAAAACGGAATCGAAGTCCAGTTCTGTGTACACATTGGTGGGGATCCGTCCCAGTTAAGTTGACAACGTTAATTTCTGTGGCCGCAAAAGAAAACCCAGAGTCGTGGGAATCAGAAAATTCAATTCAAATTCGAAATGGTCTAAGACTCTTTAAGTTGAAAAATGCGAGGGGGTGCCCCTAGTAAACTGGCGGTAAAGGTACCTGTATGTTAAACATGACCACTTGTACCATAGTCAGCAACTTACGAGAATCATTGTGCGAGTACATGTACATACAAATCATCTTCAGACGAGACATCAGCCAGAGCCAAAGTAAAACCGTGAAACTGTTCATTCGTATTTACTTCCAAGGCAACGTAGTAACCAACCATCCAAGTATCCACCATAGTACGATGGGCTTTTTGTCATGGAATATTCACTTTTAATATTTTAGTTCGAGCAACAACAACGGGCAATAAAAAAAAAAACTCAAACATTTTATATCCAACACAAAATCGTATTGTGAATGAGAGGTGATATGAATAAATTGTGATTGTGAGCTCGTAATTTATCTGAAGTTACTTTTGCCACACTTTTTATAAAAGATTCTTTTTATTTATTTCATATTTTTTACACTATGTCAACTTGTGCTATTTTAATAACGAAATCATAAACATTTTTTCATGGTTAGCAATTGAAAAGATTTTTTTTTTTTGATCTGTCATTTCACTTTTATTTATAATTTGTTTACCGCTCACTTTCGTTTATTAACAAATTTAGATCAATAAAAGTTAACAGCAATAATGTCATATTTTTTCGAATATACTCAGTTAATTTGATAATTTCTAATAAGATTGAAATTTATTATAAAATTTTTAATATTAAATATGGGAGAGTAAAAATACCCATGAGTGTTATACTCTTTCTAACGAGATAGTATAAGAGATCTTGTGGCCAATTTATTTTTAAACACCGACGATTATTAATTGGGAAGGTAATAGGGACAAGTTTTTTAGTGCTACGATAATCGGAAAGACAACTTTTTGTTATAACGACAAATGGGGATAAAGTGAACCTTTAATTTATGATGCATAACCTTGTTATGAGCATAGAAGAAGAACACTTAATGAAATCTACCGTATTCAATATCGTAAGTCCAAATTGATTTCAAAATTGTCTACAAGTTCAAGCATTTTTAATCTCGTCCGAGAATTTCTGGTAAGCCTAGAGACATATGAGGTATGGCATAAAAATAATACGGACTTCCCCTTATCATAGCTTGTACTTTAGTCCCTCCTATACGTGCAGTACAAGTTTCCAACGCCTTTGGTAACAACTCAACTCTATAGAGTATGATATATGTAACGTAGTATTTTTGTAGTGCATTACGATGCATCATTAAATTTTGTGTTAAGCTTTGTAAATCGGCGATAAGTTGCAAAGGTCCTTTGGGGACTAAAATGTAGAATTTTTCAAGGATTTATTTATAAAAAATATAGTTTGTCAAAGACTTTTCTTTAAAGTCTAAAAAGGCTCAAAAAAAGCTTGTTTTGAGTAAGATCGGAGATTAAAGACGCTTAGATGCTCCACCATCCACGAATTTTGGTCTGAAAAAGAGATTCCTGTAGCTCTTCAGCCCCCCCCCTCTTCGTCTGATCTAATTTCAAGATAAAAAAAAAACACTTAAAAGGAGGTTATCTTTTGTAGTCTTCAAGCATTGCCATGAAAAGTAGAAACATCACCTCTGCCAGAAACTGTTTTTACTCTTCTTAGCAATACTATTCGAGTAGAAAAACCTATTACTTTAAAGGGTATAACATTGATAAATAAAAGTAAAATGAAAATGATGAAAAAAAATCAGTCCTCTTACTCGTCTCCCACATCTTGTATTTAGATATAGTCCCGGATAGCGATCTCTGTTGAAAAGTAATCGATGTGGACGTAAATTTTGGTCCTAAATTTTCAGCTGCCAAATCTAACGGCTGATCAAGACCTTTTATTTGCATCCAAAATTCTCCAAAAATACATCGTAAGGCTCTATGATAACTTTACGAGACAGAGAATGAAAGTACATAAGAAAAAAAGTATACACGTTACTTTTACTCTCCGCCGTAAATCGTAAGCCGTCTATTCTAAAGCGTGCTATATTGGCCTTTATTTTGGTAAACGCTTGCTTTGAAATTTAATAAGTTACTGACATTATGACATGGATGATCTAGTACAGTACATAATTCCATTTAGACTTAGGGACAAGAATTTTTGGAGTTCAACCAAGTCTTTTATTGAACCCCAAAATACGACTCCGTAAGTCCATATGGGGTCATGTGCTGTACTAGATCGTCCATGTCATAATGTTATAATCTTTATAATTCCTTAATTCTTTTAGTTATCCTCAGTAATAATTCTTTGCATAATTATCCTCAGTAATAATTCATCGTCGATTAAAAACAAAATTACTCCCGAAATAGTTCAAAAAGCTAAATGTACCTTAACTGGCTATGAAGATATCAAAATTTCCTTCTTCTTTTTATGCTTAACATTTGCAGCCCAAATTCAACCAATTCTCTCAGCATAAATCATTTATTATAGATTCTTTTTGAAAAAAAAAACTATTATAAAAGATAGTATTTCTTTATAGATTCACTAATAAATACACAGTTTTAGGTAAATTTTACTATAATTATCTGTGAGAAAAATGTTTAGAAAACTCTTTTCCTTAAATGTTACTATGAAAAAAAATATTGGACAAAAATTTTCTAATCCTAAAAATGATTAATAATATTTGAAACAATATCCTCTGTGCTCTGACCTAGAAGATGTTATTTTTATTTGTTCATTGAGATGGATTGTACACGTGTTAGCACATGTACGACCGCATAAATTTCCGGTAAATTTTTGCCATTTTACGGTGTAAATATTGAAAATGAAATTGCTGCGTTTTCGTTCAATTCAGACTGTCAGCGTTCAATGGGCAAACCGCAAGTGAAAATCCCAAATGGTTGACCTGGCCTCGAGCCAAAGATGAAAAGGTGGCAAATTTTGGCCATGGGCTAACCATTTCGAGCTGGGATATCATGTAAACATGTGAAAACCGAAACCCAATTCAGGCTCATTTTCGAAACCATTAATCAATGGATGAGATCCGAAATCTCTAATCCAAACATCGTCATGTATTTCTAAGTTTTCAAGTATTTATATTCAATTGGCATCATTGCCTGGTACTTACCTAAGGTCGAGTGTGTCCAGAAATTTTTGTACGAATACTGCTTGGGAGAAATCTGCAATGTAAAAAGAAAAAAAATATTATACCATAAATATTTCGATTGTGACATTTTTTTTTTGTCGTAATTTTTAACTTTTCAACATAAAGTTTTCGTTGGAAAAAAAACTATTAACTTTCAATTGAAGTGCTTACGTGGTGAGAGTACATATTCAGATTTAGATTTAGATGAATGGATTTTCATTACGAAAATCCTAGGAGAACAGATGCGATTCCATGGGGTAATCATCTCACGAACAGATCAGTTTCAGATTCAGTTTCATAATGTCTGTAAAAACATCATCATCAACGGTCATTATTTCGAGAGTTTTTCAATTCAGAAGTTATCGAATGGATAGACAGTGGGTACTCTTGAATTTTATAGCTGCGTATCATACTTACTGTTTTAGATGAATTACTGAATTTGGCTATTTAGCCTTTTATGAGGCACCTGTTCAGTGATTGCCATGTCTGATGACTGACGAAACTATCGAATGGCAACACTGCTCGTCTATGGAAGATCTTCATTTCAGGCAAAACAATCGCGTTTCGTCGAGATTGATTTCCCAACATTAATTTTCTGTCGTTTCGGTTTAAGTCGATTTTAATAACACCGACCTTAGACCTATTCGCGAAATATCCGCAATCGATTGTCAGCGCACGGAAACCACATTCCCAACCTGTACAGAGTATCCGGACTCACTTGATTCGAAATCTATCAGTCAGCCAGTCAATGAACGTCTATTCACTAGTCATGTTTTACTATTGAATATTGGCTCTAAAACACTGAGTATTAACTATTGATCCCTACCGAAAGGTCGGATCATCTCTTCGGGTATTTATATCGCTGTTGCCCGAACCTATTGTGACTGAGGCTCTAGCATACATCGATTCGGGGTCAAGTATCACTTGTAAATGAATGTAAATTAAAAGCTTCGACGATCAATCGAAGGAGTACATCGCATCTATTGTAAGAGCATCCATCACTAGATAAGTCAAACTCTATAACTGTACCATGATACGGGAGACACCCGCACTCATCACAAGTAATGTAAAAGCTGCGATCGCATTTTCATGACTGCCCGGATTTTCATGTCGAAAGAGAAATTTCCGCTACGCAAGTGATCGTCGGTGATGATGGCGAATCTTATAGAAATTATTCTGGAACCTTACGAGAAATTCCACAAAACTGGATTTGCATACACCACCAGAACAAAGTGTTCGCGATTTTATTTTCACAATATTTCTTCCATAAAAATTAACGAAGAATGGAACATTAAACTTGAAAAAAGATTTTCTTTAGGAATTTTAAAATAATACCAAAACAAAAATTTTACTTAAGAGTTAATCGTGTGTTTTGACGATGAGCCGTTTAGTGGGGAGTGTGAGTGGTATTCGTTGGGTCGATTCTGTAATCCAAGAACAGGTTCCAATTTTATTGGTATTCAGAAACGATGGGCACAGGTAGTGGATAAAGTAATGATCAAGTTGACGATGGAGTTGATGGTACCTGAGAAGCTCTTCCAATCTGAAATTTCTTTACTTATTGCATCCTTAAAATAGTTGTCCTCCAAAACGTTAAAAGCCCTCAAAACATACAATGCCGTTGAACCATGTGAACCATAAAATTCAATGAAATTCTTTGATAGTGAATCAGAATATTGGCTTATCCAATACGTGCTTCGGAAAGTAAATTTTAATAAAATACATTTTAAATTTAGATTTTACTCAACCTTTTATTTTATAAAATTTTGCACACCTTGTCATTTTTGTTATTGTATACTATTAATACAAATTTATTCATCGTAGCCACCTTAAGAATTCTCGTAGAACTCTATACTTTTATAGTATACTTTTTTTATAAAAAAAGGTAATTTTTTAATGACTTTTTCGCACATTTCAGGTTATGATTCGGCCATTAATTAACGTATATTAGTTTTTAAATGCTCTTAAGTTTAAAAATTATTTACTTAGATATAATTTTTTATGTAGCTTTTAAATAAAAATTCTAACTACATCGAATCGCACGATCTTAAAGATCAATTGACATCACCAAATCTTGAAATTATGCGTCCTAAGAACTTGTCGAGCAATAAAGCCAAAATAATTGTCATTTTATTAAAATCACAAACAGTTCAAATTAAAATCTTTAAGTTCAGACCGAAAAGAATTGGTTATCAAACGTCAATAATGCTTAAAATTGACGGTAATTGTATCTGCTTCTTTCACACAAAACAGTCACTTTTCGCGGATACAATGGCTTTTTTACAATTAATTATAGGTTTTTAGAGCCTTATACGAGATCTGTTCAAAAAGTATAGCGAATTTTTAATTTCCGCGGGTTACGTATATTCGTTTTTCGATTTTTTGTGGCTGTTGGTACTCATGTCTCTCACTTATGTCGACAAAATCGGCCATTTTGAATGTTCAGTTAATTTTTGATAGCTGCTGTGCTTGCACGTGTTTTGCCTTGTCTTCGATTTTTGCTCAATTTCGACCAAAAACAGCATCGCATTTACATTGCTAAGGATCTGTTAGTCTTTGGAAATTTGCTCCAAAGGGTCATTACTGGTGATGAATCATGGGTTTATAGTTATAACATGGAAACCAAAGCTCAATCATCCCAATGGAAGCTGCCGTACAAGTCAAGACCGAAAAAAGCGCGCCAAGTTCGGTCGAATGTAAAGGTTTTGCTTACAATTTTCTTCGATTGCAGGGGCGTGGTGCATCATGAGTTCTTGCCACAGGGTAGAACGGTCAATAAGAAATATTACCTGCAAGTTGTGCGCAAGTTGCGAGAAGCAATCCGCCAGAAACGCCCGGATTTGTCGAACAACAAAAATTGGCTTTTGCCACCATATTCCCCAGATCTGCTCCCCTGTGACTTTTTCTTGTTCCCGAAACTGAAAAGGCCCATGAAATGACGACGCTACGCTACGATTGAGGAGATAAAGACGGCATTGAAGGTGGATCTGAACAAGATCACAAAAAATAATTTTTTGAAGTTCTTCTAGGATTGGAAAAAACATTGGCACAAGTGTATAACATCTGGTGGAGATTACTTTGAAGGGGACAAAATAGATATTCATGAATAAATAAATAATTTTTGAAAAACCACAAAATTCGCGATACTTTTTGAACAGACCTCGTATACGATAATTTTGCATAATGACGTATTTGCTGAGAGAAAAATAACTCTAATCGCTAAAAAAAATTCAGCACACATGGACTGCTGTTTTACCATCCAATCAATGTAATTTTAATTAATAGATCCCTAAAGTTTTATCCGTAAGGTTGTATTTCTAACTAATGTCGCTAGATGACGCTGACAGCAAACTACAGAATTAAATAATAGATGGCGATGTTAGTATTTTTTCAGTAAACTTTACAGAACGGTTGTTTGAACTAGAATTTCTTATCAAAAAATTAAAATCAGTGAATTTCGGTTATTAAAATATAATTGCTTTCGTATGAATTTCGGTGAAGACAAGACAAATTAAATATACGCACTTGAAATTATTTGATATTTTTCATTTGAACTGCGTTAATTAGTTAGCATTGCGTTTTCAGTCAAATTGTTTGACTGAAAATTTAAATTGAATTGCGAATAATTTATTCTACTTTCCAAAAAATGAATGAAGTCCGAAAGTTGCAGATGAATCGTGAGCGACACCAAAGGTGGATTTTTTAGCCCCTAGTCAAGACAATCTGCTGCGTTTGGCGCCATCATTTTTGACGGATTATCGCTAGTTTATAATAAAATCTGTCAAATGAAAACTATTTTTCCAAAGTACCATATAAAATGATATTTTTAATTAATAATTTACTAAATATATTGGGATCCACAAAATATTTTGGCACTACCAAATAATTACAAAAACAAAGCTAAAATGAAAAAATTACTTAAAAGTATAAATTTAAATGTTATGAAATTTTCGCAGTCAAGATCAACCGAAATTTCTGAAGTATTTTTGGCTTAAAAGTTCCATTAAAATATCATCGAATGATGAATTCAATTTTGTATATTAAGTGTAAGAAAAAATACTGTTAAAAACAATAACGCAAAGAATTTGCGTTGGTTGCAAAAATGTATAACGAACATGAATTGTGACTGTTGACTATGACATTTTCCAAGTTATTTTATTTATTCAACAACAACTTTGCATATTGACATAAATTTTTATTTATCTTCGAATATAAAGTGCAGAAGAGAAGAAAAAAAATTGACGCAGTTTGTCAAAACAGAACAAAAAAAAAACACATTTTGAATGGAATCAAATAAGTCACAATAAGGACTGTTGTCGATAAAAGTCAGTCTCACCTCGAATTCCAGTTCCAGTCATACTCGTATTCATACTTTCAGAAAATCGTCTATGTTTGAGGTCTCAAATTCAAGTTCTACTATCTAAAAAATCGCGGACACTTTTAATAGACAATTTAAAACCTCTGAACTCTTTCAAACCTCTGATTGTGTCGAACGGGTTTGTGGTGTGTTTTTTTTTTTCGTCGAATAAATTATTGCATACGAGCCTAACTCTGCATATACGAGCACAAGAATGTATAGATCACAACGTGGGTCCTCCTCCAATGTGGAGTACTTACACGGTTTTTTTTCTTAACTGAATGGGGTCCAAATTGGGGGTATCGAAGTCGAACGATATCTTACCTTAACCAAGGCTGGCCAAAGATATCGTAAAATTGAATGAAATCGAAAATAATTGCTCTGTTTAACGATTGCGTAATTCGATTGTGGTCACTTTACTCCCTCCGACATGGGCTGCTGTATGGACAGCGTGTCCAATACAGTACGGGAGACCAATTTTGGTGCTATTACGAATTGTTAATGGAAATTTTTGTTACTTGATCGATACGATGTGATAATTTCATATTTTGTTCTCGTTAACACTATTATGACATTCAAAAATTTGACATAATTATGTACAGTCAGTCAGTCACCTATATTTTATCTACTATATTTGTAAAATGGCAAAAATTTACCTTTTATTTATTATCACCATTAACTAGTTTCAACTTTTTTACTTTTCTACAAAATGTATTCAATGTACTGTCCATTCAAATGGAATCGTAAATAAAATTACAAATTCTAAAGAATATTTTTTTTACAAAAAGTTGAACTATTTCTTTTTCGATGCAAAAGACTATCTCTGAAGAAGAAGAATCGTATAAGTGACTAGAAAGAAATCTACAATATAAAAGTCATCTACCCAAATAGGTTCAAGGACCCACTATAATGGATAAATTTGTATTAACCTGAGAATTATAATTGCAATGTTACCTAAATATCTAAATTAGAAAAAATTATTTTATTCAGTCTACTATCAAACTTACAAAAATTAATCTTAAATCATATTTTGTACTTTGGAAAATATAGCCTTGCCATTTGATCGCTGTTGAACAACAAATATGTCACTTAAGAAAATATTTGTTTAGTTTTGAGTTTGTCATTTTATTCTATAAATAAAATTTATAGCAGATATGCCGATAGGATGCTTTAACAACAGGCTTTGTTACTCAATTTTTAAATGAAATTTTCTTAAGCGATGAGGATTATTTTGCGCTCAGTGGATGCGTGAATATGAAAAATTACCACATATGGGGCTCTGGAAACGCACAAGTGATTCTAGAAAAAGCCACTGTATTCACGAAAAGTGACTATCTGAAGTTGCCATTTGGCCAATATTTCTTTGGAAATATAATAACCAACTTTTTTTGGTCTGAACTAAAATATTTCAATGTAGACTATAACTTAAGCTACTACAAGCCACACAAAGCGACAAATATTATCTTTATTATACAAAAAGTTGCCAGGACGCGTAATTGTGAGATTTACCAGGGGTATAAGTTTAAATCCGCTGTTTGGTTATAGATGGCGTCAGTGAGCGTATTAAGCTACCATGGACACGCCATACTTTTTTTTATGTGTTTGACATCTGTCAACATTAATCAGTGCACATTTTCAGCAATTTCATACAACAACAAACATTTTTCCTTTGGTAATCATGTCTAGTTTTGTGCCAGAAGAAGAGCATATGCGGGAAGCTCTGCTTTTCTGCTTCAATTTGAAGAAATCGGCTGCCAAATAGCATCGAATGCTTATGGAGGCCTATGGTGACAGTGCTTTATCGGAAAGAACGTGCCGAGATTGGTTTCATCGGTTCAAAGACGGCAATTTCGACTTGTGGGACAAGAAGCGTGAAAATCGGCCAAGGAAGGTTGATGACCATCAATTGTAAGCTCTTTTGGACGAAGACGATACCCAATCGCAAAAAATGCTCACGGAGCAATTGGGTGTTACTCAAGCAGCCATTTCCATGCATCTGCGTGCCGCGGGGAAGAATGAAAAGATCGAAAAAAAGGCAGATGGAGCGACGCCAAAACACATGCGAAAATTTGCTCGCCAGACAAAAAAGAAAGTCGTTTCTGCATCGGATTGTGACAGGCGATGAAAAGTGGATATATTTCGAGAATCTTAAACGCAAGAAATCGTGGATTGATTCCGGCCAATCATCAACATCTTCCCCAAGACCAAATCGCTTCGGACGGGAAACGATGCTGTGCGTTTGGTGGGATCAGCAGGGTATCGTCTACTTTGAGATGTTGAAACCTGGTGAAACTGTCAATGCCCACCGCTACTACCAACAACTGATCAAATTGCACCCTGTTCTGCGTGAAAAAAAAACGGATTATCAACAAAGACATGACAAGCTGGTTTTCCTCCACGACAACGCACCATCGCACACTTAAAAAATGGTCCCAAACTACTTGGAGACACCGCTTATTCACCAGACCCGGCCCCTTCCGACTACCACCTGTTTTCGTCAATGGGCCACGCACTCGCTGAGCAGCACTTCGATTCTTACAAAGATTACCGAAAATGGTTTGCCTCGAAAGAGAAGAATTTTTTTTGGCGTGGTATCCACAAATTGCCCGAGAGATGGGAAAAATGTATAGCTAGCGAGGGCAAGTACTTTGAATAAATTTGTTTTTGTTTTCTATGAAAAAAAAAGTGTTTTTTTGACTAAAAATAGCGGATTTAAGCTTATACACCTGGTAAAAATATCAATTTTTATTAAAAACCACATCAAAACGTGTTTCGCAAGAAGTCTTTAGTTACCAATTTAAAAAATAATATAATTATATACAAAAAAATATAATAAAATACACGTAAGATAAAATATTGTAGATAAAATATTAAATATATTTAATTTAAGTATACTTTCCGAAGAACAAATTGAATAACTCTTTAGTAATAATATATTAAATATCGATTCGAATAAAAATTATAATAAAAATATTAAAGTTGATGTGTAAAAATATATTAGAAAAAATTATATTAGTAAAAATCAAAAAAAAACAATAAAAAAAAATTCGATTAAAAATCGATTTTTCATCATTAATCACAGGTGCTCAATCAAGTGCTGATCTACACTGGCAACTGTTGTTGATTTCCCTTCAACGACTATCACTCCTATCAGTGTAATTGTGCCGAAATACTCATACCTGATGGAAAAAAATTGCAAAGTTTTACTTTTATCGATGAAAACACAAACACAAAATGCACAATATCTTATTTCCATTTGGTTAAAAATAAAAATGAAAATCCTCTGAAGAAAAGATAAAATTAAAAGTATAAAAAGTAAAAAGGCAATACTGGATATTCACAAATAATAATATTGAACGTGAATAATCAGTAAATGTTTGACGATCAAATGGTCAATTAAGTCGATTGTACTGCCAAATTAAACAATTTTATTTCAAAGTGTTTTGCTTTTTCTTGTATCATTATTTTATGTATTATTTTTTTTTTCTTTGAAAAAACTTCTTCCGCTGATTTCTTTGAATTTTTTTGCAATTCTCCTGTTATTGCTATTTACTTTATTTTATTTTTTATCTCTTAACAAAACATTAGAAAATTATTGGAAAAAAATACTTTTTGCGCAATATTATTTGAACAAACAAACGAAATTCCCTCCACCAAATTTAAGACGATTTTCTTTAGTACAACACAATATATAGTATGCCGATTATGATTATATTCGTAAATTTAAATAGTATTGAATGTTATCAATGCGATTTCGATTTTCACTGAACCAAAACTTTCACAAAAACCCAAACAAAATATTATTAATGCCACAGGTATGTGAGAAATAAATCTGCTTTTAAAAGAATCTTATCCGGTTAGGGGGTAATTCACAAAATCTGTCAATGCAAATATCAGCGCGTTCTCAATGTTACCATAATTTTCAATAAATAAACACATACACTTTGATAAATGCACAATTAATTAGTTAAGACCATATGAATTAAGATAAATGATCAAAACCCAGAAGGAAACGTGCGAAAATCCACCATTTTCATACCAGGCTATCAAAAACTGCAAAAACCTTACAACAGCAAAGGTATTGCCTGTTAAGAACAAATTTCTGTAGGTGAAAAAATTAAAAATAAATTCCAAAAAATTTCTCACAAGTAGTTTTTACTGAAAAGTATTTGCTGAAATAATTTTACTGGCAATTTTTAACTCACAAAATTTACTGATAGAATTTTACTGGCAAATTTTTAATGACAAATTTTTGCTGAAATAATTTTACTGAAAATTTTTACTGACAAATTTTTGCTCACAAACGTTTACTGACAAATTTTTACTGACAAATTTTTACTGTCAAATTTTTACAGAAAAGCTCTACTAACAAAATTTTTACTGACAAAATTTTACTGACAAATTTTTAATGAAAAATTTTTGCTGAAATAATTTTACTGAAAATTTGTACTGACAAATTTTTGCGTACAAACGTTTACTGACTAATTTTTACTGTCAAATTTTTACAGAAAAGCTCTACTAACAAAATTTTTACTGACAAAATTTTACTAACAAATTTTTAATGAAATATGTTTGCTGAAATAATTTTACTGAAAATTTGTACTGACAAATTTTTGCGTACAAACGTTTACTGACTAATTTTTACTGTCAAATTTTTACAGAAAAGCTCTACTAACAAAATTTTTACTGACAAAATTTTACTGACAAATTTTTAATGACAAATTTTTGCTGAAATAATTTTACTGAAAATTTTTACTGACAAGTTTTTACTGACAAATCTTTGCTCACAAATTTTTACTGAAAACATTTTACTAGTAAATTTTTACTGAAAAGTGTTTACTGACAAATTTTTGCTCACAAAAGTTTACTGACAAATTTTTACTGACAAATTTTTATTGACAAATTTTTACTGACAAATTTTTACTGACAAATTTTTACTGACAAATTTTTACTGACAAATTTTTACTGACAAATTTTAGCTGACAAATTTTTGCTCACAAAAGTTTACTGACAAATTTTCACTGATAAATTTTTACTGACAAATTTTTGCTTACAAAAGTTTACTGACAAATTTTAACTGACAAATTTTTGCTCACAAATTTTTACTGACAAATTTTTATTGGTCAATTTTGACTGAAAAATGTTTACTGAAAAATGTTTACTAACAAATTTTTACTGGACATTTGTTAATAATAAATTTGTACTAGACAGTTTTGATGATAAATTTTTACTGACATAATTTTACTTAAAATGTTTACTAATATGTTTTTAATGACATTTTTACTGACCACGTTTTACTGAAAAATTTTTACTGACAAATTTTAATTAGAAAACGTTTCTTGGCAAATTTTTACTGATAAGTTTTAATTGAAAAATTTTTACTGATAAATTTTCACAAACAATTTTTACTGGAAATTTTTTATGATAAATTTTATTAGAAATTGTAATTAAAAAATATAAACTGACAAACTTTTACTTACAAATTTTTACTGATTAATTTTTACTGAAAAATATTTACAGGCAAATTTTTAATGAGACAATTTTACTAAAAAATTTTTACTGACAAATTTTTGCTCACAAACGTTTAATGAAAAATTTTTACTTATAAATTTCTACTGCTAAATTTTTGCTGACAAATTTTTAATGAAAAACTGTTACTGATAAATTTTTACTGACAAAATTTTACTTTAAATTTTTGAATTTGTCAAAAAATTTTTACTGACAAAATTTTACTGACAAATTTTTACTGTAAAATTTTTACTGAAAATTTTTACTGACCGTTTTTACTGACCAATTTTTACTGAAAAATTTTTACTGCTAAATTTGATCGACAAAATTTTACTGAAAAATTTTTAGTGACAAATTTTTACTGACAACTTTTAACAGACAATTTTTTATTGAAAATGTTCGTTGGAAAAAATATTGTCTTAATAAATATCTTATCAACTAATTCGAAATGTAACCACTACTGACTTATTTGATCTGGCATAGGTTATCAAATAATCTAAAACATTCTCCTTATGACCCAAAAGGCTTATCTCATATAACTTAATGGAAAAAATACTTTTATCTCATAATACTTAATGGAAAAAAAAATACAGTAGTGATAAATGATAAGTTTAAATTGCACTTTAGTACCGATGAATAAACCAAAACTCCAAACATAAAACGAGTTCAATTCATCAATTTTTCATACTCCACTATTGACTAAGTTTATTTACAAAACAATCTTTTACAACGAGGGTCTTAAATGGTGGTTTTTCTTCAATTATTTTTTAACAAAGTCTAAACACTTTATTTCTGTGTTTATTTTTTTGTTGATTTGAAAAATTGAAAGTGGACATTTATACGGCTTGTTCGTTTCAGTCTATTGAAGCGTATAGAAAAGACGAAAATCAATAAGCCCAACTGTGGCTTATTATTACTTACTCTGCGTACAACTACCTTAACTTATCGACATGCTGGTACTGCGTAATCTTGGATTAGAGTAAACGATTCAATGAATAATTATCTAATTTGGTCGAATAATGCAGACCTGATTTTTGCACATTGTTAGCTAATTAATTTGGTCTCGATGAAGAAATCAAAAAGAGCCAAAATTCAATGCGAATCGAAAATGAACTCTGACTGGAAGGAACGAACATGAGTCTGGGAATCGGTATGAATTTGCAATGAAAATGCAAACTCACGACGATATTTTTTTCCGAATTCGAATGGCCTATGATGATGTGTCGTGATAGACCCCCGTTTGGTTGGGCTAGGCATACATTCGGGTGCTCCCCAGGTGCTGATGGGAAGCTATTGAGATTTTGTGCGAATACAAAACTAACAGTCGACTTGGAAATTTTTTTTATTCAAAAGGGTTAAATCGTCGCGACTCTCTGAATATTGAATCTGTATTGCAGATAAGTAAGACCAATTATCACGATTTCTTTCGAAATGGGTTTACTTATCGAAGAAGTTGAATTAGGTGCTCTTCCATAATAAAGTTGTAATGCAAATAACTCGTAGCTAAAAATGAATGCAAGTTCTGCGATGGAGAGGACAACCAACTTCAGAAACTAGAACTAACCTAGATGGTCTTTGCTTGAAGACCGGCAACAGCCAAACTGTTCGAAGATGTGGAATGTTGCAGTTGCCCAATCTGTAAGCGCACAATGCAGTCGCTAGTCGTTTATTTGGACTCATGACTGCATAGTCTAATGGCAATACCTTTTCAAATGGCGTTAATTACAGAATTAGTTTCATTAGCGCAGCTCTAATGGGTCAGTTTGTTTGAGATGACATTTCGAGATAACATCCTTCAATCGTTTTACTATTGACTGTATAGATTTAATATTCGACTAACCATGGAATTCAGGGTTCAGTGCCCAACATCTAGTATTTGGCGAGAAAAATCTCCTTGAATATTTTCACACAGAAATCACTATTTCTACACAGTACAAACACCCCCAAAACGGCACCGATTAGTGTCGCCCATTAACTGTAGATTTTCGCATTCATTCACACGATCAATGGGGGATCATTTGCATATAAATTGTTATGACAGTGGCACCTAATGCACTGGACACGGTGCACAACTCGATCGATTGTGAAAGAACATTTCCAGTCACATTCAAACTAAATGGGCCTTTTTAGGTAGGTTATATGCTCCTAATAAGTTAACACCACAACACCCACCCCCCTTCCGACCAATAACTGAACTATTCTCTGGATTAGTATGCCTTTTTGTGGAAAATATACATAATTCACTCAAATGATTACGAAAAATTCATACCAGTTTTATTTAAACATTTCCTTATCACCATTTGAATATAAATCTACTCTGTGAACTTTCACATAATTTATATACTATATTTAAGAAGAAAAAAAACGTTAACATTTACGGAATTATTAGTGATAAAATATTTTATAATAAATTTATTATTAGTTATTTGAGGTAGGGAATTTTTTATTTTTAGGAAGATCCTTGACACTTTTTAAAGATATTTAAAGTTAATTTTGTAAAAAATATCAAATAAGCTATTAACCAATATGTATTTTGGAAAGTAAAAATAAATAAAATACTTTTTAAATTCAGATTTTAATAAAATTTTTATTGAATTATATTATTTAAATCTTGCCATTATATAATAAATATAATATTATTCATATACATTCTATAAGATATCTTAAAGAACTCTTTTCATTTTAGGTAATTTTTTTAAAAATTTTCACATATTTTGAAATGTAATTCCTTGAAGGATGTTGAACAGCAGAATTGTTGTGAAATTTGAAATTTATCTACAAAAATAGGATTTTTTCTTTATAGTCTCAAGAGAAAAGAATCTAACTGCGTCAAATTTCAAAGCTATGCAGGCAAAACTAGCTTCAGACTAAATGACACCTTCAAATTCACATGAGACAGTACTGCGCATTTTTGCATATTGACGCATTCATTGACTGAAAAATAAGCCTCGTCAACTTCCTCTTAAAGCGGTTGGATCGTCATTATTAGGTAATTAATTGATTTATAATATAAAATGACAAGTATTATGATAAATAAATATTATATATTATAAAATATGTTTAACAAATGTCAAACGACAGGACTTTACTTTCGAAAAATATTTCAAATATAAAGTGGATAATATTATTCTTTACAATTTTTAATAACAATCTTTGAGTAACATATATAAAAAAAATGTTAAATTTATGATTCACTTTTTTTTTAAAAACAAAAAAAAGATAATCTTTAAGACACATTTTTAGTTGATTTATAGTTAATTTAAAACATGAATTCTAAGAAAAAAATATACTTAAAAACTAAAATATTGCTTAGCTATTTTTAATAAATTGCTAATACTGAAAATATTTTAAGAAATTTTATTTTATTATATAAAAAACAATTTTTTTTAACTTAAATCGGTTGTGTTTGTTGTTTT
This sequence comes from Atherix ibis, assembly GCA_958298945.1. Lineage (NCBI taxonomy): Eukaryota > Metazoa > Arthropoda > Insecta > Diptera > Athericidae > Atherix > Atherix ibis. Next base: position 118,258,050 of record OY282606.1, read on the forward strand.
TTTAAAGAGTTAAATGCAATATTTTAAAATATTTTTATTTATAAAACCTGTTCAAAACATAAAGGTGTGGTCCGAAGCTTTATACCAAAAAAAAAAAAATGTAGTTGTTTATTGAGGAAAAATATCGTAACTTTTAATTATAAAAATTTTTATAATTCAATCAATAAATATACTTAAAAGAAAAAAAAATTTTTAACACTAGTAAAAATTCTTCGAATTTAAATTGTTTTAAAAATAATTTAATTTGAATTCTTAGAAAAATATATTGTTTTTAAAAAAATAATAATTTATTGATTATAAAATATATGACAAGTAATTATGTTGAATAATTTTTAAGAAAAATATCCTCCTTTTCTTTACGTAATGCAACAAATATTTGTAGTTTTTTCTTTTAAATTTAAAGGAATCTTTTTAATTAAATTGAATAAAAATATTTTTAAAAAAAACGAGTTCGATATTGATTTTTTCTGCTCATAAAACAAGTCTAATTAACCCAAATTTATTCGATATTCGAATAAATTAACTTAATATGAACTTGCATAAATACATACACTCATGTGGTTAGATGTTTTTTCAGTACAAATGGGCACATCTTTTCGGTTGGAAGTGTACCAACCTCCTTTGATATTGGCCAGTGGTTGGAAAAAAAATAAATTGACACAAACCCCGAAGGAAATTAACATGCTTGGCCTCGAAAAAAAGTCGCTCGATACGACAGATCTCGTTTGGTTGAGACATTTCGCAACCGGAAAGAACAACCTCAAGACACAAGTTTCAAAGATTTCGCAAAAGGTTTCGCTCGATGCGTCTGTGCCAATTGCATCTATACTGACCGCATGCTTGTACTTGCATACACGTCCTCTGTCGCATTGCACTGTCCACGCTGCAAACGACGAGCCAGCCATGTTGGTCATTTCCATATAACCCGACCGCAACAGAGGTGGATGTGAGTGAGCCAAACCACTTTACTACCTCTACTCCAGACCATGTTCAACATTGCGTTCGGTCTTGTACTGGACCTGTTCACTGAAAGTTGCCTGTTGCTCCACAATAACTTGGGCAGCGACTTATGGCCACCAACAACTTCAGTTCGGATCTGCAAGCTTTTCCTTTCTACAACAGCCACCAATATTCTGTGGGTTGGTCATTGATTTTTTCTGCGGAGATACTGCAGTATCCACTAACTATGCTTTCCTCCACATTCTGAGCAAATATTTGAGCATGTCTCGCGTATATCATATGTGAATATATGGCTGTGGTCAGGCCAGAACCAGTATGTTAATGCAATCGGCCGAGATAATGGTGTGATGCTGATTGTGTTCTGTTGGCTCCACCAATTGACGTTGTTGGCCAACTAACGTCTAGAATAAGTGAGCTGTTTCCGGCGAAGGTATTGACCCGGTCAGCGACCGCTAACCACACATCACACTACTCACCAGTAGTGCTCTTTAGGCACAACACAATCAAAAGGAAAAGATTCTGTCCAAGTGGTAGACGGAATCAGGTGGAATAATTGCGAAATCAGAAGATTCTGTATGCATGCATTTACTATATCCAATAAAATTCGGTATGCCAACTCTATCTATTATTAATTTTATTTGATGATCTTGTAAAATTAAAAGACGCAGAAGTCAGCATTTGCGGTTTGGTTTATTTGTATATCCACTCTTGGCCATTATTTTTCTATAGTTCTTAGTTTAAATACAGACTACAGCATTCTAAATATTAGTTAAAATATAAGTAGCCATTCTCTGAGGATTTTGCCACAGAAACTTATGTTATGGCAAAGAAATTAGTTAAATCTCGGTTGTTTGGCATAACAGTAGCTATCCGAAATGAACTGGAACCGCAAGAAAATGATTTAATGACTGGCTTGATAAACGTACACGAGGTCTGTTCAAAAGGTATCGCGATTTTCGATATTTTGTGGCGTTATGGTGGTACTCATGTCTCTCAGTTATACCGACAAGTTCGGCCATTTTGAAAGTTCAGTTAATTTTTGACAGTTGCTTTGCTTACACGTGTTTTGGCTCGTCTTCGATTTTTGTCCATTTTCGACCAAAAACAGCATCGCCTTAACATTGCTAAGGAGCTGTTGGACTCTGTCCGCGATGAACCAAATTTGCTCCAGAGGATCATAGCTGGTGACGAAAATAGAAACCAAAGCTCACTCATCCCAATGGAAGCTGCCGCACTAGCCAATACCGGAAAAAAGGGCGCCAAGTTCGGTCGAATGTGAAGGTTTTGCTTACAGTTTTCTTTGATTGCAGGGATGATGTGCATCATGAGTTCTTGCCACATGGTAGAACGCTCAATAAGGAATATAACCTACAAGTTATGCGCAAGTTGCGTGAAGCAATCCGCCAAGAAACACCCGGATTTGTGGAAGAACAAAAATTGGCTTTTGCACCATGATAACGCCCCTGTTCACGCATCGTTGCTTGTGCGCGAATTTTTGCCAAAAAAACAACACACTAATAATGTCGCAGCCACCGTATTCCCCAGATCTGGCTCCCTGTGACTTTTTCTTGTCCCCGAAACAGATTCTTTGATCCCTTTTTTGGAATGGGCAAAAATCGAAGACGAGCCAAAACACATGCAACCAAAGCAGCTGTCAAAAATTAACTGAACATTCAAAATGGCCGAACTTCTCGGCATAAGTGAGAGACATGAGTACCAACATAACGCCACAAAAAATCGAAAATCGAATATACGTAACACGTGGAAATTCAAAATTCGCGATACTTTATGAACATACCTCGTATGTTAGGTCTGGCAAAATGCATCATCATAGCTTGCCTTTGAACTGCAAATAAGTAGACAAATTTCACTGCACATTACACAATAGTGACACTGTTTATTTTGCTGTAAAATGTAAAAACCTAGAATGACTAAGTACCCTTTCCAGAGGTGGTCAAAGCTACAAGAAGTTAGCGGATAGATTTTTTTGTACTCGTACTCGAGGAAGTGTGCAAGAATTTTTGTGCCACTAAATAATAACGGCCAGTCTCAGGTATCCGATAGTATAGCCTATGAGATGAGGTGAAAACTCACAAAAAAGTTTTTCTTGAACCTGTCATATTTAAATATTAGATAGTTTGCGATTTATCCGGATGCTATTAGTTAAGTGCACGGGGAGAGGGGGGAATAATAATGAGCGCACTCTGATGGAAATATTCACATAATAAATTTCCAAATGCCATCCAATCGTATATTGGAGAATTGCCGTTAATCTTGACATTGAATTTTTTTGTAAAATTTTTTCCACTCTTTCTCATAAGCCCCAATAATGACAATAAAATCTAAACAATCTAACCAAACCAAACAATCTAAACAAGCCAAACTAACAAAAACACCATCCGAAAGCCAGCAACCACGAAAACATTCACAGCCTGATCGACTCTACAATTTGAGCAAAAATTCACTTAAATTGAGACATAATGATGGATCGCTTTCGCACATGTATCGGATATATCCGAATTACCATTTGATGGTTCTTAATCGTTGTTCGTTATTAGGTATGAGTCTAAGAAAAGTCCAAGGTCTTTGGCGATTCGCATAGATTTTTTGGGCTATTAGAGAAGGAGGAGGCATTTGGAAACTTTCACTGTCGCAATCACGTATCACGTCAAAATGAAAGCGAATCGCTTACAGGTTTGACGCTTCATTAATTTAATAATTTTTATTGAAATTCGTCAGTTTTGATACCATCTAAGAGGTTTAGACTATGCTACGAAGATTTCAAATTGACTCTATCCATGTAATAATCTAGCAAATTAGCGTGTAAATATCTTATTGAAGGTCCGAGGTTTCGTTACTGCGGTAACCACTACAGCGGCCACGACTCAACCGGACATGGACACGAATTCGGTGACGGACTCTGAAATCGACACGAGTCAAGTTGGGTCAAGAGATTGCACGGAGAGAATTCTATTCCATTAATCAGGCCCCACACAGTATCCCCGTCCTCCGTGTACACTCCATTCTCATCCGCAGTCCGTAGATTGCACGGCTTCGCTAGTAAGTTGAGACAGCCGCGCCGCGCATTCAAATACCATCAACTTCTCACGAGGTAAAAGTGATTTCCCACACTCAATGAACAATGAATGCGGCTCGATTTCGAACACAATTAATCCCAATTACAATAACTCTTAAGAAAATAAATATATTTTCTATGTCAGGCTTCTAACTCGACATTCTCCACGCCATAGCTTTTTCTAAACCCTTCCTCATTCAAGAGACTAAGACTATAGTCAAGAAGTAAAGATAAAGTTTCGCGAGGATGACGCGAATCTTTCGACAAAAATCGCAGGCCACAAAATCATTTTTTCTATGACAATTAATCAAAAGCTGACAATCGTATTTATCACCTGTACGGTACGGTGTCCACTACCGACCGCAAAGTGTCTGCTTTTTTCGTGCAACGACTAATCGATGCTAATCCAAAGAACTTTTTCTCGAATAATTCATAGCCAAGTTGACTGGGTAATTGTTCCCAAGTAGTTTTATGTCGAATTTATTGATTCATTTTAATGCTGCCATTGCCATTCTGCCATAGTCGTATGAGTCAGTAAATAAGGTTTTCATCAAAGCACGAAGTTACCTGTTGTCGGAATAATTAAAACATAAATCTAAGGGTGGAGCTAACAGAATAATGAGGGGCGGTGGCCCACTTAAATGTTTCTTGGTCGATTCCAATTTTGGATACATTTTCCTTTTGATTTATTAGGAACGGTGCTAATATCGATTGGGGTCGATTCTCATCGGAAAATTATGAAAGAACCGCTGGAAAATTGACATCGAACTAAGCCAACACGTTTGAATTTATGAATGCAATTTTTGTCTAATACATAAATGGAACTCTACAGATTAAAATAAACTTTGTAGATTTTTCACTACTAGCGCTTTTGAAGCACTGAACAATTTACAAAAAACCGTTGCCAAATACCATAAATATTACTATTATTATTGTACTAATGAAATTTTTATTACTGTCATTATTTATTATTATTCAAGTTTTTTGCAATATTAGTTCTGATTCTGTGACCGCAAAGTACAGAACTTGTACAAGCCTAACCTCAGATTCTATTTACGAGTATTCGGTCGCACCTAAAATTCGAGCTTTTAATTCGAAACACTATCGGGATTGAAATTCAGTTAAAAATAAATAATTTACTTTAAAGCTTATGTGAAATGATAATTTGTAGGCTCCAAATTGTATTAATTGCACTCTTAATTATTTTGTGTTATTCTCGCACATTTAAGAATCTTCCGATTCTGTTTTTGTGGTCTCTGCGGTTTGCATAAATAATTAAATTACTTTTAGTATTACATGAGAATTTACAACTAAGAAACTTTATATGAAAACTAAAAATGATAATAAATATTTAAAAAACTCATTTTCTTCAATAATTAATTTATTTCTAAACTATTCTAATGACTCTGACTAATTTGTTTCTTTATGCTTTAAACAGAAAAGTTAATGGGAAAAAAGCATGTTCGTCTAAATTTATTTATTAGTAAATATTTTTTTCGATAATTTTGTTTTAGGAAATGGCTTTAATGAAAATTTCAAAAAAAATGTTTGCAAAATCTTTTTACTGAAAACTTTAACTCAAAAAGTAAACTCAAAATTTTTACTAAAAAGGTTTTGCTGACCAATTTTTATTGACAAATTTTTACTGAAAAAGTTTTTTACTGACAAATTTTTACTGACAAATTTTTACAGATAAATTTTTACTGGCAAATTTTTCCTGACAAATCTTCACTGACAAATTTTTTAACTGACAAAATTTTACGGACAAATTTTTGCTGACAAATTTATACTGACAAATTTTTACAGACAAAACTTTACTTACAATTTTTTACTGAACAATTTTCTTGACAAATTTTTACTGACAAATTTTTTAACTGACAAAATTTTACAGACAAATTTTTGCTGACAAATTTATACTGACAAATTTTTACAGACAAATTTTTACTAATAAATTTTTTCTGCCAAATTTTTCTGGCCATTTTTAAAAATAAATTTTTACGGGCAAATTTTGTCTGTCAAAATTTTACTGATAACTTTTTACAGACAAATTTTTACTGACAAATTTTTACTGACAAAATTTTACTAACAAACTTTTAACTGACAAAAATTTTTACTGACAAAATTTTTACTGACAAATTTCAACTGACAAATTTTTGCTGAAAAATTTTTCTGCCAAATTTTTGCTGTATATTTTTAATAATAAATTTTTACTGACAAATTATTACCAACAAATTTTTATTGATAAATTTTTACTGATAAATTTTTGCTGACAAATTTTTACTGATAAAATTTTACTAACAAAATTTTACTGACAAATTTTTTAACTGACAAAATTTTACAGACAAATTTTTGCTGATTAATTTGAACTGGCAAATTTTTACTGACAATTAATTACTGACCAATTTTGACTGACAAATTTTTATCGACAAAGTTTTACTGACAATCAATTACTGACCAATTTTTACTGACAAAATTTTTACTGACAAATATTTAGTGACAAATTTTTACTGACAATTTTTTATTGAATAATTTTTACTGACAATTTTTTATTGAATAATTTTTACTGACAAACTTTTACTGAAAAGTTTTTACTAACAAATTATTACTAATCAATTTTTACTGACAAATTTTTACTGCCAAATTTTTACTGACAAATTTTTACAGACAAATTTTTAGTGACAAATTTTTACTTAAAATGTTTGCTAACAAATCTTTACTGACAGTTTTTTATTGAACAATTTTTATTGAACAATTTTTATTGACAAATTTTTACTAACAAATCTTTACTGACAGTTTTTTATTGAACAATTTTTACTGACAAATTTTTACTGCCAAATTTTTACTAACAAATATTTGCTGACAAATTTTTGTTGATAGATTTTTAGTGACAAATTTTTGCTGACAAATTTTTGCTGACAAGTTTTTACTGAATATTTTAACAGTACAGACAAATTTTTACTGATAAACTTTTACTGACAATTTTTAACTAACAAATTTTTACTAAACATTTTTTTCTTACAATTTTTTGTTGATAAATATTTATTGAACATTTTGACTGAGAAATTTTTGCTGAAAAATTTTTACTGATGGATGTATTGAATGATTTTTTGCTGTAATCCAACACGTTTCGAAACAATGCGCACTTACCATGAATTTATGTGCAATTGCGTCTTGAAAATGCATTCAAACGTTCGAAGAACATTAATAATCAAAAACACTCTCGAATAATTGCTAGGCAATGGTTAAAAATTAAAAAAATAGCTTAACTGAACTTTGGGTTTAAAAAAAAAAAAACCTACGTCAACAAAAATATGTTGGGAAAGTCGCGCAAACAGTATTAAATGCTGCGATTGTAGGGGTCAACTACTCGTACATCTGCCACAGAATCTATTAGGTTGGCTTTAGATGTTAGGTCTTAACCAATTCTTCCTTGAGTGCTATATTCCTAAAAGGCTTGCATGGATAGAACAATTTCCATCATGCACCCTCGCGTTATAAATTGCTGGAAATTCCATAGTGCTTGCACAAGCACGAATATCAACAGGTAAATGGGATTTTTTACCTTTAGTCATTGCTTTCCTACTTCTCACCTATGTTGGGTTGTTTTTCTTCCTCATGTTCAGTGGATATGTAAATGTGGAATTGTTTGCTTTAAATTTCTTGTTTGGTTAACTGCTATGCCTACTCGACGATGGTAGTTGGTTACACTCGCATTCGTATTTGCCTCTTAATCATCTTGACTAATAATAAACTAAACAGTTGAGCACTTGAGCGACTAAACGACTGAACAACCCGACGCTTCACATATCGACGTCAGCAACAATATTACCTGTTGCACTAAATGGTGAGAATCGGTTGCATGCAAAGTGCAACGTAATAACATCTTTACTGTGCCTTTTGAGTTTATGATTGGAAGTGTTCAGAATACATACTCTAGCGAAAAATGTGTATGTAAATAAAGTGACGCACACCAATAAGAGCGGATGTGAACCCGAAGCAATTAATTATCACCAAGAAATGGTCATAGTTATGGCTGCACGATCTTCTGCCATTATTGCAAGCGTCAATCAACCGTTAACGTTTTAAGTTGTGACCATACCCAATAGACCATTTCCGATAAGTTTTGTTATTTTCATACCATTTCGATAAGTCAAGACTGCAGGCACTCCTACACGAACTGATATCAAGTGCAGCCGTCGAAATTTATTTTTCCAATTTATGATGTAGATAAAATTTGGGGTCCCAAAGTAGCGAAATTAAAGTAGCGAAATTAAAAATACATTTAAATAAGGGGAGACTAAAAAACTTAAATTTTTTTTTAATCTTAATAAGGGAAAACATCTCTTACAACCCTCCTCAAAAAAAATTTCATCTAAATTACGCCATTGAAAATGCGAATAATTATTGAGTGCCTATCAAATGAGCATGCATAGAAAATCTTCGCTGAATTCATTTTGCTGACATCTTCCAACGAAATAATGCGATAATTTCGTCTCAGAGAACATCCTTAGGCCAGATTCAATTTACATTTGAAATAATTTGCAACCACATTTCAATAAAATCTCGACAATAATAATTGTTGGTAAAAAGCAAATCAGCAAAGGTAATAGCGAAGAGTACACTTTTGAAAAGGTGCTCATATACGAGTGCACGCAAAGGTTGTGAGAAAATAAAATTTATTTGGTATGGAGAAAAAAAACTTAGACGAGAATTGATAATTACTTTAATAGCAATAATGATGCAGAAATAAGAAAGCATGCAAACGTGGTGAAGCTTTAAGAAAATCGGAAAAATGCCTCAAAGATGTTCACTTTTGTTGATGTATTACAACGAGTCAGTCAGTAATGATCGAACGGACACTCTCGTATCTACTGTGAAAGTGAAGCTGATCATCTGTCCATGTTTGTGTGTAGCTGCTCCTAGGGATGCTGTCTTATTGCATTTGCTGCAGTTAGTTAAGACCATAATGCTGTTGGGGAATATTGAAGATCTTTTCGAGATCACTCTGCCTATCAGAACTGACTTGATTTAAGTGACGTGCTAACTTCGCAATGATGACAATCTTCCATGTTTAGCGCTGGTTGTCGGCACAGATTTAATGATGGTGCCTTTGAATTGGATTTTCACTCAAAAGGAAATTGACGCAAATCTATTTTGTACTGGGAAGTCAAGATTGTATCAATCTGCGTAATACTATACTATATGTGTACCAGAGTTCCTCTTGAAAATTATTTTAAAAAAAGGAGCAGATAATGTTCATGGGCACGCACAAGTTAGAAGTTGTTGTCACACAAACACGCATGACCGCAGCTGTTTTTGCGTTCCCTGAGGATAAAAAGTAACTTTTTCAATTTTGATTCAATTTTATTGCGGCTTCAGGCGAGTGTGTTCAATTGTCAAGGTTAATCAAGTAGACCACGGACGAATGATAATTATTCTGATATGCAGCAATCATTTCGGTTGATTTGTAGAAAGGTGTAAAAATTTCATCCTTTCAAAGGAGTTTTGGAAAAACGCAAATTCATGCGAATCTATTTAATAGCCTTAAGGTCACATACCAATCGATAAACTATCGATAGTATGATCGGTTACACTTACTAAAGTTTGCCAACTGCCCTCGTATACTCTAATTAAATTTTTCAATATTCGATCGATTGTACATAGTTTATACCATAAAATACAAAATTCTATTAAACAGAGAAAAGTCTAAATTAGAAATCCGATTGCCATCTTATGTAATTTAATTCAACTTTAATGGACTGTACTTTTGGTTTTCTTGATCGTTTTTAGATGCTAAATTTTTACCTTTTCAATCTATTATTGATAGTTTTTTTTAGGTAATTTTTTCTCCTATCGCAATAAAAATAATCGTTTCATTTGCAGAGTATTATTTTAGATTTTTTTTTCTCTGAATTATTGTATTTTGCAGAGATTTTTTTGTGTGCAGAAATCTTTTTACGTAAAAAAAAAGAAAACAAAACAAACATAACAACATGACTTAAATATGAAATGATTTTTGTTTGTTTTTGTTAATTTTTATTTTAGAGAATAAAAAGCATAAATTTGCTAAAATTTTTATCGGAAAAATAAAATTGGAGAAAAAAAACCTTAAGAAGCAGAAACCATTTGGTTAATGAGATAAACTTTTTGCTAAAGTAATGGAGGATTTGGCAAAAAATATCAATCAGATTTCATTACTGAGAATTGTTAAGCATCATTGAAAAATTCAACTATCATAAGCGGAAGAGTTATCCAAAATGTCCAAATTGATACTAGTGGCCATAGTCCAGTCCAAATTTGATGCTATTGCATGATTTCTAAAGATATAATTTATCAAAATTATATAATAATTTTTTATGTAACATTTGATATATTACATTTTTGGTGAAGAAGTTTAGAAATCCATAGTACAGGATTATAATTATCGAAAATTCTTTAACGATGAATAAAAATATTTTTGTAAATTTTTAACTGCAACTGAGAATGATATTTTTCTTACAAAATACAAAGTGGGTTTTTTTTCTGTACCAATGATGGAAGATTTTTTTTTTTTTTTAGATAAGGAAATGTCTTAGAATTTCGGATTGGGCATACCGCAGTTACGCATACAATTTCTTCTATGGTGACCAACCTGATTGGGCTGGGTTAAGTGACAGTTCATCCAGAGTTGGATTTTAAGTTAAGTTTAGGATATCATTTTAAACATAAAGGAATACCTAAACCTAAAAATTCCTTTTTCTAGTCCTTTTTTTTTGATTTTCTAAAACAATGTAATCTGCTCCACTAAATTTAATAACTTCTAATTGCTCCCTTCAACTTATGTTCAACCAAAAAAAAAAGTGCAAATTTAATAAGTTCATAAAACTCAAAATTTGATGTTTTTTTTAAATTTAAAAATTACTAAAATTTTTAAAGAGTTTTCACTAAGCTTTTCAATACGAGGGTCATTCAACAAGTACTTAGTCTCACCGCCCGATGGAATTGCTGTCATAAAAGAAATTTACCATCGTGCAGTACATTCTTTTAGTAGCCTACTGTCAAAGTTTCAGTCGGTTCCCTTCATTAGTTTTGTTTTGAGAGCCTTTGAAAGCGAGCGTGTCGGTCGGTTGCACAAAAATGGAAAAAGAACAATATCGTTCGGTTATTAGATTCTCGTTTTTGGAAGGGAAAACGCGCAGCGAAATCAAAGATCGCTTGGATGCTGTGTATGGGGACTCTTCTCCTTCGATGGCGACCGTCAAGAATTGGTTCAACGAGTTTGTTCGTGGCCGCACGTCGGTTTTTGATGAGCCACGCCCAGGTGCCCCGAAAACGGCTGCTACGGAGGAAAACGGTAAAAAAGTCCACGATCTCGTGTTGGCAGACCGTCGATTGAAGGTTCACGAGATATCTGAGACTGTGGGCATCGCAGTAGGAATGGTGCATCATATTCTACACGAAGAACTGGGCATGAGAAAGCTGTCGGCGCGATGGGTGCCGCGTTTGCTCACACCGGAAAACAAGCGCAACCGTGAGACCACATCGGCGACGTGTTTGGCGCTGTTTCAGCGCAATCCAGCGGAGTTCTTGCGTCGTTTCGTGACCGTCGACGAAACATGGATTCACTGGTACACACCAGAGACCAAGGAACCGTCGAAACAGTGGACTTTACCCGGCGAACGTGCTCCGAAGAAGGCGAAGACTGTTCGATCGGCCGGAAAGGTGATGGCCACCGTTTTCTGGGATTCACAAGGTGTGATCCACATCGATTACCTCGAGAAGGGTAAAACAATCACGGGGCGCTACTATGCTGACTTATTGGGCCGATTTGAAGTCGAATTGAAGAAAAAGCGGCCCCGCTTTGCGAAGAACAAAGTGATGTTCCACCACGACAACGCGCCGGCTCACACCTCCGCCGTCGCCATGGCCAAATTGGTCGAATTGCGCTACGAATTGCTGCCCCATCCACCGTACTCTCCAGATTTGGCCCCCTGTGACTACTTTTTGTTTCCAAACCTGAAAAAATCACTCGCCGGGAATAGATTTGGGTTGAATGAGGAGGTCATCGTCGCCACGGAGTCCTATTTTGCTTCCCTCGAGAAAATGTATTTTTTGGGCGGTTTAAAAAAGTTAGAGCATCGCTGGGCCAAGTGTATCGAGCTTGAAGGAGCTTATGTGGAAAATAAATTGCCACCTTTCCAAAATTTCCGTTTTTCTTTTGTAGGCTAAGTACTTGTTGAATGACCATCGTATACGAGGTTGAATTTCTGCGGGTTACGTATATTCGATGTTCGACTTTTTGTGGCGTTATGTTGGTACTCATGTCTCTCACTTATGCTGACAAGTTCGGCCATTTTGAATGTTCAGTTAATTTTTGACAGCTGCTTTGCTAGCACGTGTTTTGGCTCGTCTTCGATTTTTGCCCATTTCAAAAAAAGGATCAAAGAATCTGTATCAAATTTTGTGTGAAAAACAAAATTAATTGCGCGGACGCATTTCGAATGTTGATTGTGGCATATGGTGAAGTTACCTTTGACCGAAGCAACGTTTATCAGTGATACAAAATGTTCTCAGAGGGCCGAGAAGATTTGAATGACTAAAAACGCCAAATTCGGTCGAATGTGAAGGTTTTGCTTAGAGTTTTCTTCGATTGCAGGGGCGTGGTGCATCATGAGCTCTTGCCACAGGGTAGGACGGTCAATAAGGAATATAACCTGTAAGTTATGCACAAGTTGCGTGAAGAAATCTGCCATAAATGCCCGGATTTGGGGAAGAACAAAAATTGGCTTTTTGCACCATGATAACGCATCGTTGCTTGTGCGCGAATTTTTTCCAAAAAACAACACACTAACAATGCCGCAGTCACCGTATTCCTCAGATCTGACCCCCTGTGACTTTTCTTGTTCCCGAAAAATGAAGAGCCCCATGAAAGGATGACGCTACGCTACGATTGAGGAGATAAAGACGGCATCGAAGGAGGAGCTGAACAAGATCACAAAAAATAATTTTTTGAAGTACTTCGAGGATTGGAAAAAACGTTGGCACAAGTGTATAATATCTGGTGAGGATTACTTTGATGGGGACAAAACAGATATTCATAAATAGATAAATAATTTTTGAAAAAACACAAAATTCGCGATACTTTTTGAACAGACCTCGTATTTTTGTGTCCTAAAAATATTTCTTCAAACTCTGGATGTAACTGATAATCGTTTTGTAATTTATTTTAATTTAAAGCTCCTAGTATGCCCACTAAAAAAACTGTCTTCTTTATATGGTACAATAGTATTATTAGTATAGATTTAAAAATTATTTCCAATTGTCTTTTGACAATTACAATTAATTGAAAATAATTTTATTTTGTACAAAAATTTAAAAATAGTCAACAAAAAAAATCGAAAATTACGCAACTTGAAATGACGAAAAACTGAATTTTTCCAGAATTTGAAGAAAATTGAAAAGTTGCGTAATATTTTTGATCAAACTTATCCTGAACCGAAAAAAGCAACCATCACTAAAGTCCTCTATTTGACCTAAAAAAAACTGTCAACGTTTAATTGGTGACACAATTTTCCACTGAACACTTGTGTTTCTTGTCTTTAATAGTACTGGAATAATTCAATTTAACCTTGGATGCATTCTAAACGCCAACAATCCGTTCATCTGAATCTTATTAGATAGAAAATCAATAAAATTGATGGAGTCAACAAGATAGGTGGGAGGCTCTCAATACCCCCACATTAGATGAGTCTGCCCTCTTAACTACATATAATTGAACAGTTTTGTTTTGTCTTGAAGTGTATTTAAGGCCCCCATTTCGGGAGAGTTTTTTCGTTATTGTCTTCTGTTAAGACAAAATTTCGAGTATGACAAAATTTCGAACGCAATCCAATCATACGAAATTCAAAGTGTTCAACTTTTTAGCTAGTCAGCAGTCCATTAGAGGATAGAGGATAGGGTCTCTGCGCACAGTGATTATGTTCAATTTTCATTAGACGATTGAGAAACGCACTTTTAAGAATATTACTATTCCGTTGCGAAAGGAATGGACAAAATGGACTATGAATAGTTGACTTAAAATTGGAGGTTTTTCTTTTTCTATTTCTATTGAAATTTCTGTTTTTCTATTTTTTATTTAAAGTTACTTTACAACCCCCCCCCCCCCTTCCCCTTTTCAGTTTTACTTAAGTCTTGAATGGAAACAACGCTTGGTTTTTCTTATTTAACCATTTTTTTTGGTAAACGACACAAATGCAGAAAAAAACCAAATCTTAATGGTCTTCACTAAATTACTATAGTGACCCACAAAAGTAACTCCCCAAAATTACAAGTAGGAATAACAAATTGATGCTTTGCTTATGCATTTGTTGGAGCTTTTTTCTTTAAATATTCTTCGAGCATTTTTTTATTTTTAATCCCCATCGTTTATTTAAATTATTCACCTGTGCATCATCAATTCTCCAGCAGTGTGTTATGTCTTTTTGTAAGCTTTCGAATTATTCTGGCTCATTTTCATAGTGTTTAGTATCGTCTCGAATCCATAAATTTCTATATTTAAAAGAGTTTTGACCCCGCCATCAGACAACGAAATGTGAATCGGATGTACTGGAATTATTTCGGACGATCCATCTACGGATCAGTCAGTCAGTCCTCAATTTCGTCTCGAATGCCCTATAATCAATTTGAATCAACTTTTATTTTGGCCTAAAATTGTATAGATTCGGTAGTAAATTTTAATATTTATGATCTGTTTTGATAACTTTTATATACACCAGATTATTTATTAGGTTTTTTTTTCTCCCAAAAATTTGCTATTTTTATTTATGAAATTTTTAACAAAACAATTTATCATATTCTGACGATCAACGGAGTGGCCAATTTTCAATTATTGCTCTTGACCCATTGACAGGACTATAATTAAATTGTCAATTTTAGTGCATATTACTTAATGTAGTGTAGTTTTTTTTATTTTTTTTTTAAAGATTAGTCATTGCTTTTGTTTTTGTTTTAAAAAATAGCACTTTATTTTAGTTGAAGAAAATTAAAGAGGCTTTTTTAAAACAAATTTAACCAGTAATATTTAAGAATGTTAGTACTAAATAATAGTGTAAGTATTAATTGAAATTATTCGTCACAATACATTTTATAAAATTCAAGAGAATCAACTGCAGATCGGCTACATGTTATTGACTTTTCATACCGCACAATAATCATAAATTTACCTTGTGACTTATTTTATTGTTTTTTTTTTTGATAAATTTTTATTAATCACCATAAAGAAAACAAAAATGCTATGCCAACTCAGCAGACATCATATGCAAAAATTCACTAAAAACGAATATTAATCCTCAAAATGCATGTGGTCTTAATAATAAAGATGATCACAATCTTAAAGGTGACGGTTGTGTTCTTTTTTAAAAATTTTGTCAATTTTTTATAAGTGAAATTGTTTAAACCGGTCTACCAAATATCTTAAAAGATATCCAACAGGATGCAGTATTTCGAAGAAGAAAAAAATGAGAATAAAAATATTCCCCACATTCCTTGTGGTTTGGTAGCGTTAGTCTTCTCACCAGAAATAGTTCTCTTCGATGGGGGATATTTTTATATTATTGGATCTGTTGTAATTATTTTGGAATTCATTGGCAATTTTCTGTGATCGACTAACATTTTAGTTCATGCGAATCATTTTCTATAATGAAACTATGAATTTACACATTCCGGGGAATATTATTTTAGATATTTTTGGGGAAGAAAATAAATGAAAAAAAAAAAACTAAAAATTGGGCAAAACTCAAAATTTAAGAATTTGGTATGAATTCCGTTTTAAAAGAATTGGTTTTTTTTGAAAAATTAAAGATTTAATTTTTAAAAAGATTTCAAATAATTTGTTGCATTTAGAAAAACTGACAATCTTTCTTTAATATTCAAAGAGAAAATTTTGCTAAAAATCGGCAAAACTTACCAAAATTTTTTTCGACAAAAATTTTAACAAAAAAAAAAATAACAAAGAAAACAAGTAATTTTGTGTTAATTATAATTTTTTTCTTAATTTAATGTAATGTAAAAGAATTTCTGTTAAATGTCATTTTGGAATTTTTACTTTCATAAGTTGTTATGTGTACCTGTCGATAAATTTGTATTAAGTACTGATTTTCTTAAAAAATGTTGACAATTTTTTTGGGTAGAAAGTAATGCTTTTTGAGTTTCCAAAAATATTTTTAAAGATACTCGTACAAGGAAGGAAGAGAATGTTGACAAGAATGACCTTAAACGCGATTTTTTCTCTTCACGATATTTTTTTGCATTTTATTCATTTTGATTTTGTATATATTTTTCGAACAAGATCATTTGGAATTTTTTTTTCAATAAAACTTGTTTTCTTATGAATAAAAATTTGCAAGAAATTTTATGTTTTTCCTGAAAAAAAATTGAGCTTGTTTCTTTCAGGTTTTGGCATAAAGAACAGAGCTTTTCGAAACGTATTTATCTGATTCGATGGAAAGAATTTTCTAAAAATCGCTTTCTAATTAAAATTTTATCATATTTTATATAAAAGACAGTTTTTTGTTTGTGCAAAAGTATCTATTTCTTTAGTTTACATTCGGTTGGGTAATTTTTCTTTCTATTTTTAAGTTATAGTTACTTTGCTGCTAGTCCAAACTTCAAGAAATATTTCTTTGTTAGAAGTAAAAAAAAAAACCATTTTCAGAAAATCTATAAGAAAAAAGCTAGCCAGATAAAAAAAAAGTCGAATAATCATCTCATTTGCATATAAACACTTTAATTTATTTCTCATTTTTTACCAAACATAATGTATTTTTTTGTTCGTTTTTTTCTTTCGCCACAGCTTTTAAATGAGGTTTTTTTTTGCTTAACATTTAACTGAATACGATTATAAAAATCTTCTTTTCAAATTAATCTAGTATCTTTTTACCATCATTAACAGCGTACCCCATCAGAGAGTATATAATTTATACTGGACCACGGGAATAGGAGTACAGCATTTAAGATGATCGCAAACGAAAAGTATTTTCTTAATTAATTTTCGGAAGTTTTCAGGTTAGCTGCTCAACCAATTTAAAAGTAGAACAATTTTTTTTTTTTTGTTGCTAACATAGAAAAATTGTGGTAGTTAAAAATGTTTAAGAAAAGAAGTAAATATTATATGAACGCGGGTGTGCGAAAGTAGAAGAAGTAAGTGTTTTTATTTATTTATTTTTTTGTGGGTTGCCCCTACCATTGAGTACTACTGATTTAGAGTGAGGCGTTGACATAGTTTCATGGTGAACATCAGCAAATTTGGCTAGTACTCAAAATCATAATTAAAGTTGTCGGCACTGCTTATTAGAATTGAGCTTTTATATTGCTTCAAAATCATCATTATTGTATAGTATTCTTAAAGTTTTCATGGAATATCTCTTTTCTTAGATATTTTGTGAAAATATTTTCTTTTTTTTTTGTTGTAAACTTTTTTTTTGTGGTAATTTTGAATTATTGCATAGCCATTTAAGAATAGCCAAAAGGCTATTTTCTATTCAAACAATATATAATGTGTGAAGTTTGTAATCAAAAAGCATATAATTTTGCTCACTAAATATTCTAAACTACGAGTACCAGTAACTACAGACCATCAATTCTGAGCGATGTTTTCATTAAAAATTCGTTGACTTTATAATGATAGGCAAATAAAGGTAATTAAAGTATGATTTTTTTCTCTCTTAAAATAAAGTTCAATTCTCTTTTCTTATGTTTAAGTAGACATTTTTTTTTTGTAAAATGTAACGAAAACTTTTTTTCAAATTTACATTTAGAAAAATATTGTTTCGTCAAAACGTCCAACAATGTTGCTAGCAACATGTTTATAGAGCATTTTCAAATTAAATTCTTCATTTTTTTACATCGTATGTGGAATTTTTACCCACTAACATCAACTTTCCCCTTGCTTGTTGCCATGGTCCTAAGATCCTGACGAATCTCATCTTAGAAAAGCTATGCTTATCATGTTATTTGGTTTGAGAATTAGCCAAAGTTTCTGTTAATAAAAGGTATTATATTATCATTATTCGCTCTGACAAACATATTGAGCATAAACTTAAATTTTCATCGCACAATCAGAGAGTATATCAGTTTCAGTTAAACAAAAGCAAAATTTAAAAATTTTTACTAGAACTTTTTAGGTCAAGAAATTAGTCTGTAAAAAAGTTTTGTGCCCTTTAAAAAATCTGCTATATCAGAAAAGAGGATTACATGTTCTTCTGAAAGTATGTGAGATGTGGAAGAAGAAAAATGGTCGTGTTATCTGACAATACTCTTAAAATCTGCTCTATAAAATTTGTACGTTAAGCACTCAGATGTGTAGATGTGCAGTACAAGTTTCAACCTCGGGTCCGTGTTGTTGCAGTGTTTTATGAAATTTGGACCAATGATGTGCCATCAAATTTTGTATTCAGCTTGATGAATCCATGAGTATGAGTTACGAAAAATCAGGGGATAATTTCTTATTAAAAGCATATGTTTTTTGGTGGCATTAAGCATTTTTGGAAGGCCAAAAATCCGTGGAATATAACCTCTTTCAGGCTTTATTCTGAAATGTGGAATAGGTGAGGGCTCTGGTGAGGTGAGCCTGTTCATTAAAATTGGAGCCCCTTCAAAGACTCCTAAAAAGCGTCTCCACCATGGCTTGAATAACACTTGGAGGGAAAAGGCACTTGGATGCTGCATCATGGCTGGGCAACAAAAGGAAAAGAGCCCCCATTTTACATTATCAAAGTCCGTATGAGTTTTTTTAGTACCCCAAGAGTAAAAAGCATTTGAACAGACGATTCTATTGTAGTTAAAGCTTTGCAGCACTGCAATAAAGAGTGAAAATAACACCTCCGTCTATTTATACGGCTTAGTATATCAGTCTCATTACTTTTATAACATACCTCATATGATCATTGATAGATTTTCTTGCTTCTGTTTCAATTTTCTTACCTATTTAGGCTGTAGGCTGCCCTATAGAAAGCAAAAACAAATTTATACAAAGTACTTGCCCTCGCTAGCTACACATTTTTCCCATCTCTCGGGCAATTTGTGGATACCACTTCAAAAAAATTCCTTCTCTTTCCAGGCAAACCCCTCATCAAGCCATTTTCGGACGTCTTCATAGGAATCGAAGTGCTGCTCAGCGAGCGCGTGGCCAATCGAAGAAAACAGGTAGTAGTCGGAAGGGGCCAGGTTCTGTGAATAAGCAGGGTGGGGTAGCACATCCCAGTTGAGTGTCTCCAAGTAGTTCCGAATCATTTTTGACGTGTGCGATAGTGCGTTCTCATGGAGGAAAATCAGCTTGTCATGTCTTTGTTGATAATCCGTCCTTTTTTCACGCAGAGCATGGTGCAATTTGATCAGTTGTTGGTAGTAGCGGTGGGCATTGACAGTTTCACCAGGTTTCAACATCTCATAATAGACGATATCCTGCTGATCCCACCAAACGCACAACATCGTCTTCCGTTCGAAGCGATTTGGTCTTGGGGAAGATGTTGATGGTTGGCCGGGATCAACCCATGATTTCTTGCGTTTAGGATTCTCGAAATATATCCACTTTTTATCGCCTGTCACAATCCGATGCAGGAACGACTTTCTTTTTAGTCTGGCGAGCAAGATTTCGCATATGTTTTGGCGTCGCTCCATCTGCCTATCGTTCAATTCATGCGGCACCCATTTCCCGATCTTTTCAATCTTCCCCATAGCAGGGCACGCAGACGTATGGAAATGAGTGGTTGAGTAGCAGCCAATTGCTCCGAGAGCATTTTTTTTTTTTTTTTGAAAGATTTCACGCTTTTTGTCCCACAAGTCAAAATTGCGGTCTTTGAACCGACGAAACTAATCTCGGCACGTTGTTTCCGATAACGCACTGTCACCATAGGCTTCCATAATCATTCGATGCGATTCGGCAGCCGATTTCTTCAAAGTGAAGCAGAAAAGCAGAGCTTCCCGCATATGCTCTTTTTCTGCCACAAAACTAGACTACATTACCAAAGGAAAATTGTATGTTGTTGTGCGAAATTGCTGAAAATGTGCACTAATTAATGTTGGCAGATGTCAAACTCATAAAAACAAAGTATAGCGTGCCCATGGCAGCTTAATACGCTCAGTCACGCCATCTATGACCAAAGAGCGGATTTAAGCATATACACCTGGTATGTGGCTATGTCAGAAATAAGATGATCGTAAAATCCCAGAAATGTTGCCAGCTCATTTCTTTCATCCCCGTTGATAGTGAGTCGATGGATTTCGATTCCCTCCCGTCGTCGATGGCTCTTTCATCCGCCAAAAATCTCGATTGGCGGCATGTTAGCGATAACAAAGACAGTAAAGAATACTCTTGAGAATCGAAGTGCATGTCGCCATTGTCCAAATAATATTGAAAACTGTGTACAGAAGCTCTATCTATGCCCCCAGTAATTAGGCATGATTTTTGCTAAAGTATTAACAACCCGATTTGCCGAATTCAAATTGAATCTGTATTCTAGGTGGTATTTTTTTCATTTCAAATTATATTTTCTCTACTAGTTAAGAGGTTTTAAACTAAAGTGGAGATGAAAAAACACCCCAAATTAAACTTTCATCTCAATGTGATTTTCAACTTCGAATTCATATGTTTGAGAGTCGAAAAACATTAAATCAGAAGAATACAATTATCTTAAACCGCTATGCTGTATCTGTTATAAGAATTCACATTTATTGACCATTTACACATGAGCAAACAAAGTTCAAAAGCTTAACCTAGCATGTGTTAACGAAATTTTTTTGCACACTAGTGGATTGCGCAGTTCCAAAAAGCTGAAGGATCTTTAGCTCAAGAACCTTAGATGCTGAGTAGTGCCAGAACAAAAAAATTGCATCTCAGATCCATTCGAAGAGTACTGGCACCACCATCACTACCATCGGGTAAGTTCAAAGGCAACACTAAAAGAACAAAACTTTTTTAAGATTCAGACGATCGGTTTTATTTTTTACTTGTGCGTTCGTTTGTCTGGAAGCAATTTCTCGTTGGCGTAATAAATGGCTACCGATAGCGATACCGATAGTGATGCAAATAGAAATGCAAATGGAAATGCAAATTCAAATGCGAATGCAACTGAGTAATTCCACGATTGATTGACATTTGTGCAATGCAAATAACTGTAGTCGACAGTCGGGAAGTTCTCAATGTTATGCAAAATAAAAAAAGAAGACTTTGTGTTACTCTGGCATAGAAGTCAGGGGCTGAATCTTCTACGTGTAAATAAATACCCACTATGCTCAGGTGTGCAATGACGGAAAGGAATACGCGAGTATGTAAATAACATTCACCGATTATGGTCGACTGCAAATCAAGTCCAGAGCTCTCAGTCTTACCTATTGATTGCAATGTACAACTGCATTCGACACAATATCAATTGTGATCTAAAGTAAGACATGACGTTACATTACGGATTCATGAATTCGGCGTTTCAAAGTCAATAACGAAAGTAATCGTATGTACACGAGCACCATAGAACCACTTAAGTGGGATTGGACAGCGAAATTCACAATCGTCAATCCTGACAATCAACAATCGAAGATCGTCGTCGTATCGTCGGCAACTGTTGTCAGCCCAATGGTCACTTATAAACAATGTCAAATATCATCGGACATGTAATTAAATCATTCCATTTAAATAACAATCAGATGCGAAAAATTGAGACGTGAACTGGTGTATGGAGTTATTGGAAAAACGCGACCGACCCACCACTAGTCATTAAGACCTTTCGAGTGTGCAATTCCAATTCTGGAACTGAGAGCTTTCGCGAAAACCGAGGTCACGTTTCATCTTTATGATTGCTTCCTTCCACACTGTCATGTCAATCTTATGTATGAGGAAGACTACAAAACGAGGATCAAATTCATATCACGTCTTTTGTAAAATTTAACTTCGAACTTCGAAGTAAAAGATTTTTTCCATGAAGTTCGTAATTTTCTTTTAGATCCCAAAGTTCATATTTTTTTGCTCACTTAATTATTTATTAAAAACTTATTCCCAAAAGTTTTCTTAAAAAATCCCAAAAAAAAAAAAATTATATATAAATTATTCTGTCATCATTTCTAAATGGAAATGATTTTAGGAAAAATTTCTAATTTCTTTCAAATCACTTGAATTGAACTATTTTTCCTAATAACTTTTGTTGAGAACAAAAGCGATTTGCTATGAATTTTCTTCTGAACGAACGTTTATGAGACGACTAACCGATATTCGGATATATTTTCTTTATGATATTTAGTAGGGCATGAAATCAATGCAAAATCGTAAATATTGTTAATATGAGCTATAGAAGGTGTCAGTATTAATTTTTCAGTCTCGAATACCGAAGGAAATTGATTAATCGTCAATTAACCTGTCCACGTGAAACTATTAAATTTCTTGGTGGAGCATAATTACTTCTCGATGAGGAAGAAGATTAATTACACAGAATGACCAACACAAACTATTCAAAGTTGGTTGAAAAATGAAGATGATCCAAGTGAAGATGTTTACCAACCGCGAAACTCAGTGCGCGATATATTTGCGTGAATAACCGATCGGTTGCCCTGCTAAGACACCCCCCATATTCAGTTGATTGTCAATTTTTCAATACTTCTTCCTGATTGCAAAAGAAAAATACTAACTATACGCTAGAGGGAGAAAGCAAGGGAGGAAAATGGAATGAAACCATCGGAAAAATTGATTACTTTTATAAATCGAACGTACCTGATTTTGAGTCTGAAAATTTGAAATTGTGTCCCACATTTGCTGTATTAAAAAATGGGGACTTAATTTATGAAAAAATTACTAATATCCAAAGTGGACTAAATTGCTGCACATTAGATAGTTGGCGATTAATTGCCCAAGGGAGTCTCGATTCTGTTCAAAAGAATTTCTAATTTTCATGTGAATGTGACGCCAATTTAACCGGAGAGCCAGCAATCGCATAGAATATTAGCATAGGTGGTTTTTAAACATAATAAATGATAAAATTGTACATAATCAAGTTCGTCGGTAAAGAAAAAAAAAGAGCAATAAATCAGCAAAAATATGATTTAGCATGAATGACTTGCTGGTATTTATTTTATTTGGAAAAATAGGTGAAGTACGAGTAATACGATGCCTTGAGTGTTGTACGCACCAAATATTCGGAATCGGTGTCTTTGCAACTTGGACGTCTTACACAATCGTTGTAAATCGAAATCCCACAGATCAACATGGGTCGGACGGAAAACGGGATCGGAAGTTGTGTTTCAGAACGGGATGGTGTCTGGTTGCAATTGACACAGCCCACGTAAATCCACCTGGTTGACGTTGAAGCTGGTAGATTTAGAGTGCTCCATGGCGAGTTTAGCAAAAACATATATGCACACGGGTTAGAGTAGCCATTTCCGCGCAGTGGAACTCGTCAATTCACAGTTGGTTAATCGCTGGCAATGCATTCGCGAAATTAAACTGAAACTCTGAACCACAACGAAAAGAATGTTCTTTCCCATGGTTGTCGGTGCAGAATTGCAAATTTCATACGGAACGAGTTCTGTTGCTACTCGTAAGATCATGAAAAGCGTCTCCGATTACCAAAATGCCAATATATTGGCGAGAATGTAGTTTTGATTCTATGTTCTGCACTTTTTTTGTCTAGTTCATATCTGGGGCTGTGTGGATTGCGTTGCATTTGGTCTGTGGAATCCCGAAGGAATGTTGAACTCATACAGATCACTTTGCCATATCGAATATGAAACTTGATTACATCAATGAGAGCAGAAATGTAAAGCAACGAAATGGACAGGCCCAGAGACCAGGTGAACTACCTGCAACTGACGTGCTCTGATTAAATCGTCATGTGAGCACAAGGGTTCCAATCGAATCATAGCAACGGTGTCGGATTAATGTGACCGAAGACAATGAATCTAGCCCACTGTTCACATAATTTCCATATAAAGAACACCGTCCCATGCCGACCGTCAGCTTCGGAATATTTGATATTGTCTTAAGCACCTTCACCAGCCTTCTTCGCCATCACTATGCGAATTAGTATTTCCGTTCAGCAAAACTGAAAACATTCGCCGGCTTCAGATGAAAACAGCGAATTACCAGTTACGAAATATAAGCTGATGACGCTCAAAGCACGGATCTGTAATGCACGCTAATCAATACCCAATTAAAAATTATTACAAACGTGTTCTCATGACAATCGGTAGGAGCGGATGTTTACACCTTTTATGGTCCGTGATTAATTTGAATTTATCGCAATCGATTTGGATTTAGAGTGTCGTTCCCGGGGCTCCTGTTTATTTCTTCTGTTTGTTGCTCCCAACTATTAATCGGATGCGTAATCTTCCCCGTCCGTATATGGCAGTAGTGTCCAAAGTCTGAATAGATGCGTGAGTATCAGCTCGTAGGAAATTTTTTGCCAAGTTTCGCATACGACCTTGACGATCAACCACGAATTCTTCGAATGGAAAGCTTTGACAACCGAAAATGGTATCAATTCGCATCGAAATAATGCAATTCGTTATAAGTGGGCTTACTCAATTCTGTTAAATAATGACTGAAAATCTAGTAAAATCCTCTTAACATGGTATTATGGTGGCTTTCTTATAATTTATGCTTTTATTGAGTATTTAATTTTGAATATTGAATATTGTGGGAAAAATTAATGAACTTTTAAAATAGTTCAAGGTATTCTCCACGAGCATCATTTCTATTAATTATGCCGGAAGTGTTAGACTAACTAATTTATGTGATTTGGTATTGGCGAATGTAAGAAATGTAGTTTTTTTGGTAAAATAAAAAGAAAATTTACAGCTTCTTTCAAAAATGGAAATATTTAAAACTTTAGGACGGAAATAATCGTCGCGGAATAAGATAAGCTTCAGAATCCGTAGTTTTGTGTAGATTCAATTAAAATGTCATCCATTTTGTTATTCAGAGGAAAGTATCGGAAAATATTGACAGCTGTCAAAATTAGTATCATTTAAGAGCATATCTATTTATTCTAAAATTTTCCATTTGCACCATCAAACAAATTAAATGTATTTTATTTAACTATACTTTCCGAAGCATAAACTGGATAACTCTTTTATTATAAAGTTTTTAAATAAAACTTTGTAGTTTCTGAAAAATGTTAACAGTCGATGAGAAAAAAAATTTTCTTTTTTAATTAAAATTAATATTTTAAATATTGGATTTTTTTTTTAAATATTTTAATAAGAAGGCATTTTTTTAATTATCAGTTTAAGTTCTTCTTTTTAATATTTTCGAATAAAAATTACTCATTAATATGACCATCAACTTTAATAGTAATATTTAAGTTTTATGTTTGAAGATATTTCTTCCAGATTTTTGTTGTTGGAATAATTTAATTCGGTAGCTTTTCCAAACACTTAAGTGTCAGATCGAAGTTCATAAGACCATTAATTGCAGTCCTAAATTTATATAGCAATGCTAAATAGATTAATTATCAGTACAAATAAAATTATTAATAAGTTTATGTTATCTTTATTATAAAAGAAGGTATAAATGTAAGTTCAACTTTGGTATGCGTTTTAAGAAAATTTACTTTCTTACTGATTTCTTATCAACAAAAAAATATTCATTTTGATAAACGAACAATAATTTTATTATTTAATATAATTTGTGGAAACTTCAAAACAAAATGTCATTAATTTATTTATTTCTTATCGTTAAGGCTTTATCTTAAAGTATTAACAGAAGGCTTCATTGACAATTCAATCTTAATACACTTCGAATTAAACATGTTAAACTAATTAACGCGTAATAAAACTATACTAAAACAAACAAAAGTCAAGTTTTAAAATTTTAATCGGTAAGAATAGAAATTTTCAGTAAAAATTTTCGGTAATAATTTTCGGTAAAAATGTTTGGCAATAATTTTCAGTAAAAATTTTCCCTAAAAATGTTCGCTAAAAATGTTACGAGTAGTAAAAATTTTCTGTAAAAGTTTTCAGTAAAACTTTTCAATAAAAATTTTCGGTTCAAATTTTCGGTAAAAATTTTCGGTAAAAGTGTACGGTATGAATTTTCGGTAAAAATTTTCTGTAACAATTTTTGATAAAAATATTCGCTAAAAATATTCGGGAAAAATATTCGATAAAGTTTTTACTAAAATTTTTCTATACAAATTTTCGGTAAACATTTTCGATAAAAATTTTCGGTAA
Organism: Atherix ibis; assembly: GCA_958298945.1. NCBI lineage: Eukaryota > Metazoa > Arthropoda > Insecta > Diptera > Athericidae > Atherix > Atherix ibis. Next base: position 118,284,274 of record OY282606.1, read on the forward strand.
AAATTTTCTGTAAAAATTTTCGAACAAATTTTCGGTAAAAGTTTTGATAAAAATTTTCGGTAAACATTTTCGATAAAAATTTTCGGTAAAAATTTTCTGTAAAAATTTTCTGTTAAAATTTTCGAACAAATTTTCGGTAAAAATTTTGATAAAAATTTTCGGTAAAAATTTTCGATAAAAATTTTTGATAAAAATTTGCGGTTAAAATTTTTGATAAAAATTTTCAGTAAAAATTTTCCGTAAAATTCGATAAAAATTTACCATAATAGTTTTCGATAAAAATTTGCGGTAAAAATGTTTGGTAAAAATTTGCGGTAAAAATTTTCTGCAAAAAGTTTTTAGTAAAAATTTTTGGTCAAATATTTCAGTTAAAGATTTCTGTAAACATTTGCGGTGAAAATTTTTGTATAAATGTTCGGTAAAAATGTTTGGCAATAATTTTCAGTAAAAATTTTCCCTAAAAATGTTCGCTAAAAATGTTACGAGTAGTAAAATTTTCTGTAAAAGTTTTCAGTAAAACTTTTCAATAAAAATTTTCGGTTCAAATTTTCGGTAAAAATTTTCGGTAAAAATTTATGGTAAAAATGTTCGATAAAAGTATTCAATAAAAATCTTCGATAAAAATCTTAGACAAAAATGTTAGGTGAAAATGTTCGGTAAAAAATTTCAGTAAAAATTTGCGGTAACATTTTTTGGTAAAAATTTTCGGCAAAAGTTTAAAAATGTTGGGTAAAAATTAGCAGGAAAATTGTTCGGTGAAACTTTTCAATAATAATTTGCGGTTAAAATTATCGATAAAAATTTTCGCTAAAAGTTTTGGTAAAAATTTTCAGTTAACATTTTCGGGAAAAATATTCAATAAAATTTTTGTTAAAACTTTTCTATACAAATTTTCGGTAAACATTTTCAATAAAAATTTTCGGTAAACATTTTCTGTAAAAATTTTCGAACAAATTTTCGGTAAAAGTTTTGATAAAAATTTTCGGTAAACATTTTCGATAAAAATTTTTGGTAAAAATTTTTGGTAAAAATTTTCGAACAAATTTTCGGTAAAAATTTTTCGTAAAATTGAATAGAAATTTACCATAATAGTTTTCGATAAAAAATTTGCGGTAAAAATGTTTGGTAAAAATTTGCGGTAAAAATTTTCTGCAAAAAGTTTTTAGTAAAAATTTTCGGTCAAATATTTCAGTTAAAGATTTTGGTAAACATTTGCGGTGAAAATTTTTGTATAAATGTTCGGTAAAAATTTTCGGTGAAAATTTTCGGCAGTAGTTTACAGTAAAATTTTTCGGTAAAAATTGTTCCTAAAAATTTTCGGTTAAAATTATTTTTTAATTATAATTAATATAAAATTTAAAACCGTTTGAACTAAGCTATAAAAGTAGTAGTTGTAATAATATTTTTTTCAGTACCAAATTTCTGAAAGATCGAAAAACTGTTGTACTGAAAGAATTAGAAAATTTATAATGATAGCATTTTTGACTAGAAGAGTTTTGGTAGTTAAATTATATACTCGTATATATGTAAGTTCATAAAAAGGGCATCTTAAAAAAAAGAAAAATATTTTGAGCCTTATACACTTTCACTATTCTTCTCTTATAGAAAAATTGTGTTTATTATTTAATTATAATACAATATTATAAAAACAAGACTCCATAAATAATACGCAACTATTGCGTATTATTTCTTAATGAAAATTATCTTTAATAAGAGTATAAAAATCATTAAATAAATAATTTTTTTTTTTTACAATAAATTCATGTTGGCCTAAAATAATAAATCACTTTAACCGGATCTGCGTTACATTTCAATAAGAGTAAAACTTCTCATAAAGCGGTAATTGAGATATTGTACACTTGAGATTATACTATAATTATCAGTTAAATAAGCTAACAAAATAATCATAAAAATTGCCCTAAAACTAAGCAAACTTAATCGTCTGTAATTAAAACCGAACCAACAATTCTATTCAATTTCAAATGGAAAAGCACAAATTTTTTTTCTGTTAACTTTCTCGAATTAATACATATTCACTTGGTGTTCAAAATATTGCTTGAAATCGATTAGGCGATATGATGATGACTTTTGGCCTTCTCATTTCTGAACAATTTTACTGTTTTCATCAGTAAATAGAAACACAAGCAAGCAAATAATCAAAAGGAAGGGAAACTTTTCTAAGCTTTTCGAAAATGGCAAGAAAATTATCCATTTCTAAGGTAAATTGACGATTTTGTAAGTGAGAGTATCTTTTGGTGGATTCCAAAAATGCGAAATTCGCAAAATTAAAAGAAAAACTTAACAATTTCCAAAAGAAAGCAAAAACTGTGTTGGGATATTTTGCGTGGCATGACATGACGTGACGGATCCTCTTCGTTCTATGCGAAAAGTTTCATTTTCACTTAATTGGGTGTTGCTATCGGCCAGTGTTTATCTTCACCATCGTCATTGTATCTAATGATGGCCTTTTGCTAGTTTCACAAACAATAATTAATCGAGAATCGAACAATATTGCCTTTTAATTACTCGATGATTTTCGATTTAGCCAGTATTAGCCCATAGAATCGAAATCGATCGAGGAAAATTTCTCCACTGAAACGATCAATTCCAATATGGATACTCGTAGTAGTAACGTTATAAGTTATCGTTTTGGCAATAGATTCGACAGAACGCAAACATTACGCAACTGAACTCATCGCCATCATCATCACCATCACAGGTGGTGGTTTATTTATTTTGATTGCAGTTTTGATCGTTAACATCAAAATCAATATTCATCGAGAAGCACAACAAATCAAATATTCATAAATCAACCGTGAATGGTTTTTCTCGATTATTTTGCGAAATTCGAACGGTGACACCTTAAATGGTCTCCGTGGCACTTGTTGCTTCTTCTGTAAGTCTTAAGAAAAATTATTGTGAATTGAAAAGTGACGAGTAGAAAACTATTCACGAATTTGCGCGGGCATTCATGGCCAGGATGAGTTATAGCGCGCGGTTGGTTGCATAACATCCTCAAAGACCTCGGCAAGAAAACAAGTGGTACGCATCTCATTATTAGTAACGGAGGCAAGCTAATTCGTAATGCTTTCCACCTGATTGCTGTCAGCGATCATTTTTGGTCGTGCAGTAGTCGTGCAATAAATTTGTCGAAAATGAAAAATGCACATTTTCGCACATACCACAAACAGCACAGGTTTGATATCGACACAATCACTACTCCTTCTTCGGAGGAATATTTTGTATGACAGGTTGCGGTAACAATGCTTTGTTTTGTGTTAAGGAAACACTTAACACCAGTGACAGCGATACTAACCAAAATGAACATGGTCCCGTGAGCTGTTCTCTACGGGAAGGGCTTCACATACTCTCCAGACGATCGGGTAATCGTTAAAAGCTGCCGAACGAAATGAACAGTGGTCCTTACACAATATGGGTTTAAGCAATTGGAATTATTGCCGGTCGAAAAAATACACCTCAATTCCGCATTGACGTAACTCCAAGTTACGAACTCCTGCTTCGATACAGGATAAATATCAGATATTAATATCGTCATGGCCATCATTCTCCCCATCCCGATTGGCAGACAAAGATCATCAGCCATCATCAACCAACCACCACCACCAGTCATAAATCATCAACATCACTTTGCGTATCGGTTTATTTTTAGACGCCATATCATGTCTTGCTGATAACATTCTGGCCTGCACGGAAAATACTCTCGAAGATGCAAATACGTACGTTTTTGCTGGTTGCATCGATGCAGATCACTTTGCTGGTCTGGTATTGATCAGTTGGCGAGATCGGTTTGGGCACGAAGAAATTATTTGTGCAAAATTAAATGGCGTTTGATAAAGAATGTTTCCAAAGAAACTGCATCTGAGGTTAGTGGATGTTGCGGAGCGCGGTGTACACAACAATTGCAGTCTAACCGCCTCGATAACAATGCAAATCTGCATCGATAATTCGAATTGATAAATTGATATCGGGAGAGCTGTTGACGGTGATTATTTGTGGTTTCCTTGGCAAGAAATATGATTAAAGCCAGTCTGCACGAGAGAGAATCAGGCAGAACTGGTGGGGCCTGTGTTGGTAGATACTGAGGCACTCTGGCACCTACAGCTTAGGTGACGGAATTGAACGTGTGAGACGAAACTTTGTGGTTTCAAAATTCAAAGACCCTAAACTGTGCACATAGACGAAAAGCGAGATGCACAAATGTTTGATGTTTCAACGTACGAATAGGCTGCAATTATCAAATAGGCTTACATAAATATACATAAGAAAAGGCTTGTAGTATGCAAGCTGGAGTCTCCTAAGAGTAGGGTCGAATACCTTGAACTGGTCATAAATCTCAAAGAATCAAAGACTTAACCAACGACGAACACTAGATAGAAATCCACCCAAGTGGCTAAGATATTTTGCAACTTATCCACTTTAACTTGCAAGCAGAATAAATTCATAGGCCTAGGAAATCTACTATTATTCATTGACTCTCTTACTAGAGTAATATCACTGTGAAAATTTCCCCCAATCAGCTCTAAGCTATAACTTCATTGAGGCGTTTACCAATTCATCTTTTTCTGATAGATCCAATGTTCCGCAATAGATTTCAGATTTTAATTGCTTACCACGTCCACAAGTTGAATTTTTATTTTCGTAATCAAGGATAGATTTAATGTAGTTATTAAAATTTATGCTCATTTTTGTTTTATTTACAAACACACTAATTATAGAATATTTAATTATATTTAATATATAAATTGCTATTGCAAATGCCGTAAATTGTAGAGTGTAAAAACCATCAAATTTATTGTCAAAATTATAATCAATCAGATTCGCATTAATCATTTGGCAAATGGCATGTTAATCCATACTAAATATTGGTGATAAAATAAATTTAATAAATATTATGGAGATTTAGACGTGGATATTTTTGTGCAGGGCATTTTTAAAGTGTGTTTAAAATTAAAATATTTTTGTTTATGTTAACTGCCGCTTAACATATCTGCGCTTGAGAAGGGATTTACTAACAATTATTTTTGATGTATTTTAATATAATAAGGCATTTTTTTTAATTATCAGTTTATTTTCTTCTTTTTAATATTTTCAAATAAAAATTATTTATTTTAATGACCATCATATGTCAATCAACTTTAATTGTAATATGTAAGTTTTATGTTTTTAGATACTTCTTGGTACCAGGTTTTATGTTTTTAGATACTTCTTCGTTGAATAATTCAATTCGGTAGCTTTTCGTAAGTCATAAGACTATAAATTGCCATTTTAAATTTATATAGCAATACTAAATAGATTGATTATTAGTATAAATAAAATTATAAATGAGTTTATCTTATCTTTATTATAAAAAAAGTGAAAAATGTAAATTCAACCTTGGTATGCGTCTTAAGAAAATTTACTTTCTTACTGATTTCTTATCAACTAAAAAATATTATTTTGATAAATGAACAATAATTTTATTATTTAATATAATTTGTAGAAACTTTAAAACAAAATATCATTAATTTATTTATTTCTTATCGATAATGCTTTATCTAAAAGTATTAACAGAAGGCTTCAATGATAATTTATCTACACTTCGAATTAAATCATGTTAAAATAATTAACGCGCAATAAAACTATACTAAAACAAAAAAATCAATTTTTAAGATTTTAATCGGTAAAAAAATAAAAATTTTCGGTAATAATTTTTCGGTAAAAATTTTCGGTAAAAGTTTTCAGTAAAAATTTTCGGTAAAAATTTTCGATAAAAAATTGCGTTAAAAATTTGCGGTAAAACTTTTCGGTAAAAATGTTCGGCAAAAATTTTCGGTAAATATGTTCGGTAATAATATTCGGTAAAATTTTGCGGTAAAAATTTTCGGTAAAAAAATTCGGTAAAAATTTTCGGGCAAAATATTCTGTAAAAATTTTTCGAACAAATTTTTGGTAAAAATTTTCGATAATAATTTTCGTAAAAATGTTCGGTAATAATTTTTCGGTAAAAGTTTTCAGTAAAAATTTTCGGTAAAAATGTTCGGCAATAATTTTCGGTAAAAATGTTTGGTAATAATTTTTCGGTAAAATGTTCGGTAAAAATGATAGGAAAAATTTTCTGTAAAAGTTTTCAGTAAAACTCGTCGATAAACATTTTCGATAAAAATATTCAGTTAAAATTTTCGGTAAAAATGTTCGGTCAAAGTGTTTGTAAAACTTTTCCATAAAAATTTTCGGTTAAGATTTTCGGTTAAAATTTTCGGTAAAAATTTTCGGTCAAAATGTTCGGTAATAATTTTTCGCTAAACATTTTCGGTAAAAGTTTTCAGTAAAACTTTTCGGTAAAAATGTTCGGCAAAAATGTTCGGTAAATATGTTCGGTAATAATATTCTGTAAAAATTTTTCGAACAAATTTTTGGTAAAAATTTTCGATAATAATTTTCGTAAAAATGTTCGGTAATAATTTTTCGGTAAAAGTTTTCAGTAAAAATTTTCGGTAAAAATGTTCGGCAATAATTTTCGGTAAAAATGTTCGGTAATAATTTTTCGGTAAACATTTTCGATAAAAATATTCAGTTAAAATTTTCGGTAAAAATGTTCGGTCAAAGTGTTTGTAAAACATTTCCATAAAAATTTTCGGTTAAGATTTTCGGTTAAGATTTTCGATAAACATTTTCGGTAAAAATGTTCGGTAAACATTTTCGGTAAAAATTTTTGGTAAACATTTTCGGTAAAAAATTTCAGTCAAAACCTTCATAACAATTTCTTGTAAAAATTAATTTTTGAGGTAAAAATTTTTCAGTAAAAGTTTTCGACAAAAATTGTTGGTAATTATTGTTGGTAAAAATTTTTGGTAAACATTTTCGCTAAAAATTAGCGGTACAAATGTTCGGTTAAAATGGTCGTGAAAATTCCCGGTAACTTTTTGGTAAAATATTTCCGTAAAATATTTCGGTAAAAATGGTCGTCAAAATTTTCGGTAAAATGTTTCGGTAAAAATTTTCGGTAAATATTTTCGCTTTAATAAAAAATTATAGTAAAAATTTTTAATGAATCCAAACTGTTTATTCAAATTTTCTATTCAATTTATAAGTTGAAATTGTTTGTTAATCTTTAGAATCATTTTATAAATAGAAAATTACCGAATTTCATTTTTTAGGCACTTTTAAAATTTGTACAAATCTACCGGACTTAAGATAATGGTGATTATGGCCTTTAAGACCACTTCTGAATATTACTAAATGTACGTTTTTTATTTTAAATTTGGACAGAATTGGTTCTATTTATTTTTATCAGCTATAATTTATTGTCATCTAATAATGGCAATAAACATAATTATGATATAATAAGTCTACACACGAAAAGTACTTCCTAGAAACATTTTCCAATCTAATTTTAGTATAAGAACAGCTCCGAAATTTCAAATAGTTTATCTCAATTATCATAAATCACTCAAAATTAATGTGATAATCCCTACGATCATAAGCAATATATTATGAAGATGTTCCCATAATTTGATGATCTAAAGTAGTAAAAGTGTTAAAAACAATTTTCAAAATTGCATAAAGAACCAAATTCGATTTAACTCAACCGAATCTGAATTTTAATCAAAAATGGGCCTACGAATTTCCGTCATTCAAGATAATACCATCACATACTTTGCAGCTTAAGAATTTCGGTAATTGGATATTTAATCATATTAGTGTTTTTGATAAATTATTGCTTAAATTTAGTCCAATGCCATAAATCTTTGTCCACTTCCCGTCCTCTATTATAAATTTTGCAAAGGCGATAGTCCTAAAAATTATACAATTTTTGGCTGTTCCGATTTAATGAAATTATTAGGCAATTTTGCGTTTTTTGAATAAGTTAGATAAGTTATTTTTGTATGTAGTAGATTATAATTAGCTGAGTTTTCGTAAATTGATTGGATAAACGAATTTTGAGATAGTTTTTGGTATAGTTTGTCAAGCCTATATTCCAGAGTAGTTAAGATTATGTGTTTTATACAAAAATTACCCTGCATACAAAATAAGGGGCTTTTCAATAGGTACTATTATTCTATGACAGCCTCCCAATTTTATACGTTTTGTGTTTTAATATAGCCACCATTTAAGCGTGATTCAACAACGCTTCGAGATAGTCTAAGTTTGACATATTTTTTTTTGAGATTTGTATTTTTGGTTGAAAGGTAAAATTTTCCAATTTGGGATGAGAATCAATTACAACAGTGCCAGGCGCTTTCTTTGCATCTAGTCAATGGCGAGAGGTACCAAGCGATGATAACAGATTTTTTTTATCTCAATTGGACGATATGGAGATTGGGTAGTATGTGATCTATTCCAATAATCCTACAACACTTTTCGAGTTGGAAAACTACATCATCCAAACCATCGGTGACACTCAATCCGAGTTATGTGGAAAAGCCATCCAAAATTTGATCTCTCGGATGTTATTTTTAAATAAAAACGGTAGCGAATGTTCTTTAACTTGTAATAATGATATTTTTCTTAGTTTATATCCAACTCCTCTCATTCAATTTGAAAGATTAAACGTCCTTAATGCCTTTTTGTTTATAGACAAAGTAAAAGTTTATAAACATTCGGTAAAATGTTGATAACAAAATATTCTTGATAAAATGTTTCTTGAGAAATCTTTCTTTTTAATTTGATAAAATGTCTTATATGGAAATTGTTAATAATTTTTTGATATTATTTTCTTTATTAACATGTGAACATATCACAGAGAGCTTAAAGGTTACTGTACTTGTACAGTGAAATTTTAAGTAACAGTATTTTAGTAAATTCTTTTTTTCTACTTAGTTAAGTGCATTCTGTTTGTTAATCTTACTTACATAGTTTTCTTGATTGTGACAATATTCTTTTGCTTTTACTCAAAACATAATCACAATAAGGTAATCATATAAGAAACTAGCCATTACAATCTGCAAAGTCAGAATATTAAAGATGAGGTCATGTTAATGTAGCCACAATGTCTACAATTCTACTGCTAGAAAGAAAATGCCGACGATTTAAGGGAAGCAACGTACCATGACTCTAAGTTGGGTTCATATTATCCGCATGCAAGCTATTAGTTTCTGATGAGGACTGTGATGAGGACCTACCACCAATCTATTTCGCTATTTGGAAAATGCACAACACGAAGAAGCCCTATGGATCATGAGAAGAAATGCATGCCATCAGAGGTGTTTGTTGTCACTGCTCTAAGATTAGTTCTACCGCGAGATACTCATCGACTCAATAGTGATTGCAATGTATTGCACGCGGTTGTAGTTCTTAGTTCTTATTTTATGGCCTCTGGGTATGGTGAGTGGTTCTGCTAATGAAGTCATGGTCATTATTTGGTTAATACCTTGACATGCGCTTCAGCAAAACAGATTAGCCAGATGCCAGCTGCCCCATGAAACTTTGCCGCTGTTTTGAAGAAGAACAAACGATATGTTGGGGTCACTGACTCTCTATGCAAGGCTACCTAAGCGGACCACTTCTTTCGAGCACTGGATAACATCTTAAGAACCGGCGCGCCGCTTAACCAAACCCGCACTAAGAGCCACTCGAACAAATTTCTTCCGATCCGAAGATGGTACCGTACCAAATACGAATACTATTCTAGACGAACCCACTAAAGATACTTTGCTATTCATCTTCTTCAATGGATTCGCATCGGTTTTCGAGAGTTCAACGCAAAAGTTCGACTGCTTTATTGTTGAATGGACTGGACCTCGTGCGCTTTTTATTTAACTTTCCGATAGATTTATTTTTGGGCCCATTTTCGTCCATTTCGTTGGAGTGTTTATAAAAGCTTTTTCGCAACGTCATGTTACAAATATCGATTCGCTGTTAAGTTTTTTATTGAAACTGAAAAATAAATAAAGAAAACTTCACTTAGTAGTAGCCAGCTTGTATTAAAAGAGCAACAAAAAAAAAAGTAAGTAATAAATGCGTGGGAGGGAAAGGAGTACAAGTTTTTTTTTTTTTTTTTTATTTGAAAAGAAGCCTTTTGATTGTGAAAAACAATATTTACGAAGTTTTTCGGTGTTTTTCTAAAATGTTTGTTTTTACCAGAAAAATGTTTCCATTCTGATTTGGAGAGCTTTTGTTCTTTGGCTGGATGAGATTTAGTTAGTTGCAGCTTTTTGTCGTGGCTTTACTGATTTCGATCAAACCTCTTCCGAAGAGTATGGCACCAACACCTTTGGGAATGCTTTTATCCAAAAGGGGGATTTTCTAAATTCTAAACAATAGACTATTTCCCTGTGAGTTGAATTATGGAAAAGTCTCGACGATTTTATGTAACTCCATCGTGATAGTTTCAATAGTGCAGTTTCTTTGTCACAATTAACCTAGTATGAATAGAATGTTCGTTGATTTTATCTTCGATCATAATAAGAAAAATTACTTCTTAATAAAAATTACTATGGAAAATATTAAAATCACAAATTGTCTTCTTTTAAGAATAGCCAGAATAATGTGAGAATCGTTTTGGAGATCGCAGAGAATCAGGAAGTGAAAGCTCTCATGAGCAGTGCTTTTTGAAGTGTGCACCCTGGAACATTATTCCCATAAGTCCAACTATTCAATATTTTTTGGAAACTGCATCTGAGTTCCCATAGCCTGTTTGACATCTGAGAGTGAAGTCTATGGAAGAAAATAAAATTGAAGCGGAAAAATTAGTACCTGCCATGAATGATCGAATTCGTATGCGATAGTCGAATAGCGAAAATTGTTGGACTAAATTTTTTTACATCATTTTTGGAGTTGTCCGAATTCAGGGAGATGTCGATGTTCATGATTTTGTTCAAAACATTTTCGGAAATTGTGTCATGAGAAAAGCTTCAAACTGGTCCATATACACAGGTTTTTATATGAAGTTATGAAACAATCATGTTCGACGTAATTCAATTATTCCGAAATGAATTTTTCGCTTTACTACTTTAAACACTGTATCCAATTTAAATACAACAAATCACATAATTTAGTAAGCATAAACATTGTTTAAATGCTTCTTTCTCTCTATGGAGTCAATAAATCGGAATGACATTGGCAAAATAATAAATTAAATACACCCCCCCACCCTCTCCTTTCGCCTAGAGCGACCCTTTTTTAATGGTATCTGGGGTAGAATTTACGTGAGAAATATTACGTTTTTAAGTACAAGTGCATATAATATGGAAAGTAGTGCGAATAAGTAGGTTTTTTTTTAACTAGGGGAGATTGGGTGTCCGTCTTTGTAAGTGCGGGGGGAGGGGGGTGATAATTATTGGAATTATCACCCCCTTTATTCGATGAACGACTTTATTCAATATTCAGTCATTTTGAGGCTGTAAATGTTTGGGATAACTTTACTGCATTTTTGCTTATTTTGGAGGTTAAAATTTTGGGACAATCTTATGGTCATTTGAAAATGTTCATTTTGGGACAACTTTATTGTATTTTTGGTTGTTTTGGAGGTCGTTCTTATGGGACAATTTTTTATTATCTTCGGTGATTATTTCAGGATAACTTTTTTGTATTTTAAGTCATTTTGGAGTCGGTAATTTTTGGGACGACCTTATTGTATCTTCGGTAATTTGGATGTGTTAATGTTTAAGACCACTTCATTGTATTTTGTATCATTTTCAAGCTGTTAAATTTTTGGGACGACTTTACTGTGTTTTTATTTATTTTGGAGCTTATAATTTTGGGACAATCTTATGGTCATTTAGAAATGTTTATTTTGGGACAACTTAATTGTATTTTTGGTTGTTTTGAATGTCCTTATTTTTGGACAATTTTTGTATCTTCGATTATTGTGGATGTGCTTATTTTGGGACAATTTTTTTGTATCTTCAGTTATTTTGGAGTTGTTATTTTCGGGACAACTTTACTGCATTTTTGTTATTTTAAAGCTTTTAATTTTGGAACAACTTTATGGTCATTGGGAAATGTTTATTTTTGGACAAATTTATTGTATCTTTGGTTATTTTGGAGATGCTTATTTTAGGACGATTTTTTGTATTTGACGTTATTTTGGAGTTGTTCATTTTTGGGACGCCCTTATTGTATCTTTGGTTATTTTTAAGCTATTAATTTTTGGGACGACCTTATTATATCTTTGGTTATTTTAGAGCTGTCAATTTCGGAACGATTTTATTGTTTCTTTGGTTATTTTGGAGGTGCCTATTTTCGGACGATTTTTTGTAGCTTTAGTCATTTTGAGGCTGTTAATATTTGGGACGACTTTACTGCATTTTTGGTTATTTTAAAGCTTTTAGTTTTGGGACAACTTTATGGTTTTTTGGGAAAGTTTATTTTGGGATAAATTTATCGTATTTTTGCTTATTTTGGAGGTGTTTATTTGAGGACGATTTGTTTTTGTATTTTTGGAGTTGTTAATTTTCGGGACAAATTTATTCTATCTTTGGTTATTTTTGAGCTTTTATCACCGAAATATTTCCAATTCAGTTTAAAGGATTATTCATGCAAATTTTTCATTCTTTTTTAATCTTTTATAGACAAACGAGCCGAGAAAAAAAATTAAATACGAAAATCATACTATTGCCAATAAATTATTTTTAGTTCAATTAAAAAAAAAATTTTAAATTTCTTGTATTTTTCTTATAAATTTATAAGCATTAATTTTTATGGACATTTTATTACTTAATAAGCCTACGTGTATAAACGATACTTGTTTACGTTAAACATATTTTTAGTACATATATTGCCAAATTTCTATTTTAGAAAAATGTTTTAATAGTAATTGGTTAATAATTTTCCAAAAGAAGTGCGATAGTATTTTTTTTAACAAATTGTTATATTGACCATTTTTTAAGAATATATTCTCTATTGTATTTGTAAAATAAAAATGTTCAATCTCATCTGGAAAAGGTGATAGATTTTTAGGTAGGTGCTATTGAGTCATGGTAGATTTTAAATGATACCAAAGTTGAACATTTTTGCACATTTTCTTATTAAATAATATATTTCATAAAATTTATATAATTTAATTATAAATAATAACTCAAAAAGAAATAACTAATCTTTGTATCAATTTATTAAATAAATAAATTGAAGTTTAAAAAAGTTAATTTCTTAGTACCTACAATTACAAATTTTAAAGCTCTTTTCTGATTTTTTTTTTAAATATATATTTTCTTTATCAAAATATCTATTTATCTTAAAGTGAAACTCTTTTTTTAAATCAATGAATTTTCTATTTCCGTGAAAATTTTATGTATGATATTAAATCAAAAGAAAAGTATTCAGTGACAAAAAAAAATTATATAAAATATCATTCAATAAATAATTCAGTATAAAACATGTTTTAGATAATATTATCTCTTTGAACTAAAATCATATAATCACAATGATATTAATTAAATTGTGTAAAAATTTGCATAAAATATAAAAACATAAAATCAATACTTAAAATGACTTTTATTATTTTAATCAATTTGAAAAGACATTTTGAATATTATTTAATAATATTTTCGTGTAAAATACTACTATTATTAGTTTTTGCTTATTTTACAAAATTACAAATATATTCAAATAAATTTATTAACTTAATATAAATGGCAATCAAATTGTTGAGAAAAAATTCAAAAATCAAATGGACAAATAGTATTTTTTTAAAAAATATTTCAAATTTTTCAAGTATTTTTTAAAAGTAAATTGAAAAAAAATAATTATATTAGATTAATTGCTATTTATATAAAATACAAAATTATAATAATGAGGAAAAAAGATTTATTGGAAAAATGAATTTCTTCGATTTTATCCAAATTTGTGTATTTTTAATGATACCATCTATGTCGGCTCACGTTTGTATCTTATAATCGGCTTAAATGAATTTTATAATCAACATAATCGGATTCGGAAAGTTATTTTTGTTACAAACAAATTTTGTCATTTTAAGATACTTGTAGGAGTACATTTTAAGGTTTTAAGGACTACTTGTAAAATATTACTTTTTTTTTGGACTAAAAGAATACAATTCGAATTCTTATTAGAGTTTTGTAAGCTTCGGATAAAAACGAGTGTCCAAATCAAATCAAAAATAATAAGAAGAATTACTTGTTGCTGTCATATTACGGCCCCATCGAGGATTATTCCTTTGCCGAGGATCTTTCAGTTTTCAATTTTAAATGGTTAACATTCAAAAGTAGATTTCTGTTAAATAAATATGAAATTGCTTTTGACCAATCATTCAACTTTTGAGCATTGAACTTTGCTGTATTCTTATTACTTTTAAAATCAGCTTTTAGTACCTCTCTTAAATCATCCTTTTAACCTTTTCTCAATCATTTTCGAAATAAAATAAATACAACAAAAAATATTTTTTTTTTAAGAAAAAAGCCAAATTATTAAAAATAAATATTTTCTAACTGGATAGTATAATTAATGCCAGTAAATAACTTTTGCCACTGTATTAACCTTTCGATCAACTTTGGTGAACCCGTGTCTGAACGAAGCTGGTCAAGATCATTGATGTCTATATAACTATTGATCATCGTCAAGTTAATTGCATTTTTATTATGGACAACAAAGAAATCGAATTCATGGGATTTTTGGGAGAATTTCTTATTAGACAAAAGTTCATCTAATATTAAATTTAGAATTCAACAAAATAATATTCTGAAAAATTTATTCTTATAATTTAATTTTTCTTTTACCATCGAAGTCGTTCTTACGTCATTTCGAAAAAGTTCTAGTACAAAAAATAAAAACTAAGTTTCTTAGAGCTTTTTCGAAATTGTATTTATTTTTTTTCTTTTCTTTCTCTCTCTTTTCTACATAACAATAAAATTATTATTCAATATTTTTAATACGAAAAAAAAGATAAATTTTTTGCCCCTTTTATGAAATTTTTCTATCCCCAACAATTGAATATTATTTAAATACCCCAACGAAATAAACCCCAAAAAAAAAAGAACTTTTCTATTTTCCAATGTAATTAAAAACGAATTAATTTGCATTAAAATAAAAAAAATGACAAAACATAATCTCAATGAACTTGGGGACTTTTAGTGTTAGACAAAAGCACTCCCCCCCCCCCCTTCCGACTTATTCTTTAGGATTGAAATGGTGTCCATCACTATTTATCCATTCCTTCTAGACATTTTGCCGTCATTGTCATCGAAATAATCTCATTAGATTATAATAGACATAAATCTGTAGAATAATCAAAGTTGTAGGCATCATCATCATCACCATCATCCTCGCCATCATCGTCGTCTGGTTCATTGCACGGTACAGGTTCTTTTCAGGTTTTTACATATTCAAACAGCACAAGGTAAAAAAAAGGGAAAAACACCAATCAAAAGTAATCATACTTCTTGGCGACATCAACCTGTTTTTTTATTGATAACAGATGAGATATTTTCTAATAAAAATATTTTAAAAAAAAACTCTTTTAATATTACCTGGGCATTATTTTTTCCACTTTTAGTAGTTAATTTATAGTTTTTCGAGTTTTGTGAATTTTTACAAAAATATCAACAAGAAAAAAAGACTAATACGACAAACAACTCTGAAGGTTGCTTGCTGCTAAAAAAACCATCTTTTCTGTAAACGTTCACCTGTTTTAATACAACTAATTCTATGTCATTTGTTTTTTTTTATTTTATTTTGTTTTGTTTTTTTTATTTTATTTTGTTTTTTTTGTTTTTTTATGACAATAAACCGATTAGTTGGTACTATCGACCTGTGATTGACTATAAAAAATTTTTTCTTTTAAACATATTTTAAATCAAGTTTAATTCGCTATGATAACTTCTGCGATGGTAAAGCTTAATGCTTACAAGTCTACGTGCAGTTGTAACACTTACCCAGTTTTTAGGCTTTAAGGTGGATACGAACCACTTATTCGAATGCAACTGTGGATGCGTCTTCAAAACTGAAGAAGATGCAACTGCTTCTGCTGTGGCTGGTTTTGTTTTTTAATTTTACTTTTTTTTTTTTTTAAATCGCCAAACTTGATATTATATGCATTTATGTCGTCTCTTTGGCAAAAGAGGTTCTAGGGCACGCCAAACCGACAATTAATTTAAGTCGTCTTCAAAATGTACCTCTTATACATTATCATCGAGTATTTTTTTTACTCACCAAGATTTCTATTCTTTTCGGTATAATAATTAATATCAGTTAACACTTGTTGTTTAGATCTTTTTAATTTTTATTTTATTTTTTTTGCTTATAAAATTTTTACACTTATTATAATTAAATTATTTTTTAACTTTAATATTCAGCATCTAAAGAAAAGAAAAATAATTTACTTTCCAGTTTTTTTTTTTTTTTAATATTTTAAAAAGAATATCTTATTTTTAACACAAAAAAAATTAAGGATCTGTGAAGAGGGACAAGGGTATTTATTGTATATCCGAAAAAAAACAAAACAAATTATAGCAAGAATATTGAACGAATTATGGCGATCTAAGCAGGTGTCGTGGGGGGTATCACTTGTATGCAAACTGCACTTTCTTACCGACCAAAACAAAAACGGACGGACGGTTGTACACTACTTTACACTGAACCGAGAAATGAACTCTGTTCGTTCGCCGCTTATCAATAATCAAATATTCTGCGATGCATTCATTCACGGAAGTGTGCGCGAGGTCAGGCTTCTCACTTTAGTAATTTTTTTTTTTGGAGTAGATGATGCACAAGGATTGTGATTCATGAACAGATCCAGCCCTCCTTACTTAAATAGAGCTCACTTCAAAGGTGAAGGAGGGAACCACCGATTCGATGAATAAATCCAGTTCGATGTGGTAAAAATTAATAATGTCCATTGTAGAGTAACACCTACACACACACAGGCTTATAGTCAGTATTCTTTGCTCCGTTCTTGGACCTCAACAAGAACAGGAAGACAACTTCAAGAACCTGTTATGCTAGCAGATTTCGCTCGGTACTGTGCAGTGCAGCACGAAGAAGTCGAATATACACAATATTAAAAATACAGTTTTTCAATGTTATTTTCACCCTTATTTTAATTATATCCCTTAAAGGATTACTCTGGGTTTAACTGTACACATAATAGAAAAAGTACGGTTCCCAAAACGAATAGGGTGAGAGATTCAAATCAATCCCTAGAACCCTTTTTACACTTGCAACGGGACACAAGCAACAGAAAAATATCGCAACATCACAGAGAACTACGGACACGGAGCGACGCAACACTATAAAACGAACCAATGGAAACTACTGACGACTGCCCAGCTTCTTCGTGACTATGAAATCTGTTTATACCGGCAATCTGCCACATTCTACAGATTCAGCCAAACCCACTGTAAACTCAGCTGACATGCTGTTTTACAGAGAAATAACTGCAATCTCTCACTCTGCATCTCACTCAAGCATAATGCTTTTATGTATCGTTTCTGAGAGTTGATTGCGAACAACAAAACAATATCTTTGAATGAGCGCGCATTGGAGAAATGGCGCTGAAGTAAATTCTCGCTGTAATCTTCACATAGTCGGAGAATTATTTGAGAGATATTATTGTTCTTTTCTCCTGCATATTAACTCACATATCTTCTTCTGTCTCTTCTACTTAAACATAAACAGCATAATTCCGCCTCGTTTACTCCTCTCTCTATGTTATACAGCTTTACGAATTTTACACTCTTTTTTTGCAGACTTCAGAGATTGAAAAAATATCGGTCGTATTTCTTCGTTTTTATGTTGTTTTTATTATATTCCACATGTTGTTCTCCTTCGATATTTTATGAATAAATTTTATTCAATAATGAATTAATAAATTTGGTTTTTTGCAAAAAAAAATTATTTAATTTTTATTTTTATTCGTATATTATAATAAAAATGAAAAGGTTACCAAAAAAAAAAAAAAATATCGTAAACAATTTGCGTATTCTCATAAAATTGATTTGCAAATAATTTGCTCAAAAAAAAAACACCTCGAATGCAAATTATATGATAAAAATAATATTTCTTAAATAATATTTTTAATGAAAAACAAGAAGATTTGACAGAATTTTTAATATTATATTAATTTTTGTTAGTGCAGAACAAAATTGATGAAAATTAATATGTTAAATTCTGTTTCTCTTTAGCGCCTCTTTTTTTTAAAACTGAATCTTAAAGAAAACCCTACAACAGCAACGGTTATATAAGAAAAATGACTTTCTTATCATTTTTTCTTATTTGATTTATTAACTATTATTAAATAAATCGGATTTTTTTTAAAACTAATGGTTAATTTTCTATATTTTACTTAAAATTTCATAACGAATCACTTGAATTTTGCGTAACTATCAATTATCAATTTAGTGGTTCGGAAACTGAAATTATTTAGTTTAAGATTCGTCATTTTTTTATTATAAAAAAAGGTAAATATTGAAATAAAACTTCGAAAACTTTCTGCACAAATGGTGATTCTGTCGTTGACCACGTTTCGCGTAAAATCTTTTTTCAGCCATAAGGCTCATTTCTCGTTCGATAAGTAAAATTTCCATATATGTGGCTCTAAAACTCCACCATAAGTAATTGTATTAGTAAAAATTGACTGTTTATTGTGCATTTCGAGTAAATTATAACCGATTTTTTGTGCCCTAAACTTGAGGTTTTAAATTGGAATCATATGTAGTTTCAAAGGTCCTACAAGCTATGAAACTCAATAAATTTTGGCTTCATTTGCTACAAAAGTTCTTAGGTCGCGTAATTTTGAGATTTTTAATATCAATTAGACTTTAAGATCATACGATTTGGCGGCATTGGAATTTTTTATGTGAACCTACGCAAAAGATTGTATTTACGGAAACAATTTTTGTACTTAAGAGAATTTTAAAACCAATTTTTATTCAATAATGGCTGAATTACAACCCGAAATTGACGTTTAAAATAAGGATCATATGTGCTTCTAAAGGTCCTACAAGCTACAAAACTCAATAAATTTTGGCTTCATTTGCGGCAAAAGTTCTTAGGTCGCATAATTTTAAGATTTTTTTATATCAATTGGACTTTAAGATCGTACGATTTGGCGGCATTGGACTTTTTTATGTAAACCTACGCCAAAGATTGTATTTACGGAAATAATTTTTGTACTTATGAGCATTTTAAATCCAATATTTATTTAATAATGGCTGAGTTACAGCCCGAAATTGACGTTTTAAATAAGGATCATATGTGGTTCTAAAGGTCCTACAAGCTACAAAACTAAATAAATTTTGGCTTCATTTGCGGCAAAAGTTCTTAGGTCGCGTAATTTTGAGATTTGGTAGCCTCTAAAATCGTACAATTTGGCGGCATTGGACTTTTTTAATGTAAACCTGCGCAAAAGATTGTATTTACGGAAATAATTTTTGTACTTATGAGCATTTTAAAATCAATATTTATTTAATAATGACTGAATTACAGCTCGAAATTGAGATTTTTTATAAGGATCATATGTGGTTCTGAAGGTCCTACAAGCTACAAAACTAAATAAATTTTGGCTTCATTTGCGGCAAAAGTTCTTAGGTCGCGTAATTTTGAGATTTGGTAGCCTCTAAAATCGTACAATTTGGCGGCATTGGACTTTTTTAATGTAAACCTGCGCAAAAGATTGTATTAACAGAAGCAATTTTTATATTTAAGAGCATTTTAAAACCAATATTTATTCAATAATGGCCGAATTACAAGCCGAAATTGACGTTTAAAAAATTTTGGCTTCATTTGCGGCAAAAGTTCTTAGGTCGCGTAATTTTGAGATTTGGTAGCCTCTAAAATCGTACAGTTTGGCGGCAATGGATTTTTTTATGTAAATATACACCGAAGATTGTATTTACGGAAACAATTTTTATACTTAAGAGTATTTTAAAACCAATTTTTATTCATTAATGGCCGAATTACAACCCGAAATTGACGTTTAAAAAATTTTGGCTTCATTTGCGGCAAAAGTTCTTGGGTCGCGTAATTTTGAGATTTAGTAGCCTCTAAAATCGTACAATTTGGCGGCAATGGATTTTTTTATGTGAACATACACAAAATATTATATTAACAGAAACAATTTTTATACTTAAGAGTATTTTAAAATTAATTTTTGTTCAATAATGGCCAAATTGCAGCCGGAAATGTGCGAAAAATTCATTAAAAAATTACCTCAAAAAGATCTACTTCTGAAAAACATCTTATGTTGATGATATAAGTAATTTAATATTTTATAAATAATGGCAAAATTTGTTCAGTATGATACCATAAAATTATTACTAAATTTCTGATTTGTAGTGTATTTTATTTAACTTTACTTTCCAAAGCTCAAATTGGATTAAACTTTTCATATCAAATTCTAAAAAGTTTGCTTGGTAAACTTTCCATTTTATATGTATTAATGCGTATTTCATAATGGGCTATAAACAAGCAGAATGAATACTCATTCCTCTATAAGAAGTTAAGATGGTGCACTTCTTCTTAAGGAATTCGAATGGTAAAAAATTAAGTTCAACTTGTACCAGTAATACTAGATTCATTCTCACACAATATGAAAATACCTGAATTGCATCTTTTCAAGTATGTGGGTGGGTGAATGAATTGCCATTTTACAGACATTCACTGAATGGCGATCAATGCAATACCAATAAAGATAATGATGACCTTCGAGAAGCGACTTATTCTAGAATCAGTTCAGTATGATTGCAAGTACAACTAACCATAGCCGAAGGTAATTTATTTACTATTTCTTAAGACAATTTATTCACTATAAAATGTATTTTATAAAATTATTATTCGAAAAGGAAATCCAAATATTCAATCTGAAAAGTGCAAGAAAATTTCTGTTAAGGCTTATTCCAAAAATATTCCAAAATACTCATTAACGCAGCCCTAACGTATTCGATGAATTTTAATTTATAATATTCTTAATTAAAAAAATTTTTAATAACATTCTCACCTGTCTGACTGGATAGAAACTTTTTGAATTTTTCATATTATTTTAAGGTTTTTTGCATTTCGTTTACTGTGAGTTTAAGTGCCATCCAGTTAAGTGCAGCTTAATACACGATAATGTGTGTTCGCTTGCATTGAAATGTACTTTAAACTACATCATAAATAAGTAAATTTATTTATTATTTTATGGAAATTTTATTTAAATTGAAATATTTAAAAAAAAAGAAGATTCTTTTGAATGTGGAAAAAACGGTTTTTGGAAGACGTTTTTCTTTGGCAAATTTTTTCTTTTCATTCATTTTTAATATTGGTTAAATATGCTTTAAGAAATTTTCAAGGTAGTAGGAACAGATTATGTCTTCTTTAATAAGAGTTGTCCAATTTGAAAGAATTCCATCCACACTTCAAAACATACAAAACGCAAATTCAACTGCATGAGATCATCAGAAATGAATCTAAATTTCGCGCACCAACCTCAAGTCGCGAGATATCTTTTCAATAATTTTTTTTATTTTTTTTTTTTTACAATAAAAATCCTTAGTCGCAATTGACTTATTAAAACTTGTTGACCTTCCAACAAAACATGCCACAAGATTATTGATTCTATAATATTTCGTGTGACAATGTGAGATGATCATTCATTCAAGTTTCAAAAGCAGTGAATTTCATAAAAACTTTGATTTCTATTTCGAAAGATTTATGATTGTCAGCAGTAAATGTAAAAAAAAAAATTGAATTTATGTCATAATAAATATTTACAAAATAAATACTTTTTATAGAATTAATGCTGGAACAATATTAGTGGTATCCTTACCAAATGACTAGAGACGATAGTGTTATTAAAATAATATTTAAAATATTGATCGTCTCTCAACCTCAACTCACAAATTCGAAGAGAAAAGGAAATTTTTTTTAATAGTTTTGGGAAATTATTGTATTAAAAAATATTTTTTTTTAAAATTAAACTAAGCTTATTGAAGTAATGATAAAAAAATATACTATATTGAGTGTTAAATATTTGCTGTAAACACGACTGAAGATGCTTGGATTGTGTTCGCAACTGAATGTAGTGACTGTAAGTCTGCAAGCAGACAAAATTTGCAGTTCATAACTGGAGATAGACTGACTCAGAAATGAAAGACTGCAAAATACCAAAGAGAACCTGTTTTATGATAAAAAAAAAAAAATACTACCAACACTGTAACCACCACCATCACAGACTCCACTTAAGAAAAAGATTCCTAAACTTTTGTTTGCGATTCTTCTTCTTTTTTTTTTTGTAAATTTTGATCCTGAAATAAATAAAAGCCAAAATCATGTGAAAATGGTGTGTGTGTATGTGATGATCGATCAGGAACTAAAAATAGTCATATAAAGTTGTGGCGGGGGGGGACCTAACTCGCTATAATAGAAATAAGTCGGAACATGAATTCCAAAGTCTCCTCCAGACGTTAGCCTTCTTATTCTTGTTAACTGGTTTCCTGAAAGCCATTCCATAGGACCTGCTTCAGCTGAGCCTAAGCTAAGAATAAATCAATGCAAAACCTTTGCTCCACCTCCACCGACAAATAATTGAGCCTTTTCAGACAACACAATACACACCGGAATGAAAAATATTCTAAAAGGAATGTGCAATGAGATAGAATGTCTCCCACGGCTTCCGCTGCTTTAATGCTATTTATTTAATATAAATTAAAGCATTTGGAATCAACGAATAAAAATTTAAATATTTTTCAAAAATTTAATAAAACATTTTTTTTTTTTAAAAAAATGTATAAAAATGGCTATCAATTCCAAGTGATTATGATAAAATTTTGTTCAAATCCAAGCAAAATAAAATTATACGCAATAAGAAATTTGATAAAATCTTTTAAGAAAAATTATCCCCCCCTCCCCCACCTTTTGCCTTTTTTTAAATTTTTTTAATTGAAATTCTATATTTTTGACAGAGTTCAATACTGATCTTTTTCTTGCATATAAACTTAGATTAAAGAATACCTGGATAGGCCCGTCCGTCCCTATATATGTGTAGATACTCAATTTTCTGGTATAATTATTGCAGAAGCGGCGAGAAATCGTAACGCTTGCATATTTTTGTGTAGATTTTTTTTTATAAAGAAATTTTTTTTTTTTTATAAAGAGATGCTTGCACTGACATCTAGTTTTCATAATAGAAATTTATTGAATTCCAAAAGCATAAATTATATTAATTTTAATTCACTAATTTGCAAACAAAAATACAATTTAAACAAAACGATAAGCAATTGTTATTTTTTGTACAATCTTTTGATATGAAATGGAATTTTATTCGGTATACTATTGTAAATATCAATTAAATATCAAGCGTCTCAATTTTGTAGACTTTTGGAGAGTTTTAAAAAACCCCATTCTCCATGAAAGTGTTAGCATACCGAAATGCTTGCATACTTTTGTTGTTTTTAAAAAATCTACACAAAAGTAGACAAGAATAGAAAAAATCTACACAAAAATTAGCTGAATTATTGTAAAATCGGCTAGAAATCGTACTATTTGCATACATTTGTATAAATATTTTTATGTAGACATAACACCCACTGACATCTAGCGTTTGTAATGGACATTTATTTGAGGGGAAGATTTTTTTTTCAAATGCAATTGTATTTTAGGTTTATTACTTATTTTGTAAATATCAAACGCCTCAGTTTTATAGACTCTCGGAGAGTTTTCAAAACGCCATTCTCCATAAAAGTGATAGCATATCGAAATGCCTGCACACTGTTATCATTTTTCAAGTTGTTATTTTGGCACTTAGGGGAAAATACAAATGAAAGTGTAGTTTTTATCTATTTTGAAGTATTAACGAAAAAGTAAGTATTTATATAAATAGTTATATTGTTGATAACATTTAATAGGAAGTTTTTATTTCAGAAAATGAAGTAGGAAGCCGGGAATTTCTATCTTTTGGTAAGTTGACATCTTCATTTTTAGCAGAGAAATTAATAAAAATTTAGTTTATGATGTGCCTAAATGGCTTTTAATAATTTATTTGGTCCAACAAGTGATTAAAAAGTAAAAAGTTTGGAATTAAATGAATGTTAACAAATGTGATGTTGACAGTTCAATGTTTACCAGAAAATAGTTCAGTGGCGGTGTATGTAAAGTGTATGTAAGAAAATTTAAGGAAAGAGATTTTTTTAATAGTGAAAAAAATACTTTAATTTCTTATTTTAAAACTACATGTAACATTACAGGTTTCTACAAAATAAATGTTTGAGAGAAAAGCGGATTGTGCAGGAGCATCGGGTATTCCCTGGAATCACGACATTGTGTGATCGCTCCGCTTTTGTAGACCAGACATTAAAGTAGGAGCAAGCAGGAGCCACACCGTAAGTTTTAATATTAAAAAATTAATAATTACAAAATTATAACACATTGAAATCATTTTTGTAGGACATCGAGTAATTGTCATCAAAACAGGAAAAGCCTAAAAATTAAACAATAAGTTGTATTTTATTTTGTTTCATTTTAAAAAAGGAATTCATCCAGGATGCTGTCACATTGAACATTGAAGTTCACATTGAGGAGGAAAATGAACATTGAGGAGGAAAATGAACATTTAATTTAAAAAGAACGGTTGATATACGAGGTCTCTTTTTTTTCAAAAATTATTTATTTAATCATGAATATCTATTTGGTACTCTTCAAAGTAATCCCCACCAGATATTATACACTTGTGCCAACGTTTTTTCCAATCCTCGAAGCACTTCAAAAAATCATTTTTTGTGATCTTGTTCAGCTCGTCCTTCGATGCCATCTTTATCTCCTCAATCGTAGCGTAGGGTCGTCCTTTCATAAGGCTCTTCGGTTTCGGGAACAAGAAAAAGTCACCGGGGGACAGATATGGCATTATTAGCGTGTTGTTTTTGGCCAAAAATGGCAAAAGCCAATTTTTGTTCTTCCACAAATCCGGGCGTTTCTGGAGGATTACTTCTCGCAACTTGCGCATAACTTGCTATTGACCGTTCTACCCTGCAGCAAGAACTCATGATGCACCACGCTCCTGCAATCGAAGAAAACTGTAAGCAAAACCTTTACAATCTACCGAACTTGGCGTGCTTTTTTCGGTCTTGGCTCGTGAGGCAGCTTCCATTGGGATGATTGAGCTTTGGTTTCCACGTCATAACCATAAACCCATTATTCGATACCAGTTATGATCCTCTGGAGCAAAAGTTTTGGGTCTTCGCGGACAGACTCCAACAGCTCCTTAGCAATATTAATGCGATGCTGTTTTTGGTCAAAAATGGGCAAAAATTCAAGAAGAGCCAAAACACCTGCAAGCAAAGCAGCTGTCAGAAATTAACTGAATATTCAAAATGGCCGAACTTGTCGGCATAAGTGAGAGACATGAGTACCACCATAACACCATAACAAATATCGAAAATCGAATATACGTTACCCGAGGAAATTCAAAATTCGCGTTACTTTTTGAACAGACTAAAATTGGCCCCCAATGATTTACGCCATTTCTGTTCTACAAATTGTGTTGTACCATCCAGTTCTTCTACAATACAATCCAGGGCTATCCAGTTCTTCTACAATATAATTTAAGCATATATCAATGACAGAATACACTTTTTTTAATTCGTTCTTTTTCCTAAGTCCATCGCGGCTTTTTTTTAATCATTTTGGTAGCTTTTAAGTGATTAATTTTTTCTTAAAAAAAAAAAAAAACAAACATAAAAACACGTTGATTTTGCATAATAAAATGAGAAGGAATACAAAAATAAATATTTATGACCTCATCACATTCACTTTGCACTATGTTATTCTCAATGATGACGATAGTTTTTTGCTGAATTCAAATACTTAAAAAAATAAATGAGAAAAAATAATATTCTAATCATAAATGCTATGACAATATAATAAATATAATTGAAATATCACCTAAATGACATTCAAACTACTAATATCATAAACGTTTATTTAGTAAAAAAAAAATAAAAACAAAGTAAATAAATTATAAAAAAAAGTGTATTTGTAACAAAATTGTTTGTGGTGATTAATTTTATTCTCCTTCATTTTTTGGATTTCGTACCATTTATTTTCTACCAATCGAAGACAATATTTTTTTTTTGTTTTGGAAAAAAAGAAATGATTAAAACCTTTTTGCAACGAATATTTTCAATGGCATTGCCAAATGTATTACGGCAAAGTAATAAAAGTTTATTACTGCCTCCATACTTGATGCCATATCGATTATGTTACGATATTAAACGTAATTGCAGTACTATTGGTGGTAATGATGGCAAGGTTGACAAATCAGTACCGCCACTGATCTATATCGAACATCCAGGTCGATATTTAAAAAATAAAGTGGATTTATTGCGTTTGAAATTATTTTGGGATAAATCATTTGATCAAAGACAATTTGCACACGGCACAAAACAGGTAGGTAGATTTTTATTTTTAAAGATTGCAAATATAATTTTGTAAGCCAATGTAAGCCAAAAGCATACCAAAAACAATAAAGCTTAAAGCTAATATTGTTTGAGCTCTTAAAGTCGTTCGCTGGGATTGCCTAATTGTCGGTAAGAGGCCAGTAAATTTCAACAAAGCTTTCAGCAGATTTATTTAAGCAAATTTATTTTTTATTAAAAAATATGTAAAAATTATTAATATAGATTTCTATTATATAAATTTAATTTAGATTCCTGTCAAATAATTAAATTCAATAAGAAAAAACGAAAATTTCCACTCAATGAATATTATGCGTGAGTTCTAAAAATACATTTGTAGTGTTTAACTGAGTCGTCGATAATGCAGTTCGATTATCTGGTTGTGTTGTCTTTTTGGCAAAAAAAATTTGTCAATAGTAGTAAATTTTTGAATATTATCAAAATATGGGCAAATTTTTATTTTTTTTAAGGTTTTTTTTTATTTTTAATCTCCAACTACAATTTTATTGTAACAAGCAGATTTACATAACATTTTAATTTACAATCTTGTCCATTATGAAGTGGGAGTAAACATCCATCGACATTTCTCTAACTAATGAAAGTTAGATTCCTCTAGAAAATCTCTAGGCTTAAAATCTCTTAATCTCCGATGAGTGTTTCCGGGGAGGTGAGTGCACAGGACAATTTTCTGACAAGTGTCAGCATGGATTATGATGATAGGATAAATGGGAGGGAAATTTCCCGTATCATCTGCAAAAGTGCAAATAATAGTATTACGATCAGATGGGATGTTTTGGGTATAAATATTATATAAAATGGGACCAAAGATACTGCCTTGTGTGACTTTGGCTAGAATAGGATATATAAGGTGTAGTAAGAGGAAATCCATTATTTTTGCATTAAATTGAAGGTTTTATTTAACATAGATAGAATGATACGATTTAGGTCAAATATGCACCGTTTTGTTCGATAACTTGTTGCCATTTTAGAGGTAATTTCATAATGGCTCTTTCATAGACACCCTCGTCCCTATTGGCAAAAAACTGGGACAGTCGATTTTCACAATCTTCTTTTGAGGCGAATTTTTCGCCTGCAAAATGATTCGTCATAGACAGGAAGAGGTGGTAATCACTTGGTGCCAGGTCCGGACTATAAGGTCAATGCAAAAGAACATACCAACCAAGGTCCCGGAACTTCTGGCGAGTCATTATCGATGTATGAGGCCTGGCGTTGTCCTGATGGAACACAATTCCTCTCCTATTGGCCAAAGCTGGCCGCTTCTGGGCGATTGCTTCTTTCAGACGGTCCAATTGTTGACAATATAGGTCCGAATTAAGAGTTCGGCCGTAGGGGCGCAGCTCATAGTAGAGGATTCCCTGCCAGTCCCACCAAACACACACCAAAACCTTGCTGGCTGTCAATCCTGGCTTGACCACCGTTTGCTCCGGGTGACCGCGATTTGACCACGACCGTTGTCGCTTGACATTGTCGTAAGTGACCCACTTTTCATCACCAGTAACCATCCGCTTCAGAAATGGATCGATATTGTTGCGATTCAGCAGCGATTCGCAGATGGAAATTCGGTCCATGAGGTTTTTTTGCGATAACTCGTGTGGCACCCATACATCGAGCTTCTTTTTGTATCCAACCTTATTTAAGTGGTTCCAAACGGTTTTTTGTGCAATGTTTAGCTCCGGGCAAAACGGTTTTTTGTGCAATGTTTAGCTCCTGCACGTAAACAGTGCTTACGTGACGGTCGGACTCGACGATTTCCATTATTTTATCGACATTTTCGACAATTGGCCTTCCAGAGCGTGGTGCATCTTTGACATCAAAATTACCGGAACGAAATTGACGAAACCAAAATTGCGCATGATTGGCTATTACAGTATCAGGACCATAAACACTATTCACATTTTCAGCTGCCTGGCTTGCGTTTTCGCCTTTATCGAAGAAAAACTGTAAAATATGGCGTATTTTCTCTTTGTTGGTGTCCATCTTTGACGCGTGCTAAAAAAATACTGAGTTAAGTAATCACAAAACTGTATGACAAATTTTTTTAGTACAAAATCTTATCTTTCTAACGCCATCTAGTACATCCCGATCGCATTTTTAAAACGGGAGATACAGACTCCTAAACCCATCTATTGGCAAAATAATGGATTACTTTTTACTACAACTTATATTTCCGAGGATTATGAGTTAATTGCAACTTGGAAATGACTTTGGGAGAGATATGAATTTATGATAAGGTAGTATATTGAGGAAAAAAGCTCTTGAGTTTCCAGAGGAGTCCAAAGCTTACTCCTGGGCAATGTTCTCAATAATGCGATGGTATTGATGGATAGTGAAGTGTTCAGTTCGGAAGCCAAAATGGGTGATCAGGAATTATTTTTTCATTAACTAGAACTGGATAGAATCATTTTAAAAGGAGTTTTTCAAAAAAAAAAGATGGGATCAACGATACTACCTTGTGGAACTCCGTTTAGAATTGGATCAATTTCCTTTCTAGGATTCTGAGTTAATTGCAACTTGGAAATGAAATTGGGGGAGATATGAATTTATGTTAAGGTAGTATGTTGAAGGAAAAAACCTCTTTAGTTTCCAGAGGAGTCCAAAGCTTACTCCTGGGCAATGTGCTCAATAATGCGACGGCATTGCTGGATAGTGAAGTGTTCAGTTCGGAAGCCAAAATGGGTGATCAGGAATCATTTTTTTATTAACTAGAAGTGGATAGAATCGTTTTAATAGGAGTTTTTCAAAAAAAAAAGATGGGATCAACGATACTACCTTGTGGAACTCCGTTTAGAATTGGATCAATTTCCTAGGATTCTGAGTTAATTTCAACTTGGAAATGACTTTGGGAGAGATATGAATTTATGATAAGATAGTATGTTGAAGGAAAAAACCTCTTTAGTTTCCAGAGGAGTCCAAAGCTAACTCCTGGGCAATGTGCTCAATAATACGATGGCATTGCTGGATAGTGGAGTGTTCAGTTCGGAAGCCGAAATGGGTGATAAGGAATCATTTTTTCATTAACTAGAAGTGGATAGAATCGTTTTAATAGGAGTTTTTCAAAAAAAAAAGATGGGATCAAGGATACTCCCTTGTGGAACTCCGTTTATAATTGGATCAATTTCCTAGAATTATGAGTTAATTACAACTTGGAAATAAAATTGGGGGAGACATGAATTTATGTTAAGTTAGTATGTTGAAGGAAAAAGGCGCTTGAGTTTCCATAGAAGTCCAGGATGCCACACACGATTAAAAACTTGGGGCATTTCTAATAGACAAATTTAAAAAGCTTTAGTTCCTCGTATTATAATATTTTATTAGTTTTTACTAGAAAATTACACAATTTTTTACATGGAATTTTTGGGGAAATTAGTTGTTGTATAAATTATTTCATATCTTTTAAGGCTATCGTTTTACTAACTGATCTAATCCGGACTCAAAATGCAATTGAAATGAATAATTTTACAACGCCGTTAGGATTTCGTCAAATCGCACGTGACATGATACTCTCAAGAGATGATCCTCGTCTCCAGTTATTAAAGTTACGATATGAAGATATAAAACGTGCAATACCAGCAAAAATTCATTTTATAAAACTTAAAGGTTTACAGGCTTTATAGATAATCTCAATTATGGTAAAGTGATGTGGTTTTTTTTTTTTTTTTGAAAATTTTCAGATGGAAATCATTGTGTTATTGACATGTTCTTTGCGAGTATGCGAAACATTAATGATTGTGAACCGTTGGAGCAGCACGAAATGTGGGAACTTGTTCGTCAATATGATAGAATTAATGAAATTTCCGAGGATAAGAATGAACAAAAGTGTCCTCGTAGAATCGTATTTGCTGAGATTATGGCACGTTTTTATAGAGACTATAGCTCAGAGAAGACATCAGATTGGATAGTGGCTTTCTACAAAGTTGCAACGTTCGATGTGCTTAGATATCACAGATGATAAGTTTTGAACACAAAAATATACCAAATATATTTATAGGAAAAATTTCTATACAAAAGCAAATAATTATTAAGTTATATAATCGATCGATTAAAATAAAAATATAATTTATGTTATTTATTTAAATTTCTTCTTTGGAAATGGACAATGTGAGCAGCTTCCTGGATCGGAATAGATACAGTAGGCTTTTCAGATATTCCCAAAGACGCAATAGCCATATTATAGGCATTCATATGACAATAGGACTTTATAGCTGATTGTAAATATTGGTTTTCTTCCATTAGTTTATGTTTCTCCTCTTTGAGCGCATAAACATGCAATTCAGCGAGGGATACTCGATGCCAAAACAGTTGCATTGCCTTTGCATTCTCAAGCTGTTAGATATTTAGGATTTTTCTTTAGATATTAAATTATTTTTAAAAAAGAAAAAAAAACCATTTACTTCATCAGATTCTTCATCACCATCCCTCAATTGTTTCGATAATTCTATGGCATGTGCTGGGTCGAAATCTTCCGTCCACGGAACTACTTTCTCCTTTTCAGTTTGTAATTTTTGGCAACAGTTTGCAAATCCCAAAAGCTGTTCACCATACTTACAGAGATCTTTCAAGATCTACGTGTAAATAAGAGAAAATTGAGAAAATTTTTATAATAAAATTCAAAAATTAGTTACTTACGGAAATTGTTTTGTGAATTTCGGCAGCCAAATTTTGGAATTGGATTTTATTGTGCTTCAAATCTTGACTCTGCCTATGCCTTACTATCCAGTAAAAGTCAGCAAGATATGCTCTATCAGATCGTAAACTTGATATTTGCTGATTGGAAAATGACTCGAAATGGCATAAGTCCTTTTGAAGGTTCGTCTTGAGTACATCCGCTTCCTTGGCTTCGTTGGCAAGTTTCACGAATTCATTCTCGTTAATCGTTTGCTTTCGAACATACTCAATGTAAAGTTTTTGTCGATTTGGATTCAAAGCATCTTCACGCATCTCTTCGATCGTTTCCATCGTTTGCTGTTCCATTGATTCCATTTTGTGAACGACAATGTCTCGATAACGATACCGTTTCTCAATATTCGAGTCGATAGTCTCCTCCATTCTTATATAGAAATTCTGTTTCATCCTTTTCAAGATATCCTTTGTTATCAAATTCGTCGCATGTAGAACATCCTCGTAGTATTTTTTAACTCCTGCATAATATTCATTTTTATATTCGGTATTCTCTAAAAAATCCATCACCAATTCTTCGGCATTCCGTTCATACGATTTCTTAGCTGCTTCCAGTGCATGTTCATGTATTTCTAGAACCAACACAAATAAATGCATTTATCTAAAAGAAGATATTTTTAAAAAATAATTTCACACTTTGTAGATTTTCGATTATTTGAACATGTTTGGAATAATTGCGCTGATATTGTTGTTCGGCAATTTCGAATTCTTCCAATAATCGTTCTAGTAATTGATCACGACGATCTACACATTGGTTCATAAATTGCCAAATTTCCTAAAAAGTTTCAAAATAATTCGAATATAAATTTCAATTAAAGAATTCTATCTAAAATCGAATGACTCTACCGCCATTTCTATTTTCAATTCTTCATATTTCATATTGGCAAACATATTCTCCCAATCTTTTGCGGCTCGCTCGAAGGATTTTTTCGAATATTTAATTTCACGTTGCAAATGGTCCTAAATTAAGATAATCAAATTTTATTCCCCAAAACTAAACATTTCCCCAAAAAGTTATAAGCTTATTTTACCCTAAACGATTGTTTTTGTTCTTCTAAATTTTGTAGAGCTTTTTGAGCTTTCTTCTCCTTTAGCAGAGCTAATTTTTCTTCTTTAGTCAATTTTATTTTTGTCTTCTTCCGTTCCGCAAGAGGTGTTGGCTCTTGTACACTCGATGGTATTTCGATTGTGTTATTCATGTTTTTTTTTTTTTTTTAAATTTTTCCCAAATACAAAATAAAAAATAAAAATAATATTACTAAAAATGTCAAAAAATTTGTATCGATGACGCTTTTATAGTTTTCCTTATTTATAGTGAATAATTTTTTTTTTAAATATCATCGATAAGTTCAAATCGAGCAGTAATCATTTTAATATAATAAAAAATTATAATCCCTAAAAGCAAAAAATATCCAGTTTGTCTTCTAGCATCTTTTAAATTGTCTAGCACAATTTCTATGATGCATCGTAGAGGAGAACACGTGTGCAAAAAGTTTAGTAAATCTAAAATGCTGCCACATCAAAAAAAAATGGGACTTTAAGATCACGATGAATAACAGTATTGCGAACATAAAAGGGGGCATCGACAATTGTACGGAGTATTTTTAATTGAAGGGATTGGATTGGATGGGAATTAGAAGGCTTAGTAGATCCCCAGAGTTCTAGTCCGTATGTCCATATGGGTTTCAGTAAGGTATTGTATAACAGTACTTTGCTGTCTATAGTAAGTTTGGAACGTTTGTCTAGAAGTCGAAGTAGTTTTCGGTATCGTCTTTTAAGTTCTTGTCTTTTAAGTCTTGTATGTGGGTTCCATGTCAAGCGTTTGTCTAGGTTCAGTCCTAGGTACCGAGCTTCGGTGTGTTGTGGTATGGCACTGCCATTGAGATATATGGGAGGGCATGGGTCACGACGGAGAGTGAAAGTTACCTGGATAGATTTACATTCATTGACTTTTATTCACCACCTAGTAAACCAGTTCTGGAGGGTTTGAATTTGGATTTGGAGAGTTTCGCAAGCATGTTGGAGATTTTCGCTAGATGCAAGGCAGGCCGTATCATCGGCGTATGTAGCAAAGAAGGTATTAGGGCAGATTGGGATATTGTTTTTGTAAATGTTGTAGAGAATTGGTCCAAGTATGCTACCCTGAGGAACCCCAGCCAATATCGGAGAGATATTGTAGAGCTCGTTGGATTCATTTACTTGGAAGTGTCGGTTGGAAAGGAATGATCTAAGGATTAGGAAATAGGTGGAAGGAAGGAACCTCTTGAGTTTTCAGAGTAGACCCGGGTGCCAAACTCTATCAAAAGCTTGACTTATATCAAGAAACACCTTCCTTCCACCTATTCTCTTTTCTTTCTAAAGAGGATGCAATGAAATCGACAACTCGATGACACTGCTGGGTGGTGCTAATAATATTTAAAGTGTGGATGGAAAAAAAATATTCACGAATTGCAAAAATTATAGAAACACCTCATATAAAGTCTTCAAGAATATCTTGAAAGAACGTCTAAAAAGAATAGCTGAACAAACTATAGAAGAATACCAATGAGGATTTAAATAAGGACGGTCAGCAACGGATCAAATACTACTTATTTCAATAATTTCGTTTCGAATATTATCCTTAAGCAGCGAGGTTGTATGTGTAGTTGTTTATTAGTGTACACCTTTTTCTTCAACTACCGCTATACGAAGAAATCGAGCGGGTACGATTCGGGCGAACGTGGGGGCCTGTCGATATCACCACTTTTTGACATTATTCGGCCGGAAAAAGAAGAATGTGTTAAGTACTACATGGGAAGGAAAGAAGAAGAAAAGAAATAAAAATTGTGAAAACGAAAGAAAAGTTACAAAAAAAAAAAACGCAGAATAGTTAACTAGGCTAAAAGGGAAAAAATAAGATTCGAAAGGGATGGTATATTAATTCGGAAGGAGAAAAGGGATCGAAAACAAATTTTGAAAGGAATAAAAAAATATTAATTTTTATGAAAAAAAAAACACAAAACAAAAGAAGAGATTAAGTCGACCTAGCCTATCTCGAATTTCCTCCTATGGTACTCCGTGGCCAAAATATATTTGGAGTGTCGCTTTCTCTTTGGTAATATTTCCGCAAAACACTTCCTTTTCTTTTTTGAAATAATTTTCTTTCTGGTAAACGCAAAATCTTAAACAGACACGAACAAACTCTGACACTTAAATGCCAACATTTTCGTTATAATATTTTTTACTTTTACTGCCAACAAAAATTATTTTAAATAAATTTACAATAATAGAAATATTATGTACATGGCACAATCGAACGACTGGTTTCACCAATCATTCAATGAAACTTCATCGAATCATGGAATCCCTTTGATTAAAGAATACCTGGATAGACCCGTACGGTAGATTTCCGTATATGTACATATATACGCAATTTTTCGGCATAATTATTACAGAAGCGACGAGATAAATTTGTGTAGATTTTTTTTATGTAGACATGACACCCACTGAAATCTAGTTTTCGTAATAGAAATTTATTGAATTCCAAAAGAATAATTTATATTCATTTTAATTCACTTATTGGAAACAAAAATACATTTCGTAATATATCAATCACATATCATGCGCCTCTCAATTTTGTAGACTTTCGGAGAGTTTTAAAAAAAACGCCATTCTCCATGAAAGTGGTAGCATACTGAAATGCTTGCATACTTTTATTGTTTTTAAAAAATCTACATAAAAATACACAAGCATAGAAAAAATTTACACAAAAATTAGCTGAATTATTGTAAAAGCGACGAGAAATCGTACTACTTGCATACATTTGTATAGATATTTTTATGTAGACATAACACCCACTGACATCTAGTGTTCGTAATGGACATTAATTTGAGGGCAAGATTTTTTTTTTTCAAATGCGATTGTATTTTAGGTTTATTACTTATTTTGTAAATATCATGCGCCTCAATTTTGTAGACTTTCGGAGAGTTTTAAAAAACACCATTCTCCATGAAAGTGGTAGCATACCGAAGTGCTTGCGTTATCTTGTCATTTTTCAAGTTGTTATTTTGGAACTTATCGGAAAATGCAAGTGAAAGTGTAGTTTTTACGAAAAACTAAGTATTTATATATGTAAATAGTTGTATTTTTGATAACCTTTAATAGGAAGTTTCTATTTCAGAAAATGAAGTAGGAAGCCGGGAATTTGTATCTTTCGGTAAGTTGACATCTTTATTTTTACTAGAGAAATTAATAAAAATTTAGTTTATGATGTGCCTAAATGCCTTTTAATGATTTATTTGGTCGAACAAGTGATTAAAAAGTGAAAAGTTTGGCATTAAATAAATGTAAACAAATGTGATGTTGACAATTCAATGTTTACCAGAAAATAGTTCAGTGCCGATGTACGTAAAGTCTGTGTAAGAAAATTTAAGGGAACAAATTTTTCAGTCTGTAGAATATGAGTTATTAATTATTTAAGTACATTAAATTTTCCACTTTGTAATTTAGTTTTAAAGCATTTGCTATAATGTTGTATACGATTAACTTATTAAGAACTTAATGCTTTACTTTTTAATGTAACTTAAATGCAACAACACGCTTCAATCGCATATACTGAAGTTTAAAATTGGCCCTCACTGATTTATGCCGTTTCTGTTATTTTGCATATGTGTGCGTTTTACGAATGTATTGCCAACAAAATTGTGCCACAAGCTTTGTGTAGGGGCCTATACAGATAATCTTCTATGAATATCCCTTGAATGGCTTTGCTGATTTGTGCGCCATCTCTTTGGTAGCGACCAAATCATCAATGCCATCGATAAGGCTGCGATAATAACTGTCAAAGAGCTTCGCTGAGAGGTCCCGTTCTTGGCTGAGAGAAAGATCTCTTGATTTTGGTAGTCATATCATCCTCTTTCAACATCCCTGTAATGAAAAAAGACGAAAGGTGTGTTTAGGGTCATTATCTTATTGAAAGAAAAAACCTTTTTCCAGAATCCTTGATTCCCTAAGGAATAGCATGCATCTCCATCATAGTCTTGTAGTCCTTTTTAGTAACTTTTTTTTTGCAATTTTAACAAGGGTTCGTTTTGGAAGTTATTTTATTATAACCAAAATTTAAGGGACGACCCAAATTATTTGGCACACTATTATAATAGGTTCGGTTCAGTTATGGTCTGTGAAGCCACTTTTAGTATGGCTCGTAAGTTTTGTTGTTTTGTAATCAAAAGAAAGTGTAACAAAATACAAGGAGCTGCTGATAAGTCAAATTTGTAAACGAATGATATAGTTGAACAGCGACCGTGGATTTTTTTTGTAAGGTCACTGAGATAAGAGCCAGAGGCCATTCCATTTGGCGACTTTATATTATGTGTAAGTTGGCATTGCCAGCTTTTCTAACGAAACTAGTCGCTGGTTGTTTGACTTAAAAAGTCAGGTATTGTTAAATTTTGTGGAGCAAATTTAGATGATTAATAAGGTCAAAAAAAAGGGCTTTTGAGAAATGATTGTTGGATCTAGGAGCTCCACAATGGAAGGAGTTCTATTCAAAAAGAAATTCTGGATTAAGTTGCAATCATTTAAAATATGGGGAATGGTGAGTTGAATGCCACAGGAATGACATGATGGACAAGATTGGTTATCGAAGAAGCTCCACAATGGGTAAGTGCGGTATGCCCAATTCGAATTTTAAGAAGTTTCCTTATCCAGAATTTTGGAATGGTTGTTGAGTAGACTGGTTTTGCGGTGTTAAGCCAATGTGTTAGCAGATATCTTCCCACTTTCGGACCAGTCTATTTATCTACGAATGGCTTAAGATTTTTTATGACGTTCTGTTAGCAGGCAGGCCAGGTTTGGAATCACAGTGCGCACCGGACGGTGGAGAACCTCCCCCACCAAACAGTCAGCCAATTCATTACCGAGGATGCCAACATAACCGGGAACCCAATGTAAATCGACGTTTCGAACAGAAATAATGCATGTAGAGGAGCGCTTCCACAAAAACTATTCTAACCTGAATTTGGCATCATATTCGATCTTGGAAGCCAATTGACATTATCGAATCGTGACTTTACTACGCATTTGCAGTTTTTGGGAACTTTTTGCACAATTAAGTCAGAGTTTATAGTGTTTTTTGGCTTGTGGCATTTTATTGTTGAAATCTTTAAGTTCAGATCAAACAAAAATAACGCTCAAAATTATTGGTCATAGTCGCTCCTTCTTAAATTTTCAGAGAAATACAGCCTAATAACATCTTGAAACCACTATGCACATTAGACAGATACATTTTGTGCTTATAATCACTTTTTAATAGTTACTTGTATGTATTTAGAACCATTTATATATGGCAATTTTGCTTATTGATGTATCCACCGAGCAAAAAATAAGCCTCATCGTTGTAGAGAATTTCGTTCGAAACGTATTTACGATAGAATCACCAAGTTTGTAGACAATTTTTACAATTTAAACGCACTATTTGGTAATTAATAAAATTGTAATATAATTTTGACAAAAGCAAAACTAAACAAATATTATCTTAACTAATAAATTTATTTAATAATTATTAATTAAGAGTGATTTTAGTTATTATACCACGAAATGGATAATCGTTTAGTATAAATTGAATGGACCCAAACAGTTGGCGCACTAAAAAAATCGTTAAATATTGAAAAAAAAAAATAATAATTAAAATTTCGTTTTGTTTGGCCTAAACTAGTCATATTGTTTTACCTGTGCAAAAAAAAAAA
The DNA here is from genome assembly GCA_958298945.1 of Atherix ibis. Lineage (NCBI taxonomy): Eukaryota > Metazoa > Arthropoda > Insecta > Diptera > Athericidae > Atherix > Atherix ibis. The sequence goes on from OY282606.1 coordinate 118,322,015, forward strand.
AATATCAAAATCCACAAAAGTTAAAGCAACCAAAATATTCGTAAAAATGTGAGAGTGGTTCCAAACGGTTGTCGGGCTGAGTATATGCTACTTCATACAAATAATTTATATACGAGGTCTGTTCAAAAAGTATTGCGAATTTTGAATTTCCGCGGGTTACGTGTATTCGATTTTCAATTTTTTGTGGCGTTATGTTAGTACTCATGTCTCTCACTTATGCCGACAAGTTCGGCCATTTTGTATATTCGGTTAATTTTTGATAGCTGCTTTGCTTCAATTTTTTCACCAAAAACAGTATTGCATTAAGATTGCTAAGGAGCTGTTGGACTATGTCCGCGACGACCAAAAACTTTTGCTCCAGAGGGTCATAACTGGTGACGAATCATCGGTTTATGGTTATGGCGTGGAAAGCAAAGCTCAATCATCCCAATGGAAGCTGCCGCACGAGCCAAAACCGAAAAAAGCGCGCCATGTTCGGTCGAATGTGAAGGTTTTGCTTACAGTTTTCTTCGATTGCAGAGGCGTGGTGCATCATGAGTTCTTGCCACAGGGTAGAACGGTCAATAAGGAATATTACCTGCATGTTATGCGCAAGTTGCGCCAAGCAATCCACCAGAAACACCCGGATTTGTGGAAGAGCAAAAATTGGCTTTTGCACCATGATAACGCCCCTGCTCACGCATCGTCGCTTGAACGTGAATTTATGGCCAAAAACAACACACCATATTCCCCAGATATGGGCCTCTGTGACTTTTTCTTGTTCCCAAAGCAGATTCTTTGATCCATTTTTTGGAATGGGCAAAAATCGAAGACGTGCCAAAACACGTGCAAGCAAAGCAGCTGTCAAAAATTAACTGAAAATTCAAAATGGCCGAACTTGTTGGTATAAGTGAGATACATGAGTACCAACATAACGCCACAAAAAATCGAAAATCAAATATACGTAACCCGCGGAAATTCAAAATTCGCGATACTTTCTGAACAGACCTCGTATATAAATAATCTATATTCAAAAATTTGTTATCAAATTTTAAAAGAATTTTAATTAAAAGAATTAAAAATAATTTTCTTTTTGAGGTAATTTCTAGTATCAGGCCAATTAGTGCCTTAGGCTTTTTTACTATCTGGATTTGAACTCAGCATCTCCGCGTACTGGACGTAGCGCTAAATCTGAGCCCTAAAAAATTATACATTTTTTTTGTGAAATTTCTGTTATTCTTCATTTTGAATTGTCAACTTTAAGGTAGAACCGAAAAATTATAATAAAAAATCATCAAATCTACTTTTATTATTACAACAAATTGTGAAAATTCTCAATTGTACTAGTTTTGACCTTAGATATAGTAGATATTTGTCAATGTAAACTTAATATTAAGTGGTAATGACATAACATTAAATTTTCTTATAGAGAAATTATTTTAAACTATTAAAATTAAGTCTCTTTACTAATTTAGTAGGAGTTCTTCAGAGCTACTATCCAAAATCAGAACATTTAACGAAAGATTAACTAATTAATTGTGTTTAACATTAATTAAACTCACAATTTATTATCAAGTATGATTTGTTAATGTAAGATAATATTTAGTATATGAATAAAATTCCAGTTGTGGTAGGTAAATTGGCATTCCGAAATGAGGCTTTTAAGGTAGGAGCATTGTTGGAGAGCAGGTTAGTCGTGGCTCAGTAACCGTTTCGAAAGCAGCGCAGCTCTACTCCAACTCTGCTTGGCTGCTAGTAGTTTTATTTAATTAATAAAAAAATAAATAAAAAATTCAGGAGCTTTCGTAAATAAATTTTTATTCAAAATTAATTTTATTCAAAATTTTAATAGTGAACTTATAGTGAAGGGTACATCTCCGAAAGCTTTAAACTAGTTCGCATTGAAGATTTTCATATCTTCAAGATTTTTTTATCGAAATTGGTTAGTTATTTTGATATTAAATTCTGAAGGTTTAATGTTATTAAATTTATTGTTTTTTCTGTTTTCGTTTGTTTTTTTTTGATAATAAAGTGTAACTAAATTTTTTATTAGAATAAATATTATTAAAAAATTTTTATTATTATTATTGCTATTAAGAAATTTATAAATTGAATATTTCCAAGGTAAAATTGTGTAAAAAAAAAATTGCTGAATTTCTTTTTTAATGTAATAAAGTGGAAGGCACAAACCTATCGTCTTAGTGGAGAAGATAAATAAACAGCATAGAAACTATGTATTTTCAATAAGAAATTACTTGCAAACTTTCGAAACCGAAAACGTGTTTGGCTGCAAAGTTTTTTTGGTTGTTTTTTCTTCTGTTTTTTTTTTGTTATTTAAATATATTCACTTTAAAGAAACTTACGATAAGAGAACAAAATAATCGAATTTACAGTGTACCTTAACAGTGTACAGGTGTTTTTTCCAGGTGTCTGCATCTTAACACCTTTGCGTATGGTTTTTTGTTTGTTTGGCTTGTTTTAAGTAGTACAACTCGTAATTAGGCTATAAATTCTTACTTGTACGTATAGTAAATTTATAATTGAAAGTGATAAAAGAAAGTATTTTTTTTACTCCTACACACTTGCAAATTGTTCAGGTTTCTGTGTACATACGTCCAAAAAAACTCTTAGCTTTTTATCAGTTTGAAAAAGCTTCGTAAAAATTGTTTAAAATGCAATGAATTGAATCGAATTTTCTGATTGTGATAGTCACGAGATATTTTCTGTGTTCCGATTAAGAAAATATATTTAACTATTTTTTTTTATGCAAGATAAAATTCGATAATGATAAATTTATCATTGACTTTGGGGGATGATTGAATATTGCATGCAATCAAGTACATACAATTTATTAGTTTGTAAATTTTCGTAAATTATCATATTAATTGTTTATAATTGAATTTATAATGGATAAATTACATGGAATTACGGTCATTTGAACGGTTAAATTGTTTCCAAGAACGATTAAATTAAGTAGAATTTTTTGTGCGATACTGTTGGCATATTGGGATAAAAGCTTTTTACTGTCCGCAGGTGGTTTTGGTTCTAAAAAGTTTTGAACAGGTTTGCGATTCGATAAAAACTATTTTCATTTAAGCCAATCTACTACGATTCATAAAAAAAATGTTGTTTATTATTTTTGATTGATTAAATAAGTTTTTATCTTCCCAAAGACGGTATGCAAAAAATATTATCAAAACTACTGACCAATAAAAATTAATCCAGTTTTTACTTTGGAAAGTAAACTCATATAAAATATACTTTTAACTTAGGTTTTATTTAAACTTTAATTATATTATATTAAGTTAATTTTGCCATTATATAAAAAAAGTATAATTTTTTTAAAATAATTACCACTTGGCTTTTTGTCAGACTAGTTCTTTTTAAAGTAATTTTTGTAAATTTTTTCGCACATTTCCAGCTATAATTTAATCATTATTTGGCAGTTTGTGGTTCTTAAATACTCTAAGTTTTTAAAAATTATATTTTTAAATGCAATTTTTTATATAGTTTTATTTATAAAAAAATCCTATTGCGATAAATTACAGATATTGGCGGCAAATTGAAATCACAAAATCTCAAAATTACGTATTCTGGAAAGTTCTTGCAAAATTAAGTCAAATTTTGTTATTTTATATAGCTTGTGGTATAGTTTTATCAAAATCAAATATAGTTCAGATAAAAAATTTTAAGATTAGGCCAAAAAAAAACAACTCCTAAAATTGACGATCTAAAAAGAACTGTCTCTTCTTTTTCTTTTTTTTACGAAGAATTACGAGCCCATAGCACCTTCAGACCAAAATACACACCAGACAGGCCCTTTTTAAAGATACAAAAGCTTTTTTTATAGTTATTTGTAACTGTATAAAGTCTTATATATAGATTAATTCGGTTTATTCTTGTATTTACCGATAGAGAAATGATCCTCATCGCTGAAGAATTATTTTGTTTAAGAAATAATAATTTAAAGCCTATTTTTTCAGTATTTAATCGTTATATTTATTATAAAATTTATATATAATATAAAATGGCATCTTTTAATCTAAGATTTAATTATATCTTAAATAATATTTATATTTAAAAATTATCAAATACTTAAAATATACTTTCCGAACCGAAAATTGAATAATTCAATAATTCGGTTTATGATCTTCACCTTCCATAGCTAAGAGAGAGACAGAGCACCTCTCAACTCTATTGACAGGTGATGGACTCATATAAAAAGAATAATATACTATTATATTAAATAAAATTTAAATTTTCTTTTACTACCTTATTATCGTATGTAATAATTATAATAAGTTACAGTTAACAGGTACTTATGATTACCGAGTTAATAGCACCTTACGACTATTCCTCTTATCACAAATTTGATGCAATAAAAATGACTTTTTTGCAAAAAAAAATTTTTTTACAATTAGACATCTTTTTATGGATAAATATTTTCATAAAATTTATCAACAAATCATAATAATTACGAGTCATAAACCATATTGTTTATGGTATTTATTATTGTATATTATGAAGACTGTAGAAAGGTTTCTGGCAAAAAAATTTATTAAGAGAATTTAGATAATTCAAAGTATTTGCACAATAATATTTATTTTAGTCACAATTATTTAATAATATAAAATGTTTAAATATTTTAAATATTCTCTTCTTAAAATGAAATAGATTATTTTGTTGAAAATTTCCAATTCTAATTGCTTTTTTCGCAATTGTAGACGGACTTGTGTTTGGTGATATTTAGTTTGACTGAGTTTCACGGTCACTCTTACGAGTATTTGCCAAAAAAAAGTGGGAAAACTATTAAATTTTTAAAGTTTTTAAAATTTTCGAAAAAGAGTTTTTATTAAAAAGAAAACGAATAACGCTCAAAGTGCCATAACTAATAGCAGAAAAAAGTGTAGTGAGTACAGTCACTGGTGAAATGGAAATACAATAAATCAAGTTTAAAGTGTAGTAATTTTACCTAAAAGTGAATAAATATTTACAATAATCTCTTAATAAAACTTAATTGGGAATTTTCATTAAAAAAAAATACTTTAAGTTAATAACAATATGGAAGAACCGCAGAAAAATGGCATTTCCAATAGTGTACATGTAGAAAAATCCCATCAAATGTGAGTATTTTAATTTTTAATAATCATAAATGTTTTTATTTCTATTTATTTTGATAGTTATATTTATGTACTAATATCAATTTTGATTGATCCAACAAAAAAAAAATGGTTCTGTTTCTTAGAAAGTTTTACGTCCAGTTTTTCTTGTTTGGAGCAAGTTTTTTGGCAAATAAAGTAACGACGAGCAGAGCATAGTAAGTGCTCCTAGAAAAAACTTACCTTTCTATTCAGCTTAATTTATTAACACTAGACAACTGGTTATTAGATTTTGTGATTTAAAATATTCGAAATTATAAAACATGAATAAATTTTATTTAAAATTAAGTTAATAAATAGCCACTTTTTATACGTACGAGATCTGTTCAAATACGTACGAGGTCTTTTTATACGTACGAGGTCTGATTTTCGATTTTTTGTGGCGTAATGTTGGTACTCATGTCTCATACTTATGCCGACAAGTTCGGCCATTTTGAATGTTCAGTTAATTTTTGACAGCTGCTTTTCTTGCACGTGTTTTGGCTCGTCTTCGATTTTTGCTCAATTTCGACCAAAAACAGCATCGCATTAACATTGCTAAGGAGCTGTTGGACTCTGTCCACGACAACCCAAAACTTTTGCTCCAGAGGGTCATAACTGGCGACGAATCATGGGTTTATGCTTATGACGTGAAAACCAAAGCTCAATCGTCCCAATGGAAGCTGCCGCACGAGCCAAGACCGAAAAAAGCGCGCCAAGTTCGGTCGAATGTGAATGTTTTACTTACAGTTTTCTTCGATTGCAGGGGTGTGGTGCATCATGAGTTCTTGCCACAGGGTAGAACGGTCAATAAGGAATATTAAATGAAAGTTATGCGCACGTTGCGCTAAGCAATCCGCCAGAAACGCTCGGATTTGTGGAAGAACAAAAATTGGCTTTTGCCATTTTTGGCCAAAAACAACACCTTAATAATGCCGCAGCAACCCTATTCCCCAGATCTGCCCGCCTGTGACTTTTTCACAAATTATTCTTAATCATAATTAATCTTAAATATCAGGTGTATAAGCTTAAATCCGCTGTTTTTTAGTCAAAAAAACACATGTTTTTTTTTATAGAAAGCAAAAACAAATTTATTCAAAGTACTTGTCCTCGCTAGCTACACATTTTTCCCATCTCTCGGGCGATTTGGTTAGTAATACACAATTGCTCCGCGAGCATTTTTTGCGATTGCGTATCGTCTTCGTCCAACAGAGCCTGCAGTTAATGGTCCTCAACTTTCCTAGGCCGATTTTCACGCTTCTTGTCCCACAAGTCAAAATTGCCGTTTTTGAACCAGACGAAACCAATCTCGACACGTTGTTTCCGATAAAGCACTGTCATCATAGGCCTCCATAAGCATTCGATTTGATTCGGAAGCCGATTTCTTGAAATTGAAGCAGAAAAGCAGAGCTTCCCGCATACGCTATTTTTCTGGCATAGAACTAGACATGATTACCAAAGGAAAAATGTATGCTGTTGTATGAAATTTCTGACAATATGCACTGATTAATGTTGACAGATTTCAAACTCATAAAAAAAAGTATGGTGTGTCCATGGTAGCTTAATACGCTCACTCACGCCATCTATGATCAAATAGCTTATAATTTAAGCTTATACCCCTGGTATATGGAGTATTAACAAAACTATTGTATATCATAACCCAGAAAATACATATGATAAATTTTGGCTTAATTCAGCTAAAAGTTTCCAGGATGGATAATTTAAAGATTTGGCTTTCAAGATCATGCAATTTGACAATATTGGACTCTTCACTGTAAAGCTAAATAAAAAAAATATATTTAATTAGATAATATTTAAACTTTATAGCTTTTTGAAATTAATATTTCTCGAGTGAGGGCCCGAAATGTAAGAAAGAGTCATCAAAAACTACCTCAAAAGGATTGAACCCTTCAAGAAGTTTTATGAAAGCTACAGAAAATACAAAAAAATAAAATTTTTATATAAATCTAAATTTTAAATATATACGTATATAAATCAATTTTACTTTCCAAAGTGCAAACTGAATAATCTATTTCAAATATTTATACGAGGTCTGTTCAAAATGTATCGCGAATTTTGTGTTTTTTTTCAAAAATTATTTATTTATTCATGAATATCTATTTTGTCCCCTTCAAAGTAAGGTATTATGACACGTGTACCAAGGTTTTTTCCTTTTTTTGTGATCTTGTTCAGCTTCTCCTTCGATGCCGTCTTTATCTCTTCAATCGTAGCGTAGCGTCGTCTTTTCATGGGGCTCTTCAGTTTCGGGAACAAGAAAAAGTCACAGGTGGAATACGGTGTTATTCCACCAAGAATCTGGGGAATACGGTAGCTGCGGCATTATTAGTGTGGTGGTTTTGGCCAAAAATGGCAAAAGCCAATTTTTGTTCTTCCACAAATCCGAGCGTTTCTGGCGGATTGCTTGGCGCAACTTGCATATAACTTTCAGGTAATATTCCTTATTGACCGTTCTATCCTGTGGCAAGAACTCATAATGCATCACACTCCTGCAATCGAAGAAAACTGTAAGCAAAACCTTACAATTCGACCGAACTTGGCGTGCTTTTTTCGGTCTTGGCTCATGCGACAGCTTCCATTGGGATGATTGAGCTTTGGTTTCCACCTCATAACCATAAACCCATGATTGTTCGCCAGTTATGACCCTCTGGATCAAAAGTTTTGGATCGTCGCGGACATAGTCCAACATCTTCTTAGCAATCTTAATGCGATGCTGTTTTTGGTCAAAAATGGGCAAACATCGAAAACGAGCACAAAAAAAATCGAAAACAAAAAAAATCGAAAATCGAATATACGTAAATCGCGGAAATTCAAAATTCACGATACTTTTTGAACAGCCATCGTATATCGGCTTATACCAGCTTTATCAAAAAGGGGTGTGGCGCTCCCATCGTTCCGATTTGAGTTCTGTTTTTTTTTGTTAAGTTGGTACGTCTGTTGTTGATATTTCCTCTAAATTTTAGCGCCATAACTTGACATTTGCAAAAGTTACGTAGCCAAGAGTACATCTATCTCTGTGTGTGTTGGCGATTTTTTACAATTTTAAGAATGGATTTAAATTTGCAACAACGAACTTGTATTAAATTTTGCGTAAAAAACGGATTTAAAGTTTCGCGAACGTTGGAAATGTTGGAAAAGTGTTCCGGCAACGATTCTCTAAAGAAAACGGTCGTTTACCAGTGGCACGAGGGATTCAAAAGTGGTAATGAGTCAATCGAAGATGATGAACGCAGTGGCAGACCATCGACATCGAAAACGGACGAAAACATTGATAAAGTAAAAGAAATGTTGGTCAATAACCGTAAATTAACCATCAGAGAGATAGCGGAGGACTTGTACATTGCCTATGGATCCGTCCAAGACATTTTGGTTAATGATTTGGGTTTCCGTCGTATAGCAGCAAAGTTGGTGCCAAAAGACCTCAATTTCATGCAAAAAAGAGACCGTGTTGATGTCGCAAAAGACATGATTTGTGAGGCTGAATCCGATCCCACATTCATCAAAAGGATCATTACTGGAGACGAGACGTGGGTTTATGAGTACGACACGCAATCCAGACATCAGGCAAGTGAATGGCGTTCACCAAATGAGCCGAGACCAAAAAACCAACGTCGTTTTCAGTCAAAAAAGAAGGCAATGCTCACGGTTTTCATTTTCGCCAGAAGGTCGGACAGTAAACAAAGAGTATTATTTAGGCGTTATAATTCGTTTACGTGATGCAATTCGCCGAAAGAGACCAGAATTGTGGGCAGAAAACTCGTGGATTTTGCACCATGATAACGCACCGTCGCACAGTGCCATCATTATTCGTAATTTTTTGACGAATAATGCAACAAATACCATCCAACAACCACCGAATTCACCTGATTTGGTTCCCTGTGACTTCTTTCTGTTCAATCGAGTTAAAAAACCATTACGGGGAACGCGTTTCAACAGCCGAGAGGAAGTAATGGAAAACCGAATATAAAAAATGTTTCGAGGATTGTGTTAAAGTTGATGGGGGATTACTTTGAAGGGGTCAATATAGATTTAGATGAATAAACTTGTATATTTCTGAATAAATTTCTATAACTTTTTGATCAAGGTGGTATATATATGTATATAAATAAAAAAAATAAAAATTATATTATAACTACTGAAATAAATTTAAAAATCTATTATACATAATAATTATTCGTAATTGATCATTATAATAAAAATTGCTTTTTCATTAAAAAATACTGACCTATTCACTGATAGTAAGTATCTCAATCCAAATGTTATAAAAGTGACCAGTTTACATAAGTTACCATTCAATTATTAACAAACAAATTTTTAATAAAAAACTTATAAAAACCATATACCCAAATTACTGTTCAATTTAGTTAATTAGAAAGTGTCAATTTATTATAATGAATTTAATTGAAATTTTTGGTCACAATTTTTTTACAAAGCAATTCGTAATCAATAAAATTATAATATTTTATTAGATAATAAATTTATATACAATAAAATAATAAGCAGATTGTTTACGTGTATTTTTCGATTTCATAAAATTACACTTAATTATATGCTGTGGCTCTTCTCATTATACAAATTGTTGAGAAAATTTTCATAGCATTCACCATATTTTCAGTTATTTTTATTATTTCCCATAAATACCTATAATAAGTTAACCGTGTGAAAAATAATAAAAAAAAATTGAATTTATGCTCTTCCGTACCTATTAGTATACCAGAAACGACTTAGGAAATAAAACATTTCCGCAGATAATAAAATATTGGAAACAACGATTAATATTCGTCATTCAGTAAATGTCACACACTTTAGAATCGTTATATGTGTAGTCACCTTGCCCTCAGAGCTGCACAATTTCGCACCTTTTGCTGTCAAGAGAGGAAAATTTCTGTTTAGATGGTATCTTTCGACGGTACAAGAAAAAATATGCTTGAGAAAGTGCCAATTTACGAATTATCAGTTGGGGTAGTTGAAAATTTCTGTCGGCAGATTCTCCTCTTCAATAACGATCAGGTCAACAACCGCTAAGCTTTCTGTAATTTAACATCATCACCGTGGGTCATATGAGCACTTAACGTTTGTGCGATAGTATCAGATGGATGTGGGTGTATGATGACAACTTTTGTATCTGATTATGAGGTGGAAAATTAGCAAAAAGTGTACTGTATCTACAATAATCAGCTTCGTGGTGAATGTTTTTCTAACCGCTTGTTCACCTTTCAGATTCTTATGTTACGAAAAAAATTTCCGGGCGATATTCTATGTTCAGGTAGGAGTAACTGGTTTTCAAATACAAATTTACCGTATAGTACAGAGTACAAAGACATACTTAAACCTTACGTATACACATCGATTAGTTTTCTTGAACTACATACAATAATCAACGAAAAGCGAAAGTAAACCATCCGCACAGGTATTCACTGTAGACCGTCCTTGAATCATTTGCCTTGGCGTTCAACTAACACTAAACATTCATACACTATCGGCACCTAATTCCATTCCGCATTGTTAAAATTCTGCAAAGAAAAATATTTATTTGAAAAAATTTCATTATTCAAAATAGAAAAATTTTCAAATTTCGACTAAATTTTTTCTCATTTCTTTATAAATTAAAAGGTTATCCAATTTGTAGTTTGAAAAGTAAAGTTTAATCAACTTTATTTAAAATTTAAATTTTATTTTATTTTAATATTATCATATTTTATAAATTTTGCCATTATACATAAAATATAAAATTATTTTTTAAAAAAATTCTAACGACATGTAATTGACATCAGCAAATATCAAAGTTATGTGTCCTTGGAACTTTTTCGCGTACTAATATTGTAAAAATATTCGTGTACCATAACAACATTATTTTATTGAAACTACATACAATACAGAAGAGTTTTTTTATATTTATTCGTGTATTTTGCTTATTGATGTATCTCCCAAGCAAAAAATACTCCTCAGGAAATCAGCAATTAGGCCTACTATTACAGCACTCAATCGACATATCTGTTAGCCAGTTTAAAAGTTTTTTTTTAAAGCTAATTAATTCATATTATAAAATGCCATACTAAATGGCATTTTATAATATAAAAAAATTTTTTTTTTAATATAAACATTTTACCAGGTGTATAAGCTTAAATCCGCTATTTTTTTAGTGAAAAAACATTGTTTCACTAGGTTTCAACATCAAATAGTAGACGATACCCTGCTGATCCTTCCAAACGCACAGCATCGTCTTCCTTTCGAAACGATTTGGTTTTGGGGAAGATGTTGATGGTTGCGTTTAGAATTCTCGAAATATATCCACTTTTCATCGCCTGTCACAATCCGATGCAGGAACAACTTTCTTTTTTGTCTGGCGAGCACGATTTCGCATGTGTTTTGGCGTCGCTCCATCATGCGGCACCCATTTTAAGATCTTTTCAATCTTCCCCATGGCACGCAGACGCATAGAAATGGCTGATTGAGTAACACCCAATTGCTCCGGGAGCATTTTTTGCAAAAGAGCCTGCAATTGATGGTCCTCAACCTTCCTAGGCCGATTTTTACGCTTCTTGTCCCACAAGTCAAAGAAGGACCTTAACCTTCATAGCCCGCCATAAGCATTCGATGCGATTCGGAAGCTGATTTCTTCAAATTGAAGCAGAAAAGCAGAGCTTCCCGCATATGCTCTTTTTCTGGCATAAAGCTAGACATGATTACCAAAGGAAAAATGCATGTTGTTATGGGAAGTTGCTGACAATGTGTACTGATTAATGATGACAGATGTCAAACTCATAAAAAAAACGTATGACATATCCAGGGTAGCTTAATACGCTCACTCACGCCATCTATGACCAAACAGCGGATTTAAGCTTATACACCTGGTACAACTATTCAATAAAAGGGCTATTTTTTCTGCACTAAAAAAATGCATAATTCTTTATTTAAATTTTTGATCATATTTATTGCAATATAAAACTTTCTGGTTGAATTTTGATAAAAAAATTTGACCTTAAATTTATTCATCTAGCAATGCTAAAATTTATTAATTTTATTTCTGTTTTTTGATAGTCCATCAGCGAGTAAAAACGTTTAAAATTATTAAAAATCAGTCAATAACAATTGTAAATAAATATTAATACTCGGGCAGCTGTTTCATTTATGCCAAAAATTTTATTTATTCGTCAACTTTATCATAAGCAATCATGTTGATTTTCGATTATACCCAATAGTTTGATATTTATTGTTGCCAGTTGTTTAAAATCCATTTTAAACTCTTCAATGTCGATTATTTATAAATAAAAAAATAAACAATATAGCAAATCTGTAAAGAATTTCGATTTCCCATTATTGAGATTTAAGAATAAAAATATTGGAAAATGTTTCAATATTTACTAAATATTGTACAAGAAATTTTAATATTTTTCTTTATTGAAATTAATGCACTTCGAATTCGACTGAAATTCTAATGAAAATCAAAAGTTTCTGTAAGAAATTATCAATGGTTTGAGAATTTGCTATCGCCGATCGTTGATGGTTCAACTCACCACAAAAAGCTTTGAGCGAATGGCCAGTATTGAAGACACGTGCAAGTGGTGAATCTCGCGTAGTTAACAACTCAATTTTCAGGTCAAGGAAAATCAAATCTTTTATTTTGAAGACTTATTATTTAACAAATAAAAAATAGACAAATTAAATTTGTCTAAAAGTGATCTTTTTTTTGTTACTAAAAATAGTAATAATTTTAATGAATAAATACTACCATTTTAGGGAGAAAATCGAAGAAGCCGAACCGCTGACATGGAAATTTTGGAAAAAGCGTCGTTACATTGTTGTGCTGATGGCATTTTTTGGATTTTTCAATGTTTACGCATTACGTGTGAATTTAAGTGTTGCGGTTGTGGCTATGTCGGAAAATCGATCGCACATTGATGAGAATGGAGTGGAAACATTCAGAGCAGATTTTGATTGGGACTCAAAACAAAAAGGACTCATTCTTAGTTCATTTTTCTATGGATACATTTTAACCCAATTGGCTGGTGGTTATGTGGCAGCAAAAATTGGCGGAAATTATGTAAGCAAGAATTTTACAAATAACAAATAAAAGAGTTGCAATATATAAATTTAGATAATTTTCAGGTATTCGGTGTTGGCATCGGTACAACAGCCATTCTAACATTAGTAACACCATTGGCAGCAAAGCATAGTCTCGGAATGCTGATAGCTGTACGTGTAATTGAAGGTGTTTTTGAGGTGAATAAGTTACTTCTCTTCTGAGATAAATTTGTTGTCTAAATTGAAAAATGAATTTCATATCAAAATTTCTGACTTTCACAAATAGAAAAAGACTTTTAGTTGCAAAAACAATTTTTATATAAAGTGAAAATATCTGAAATAGTTTCAAGTTAGAAATAATAATCAGATTGAGTCAGATTATTTCCAGTTAATCAGATTGAATTTGTTTTTTTTTTTTTGTAGGGTGTTGTATTTCCATGCATCCATGCAGTATGGGCACGTTGGTCACCACCCTTAGAACGTTCCAGAATGGCATCAATAGCTTTCGCCGGAAATTATGCTGGTACCGTGGTAGCAATGCCAGCTTCAGGCTTATTAGCTGCTAAATACGGTTGGGAAAGTATCTTTTATGTGTTCGGTGCAATCGGATGCATTTGGTTCGTCGCTTGGACATTAATAGTAAAAGATGGTCCCGAGAAAGATCGTTTCTGTTCACCAGAGGAAACACAATACATTCAAGCTACACTTGGAACTAAGGGACGTCAAAATATTAAACATCCTTGGAAGGCGATCTTTACATCAACCGCAGTGTATGCAATAATCGCTTCACACTTTTCCGAAAATTGGGGCTTCTACACATTACTAACACAGTTACCAACATTCCTTAAAGGTAATTTCCGAATTAATTATTATGAAAAAATACTAAAAACTGGCGTTTTCTTTCGTGAGAAAAATTGACCCTCAGTAACTATTTTTCATAATTACTCGTATTAGTCTTTAGGTTATAGGCAAAATATAAAATTTAAATTGGAAAAAGCAAATATCGATCCATCTTCTTATAGGAGCTATTCTTAGAAACACAACATTCTTTGCAGTCCATCCAGTGTGGCAAGCCGTGGTCAATTAATGTACGAGGTCTGTTCAAAAATCGCGAATTTTGAATTTCCGCGGGTTACGTATATACGATTTTCAATTTTTTGTGGGGTTAAGTTGGTACTCATGTCTCTCACTTATGCCGACAAGTTCGGCCATTTTGAATTTTCAGTTAATTTTTGACAGCTGCTTTGCTTGCACGTGTTTTGGCTCGTCTTCGATTTTTGCCCATTCCAAAAAATGGATCAAAGAATCTGTTTCGGCAACAAGAAAAAGTCACAGGGGCCCAGATCTGGGGAATACGGTGGCTGCGGCATTATTAGTATGTTGTTTTTGGCCAAAAATGCCAAAAGTCAATTTTTGTTCTTCCACAAATCCGGGCGTTTCTGGCGAATTGCTTCGCGCAACTTGTGCATAAGTTACAGGTATTATTCCTTATTGACCGTTGTACCCTGTGGGAAGAACTCATGATGCACCACGTCCCTGCAATCGAAAAAAACTGTAAGCAAAACCTTATCATTTGACCGAACTTGCCGCGCTTTTTTCGGTCTTGGCTCGTGCGCCAGCTTCCATTGTGATGATTGAGCTTTGGTTTCCACGTCATAGCCATAAACCCATGATTCTTCACCAATTATGACCCTCTGGAGCAAATTTGGAGTTCAACAGCTCCTTGGCAATGTTAATGCGATACTGTTTTTGTTTGAAATTAAGCAAAAATCGAAGACGAGCCAAAACACGTGCAAGCAAAGCAGCTGTCAAAAATTAACTGAACATTCAAAATGGCCGAACTTGTTGGCATAAGTGAGAGACATGAGTACCAACATAACATGAGTACCAACATAACGCCATAAAAAAAATCGAAAATCGAATATATGTAACCCGCGGAAATTTAAAAGTTCGCGATACTTTTTTAACAGACCTCGTATATCAATTATAAGCGATAGTCTCGCAAACTTGGAAGCTGTTCGTGTCTCTCTAAATGGCCTGGTTCTCGATTGCGTTCGGTATTAATTTCACATCATGCTGGAAGCTTTGGCGCTGATCGAGCTGATCAACTATCTGAGAAGAATCTTCACCAAAATACCAAATTTGCCGAATCTACTAACCAAACGGCACTTAACATCTTCGAGCATGCGTGGAGAACTCGTGAAACCACACTTTGGACAAACATCTTAAAGTCAGTCTACTCAACAACCATTTCAAAATTCTGGACAAGGAAACTTCTAAGAATTCAGATTGGGCGTACCGTACTTACTTTAACTATGATTTTCTTTTGGATACCATCCTCGCCCGTAATGTCATTCCTGCGGTATTCAACCTACTATCTGTCATTTCCTGAACGAATGCCACATAATCCAGATTTTTTCTTTAACATAACCCTTAAATTGTGGATTTCCTAGACCCGACCATTCCTTTTCATAGCGTTCTTTTTCATTTTCTAATTACAACCCACATGCAAAATGATATTGCCATATGGCCTCATAGTCGTGGCGCTACAAAATGGCCCCTGCCTTTTTTTCTCAGATACCTTACATACAAACAAACAAATTATATTTTCCAAGTTAACCCACTCTCCCCACAAACTTAATAATTAAAGTTCAAATTTACGGCGAATATCCAAAATTATGCAATTCTAACTTCGCCGCTAACGTCGAACTTCGCCGTTTGTATTTGCTGACGTGAAGAGATTAATTTTAAGGCAGCAGATTTAAAATTCTACGTACTTTTTTTAGATAATAAGCAAATTTTGAATGAATTACCCTTAAATAAATATAAATAATAATTTTCCTTTTTTCAGATACACTTGAATTCGAACTGAATAAGACGGGATTCGTTTCGGCAATTCCATATCTTACTATGGGTATTCTGTTATTTGTTTCCGGATACTTAGCCGACTGGGTTCAAATGAAAGAATATTTAACAACCACACAAGTACGAAAATATTTCAATTGTGGTGCATTTTTGGCCCAAACTATTTTCATGATATTGACAGCATACCTTTTGGATCCAACTTGGAGTGTCCTATGCCTGACCATCGCTGTCGGTTTGGGTGCATTTGCCTGGTCCGGATTTGCGTAAGTTTCGAATTTTAAATTGTGCGATATATTTTTTTTTTACTAAAAACTGCAATTATCAATAATTTTTAATTGATTACAATTAAATTTGACTGTTTTTTGGAGTTAAACAACCTTTTTCACAGTAATAATTTTCGAAATTATTTTTAAATTTTTCCAAAAAAAATGTTTTCTTATTAATATAATTAGTGTCAATCATTTGGATATTGCCCCACAACATGCGAGTGTCTTGATGGGAATCGGAAATACAATAGCTACAATACCAGGTATCGTAAGTCCTCTAATCACCGGGTTTATTGTGACCGATAAGGTAACTTTCCAAAAAAAAGAATAATTCTTGTTTTTCTTGAGATGCATAATTTTTTTCTTCTTATAATTTTAGTCAGCTGATCAATGGCGGATAGTATTTTATATTTCTGCATCGGTATACTTAATTGGTTGTGTCGTTTATTGGTTCTGGGCATCAGGAGAGCTTCAAGAATGGGCCAAAAATCCTGTGGACACTAATGAAAAGGCTGATGATGTGGAATATGCAAACGGAAAACAGGGTTACGTCAACGAGGGTATCGAAATGAAGGACTAACCTTTGTGGAATACTGTGTGATAGTGACGAACAGTATTAGGATAATTCCCCACTTACATTAATTGTTTTTATATTCGGTGTATGATATAAATTTAAGTATCTACGATTAAGTTGAAATGCGATTACAATGAATTGAATCAATTTAATGCAGAAAGTGCAATGGCTGGCAATGGTCACCCCGTTTTGACTGTGCTAAGCTGTACTACAATAAAAAAACAAAACGCTCAAGAATTTCAATCGCATTCTTTTAATAGATTTAAGTGCATTTGCAAAATTTTATTTGTTCAAATAACAAAAACAATATTAATAGTAATAATAGTTAATGGTCGAAAATGCAATGCATCTGTTGCTGCTACTAGACGAGGCCGCCCGCGGTGAATATATGTAATTGCAAAAGTGCATATCAATTGAAAATTATATACATTTACGACTACATTCCTGTAAATATTTATTTTTAGAATGTATTTTATTATTTTAATTAAAATTTGCCATTTCTTGAGAAAACAATTTAAAACAAAGTTTATTGTTATTATTTTATGGGTGAATTTTATTAACTATTCTCTGGCATTTATAGTGTTATTCATAAAATATTATGAAGTACATATAGCATTGGTGGTTTATTATTATTACTAGCGATAAACCCGTCAAAAATGACAGCACTAAAAGTGCACTGTAACAATAATTAAATATTCCAAATTATATATTTAAAAGTTCAATTATTTCAACTACAATCAATAGTAAACTTACCTACATGAGTTAACAAACACTTAACAAAGAAATTCAAATAATCTCAAATATGGAAATTTATAATAATTCATCAGGTTTTCATCGAAATTCATTTTAATAACCGAAATTCATTGCTTTTAATTTTTTTGTTTATAAAAAAATTACAATTGAAACTACATTTTTGTACAAAAAATTGTACTGAAAAAAGACTAACATTGCCATCTATTATTTAATTCTGTTTGTTTGGTAACAGCGCCATCTATTAACATTAGTTACAAATAAAACGTTACAGATAAATCGTTAGGAACAGACGTATGTGTAGGACCGTAATTATTATTATTATTTTGTCTGAAATTAGATGTGTGGAAGTTTATCTATGGATGAGCTATTTTGAGGAGAGGTATCCCATAGTGAATTGGAAGAATGTGAGGGTCATGCGCCAGATGGTCAGTGGATGCCCACAGGGTTATGTCACTGGTCCGGTCATTTGGAACATGTTGATGAATGATTTGCTTGTCTTATTGGACAAAATGGAATGCAAGGTTGTTACCTATGCAAACGAGTTGATTATTTTGATTGAGGGTGATAGTCGACTGAGTCTGAAGCTGAAAGACGTGGGTATGGGTGTCTCTGAGATTAAGAGCAAATGCATATTGCTGAAGAGCGCACTGTTGCCCACGTAGGCCACCGAATGTGAGGATGAGGAATGTGGCACTGCGATATTCACCAATGGTGCAATATCTCGGTTTGCGAATTCGTGTGCACCTGACTTTCGGACCCCATTTGGACCACCTCAAAAATAAAGTGGCTAGTACCACTGGATGTTTCGGGAGGTTATTGAGGAAGGAATGGTGTTTTCCAGGGAGGGCAGTAGGAATGTTGTAAGTTTCCTGAAGAACACTCTGGACGATTTCCACCGATGCAGTGCAGGTCTTAATGGGAGAAATTCCATGGGATCTAGAGGTGCTTCGTAGAAGTACTCTCTGTCGGATGCGGCGTGGCATTGTATTGGCGGAGGGCTACCCTGTTTTGAATTAAGAAACTCAGGACCTTGGAAACTGTTAACGGTGGGCTCAAGTCCTGGAGAGAATATATATGAGATTGGGTAATAGTGGTGGAATGATAGTGTGGATGGGGGATGGACCCATAGGTTCATGTCATGTGTCAGGTTTGTTTCGGCATACAAGTTTGAATGTGGCCTGTTCCTAGAGTATTTGATAACCGGTTATGGCAGTATGAATGAGTTTCTGTATAAAAAAGCAGTGTCTGTGCGCTGCATCTACATGTCACCTTTTCGTAGAGTGTGGTTTATATGAGGATCTCCGTGATCTGAATGCTTGTGGAATGGGTAGTGAATATATGTGTGAGTAAAGCGCAAAGGTGCAAGACCAAGATCGATTCCGGTTGTTTCTTTGAGTCCTGGCAAACCCACGTATCCGAGCTGGCTCAGCGGTGCCTAAGAATTTACAGGGTTCCTTACCGTAGCTCAATGAGGGGAGTGCAGACCGAAGTACTCTTAAAGCAAAAATTGGTACCACGGGAATCGGGGTGCTACATGGAATTAAAATACACTGTGCCCGATAATACTGAGAACCTTAGGCAGCATCGTGGGGGCTGTGGTTAATACACTTATGACAGGTACAGTCTCCGGACTACCGGTGGGAGATGCTGGTGATCTAGATAGACCTCGGAGAGGTTTAAAAAGACCCTACCATAAACAATTGATGTAATCAGCTTATAACTGGTTGCTTACTCTGAATCGCTAATTAAATTTGGCGGCACGTTGATTGAGCATATCTCAATTCCTATAGTCATAGGCGACCCGTGGTATTATGTCCAACGATTGGTGTGCCACGTAAAAAAATATTTACTGTCATTTTTTGGGGGTTTAAAAATTTATTTGTTAAAGGAATTTTTTGAAATTGCAATTTATTTTTAAATTTTTCCATATTTAAACTTAGCAAAATGATAGAATTATTTATTTTTAATTTGAAATTTTGTTAAAAATATTTTCTAAAGCTGAAAATACGAGGTCTGTTCGAAAAAAAGCGCGAATTTTGTGTTTTTTCAAAAATTATTTATTTATTCATGAATAACTATTTTGTCCCCTTCAAAGTAATCCCCACCAGATATTATACGCTTGTGCCAACAAAAGATTTCCAATCCTTGAAGCACTTCAAAAAATAATTTTTTTGTGAAGTTGTTCAGCTTCTCCTTCGATGCCGTCTTTATCTCCTCAATCGTAGCATAGCGTCGTCCTTTCATGGGGCTATTAAGTTTCACGAACAAGAAAAAGTGACAGGGGGCCAGATCTGGAGAATACGGTGGCTGCGGCATTATTAGTGTGTTGTTTTTGGCAAAAGCTTATTTTTTTCTTCCACAAATCCGGGTGTTTCTGGCGGATTGCTTTACGCAACTTACGCATTACTTGCAGGTAATATTCCTTATTGACCGTTCTACCCTATGGCAACAACTCATAATGCACCACGTCCCTGCAATCGAAAAAAAATGTAAACAAAACCTTCACATTCGACCGAATTTGGCGCTTTTTTCGGTCTTGGGTCGTGCGCCAGCTTCTATTGGGATGATTGAGCTTTGGTTTCCACGTCATAACCATAAACCCATGATTCGTCACCATTTATGACCATCTGGAGCAAATTTGGGTAGTCACCAAATTTGGATAAATAGTAAAATATATTTTTATAGTAAAATGTTCAGCGGCGTCAATTGCTTGATTTTCGAAGCCAATTGATATCACCAAGTCTGGAAATTATGCATTCTTGGGAATGTGGGTCATATTGCAATCTTTAAGTTTAGGTGGAAAAAAAAACGGTTATTATAAGGCCAATGGGTTTCGATTTGATGTTTATTGTCATTCCTTCTTTATTTTTAACGAAAATTGGGACCCAAACTGTTACTTTTCTTGGATACAATAGCTTTTCTATAGTTATTTATAAATTTTAGGTTTTTAAAGTCTTATACCACGTGTATAAGCTTAAATTCGCTGTTTTTTAGTCAAAAAAAATATGTTTTTTTCATAGAAAGCAAATTTTTGAATTGATTCAAAGTACTTGCCCTCGCTAACTACACATTTTTCCCATCTCTCAGGGAATTTGTGGATACCACGCCAAAAAAAATTCTTTTCTTTCGAGGCAAACCACTCATGAAGCCATTTTCAGACGGCTTTGTAAGAATCGAAGTGCTGCTCAGCGAGCGCGTGGCGCATCGAAGAAAACAGGTGGTAGTCGGAAGGGGCCAGGTCTGGTGAATAAGCGGGGTGGGATAGCACCTACCAGTTGAGTGTCTCCAAGTAGTTTCGGACCATTTTTGACATGTGCGATGGTGCGTTGACGTGTGAGAAAATCAGCTTGTCATGTCTTTGTTGATAATCCGTCTTTTTTTCACGCAGAGCACAGTGCAATTTGATCAGTTGTTGGTGGTAGCGGTGGGCATTGACAGTTTCACCAGGTTTCAACATCTTATAGTAGACGATACCCTGCTGATCCCACCAAACACGCAGCATCATCTTCCGTCCGAAGCGATTTGGTCTTGGGGAAGATGCAGCGATCAACCAACGATTTCTTGCGTTTAGGATTCTCGGAATATATCCACTTTTCATCACCTGTCACAATCCGATGCAGCAATGACTTTCTTTTTTGTCTGGCGAGCAAGATTTCGCATGTGTTTTGGCGTTGCTCCATCTGCCTATCGTTCAATTCATACGGCACCCATTTTCTGATATTTTCGATCTTCTCCATGTCACGCAGACGCATGAAAATAGCTGGTTGAGTAACACCCAATTGCTCCGCAAGCATTTTTGGCGATTGGGTATCGTCTTCGTCCAAAAGAGCCTGCAATTGATGGTCCTCAATGTTCCTAGGCCGATTTTTACGCTTCTTGTCCCACAAGTCAAAATTGGCGTCTTTGAACCGACGAAACCAATCTCGGCACGGTGTTTCTGATAAAGCACTGTTACCATAGACTTCCATAAGCTTTCGATGAAATTCGGCAGCCGATTTCTTCAAATTGAAGCAGAAAAGCAGAGCTTCCCGCATATGCTCTTTTCCTGGCATAAAACTAGACATGATTACCAAAAAAAAAATGTATGTTTTGTTGTACGAAATTGCTGAATGTACAACAATGTACATTAATGTGCACTGATTAATGCTGACAGATGTCAAACTCAGAAAAAAAATATGGCGTGCCCATGGTAGCTTAATACGCTCACTCAAGCCATTTATGACCAAACAGCGGATTTAAGCTTATACACCAAGTATATATATATATATAAATTTTGTTAATTAAAGTATCCACCAAGCAATAAATCAGCCTCATTGCTGAAGAATATTTATTTTAAAAATGAGCATCTACATCCTGCAGTGTAAGCACCAAATAGGTGTACTTTGTGGCTACTAAATAATCAACAATAGAAAATGGCAAGTTTAATTCTAAATTAATTTTTTTACAACTAGGAGAATTATATAATAATTGTTAAATAACGAGGCTATACTTTCCGTATTACAAAATTAATTATTGTTTACATTGTCTGTAAGCAATTCGGTCCTTTTCGTTAGAGAAAAATTAAATTTCACACAAGTTCTTGAGTATTCCAAAAATAAACACGAATGAATGGTATTTTTGCATTCGTGTTGCCCTTGTGAGTTATCTACTATCATAAATTATCTAGAAGATTGCATTCCATCGCCTAAAAATATGTGATGTCAAGTTATTCCATCAGCAACGAATTGTAATTAGTTAATTGGGCGTCAAACTTAATATCTGAATAGATAGATAATCTTCCAAATAGGATCTGCTCGATTTCCATAAAGTAATAAAACCCATTTTATACTTTTAGTATTTTCGTAAGCATTTCTGAGATGCCTTTCTTGCCAGACTCTTGCATCTTAGGAATTCTGACGACTGTAAAATTACCAAAACAAATGCAATTAATCGCGGCTAAAAATTTTCATTTAAAAATAAAAATATTTTTAAACAAAATGAAAACGAAGTGCAAAATATTTTGATATAAAATAATTTTCAGTGTTTATCATTAAAAGTGGTTTTATGCATATTGAAATATTTTCGAATGCACGCAAATAAATTTGGTATCTTTTTTTTGGCAATAAAATTATTTGCAAAAATATCGCCTATTATTCCAAAAGAAAAAGAAAACAGAAAAAACATACCAATTTCAAAGTGAATTTCATGATAAAAATACGAATGTACTATAAAAATAATATCCTATAAAAATACTATTTTCAACAATTTAATATAGTAAAAATTTTGATTAAAAAAAACATATTCTTTTAATGATATTTCAGAATATTGAACATCATGTACAGTGAATTTAATTTCATGTGTTGACAGATACAACAGACAAAAATATTTACCCGAAAAATTTAAATATAATCCAATTTTAAAAATACACCAGCAAATCAACAGTAAAACTATACAACAACAAAAAAATTTGAAAAAATATCAAAATAAATAAAATAATAACAACGGAGAAATATTTTTATTTTAAACTCGTCAAAATGAATGTGATTCATCAAATGTCATTTGGAATTTTTAAAAAATATATTTTTGGTTTTGTCGCGGAAAATATGATTTTTTGGAAATCAAAGTAAAAATTCGATATTCCATCAAAAGTACACGGAAATATGACGGAACAAAACGCACTTGTCATGTTCCATTGGTAAATAAAATTCCTAGCAATGATATTTTTTTACTTCGAAAACACTTTCGAAATACAATAAATTTCCAAATATATCGAACTGAACGAATTTCCAATACTTTTGTCACTTTGAATGAATAACTTGGAATAGGAGTGTCTGGCCTAGTTGAATTTCCTTTTTCTAAATTTGAATGGGATTGAAGTAAAATGCCGGAAGAATCCAATAGAAAAATTATTTAATATTGAAATATACTTCAAAATTTCAAATATTGTCCTAATTTAACGAAACTCAAACATCTGCATCTAATAAGCAGCAGTGTAGAGTTCAAATCCAGCTAGTAACTTAGTCGCGATATCCTTTCAAATAGCCCTGAACTATCATGGCGCCAGAAATTTATATTTCAGAATGAGAATTATGGATTTTGTAGTTTGGAAAGTATTTATTAATTTTATATATTATTTTTGATAAAATTTACTTTATTCAAAGTTTGCCATTTTTTATTATAAATTATTTAACTAACAACTAAAGCGTAAAAATCGTAAAACCTTTCCACAAATATGGTTGGACCAGTGTAATTTTAGCATAGCAAAAGAATACCCCACAAATTTTCACGAAATCAACCTCCTTGCGCAGATTATAGCGGCATTTTTTCTCTCCCTCCCTTAATGGACGCAGATTTTTTTTTCAGGGTTAAAAAATTTAAAAATTAGACTTACCAGTTAAGAGTATAATTTAAAGTTTCTTAGTAGTTCAGTTTTAATAAAATAAAGCCTAATTCAATATTTTTATTTTTATTTTGAGTGCATAATAATGGTTTCCTTATCGAAAAATGCTCTAACAGCCCTCAATTATCTTTCCGTTATTTTAAGAAGCCCTTATTTTGTACAACTTTTATTTAAATCATACCAAATTTGAAGTGATGTAAGTCTCCGATTCCTTTTACATATTATGAAAACCAAGCGATCATTCTTGGTAACTTTACGCCTACTAGAAGGTGATTATAAATATATTAAAAAGTATGAGGAGTTTGAAAAGAGGTCTTGGAAAATGAATTGTTAGCTCTAGAAAATCCAAAATAAAGGGTATTTTACTCAAAAAGATATTTTGACTTAAGCGTTCAAATAAAATTAAAAATATTCAATAGATTTGCAGTTAGAAAATTTAACAATATACGAGGGTCATTCAACAAGTACATAGCCTACAAAAGAAAAACGAAAATTTTCGAAAGGTGGCAATTTATTTTTCCACATAATCTCTTGGCCCAGCGATGCTCTAACTTTTTAACCCGTCCAAAAAATACATTTTCTCGAGGGAAGAAAAATAGGCCTCCGTGGCGACGATGACCTCCTCATTCGACCCAAATCTATTCCCGGCGAGTGATTTTTTCAGGTTTGGAAACAAAAAGTAGTCACAGGGGCCCAAATCTGGAGAGTACGGTGGATGGGGCAGCAATTCGTAGCGCAATTCGACCAATTTGGCCATGGCGACGGCGGAGGTGTGAGCCGGCGCGTTGTCGTGGTGGAACAGCACTTTTTTCTTCGCAAAGCGGGGCCGCTTTTTATTCAATTTGACTTCAAATCGGCCCAATAAGTCAGCATAGTAGCGCCCCGTGATTGTTTTACCCTTCTCGAGGTAATCGATGTGGATCACACCTTGTGAATCCCAGAAAACGGTGGCCATCACCTTTCCGGCCGATCGAACAGTCTTCGCCTTCTTCGGAGCACGTTCGCCGGGTGAAGTTCACTGTTTCGACTGTTCCTTGGTCTCTGGTGTGTACCAGTGAATCCATGTTTCGTCGACGGTCACGAAACGACGCAAGAACTCCACTGGATTGCGCTGAAACAGCGCCAAACACGTTGCCGATGTGGTCTCACGGTTGCGCTTGTTTTCCGGTGTGAGCAAACGCGGCACCCATCGCGCCGACAGCTTTCTCATGCCCAGTTCTTCGTGTAGAATATGATGCACCATTCCTACTGCGATGCCCACAGTCTCAGATATCTCGTGAACCTTCAATCGACGGTCTGCCAACACGAGATCGTGGACTTTTTTACCGTTTTCCTCCGTAGCAGCCGTTTTCGGGGCACCTGGGCGTGGCTCATCAAAAACCGACGTGCGGCCACGAACAAACTCGTTGAACCAATTCTTGACGGTCGCCATCGAAGGAGAAGAGTCACCATACACAGCAACCAAGCGATCTTTGATTTCGCTGCGCGTTTCAAGCGATCTTTGAACGATATTGTTCTTTTGTCTGTCCAGAAAGTATTGCGAATTTTAAATTTTCGCGGGTTACGTAAATTCGATTTTCGATTTTTTTGTGGCGTTACGTTGGTACTCATGTCTTTCACTTATGCCGACAAGTTCGGCCATTTTGAATGTTTAGTTAATTTTTGACAGCTGCTTTGCTTGAACGTGTTTTGGCTCGTCTTCGATTTTTGCTCAATTTCGACCAAAAACCGTATCGCATTAACATTGCTAAGGAGCTGCTGGTCCCCAAATTTGCTCCAGAGGGTCATAACTGGTGACGAATCATGGGTTTATGTTTATGACGTGGAAACCAAAGCTCAATCATCCCAATTGAAGCTGGCGCACGAGCCAAGACCTAAAAAAGCGCCAAGTTTGGTCGAATGTGAAAGTTTTGCTTACAGTTTTCTTTGATCATGAGCTCTTGCCACAGGGTAGAACGGTCAATAAGAAATATTACCTGCAAGTTATGCGTAAGTTGCGTGAAGCAATCCGCCAGAAACGCCCGGATTTGTGGAAGAACAAAAATTGGCTTTTGCCATTTTTGACCAGAAACAACACATTTATAATGCCGCAGCCACCGTATTCCCCAGATCTGCCCCTCTGTGACTTTTTTTTATTCTCGAAACTGAAGAGCTCCATGAAAGACGGCATCGAAGGAGGAGCTGAACAAGATCACAAAAAATGATTTTTTGAAGTGCTTCAAGGATTGTAAAAAACGTTGGCACAAGTGTATTGTATCTGGTGGGGATTACTTTGAAGGGGACAAAATAGATATTCATGAAAAAATAAATAATTTTTGAAAAAAAAAACACAAAATTTCGCAATACTTTTTGAACAAACCTCGTATGTATTAAATTGTAATTGATTTTTGGATACCTTCCAGTTACATACACTCTACTAAGTACTCCATTTGTCTATTCATAAACTTTTTCTTAATTCCTATTGTCACATTAACGTAAAATATCACCCCATTAATAATTCTCAAAATAAATCCTTGTTTATGTGACTAATTCCCTTCACAAAACAAACTAACTCCTTGCCAAATTCATTGCATATTTTCTCAGCTAAATTTGGATATGGAATTTTTTGTTTTCGTAAAAATTATAATTTTAAATGCATTTAAAAGGTGTTGAAAAAATTCTTTAAACGCAAAAATAAATGAATATTGTTGTGGTATGTATTTTAGGTTAGGAATTTTGAGAATTTTCTGTACATCGTAAATTCGGTTTAAAAAAATAACGCAATGCTTACCAAAAACCATAATCAACATAAACACACCAAATAAACATCATATAAACATGACCAATAATAATTTAAATATGACAGAAATAATTTTCACATAAAAAAGTTATAATAATAAATTGTGATAAAATCATCTCTTAGAATCCATTGGAAAATATTTTCATTTTGATTTGGAATAAATCTGAGAAAAATAAAATTTCAATTCGTCCTGAATTTCGATCAATCTCTTGAAATGTGTATTTTTGGACAATTATTTAATAAGAATTTTAAGCAATTTCCAACCAAAAAAAAAAAACAGATAATTAAATGATGTTGTTCTTCTCAAGGACGTTAATTGCCAGTAAAGAAAAATTTCAAAATATTTTCGAATTTTTTAGACGCAATTTTGGTTAGCTTTGGTCACCTGATTTCTTAAAAATAAAATTCATTCACGAATGTGACACTAAACACAACTTCACTGGCGCCAGTCCAATAATCTTAACAACAACAAAAATTTCCATAATTGTTTTGATCTTGAATTTATTTCGATTTAATTTTATTTATATTTTTGGCATTTTATATTTATTTTTTTTTTAAAGATATTTTTCCATTTGAAAATAAGTAATAAATAATTTTTTCGACTTTTAACAGATTAAATTTATCCACTTATCAATAAGCACATCGTAAAAGAGTCAAGTTTATTGATGTAAAGGGTTATTCAAATTATGCTTTGGAAAGTTTACTTCAATAGAACACAATCTACATTCCAAATTTTAATAAAAAATTTATGTTTTATATTGCATTAACCTTGCCATTATGTATAAATATAAAATGTTTTTTATATCTATGAGAAGAATTCTCCTGCAAGACTCGATATTTTTAAAATAATTTTTTAAAGACTTCTTTACACATTGTAAGCGACAATTTTGCCATCCCCTTAAGGGATGTTCGTTTTTATATTCACTTAATTTTAAAAATTATCTGCATAAATATGCTTTAAAGTTTAAAGATTATCTGCGGAATTGCGTAGTTTTGCACAAAAAAAACAGTCAAAAGGCTTTACAAATGGCAGAATCTTAAATACTAATTAACACTAAGTCTCTTAAAATTTCGAAATGATGCGGCCTGGGGACTTTTCACGTAATAAATCAAAAAAAAATTTCTCGTATTCTGTAACTTGTGGGTGGCATTATCTTGTCGAAAACACATATACAGTCTAGAATTAAATAATTTAGTTCGATTGTAATAAAAAAAAAAGTCGGTCTGTCATACGGCCAAAGGACTCAGAATTGACACTAACAGTCTCTCCTTCTTCATTTGTAAAGAAATAAATGATGATTTATAATTTATAAATAGCTGTGAAAATGCCTTTTTTTTGGGGCTAAAATGGCATTTCTACAGTTATTTTTAAATTTATGAGTTCATTTTCAGACCGAAAAATGAGTCTCATCGATTCAGAAAATTTGTTTGAAAAAAAAACAGCTTCCAAACCAGATCATTTTTTGGGCATTCCATGATCATTGCTAGATAGTCAAACAATCAATTTTTTTAAAAATAAATAAATGGTTTTTATAGTATAAATAATAACTGTCAAATAAAGAGACTGTTTTTTTTAAAAAACCACAAAATGGATAATTTGGTAAATTGAAATTTCTTAAAGTGTGAAATCGAAATTTTTATTTTTGATAAAAGAAATGTCACAAAAAAAGTAAAAATATATTCCTATTTTAGTACATCAATATTATCACATGAAAAATAGTTCCCTTGGGAAGCTAGCTGTATACCGGAGGAAGCGTTATGTTCACACTTTTCGTAACAGTGCTGGAAGGCTTCAACTGGAATCGCCTTCAGCTTCTCGGTTACATTGCTTAGAATGTTTCGACAGTCGCTATACAAGGTCTGTTCAAAAACTATCGCGAATTTTGTGTTTTTTCAAAAACTATTTATTTATTCATGAATATCTATTTTGTCCCCTTCAACGTTATCCCCACCAGATATTACAAACTTTTGCCAAGGTTTTTTCCAATCCTTGAAGCACTTCAAAAAATCATTTTTTGTGATCTTGTTCAGCTCCTTCTTCGATGCCGTCTTTATCTCCTCAATCGTAGCGTAGCGTCGTCCTTTCATGGGGCTCTTCAGTTTCGGGAACAAGAAAAAGTCACAGGGGGGCCAGATCTAGGGAATACGGTGGCTGCGGCATTATTAGTGTGTTGTTTTTGGTCAAAAATGGCAAACGCCTACATTTGTTCTTCAACAATTCCGGGCGTTTCTGGCGGATTGCTTCACGTAACTTGCGCATAACTAGCAGGTAATATTCCTAATTGACCGTTCTACCCTGTGGTAAGAACTCATGATCGAAAAAAACCTTCACATTCGACCGAACTTGGCGCTTTTTTCGGTCTTGGCTCGTGCGCCAGCTTCCATTGGGATAGTTGAGATTTGGTTTCCACGTCATAACCATAAACCCATTATTCGTCACCAGTTATGAGCCCCTGGAGCAAATTTGGGTTATCGCAGACAGAGTCCAACAGCTCCTTAGCAATGTTAATGCGATGCTGTTTTTGGTCAAAAATGGGCAAAAATCGAAGACGAGCCAAAACACGTGCAAGCAAAGCAGCTGTCAAAAATTAACTAAACATTCAAAATGGCTGAACTTGTCAGCATAAGTGAGAAACATGAGTACCAACATAACGCCACAAAAAGAATCGAAAATCAAATATACGTAACCCAAGGAAATTCAAAATTCATGATACTTTTTGAACAGACCTCGTACTACTGGCGAATGATTTTTTTTTTAAATTGTAGTGAAGAAATAAAAGTCACAGGTACTAAGATTAGATGAATAGGAGGATGTCTGGGGAACGGCACAAATAAATTTTTCCGGAGAAAACAGGGGACGTTATTATCCAATTGTCTACAATATCTGATTTGACAAAAAGAACCCTTTTTATGAATATTTTAAGGAGCTTAAATGTTAATCGATGTTTTGACCTCACTCATTTGTAATTTTCATTAGTTTTGTATACTGAAAACCTTGCTGGGCTAGACTCTCCAAAAATGCTTTATTCAACCGACAAAACGTATCCTCTTAACTATGAATAGTCCCCATTTGACACGTCTCAAATTATCCTAAGTCTAATCATGAGTATATTTACTTTTTTTTGTAATTAATAAACCTCTATAATTTGTTAAACTGAAACTTTCCTAACATAAAATAAGAATATCTAAATTTTAAAATTTCTAATAAAATTAAAAGGTTTTTATTTTCGCACAAATTGTTTAAGATTTCTGATTTATAATAAATACTTTTTTCAAAAATTCCTTAAAAATGTAGAAAAGATGACGTTTTGAATATTCCAATTTATATTTAAAAATAAACAGAAAAAATGACACTAGAGGTTAATCGATCTTAATCCCCAAATCTAATTCCAGTTTTATATAAATTATATGACATCGGAATGAAGTGCGCATTAGAAAAATAAACTCATCAATAATAAATATAGAATCACACAAGTGTTATTAGAAATATTTGCGAAACAAAACCAAACGGATAGAAAAAGCTCTAATTGTGAATCAGGTAACAAATCAGGCCCAGTCAGTCTTATAAAATTGTTAGTCGTGCTACCGACTACAGCGCCAGCACGTTTTTGGCAGTGCGCTGAAATAATTTCGAAAATAATCAACCACAAAAAAAATTCACTTATTCTCGATGAAAGATGAAAATATATTTTGTATTATTAGAGAAGATTCAGAATTTCATTTGTTGAAATTAGAAAAAATTTGTTTAATCAGAATTAAAAACGTGTCCGAATCCGATCAGCTTTGGGGTGGTAAAGTTTACAAATGCATTCGCTGTGTTGTGTGGCTTTGATGTTGCTCGCCCAGCATAGGAGATATTCTTTCAACGTTTCTTCTAAGAAATTTCAAAGCGTACAAAATTAAACAAATTTTTTCCCACATTTTAGCTTTCTTATAAATAACACAAAATATTCTTATTGAAGGACATCACATTCACCCTGACCTCTCCTTTGAAAATGGAAAGAAGCTTCCTCACCCGTTTATAAGTACGCCACATCATGGTGGTGGTAGTCATATTAGCAAGTGCGCTTACATAACGTATCTATATTAGAATATTTTTATTTATCTAATTTCGAAAATATTGGCGTTCTTCGTAAAAAGTCGAATTTGTTTTTCTTCGTTGATGATTAAAGTGAACGAAATTTTGTTTTGATAAAAAAAAAACGCTGAAGACTACACAGCAACAAGGCTTCTTGTTTTGTTTCTGAAAATTATTTTCCATTAGTTCAATGACCGATTTTGTAATTTGAAGAAAACAACAATTTGTATTTTTATCTTATTTTTTTTTCGAATATAAAAATCCAAAAAAAGAAAATTTATTTATTTCGAATTTCTTTTTCGGTCTAATATCACATGTACGAAAGCGTGGATAGTTTTCACAATTTGGCGGCTGATAACATTTTCTACAATATGCTAAGTTCCAAATTTCATGTACTATATATATTTTTACATCTTAAATAATTATTTCCAATAGTAAAAAGAAAATATCTTTTTTTTATCCATACTAAAAAGGTAAACGGTTCGTTATAAAAGATTATCCATTTCTAAGTTTTAAAAGTGTATGTCAGTTAATAATTGTCAAATAACGGGTAATTTGTTAAAGTGTTTGGTTTAAATTAATGCTTGCCTTTTAGTTGGTAAGGATTATTTTATATAAATTATGGCCACGACTACGTTTTAAGTGATCCATGCGAGAGATCCAATTTTGTACGACTTTTACGAGCAACTCGGCTGGGATCTCGCTAATAACATGTGTAATGTTGTCTTCCAAGGCTGCAAGTGACGCTGGCTTATTGACATATGTGTAGACCTTAGATAAAAGAAGAACTGGATAGGCCTCTACACAAAAATTCTGTCCAAATTTTGTTGGCAATACATTCATAGAACGCACCGACATGCAATACAACAGAAACGGCGTAAATCATTGGGGGCCAATTTAAAAGTTCAGTATGCGATTTAAGCGGTTCAATAAATTTTAAATTTCCATAATTGTTTTGATCTTAAATAGTAATAAATATTTTTTTGAACTTTTAACAGATTAAATTTATCCACTTATCAATAAGCACATCGTAAAAAAATCAAATTTATTGATGTAAAGGGTTATTCAAATTGTGCTTTGGAAAGTTAACTTCAATAGAACACAAACTACATTCCAAATTCTAACAATCTACGTTCCAAATTTATGTTTTATATTGAATTAACCTTGCCATTATATATAAATATAAAAAAATTCTAATATCTAAAACAAATATTCTTGCAGAACTCGATATTTTTGAGATAATTTTTTAAAGACTTCTTCTCTGTAATTCTGCCCTCATTTATGCGTAAAAAAGCAGATTTTTTAATATTGCGGGTCTCTTTGTTTGAGGGAATTAGTTTTGTAAATATGCAATAAAACACAGTAGTTTTTTTTTAAGTATTTATTTATTTATTATATATTTTCATTTTATTTATTTCACTATATATTATTTATTAAAACAGAATTTTTAAAGTAGAAAAGAGTATTTAAAATATGAATTGTAAGTTATTTGATTAAATGAAAGCAATTATGTGCACAATAAGAAGTTAATCGTTAAGTATTTAAAGCAAAATTATACATCAACTTTTGTTTTTAAATTACAAGTTAAATGAAACAAAATAAAATACAATAGAAATATATTCGTACAACTTACTGTTTCATTTTCAACCTTTTCTTGATTTGATAGCGGTTGCCCGATTTCCTACAAAAATTATTTCAATGCGTTATAATTTTGCAATTATTAATTGTGTAGTATTAAAACTTACCGTGTGGCTATTCCATATACCAAATACAGAAGGAATAGCGTTTCTTTGCAATCTGCTCCTGCTCGCTCCTACTTTAATGTCTGCTCTATGAAAGTGGAGCGAGCACACAACGTCCCGATTCTTGGGAATACCGCATGCTGCTGCCACAGTCCACTTTTCCCGTATCCATTTATTTTGTGGGAACCTGTAAAGTTAACATATAAATATACGATCGTCACATTTCCTTTTTCAATTAAGAATTAACATAAAATTAATTGAGATCGTTCATAAACAAATGCGATGTTGACAGTTCCCTTAAATTTTCTTACACACATTTTACATGCACCAGCACTGAACTATTTTCTGGTAAACATTGAACTGTCAACATCGGATTTGTTTATGAACGATCTCAGGTAGACCTGAACGATCTCACGTAGTCCCATAAAAAATAGGCTAGAAGCGTCAACTCGAACGATCTAGGCGGCCAACACACCGGTTCGTAAAGTGAAATAAATTGCTCACCGAACTCATCTCTCAATATGTCCATTGTTTCACGTGCTGTGTGGCATATAGCACCGTTTTGTCGAAACCACATGTCGACCAGATGCAGTTCTTGTATTTTGGGTAAAAAAAATTCGAAATTATCGAGCAAAAGCGGGCGCCATTGACAATAACATAGCGACCAGCGTCATCTTTGAAGAAATACGGACCGATGATTCCAACAAATAGTGTATTTATCTAGGTGCAATTGCAGTTCCTGTTTTGCCTGTGGTTGTTCATTAGATCAAAGGTGGCGTTTTGTTGAAACCACATGGCGGACCAGATGCAGTTCTTTCATTTTGGACAAAAAAAGTTCGAAATCATCGTGCGATAGATGGCGCCATTGACGGGAACGTTACTTGAATTAAAAATATATGTTTTTTAGCTTAGGATATTTATTTATTTGAATATATATATACTACAATAGAAAAAATTATATAATACCATCCAACTGTGCTTATAAAATTAGCAAAGATTATCGTATTATTAAAAAATTATCTAAATTAATTGTTGAGATATAGATGATTTCTTAGCTATAAAATAAATGAACGTTCAAATAAATAAGACTTTTCCATTTATAATATCCATAAATAATTGCTGTTTATATTTAATATTATTGTACTATCAGGGGGCATCAGCTTTTTTTTACTAATTTTAATATCTATAAACTTGTAGATATAAAAACTATCGATATATAAGTACATATACTTTAAAGCTGAAACCTCAATCGCTTCCGTAACGAAATAATTTAAGGAAAACATTTTTTTTAAATTTTTATGTCAGTAATTTTTCAAAAAATCTCAAATTTCCTTAAACTTAAACTTGTATAAGTTCTAAAGGTTATAATGGGAAGTTATTTTTAAAGATTTCTATTCGACTCCTGATATGGCTTTGAATTTTTTAATGAAAAATATTAGATTTTTGAACTTTTCTCCTTCAAAATAAGACGAATTATACTAATACGAGGGTCGTTCAAGAAGTCCTTAGAAAAAGATGGAAAAAGACTGTTTTTAAAAAAAAAAAATTTTATTTTTCAACAAAATCTCCTCATAGCTCTACACACTTTTCCAACCGTTTTTCCAAAATTTTTATCCCGTCCAAAATATAGGATTTCGGAAGTTCTGCAAAATACTCATCCGTTTGAGCAATCACGTCCTCGTTGGAAGTGAACCGTTGTCCGCCAAGCCATTTCTTCAGATTGGGGAAAAGAAAATAGTCACTCGGGGCCAAATCTGGTGAATAAGCGGGATGCTGCAACAATTCCATTCTCAATTCCACAATTTTGGCCATGGAAACAGCGCAGGTGTGCACACGCGCATTGTCCTGATGCAAGAGGATTTTTTTCTTCTTCAGATGGGGGCGTTTCTCCTTGATTTCCTCACTCAACCGTTGCAATAACGACGCGTAATACGCTCCTGTTATTGTTTTTCCTTTTTCCAAGAAGTCGATAAAAATGATGCCCTGCGAATCCCAAAAGACCGTGGCCATCACCTTGCCGACCGATTGCACAGTTTTTGCCTTCTTCGGAGCCCGTTCACCCTTGAAAATCCACTGTGATGACTGTCTCTTCGTTTCTGGAGTGTAGTAGTGTATCCAGGTTTCGTCCACAGTGACATATCGACGAAGAAATTCGGCAGGATTACGATGAAAGAATGCCAACATAGCCTCAGAGTCCACTACACGATTGCGCTTATTCTCCTCTGAGAGCAAACGCGGCACCCATCTTGCCGAAATTTTTTCACAGACAATTTTTCATGCAAAAAAAAATGTGATATGCCCGTGGCCTCAACTAATTCGCGCACTTTAATTCGCCGATCGTTCAAAATCAGATCTGGGATTTTGTCGATGATTTCAGGAGTCGCAAGCACAGGTGCAGATGTGCCATGAACTGCATCCAACTCGGCTTTGATTTCTTTAGGGCTTAAGCCTTTCAAATGGAGATGTTTGATGACAGCCCTAAACTCGCTTTTTTCCATTGTTATGCACAAATAAATTTCGTCAACTTTAATCGACGATACCTACGCTATGGATCGAGCTGAAATTTTGACAGCTTTTCTGTCGATAATGCTACTTACAAAAAAAAATCTTTACCGATACTACTAGCGCAATTTCTTGAATTTTCTAAGGACTTATTGAACGACCCTCGTAATATTCTGACTGAAGAATTTTTTTCTAAAATATATTACAATATATAAATTGATATTTTTTAGGAGCTTTCTATTCAGTGACTTATTTTAAGAGTATAAGGGTTGCGGGAAGTTTGCTTGCGAACTTATCCGTTTGAATGAAAATGTTTCTTACTGTTCATAATGATTTTTTATTTTTTTAGAAAAGTCGGCATGAATAGGGTTTTTTTTATTTTATTGTAAGGTTTTCTTAGACAAGAGCCAGAGGCCGTTATGTAGCGCCATGACCATGAGCCCATTTGGGGCCTACATGCTACGTGTTGATTAGCATTGCTAGCTTGCCTAATGAAATTGGTTAATAGTTTGTGGGAGGAAGCAATTAGAAGTGGTTAAATTTTATAGAGCATATTAGTTTCCTTTAGAAAATTAAAGAGAGTTGTTGGTACTAGGAGCTCTACAATAGAAGGAGTCCTATTCAAGAAGAAATTCTGGATTAAGTGACATTCATTTAAAATATGGGGAATGGTGAGTTGAACACTTAGATTAAAGAAGTACTGGATAGGCCTCTACACAAAAATTCTGTCCAAATTTTGTCGGCAATACATTCATAGAACGCACACACATGCAATACAACAGAAACGGCGTAAATCATTGGGGGCCAATTTAAAAGTTCAGTATGCGATTGAAGCAGTTCGTTTAAAACCATTTTAATGTGTGATATCATTTACACATACACGTATGCGTATAGAAGTAGATTTTTAATATTGCGGGTCTTGTTTGATGAAATTAGTTTTGTAAATATGCAATAAAACACAGTATTCTATTTTTAAATATTTATTTATTATGTATTTTCATTTTATTTATTTCACTGTATATTATTTATTAAAACAGAATTTTTAAGGTGGAGAATAGTATATAAAAATATGAATTGTAAGTTATTTGATTATATGAAAGCAATTATGTGCACAATAAGATGTTAATCGTATACAACATTAAAGGAAATGCTTTAAAACTAAATTACAATCTGAAAAATTTAATGTACTTAAAAAATTAATAACTAATATCCTTAAAAAAAAACCAATATTATGTAGTAAATGCATTATAATATGGTCTAATAGAGCAATCAAAACAAATTTATTTAAATAATAAGCTTACCGAAGAATAAACTTTATTTATTATAACACAATGAAAACAGCAATGGAAAATAGACAGAAAAATTCGGTCCCTTAAACTTTCTTACACACACTTTATATACACCGGCACTGTCCTATTTTATGGTAAACATTGAACTGTCAACATCGGATTCACAAATGACAAAGCTAACCCCCAAGTCTCCACTTTCATGGAGAATTAAAGTTTTCAAACTCTCCGAAAGTCTAAAAAATTGAGGCGGTTTATATTTGATTGATATTTACGAAATGTATAATAAACCTAAAATAGAATTCCATTCCGTATCAAAAGATTGTACAAAAAATAAAAATTACCTATTTTTTTTTTTTTTATTTGACAGGTTTCATTTCTACATTATACATTATACACATAGTCATGAGACACAGTCGCTCCTATGGAGCATATAGCGGCACAGAGAATACACGTCTCTAATTGGTGGTAGAAGGCTTCTTTATTGGCGTCATTCTCTACTTCAGTTGGGGCATAGCATTGCACGATGGTGATGTTTCGGAACTTCGAGTGGAACCTGGCTGTCAGAAGGCGGTCGGAGACCGGTTTGTAGCCCATGAGAGATCTCTTTGCGTTGGCTGATAGGATTAATCCGACTCCACAGTGGTGTCCACTGTCGTTGCCGCTGTAGATGAAGTGTTCACCCGTCTGCGTTGCGAGGATTCCTTGATGTTTCCACCTTGTTTCGGAGATTCCCAGTATGTCGAGATTGTAGCGTCGCATTTCGGAAGTAGCTTGCGCCAGACGAGAAGTTTGGGAGAGAGTCCGCACGTTCCAGGTACCCATTCGAGTTGTTCGGTGAAAGCCAAATGTCGTTTTGCCTGAGGTATTGTCCGGATGATTACTCTTGTGCTGTTTCATGATAAGATGTTTTTTATGGCTTGCGGCTTATCAGGCCAGCGAAGCAACCCCCAGTGACGTTGGGGGACCCTACGGACTACATATGTAAGGCTTGTAGTCGGCCTCTCACCCCGGCACCAATGCCGAGATGGCGGCAGCGGGAATCGAACCCGCTACCTACCTGCGACACGCGGTTTTCCAAGTGGTCATCCATCCGAGTACTAACCACGCCCAGTCCTGCTTAACTTCGGTGATCTGACGAGAACCGGTGGATCCAGGATGGCACGGTCGCAGAAAAAAAAAAACAACCTATCGTTGTATTTAAATTGTATTTTTGTTTCCAGTAAGTGAATTAAAATAAATATAAATTATGCTTTTGCAATTTAATAAATTTGCATTACGACACATAGATGGCAGTGGGTGTCATGTCTACATAAAAATTTTTTGACAGTCATATCCCCCTAGTAAAAATTTGTACACAAAATTGCGTATACATATACGGTAAGGGCCTATCCAGGTTTTCTTTAATCTAAGGTTGAACATCACAGGAATGGCATAATGGATGAGGTTGGTTA
Organism: Atherix ibis; assembly: GCA_958298945.1. Taxonomy (NCBI): domain Eukaryota; kingdom Metazoa; phylum Arthropoda; class Insecta; order Diptera; family Athericidae; genus Atherix; species Atherix ibis. The sequence continues at coordinate 118,359,853 of OY282606.1, forward strand.
CCGAAAAGGAAATCATGGGTAAGTCCCCAATCTTTAAAATTTTGAGACGTTGCCCATTCACTTCGGAATGATTGTTGACTAAACCCGTCTGATGTTAGACCAATGTGTGGAAAGAATTATTCTACCGTTGGTCTAATCAGTTTGTCTACGCATGGCTAAAGATGTTAAGTGCCATTTGGTTAGTATGTGTAGATGTGGCAAGTTTATATGTGTAAGTTGATACTGTCATCGTATATTGTTAAAATAACATGAAAAAGGTATTTTCCTACAATTCTCTGAATGGTGCTGTAGAAGAGGGCGAATTGCTGTATAAGACGACAAATTGCAGTTCTCTTTCGTATTTTTCTAAACTTAAAGGTTTTGGATCTTAAAATATCTTTTAGAAGTTGCTGGTTTTCTGGATTTTGACTCCGGATTTTTCCAGACTGATTTTATTCTTCAAGCTGGAGATAGGCAGACTCGTCATGTAATAGAAGAGTTATTTTAAAAAGTTGTTGGTTTAAATTCACCGCTCAACCAAAAATCAGGTTGAGCTTTAAGACTAAAAAAGTTGTTGGCAATGAGATTGGGAAAGAAAAATCAACTAGGCCCTGTAAACTATTAGGGCAAGAACCGTGTTAACAGGCCCATCGAATAAATCATAAAACTCATAAGTTTAATTTTAATACTGAATCCATTTTCAATATCTTTTTTTTTGTTATTTATACAAAAATCTATTGTAGCGTCAATAACAATATCAATCAAAAAATTTAAACATAATAGAAAATGCCGTCGATGTTCAAGTGCATACATAAAATACAGCAAGAAATTTAAGCATCTGGCAAATTTTGTAAAATACACAAATTAAAGCCAATTGTCGAAATGAAGGTAATTTACAAAATTTCATTGAAATCTAAAAGAAAAAGGTAAAAATGAGACTGAAGATCGCACTCATGCCATGTGAGAAATGAACTTTTTTTTGCAAATCAGTCCATACTTTTGGCCACAGCACCAATATTTTCACCCGAAATTAATAAATTATTTGTATTTTCATATTAAACAGCTTATTATTATCTCAGATAGTCAGTGTAGTTGACTAAAAAAAAATCACACAGTGATCAAAAGACAATTCTTTCAAAATAAATTACTAATCATAAAAAGCTTGGATAAGTTTGAAGCTTTTTGTAGTTATGTATCGCTCCATGACTAAATTCTCCAAAGCAGTCACTTAAAAAAAAAAAATAGAGGTTAACATCTTTAAAAATAATTTTAAACATAAAAATAACAATTATTTAAAGAGAGTCTATCCAAGTTGACGTACCCTGTAAAAACTTTTTCTAGACTTCCGATTAATACAAATAGTCTTGAGAAGAAGAGAATAGTAGAATTTCGTTAAATAAGTAGCAGGATTGCTCCTACTTGAATTTTTTCTTTTTGAAAACTAGAGAAAATTGAAACAGATTCTCACATTCTTATATAATTTTGATTAATACCATTTCCACCATTGATAAATTACTAGGAATAAATTTTCCAATAAAGAAAAGAATTTGGCAAAATAATCTCTTTTTCGAAATATTATCATCACGTAAGACTATTGGTACTGAAAGCAATTTTTCAATGTCAAAAGTTCTGACCTTGACGTGCACTTTTATTCACTGCCATAAATAAAATGTTACTGTTTTTAGAACTTTTAATATTAAAACAATATATTACAGCACATTCTTGTTATTAACCTTGTTTACTTGGAATAAACAGTTCAGACAAACAAAGGATCTCCTGTCTGTCATTGGCATTGAATTTTTGTTGGCAATTATTTACTTTGTTAATTAGCAGCGCAAGTTCGAATATAATTAAAATAGTCTAGCCCACCAATACAGGAAATATGATGATTATTTTCTTATTCCAAGTAAGCTTGTAGACAATAAAAAATAATGTTTTTATGCTATTTGAATTTACATATGTTATTTTTGTATACAAAATGTTCTTAAACAAACGATTTTCTTATTTGACAATATATAAAAATAAAAAAATAAAAATGTTTCCGATGTAGAGGAGAGGGCAGTCTAGATAATATAAATTTGTTTTATTGGTCGTATGAAAATACTAAAATAAAATGTCCTATTTGTTAATGTATCTATAGTAAAAAAAAAATTCTAATAAAAAAATATATCACCAACAAATATAGAAGAACTTCCTTTAGTTTCCCAAACTATATTGAAATTGTTGGAATTTCGAATATAAAAAGAAAAAACAGAACTTGTGACAAATTTTCAATATGACAAATATTTAGAGGGCGGAAGGGGTAAATACCAAATTTAAAAATATACATCCCCTCTGTAGACGATAAGAAGTGATGTTAAAGAGAGAGATAGAGAGATATATAATGAAAAATGATTATTTCCTAATTTCAAGCGCTTCGGTAGAGAGAATTTTGAAGAAAAACTTATTATTTTTAACGGAAAATGAAATTTTTTTTGTATAAAATAATGAAAAATTGTTTATATTTTCTTGTTTAGTAAAAAAAAGTTTTGGCAGAAATTTGGTAGACAGAGGATGAGGGAGGGAGAAATGTCAAAAATAATCTATTGAAAAAAAGCATCAAGATATAAACTTTTAGCTATTTTCTTGTATATTTTCCAATATTTCAAATCAGACATTTTCAAATATATTTTGACTAGAATAAATTTTTTTCAAGTAATTTTCTCTCAAGTGAGTAAATGAAATTTTCATGGTATTTTTCGTTAGAAAAATTTTAAAAACTATTTTCTTATTACTTTAATCATTGTCTTATATCAGATAATTATTATAGTAGAATAACGTTAGTAAATATTATTTTAATCAAGTGCAGGGTGTTTTTTTCGAATTTATTTTTTAAACTTTATTCCATTTTTAAGCATTAGATTTTACCAAAATAAATACTTGCCATTTTATAAACCCTTTCTTTTTTTCGATAAATCCCCCAAAGGTTTTTAAGAAGAATACAAAAAGGACTCACTTTTTAATCTGATTTTTCTTTTGAAAATATGGAAGGTGATATCCTTAGTAAACTAAATTATGGGATATTTCCAACTTCTTAGTTTTCATTTATATTGCGAATTGTAGGCAATTAGTACAGCACTAGAGGATGTCAACTAAAATTTCTAATAGCAGACACTTAGAGCATTTTTTTCGTGATTCATTAAATGATCCATTTCTGGACAACAAAGGACACAACCTATGCTGAATAACAGTAATATCGAATTGTATATAATATTTTTTTTCATGATTCATCCGGGTTATACGAGGTCTGTTCAAGAAGTATCGCGAATTTTGTTTTTTTTTCAAAAAGCATTTTTTAATTCATGAATATCTATTTTGCTCTCTTCAAAGTAATCCCCACCCGATATTATACACTTGTGTCAACGTTTTTTCCAATCCTCGAAGCATTTAACAAAAATCATTTATTGTGATCTTGTTCGGCTCCTCCTTCGATGCCGTCTTTTTCTCCTCAACCGTAGCGTAGCGTCGTCCTTTCTTGGGGCTCTTCAGTTTTGGGAACAAGAACACAGGGGCTAGATCTGGGGAATACGATGGCTACGGCATAATTAGTGTGTTGTTTTTGGCTAAAATGGCAAAAGCCAATTTTTGTTCTTCCATAAATCCGGGCGTTTCTGGGGGATTGCTTCGCGCAACTTTCGCATAACCTGCAGGTAATATTCCTTATTGACCGTTCTACCCTGTGGCAAGAACTCATGATGTACCACGCCCCTGCATTTTGAAGAAAACTGTAAGCAAAACCTTCACATTCGACCGAACTTGGCGGTTTTCGTCGTTCACATCTTCTCGGCCCTCTGAGAACATTTTGTACCACCGATATATGTTGCTTCGGTACAAGGTTGCTTCACCATATGCCATAGTCAACATTCGAAATGCGTCCGCGCAATTAATTTTGATTTTCACACAAAATTTGACACAGATTCTTTGATCTGTTTTTTGGAATGGGCGAAAATCGAGGACGAGCCAAAACACGTGCAAGCAACGCAGCTGTCAAAAATTAACTGAACATTCAAAATAGCCGAATTTGTCAGCATAATTGAAAAACATGAGTACCAATATAACGCCACAAGAAATCGAAAATCAAATATACGTAATCCGCGGAAATTAAAAATTCGCGATAGTTTTTGAACAGACGTCGTATGCGTGTTTGGATAAGGCCACGTGGCACAATCCTCCTGGCTCCAGTGCCTACAGTAATACCCAATTCACCTTTTTTATTAACCAAATGTCATATGACATTTTTGGCGTTTCGTAGACAAAAAACCGGACAATTTTTGTCTACTCATTGGCGTTCTATCAATAAGCCAGTCTACTCTATGTTCTTGCCGCAATTTTTGGATCAAAACCTTATCAGAATTCGAAATTCAGTTTTTGAAAATCACCGTCGTCCCATCTTCCAATCCTGTAGCGTTCATTTAACAATTGCATTTCCAAATCCTTTATGTAATTTTCTTAAATAAACTAATTTACTCTATAAAATATAATAAAATGTAAACACTCCTAATTAATCTTAGATGCAGTTTTTCTTAGAAACAAGGCTAAGTTTTCCCGCACGTAACATGTAGTAGCCAAAAGGCCTTATGGTTGTGGCTATTTTTTTATGGCCTCTATCACATGTCTAAGAGACTTTCCAAACAAACATAAAATGTTGTCCCTTAATTCTCTACAGTAAAACTGTCAATGCTGTTGCTCAGCTAAACGTGCGTGCAGCTAACGCAACCGTTAACGTTTAGTGCACGGCTCTTCATTTGCAAATAATCACGTGCGTTCAAAAAACCGCAATGGATAACGCACAAGACGTCAACGCACGCAGCACGAACGCAATCGTTAACGTTTAGTGCACGGCTCTTCATTTGCAAAAATAGTTACGTGCGTTCAGAAAACCGCAACGGATAACGCTAAGTTAAACACACAAGACCTCAACGCACGCAGCGAAATAGCCTTGCATTTTCGACGACTTCATTGGATATTTTAAGAACGAATAATCATGCAAATTCTCCATAAAAAACAAAAATTTTTTGAAAATTATTGTTTGATTTTGTTAAAATATATATTAAAAATATTCTAAATGTAAAAATAAATCAACAAACATATAATTAATAAGAATTATTTAATCAAAACAAAAAAAAATACTAGAACATTTTTCAAAAATAATTTAATTTTGACACTTTTTAAAAAATTCTCACTTTAAAAAAGTTATAATAAAATTTTTTAAAAAAATGACAAATAAATATAATCAACTTAATTTATTTTGTTTACTTTTTGTGATGTGCAAGCAAAACTGCAAATGCCATAAATATCTTAAGAAATGAATGTTTTAAAAAAACAAAAAATTTATAAAATTTTCAAAATGAACAAAAAAAAAGTATTGCTTAAATAAAATTGTTTAATGAAAAAATATTAAGCGGTCTTAGAACTTATTTCAATGGTAATAATTCAATTGAGAAATGTGATAAAAATGTTGTTGTCGCCATCATCGTCGTCGACTTCTGTAAACATCGACTGCAATATGAAAATGCGGTTTCCTTTCAGACCGATCCCAGCAACCGTATCTTACTGTCGGCTCATTTATCTGTCAAATGAATTTACTCGTTAACTAAAACTCTCAATCAAATAAATATCCACAAGATTTATGGACGATCGACCAATCTGGCCAATTGCCAAAAATACCCGAAATTAATTAAACAATGATCCGCAATGAGTTTTCATAAATTCCATGGATGCCATTTCCTCAAATCTACTTACAAAGTGTGAATTTGTTTATCGAATTAGATGAATAGAAAATCTGCATAATGTTTCAAAGTTGTTTATAAAAATTTACAAGCATTTTCAAATCACACCTATGCAGGTTAAGTTTTCTTAATATGTATTCATCATTTAGGGGAGATTTTCTTAATAATTCAAAATTAAATTTTTAGGAATTTTTCCAACCTACGAATTTTAGGACCCCAGATTATCCTCTGTCAAACTATAATCTTTACTACCACTTAAAAGAATTATTTCTAGATACTATTTTGTATGATGGATGAATGAGGTGATTTAGAGAATTTGTTATAAGGAATTTTATTAGTATTTTTATGTAGGAAAACAAATAAAGATAGCTCAAGGAAACATCCCATAATATGCCTACGATTTTCTTGTAGATTAATTTGTATTTATAGAATTTTCTATTCTACACTCAGAATTTAACTATCACGATAAATAATATGACATCTTTTCATAATGGCGATGACCCAGAAAAACAACATTTTTTTTATCAATCAAATGTGATGTTCTCTTTGAAATCAAGGACTGGTATTTGGATCGTCTTTAGTCGTCATACAAAGAGATCGGAACAAAGACTTTAATTGGGTTCTCTTTTTTTTTAGCAAAAAACATCAAAAAATTAATGTTATTTTTATAAAGTGGAAAATATTTTTCATCTCAAAATATTCTACTGTCACTCGAATATTCGAATGGAAAATTTCTCTTTCACTTTCGATGGAAACCAAATGATTTTATATAGTATGCCTGGATTAGACTCAAAGATTATCCATTTTTAAGTTTAAAAAGTAATAATTATCAATTTGATATATTATTAATAATATTATTTATTTAGATTGAAATAAAATATTTTTTTGCAAAATTTTCTGTGTCGAATTTTTTTAGAAACTGTCTCAAAATCGATCTTTTAATATGTCCCAAATTATTTTATTATTTTTTTTGTTATTTTTTCCAATATATTATTACTATTTTTAATATACGAAAAAGTGTAATTTTTATGAAATATTTTGTGAGTTAATGTTTAGAAATTTTCCGAACGAAAGCTTTTTAGAAACTTTCCCAAAAATGATCCCAGAAAATGTCCCAAATTATTTTTTTTTATTATTATATAATTTTTATTTGACCTTTTAAACATTTCTTTTAGCAGAATTACTCTTACATAAATTTTATTAAAAATTTATTTCCTAAAAAATGATCCCATTGATTTGTCCCAAACTATATATTTCTTTATAGTATTTTTTTTTTAAATTTTAATATTTTCGAGGAAAATATTGTGCCCTTTTTATCAACTTTGTAACCAAATATTTTTTTTACAGAATTTTTTGTGTCAACATTTTTTTAAAAAGTTTTTAAAAATTAATCCATTAATATGTCCCAAATTATTTTATTCTTTTTTTTGTTATTTTTCACAAAATATTTTTACTATTTTTAATATACGAAAAAGTGTAATATTTATTAAATATTTTGTAAGTTAATTTTTCAGAAATTTTCCGAACGAAAGCTTTTTAGAAACTTTCCCAAAAATGATCCCAGAAAATGTCCCAAATTATTTTTTTATTTTTCATTTTTTTTCTTTTAATATTTTTACTGATTTTAATAGAAAATATGATATAATATTTATTTGATCTTTTAAATTCTGCTTTATGCAGAATTACTCTTACATAAATTTTATTAAAAATTTATTTTCTAAAAAATGATCCCATTGATTTGTCCCAAACTATATTTTTCTTTATAGTATTTTTTTTTTAAATTTTAATATTTTCGAGGAAAATATTGTGCCCTTTTTATCAACTTTTTAACCAAATAGTCTTTTTGCAGAATTTTCTGTGTCGACATTTTTTCTGTCTCAAAATTGATCCCTTAATGTATCCCAAATTATTTTATTCTTTTTTTTGTTATTTTTTCCAAAACATTTTTACTATTTTTAATATACGAAAAAGTGTAGTTTTTTGTAAATATTTTGTAAGTTAATTTTTCAGAAATTTTCCGAACGAAAGCTTTTTAGAAACTTTCCCAAAAATAATCCCAGAAAATGTCCCAAATTATTTTTTTATTTTTCATTTTTTTTCTTTTAATATTTTTACTACTTTTAATAGAAAATATTACATAATTTTTATTTGATCTTTTAAACTCTTCTTTTAGCAGAATTACACTTACATAAATTTTATTAAAAATGTATTTCCTAAAAAATGATCCCATTGATTTGTCCCAAACTATATTTTTCTTTATTGTATTTTTTTTTAAATAATTTTTATATTTTCGAGGACTTTTTTTATCTACTTTTTAACCAAATATTTTGTTTGCAAAATTTTCTGTGTCGACATTTTTTTAGAAACTGTCTCAAAATCGATCTTTTAATATGTCCCAAATTATTTTATTCTTTTTTTTTGTTATTTTTTCCAAAATATTTTTACTATTTTAAATATACGAAAAAGTGTAATTTTTATTAAATATTTTGTAAGTTATTTTTCAGAAATTTTCCGAACGAAAACTTTTTAGAAACTTTCCCAAAAATGATCCCAGAAAATGTCCCAAATTATTTTTTTTATTATTATATAATTTTTATTTGACCTTTTAAACATTTCTATTAGCAGAATTACTCTTACATAAATTTTATTAAAAATTTATTTCCTAAAAAATGATCCCATTGATTTGTCCCAAACTATATATTTCTTAATAGTATTTTTTTTTTAAATTTGAATATTTTCGAGGAAAATATTGTGCTCTTTTGAAAAGTTTTTAAAAATTAACTCATTAATATGTCCCAAACTATTTTATTCTTTTTTTTGTTATTTTTCCCAAAATATTTTTACTATTTTTAATATACGAAAAAGTGTAATATTTATTAAATATTTTGTAAGTTAATTTTTCAGAAATTTTCTGAACGAAAGATTTTTAGAAACTTTCCCAAAAATGATACCAGAAAATATCCCAAATTATTTTTTTATTTTTCATTTTTTTTTCTTTTAATATTTTTACTACTTTTAAAAGAAAATATTACATAATTTTTATTTGATCTTTTAAACTCTTCTTTTAGCAGAATTACACTTACATAAATTTTATTTCCTAAAAAATGATCCCATTCATTTGTCCCAAACTATATTTTTCTTTATAGTATTTTTTTTTAAATTAGAATATTTTCGAGGAAAATATTGTACCGTTTTTATCAACTTTGTAATTAAATACTTTTTTTGCAGAATTTTCTGTGTCGACATTTTCTTAAAAAGTTTCTCAAAATTAATCCAAATTATTTTATTCTTTTTTTTTTCTTTTTTTACTATTTTCAATATTTGAAAAAGTGTACCATTTATTAAATATTTTGTAAGGTAATTTTTCAGAAATTTTCCGAACGAGAGATTTTTAGAAACTTTCCCAAAAATGATCCCAGAAAATGTCCTAAATTTATTGCCGTTTAATAAATGAATAGTATAATAACCAAATAATATTAATAAATTGTAAAAACTTTCTACAAAAGTGGTAATTCTGTTGTGGTCACGTTGTGCACAAAATTTTACTTTCAGCGTTGAGGCTCATTTCTCGCTCGGTGGACATGTTAATAGGCAAAATTATCACATATAATGCTTTAAAAACTCACATGTCGCTCCGGAGATGTTATTGTTTCTACGAAAAAGTGACTATCTAATGTGCATTTTAATCTGAAGATATCATTCGCCCGTATTTCTTTGAAAATGAAGAAAAAGAGATAGGTTATCGTTAATTCTGAACATTATGGACGCCTGATAATACTATTTTTTGGTCAGAACTAAAAATTTGTAATCTGAACTATATTGGGTTTTGGCAAAATGATGCTACAAGCAATTTTGACTTTAGTGCATGAAAAGTTCCCAGGACGCGTAATTTTCAGATTTGCTAATGTCAATGGGCCTCTAAGATAATAAATTTTACACCGTTGAACTTCAGAATATGTAAAAACCAACCATCCATCAACAAATGACCGAATAACACCCAGAAATATTCGAAAAGGTCATTAAAAAAAAATATCTCAAAAAGATCGACTGCTTCAAGATGTCTTGTAGTAATTATTTAATCAATATTATATTTTTTTCCTTAATGTCAAAGTTTATGTAATTTGAAAAAATAAAACATAATCGAAATCAAAATTTTAAACGTATTTTATTTAATATTACTTTCCAAGGCATAAATTGGATAACCTCTTATTTGATCAAAATAAGAAATTCAAAAATACTTTCAGATTTATGCATACTATTACTTAGCATATTTTTAGATTATTCTACAATAACAGAAGAGTCACTTTCAGATATAATTCATAGTTGTACCTGTTTTTGTCGGTGAACATAAATTTATCCTATATTTAATTTTGTAACAACGCCATTTTTATCTAAACCATCAATCAACACTGACATTTTGAATACGAAAAAAAAAATGGGGAATTTTTCCACTTACGAGGAGTATTTTAAGTGAAAAATAAAAAGCAAACTGCAAATGTTCAGATAATTTATACGCTAATAAAACTCATCGTTACAATTCATCCGTGTACCGTTCATCCGTGCACCGTTCATCCGTGCACCGTAGCCGTAACAAAATAATTATCCGAAATAGAAAATGTTCTTAATGCAATCAAAAGAGAATATACGTATGACATTCCTGGTGTGTCCGATATAGTTAGTTATAGTCTCCTTGTGGTCATGCGGTTTGCGATAACATTCCTCCAATTAATATGATTTCAAATGAGATGTGAAATAATAAAATCACCATCCTTTCAGTGGAAACATGGCACATTAATGCCTGCAAATTTATGAACTGAATAAGAAATTTTCTAGGAGCACAAAGTACAAAGCCAACACGTTTTAGGTCCCGCTTACTTGGATTTTCCTTACTTTTTAAATTAAAACCAAACTAAAAGATTCAACTGCGATACGGAATGGACGAGAAAATAGGGTAATTAAAATTTTTGGTAGTCCAACTAATATCACTGGCACCTCAATAATAAATTTTATTCGATTTCCTTCCTGTTCCCTGCGTTCCATTCAACATCGACTGTAAGAACTGTTTTAGTGCTGCTAGTGTGTTGAGTGTCAAATATGGATTGTTGAATATTCTTGAGTGGTGTTCATTTATGGAGATAGTCGGGTTTCCCAAATACCTATCGAATTTAGCGATGACTGGCTATCGTATATTAATAAAGTTCATTCCATATTGGCAAAAATATAAATAATCCTATAAAATTCGACGTTTCTAGCGAATACTATGAAAAGCGAAATTCAAGTGGCTTAATATGAGCATGAATTTAATTCCAATTCGATTACGTAATAGATTTGATCTGCGCTATGGTAGATAGAATTCTTGATATTATTAATAAAGCATTTATCCAATTTACGTTTTGGAAAGTAAAATTAAATTAAATATATTTTTAATTTCAATTTTTATAAAAATTTCACCACTATTATATTGGATATATTTTGCCATTATGTATAAAATATAAGCTATGATTTTCATATACAATAGTTTGATAAGAAAAAGTCGAGCAACATTTAATCGCATGATCTTTGAGGCCAATTGATATCACTAAAACTCAAAATTAAGCGTCTTCTGAATTTTCTCGTAATAAAGCCATAATTTGTACTATGATATAATTATGGAATAATTGGAATTATTCCTTGGGTATTGGATAAGGATGAGGAAAGTAATAGAATTTTGAATTTAAAATGTACAAGAGGAATATTGAATTTCCGCGGGTTACGTATATTTGATTTTCGATTTTTTATAGCGTTATGTTGGTACTCATGTCTCTCACTTATGCCGACAAGTTCGGACATTTTAAATGTTCAGTTCATTTTTGACAGCTGCTTTTTCGACCAAAAACAGCATCGCATTAACATTGCTAAGGAGCTATTGGACTCTGTCCGCGACGACCCAAATTTGCTCTAAAGGATCATAACTGGTGACGAATCATGGGTTTATGGTTATGACGTGGAAACCAAAGCTCAGTCATCCCAATGGAAGCTGCTGCACGAGCCAAGACCGATAAAAGCGCGACAAGTTCGGTCGAATATGAAGGTTTTTCTTACAGTTTTCTTCGATTGCAGGGGCGTGGTGCTTCATGAGTTCTTGGTTTATAAGGAATATTACCTACAAGTTATGCGCAAGTTGCGTGAAGTAATCCCATAAAAACGCCCGCATTTGTGGAAGAACAAAAATTGGCTTTTGCACCATGATAACGCCCTTGGTCACTCATCGTTGCTTGTGCGCGAATTTTTGGCCAAAAACAACACACTAATAATGCCGCAGCCACCGTATTTTTCAGATCTGGCCCCCTGTCACTTTTTTTTGTTCCCGAAACAGATTCTTTGAACCATTTTCTGGAATGGGGAAAAATCGAAGACGAGCCAAAACACGTGCAAGCAAAGCAGCTGTCAAAAATTAACTGAACATTCAAAATGGCCGAACTTGTCGGCATAAGTGAAAGACATGAGTACCAACATAACGCTACAAAAAATCGAATATACGTAACCCGCGGAAATTCAAAATTCGCTATACTTTTTGAACAGACCTCATTAGTCTTGTTACGACCGCACTCAGAGAACACCTTACTTTTCTTGGTTGGTTCGAAGTTTGTGCAAAGTGATGCTCTCACACCCACCATAAGAAAAGAAACCATACCGGAAAACATAAAGGGGAGAATGGTGACACCCAAAGATGATAGAAAAGAAGGAAAAAACGGCAGAAAAATAATGAAATACAAAAATGAACTTTTAATTGTAAAAAAAAAAATCTAAAATTATAATGGAGAGAGTATCTAAATTTGAAGGGGCAAACAAAAAATTTTAAAAATGCAAAACTGACCGACGATTGGGATGGGAGAAAGCTAAATGGTATGTCTCTCCCTGGTCATGCCCCAAAACCACCCATCGGCACTTCTTGGCCAACTATTTATGGAGTGCCCCGAATAGTGTCAGTGTAACAATGATCTCTGTCACTTCTTCTTAAGTTAGAACGCTAACAAAAAATATAAATTCCGCACCAACAAAATTCAAAAATTAAGACCAAAAAAAATTTGATTATCACACGGTCATAGCGCTCAGAATTGACGGTAACGGTCTCTCCTTCTTCATTTTCACACAAATAACTGCCACAAGTAAATATTTGTATAAAGCGACACATTTATACCAAAATTTACTTGCAGCAGTTATTTTTCGCAGATACAATGGCTTTTCACAGTCGCTTGTGGATTTTCAGAACCTCATATATACTAATTTTGTTTATTAACATATCCATCGAGCGAGAAATTTGCTTCATTGATGAAGAAAATGATTTGCTCTTAAACGGCGAGACGTGGCTCAATATAAAATTTTCTACATTATAAAATTTAGCACACAATGTACAATATAATGGCAAGCTTAAAACTAAATAAATTATATCTTAATAGATATATTTATTTGATAGCTTTCAAATTACAGGACTGAACTTTTCAAAACCGAAAAATGGATAAATCGTTAGGAGGTTAATAATCAATAACTTTTTAATAATATTGAAGACAAAAGTAATTTATCAAAGTAATGAGAAGGTAAACGTATAATTTTGTAAATCAGTATTCTTTAAATATATTCACAAAAGGGACGATAGTTTGCTATTTAAAAAATGTTGTAAGCATTTCAACAGAACGACTTGAACCATTTGAGTTTTAAGTGCAGTTGAAATTCGACATTGGTTTTTCCAGAAACGGCGCCCGATTGGTGCTGGAAAAAGAAAATTCTCCGTTCTATTTCCATTCAAAATCGTCCGGTTTCCTGGCAGAATGAATGCAAAGAATTCCAAAGCAAAAACAAATCCACCGAAAAGTGCATACCCTCAAGTTTTGTTGATGCATTCCAAATGCAAGAATTTCAACTGCAATCCATCGACAGCTTGGCACCCTCCAACGCCCACACACCTCATGCACATCAACACCTTTCACATCCCAAAGAAGAATCAAAACAAAACGTCGCAGTTCCCGATTTAGCGCAGTGCTTAAAATGGAAACTAACCGCTACCGTTGTTTGTGTGCGTACACGTACATTCATGTTCACATGATTCACCTTCAACAGCGGCACAGCACGAACGTTAGTGAAAAACAATTTTCACCATCAAAAGGGAAATTCCTTTGGCATATGCATCAGTGTGCGTACGGTCGTCGTGCACTTTTATATTGCCGCAAACCTATTTTAATCAACTTGAATTGTTTGATGTGTGCGTGCTCCTATTTATTGATCGGTTGACGCAACATAGAGAAGCGTCGCCACCAATGCCAGGAACACTGCTCTGGCTGATTGACTGACTCGAAGGTGCGGACTGACTCAGCATGCCAAGAATTTTCCTCCGAGCAGTACGCGAACAATACGAGCCGCCACGAAAATTCGCACAACAAACAGTGTCTCTTCAACAACAAATTCGTCAACTCAGTCAACAGAACGACGTTGAATAGTTTGTTCACAATTGCTAGGAGAAGTGATTTCGAACAGAAAATTTAATTATATTTTGAACAGCTGTGCTCTAGTGAAAATAAATAAACAAAAAAGGAATTTTCTCTATTAAAGAGAATAAGAAAATAAATCAAAGAAAACACGAACTGTGCAATAAAATAATTGAAAATAATAATATTCAATAAAAGGAAGAAAGTGAATTTATATTTTTTTTTGTTCTTAATATTAAGACAAGTGATAATTAGTTTTTGGTTGGTTTTTTTTTTTGCCTTGTTAAGAATATTTGAATTTGAATTATTTCGAAATGAAGGTGAACGCTGGTGAAAATCCTGCCGCTGAAATAGTTGCACGTGAAAATGTTGATCAGCCAAAATCAACTGAAATTCAAGATTTATTCAAAGCACACGAGGGAAATGGAAAAACTGATTCAAATGAAAGGTATTATTTCCTTTGATCAAAATTTGTATAATACACAATCAATTTTTTTTTCCCAATTAATATTATTGATTATTTGTCATCGAATTGAATCTTTTTATTTATGACATTGACATAATTTTTTTTATTCCTCCTCCTCCACTCATGTCGCAATTTTATCTTTTGAAAAACTCTTAAAAAATACAATTTCATTTTGTGTCTATTATCAATATTATTATTAACTCAACTTACTATCTGCAAATATTGCTAAAAATTATTAATTCCTAATGATAAGATAATATATTTTTAATAATAATGGAGATAAAATTAATTATAAGTAAAAATTATTTTTTTTATTAAAATATTAGGTCTAATAAATTTTATTTAGTTAAATTTTTATTTTATAATACTTAAGAGCTGATATTTCATTTTTTTATTATGATATAATTAAATGCTGATGATAGACGGGTATAATTTTTTAATTAGTAACATACATCAATAAGTACTTAATTGAAACATAATTGATTATTTTTTATAAGTGTTAATAATTAGCTTTTCAAATATTTGGTTAATATTTTCTTTAAATTTCTAAAAAAGAAATCCTTTTCTTTTTCTCAAAAAAATGTTTTTGCTAATTTTTTAAACCAAAAATTTTTATGCATTTTCATATTTATAATAATAATAATCGATTATAATGGGCTTATCCAATTTATACCTTGGAAAGTAAAAATATATTAAATTCACATTAACTTCTTATTTAAATTCAATATTTATTTTATTATATTTCCTTAATCTTGCCATTATGTATAAAGTATAATTTTATTTAACTGAGAGCCACAGGACTTTTTGTAGGACTCGATTAATTTGTGGTAATTTTTTAAGAATTGTTGTCACATTTTGATCTGAAAATTTAATTATTAATTGAGGGATGTTGGTTTTCAAATTCTCTAAAATCTAAATAATTCAAATATTTGACTAGGACTATAAGGAAAAGTTCAAGGTTTTAGCATCACAAAATGTCGAAATTACCTGTACTGGGAACTTTCCGCTAAATTAACCCAGAATTTGTCGTGTTGGGTGACTCAACCCAGACAGTAACTTTTTGCAAAAATTCACCCCAGACAGTAACTTTTTGCGAATATAATGGCTTTTGTATAGTCAGTTGTAGGTTTTCAGAGCTTTATAGGTGGTACTTTTAATTATAAACATATTCACCACGCATGAAATGAGCTTCATTGCTGAAAAAAAAAATTGTGCGAAACGTGGCTATGGCAGAATCATCATTTTTGTTAAAAGTTTTTTATAATTATTACATAATATTTGGATGTTAATTAATATAAAATGGCAAATTTTAAACCAAACAATTAAATACATGGAATAAGATATATGTTTGACAATTATCAAATGACAGGACTTTGTTTTCCGAAACGTAAAATCGATAATTCTGTACGATGAAAATTTCCCTTTAGAATAAGAATTTTCAACAATTTTCTATTATTTCCATAAACATTTAGTAAAGAAAATCTCAAGGGTGTATTAATAAATGCTAACAAATAAAATTATCGATTTTATATTAAATAGTAAATGTTGTACTATTTTTTTTATATTTTATTGATTATTCAAGTGTAATGCAAAATAAATTACAGCTTAGTGAGTATGCGATTTAAGTAATTAGAAAAATATTCCAATTTTTATGATTTTATTAAAAACAAGAAAACTCAAATTATTTTTAGCGACACATATATATTTTTTAATATAAAATTTTATTCTTGAAAAAATATCGTTAATTTATATTATACGAGGTCTGTTCAAAAAGTATCGCGAATTTTGAATTTCCGCGGGTTACGTACTATAGGGTTTTCCAATAAGAGTGATATGATTTCTAAGTGACGTTTCGGCCATTTGTAATATGTCATGATTTGTCATTTTTTTTCTTTATTTTATTCAATAATGTTTACAATTTTATAATGGAGAGATATAAGGAAGTACAACATTTACAAATTATTCAATTTTATTATCAAAATAATCGTTCTCCAATTTCAAATTTTCGAAATCATATCACTTTTTTTGAAAAACCCTATATATATTCGAATTTCGATTTTTTTATGGCGTTATGTTGGTACTTATGTCTCTCACTTATGGCGACGAGTTCGGCTATTTTGAATGTTCAGTTAATTTTTGACAGCTGCTTTGCATACACGTGTTTTGGCTCGTCTTCGATTTTTGCCCAATTTCGACCAAAAACAGCTTCGCATTAACATTGCTAAGGAGCTGTTGGACTCTGTCCGCGATGACCTAAATTTGCTCCAGAGGGTCATAACTTGTGACGAATCATTGGTTTATGGTTATGACGTGGAGACCAAAGCTCAATAATCCCAATGGAAGCTGCCGCACGAGCCAAGTTCGGTCGAATGTGAAGATTTTGCTTACAGTTTTCTTCGACTGCAGGGGCGTGGTGCATCATGAGTTCTTGTCACAGGGTAGAACGGTCAATAAGGAATATTACCTGCAAGTTATGCACAAGTTGCGCGGATCAATCGGCAAGAAACGCCCGAATTTATGGAAGAAACAAAATGCTCACGCATTGTTGCTTTTGCGCGAATTTTTGGCCAAAACCAACACACTAATAATGCCGCAGCTACCGTATTCCCCAGATCTGCCCCCCTGTGACTCTCTCTGGTTCCCGAAACAGATTCTTTGATTCATTTTTTGGAATGGGCAAAAATCGAAGACGACCCAAAACACGTGTAAGCAAAGCAGCTGTCAAAAATTAACTGAACATACAAAATGGCCGATCTTGACGGCATAAATGATAGATATGAGTACCAACATAACACCGTAAAAAATTTAAAATCGAATATACGCGGAAATTGAACAGACCTCGTATTTTTGATCATCAAATTGAGGAAAACTGTAAGTTCTTAGCTGATATCAGTTAAGGGTTGTTATAAAATTACTATTTTTAATCTCAAAAATAATGCCTAATATATTCAAGTATAAACATTTAATTCAGTTAAATTTAAGGAAAAAAAAAGTTTTATTAAATATTCTACTAGAAAAAAAAGTCTAGAAATTATGCCATTTATAATAAAATTTAAATAATCAGTAAAAAAAAAATGATGATTTGTTAGAAAGTTTACTAGAATCAACCTAAAAAATGGCTAAACTTTTGCAATGCAAAATTTTCTACATAAAAAAACCGAATGTTATTATGAAATTCACATAAAATAATCATTTGGGGTTTGATACTAAAACGATTACTTTTTTGCTCTTGTGATTATTCGTAACTAAAATATTTCTAATATTAGCAAGTATAAATATTTCCATCATTAATCATTGTTCTATTTTAGAGTATAGTAATTTTTTTTTTGTATTTACAAAATCCACCTACAACATTAATTTTCGATAGTCGTCAGCAGTATGCCATAACGACTGGCAAAATTTTCAGTTAATTGTTCATTTGAATTAATGAATTTTTATTGTAGTTAACAACAATTGTACTGGAACGAATCAATTTGTTCCATTTCCGATTAAAATTTTTTTGTACAAAAATCTTTTCGTTTATTTTCTATTTTTATTCACTACAAAGTAACTATAATTATAGAGTATTTTTTGTTGGCAGAATAAACAGAAAAACATAAAAGAAAATTATTCGAAGCATTCCTTGCAGCAATGTTTACAAAAATTGAATCGAATTCGATTCCGGCTTCAAAGCCAAAAGTGGTCGTATTCATCTACAGCTAATCTGAAAGGAATTTCTTTTACGTGGAAATCTGTTCTTTTCCATAAACAAAAATAGAACTTGGAAAATACTTAAAATTTTCTCTTTGTTTTATTGGAAAATTTCTATTTTTCAAATCTTATTTTTATTACCATCAACAAGTTTAAATGCATGAAGAAAAAAAATTGGAAGGCAGGAAAATTTGTTCAAAGTTCAATATTTTCAACGTAAATATATAAGAATAGTTATGTAAATGAAGAAAAATCTTTTAACAAAATGGAATAGTTGCCAGAAAATATGAAAAATGTTGCATTCTCGCTGTTGAGGTATAGTTCTTCGGGAATCGGAAATAATGGGTACGGCCAATGTAAACAAAACTATTTTGTCTTATTGTGCGTTATTGAATGGATTTGGATTTTCAACAAAGTTTCTAAAAACGGACAATTCTGAATGAATGAAACCACAACAAAATTTTGACTCTTCCATTAAACTTGTCATGTCAAGTCTTAAAATTAGCTCCTTTCCTTAACATCCCATATCCGGTAGACGAATTCCTCAACCCAAAAACCCCATTCGATCGTATCAGTCTAGCTATATACCCTGAACTCTTCTTTGTAATTGTACCCTTGATAATCTGATCACAAAGCACTCGATACTTAATAGAATTTGTCATTGTATCAGTCAAAAATGATGAGAATTTTTCCTGGTCATAAACCGACAATTTCCTGGTCCCTCAACATCCCATTTAAATATGAATTAGAAAATGTCACTTTGGTTTTATTCTTTAATATGAAATTCCAAATTATCCAATTAATCATTTTCATTTCCATTTAATTATATCTTCCGCCTTGGGTCTAATATTTGAAGCCACCACCAGGGCCAAACAATGTTATGCAGACACACTATTAATGTTCTCGTATTAAATATTGTCACAATATTTCGTTGATACCTTTTCATGTTTGAATTGAAATTGTGCCAAGGAATGCACGGCTAGAGAAGCATTACCGCATAATTATATTTACATTTACATTGATATCCATCTAGTAGAATATGTATTACACTCTTCTGTATATAGAATAGAAAAATAGTATTTAAGGCCAGAGAGGAATTTCTCATTTACACAACTATGACTTATCGAAATACTTAGTTTCCGAATGGTCGGGGAGGGAGTACGCTGCGCTGGGCCCCTCAATTTGTGTCCAAATAAATGACGTTCTAGCCAAATGCGTTTGAACACATGTTCATTGGGGATATGGCGTACGCCATCAGTAAAATTTCTGATTTTGAAATATTACAGCAAGTGTACAAAAAAAAAAAAAAATACCATAAACAAAAACAAAAACAAAAAATTTGGGACCATTTGTTTTTGGCCTGTTGAACATTATTATTAAAAGTAAAAGTTTGTTGCTTTGGCAAATACACGTTTTTGTCTGAATTTTGTATTTTTTTTTTCTTTTCTTTTCCTATAATAAATTTTATAGTGTTTTGATATAAACACGATTACAAGAAATTCCAACTATGCAGCAATTTTCTTGAATGAATAAGATATAAATCGAAATATATTAATTGTCTCGTTATTTTAGGAATTTGTGAAACGGTAAGGGTGTGTGGAGGCTTCTGATGAAAGAATTATAGAATGGAATGTGTCCAATTTATATATAAGAAAATATAATTAAAATAAAAACAAAAATAGTTGAAAAATGGAAAATTCGAAAATATTTTCGGAATTATTTCATTAAGATTTTTGGCTACCAAAAATATAAATTTAGATAATCATATTTATTCTAGTTTATTATAATTAGGACAATTTTTTATTAGAAATCTTTTTTGATTAATATTTCCAAAAAAAAAAACAGGATCAAAATAATAGAAAAAAGGACGCGGGGCTTTTTTTAGTAAGAATATCTGCTAAGAAACAGCGAAAAACTAAATAGCACCCAAGACACTTTAGCTTTGATTTAAACCTGTTCCGATCGATATGGTTTGAGCAAAGGATGATTTTCGTAATTTTCCCATCGATCCTGTTATCTTTGAGTGAATGTAAATTATTTAATATTATTTAGCATATCCTTTTTTTGATGATCATAATTGCGATGAGAGACATAAAAAGTGCTGTTAAATTTTTTAAAACCCTTAAGAACTAATGGGTGTGCACGTAATTGCAAATAGCGGGGAAATCTTTGCTCACTCGTCGATTTGTTTGTTTGGATGTAAGGTCACTAGGCCATATGTTCAGGGGTAATCATGTAGCGCGACGACCATGAGGTCATTTGGTGATCTATTAAGTGTGTCGATTAAATGAAATCCGTCATTTTGTAGAGCGTGTTGAATTGTTTAAGAAAGTAAAAAAAAGGGGGAAAACCTCATTTGAAAATTTTTTTGAGTAAGGTGACATTCCGTTAGAATATAAGTGATAGTGAGCTGAACATCACAAAATGGGATCGGTGGCAGGAGTAGAGTTTTCTATCCAAATTCTGAGTAGTTTTAGAGCGCAAAATTTTCGTTATTGTTGTGGAGTAGACTTTTTGAACAATATTTTAAAAGAAACCTTTCGCTATATTATCCAGTTTGTATTTTTGCGAAAGACTAAAGAAAATATTTGCCATTTGGTTAGCAGTCACGATAAGTTAGGAAGTGCTGTCAATATCGGGCAACGGAGATTTTCCCACGTCAAAATTCAGATATGACCTAGAATTCAACGCAAAAATAGGATATATATGAAAAATATAAATGGGAAAGATACGATATATATATAAAAATAAATCCTTTTTTTTAAATAGTATATATAAAAAATTATCTAAAATAAGATCACTCGATGGATTTCGAATGGCTTCAAAAGCTTTCGTGGCTGTCACTGAAGATGATTTTTGTTTCGATAATTTATCCAATTTGAATTATTAAAAATAAATTAATTAACTAGAATTAAAATTTAGATTTTTACTTTATTATTAATAATTATAGATTAAAAGTATAAAATTATTTAACTTGTTATTTTCTTGATTTTTCGCACATTTTTGAAGTAATTTTTGATGACTTTTTCATAAAATTGTGTTTAATTTTTTTTTGAATTGATAAATTTTCTTGAACTTCTCCAGTTGACGTTAATGTTTAATGGAAGTTAGTAAAAATTGTCTTTGGGACATATTTGACTTTCGCACTAATAATTAAAAATTAATAATAAAAATAATTACTATTTAGAAATGTTAAATATTTACCAGGTGTATAAGATTAAATCCGCTGTTTGGTCATAGATGGTGTGAGTGAGCGTATTAAGGGCACGCCATATTTTTTTTATGAGTTTGACATTTGTCAACATTAATCAGTGAACATTGTCAGCAATTTCATACAACAACATGCATTTTTCCTTTGGTAATCATGTCTAAATTTGTGCCAGAAAAAGAGCATATGCGGGAAGTTCTGCTTTTCTGCTTCAATTTGAAGAAATCGGCAGCGGAAGCGCATCGAATGCTTATGGAGGCCTATGGTGACAGTGCTTTATCGGAAACAACGTGCCGAAATTGGTTTCGTCGGTTCAAAGACGGCAATTTCAACTTGTAGGGCAAGAAGCGTGAAAATCCGCCTAGGAAGGTTGAGGACCATCAATTGCAGGCTCTTTTGGATGAAGACGATATCCAATCGCAAAAAGTACTCGCAGAGCATTTGGGTTCTACTCAAGCAGCTATTTCCATGCGTCTGCGTGGCATGGGGAAGATTTAAAAGATCGGAAAATAGGCAGATGGAGCAACGTCAAAACACATGCAAAATCTTGCTCGCCAGACAAAAAAGAAAGTCATTGCTGCATCGGATTGTGACAGGCAATGAAAAGTGGATATATTTTGAGAATCCTAAATGCAAGAAATCGTGGGTTGATCCCGGCCAATCATCAACATCTTCCCCAAGACCAAATCGCTTCGGACGAAAGACGATGCTGTGCGTTTGGTGGAATCAGCAGGGTATCGTTTATTATGAGATGTTGAAACCTGTTGAAACTGTCAATGCCCACCGCTACCACCAACAACTGATCACATTGCACCGTGCTCTGCGTGAAAAAAGGACGGATTATAAACAAAGACATAACAAGCCTTCAAAAATACGTCAAAAATGGCTTGATGAGTGGTTTGGCTCGAAAGAGAAGGAATTTTTTTTGGTGTGGTATCCACAAATTGCCCGAGAAATGGGAAAAATGTATAGCTAGTGAGGGCAAATACTTTGAATAAATTTTTTTTTGTTTCTATGAACTAAAATAACTGTTTTTTTACTAAAAAAACAGCGGATTTAAGCTTATACACCTAGTTGTAGGTGTATTTATTATAATTTATCATAAAAAAATTCCACTTTCCGATTTGTTAAGATTTAGATCTAGAAAATATATTATTATCAAGATGTTCGCATACTTTTGGCATGTAGTGTAAAATTGGAAAGCAAAGAAAATATGAAATTTCTTATTATCCCCTATAAGAAGGCGTATTCAGAGAAAAAAAAATAATCTAAAAAATTCGCTTCTGTTAAGTAATTTCCATTGAAATTTCGCTATCAAAATATTGAACTTGGCAAATAATAAATGAAAAGCCATAACATTAATTACAGAAAGAATTTTTATCCGATCTAATCCAGAATTTGAAGCCAGCACTCATAAGATGATTATGACTGAAATTATTTTTATTTTAAAATTGAATTATCTGAGAAAAAGCACAAAGATAGAAAGACATTCCAACTAAAAGTTTTCCATCCAAAATAAACAAATAAAATGTAACAATAAATTTGCTAAAGTATACAATTTTGTTAATGTTTGGAATTTTCTTTTAAACTGTGTCCTTTTACTTGGAATAAATTTGTTCTAAAAGTAAAATCGTTTTCTGATTTTAAAATCGTTGAGCTTTTATAAAATTGTCCTTGAAAGTTAATTGATAATTATCTCAATTTAAAAGAATTTGGAAAAGTCTCCTCCTTATAACGATGTTGTTGGCAATGAAAAAAATGTTCAAGAAAAATCATGAAAAGTTGTTAAAAGACAGACCGACGTTGAAGGAAGCATCGGAGGCTCCTAAATGAATTCATGGTGGTCGATTCTTTCTCTCTGACAAGGTCACAAGTTTAGCAATTCAATCTTGGACAATCGGTCATTCCCCTCAACCCCTCTTGTCTAATACCAACCACTCGATAAACATGAGCAGATTGATCTACAACAATTCCGACAGAACATCAATGATTAAGAATATATATCGGCAAATCAGAATCGTCTAGGCCTATGGGATGGGATTGAGGACTGAGTTGCACGCCCGACATGGGGAGATTCACGTAAACGAAAATAAGTTGGTGAAAAAATTTCAGGAATTTCTTTGGCAATAAAAGCAAGTGGAACGAATTGGAACACAGGGGGTTGTTCTGATGTTTTCGATGATCTCAATCATGTACAGTCGGTGGCATGCTAATGTCCCTATTTTTCTCTTCAATCACATTTAACTTTTCTTTTCATGAAGTTTCAGCGTGACTATTTTTTCAGTGTGAATTTTTCTTAATGTGTGAGATGGGTTTGTCGGCGGCGAGTACTCGTTCCTTGTGTCCACTTTTAGTTGGAAATTATTTTTAGAAATTAAATGAAAATTCTATGCCATCGCCATAAAATTATTTTCTGCTATGGTATGCTATGATAATATGCTAATAACCAGCATGAAATTCATTTAGATCGCACACCTTTTATATTATTTCGCGCGAATAGAAATCATCTTTAAATAGCGCTCTAAATAGTTACACACAAAATTGTGGCACTTCTGTTACCTATCCGGACACTACACAGTAGTCTCTGGTGTTTAGTGGACACTTTTAATTCGTTCTGTTTAGATAAAAGTACAACGCGGTCGGTTTGATTCAAACGAGCAGAAAAATAAACTTAGATACCATAACTACTTTGATTGGAGGATTGATTGATTTATGAATCCGAAGACTTGGGGCGAGTAAATGGACTACCGCTCTGACCATAGCGAATAGCCAGCTGGTAAAGTCCACCACCACTCAGTGGAGCATTACGATTTCGATTGATCTAAAATATTTTAATGGCAGCGACATTAGACCAAGATCGCCTGAGAATGTGCTTCCTAACAGCATCTGCCTGTCCCACCTACTACCTACCACTCCTCATCGAATTAACGTCGACCATGGCCGGAAAAGAATTGAATTAATTAAATTATAGTAGTCACCATTAGACAGATGAAAATATAGAGAAGAAAAATCATTGGGAAGGGAAAGGAAATAATTTTAAGCTAATTTTTCTTGATTAATTACGAGAATTAATTGATATTTCGATTCTGGCGTTTTTCCTCCGAGTCTGTCTGGAGAGGAAAACATTTTTCATGGCATTGGAATTTCCGGCACGGAATCAGATCATCATTCTTTTCGTAAACCAATTCATGATGTAATTTTAGAAATTCATTTACAATTTATTTTTTTAAAAAATATTTTAATTAACAAATCAATTCTAAAAAAAAAAAATTACGTTCTGTAATTTGTTTGATTGTTAATTAGTTTTGTTTATGATTTTTTACTATATTTTTTAATTTTTGTGGAAAAATATTCAAACATAAATTATGCTTATGATTAAAACTTTAAAATGGAACCTCGGACGGATGTGTCAAACTGACAGATTTTAGGGTCTAAAGGAAGAATTCAAGTGTGGCGAGTTGAAAAAATACTGCCGGAAGAAGTGGTTTGGGGTTGCGTCTTTACAGACAGAGTAGGAGCTTTGGTGCTGATTTAGGGAATTTTTAAAATAAGAGCAGTACCTAAATAAATAAGAGATAAACATTTTAATAGTAGGACTTTGGTTACACAAAACTAGACATGATTACCAAAGGAAAAATGTATGTTGTTGTACGAAATTGCTGACAATGTGCACTGATTAATGTTGACAGTTGTCAAACTCATAAAAAAGAATGCATGGCGTGCCCATAGCTTAATACGCTACGAGCGTAGTTTAATACGCTCACTCACGCCATCTATGACCAAACAGCTTATAATTTAAGCTTATTCCCCTGGTATATGGACTATAAACAAATCTATTATACATCATAACCCAGAAAATATCATAAATTTGGGCTTAATTGAGCAAAAAGTTTCTTGGATGCATAATTTAAAGATTTGGTGATTGTTGGCTTTCAAGATAATGCAATTTGGCAATATTGGAGTCTTCACTGTAAAAGCTAAATAAAAAAAATATATTTAATTAGATAATATTTAAACTTTAAAGCTTTTTAAAATCAATGTTTCTCCAGTGAGGGCCCGAATGGCGTGCCCATGGTAGCTTAATACGCTCACTCACGCCATCTATGACTAAAGAGTGGGTTTAAGCTTATACCCTTGCTTTATTAAGTAAACCTTGCCATTATGTACAAAATATAAAAGCCTTTAATTAGCCACCATGAGACTTCTTGCAAAATTTGGTCCTTTTAAGATTATTTCTAATGACTTTTTAGTATATTTCGGGCTGTAATTTGGCTATTTGTTGATCGATGTTATGAATTGTCTGCGTAAAAACCATTTTTTATATAGTTTTTAAAAAGAAAAATCCAAAAGGAAACGATTTTGAATGCCAATTGACAACACAAAATCTCCAAATTACGCGTTCTGCGAACTTTACACAAAATAAATCGAAAATTTATCCTGTAATTTGGTTTATGCCGCTGTTTTTTTTTTCCAAACCAAATATAGGTCCTAATTAAATACTGGATTTTTTAGAGGCAAAAAAAGTTAGTTATACCATAATACGTCCAAAGTGCTCACAATTAACAGTAATGATCTTTCCTGTTTTTATTTCCAAATAAACACAGGGTCTATGGCACCTTCACACCAAAATTATTACAAGATATTCACTTTTTGGGTATAAAATTGCTTCTCTTATGAATTTTTAGAGCCTTGTTGAAGAATCATCCCGTGAAATTTTGAACTTCATCGTTGAAGAATCATCATCTCCTCTTAATGTACAAAATGTATCTGTGGCAGAATCCTCATTTTAGTTGAAAGTTTTTTTAATTTTGTATACATTTTATAAATATAATTAAATGGCAATTTATATACTAAAATAATATTATCTCATTTTAAATATATATTTATTATCTTTTAAATAAAAAAAATTACTTTCCATACTGTAACATGAATAATCTAGTATAAAAAACCACCAGCTGATGTGAACCCCATAGAAGTTCTATGGGATGAGCCATATAACAGAGTACACCATAATTGTCAGTCCTCTAAGGAAGATGGTATAATACTTCTTCAAAACATATTATATAAAAAACTGATCAACTGAATATCTAGGAATCGTAGACGGTGTCATCAACTTTAAAAAAGGCTTTTTATAACAAACAAAAATTTATAGATTTAATATATAGGGTTTTCCAATAAGAGTCATATGATTTCTAAGTGACGTTTCGGCCATTTGTAATATGTCATGATCTGTTATTTTTTTTCATTATATTAAGTAATGCTTACAATTTTATCATGAAGAGATATACACAAGAATAATGTTTACAAATTATATAATTTTATTATCGAAATAATCGTTCTCCAATTGCAACTTTTCGTGCGCTTTTGCCATTTTATGGTCGTAATAATCGTCCAACTGTGCTTGCTTTTTGTCGAATTGTTAAAAATTTCGAGCGTACATTTTCTTAACATAATGTTCAAGTGCCAATAAGACAAAGAATCGTTCGAAGAATGAAAATATTACTGCCGTTCAGGCAAGTGTTGCTGAAGACCGCAATTTGTCGATTCCAAAACGTTCTCAAGAATTGGGACTGTCTCAAACCACAACATGGCGGATTTTGAGAAAAGATTTGGGCTTGCATCCATATAAAATTGTTATCACTCAAGAACTGAAGCCAGTGGACCACCGTAAACGTCGTGAATTTGCTGATTTTGTCTTGGAACAACTTGAAAACGATAACGATTTTTTTAAGAAAATCATCTTCTCCGATGAGGCTCACTTTTATCTGAGTGGTGCGGTAAATAAACAAAACGGTCGATTCTGGTGCGAAGAAAATCCACAAATTATTCATGAACACCCATTACCATCACCTAAATTGACAGTTTGGTGTGGTTTTTGGTCTGGTGGAATTATCGGTCCGTATTGATCTTAACAACATCTGGTTCCAACAAGACGGAGCTACGTGTCACACAGCACGTGCAACAACCGAATCATTGCGAGAAAAGTTTGGAGATTCGATTATATCAAGAAATTGTGACATTATTTCAAGAAGTTGTGGTCTTTAGCAATAAACCAGATTCTCTTCAAGCCTTAGAAGTCAATATTGAACGTGCTATTCATGACATACGAGTTGATTTAGTGGAAAAAGTGCACAAAAATTGGGTTCATCGAACTCGTTCCTGCAAAAAAAAAAAGTCGTGGAGGGCATTTGAATGAGGTTTTATTCAGAACTTAATTGTATCGATTGTACTTTACATTAAATAAAAAATTTTTGAATTTCCTTAACAATTAGTGTGCTTTTTTTGAAAAGATTTTTGGAAAACACTATATTTATTAAATTCAGGATCAAAAGCTTTTTATTTGTTCATTTTAAGTTCCGAATTTTATTTAACAGTCCCGTGGACGTATATTTTTAGCCTGCAGTGTACAGTATAGAACTGTTGAACATATTTTTTTCTCAAGAATTCTCCTTATGTTATTATTTTTATTATAATATTTGTAGTTACACATAGAAACCAGATTAATTGCAAACAGTTAAATTATATATAAAGAATTCCATAACTAAAAGCCATTCTTAAAATTAATATAAAATTGGGCAGATAATAACAAAAATAAAAACAAGATGAAAAATGAAGAAAACTTTTTTTTCATACAAATCGTAAGATTTATCCCCAACCTTATTTGGAAGTTCGATGAATTCGGAGAATAGTTTTCCCCACATACACAAAGAATGAAATCTTATCATAATTTGTTGATTAAATTTAGATACAATTTTCGATAAAAATATTTCGTAGCCATCGTAGAATATGAAAAAATTGAAAAAAATTCCACTCAAAAATTTATTAAGGTAATCTAGAACATTTCCTATGTGGTCGTAATGTGCTTTTTGTTGATGTTTCTCTTTTCGAAATAAGAAAATCATTTCACTTTTCACCATGAAAACATATCATTTTTAAATAGTTCGAACTGAAAGAATTTCTATTGGCCTAGGCCAGAAACAAACCAACCAACCCAACCGACTATGACGAAAATTGTTTACGAATAACTTGAAAATAAACCGAACAAATTTTATAAAGCGCTCGGCAATAATTTAATTTTAGTAAAAATATTTATTTTTTTTATTAAAAAAAACCCCATTTTTATCTATTGTTAACAAGGTATTGGAGAGGAACGACGGGGGGAAGGATAAAGAATAATTTGATCTTGTTGAAATATTAATTTTTGTACGTTTTTTTTTTTAAAAAAAAAAAGAAAACAATAATAATAAAGTTAACCTTGACCCCCTTGACCCTAAGCTAGAATAACAAAGCTCGCAACGTATAAATTTTTGTTTATTTCTAAATAAAAAAAATAACAGATTTTCGAAAATAACGAAAGGAGGAAAGGGTGTGGTTATGAAATTGTTGAAATTTTAATTATTTGTTTTGATTCATCATCCGTGGACTTTTCGTTATCATTCGAATGATCGAATGAGTATATCAGCTGATGTGTGGAGCTTTTTAGATTGTGGTTGGTCATAGATCGCCCAACTGTTGATTATGAACTATTGGACTCGTAATGATCTAATAAATATGTCGATTCCAATGCCAACACAAAATGACGAGTGTTTGGGAATATTCCCTAACGATGTGATAATGATACGATATGAAAAATTATCTAAACTTTTTTTTAAAGGGGGGATTAATTTAATCAAGGATATTCTCGAATCGTAAGCAAATTATTCTAATACCCTAATTTGAATATATCCGTCTGATGAAATCTCTAAAAAAAAATACAGTTTATAACTTTGCCACCTGTGGCAGTACTGTACCTTTTTAAATATGAAGTTTCTGATTATGCCACCTGTGGCAGCACTGTTCCTTTTTAAATATGAATAACAGCACCAAGAAATGAAAATAAATGTGAAAAAATATTTTCTTTTTTTTTTTTATTAAAAAAACAAAAATTCCTTAACGAAACATAGAAAAAATACAAAATCAAAAACATAAATAACATATTAACTTGTTTTTCATCAATTCTATTCTTGGCTTTTGCTTAGACATTCCATTAATTTTTGTCCCCCTATACACACATCCTTCCCATCATTTTTTTCTACAAAAACTAAAAAAAAAAAACATTAAAGAAAAATTTCATTATACTATATACTCACACATACCATATACGATGGGATGCTGATGCTGATGCCAAATGCGCCATTCGAAGGGGGATAATCGGCTACCGCGAATATATGGAAAATATTTCTATGCGACGATATTGTTCGAAAAGTCATAGTTGAAGAATTTTTCTACTTTTTCTCGATTTTCCTTTTATTTTTGTTATATGTTTTTTTTTTAACAGACTCTGTTGGCAATTATTATTAGTCATTGGTTTAAAATTCTGTTGAAAAATGAAAATGTTCTCACATATTTTCATTGCCATTTTTGTTTGGTAAAAGTTTTGTAAACTTTTCAAAATTGTTTTTATTTGCAATGATATTTTAAACGATTTCATCCCTTATTTTTTTGGTTTTAATGAAAAATGAGAGTTATCGAAAGCATAATTCAAATGGTTACCACGAAACTCCTTTGTAGATCTCGATCCTTCTGAGATAAACTTTGTTAATTTAATTTGGCAATTGCTTTATGGATCATGGTATTTTAAATAGTCTAACTTTTAGGGATTATCTGCATAAATACAATTGTTGGCATAGCTCTGAAAGAAAAGGTCTAACGGCGTCTTATCGTACCAAAGGCTTAACCGTCATATCGTCATCACCAAAACTCGAAATTATGCGTCTTCGAAACGGTTGGTCGAAACCATGTAGATTATTATACCCTTTTTTTAAAAATCGCACATAGTCCAATTTATTGGGTTGTCAAGAAAGTAATTTCGTAATAATTTCCGAACAACCCAATAGTTTATTTATTGACCTTTTTTCTTTAAGTGAATCATTAAATTTGTCCAACTGATGACAGTACACTTCAGAATTAATCATTGTATTGCTCGGTAGAAGCTCAAAATAATCGAAGTGCTGCTCAGCGAGCGCGTGGTCCTTTGACGAAAACAGGTAGTAGTCGGATGGGGCCAGGTCTGGAGAATAAGCGGGATGGGGTAGCACCCCCCCAGTTGAGTGTCTCCAAGTAGTTTTGGACCATTTTTGATATGGGCGATGGTGCGTTGTCGTGGAGAAAATTCAGCTTATCATGTTTTTGTTGATAATCCGTCCTTTTTTCACGCTGAGCACGGTGCAATTTGATCAGTTGTTAGAGGTAGCGATATGGTCGGTCTTCCGTCCGAAGCGATTTGGTCTTGGGGAAGATGTTGATGGTTGGCCGGAATCAACCCACGATTTCTTGCGTTTAGGATGCTTGAAATATATCCACTTTTTTGTCTGGCGAGCAAGATTTCTATTCCGCTGCCGATTTCTTCAAATTGAAGCAAAAAAGCAGAGCTTACCGCATATGCTCTTTTTTTGGCACAAAACTAGACATGATTACCAAAGGAAAAATGTATGTTGTTGTACGAAATTGCTGACAATATGTCCTGATTAATGTTGGCAGATGTCAAACTCATAAAAAAATTAAGGTGTGCCCGTGGTACCTTAATACGCTCGCTCACGCCATCTATGACCAAACAGCGGATTATACATCTGGTAATTAAGTCAACAACATACAGAATTATGCAGAATCTAGAAAGAATTGACAGCAACAATGGTGCACGTGCAAGGCAGCAAATGTTTGAAAATAAGGATAATAATGGATTGTTAAATTAATTTAAACTTAAATGATGTATTTGTGTAACTTCATATTTATTATAACACTCTCCTCAATTGTAAATAAATGCCTTATTGGCTAATAAAAAAAAAATAATCAATTTATCGCATATATATAAAATATCTTAATTTAATTTATTTAATATATTTAAAAGTGTAGAACGAGTTTCAGCTCTATCATTTTCTTGATGATAATTGGACCTATATCGAGAGTAAAGCTTTATTAAATATTTTCGTAAAACTATTATTAATGCTTTACCCTCGTTATAGGTCCAATATTTATCAAATTCAAAGATTCTCCGAAACACATCAACTCCAGTTCACGTTGACAAGCTGAATAAACTCAGTATTTTGAGGTTATATTTTACTTCTGTCAGTAAACTCTGCGTTCCATTGGGCAAGTACTCCCAAGTACTTGCGAGTAGCAAAATTGGCCCAATTGAATACGGCTAATAATAACAAGTAGCTATGGCCCGCCAAAAATGACTTGAAAAAGTCAAATATTCCAAATTATATATTTAATTTCAATTATTTCAACTATAATTAATAGTAAAAACTTACATGATAATAGGAAAAGTTTCTGTATAAACGGTTGCACTAAAAACGCACTGTTAACTCTAATTAACTCACTTAACAAACAAACAAATTTAAATAATCTCAAATATATTTACTTAATTCATTGTATCTTCACTCAGATTCACCGTTTGATAGATTATTTTAAATAAATCACTTTTCAATACGACACGGCCATTTTACTTTAATAACCGAAATTTACCGTTTAATATTTTTTTTTTTAAACAAAATTACGATTAAAATTAATATTCTATACTAAAAAGTTGAACTGAAAGTATGCTAACATCGCCATCTATTATTCAATTCTGTAGTTTGCTAACAACGCCATCTATCAATATTAGTTACAAATAAAATGTTAGTGATAAGATTTGTCCGTAAAAGCTCAAATTTATTTTTGTTTTATGATTTAAAATATTTTTATTTTTAATAATTATTTGAAATTGTCACCTTTAAAAAAAATGTCATTGTTCTCACTCATACTTAAAGTAAAAGTCTTCGTCATTAGGAAAAAATTTCATTGACACATCATCAGTCATGGCTAGATCATTATTGGCAAAGACACAATCACATTAAAATGTTTGGCAAATAATCTCATAATTTTTGGCAAAAATATTAATGAATAAATTTCTTAAATGAAAGAATCCATGAAAATTTCTCTATTTGACAACATATTTTTCAATAGTTTCAATTTCGATGTTTTTTTTTTCTATTTTCGGGTGGATTGTAGCAACATTGAACCAGTACGATTCCCAGGAATTTCAGAAATCCTACCATCGCTATATCTTTGCGGTGCTGGTGTTGCCATACCGTGTATTTTGGATAAATTGCATATAAAATTTGTTGTAAATGCGGCTCCAGAACTTCCGGATACGCCACTATCAGATTCGAAGCCTTTATATCTGCGTGTCAATGCCTTGGATCGTGGCGATGTGGAACTGAAGTTGTTCTTTGACGAAGTCGCCGATCTCATCGAGGAGGTCCGACAATCGGACGGTAGAAGCCTAGTGCATTGCGTTGCCGGAGTTAGTCGGTCGGCTAGCCTATGCATAGCCTATCTCATCAGGTATATGGGAATGAGTCTTCGAGAAGCTTATCATCATGTCAAAGCTGCTAGGTGAGTTACTATTGAAATTTGCGTTCATTCAAGAAGAAAATTAAATTTAATCCAATGTTTTTTTTAGACCTCAAATCCGACCTAACATCGGTTTCTTCCGTCAGTTGATGGCATATGAAGAGGAAGTACGCGGCTCGACAACAGTCTCCATGATATTCTGCGAAGCACTAGGACAAGAAATTCCCGATGTATACGAACCAGAATACCGTGCCATGGAGGAGTTCTACCAGAAACATCGAAGAAACAAGTTGCGATAAGCGGGGGGCCGATACTCCAAATCGACCAAATATAAATCACGCGTACGTATCTGTAGCTGTTCTGATGTGAGGAATTCGTAAGGACTAACAGAGAAGCTAATGAAAGTGGAGCATAAACACTGAATGAAAGGAATCAGTGAAATACGGATCAGGGCAGGCTGTTTGCCATTAAAAAAAAAAACTACTTACCTTTTCCATCGATCATATTTAAATATAAACATTCACGTGTAGTTGCTTTTAAGGATACATCCCGAAAAAAAAAAACAAATTAATTACGGGGAAGAAAATAACGATTAATTATTTATTATAAAACTTTATGGAACCAACGATTAATTAACTTTAAATATTTTAGATTTTATTATCTATTATTATATTTATTTAGAACGAGTAC
The DNA here is from genome assembly GCA_958298945.1 of Atherix ibis. Classification (NCBI taxonomy): domain Eukaryota; kingdom Metazoa; phylum Arthropoda; class Insecta; order Diptera; family Athericidae; genus Atherix; species Atherix ibis. The sequence goes on from OY282606.1 coordinate 118,393,492, forward strand.
AAATATAATAAAATAATAAATAATATGACCATTGAAAAGGAGTTTTTCTTATATGAAAATATATATTGTGTTTTTGTTTTAGAAAATTACCTCTGAAAATAATATCCACAAAAATTGATGTGCTTTTTAATTATAACTATTCGAAATTTTCCAAATTATCCAACTTCTGATTGAGAAAGTAAAATTATTAAAAAAATATTTAAAACTTGAATTTTAAAAAATATTTTATTTAACTATATTTTTTCTATTTTGCCATTATATATAGTATAAATAACTGCAACAAAACTTTGTGCAGGACTTGATCCTTTTGAGGTAAATTCTAATGATTTTTTTTTTGCACAGTTCAAGCTGTAATTCGGCCATTACTTGCCAGTTTTTTATTCCTAAATTCTCTAAAATTTGAGAATTATTTGCAAAATTAAAATATTTTAAAAAATTCTTATAAGTAAATGTCTGAAAGCGTCAAATCTTATAATCTTAGAACGCGTTCTGGTAACTTTTGCGCAATAAAGTGAAAATTTGTGACGGTATAGTTTTGTTAAAACCTAATATAAGTTAGATTAAAATCTTTAAGTTCAGGCCAAGTAAATTTACTTATTATAATGCCATAGCATTCAGACAAGTAGTTTTCGTGAACACAATGGCTTTTCAACAACTTGTGGATTTTCAGAGCCTCATAAATGGTATTTTTTTTTGTTGACAAATCCATCCATCGAGGAATTTGGCGTTGAAAAATTTGGTTTGACAAATCAGCATGCAAACAAATTCTGTTCATCCAGCATCCACGACAAAATTTCTTTCAGGGCTGAATCTTTTTGCAATATTTTTTAATGACACATTTCGACTTGTAATTCGGCCATTTACTAGACGGGAGTATCAAATTGCACGATCTTGGCTGCTAATTCATGTAACCAAGTTTTGAAATGACGAGTTCTGGGATTTTTTCGGCGCAATAAAGTCAAAATTTGTTGCGTTTTGCAGCTCATGACGCCGTTTTGTTGAAATTACATATAGTTCAGATTAAAATATTCAAGGCCAGCCAAGTAAATTCACTTATTATAAGGCCATAGCGTTCAGATAAGTAGTTTTCACGAATACAATGGCGTTTCCACAACCACTTGTGGATTTTCAGAGCCCCATAAATGGTAATTTTTTTGTTGTTGACAAATCCATCCATCGAGGAATTTGGCGTTGAAAAATTTGGTTTGAAAAATCAGCATGCAAACAAATTCTGTTCATCCAGCATCCAATGTTTTGAAATATACGAGGTCTGTTCAAAAAGTATCGCAGATTTTGTGTCTTTTTCAAAATTATTTATTTATTCATGAATGTCTATTTTGTCCCCTTCAAAGTAATCCCCACCAGATATTTATACACTTCTGCCAACGTTTTTTCCAATCCTCGAAGCACTTCGGAAAATCATGTTTTGTGATCTTGTTCAGCTCCTCCTTCGATGCCGTCTTTATCTCCTCAATCGTAGCGTAGCGTCGTCCTTTCATGGGGCTCTTCAGTTTCGGGAACAAGAAAAAGTCACAGGGGGCCAGATCTGGGGAATACCGTGGCTATTGTTAGTGTGTTGTTTTTGGCCAAAAATGGCAAAAGCCAATTTTTGTTCTTCCACAAATCCGACCGTTTCTGGCGGATTGCTTCACGCAACTTGCGCATAACTTGCAGGTAATATTTCTTATTGATCGTTCTACCCTGTGGCAAGAACTCATGATGCACCACGCCCCTGCAACCGAAGAAAACTGTAAGTTAAACCTTCACATTCGACCGAACTTGGCGCGCTTTTTTCGGTCTTGGCTCGTGCGGCAGCTTCCATTGGGATGATTGAGCTTTGTTTTCCACGTCATAACCATAAACTCATGATTGGTCACCAGTTATGACCCTCTGGAGCAAATTTGGGTCATCGCAGACAAAGTCCAACAGCTTCTTAGCAATGTTAATGCGATTCTGTTTTTGATCGAAATTGAGCAATTTCGGTACGAATTTCGCGGCGACCTGTCTCACGCCCAAATCATTGGTAAAAATCGAATGGCATGAGCCAATCGATATGTTTAAGTCCTCAGAAACTTCTCTAACGGTGATTCGACAATTGGCCAATACTATTTTCTTCACTTCATCAATGTTTTCGTCTGTTGTTGACGTGCTCGGGCGTCTGCCACGCTTTTCGTCATTCACATCTTCTCGGCCCTCTGAGAACATTGTGTACCACCGATAAACGTTGCTTCGGTCCAAGATAGCTTCACCATATGCCACAGTCAACATTCGGAATGCGTCCGCGTAATTAATTTTGTTTTTCACACAAAATTTGATACAGATTCTTTAATCCATGTTTTGGAATGGGGAAAAATCGAAGACGAGCCAAAACACGTGCAAGCAAAGCAGCTGTTAAAAATTAACTGAATATTCAGAACTTATCGGCATAAGTGAGAGACATGAGTACCAACATAATGCCACAAAAAAAATCAAAAATCGAATATCGTAACCCGCGGAAATTCAAAATTCGCAATACTTTTTAAACAGACCTCGTATATATTTATCTATTATCATTTTCAAGGAAATATGAGCCAATGACTCCTTCAGACCAAGAAGCATACTAAACAATTAATTTTCGTGGTAAAATAGCTTTTCTATAGTTAAAACTGAGCTTTACATTCGGAGCCTAAAACAAGGAAACAAAGCACATCGCTGAAGAAAACTTTGTTCGAAAAATCAGCATCCAAAACCAGTTATTACAGCCTCTTATTAAGATACTTTTAAAAGTATCTAAACTAAATTGTTAAATGGCAATTATTAAAATTAACAAAATTTATATTATTCTAATACCACTTTTTAACGAAAAATATAATAATGACTACTCACTTTAAGAGCAAATTAATTTTTTTTAAATATTAAATATAGTTAATAAAAAAAATTAAAGATTATTGAAAATGACTGAAAAATAATGTCTGGGAAAAATTAAGTCTGGGAGGTTCGTTGGAGTAGAAACTTATTTTTGTTCAGGTTATACTGTTGCATACCTTCAGGCGGATAAGTAAAATCCCATGGTCCAAAAAAACGAATTTTTTGGTCTGAAAGGACAGTTATTTTTATGCTTATTCGAATTAATATAAACATATTAATTGGAATACATTTTCATTGTATTTCGATCATGAATTTATTGCACAAATTTTCAGAAAACTTTTCTATGTTGAAAATGTCAAATAAATCATTAATTTTTTACAGAAAAAACAATGTTATAATTAAGAAAATATTAAAAATTATTCTAAATACTATTTATTTTGAAATTACGAAATTATTTTAAACTCCTAAAGAGGTAAATCGTAATTTGTTTAATGGTTAAATATTTATTTATAAAATGACACTAGGAAATATCGTAACAATTGTAAAATTATTCAATCATTTTGTGACAAGAGTGCCATCTTTTTGTTACTAGTATAACTATTATGATGCTCTTCAATTGTGTAAAATCAGAAGCTTCACCGTTTATTAAAGGCAAAAACGTTTCGGTGAACTTTTATTGCAGACAACACGAACGACAAAAACCCCCCACCGCCAATAATGAATATATTAAAAAATAAACCTTTGTTTAGGACAAATAAAATATAAAATATTTAAATTGTTTTTAATTTGAATTACTTTAACGAAAAATATTTTTAATAAAAAAAACTTCCTTCTTTTTATTTTTTAGTAGAAATTACCAGTAGAAATTTTCAGTAAGAAGATTTAGGAGGAATTCTCAACAGGCTTTTTCAGTAGAAATTTTCAGTAGCAGTTTTAGTAGAAATTTTCAGTAAGAAGATTTAGTAGAAATTCTCAGTAGAAATTTTTAGTAGAAATTTTTAGTAGGCTTTTTCAGTAGAAATTTTTAGTAGAAATTCTCAGTAGGCTTTTTAGTAGAAATTCATTGTAGGCTTTTTCAGTAGCAGTTTTAGTAGAAATTATCAGTAGAAATTTTAGTAGAAATTCTCAGTAGGATTTTTCAGTAAGAATTTTTAGTAGAAATTCTCAGTAGGCTTTTTCAGTAGGAATTTTCAGTACGAAGATTTAGTAGAAATTATCAGTAGAAATTTCCAGTAAGAATTTTTAGTAGGAATTACCAGTAGAAATTTTCAGTAAGAATTTTTAGTAGAAATTTTCAGTAAGAAGATTTAGTAGAAATTCTCAGTAGGCTTTTCCAGTAAGAATTTTTAGTATAAATTCTCAGTAGAAATTTTCAGTAAGAATTTTTAGTAGAAATTCTCAGTAGGCTTTTTCAGTAGGAATTTTCAGTAAGAATTTTTAGTAGAAATTACCAGTAGAAATTTTCAGTAAGAATTTTTAGTAGAAATTTTCAGTTAGAAGATTAAGTAGAAATTATCAGTAGAAATTTTCAGTAAGAGTGGGGAGGATGGTTATCCATTGTCAGTTTGACATATACTATTAGTTATTAAATAGCGGCCAAAATATTTTCGTAATATTATAGATTTCATAGAATTAATGGTGATTCCGGAAAGGGTGCCCCAAGAGAAGCTTCTATTACATGTTTCCTTCTATTACATTTATACATATTGTTTTAATTTTAGTTTAATATTTGAAGTTACTTACCAAAATAATGAAAATATTCTTTGGTCATAGATGGCGTGAGTGAGTGTATTAAGCCGTACTTTTTTTTAATGAGTTTGACATCTGTCAACATTAATCAGTTCACATTGTCAGCAATTTCGTACAACAACATATATTTTTCCTTTGGTAATCATGTCTAGTTTTGTTGCAGAAAAAGAGCATATGCGGGAAGCTCTGCTTTTCTGCTTCAATTTGAAGAAATCGGCTGCCGAATTACATCGAATGCTTATGGGAGGCCTATGGTGACAGTGCTTTATCGGAAACAACATGCCGAGATTGGTTTCGTCGGTTCAAAGGCGGCAATTTTAACTTGTGGGACAAGAAGCGTGAAAATCGGCCTAGGAAGGTTGAGGACCATCAATTGCAGGCCCTTTTGGACGAAGATGATACCCAATCGCAAAAAATGCTCGCGGAGCAATTGGGTGTTATTCAAGCAGACATTTCCATGCGTCTGCGTGCCATGGAGAAGATTGAAAAGATCGGAAAATGGGTGCCGCATGAATTGAACAATAGGCAGATGGAGCAACGCCAAAGGCGATAAAAAGTGGATATATTTCGAGAATCCTAAACGCAAGAAATCGTGGGTTGATCACGGCCAACCATCAACATCTTCCCCAACATCAAATCGCTTCGAAAGGAAGACGATGCTGTGTGTTTGGTGGGATCAGCAGGGTATCGTCTACTATGAGATGTTGAAACCTGATGAAACTGTCAATGCCCACCGCTACCACCAACAACTGATCAAATTGCATCGTGCTCTGCGTGAAAAAAGGACGGATTATCAACAAAAACATGACAAGCTGATTTTCCTCCACGACAATGCACCATCGCACACGTCAAAAATGGTCCGAAACTACTTGGAGACACTCGACTGGGATGTGCTACCCCACTTTACTTATTCACCAGACCTGGCCCTTTCCGACTACTGCCGGTTTTTGTCGATGGGCCACGCGCTCGCTGAGCATCACTTCGATTCTTACGAAAACGTCCGAAAATGGCTTGATGAGTGGTGTGCCTCGAAAGAGAAGGAATTTTTTTGGTGTGGTATCCACAAATTGCCCGAGAAATAGAAAAAATATGTAGCAAGCGAGGGCAAGTACTTTGAATAAATTTGTTTTTGCTTTCTATGAAAAAAAGATGGGTTTTTTGACTAAAAACCAGCGGATTTAAGCTTATACACCTTAGGTACAATTTTTAAAACATGCATTTTTTATTTAGTTTACAATACTGTTCGACGAACAATATAACCGCTCAACTTTTCGTGCATTTCCAATTCGCGAATGACTTTAGGTGAACAAGGGAAAAAAATATCGGAAATTGCATCTTGTACGTGCAAACGTGGGCTTTTGGACAGTAAGAATATCTTTTCCAGAAAAATAAATAAATTCTCTTTGGTAAAAGATTTCGTGTTCTGAGATGCAATGTTGGCTGTTTTCGATGCAGTTCAGTTCATTGCGCCAGTAACCCATTGGCGAATGCAATTTCATTTCTATGCATTTTTCTAGCAAATTATACCATACAATATGTACCGTAGGTCAGTGAAAAGTCAAACATAAACGTTTATGTATGCGATTACCGTTATGAAGTGACCGTTCGTGCAGCTGGAAATCTATTCTCGCTACAAAATTACTCTGTGCCGTTACTGTTCAATCACGAGAATATTTTGCTCGATTCTTGTGGTTTTTACCATCAAATTATGGATAAGAATGTGGGTACTAAGCCTAGATCAAAATTTAGAAATACGTAAATGTGTCTTTGGTTAATTTGCTACAGAAATCACTTTACTAGTGCTCGTATTTATTTGTCGGTTCATTAAAAACGATTATTTATTAAAAGATATTTTTATATTAACTAAAAAATTTTTATAAAAATATCTTTTACTTCATATTTTTTTTTGCTTTTTGCTTTTTCTTTCCATAAAATGAACGATGCAATTTCATTTACACTCGATAATAGATTTTTTTTTGTGTAAAATACTCCACGGTTAAGGAGAAATTTTCAATTAAATCAAAAAGTAGGTGAAATTATGAACAGTTAGTTATGTGAGGTGGAGCCAAACACATGTTCTCCTCAATTATCACAGATTCTTGTGCACGCATCTGCACTTGCAGATTGTCTGCACGAACTGCTTAAGGCCGTACAAAGAAAATTACTGATACGCAAGTAAATCTGAAGACGACAACAGGTAAATATGATATTCATGGCAATTTTCCAGACCAATTATGAATAAAGATTCTCGTAACACATCTTATCATATACAATGTTGCATTTGCCATTATTATTACTGCAATATTATTATGCAGCGATTTCAAAGTGTAAATTACAAAATGCTGTAATTTTTAAGATTCACAATGAAAATTACCAAAAAATTAATATTTTTATTGATGATGGATTTCATTATGAACGGAAGAGGCTGAATATTTTATTTGGATTTATATGAAATTTCTCAAAACTTGATTTTTTTAATTCAAAAGAATAACTTAAGCCATTCCTAGATAATGAAAATATTATTCCTGATCACCAATTTGGTCTTTTCTCTTGAGAGGAAAGAGTATTGTCCCAGGAGATTTCCCAAGTTTTTGATCCTGTGTGGCATCCTGGACATCTCTGAAAACTCAAGAGCTTGCTTCCTTCAACATACTACCTTATCATAAATTTATATCTCTCCCAATGTCATTTATAAGTTTCAATTAAGTCAGAATCCTCAGAAATTGATCCAATTCTAACCGGAGTTCCACAATCCAGTATCGTTAGTCCCATCTTTTTTTTTGAAAAACTTCTATTAAAACGACTCTATCCAGTCCTATTTAATGAAAAAATGATTCCTGATCACCGATCTGAACACTCCACTATCCAGCAATGTCATCGCATTATTGATCACATTGCCTCCTCTCTTGAGAGGAAAGAATATTGCCCAGGAGTATTTTTTAGATATTTCCTAAGCTTTGAACTCCTCTGGAAACTCAAAAGCTTTATTTCTTCAACATACTAACTTCTCATAAATTCGAATCTATCCCAACGTCATTTCCAAGTTGCAATTAACTCAGAATCCTCGGAAATATACACTATTCTAGCCGGAGTCCCACAAGGCAGTATCCTTGGTCCCATTTTATATAATATTTATGCCCATGATATCCCATCTGGTCCTAATACTATCATTGCTACTTATGCAGATCAGTCCATACTTGCTACCTATACAAATTCTGACATAGCTTCCAACAATTTACAATCCCAAATCCACAATCTTTAATCCTGGTTTAAGAGATGGAGACTAAGGATTAATGAACAGAAGAGTGCTCACATTACTTTCATTCATTTTCAAGGAAAACCTACCCTTTTATACCTTAATACCAACATGATTCCACAATATGATAAAGTACGTTATTTGGGATTTTACCTGGACAAGAAGTTAACATGTAACCCACATACTAGACTGCAAAAACTTGAAGCCATAGAAAATTGTATTGGCTGCTGGGAAAAACCTCTGAGTTCTCAACGCAGAATAAAATCTTAAAGCCGGTTTAGATATACGATATCTAACTATTTGGTTGTATCGGGTGATTTTTTGCTGTTTGGATTTCCATGCTTATATTTTTGACAGATCACGTGTGACACGTGACATGTGTCAAAGTCAAAAGTGCTCAGTTAACATTGAGATTTTATTATGGAAATACTTATACCCGAACAATACTTACAAATTATTGAATTTTATTATCTAAATTCATGCTCTGTAAAAAATGTGTTTCAGGCACTTTGACCATTTTATATTTTATGGTCATCATAATCAAGCAATTCAAATCCTAGGAATACGTACAGAGAAAAATATTTCGAAAAAAAACCGCAACTATGTGGAAGATTTTACGCAAGGATATTGGTCTGAAATCGTATAAAATAAAGCTCGTGCAAGAACTGAAGCCGAATGACCTATTAAAGCGTCGAATTTTTGTTGAGTGGATCTTAGAATAATTTTAGAAAAATCCCTTTTTTTACCAAAAAAATTTCGTTTAGTTACGAAGCTCATTTTTGGTTAAAGGGTATGTAAACAACTACAGCCAAAATGTCAGATGAACAACTGCAGGCAAAACAAAAATAACTACAGGCAAAATGCACTATTTGATGCGATTAATGGGGCGGTATTTCCTTAAAGACTACGCTGGCCACAACGTTACCGTCAAATGACGCCCACTATCACTCGATGATTTCGAACTTTTTTTGTCCAAAATGTAAGAACTGCATCTGGTCCGACATTTTGTTTCAACCAAATGGGACAACATTCCAAACAGCACGTAAAAAGCAGTAACATGATTCCACGCTCAAAAAATTTTTGTTCTTTGCTAGCAAAAAACTGATCCAAGTGATTTTTGACCTCGTCATCTGAAGTTAATGTTTTACCATGTAAAATTTTTTGTAGAGACCGGAACAAACGATAATCGAAAGGTGCTAGATCTAAGATCTTTTGCGATTAACGTTATTGTAGACAATCCATTTCTCATCCACAGTGATGATACGCTTCAAAACTGGATCATTTTCTTGGCGTTTGAGAAGCAAATCACAAACGTCAATGTGACGGCACAAATTTTTTTCCGTAAGAAGATGAGGAACCCATATGTCGAGCTTTGAGATAAAACCAAGCCGATTCAAATGATTATAAATGGTCGTATTCGATAAATTTAATCTTTCAGCGGTTTCAGAAGTTGTTATTTGCCAGTTTGCATCGATTAATGCCTTTATTGTGTTTTCATCAGTTTCAACTGTAATTTCCAGAACGTGGTGCATCTTCGAAATTAAAATTGCCGGATCGAAATTTTGCAAGCTAGTTTTGGAACTAGCACTCACTTAACACATCTTTTCCATACACATCGGATTATTTTGTTCTTTCTTGAACAGCATTTTTATATCTTCTATAGCAAAAAAGTAAAATATGCCGAAAATTCTGTTTTTCAGAACATCTCCATTTGAAAAGCTTAAGCCCGAAAGAAATCAAAGCCGAGTAGGATGCAGTTCATGGCACATCTGCACCTGTGTTTGCGATGGTTTACAATTGGGTGAATGAATTTAAACGTGGCCGTTCATCCACAAAAGATGAACATTGTTCAGGACGTCCAGTTGAGGTGTCTACTCCTGAAATCATTGACAAAATCCACGATCTGATTTTGAACGATCGGCGAATTAAAGTGCGCGAATTAGTTGAGGCCACGGGCATATCACAAGGTACAGTCGCTTCAATTTTGCATGAAAAATTGTCTGTGAAAAAAATTTCGGCAAGATGGGTGCCGCGTTTGCTCTCAGAGGAGAATAAGCGCAATCGTGTAGTGGACTCTGAGGCTATGTTGGCACTCTTGCATCGCAAACCTGCCGAATTCCTTCGTCGATATGTCACTGTGGACGAAATCTGGATACACTACTACACTCCAGAAACGAATAGACAGTCATCACAGTGGATTTTCAAGGGTGAACGGGCTCCGAAGAAGGCAAAAACTGTGCCATCGGCCGTCAAGGTGATGGCCACGGTCTTTTGGGATTCGCAGGGCATCATTTTTATCGACTACTTGGAAAAATTAAAACAATAACAGGAGCGTATTACGCGTCGTTATTGCAACGGTTGAGTGAGGAAATTAAAGAGAAATGCCTCTATCTGAAGAAGAAAAAAATCCTCTTGCATCAGGACAATGCGCGTGTGCACACCTGCGCTGTTTCCATGGCCAAAATTGTGGAATTGAGAATGGAATTGTTGCAGCATCCCGCTTATTCACCAGATTTGGCCTCGAGTGACTATTTTCTTTTCCCCAATCTGAAGAAATGGCTTGGCGGACGACGGTTCACTTCCAACGAGGACGTCATTGCTCAAACGGATGAGTATTTTGCAGAACTTCCGAAATCCTATTTTTTGGACGGGATAAAAATTTTGGAAAAGTGTATAGAGCTAAAAGGAGATTATGTTGAAAAATAAAAAACATTTTTTTAAAAAAACAGTTTTTTTCCATCTTTTTCTAAGGACTTATTGAACGACCCTCTTATGTCAGCTGTCAAAATACATATGATTATATGGCTTAATTATGAAGTTGGTTGTGAAAAAATACAATTAAGTTCTCTGTTGGGGAACAACGAAATTACTTTACGGACAATCCATTATTTCATGTTTCAGAGGGTTCTAGACTTTTTTTTATAGGGCTACGTAAATGCCAATAAACCAACAGTACTTGCAGTCTTAGAAAATAAATATTACACGTATTATTAGCAAGGTACCAGTAGAGATGCTCGAAAAAGTTGAATAACTTAAAACGTAGTCGTGACTAATATTTACATGTAATAATCTTTTAAAAATAAATGGTAAACATTAATTTATTGATTGAAATCAAAATTTTATATACTTTTGATATTTTTCTGTCTTTTTTAAGAATTTTGAAAACCAAACAAGTAAAAGTGTTACAAGAAAATCCAATATAAACAAAGTTCTAAAATAAAGTACTACGTGGGATAGATAAAAGATATCCAACGTGATTTGCAAATGAATTCAGTTTGTGATTAAATAAAAAAAAAGATCAATAATTACATTCACACGAAAATCCTATGGTGAAAACTGATTAACAACGTACATCGTATTAAAAGGATCATGAATTAGTAGAGGAATAGCAACTGTGAAAACAATTCACTTTATTCAGTGTTCGTTCCAAATTAGTCCTAAAATGTGAGACTAAATTTGAAGAAAGATAAATCATTACTCGAGTTTTACTAAAATTGGTCACAGCACATTGCAGGAAGGTGGTTTGAGTAGATTAGAGCCCCATAGTGGGTTAGAGAGATTTTCACCTACCCAGGGGCAAAAAAACTTATCACATATAGGGAGTTATGGTAAGACGAACGCCACAGGAATCGAATTAAGGACTAGGTTGGTGTACTATGACCAATCCTTACACCTAATTTTCAGACGGTCTTTGAGTAGACTGACTTTTTAATGTCTGACCTAATGTGTGGACAGAAATCTCCCATCGTTGATTCTCTTTGTCTACGAAATGATATTAAGTTCCATTCGGAGTAAATTGGGCACTTCAGTAATCACAGGATTTATTATCAGCCTTTAAAAATTTGATTTTATTCAAAAATTTCTATTTCAAAAAAACGGTAACTTATTTACTGTAGAAATGCCAATTTTACAAATTTTTCAAAGAAGTTTCCTTTAAAAAAGTTAATAACGTAATAAAAATAAAATAATTTCAACTATTTGTGGTAATATTTTAATTTTCGATTTTCAACTGTTTATCGACCGTGCTTTTATATGATTAATAAACTTCCCCAATTAAATTACCACATTTGGTTCTGGTTAAATTATAAAAGAGAAATGAACGAAGAAAAAAATATTCAATGCCCGAAAATCAAAAATAATTTAAATTCTCGTATTCACAATGTATTAAAGATGAAATCGTTTTTATGCTAATATTAAATTATCGAAGTTTATTGATCTTTTTATTTTCTGTTTATATTATTTCTGTTACTCTTACTTATATGTAAAGGGGAACGGAAAAGGGGAGGTCATTGGCTGTTTCAGATTAGTTCGAAGTTTTCCATTTCGCTTGTATGGTTTTCTTATCTATTGTATTTTATAGTCAATTATGAGGACGTTAATATTCTTGAAGATGACCAAAGATGAACTTTCAAAGTAAACAACAAGAAATCTGCAGAAAATCACGTAGGAATGTTATTGGAAGAAGCACGACAACGATTGCCCGTTGAATTTATAGAACTTTCGAATCTTTAGTTAAGAACAAATTCTATTTTTGATATTGTTGGAGGGAGTTAGCGCCAAAACAACTCTCGCTCATCGACCTGACCACTCCCAAAACAATTGCCATTTACATTCGAATTCGATATTTTCTACATTGTTGAGAACATTGGCCATAGTGGATAGATAATCTGGAAGGAAGTCAACCACCTCTGATGGGACGGATCGTCTTCACTCTCCACGAAAGTATTCGACATTGACCGGGGCAATGACACAGATGTGCGGAATCGACTCTGTCACCATCGCCATTTCCCCAAAATCCCCATCGTTACCGCTGTTATTATTGCTGTTATTACTGAGCCTAAAACTTTTTCTGTAAACAGACAACAATACCGTCAAAGACAGGTGATAGGTAGGCGGTTGGATCGACTTCGTCTTTTCAGTGACAATATGAGTAAATTAACAAATTCCATTTTATTGATGGGAATTGAAAGTGTCTACCATATTGAAAAATCGGCATTGAAATCTTTCGGCTAAAATCAATTAATAAATGTGCTTCACGAAATTTATTTTCTTTAAGAAAAAATCTACTACTTGAATGGACTAATTTTTATTATTAAAATAAATGGAATTTTATTATTATATGGTATAACTTAGCAAACATTACTGACAGTATTGAAATATTTAAAATTATTGTAATTTTTGCCCAATTTTTTACCTGGCTTTCCAAAAAATTTTCAAATTTCTAGCATTTTAGTTTTAAATACATTCTACGAAGTGTGCCAAGAAAGCAACCATTTTAATTTATTTTTCTTTTTCAATAATTTTAATTTATTTTTATCTATTCATTTGATACCTTTAAAAATAGTTTCTTTGTCCAACCAGTTATATATCGGTGGAAGGATTTGACTCTGCGTAGCAGAGATGGAAGCTTTAACTAAAATTCCCTTCAGTTTGTTGGCTTTTGATTTTGAGGGAAAAAAAACTCACATTAACTTATATTAGACAAATAAGCAGTAACTTATATGTTTTCAGGGTTTTTACACCTTCACAAATAGCACTATTGCTGTTGACGTACCGAAATAGCGAGAAATTAGCCGCATCGCTAAAGAAAATTTGTTCTCAAAATCGGCACGCTAAAAATATAATATTTTGAACAATTTAAAAATTAAATAATTACTAAAAAAAATATACACTTAAAATGGCATTTAAATTAAAGCTAAATAAATATTATTTTAACTGATATATATAAATAAAGAATTTTAAATAAAAGAGCTACACTTTACAAATTATAAAATGGATAATTTGGTAAATAGAAATTCCTCGAAGTTTGTAATCACAGTTTGTATTGTTACAATAAGAGGTGTAAAATTTAATTTTATTTCAGTACATCAATAATATCCCTTTTAAAATGGTTCCCTAGGACAGTTATATATTGGCTGGGGCGCTGTTTCCACTCTTCGTAGCAGTGCTACGATGTTCTGTCAAGTGTTTTTTAATCAGACGATGTCCTTTCAAATTTTTCTACCTTAGGGAACAAAAAAAGTCATATGAACAATTATCAGCAGAATATAGGTGAGGGGGGGAGGGGAGTTGGTGATGTATTGGTGGTGAGCCACATAAATTCCCTTTTCCGGAAAAAAAACTATAGCTCTTCGCGACTTTGTCCTGGCATCTAGTTGCCTGCAATGTCCGACCTGATGCGAATAACCTTTTTTTGAATCTTTCGAGGATATTTTTATGAAAACTAGTCATTTTTATAAAGAAATCCTTGAAGAGCTATACTTTTTTATCAGTTTTCATAGAGAGGAGTTCGTCTTCCTTTTCTTCTTGGCCCTCAAAAAATGCAACCGAAAAATGTGTGTTCTTAAAAACTTGTGTTCCCCAAAAACTCGTAGTAACTTTCGTAAGTCAAAATCGCATATTAACACAGCTTAACACAAAATTTAATAGCACATCCTTACTCCAAATTTCGATCTTTCATTTTTCGTAATACACTAAGAAAAAAAAGGCAACTACACACACCGAATAATAACACTTACACTTCACGTCGAGGAAAAACTAAAATATAAGTTATATTGCGCAAAAGTTCCCAGTGTTCCCAGATTACTCTCAGTACCAGGTGTATAAGCTTAAATCCTCTGTTTTTTTAGTTTTATAGAAAGCAAAAACAAATTTATTCAAAGTACTTGCCCTCGCTTGCTACATATTTTTCCTATCTCTCAGGGAATTTGTGGATACCAGGCCAAAAAAATTCCTTCTCTTTCGAGGCAAACCACTCATGAAGCCATTTTCGGACGTCTTCGTAAGAAACGAAGTGCTGCTCAGCGAGCGCGTGGCCCATCGACGAAAACAGATGGAAGTCGGAAGAGGCCAGGTCTGGTGAATAAGCGGGGTGGAGTAGCACCCCCCAGTTAAGTGTCTCCAAGTAGTTTCGGACCATTTTTGACGTGTGCGATGGTGCGTTGTTGTGTAGGAAAATCAGCTTGTCATGGCTTTGTTGATAATCCGTCCTTTTTTCACGCAGAGAACGGTGCAATTTGAGCAGTTGTTAGTGGTAGTAGTGGGCATTGACAATTTTACCAGGTTTCAACATCTCATAGTAGACGATACCCTGCTGATCCCACCAAACACACAGCATCGTCTTCCTTTCGAAGCGATTTGACCTTGGGGAAGATGTTGATGGTTGGCCGGGACCAACCCACGATTTCTTATGTTAAGCATTCTCGAAATATATCCACTTTTCATCGTTTGTCACAATCCGATGCAGGAACGACTTTCTTTTTTGTCTGGCGAGCAAGATTTCGCATGTGTTTTGGCGTCGCTCCATCTGCCTATCGTTCAATTCTTTTCAATCTTCCCCATGGTACGCAGACGCATGGAAATGGCTGGTTGAGTAACACCCAATTGATCTGCAAGCATTTTTTGCAATTGGGTATCGTCTTCGTCTAAAAGAGCCTGCAATTGATGGTCCTCAACCTTCGTAGGCCGATTGTCACGCTTCTTGTCCAAATTTTGACAAAGTCAAAATTGCCATGTTTGAACCGACGAAACCAATCTCGGCACATTGTTTCCGATAAATCACTGTCACCATAGGCCTCCATAAGCATTTGATGCGATTCGGCAGCCGATTTCTTCAAATTGAAGAAGAAAAGCAGAGCTTCCCGCATATGCTCTTTTTCAGCAACAAAACTAGACATGATCACCAAAGGAAAAATATATGTTGTTGTACGAAATTGCTGACAATGTGCACTGATTATTGTTGACAGATGTCAAACTCATAAAAAAAAGTATAGCGTACCCATGGTAGCTTAATACGCTCACTCACGCCATCTATGACCTAACGGATTTAAGATTACACCCCTGGTATTATTAATCTCATTACTTTTCTTCCACACTTTGTACATGAAAATAAATTGACAAATAATTTGCCAACCCCATAAGTCAAAAAAAACCTCTTTTAATGTTAGTAAAGTATCCCCTTATTCCTAGAATTAATAAGCTTTTAGAATCTTCAATAATTCTGTCAATAAAACGAGCTATTTTATCCACTTTTTATTTATTTTTTTATAAATTAAAACAAATTAATAATGAAAAAATATAAAATCTTATAATTTTCATGATATTTAGTATAGGTAAATTATTAGTTTTATTATAAAAGAAAAAAAAAGAAGATTTCTATTTAAAATGTTCAAATTCGAGAAGTGAAAAAGAAGAAAATTAACAAAGACTTAATTCAATTTACACCTGAGTATTGAGCATAAAATTAATTAGTAACTAGTAATTGTCAAGAACACCTTCCTCTCTAACTGCTTTACGAGTATGTAATTTTTTTTTAAGCTTTTGTTTGTATCGAAAGTTTATTGAAAATAGAAAGAAAAAATTACGATTCGACCGAAACTGCGGAAGGAGGGCACGGAGTACATCCAAGGCCGAAGACTCATGACTCCCTAAATAGAAAAAGGTGATCACATTTCAGTTTGGGTCATTGAACCCAACAAATCTCACGTCATCTGCCAACTTTTCGAAAAAAGCTTACGCGAACGAACGTGTTTCGGACACAGTCGAAGTTGAAGAAAGCTAATCGTAAGAACGACACCCCAACATCGATGTCGCCTCGTTTTTCGTATTGTCGTTGGCGTCAACATTGTGATTTGTTCGCTCTTTGGAGATCATCTTACCACATCCGAAAACGAAGACTTCACACATCGGCACACACTTGACGATATCGTGTATTTGGTTATGAAACTCATCATCAACCGATTAGCTCTGTCTGATCTTCAGTTTCGAATCATGTTCGGTAATAGCATTTTACAATTTCGAAACGGAACGCTTGTGTAATTTTATTTTTATTCAAATTATTCGAACGGAATTGATTTGGAGAAATTTCATAATTTTCCATACTTTCTGGTTGAATGACTTATTATAATATTTTCTTGAATGTATTTTTGATGCAACAAAAAATTATTGTTATTTTATTAAATCACTTCAGTTGACCTTGACGATAATTTCCATGGTGAGAAATTTTTCCTAGTCATTATAGAATAGCTCATTACCAATTTAAATAACTCTCTTAGGTCTTATATTAATGGTTTGGGTATGAACATTTTAGTAAAGTAAACTTAAATTACTCACATCTTCTCTAAAATTTGAGAGAAGATGTGAGTAATTTAAGTTTACATTAAAATTTAAGTTTACAAATTTTATTATAAGATGATAAAAGTTAGAAATGGGAATTAGAAAAGTTTAAAAGTAATGAGAGCTTTTACTCGAGCTTCGGTTTTTATTTAATAAGATCAATAAATCAACGAGTTTTAATGATGACACAAGTGCACTTGATGCGCGAGGAAATGTCGCAAAAATATTTGAGGATTCGGGGAATAAGGGGAATGAAAAATGGAATGATTTGGCTCAGATTTTCGATATTATAGTAAATTTGAGGAATATTATAAGCCGAGGTAGGGATATCACCTAAGGTGAAGCACGAGATTTTGGCTGATGCCCTGAAGAAAGAAAAGTATCGGAAAAATATGGCTGCAATAAAGAGAAGAATGGCTACACCGAGGATATGGGGACGTGGATTATTATCTCGCACAGTTTCTGACTGGACATGGATATTTCCATAAGTATATATTCTTTTTCCGGATAGATAAAACTGGGAGCCCAGAATGTCTTTATGGAGATAGCACTAAAGATGATGGGTGTCATACTTTATTACAGTGTAACAGACATGTTGGAGGCTGAAGTGCGCCCGTATACACCAGATAAGCATAAGTGGAGTCATGCTGATCGATTGTACCAACTGGGAAAGCATTGCGACTTTTATACAAAGCGTGCTACAAGAAAAAACTAGGGGCAGAAATATAAAAAGAGCCAAATAGTGTGGTGAATAAAGGCTTCATCTTGAAGTCATGCGAAAGTGGCGTCAAAGTAGTTTTAAAACATCAAGCCGGAAGAGGAGGGGGTCTTTAGTGAGTATAAATTTCACACAATAGGCCAGCTCAAAAAAAAAATTTTTTTTGAGACATGTTATGGATCAAACTTTATAATTCAAGAGAAATTTAATACAAATGGTAATATAGGAGGTCTGTTCAAAAAGTATCGCGAATTTTGTACTTTTTCAAAAATTATTTATTTATTTATGAATATCTATTTTGTCCTCTTCAAAAGTTATAATACTTATACACTTGTACCAACATTTTTTCCAATCTTTGAAGCACTTCAAAAAATCATTTTTTGTGATCTTGTTCAGCTCCTCCTTCGATACCGTCTTTATCTCCTCAATCGTAGCGTAGCGTCGTCCATTCATTGGGCTCTTAAGTTTTGGGAATAAGAAAAGTCACAGGGGGCCAGCTCTGGGGAATACGGTTACTGCGGCATTATTAGTGTGTTGTTTTTAGGCAAAAATTCACGCACAAGCAACGATGCGTGAGCAGGGGAGTTATTATGGTGCAAAAGCCAATTTTTTTTCTTTCACAAATCCGGGTGTTTCTGGCAGATTGCTTCGCGGAACTTACTCATAACTTGCAGGTAATATTCCTTATTGACCGTTCTAAGCTGTGGCAAGAACTCATGATGCACCAAGCAAAACCTTCAATTTCGATCTTTTCGTTGTCAAATCTTCTAAGAACATTTTGTACCACCGATAAACATTGCTTCGGTCCAAGGTAGCTTCACCGTAATTAACTTCGTTTTTCAAACCAAATTTGATACAGATTCTTTGATCCATTTTTTTGAATGGGCAAAATTCGAAGACGAGCCAAAAACATGTGCAAGCAAAGCAGCTGTCAAAAATTAACTGAACATTCAAAATGGCCGAACTTGTCAGAATAAGTGAGAGACATGAGTACCAACATAACGCCACAAAAAATATAAAATCGAATATACGTAACCCGCGGAAATTCAAAATTTTTGAACACACCCCGTATGTTGGGCTACTGAAGAATAGCAATTAATGCCTTTAAATCAATCGAACGTAAACATATACAATTTACTATAAATCCACAAACTAATCTAATTCTAATTTAAAGAATTAATAAACTTGATAAAAAAGAAAAAACCCATAATAATCCATTACCACTTTAATAAAACTCCAGCTAAAATTAATGAACCCGAAACAGGAGCTTCTACATGAGCTTTTGGTAATCATAAATAAAGTAAAAATATTGATATATTAATTAAAAATGTTAAAACTATACTAAAATAATTATTGATAAACAGTTATTGATATATTTATTGTATTAATTGTACTTATATAAATTATTTATATAAATAATTACTATACGACTTCTTGTAAGACTCGATCCTTCTCAAATAATTTTCTATGATCTTTTAGTATATTTCGTACTGTAGTTTGGTCATTATTTAACGTTTGTTAAATTTTTAACTCTCCATAGTTTCAAGAACATCTTAAACACATTTTAATAAAATAATAAAAAATTATATTTATTAAGATGTGTTTCAAGGACATCTTAATAAATATAATTTCATATATATTTTAATGAGAAATATTCGAACGATGTTCGTACAATGTTGGAGCCCAACGTCCTGGAGTTCAGATTAATATTTGAATTGTCGCTCCTTCTTCGGACCAAAATGCACATCAGACGGTTATTTTTTGCATATACGATGGATATTCTGTAGCCTTATAAGGAACAATACTATGTGTTGACATATCTACTGAACGATAAATGAGCCTTATCGCTGGAAAAAATTTTGTTCCACATACAGCATCCAAAGACTGTTATTGCAGAAGTAAGGTTTTACCATTTTAGCTTATGTTTTGGTAGTTAAATAATCAATAATATAAAATGGCAAACTTAAGTCTAATATACTATTTTTTTATATGATCTATTTATTAAATATTTATCAAATAAAAGGACTATAATTTCAAAACTATAGACTGAATAATTCGGTTAATCTACCAAAATTGGTGAATATTTATCATTTCTTAACACAACCGACTTTTTTCAACTTAAACAACGACAATAGTTCAAGTTCGTACATTGGCCTCAATTGCTTTTCCGTTTATTTCATTATTTTTTTTTTGTATTTTTATTTTGGTTTATTCACTATAAAAGTTATGCTTAAATGTTACGTTTCATCTCTATTGTTATATTCTTTTAATTTCCATCCACTTTTGTTATGTTGGAGTAGTAATTACCTTTCCCCTTATTATATCCATCAACAATAACTGATATTCCCTTATTATTATATGGTATATTAAAAATATTTTTTCTTTTAAATAATGTGATACTCTCTTAATTGAATTAAATAATATTTAATGGACTGTATGGTAAAAAAAAATATTTCATTAAGAATTTAAAGTTAGAATAAAATAAAATCAATGATTTACTCTCATTTTGTTTAATAAAAAAAGTGAGTTTTCCATTAGAAAGCTTAAAAGTGGTCTTTTCTAAATCGGATTAAATAGTTGGCTAAGTTGTTTAGAGAGGAGAAAAAAAAACTAGAAAAACGATCAATAGACAAGTTGGAAAAAATGAAAAACTAACAAATTAACAGTTTACGAAGAAAATCATGAAAAGTGGATAGTTTTCCAGGGAAATTGGCCAGCGACAGTAAAGTAGAAATGAACAGTTAACAGCGAATGTTGATTAGATTATGGCATTAGAATAACGGTCAGGTAACCCGAAGAGAGTGGAGTTTAGTGCGGACCCAAGTAAGACTCTGTATTCGTTCACTATAGTCGAGTGAGAATGATCGCGAACATTTGTATGCGCGCACGCAACTTAAAGATGGCGGCCAATCGCGAATATGCCCCATCCCAGCTCTACTGTCGGCCATCATTTTTACGGAATCTATTGCCGTTGTGGTCTGTCTTCGTTTGTTCCAACTGGCGCGTTCACTCGGTCAGAAAAGTTCATTGGCACACTTAACTTTTCCTCGCCATTATGTTACGTCTTTTAGCAGTTTTCTTCGCAAACATAAATAGTCAAAGAACTCCACACATAATTGAACTGTGCTGATCTGTTAGAAATGTTACCCACAAAGCCAGCCATAATTACCATCATCAACAAAGGTAAGAAATTAAAAAAATAATAAAAAAACAAAATCAAATAGAATAAATTCACCGAAAAAAAAATACAGGTCTGTGTGTGTATTTATTTATCCATGTCGATTTTCATTTACAGATTATGCTACATGATTCAGAAAATATTCCCCAATGAAAGCTTAATAATTATTTAGAAAAACATAAAAGAATGCAACAAAAAAAATATTGTATTTAAGAAATTGTGTAAATATTTTTGTTTATTTACAAAAAAATTGTATGTTATTGTTATTTGGAAATATTTGGAAAAAAATTTGCAAACTTACTTTTTTCTGATACTCTTTGAGAAGAGTTACATTTTTTAATATATTTTTTCTGGTACTCTTTGTAATTGCGCTTACATTTTTTAATATATATAAAAGAAATTTTGAAAATTCAAAGTTTAAGGTAGCTTTTTTTTGATTTATTTTAAATAAAATTTTATTAATTTAAATCTAAAATAAAACAAAAGCAGAAGTATATTTTGAACTTTTCCTAATATTTCATATAAATTTAGTAGTTTAAGATTGAAAGAATTATTTACCAGCTTTTCAACGAAAAAAAAAACAAAGTATTTAAAATTGTTTTATTTTTCTAAATTTTTTTAGCTGCTTATATCTATAAAAAATAAATGTTTATAATCACATACAAGATATGAAATTTGAAAAAATCATACATTGACTAATCCAATATTGTTAGAAAATTCGCAGGACACTACTACGGAAATATGATTGTTTACTATATTCTGTATGGAATCAATATTTTTTTTTTAATTAAAAAAAAACCTAAGGGCATGATGTATGTACAATATATATAAAAAAAAACAATAAAACTAATATAATATTGTAGGAAATAAAAAAATAGAAATTGCAGGTGAAGATCGAATGGAAAAGTGGGTGAATGTACTGTAAAACGATGTTACATTTGCCACAACACAACACAATGGGCACAATTCACACAATCTAACGCTACCGTCTCTTCTCTAACACCCAATACACCGACATCAGAATCATGCTCCAAAACCGAAGTCAAAGTCAAAAACACACGCAAACATATCCAAGAAGTACAAATGCTTTTTGATGCATGTAGGCCATTTTGTCGGCAAAACATTAGGCAAAGGCATACTGCAAAATTTTCGCAACGGAATCGATGCCAATGCAATAGTAGCAAAAAGGGGCAACATCCACATAACACACACATATATATAAAAATGTTGTTGGATGGCGAGTGCATAAATTTTTAAGTGTGCATGTGTGTGTGTGCAACTTTACTCATCCAACAGCACCGTAAATATATCGACACAGTGCTAGCTGCCCACTGCCAACGAACAGCTAGTGTCGAGGCATGAATGGGAATCTGCACTCCTAGAAACACTGTACATCGTAACGTTTATGGAATAGGATTGCACATGTAGTGGTAAAGCCGGAAAGTCGCTGAAGTACAACGCATCCGAGGCGGAATAAACTTGAAAAGTTTTCGCGGGCTTTCATTGCATAACTTTCATTCTGTGCCACAGAGTTCGTTCGCCTTTCTTGATTCCAGTTCGTTTCATATGAATGTGCCTTTCTTTCTCTTCTCCTGCGCACACTACACTGTTACTGTTTTCTGTCTCATCATGATCAACTGCTATTTTCTACAGAAAATTTCAATTTTTTTCCTTCTGATTTCTTTTCAATTAGTAATTTAATGAAATTAAGACCAACTATTAATATTGTTATTTTCAATTTTATTTGTAACTATAAATATAATATTTTCTAATAAGAATTTCATTAATTTATATTTTCTATTTATAAATTGTATGTAGACATTTAATCATATATAATATGTGAAATTTTCATTTTTTAAATATAATAAATATATTTCTTTACAAACAAATAACCTCTGTTTTTGATATTATATTATTTTTGATTAATTGATTTCTAAAATTCATATGAAATTTGTAATATTTACGAAAATATCATAAAGTATTGTAACCTTAATAATATTTTAACCTAACTGCCTAGATTTGTAAATAAAACTTAAAAATTTTGTATTTTAAAAATTTTATTTAGTAAAATTTCAAAGAACTTTTATAATTAAACAAAAAAATTAAATGTTAAATTCCCAAATAAACGAAAGACGTACTTTTAGTTTTGATCATCTTCAACAAAAAAAAGAAATTTTTTTTTCTAAAAATTATAATAATATTTTTTTAATATTATAAAATGTCAATTTGACTAAAAAAAATCATATTTAAGTTTATTTGTATTATTAATTTAGTTTATCATATAATAAAAGTGTTTTTTTTTATAGAATAAGAGTTAACAGATCGTCTATATGGGGGAAATCTTACACATTTCAATCAGCATTTGAATTGCAGTGATTAGCCTTGGCCGTTAAATTGCTCTTAAACTTGAATTTTTTGAACATCAAATGACCAACAACCAAACCCCGGCGCATATTGTTAACGGAGGAGAGAAATTCTAGGTCGACGGAAATGTTTGGTATTGTCACGATCGCAAAAGCTCTGTCGTCATAAAAGCTTCCTCAGAGAAATGCAAGTCTGCTTTGGCCAAACGTACTTGCCTACAGAGCGAGAGAGAGTTAATGAGAGAATGAAAAATACTGCACACTACAGTCCCCATTGAAACTATGCCGTATAGCTCGTGCTATCGCATCCACTCGCTCTTTGGGAGTAATTTTCTTTACGAAATCATGATTACGTTATTCGTTTGCTCACTGTATTGGTAGTGGTGTGTTACGATGTGCTCCGACCGACTAGAATTGGAGCGCGCTCGTTTCGATCGTTGCTCGGCCAAAGTCAAGGCGAACCGAACGATTTCCGCGATGGCGCACAATGCAAATGGCGCTCGTTCACGTAAATGCATACGGCCAGTTGTACACACACTATGGTAGCGATCGTCAGCCAGCCACATTCCGATTGAGCGAATATGGAGCACGCTCTCACAAACCAGTCAGCGAATCAGCAACGTTCATTTGCCCGCAACACGATCGATTCGCGGCGAACTAATACGAATTTGCACAACTTCCTCGCGCCATCGTGAAAATGAGTCTTTTCTTCCGATTCCAATTACCCGCTTTTAGTTTTCATTGAACAATTGCTACAAAACGGTTTCAAATTACAAATATCCACCAATACACTGTCAATTATCTACCCATTAATATTTCTTTGAGGCCAACGAACTTTCTTTTCTCAATTTTAATCGCATTTTTTCTGCAATTTTTTTTTTTACAAAAATCCAAACATTTTAGAATTGTTTATTTGCAAAATAATAAATTTACAAATTAGGTAAATGCAACAAAAAAAATAAAACACAATCAATAAAAACCAAATTAAAATGGTCGATTTTTTGTTAATTTCTATTAAAATTTTAACTTTTATTGTAATAAAATTTCCTAAAAAGTTAGGATTATTTTTATCATTTGATTGAGGAAGTTTTCTAACAATAATATTATCGCCCTTATACATACATATGTTCGTACGTATATGTATGTATATTGGTGAATTTTAGGCAAACCGCAATTTATGAAAATAAATTAAACTGTATAAAAATATTTTAAAATTTCTATTTTCAAATATTTAGTATTCATTTTTTTTTTTAAAAATACTTTTACAACTAATTTTTGTTCTATTTTTTGCAAAAATATGCAAATTTGATTTTTAACTTATAATAAAGCTTAAATAAGGTCAGAGATTGTGTATAATACTAAAAAAATATATATTTATTATCATTAATAAAAAAAAAATAAAAAATAAACGAAAACTTTATAAAAAAAATTCTGTTTATTTTGAAAAAATTGAATAAATTTATTGAAATTATTTTTTTAGAGTGAAATTTTTATTAGAAATTCTATCGATAATGCAGTTTATTATTTGTATGCAATGCCCAACAGTTTTTAACGGTACGCTTTGATATCTGCACTTAGTGATAAAGTAGCTGAGTTATGGTTGAGATAAAATAGGCAATATACAAGGAGGGATATGATCATGAGGAGTGTTCCATAACTCTTTCTTCTCGTATTAAAACAACCACAAATACTATCTAATGAGTTCGTCAATGATTTCATCGAATATTCGGTCGTTCGTTCATTAAACCAGACTCGATGCGATTCGATCTTTTCTCTTGACACTCTACAGCGGACATTGTTCCACATTTCAGTTTCGTAATAGAAACGCAACAGCACATCGATCTCTTCCTCAATGGAGGTTACCATTTTATCTTCTTATAAAACACAGATTATACATCTAACACTGTTATCGTGCGAATGTATTTGATAGCCGACTTTGTAGATGGTAGTAGTCTTTAAGGTAGTAGCAATGGCAATGGCAATGGCCGTACTATCAACCGTGGCCATGGCAATGGCATACTCGTAGCTAAGAAGCGGACGAAGAGGAAAAAGTACAGGTAGAAAGGCTGTCTAACTACCGCAGAATCAGCCCATCGAATATATACGCCTATACACCAATGATACGAGTATCTTGCGACTTGATGCTCTCATATCTGAAGCAGATTTTTTTAAAATAAAATTTTACTTATTTTCTTTTATAGATTTTATATGGAAAAGAAATTTTTTTTCACCAAACTATCGCTAGCTCATTTTTACTTCTGCATCTATGAAAGTTAATTAAAAGCAAAAATAGTTTGCTTTATCGAAATTAAAGTCGGTCATAGACCTTTTTTCTAAGCTACTTTAATATGCAGAAATTTTTCTATGAATAATTTTTTTCGCATCGTCGGTAATAGTAATAGAAAATACGTTAAGAAAATAAGAGTGTGTTTTTATTGAAATTATACACAAAATATTTATTCAATTATCGGTTAATTAAATGAAGCTGTTTGTAACTAGACAATTTTGTTTAATTATATTTTGTTTTCTGAAATTCTTTAAAAAAATTTACGATTTCCAAGGGTGCAATAATGTAAGCATTGGAAATCATCAAGTTAAGTTTATATTGTATTGTAGTTTAGATTACTTTTCGAGATTTTTCATTAAAAAAATGATCTTTAAAATTAAATTATTCCCAAAATTATAAATTTTTAATTACAATTGAGTATTATTGTTCTTGAAAGATGTATTCTCATTCTACTCAGAAGCGTATAAATTTCCAATTGGAAAGCGGAACGGATAATTTTTAACTGAGAAAAAGGAAATTATCTTATACAGTGAAGATATTAAAACGATAACATATTAAATCAAACAAGCTCTGAATGAAGAATATACTGTATAGGCACTTATACGTGCATAGTTCTGAACAGATTCAGTGAATACTCCTCGGAAGTAATGTGTCGTCGATTGGTACTATATGCCACCACACTAACCACTCGTCATACAAACTGTAATATGTCGAGATATTATTTGAAGAAATTGATAAGAAGAAATATAACAGCAGAGGGAGAAAATAGAAGAAATTCGCTGCGAAACTGTAATGAATGAAGAAAAATTCCGTAGAAGAAATTAATGATTGATTAAAACAGTCAGCGACTTAGCATTTTAGAAGCCCGTCAGGTTAGCGGTCGGGATGAGTTTGCCAAGTGCAATCATGCAATCATTCCTCCTTATTCAGATCTCAACAGAACTGCAGTGAATATTGCACTCATACTTCCAGTTTTTCTTTTGCATTGCTTCCGTTTCTTAAATTTCACAAAAATTATACTATTTCCATTCAAGTTCAGTCGAATCAAAATTTTATTGGTGCTTATTTTTGTCTTGAATTTTTTTCTTTTTCACTAAAAAATTTCCACTAAAAATTTTAAGTAAAAATTTTTCCACTAAAAATTTTCAGTAAAAATTTTTCTAGTAAAAATTTTCAGTAAAAATTTTTCCACTAAAAATTTTCAGTAAAAATTTTTACAGTAAAAATTTTCAGTAAAAATTTTTCCAGTAAAAATTTTCAGTAAAAATTTTTCCAGTAAAAATTGTCAGTAAAAATTTTTCCAGAACAAATTGTCAGTAAAAAATTTTCCAGTAAAAAATTTCAGTAACAATTTTCAGTAAAATTTTCAGTAAAAATTTTCAGTAAAAATTTTTCCAGTAAAAATTTTCAGTAAAAATTTTCAGTAAAAATTTTTCCAGTAAAAATTTTTGCAGTAAAAATTTTCAGTAAAAATTTTTCCAGTAAAAATTTTCAGTAAAAATTTTTCCAGTAAAAATTTTCAGTAAAAATTTTTCCAGTAAAAATTTTCAGTAAAAATTTTTCCAGTAAAAATTTTCAGTAAAAATTTTTCCAGTAAAAATTTTTCCAGTAAAAATTTTCAGTAAAAATTTTTCCAGTAAAAATTTTTCCAGTAAAAATTTTCAGTAAAAATTTTTCCAGTAAAAATTTTTCCAGTAAAAATTTTCAGTAAAAATTTTTCCATTAAAAATTTTCAGTAAAAATTTTTCCAGTAAAAATTTTAAGTAAAAATTTTTCCAGTAAAAATTTTTCCAGTAAAAATTTTCCAGTAAAAATTTTCAGTAAAAATTTTCAGTAAAAATTTTCAGTAAAAATTTTTAGTAAAAATTTTCAGTAAAAATTTTTCCAGTAAAAATTTTTCCAGTATAAATTTTCAGTAAAATTTTTCCAGTAAAAATTTTTCCATTAAAAATTTTTCCAGTAAAAATTTTCAGTAAAATTTTTCCAGTAAAAATTTTTCCATTAAAAATTTTCCAGTAAAAATTTTCAGTAAAAATTTTCAGTAAAAATTTTCAGTAAAAATTTTTCCAGTAAAAATTTTCAGTAAAAATTTTTCCAGTAAAAATTTTCAGTAAAAATTTTTCCAGTAAAAATTTTTCCAGTAAAAATTTTCAGTAAAAATTTTTCCAGTAAAAATTTTCAGTAAAAATTTTTCCAGTAAAAATTTTCAGTAAAAATTTTTCCAGTAAAAATTTTCAGTAAAAATTTTTCCAGTAAAAATTTTCAGTAAAAATTTTTCCAGTAAAAATTTTCAGTAAAAATTTTTCCAGTAAAAATTTTCAGTAAAAATTTTTCCAGTAAAAATTTTCAGTAAAAATTTTTCCAGTAAAAATTTTCAGTAAAAATTTTTCCAGTAAAAATTTTCAGTAAAAATTTTTCCAGTAAAAATTTTCAGTAAAAATTTTTCCAGTAAAAATGTTCAGTAAACATTTGTCCAGTAAAAATTTTCAGTAAAAATTTTTCCAGTAAAAATTTTCAGTAAAAATTTTTCCAGTAAAAATTTTCAGTAAAAATTTTTCCAGTAAAAATTTTCAGTAAAAATTTTTCCAGTAAAAATTTTCAGTAAAAATTTTTCCAGTAAAAATTTTCAGTAAAAATTTTTCCAGTAAAAATTTTCAGTAAAATTTTCAGTGAAAATTTTTAGTAAAAATTTTTCCACTAAAAATTTTCAGGAAAAATTTTTCCAGTAAAAATTTTCAGTAAAAATTTTTCAGTAAAAATCTTTCCAGTGAAAATTCTCAGTAAAACTTTTTAGTAAAAATCTTTCCAGTGAAAATTCTCAGTAAAAATTTTCAGTAAAAATTTTCAGTGAAAATTTTCAGTAAGAATTTGAGTAAAACTTTTATTGTAAAATTTTTTAACGACAAGTTTTATTAGGTATTTTTATTAAATGTTATTGGGAAAAGTATTTATGAAGAGTTCGAAGTATAAGAATATGAAAAGGCATTGAACCCATACCCAAAGGCACTATTACTATTACTTATTTTGCTATTAAATAAGAAAGCTGTGCCAATGAATTCATTAAATAAATTATAATTTTTCATAATATTCATCATAATACATTCAAGAAAATACCAAAACTTGCAATACTATATGAAAAAAATAGCAGAAGTTTGCGAATTGTTTTCAACAAAAAGTTTTTGTTTGTTTGTACTCATAAACTACTCCTTAGGCTATTTAATATTATTATTATTATTATGAGTAAACTTAGGTAAAAGGCATAAAAAAATTGTTTACAATTCTCACTTTAGAAAGCTTCCATAATTAACACTGAATTGTGTCTGTGCGCGCTGTCGTTATTATAGTAGTCGTTTTGCTGGTAGTTATCGGTAGTCATTTTTGTTGTTATATTCTTCGATATCTGTTTTATTTTGCTTTGGTTTTGTGCCATTTTGAGCGCAAAAATGAGAACACTTCTGAGTTGGTCGGTCAATGACCGAGGTGGCCACCAGTCCCCATTACCGCTCTGCTCAACGAATCCATCCGACTGATAAACAAACCGTGTGAGCTTGATCAGTGCTCTGAGCTTCGAGAGAAAAGAAATCACTGCTACTATCACTCGCATGGCTATCAAAAGTTATAGCCCGCATGCGTGTCACAAATCTTTTTCCAATTCTGACACTGAATAGAGGTAAGCGAGAAACTCTTCACCAAGCAACGGGAACTTTTTGGAATTCACTGAAAAGAAAATTTAATAGTTTTCAATGGAAGCTTAAACAACATATTAATGAAGCTTTTGAACGAAAACACCGAATTCTATTAAGAAACAACAGTACTCGTACAGAGAAAAATATGAGTAATTTTTTTTATAATTACACACAGGAAAGTGACAATTAATTTCAATTTTAAACAAAATTTCATGACTAACAACTGAAGTGCAATTATACTATTTGGATTTTATTATTGAACTTTTTGTTTTAAAAAATATGGCAGATATTTTAATATAAAAATTGGGCTGTATGGAAAAACTGGAAATACTTTTCTTACTTTTTGTCCCCAATGTTCGAAATCAAATAGCTTTTTTAAAAATTCCTTTCGAGTAGAAGAAGAAAATAAAAAAATGGATAAAATTGAGATAAATGCATTTTTTGGAACAAAACAGAATTTTTGTATAAAGAAAAGAATAAATTCTATTTCTGATATAAGCAATAAAATTTCTTGTATGATACCTTATTCAAAATAAATTTTATTCGCGAAATACTTCAAAATAATAACGAGAAAATGGCAATTTTAAATTTTTATTTCAAACGAAATCCAATTTGAGGATGTAATAATGGCACTGTTGGCCTAGTATTTGAACGAATAATGATCAAAAACAAATACGCAGGCATACAAGCACACATACTAAAGTAACAACAATATAAAGCCTTCTACATTCTAGAAAAGAATAGATTTTCTTATGTATCTCTCCAAACAAACAAACAATCTTGCCCGTAGGCAATTCTGCATTTCGACTTCCTCCTTCTGCTCTGACTGCTCGGTGTGCTAACTAGCCATAAACGATAACGCAGCATGGCGGACATAAAATGGCACGGCGAACAGCATTCAAGATACGCTGGCTGTGCACGTTATTCTTGTAGCGTCTGATCAGGGCCTTACTAGCAGCAGTGAGCAGCAAGCAGCCATCAACTAGCAAGCCAGCCATCCAGCCATCCAGCAGCCAATACCAACAGTACGTCAGAATGAACGACGACAGCAACCTCTGCCGAATAGCGGTAAACTTGCGGTACTTTTCGTTTTCATTGCAGCGAGCGAACACGTTTAGCCTAGATTTGCAACGGAGTTCGTTGACTCGGCTACGACGTGCCCAGTCGTATTCGGTTTGCTGTGCGTTCGTATTCGAGAGTGTTTGTGAGCAGAATTATGCGCGAACTTGACTCTTAACTTCTTACGGCCAGCGACGCACATATTTCGGAGCAGTTTAAACGCTCCGTTATGAAGCTTTTGCGCTACTGTTGTTGTTGTTGTTTCCTATTTTAAAAATGAACGTTTCAAGTAATACGGTTTGCTGTATTTTTTCAGGATCCCATAAATAAAATGTAAAATGTTTGCAAAAAAATTGCAAAGCTTTAAAAATTGCGAAATGTTCTCCTTGATTTCACACATTACATTTGTATTAAGTTAATACTAGAACAAACGTCCTTCAAGCAGGCTGTTTATATTTTCATTCAACTTTGGTCTTGTAGGATTGCATCTGCGCCTTCGGGCTGCATCAATTTGCCTTTCAAATTGCTTTCTGCTTACAATCACATTGCATCTATGTTGTAAGTCCAATTAGAATACCATCCAGAGAATATCTTTATAAAAACACCCGCAGGACTATTGACTTTGGGCGTTAAAATCATCTTCGTCCCTGTTGATTTCCAAGCATGAAAAAAAAAACGTTTCGGAGTAATGAACTTGAAAAAGAATAGAACTCATCCTCTGCGTTTGCTCTTCTATAATAATTATTAAAAATATAATAATAATTAAAAATTATATTCCTGGTTGCAGGTTACACGTAAATTAATAGTAATGCAAGCAATTTTGTTTAATTCTACTAATTATTTTTTAAAGGCACATTAAAATAATTATAATTATTAAAAATAATAATAACAATAAGTGTAAATTTAGAGAAAAATAAATTTAATTTTTTTTTACAAAAACTTGCAGTATACGTGCTCATTTAATTCAATAATTTTTAAAAATTAGTATATAATTTTATTTCAATATTTTTTAAAATATTGAAATAAAATTGTATACTAATTTTTTATAATATTGAGAATATAATAAAATTCAATTAATAATATTATATTAAATATACAAATATAATCAGTCCTCTTTTTAAGACTATAGAAAAATATTAATGTAGTTAAAAAATAAAAATTAGTTTAAGTAAAAAAATAATTGAAAATATTAAATATTTATATTTAGAAAAAAAATACACGATTCTATTTGTAGTTGCATATTTTTTAATATTCTCGTAATTATTCATTTAAAAGCACGCTTAAAAATATTAATTCCGTATCAAATATTATTTTAATATAAGTATAATAATTATAAAGGTAAAAAGAATTGAAGAAAATATTTTGGAATTTGTTTCAAGAAAATATAAGAAAAAATCCAAAATAGTAAAGGTTATTGAATGAATTTTCCGTTATGTGATTATTACGCATAAATAGTCGCTTACATCAGTTTAAATAAAAGAACAACTGTTCTCTTGTAAATGCTCTAAAGACCAATTCAAATTTGGAAAACTTTGAAAATTAGGCAAAAGTTCAAAAAACTCCCAAATGAATCAATTGTTCATTGTTGTGCTCGTATAACACACTTGTTACTTAACTGCGGTGCGGTGTCTTTGACCTGAAGAAAATTCGCCACGAAACTGAATAAGAAGAGTGGAAGGTATTGAAACTTGGTGAAAGAGCAGTTGATGCTTGTGCTCAAAAGTTTCATATCTGCTAAAACACACCAAAAAAAAAAAAAAAAAATCAAATTTTTTGGTAAGTTTTTATGCAGAAGAGTCAAAACACGCACATCAGAATCTGGTGCTTGGAGTGGCTGATCAACACTCAGCTGATTAACGAAAAAGTGATCATGTTCATCAAAGTATGTGAGCATACAAAAAGTCAACGACCTCGGATATCGAAGACACAGCACCGAGAGCAAAATCATTCTGCGAGAGCAACAGTTAAAAAAATAAAAATTAATTGTGAACGCTTTCAGGTATGTACCAAATTTATGATGATGCCTCTCATCGAACATTATCCAAGAGTTCATTTCGTGCACATTCCATACCCAGAGGCTAAGCGAAAAAGACAAAGCCAACCACCAATTTCATCCCAATCTCCCGTTTGTCGACAGCAAGTCGAGAGTGATCGTATTTTTACTGCCGCTCTCTGTAACATCGTCCCACTTCGGGATCCATCAATACAAATTAATGTTGTTGGCGGCCGTTACAAAATTCACTGTTACCTTACAGTTATGTCGGCTGTGAATCTGATTAATCTAACTCACAGTCCCGTCACCTCCCTGCTACTTCTGCCCACATCAGCATTCTCAGGTGGTGCGGTTCCGCTATAGGACGTAATCACAATCACACTGCATAATCAATCAAGTGCCAAAAGAGAATGGGACGAGCGTAGGAGAACTTGAACTCCCGCATCGGACGAGCCACATTGTTGACAAGCTGCCAGGTGAGCCACTTCAGGGACGATACTCATAGTCCAATATTTGGAGATCTGCCACAGTCTGGTCAATTGGCTTAAGCTAAGAGTGGGTTGCGACGAGACCAGAATTTATTAAAGTCATTTTCACACAAGAGGATTTAGCCATGCGTCCTCAAATGAAAAACAATATTGGTCGTTGTCAGTGCCAGAAACATGCACACGCTCACTGGAACCTCTCGAAATTAGGTCACATACGAGTAGCACGTACACATATGTACGAGTCTATGCGGATTTAACTTGTCCATTTGAATTGGTACCTCCGCTTAAAGTAGCGAACCGTTTAAGTAGCGGCTATTCCTGAAGGGGTTTTCAAAAAATATAACTTCTCGACTACAAAAGCTACAAAATCAACTTGCATAAAAAGATAATAAAATAAAATCACTCGATTTCGGTACAAACGAAGGTGTGCGTAAACAAACGCGTACCAAATTATATCTTTCTTGAGGTAATCGGAAAAGTCATTCGTATAACGGGAGATATTTAGAAGTGCGGTGGAATACTCATCAAACGGTAAACAAACGGAAAATAAATAAAATCTAATGCTCCAGGCCATGAGAAACTATCACTATGACCGAGTCGGGAACAGTCGACTTGCAAACACTGGAATACAGTGCTGACTTTCAACATCGGCTCCAAGTTCAATGAACTGTTGCACAGATTCCTCTCAGATCTGACTGTCAGCAACAAGGCCTATATCTGGTGGGGTTCTTTTTAATGTATGAGTATATGCAGTCCTGGTTATCATTAATATGCTCGTATCCTTACTGATTATGCATTGAATTGTGTTTTTCCAAAACGGAAGTCCACACAACTCCCACATACCACGAAAGGATAATAACTTTTCTCGATAAGATTTGTTTTTACGTTGCGTGGAAATT
The DNA here is from genome assembly GCA_958298945.1 of Atherix ibis. Lineage (NCBI taxonomy): Eukaryota > Metazoa > Arthropoda > Insecta > Diptera > Athericidae > Atherix > Atherix ibis. Next base: position 118,427,129 of record OY282606.1, read on the forward strand.
GTATTTTAATTTCAAATAATTTCCAGCATCCGCATAAGTTCAGCATTCAGAACCACATTCCGTTTACGCGTTCTGTTATTTACCGCTAAACGAAAACCAAAGAAGTAAAAAGTCCGCTGTACTGGAGTCGGTGTGCTGTTTATTGAATGGAAAGAACTTTCTGACATTGGAAAGTGATTGCCAGAACCGTTATATTATGTATATGTGTATTCCGCATAGAACACTCACTAAAAGCATACTCAGACCTAACTAATACACGCAGCACACCGAATCTGATATGATCTGGGAAAACCGGCGTAAACGACTGGAGTAGATTTGGAGCTTATGAACTTAATGTATGGCTGATGGGCATAATTCCCGTTGCGATTTTCAATAGAATAGCTGTACTTGTACCTGCGTGGACTGTTGGTAGGTATGCTGCTAATGTGCAAAGTGCTCCGCGGTACTTCCCTACGCTGATGTTGCTGCTGCTGCTGCTGCTGCGGTTACTTCTGTGTGTGCTCGTATTAGACAACATACGAGTAGAAGTATCTGATTTGATTGTCTCTATCACCGGAAGGTTATTCGAGTTCAATAAACTAAAAAAATAATTTCATGTTCGAAAAAGTTCACGGCTATTGTGACGTGCTGGCAGTTACGATTTGCCTCCCTATCCACAGTTACCGTTCGGTTGCACACTCGCCTCTTCTACAATAAAATTTAGCCGACTAACTTCTAACACCAAACTCAGATCTTTGGAGTAGCGATTCTTCGCGAATGAATCCATAGATCCACGATTCTACTATGAATGTAGTCGTGTCTATTATAATTATCCATTATACTATAATATATTATGTTGGTTAGAAGCTAATGGTTTGGTTTGGTTGGCTGAGTTGGTAGGCTGAGAAGTTGAAGTTGATTAAGTATCTTCGTCATAGTGTATTTGTTAATTTAACGAAAATGAGATCACAAGAGTTCAATAAACCTGAGGAACAGTCGCTGTCGATTTGGATTCAGTTAGATTCGTGGTGAGCTACGGAAATTGGGTCATAACTTATTACAAGAAAAGTTGTCTTGCTAGCCTCTCAAATTGGTGGTTGTTTGGATTTCTGGCTCTTATGTTAAGCACTCTGGCTTTTTGACACTCAGGCATTGAGGCTTTCTAACCTCCGTTTTTGAATAACTTTTTGCCCGTTTCTTTATGTTAACTTGAAAATCATCATTCAGGTGGGATGTGCTTTGTGTAATTTCTGGAATTATCGCCATTTTTTTTTACAGCTATACGTCAACAATTTCAATTTAGCCTTTGTACATACATAATCTTAGGTTAGATAAGTTTTTTATTCAAAAAATTTCAATTTTCCGAATCAATGATATACAATATAATTTTCAATGACATGTTTTTTGAATAACTTTTGTAATTTTGTAATATTCTATAAATAATAGAAAAATACGTAATATGGGGGCACACATTTTAATAATTATTTGATATTTTAGTAAATTTGCTGATAAAATTCTCATAGACAAATTTTTATGTTTCAATTGAATCCATAGCATATGCTCGATGATAATACATTTAACATTAGCAACAACAAAAAAAATCTTATTATAAGCAAATTCAACAGGCTATAAAGAAAGGGACTTCGAATAACGGAAATGGACAAGTAATAGTAGACTTCCTGTTAGATACACAAGTGCATATATGAAAACTGAGAAGGACCAAGCGCAGGTACGAATGAACACTCAATCATATAAGTTTATGTGGAAAAAATTTATTTGTTCAAGAAAAATATTCTTTTCGGCTCATTCTTATTCTACGATTTAGGTATCGTCCTTAAAACCAAGCATTTAAATGTAACTGGCATGGATTTCAAGAGCGTAATGTCCCGTATTGTGTTTTGTTGAGGATTTTTAAGTAAACAACAACAATTTTCTCACGAAATCTAACGGTAAACATGATCAAATATGTACGCAACCCTATTTAAAATGATTCAGAATAACCTAGGATAACATGCGCCAGTCAGAAAAAATAGAATTCTTACCTTTCAGATTATGACAACAACAAATTTTCGAAAGGTTCTGATAACAACTGTTAAGGGAATATTTTATTATAAACAAATTTGATTTGATTCGTAAAATTTCCTTTAATAAACGAAATGTTGAATTTTCTCAATAATTTCTCTTTATTTACCCAAATAAAAAGGATATTTTGTCAATAAATCTCTTCTTTTATTTTTAGAAAATGGTTTTAAAAAAATTCACTCGATTTTAAAAAAAAAAAAACTTAACAGAAAATATTGGCAATGCTTTGGCTTACGAATATAACAGACCTACAGGATATTTTTCGGAACTCATTAGTTAATACAATAATGAACGGAATATGATGAATGGTATGACAAGAATAAAAACACACTGAGAAGTGGCCTATGGTCGAGAGTTTTGAAAAGCAATAAAATTGACAGCAATTTCTTAAGGATTGATGTCCTTTTGTTAGTGTCGAAGAGAAAGTATAGATTTGACCTTTCACAACTGATAAATATTCGAAAATTTTTGTAAATTTTTCTGGCAATTTTAGGGAAAGTAGGAGGCTTAAATTTTGGTTTTTGCATTGTTTACATTCTCTTTTATTATTATAAGACTGCAATTGCTTCTGTGTCAGGGTTTTTGCATGTCCTTTCTTAGAAAATTCATATTATTTATGAAAAGTAGGAAAAATTTCCTTTTTATATAGTTTTGTTGAACCACAGACTGTTGTAAATCTTTAAGAGCAACAAAATTTATTTTTACACTTTATTTTTATTGCGAAAAATATGTGAAATTTTTGTAAATAGTCTTCGAGATATTTTCTATGTATTACGAGTGTACAAAAATTAATAGAAATTTATGTAATATATAAAAGAAAAATTTCTTAATAAAGATATTATTATTCCATTTAGTTAATATCATTAAGTTAACAAAAGTCTATATGCGTTTATCATTCGAATATAAGGACTACGAACTAACTATATTTATTTTATGCTTTACATAAGAAAATTGCTCTCAGCTTGTTTTGTTATATATTTTTGTTATTTCAAACTGAGTTAAATTTTTAAAGACTAATTATTAGTCTTTATTTTATTAATTTACATTTTTGTATTAATTGTCATTTATATTTATCTTGGATAAATACAATGTTACATCGTAACAATATTATCTTTAAAATACAAAATATAGGCTTTTCCAATAAGAGTGGTATGATTTCTAAGTAACGTTTCGGCCATTTGTAATATGTCATGATCTATCGTTTTTTCCATTGTATTTAGTAATGTTTACAATTTCATCATAGAGAGATATACGCAAGAACAACATTTACAAATTATACAATTTTATTATCAAAATAATCGTTCTCCAATTGCAACTTTTCGTGCACTTTTGCCATTTTATGGTCGTAATAATCGTCAAACTGTGCTCGCTATTCGTCAAATTGTTAAAAATTTCGTCGAATTGTTAAAAATTTAGAGCGTGCGTTTTCTTTACATAATGTTCAAGTGCCAATAAGACAAAGAACCGCTCAAAGTAATGAAAATATTACTGAAGACCGCAATTTGTCGATTCCAAGACGTTCTCAAGAATTGGGACTGTCTCAAACCACAACCTGGCGGATTTTGAGAAAGGATTTGGGCTTGCATCTGTATAAAATTGTTATTACTCAAAAACTGAAGCCATTGGACTACCGTAAACGTCGTGAATTTGCTGATTTTGTCTTGGAATAACTTGAAAACTATAACGATTTTTTTAAGAAAATCATCTTCTCCGATGAGGCACACTTTCATCTGAGTGGTGGGGTAAATAAAAAAATTGTCGATTCTGGTGCGAAGAAAATCCACAAATTATTCATGAACACACATTACATTCACCTAAATTGACAATTTGGTGTGGTTTTTGGTCTGGTGGAATCATCGGTCCGTATTTCTTTCGAAATGAAGCTGGTAACACCGTTACTGTCAATGGAGAGCGGTATAGATCGATGATAACCAACTTTTTATGGCCGAAATTGGAAGAAGTTGATCTTGACAACATCTGGCTCCAACAAAACGGGGCTACGTGCCGCACAGCACGTGCAACAACCGAATTATTGCGAGAAAAGTTTGTTGATTCGATTATTTCAAGAAATTGTGACATTAAATGGCCTCCAAGAAGTTGTGATTTAACACCATTAGACTATTTCTTGTGGGGTTATCTGAAGTCATTGGTCTTTAGCTTTACAAGTCAATATTGAATGTGCTATTCATGATACACGACTTCGTTTAGTGAAAAAAGTGCTCGAAAATTGGGTTCATCGAATTCGTTCCTGCAAAAGAAGTCGTGGAGGCCATTTGAATGACGTTTTATTCAGAACTTAATTGTATCAATTGTACTTCATATTAAATAAAAAACATTTGAATTTCCTTAATAATTAGTGTGTTATTTTTTTTAAAGAAATCATATCACTCTTATTCAAAAACCATTTATTATAAAATCGATGTTGGGCTTATTTTCCGAATTCACTAAAAATGTCTATTTTAGGTAGACAAATTATTTTTTATATTAAAACTAATTAATCACACATAATAAAAATTTAGCTCAAAAAAAAATTCCAAAATTTTATAAAAAAAGTTCTTTTAAAATTTCTTTTAATTTAACCAAAAAAAATTATCCCAATCCGTCGAAATATTCTAAGCATTTACTATACTTTCAAAAAATAGTATGCGTTATCATATTTTCAATATAATTTCAATGTAATTTTGTAAATTGTTACAATTCTTTGAGTTCATAAAATTTTTTCCTTACTTAATTTTACCTTTATCCTTATAACAGTGAATGTGATATTTTCTTATTCAATAATATTCCCACCTTTCGATGATCTTTTCGGTAATTTGAGACTGTAATTTGTTCTTGAATATTTTATAAAAATATCAAAAATTGAACAGTTATCCTTTTGTGTAAATGTTTATTGTTTTTTTTTTTTGTAAAATGGAGAAGTGTAGGCGCTACTCAGCAACGGTATATAAACTGAAATATTTTACCGTCTAAAAAGTAACATTCTTATCTAAGAAAAATATCCTTACCATAAGAACTGTATAATATTCATATGCTATTCATTGCAAGGAAATTCAATCTCATTATTATTCTATTAATATATGAATACTCTCGCATGAATGAAGATTTATCAGATTTTGGGGGTGCAATATTGTAGGCATATGGCCATGATCGATCCTTATTATTGTTGCATAATCTGAAATGTGCACATATGCAGATGTTCCTCTTTTTTAATTTCATATCCCGTTAAAATTAGGTCAAACGAGCGGAAAAGGATATTTATTATTCTATTATAATTTATGGAAGAGTTTAGTAATCAGTTTTTTTTCTCGAAATACATGCACGTAGATATAATGAGTACGCAGATGTTGAAATCATTAAGGAAATTCCGTTGTGATTCGGTTTTATTTGTTGTTGACAAATTTAATAAATAATACATTGATTTTATATAAAATATAGGTAAAATAATTTTTTCTTTAGAAATGATGAATAGTATCTTCTTTTAAATGATTCCATTGTATAAAGGATGCTTTCTCTCTACTTTCTATTCAGTTTTGGCCTGGCCAGAGCCCTTGTATTTTTTCAAAATGTCGGTCGATAAAGTGCATTTACGCCATTGGTTACTTTATGAATTCCGTAAAGACAATACCGCGAGTGTGGCAACCAAAAACATTTTCGAAGTTTATGGAGCAGATGTCATCAAAGTTCGACAAGTACGAAGATGGTTTACAAAATTCCGATCTGGGGATTTTTCACTAATTGATAAACCACGTACCGGGCGGCCATTGAAGTCTGATGACGACAAGTTAAAAGTCATAATTGATACCAATCCACGTCTAACTACCAGGGAGATCGCGTCGATGATGGCAGTCAACCAAACAACCGTATTAAAACATTTGAAGCGTATGGGGATGGTTTCGCGGTACGACGTTTGGATACCTCATCAATTGTCGGCTGCCAATTTATTGGATCGTGTTGCAGCGTGCGTTGCTTTGAGTGCGAGACAAAAACATGAACCTTTTTTGCATCTTTTGGTAACGGGAGATGAGAAATGGATCGTTTAAAACAACGTGACAAGAAATAGACATTGGGCTTTACCTGGACAAGCCCCATTAACAACTTCGAAAGCCGAAATCCATCAAAAAAAAGTCATGCTTTGTGTTTGGTGGGATTGTAAGGGTATTGTTTATTTTGAACTCTTGGAACGCAATCATACAATTACAGCAGAACGATATTGTGAGAAATTATCCAAATTGAACATCGCCTTTCAAAAGGATAGACCAGAATTGGTAAACAGAAAAGGGGTAGTGTTTCATCACGACAACGCGCGACCACATGTGAATGAGTTGAATTGGGATGTTATCAATATCCACCGTATTCGCCAGATCTTGCTCCTTCCGATTATCATTTATTCCGATCACTGCAAAATTTTTTAAATGATAAAAAATTTGATACAATAGAGCAGGTAAAAACATCCGTTACTATATTTTTCGCATCAAAAGCACGGAATTTTACACTAATGGTATAAATAATTTGATAGAAAGATGGGAGAAGGTTATAAGAACGGATGAAAATTATATAATTGATTAAATAAATAATACAAATCTAAAAAAAAAATGTTTAATTGTATATGTAAAAAACGGTCATAACTTTTGCATGTACCCAATATTTAATCTTCCCCATTCGATATTATCGGAAATTAATTTATTCAATTAATAAATTCGTAGATAATACGTCAAGAAGTATCCAATTTATGCTTCGAAAAGTATTGATTATAGTGTAAAAATTGTGGCATTATGAATAAATTATAACTTTATTTAAAAAGATTCCATGAGACTTCTTGCAGGCTCAATCCTTTCGACATAATTTTTGATAACTGAATGGAAGTTGATATTTAAATTATTTAAATTTAAAAATGTATGATAATTGTAAAGTTTTATCCAAATTTGTACTGAGAAAAGTAAAGTTCAAAAAAACACACTTAAAACTCAGGTTTTGATAAAATGTTTATTTAATTTATTATATTGTTTATTGCATAATTTAATAAAATTTTTATTTTATAATTTTAGTATTTTTTAATAAATGTTAGTTTTTAAATGTTTAAAAATTTAAGGATTTCACAATTTTTGCATTTAGATCCAAAAGAACAAGTTCAACAGGGTCGAATCGTATGCTCTTGGTGTGGAGGCCAACAAAGTTAAAATTAGTCGTATTATGCGGTTTGTGGTACTATTTTAAGAACACCACACAGTGTCCTGCAGAAAATCTTCAAGTTTAGTCAGAAAAAACTCGGTTATCCTCTTACAGCTGGCAGAGTGGGGAGTAGACTCTGCAACATTGGTACTTCTACGTTCTTACCTAACTGGTAGAACCTTCACGGTACGCGCCAATGGTCATTTATGGTCAAAACGCGAACTGAAAAACGGCATCCCACAAGGATTCCATTTATTAACGATCCTACTCAATAAATATACTCACGCCCTTTCCCACCATCTATCATCCTTTAACCATTATATATATGCTGTCAATATCTATATATTAGTATCTAGTGGTGCGGTGATCTGAACATCAAACCCACCTTGCCTTCATGTTTGCAGGAAAAAAAATTGTAGTGTATCTGATTCGTCACTAAACCCCTTCTCTCTCCGCCCAAAAGATTCCATGAAAATCCTGGGTATCTCAATTGCCCGTGGAGGAAAATGGAATCTTCAGATTAAAAATGCTGTTGACAAAATTAACACAATTCTCCAAATGGTTAACATTTTGGTCAGCAGCAAAAGTAAGGTAAGACAAAGTGACGCAATTAGAGTAATCAACGCTCTTTTGCGCGGAACCTTACTCTATTTCCTCACTATATGCGTTACTATGCCAATAGCAGGGAAAAAGCTAGTCGAGGCAGCGGTAAACTGTTGCATTAGACTAGCTAGTGGAGCACATCGGTCGAAAACCCATATATTTCTATCTTCAAAAAGCACACCTAAATTTAATTTACAAAACCTATGCCTTCAAAATTACCCCCTCCACACTTTAATCAAAAACATTATCATATCCCCCATTTAAAAAAGGAATTCATTATCGTTATCCTTATTAATATCCCATCTTTAAAGCAATTCTTTCATCGTTCTCCTCGTTTTCCAAACTTCCTTTCCACACCCAGATTGGAAACCGCGGTTGGGAGCAAAACTGAAAGTATCTGCTTCTCTTGACAGGTTTAAGAAGGTTAGTACTGATCCGTTCACATATAGTATAGGAAACTTTTCTTTGAACAGTTGGACGGATTAAAAGATTATCGACTGTTGTTTACGGATGCCGCCGCTGACACCGATACTATATCTTTTTCGGTCATCGAATTGCTGTAGCACCCGCGCACTTCGTTGTGGAATCTCCCATTATAGGGCAGCTCCATATTACGGGGAGCTGTGGGCCATCAAAACAGCAATTGAAATTGCGACCAATATTCCCAGCCAACAAAGTGTTATTATTTTTAGTGACAGCCTTGCCACCCTTAAAGCTATTTATGGCCCATCGAGTGGCGGAATTCGTCATAGCCTACTTAGCAATAGAAGTGCCGAGTTGCAGTATGTGCCGGGGCATGTGGGAATTGTGGGTATTAAAAGTGCTGACAAGTTGGCTGGAGAAACACTCCGTCGACCAGTGATCACAGTCATTTCCAATCGTCATGTGTCGACTTGACAAAATGTGTCGACTCATTGGGCAACCACTAACAAAACAAGTCTATTCCACATCCATACCGAAATTCTGGGCACGGAAGCTTCTCAGAATCCTGATCGGACATACTGCTCTTACGCATAACTTCCTTTTTGGCAGCACCAATCGTCACTTATGTCAATCCTGTGGCACCCATTTCACTATCATCTATATTCTACATGAATGCCACATAATCAAGTATTACTTCGTGAGCAGGATTCCTCCCATTATGGAGCTCCTGGACCCAACAACTTCATTCCCTAGTTCTCTATTTAAACTTCTACAATATACTAAACTGCTCTAGAAAATATAATAAAATTCTTAATATTCTATACTACTAACCACAGACAAGTCTCTCTCAGCTAACTTCCCACACGTACTATGAAGTCGCCAAATGGCCTCACGGTCGTGGCACTATGAAGTGGCCCCTGGCACATGTCTAAGCGATCTTACAAATAACAACAACAACAAAACTCAGTTATCATAGGCCGTAGTGACCATAATTGATGCAAGTGGACCCTCCTTCTTCATTTTAAAAGAAATATGGGCCAATTAGACCTACAGACCAAAACTCATGCCGAAAAATCATTTTTTTAAATACAATGGCTTTTCAATAACTCAAAGCCTCATATATGTCAATTTTGTTTATTAAAGTATCTCACCGAGTGAGAAATGAGCCTCATCGCTGATGGAAATTTTATGTGAAATGTTGCTATTGCAGAATTACAACTTTTGTTCAATAGAAAATTTTTACAATTTAAAAATATTAATAAGAATTTTATAATTTATATTGTTAAGTATTTGTCTAAATAAATAATATGATCAATAAAATATATGTTTAAAAGCTGTCTAATGACGGAGCTATACTTTCCGAACTATAAAATGAACGAATTTTTTATATTTTAAAAATAACAAATTATAATTGTTTGAATTTTTTTTGCTGCATTTAAAAATATTTGAAATGAAATTAAAATTCTTGGAATATAAAAATGGCGATAATTATAGGACATTGCGGCTATATATTTAGCTGGATTCGATCTTAGGACCGCTGCATACTAGGGTGTCGTTAAATTTCTATCTTTCGTTTTGTTAACGAGCCACGGGATTATATCCTTAAATCCGATCACATAAAATTTAATCCTAGAATCCGATCACATATCCTTAAATCCGATCATTTTTCGTCCCTTAGTAATGGTATTTATAATTTATAAACAGCCACAAAACTTAATAAATTAAGGAAGTTATACCCACAAAATATAACAAAATACGTGGTCTGTTCAAAAAGTATCGCGAATTTTGTGTTTTTTCAATAGTTATTTATTTATTCATGAATATCAATTTTGTCCCCTTCAAAATAATCCCCACCAGATATTATACACTTGTGCCAACATTTTTTCCAATCCTCGAAGAACTTCAAGAAATCATTTTTTGTGATCTTGTTCAGCTCCTCCTTAGATGCCGTCTTTATCTCCTCAATCGTAGCGTAGCGTCGTCCTTTTATGGGGCTCTTAGTTTCGGGAACAAGAAAAATTCACAAGGGGCCAGATCTGGGGAATACGGTGGCTGCGGCATTATTAGTGTGTTGTTTTTGGCCAAAAATTCGCGCATAAGCAACGATGCGTGAGCAGGGGCGTTATCATGGTTCAAAAGCCAATTTTTGTTCTTCCACAAATCCGGGCGTTTCTGGCGGATTGCTTTTACAACTTGCGCATAACTTGTAGGTAATATTCCTTATTGACCGTTCTACTCTATGGCAAGAACTCATGATGCACCACGCCCCTGCAATCGAAGAAAATTGTAAGCAAAACCTTCACATTCGACCAAACTTGGCGCCCTTTTTTCGGTCTTGGCTCGTGCGGCAGCTTCCATTGAGATGGAAGGAAGGATTGAGCTTTTGGCTTCCACGTCATAACCATAAACCCATGATTTGTCACCAGTTATGACCCTCTGGAGCAATTTCGGAGTCCAACAGCTCCTTAGCAATGTTAATGCGATGCTGTTTTTGGTCAAAATTGAGCAATTTTGGTACGAATTCGCGGCGACCTGTCTCACGACCAAATCATTGGTAAAAATCGAATGGCACGAGCCAATCGATATGTTTAGGTCCTCAGAAACTTCTCTAACGATTCGACGATTGGCCAATACTATTTTCTTCACTTCATCAATGTTTTCGTCTGTTGTTGACGTGCTCGGGCCTCTGAGAAAATTTTGCACCATCGATAAACGTTACTTCGGTCAAAGGTAACTTCACCATATGCCACAGTCAACATTCGGAATGCGTCCGCGCAATCAATTTTGTTTTTGATCCATTTTTTGGAATGGGAAAAAATCGAAGACGAGCCAAAACACGTGCAGCAATGCAGCTGTCAAAATTAATTGAACATTCAAAATGGCCGAACTTATCGGCATAAGTGAGAGACATGAGTATCAACATAACGCCACAAAAAAAATCGAAAATCGAATATACTTAACCCGCGGAAATTCAAAATTTGCGATACTTCTTGAACAGACCTCGTATATTAAAGAACTAACAGAATATTTGGTAATTTTGCTAATGGGCTAGTATCGCCTGCATTCTAGATGTACGGTTAGGTGCACCCATTATTGTCAGCTTTTATGATTTTCCATTATTTACCAGAAAATGCTCTTCCAAGAAATGTACGAGTATTTTGGGCTGAAAGTTTGTTGAACTCAACTTAAATTGCCGAAAACTAAAAGTGGTCGAAGCGAAATTGTATAACTGTTAAATTGTTTTCGCGCAATATTTATTACTCACACTACATAAAAATATGCCCGCATTCATATGTATTTTCCTCACCTGAGCTCAAGAGAGTATCTCTTCACCGAAATAACAGCAAAGTGCCGATTTAAACAGAATATTGTCGAGTACATTTGTACATACTTTGAAAAGTGGGAAGAGGGCGGCCAAAGTTTTCTAGAAAAGTTTCTTAACTAAAGAATAAACTCATAAACAATAGCCTTAATTCCAAAAAAGAGAGAAGAAAATATTGTAGAATGACATATTCTCCATGATTTTTTCAAGTGTTTGTATTCATTTCTCATTTGTTAGACAAAATATAAATTTTCGATAGCTTTTCATTCTCAAATCAGGGAATTTTTGGTAATTTTTTAAGCAAAATTATCCACACATACATATATACATGAGCAGAAAAGCTTTATTTTTCATTAAAGAATAAAAAATAACGATAAAATATTTGAACAGTAAGAAGTGAGTGAGACCTGGTAAAGCGAGTTCAAAAACACGATCAAAATTTTCATTTTACTCAACGAACGGTACTTGAGTGACGTAAGATAAATTTACGACTATTTCGACGTGGACTTTTTTACCTTTATTCGCTAACCGTTTTATTTTTATTGAAGAAAAAAACACAGCTCCAATCAAAGCTTCCACAAACTGTTGATCATGAGCTTTGTTTCGGCCTCAAACACATACTCACTCAGATCTAAATGGTGGTCGCATTCAAGTTGAAATTCTGTGATTGGGGCTCAGACTCGGTCTCAGATTCAGATTCAGATTTAGATGCAGATTCAGTATCAGGTTTATATTCTTTAAGATTGAAATTGTTTGATTCATTTTTGTTAATGTTTTTCGTTATTTTTGATGTCAGAAAAAGAAAGGAGTTTTCAAAGAAATTTTGTTGATTCAACAACATTATCAAATAGCTGCTCACGACTGTAACGAGGTCTAAAAGCCAATGAACTGATCTTCTGTAATAGTCAGTCTGTATACAAAAATATACGAATGTGTGTACAATTTCAGTTCGGCTGTATTGGAAACTTACGAATATGTTGTTTGTTCTTTGGACCATTATTGTTGTTTATTTGCTGTTAGCCTACATAAATATACACTCTACATTTTTATTGAATTTAATCAAAAATATTCCATTTCAACTTTTTCCAGCATTTACTTATAGCATAAAAATAAATCATGTAAAAACCTTTGTTTACCGAACTTTACCTTAATTGCAATAAAATTTAGATAACTTATTATGATGAACTTTGTTAAATTTCGATAAAAATAACATCCAATTTTTGCTTACGAAAATTAAGTTTAATAAAATATAATTGAAATTAAAATTTCGTTATATTTCATGGAAATAAACATTATGCATAGCATATAGCATCATTCAATTGGCCCTGACAAGATTTTTTGCAGGACTCGATTCTTTTGAGGTAATTTTTTTTGGCCTTTTCGAACGTTTCGGGCTGTAATTTAGCAATTTTTTGGTTTTTAAAATATTTGAAGTAAAAAATTGCCTATTTCAACATGATTTTTTACACAACTTTACAAGAAAAATTCTAACGGCGTCAAATAGAACGATCTTGCAGGCCAATTGGCATCACCAAATCTCGCAATTCCGTGTCCTGTGAACTTTTCGCACACTAGAGTACATATTCGTTGTATTGTGTAACTTGTGGTTGCTTAAATCTTTACGTTTAAGTCAAAATAAATTTATTTTCAAACGGCCATAGCGGTTAGAATTCACGATTCTGACCGTCTTATTCTTCATTTTCACACCAAACTGCACACTAGATAGTCATTTTCGCAGATATAATAGCTTCTTTACAGTCAATTATAAGTTGTTTATTTTTATATCAATCGAGCAATAAATAAGCCCTATCATTGAAGAAAATTTTATTTAAAAAATCGTTAATCACTGTGCATTTTAAAATCAATTCTTTTTAAATTTTTATAAAAAAAATTGCCATACTTTAAAATAAATAAATTTTATTCTAAATAAAATATATTATTTAAAAACTATTTTATTGGTAGTGTAGTAATTTTCAAATTATAAAATAAATAATCCATCATTATCAGTAAGAAAGAGGAAGATTCTTGAATAATCACAATTTTTTTAATCGTTTTTATCAAAATTTTCCATAAATTAACTTTTATAATATCACAAACTACACATCTGAGATAAAATGATTTCTAGAATATTTCTTATATATTTTAAGAAAGAAAATATTCATTTTTTTTTTGTAATTTTTAGTAAGATTCTGAAATATATTTAAAAAATTTCCCTAGTTTTGATTTTAATAATTTTCTAAATAATAATATTTTTAAAGAGTTTAGAAAAGTAGAAATTAAATGTGTATCCTTCAAAATCTTCGTCATTATTTAAGTATTAATTTATTCCAGCATATGTTGTATGTTTCTTTGGTTAACTGTAAAAATCCTGTTAAGAGATAAAAAAAATGTACCGTTTTTACCCTTTCTCTGGCTATAGACATTTTATTGAATATATTATGATAGTGTGAAGAATATTCTTCTTCAATTTGGCCATCGGTTATAAAATATGCTGTAAAAGAAAAGGATTACATAAGGTATAAGGAATAAGAGAAAAAAACTGATTTACCGTAATTTTTAGTTCCGGGATAATAAGAATAATTCATTCCTCTCAGATGTAGTCTAGCTTTGAAAGGGTTGATTTTTTATTCCTTTCGAATTTCTCTATTCTTCAAATTTGTACGTACTCCTTTCTATTTGGTCCTACTCATAAGACTCAATAAAACATCAAAATAAAAATAACTGCGTAGGCAATCGGAGCCAATTCTCAGGTAGTTCAGGTGCAAGTTCTTTGTTTGTGACCGCCGTTACCTACAAAACGGGAAAGATTTGTGGACCTGGAGATTTAAGTATAAAGATCTGAACAAAAGGATTACGCTGACACGTCCACCAAATGGTACTTCTGTATTTAACTTCAAACACATGTGTTTGTTTGAGTTGAAATTAAAAAAGAATAATTTTTTCTAACATTTTTTTATGATAGGTCATATATTCCTTTCCTGATGGTGTAAACAGGAAACTTATTCCGAAAAAAAAATTGTTTGAAGACCTTCAAAAAGGAAAGGATTTATATAAATAACGGTAAATTAAATCTCAGATTTTCTATAGATTTTTTTCAGTTATGTATGTGCAATTTAATTATTTAAAACTTATGGCCTAATTAATTATTATTAATAATAATGTTCATTTAATTAGCTTATCTTCTCGATAATTAGGATCATTGGTATTATTTGCGTTCCACTTCATTTGACAACAAAATTGTAAGTATTTTTTCTATTCAACAAAATCGCATATGGTAATGTTATTTTTGGTTTTGAAATGCAGCTGCACTTTTCAAACAATACTTTGAATAAGTCCAAAAATTAAATAATTTGCAAAATCATTTTGTCATTAGTTAGGTCTTAGATCGATACGCCTTCACATTGATGCGAAGAAAACAATTGTTAAAATGAGTTAAGAAATTGTCAGAATCTCCAAATATTTGCAAATTGTCTTTTTGTTGATTTTCCAGATGTCCTTGTGCTTTTTTTCTAAGATTTCTTGGTTTAAAAAAGAAAAGAAAAAAGAAATACCATCTACATTTGAAGACTTTACGGCGGTAACCATTTGTTCATTTCGGTTTAAAGAAATGCAACTTTGCGAAAACAATTTATCTTCATCCTTGAATCATTTGTTGGTTGAGTCCATCCTCTAAGACTATGGTAAGTCATATGAAATTCGCATTCTATTTTTGCCAGTGGTAGACCAAATTTTATGAACTTTTTCTAATACATTCCATGTCGGTAAATAGAAAGCAAACAAATCCTTTCCACTGACTACCTGCAGACTATAAGCGCCTTCGCAAACAATTTATTTGCCAAAATACAGTTTTCTAAGGATTCAATTGAGTTCGAAGAATTTACAACCTGAACTCATGATTTATGACTTCCCGAATAATTTGCCAAAGACATTGATGGATTAGGTTTTAGGCAAAAATTATTCAAACAAGAATTTCAGAACACTTCTCTATCAAAGGAGTGAGTTCATTCAGTTTTTTTAATTAATTCTTTTAATAATATAGAATAGTTATCATGTTAAATAATTTTAAAGTTCCAAATAAAAACCAATATTGTAAATACATTTAAAACTTACATTTCGAAACCAGTTCTACTGTAGTGACTCATTTACTTTCCAGAATTATGCGAAAATTTCCAATCAATCAATCTTGTAACCCAAATTAACTCAGTCTCCATAAAAATACAAGTATCTTAAGAAAAAGTTTCTTTCTTAGCTTAGAAATAAGGCTTTTCAATATTTTTCTTTAATTTATTATAAAAGGAAAATGGAGTTTTTTTTTTGTGAAAATAATATTCTTCCAATTTTATTTTGTAAATGAAATTTTTGAAAATTTTTTTTTTGTTTTGTTTTTAATTTAAGAAAAAAACCCAGCTGATATTGAGGTGATAATTATTGATAAGCTCTGTCCATAGGTTAAAAAAAAATATTTCTAAAATTCATACTTTTTCTAGGAAATAACATATTGACCACAATGAATCAATAAATATTTACTGATAAATAAATAAAAATCATCGAGTTCAGTCATTAACCCTTTGCCATTGCTGAATTTGTTTGCATGCTTTCGCTTTTAAATATTGCAAAATGTGTGTTAAGTCAATATTGTCATCCCCAAAAAGAGAGAAATAAATTTATCACAATTTAAGTGTTGTAGATAAAGAAAGCTAAAGTATGAAGTTGCGTTTATGATGATCACGCGCATTCGTTTTTGGCTTATTTTGTTGGGTCTACAAATTCAGTTAAGCAATGACGTTCTTAAATCGGACTATTAAGACGGTGAACCAACATGATATGCTCCATTCGGTGTGGAAGCGAAATGTCATAATTCAATGGTTACACATTATTGCTGGAGTAGTTTCAAGATAATTCCAATGTTCAAATAGTAACTGAAGAAATCATGAGGAAGCTAAGCAAATCAAAATATGAACGAAAGACTTAAGGCGCGAACACAATTCCGACGAGAACGAGTAACAATACCAAAAATCTCTGTCCAAATTTATAAAACGCTTACAATCTTAAGGAAGTGCACACAATTACGACCACCAAATTAAATTTTGTTATTTTTCGTTCTCGTGATAGTACTGCCACACATTTCAGTGGTTGGATATGTGGCAGCATTGTTGAAATTGAAATCAAAGCGAACATAAATGTATTTTTAATGTTAAAATACACATAACTTAAAAATTGAATAAAGCATTAAATATAAAAAAAAATTTTGATCAGATGACAGTTTTGTACTCGTTACAATTGTATTTAATTTATTAAAACTGGCGAATGATTTTTGTTATTGTCGGAATTGTGTTTGGGCTTTTTTACTCCAATTTTGATATGCACCGCAAATGCATTTCCTCATATATGTACACTCATTCCAGCGAAGCATAATAATATCTTTCCGTACACTTCCGTACTCGCAACATGAGCAACGAGGACAAAACAACCAACAAAGTGGTATGCTGAGAGAAATTCCTTATCCAAGGTATACTGGGAGGGCTCTTCAAGTTCTCGGCCACGGACATTGCATGCACAAAAGTAGAAAAGATTTTCTTACATGTACACACACACACACAGCTACTATCAAGTTTATCAAATAGAAAATTGCAGAATACCAACAAATGTGTACGAGAATAAATTTATCATTTTGCAACGGTATTCACCATTTCACAATTTATCTTTCCCTCCTTGTCTCGCTCTCTCTCTTTCTTGTAAGTTTTCAATGCCGTCATTTACTTATAATATATCTCCCTCCCTCTGTATATATATACTTCACTCTACAATACAGTTTTCAAGTTTGATTTCATAAATTTTACGGAACATCCAAACAAGACTCTCTCTCTCTCTCTCTCCGTCTGTCTATATTTGCTCTTTGGATATTTTCGGCTCTCTTGAGCGCGATGGTTCATGTTCGAATCTTGCCGAATGAGAAGCGATCGAGCTATCATCTGCGGGCGGACCCCTCATTCAGGTGCTCTTACTTTCTTGCGAATGTATGTTAGGCCGATGACCGATGTTGGGATCAAGTGAATGTTCTGTTTATGCCGTTCGAACCAAAACAAGAAATCCATCGTATGCCAAATTCCAACAACAACCACACCAACAAAAGCACACAATATTATTCACCGTAACTTACTATGAAAAACAAAACTGGTAAATAAGCCATCAACCAGCATCATGTTGAATATGAATTTGAATTTCTTTTAGTGTTCGTACGTAAATATGAGCTTGTATATGTTGAATTGAAGTAACAATGAAATGGGCTCACGAATTATTTCTATCACCTTCCATGGAATTCAGGTAAAGTTTACCTGGTGGCTATGAAATTTTGCAATAATTTCGAAAACAATTGAACTTTTTGCATTGCCATTGCCATTGATTATGTCCATGACCGCTAAAAAGATCAAAACTATAATCGATCATGCATCAAAGATTATAGCTTGCAGTGTTATTTTAACAAAATACTCATTTCCGGATATCTACCTGTACATACGAGTATATCGTATATTATCTATCGTCTTTTGAAAATAATATTATATATTTTATTTTGGAGAATTTGTTTTTTCAATAAAACTTCTTTAAATTAAAATAATTTTTAATAATCTCCTTAGACTATTTGAAGAAAATCTCTTTGATTCTTCACAATGGCCTTTTTATAGCTAAATTTATAATATACTCTAGAATAGAAATAGGAAAAATGGTAATCAATTGAATTGGTAGTTAGTGATTCCTATCGGGAATACCTGCCATCGGATTGGCACTGCACACATTCTTTGAAGTCGCGATTTGGTTGCGGCAACATCTAATCGTTGGAAAAGCATAAAGCATAAGAGTAAACCACCGATCGTTGTGTTAGTGGATGTATTATGTCGCTTACTAAGTCCGTAACTGTGCAACGACCGCGAGAGGTTACTATCGGCTATTGAACTAGTTACCTAGTGCCGAAGAGCCACTGTTGATTGCAATCACGCTGATATGATTACGGCTTAGCTATGCCATCTGAATTTTTTCCATCGCGGATTGAGGTAATACTGGTCTTAAGTGTTAGTTGGCGTATATGTGCAAATATGTGTTTTGTTCGAATGGATCGTATTCGAATCTAATCGGTTCACCTCTATTTAATGGAAACTTGGAGATTCACGTATACCTTGTATGAATGTGCACTCGGCACACATGATCAGAAACATAACATTTGGAATACGAACATATGCAGTCTGCCATTTATTTCTATTGATGATTAATAAAACAATCTCTGGGTCATGAGTACCATATACACGTATTTTAAGTCTGCTCTTTGATTTAATTTATAATAGCGAGTATATCGTCTTCAAATTTAAAGAAAATGGACACATTCGTTATTATATCAAAAATATAAATTATGCTATATTTTTATGCCTTTGTTTTCAAATCATTACAATTTTATATAAATTATTTTTCATCATATGGGTTTTTATTAGTATTATTGAAAAAAAAAATATATTTTTTTTAATAAAATCAATTTTTTTGTCTTCTTTTAGGGAAGGCACAATTTTTCTTTTAATTTAGTAGTACCTATCTTAATAGTTACACAAACCCATAAATAGTTTTAAAACATATTTAAATTAATAATTTGATTCTTTTCTAATCATTTTACAGACATTTATCCTATAATTACTGTTTGTTTTAATAAGTGAAAAAAAAAATTTGATTATCAAAATATGTTCTGATTTTTTTAATATTATCCTTTAATTTATGTAGGTATGTATGAAATTGTATTTTTTTTTAAATTTAAAACAACTTTTGATTATTTTTATTTAAAAATACAAAAACTTAATAATTTTCGTAATGTACATGTAGTCATAATAAATTTTTCAGACTTGTTTTTATTTAATAATATCCGCTTTCCAAAGAAATTAGAAAATCATCCCCAATATGATTAAGTTCGTCATTATCTCAGATGGGGGGGAAATATAAAATTCCAAGATTACGTTTGAGTCGCGTCATCGATATTTGCCAAAACAACATAATGGAAACCAAGTTCGGCAATGTTGCATGCGACCTCAGAATATCATGTAATATTTAAATGTTATTGAACTCTGGGGCCTTAACATAAATACATAAACTCGTGTAAAAATTTATAAATAATAGTATGGAGAGGATAAGTGGTGATTGGAATGATGGTATTGGTGAGGGCAACGTACAAATCTGACCGTGTCGGCCGATATTTGTAGAGAGGTAAGAAAATTGAAATTGTGAACGGTACTCGTATTCAGCAACTTCGTCACAATCGTCATCAATACCGTCGTCATCATCGTCACCGTTGTCCAATACGGAATCAAGAAACTTTCGAAATTGACTTGTGCATAAATAGCGCATGGAATTTCGGTTATGTATGACAGCCAGTGAAAATTTCATTCTCGTTAAATGAAAGGCGTTTTCATTAGAATTTTCCATAATTTCAGATTTTCACATCTCCGCTGTGGATACCTTATTGACTCATACGGTAAACAGTCAATATTTACCGATGATTGTACGATCACAACTTTATAATGTGCTAAGGAAATAATTGTGAATCATTACGATCTGTTATCGGTCAATCCGAGTTGATTGAACAAAATCGAAAGACTTAAATGAGCGGAAGGCGACAAACTTGAAATTTTATCATTAACTTTTACTCTATTTCCCTAATTTATGTTATCTGAACTTGTAGGATAGCATATTTTTAAATTTCTTAAAACTTTTATGATTTATATTCTCTTAAATCTAGACTAAAACAAAATTTGCTTATAAATCCAAATTTGAAGTTGAAGAAAATTCCAAATCTCCTGAAACGGTAAAAATTTTGCCAAACTCACATACATACGAGTATTATGTTGAGAGGTCGTTAAACTTGAAATCCGAAAAGTTTCTAACGCTAATAAGGTGAAAAAACTGGGAATCGAAATAGAAAATAATCAACAACAAAAAAAAAAAAAAAAAAACAAACCGCAGATTGGAGCAAGAGTAAATTTTAATAAAGAAATGCTGAAAGAAAAACCAAGTTGCCATTGTTATTGTAGTACCACCACTCATAGTACTCACGGTAATATTGTGATTTAAAGTTCTTCGAATAGAGTCCAAATACAGCTCGAGCTTTTCAAAGCTTCTCAACTTTAGAATGGTTCGAAAATGATGCCGCCCCGTAAAGAGTTCATTGCCTTATCAGACACAAACACAAACCTACATATTCCTATCATACATATATCATTAAATAAAATCATCATCATTAAAAATTTCTATTAAATATTGTCTACTATTTAGAGCGCTCAGGTAAATACACATATAACTTGTGCATAATTTACTCATTCTTAGACTAAAATTGTTAAATAAAGCAAACAAAATAGATAGATAGATGGATAGAAAAGGAGGAGAATAGAAAAAATATGAAGAATAAAAAATTCATATAAAATGAAATGAAACGAAATTTAAAGAAAATGAAGAAAATTAAACAGAAGTTATGATCGAAGGTGAGAAGGGAATTTTAGAAGAAGAAAAGAAGTTAAAACTTATGTAAAAGGGTAGAAAAAGAGGAACGAGACGAAAAAGGTGAAGAAGGCGAACCAGAAGAGGAAGAGAAGAGAAAAACACTGATTTGTCGAAGGCGAAATTTTTCTCGTACGCTTTGCACGTTTGGAATAAAATTGGGTTGGATCAATGAACTCCAATGGAGTCGGAATATGCGATATCACTGATACTAGGTGATAATAACAGCTACTAATAAATAATACGCATTCCAAATGCACAGGTATATATATGCATGTACATGTGTACATACAGTAAAAGAGTAGTTGTTCTAATACTAAACATTAGGTGAGTAATTATATTTTATGTGAGATTGCAATGATCATCAGGGGAAGGTGAAGTCGTTAATAAACGTAATTTTAACAATATCGATCACTTGAGTACATTTAAAAAAAATTTAATTCTGTATAATTTTTTTTTTAGTTTTATTAACAGGATCTTATCAATATTAAAAATTCTTCATTTTTAACAATTTTCTTACCCTTTTAATCAAATCTATTAGTTTACCAATGTGGATTAAGAATTTTAGTTTATGCTTATTAGTTGTATCGAAAAATTATGAATTAGTTCAAAGATAAATTTTGAATGAAAGAAAAATTACAAATTTCTCATTAATATGAATTCTGTTAGAATATCAATTAGAGTTTAAGTATTTCCGGAATAAAATAGGAAATTTTCTTAACATAACAATCAACTGGGGGGTATGATGATATTGAATAAAATCCGATAAAACAACAGTAATGGTAAATATTGAGGAACATGACATGGAGTAAAAAAAAAATAATAAATGGGGAAGAAAAAGTCAACGGGGAACTATGCTCACATTGGTTATTGGCCGAAGAACGTATAATAATAAGAAGAGTAATATATATATATGTATATTAACTAAATGGTAAAAGCTTCTCATGTACCTCCTCTTCCTACAGGTATTTTTTCATTTGTGTATTCTTCTTCTTTCTTATTTTTATGCACTAACACATTGGTGAATATATGAAGATCCCGTTATTTTGAATACTTCGATGGCAATGTCGCAATTTTTCCACCTACCTCAGAGTGAGTTCGAGTTCGAGTTCGAGGTTCTTGAAACCGAAACGATTTGACCGCGAGCTGATCATATACGACCATCGACTTCTTATAGCTAAAAAATAACCTAACATCAATACGAATATATGTTAGTGTTAAGAAAAAGTGGAATTGGACAGATATCTTGTAAGACTCTCTTTTATACACTGTTCTCTTTTAAGTCAGTATTTGTTAGACTCTCTCAACTATGTATGCTATGTTGTCGCTAGAACATTTCTAAATGCTATCTTTCTTACTATTAGATCGCTCTCAGTTGCCATCGATCAGATTGAATGGACTGCCGATGGTATTACTGAGAACAGAACGAATCGCAATCGTTAGTTTAGTAGAGGGGTCCTAATAGGCACTATTTGTACAAATGATAAAAGCCGACACACTACCGCAGACCAGTTCTCCTCCATGAGAACTTTCTGATTCAACGAACCGCGCACACGAACGCTGCGAAGCAGAAAAGAACAGGTAGAATGCGATTACCTGATACCTAGGCCGTAGTATTCATACCTGCGTGCCTCTGCTTCCGTGTGTGTCCATTCCAGTCATAACAGCAATAGTGCCCACAGAACACTGAGCTGCTCATCTAGAACCTGTGGAGATAGTATTGGTTGAATTGCTGAAGCCCCTACACTTCGCCAACCTATGCCAAGATCGTTGCCGGATAGCCGCTGATACCTGGATACCTGGATAGATGGTCGGCCGGTCTTCCCAATAATTATCTGCATAAATAGTATTAGTGCTGTGTGTATTCACTAATATATAGAAAAACATTTTGTTATTTAGAAGTTATACTGTGACAACAAATATTCTCTCGCAGAGTGATTTTTTTCCCATTTTCAATACATTCATCGCATATTCGTCGATATGTGAAGAAGCACAAGTTGTAAGCCAAATATCGCCTGTCTTCCGTGATTCAGTTTTCCGTAAGCAATAATACGGCGAAGACGTTTTTAAGATCGTCGAATAAGAAAACTAACTAAAAATCATCGTGAAACGGAAAATTGAACTTTTTTTTCAAAAAAAAAAAAAATATTCTACATTTTAACTGACGTACATCGAACGTAGAAAATCGAACTGAATTGAATAGTGATCTTGAAAAAATCAATTTTATTAATTTTAATTGTTTTTTATTAAATTATTTATTATTCAATATAATCAGAACGGGAATAGAATTATTTTTGTGTAATTTGTGAGTTAAATTGAAATTTTTTTTTGTATACTATAATCTCAACCAAAATGGATTACATCAACTTTTGGATTACAGTTTTTCATTCTTAACAATTGACACAAACTTTGTGCAGTTGAGAACAAATCACCTTCAACGACTCTTATGGAATAAGGACGATCAAAAAATTTCGCAACAAATAACGACATTTAAGGAACTGCAATCAAAAGGATACGGAATTTTGTGGATTTTTTTTTTGTTACAAATTTTCATATTATTAACTAAATGTTTTCATATTAAAACAAATAGAAAAATGTCCAGTGTTTAATGACTCAATGGGAAATATTTAATTATAGGATTTTTTTTGCGTTGTAATATAAATACCGATAGAGGTCGGAAAAATAAATTTCATGTTTGAAAACTGAGAAAAGAATTTTTTTTAAAATATAGTTTCTGCAATTAATTTTTATATTCATAAAACATTTATTGTGATTGGGATTAGTTAACGTGTTAAGAAAAAACAAAAAAAAATGGAAATTAAAAACAACACGATATATTTTGAACTAAATTGGAAATTATTTTAAGTGAAAAATATTAAATTTTAAAAACAAAAAACCTAAATTAATCCAATAATCAATTTTTTAATAAAAAGAAAAGTTAATTCTCAAAATAAAAAAAAATAATTCTCAATATTTATCAAAATGAATGGATTACCATTTTTGCTTAAGGATTAATTGCATTTATAAGACTGACATAGTTTGGATCATTCGATAATTGCCGCCCCCGCATATTGGTAAGTCATTATTTTATATACATTCTATCAGATGTTATTTTTATTATTGTAATTAGAAGAGAATATTTCGTAATCATTTGAATAATAATAGTCACGATAAAATAGGGGAATAAAAGTTAAATGTACGAAAAAAAAAATAAAAAAAAAACTAATTGAATTATAAGAAGACGTGATCTTGATTGAAGATAAAATTCTCATTCGCTTGTTTACGTTAAGATTTTTGTGTCCGTTCGTTTAGCACTTTGAGAGTTTTCGCAATATTTCGATAGATTCTCTGTATTGTCATCGTCATTTCGATTGAGACTTTTGTATTTGCAATATTTTTTTTGTTTTGGTTTTTTTTTATTTTATCTGCATTTATTTTATGGAAGCTTATTCTTGGAAACTTTTGCTCAATTTTAAAAGAAAAAAAACCCTAAAGCTCGTTGGTTGAATTTCGACATTTTTTCTACTCGATTTAATAGAGATTCCAGAATTCAAGGAACCCATTAAGGTTTGAAGAAAATTTTAACCAAAATTATTTAAAATACAAAAAGAATAAAAAAAAACCGACAAGAAAATTTTTTTTTCTCTTCCAGTTTACAGTGTCGTAATTCAGTTGTTTCTATTAAAAATATTATTGATTTAGAAAATATACACAAGCGATTAAATCTCGCCTAGCTCTGGTAGAATGCATATTACGTACGTAATAAATATCTATCGATGGGGTATCAGAAAAAAAATAAGCACACGTCAGGTGTAACTTAACAACTTATATAACTGAGGTCACATGTCGTCGATGATGTTTTTGTTTCTCTTTTATTGAATATCTTAATTATTATTTTTGTTTAATGTTATTTATTTCTTTATTCATTATTATTGTGAATATTTCTTAAAAATATGTTGTTTTTTCTTGATGGAATTTTTGAATTTTTTTGTTGAGATTTTTTATTTCTGTTTACGTATTTACTAGTAGAGTTGGTTTTCCGTTGGAGAATCTTTTTTCCCCATACAGTAGGTGGAGTTGTGCTTATGACTGTAATATAATTGCAATGAATTACGATGTGTGGTGGTGTGTGTCTTTGCATTTACTGACCAAATGCCATTTAACATCTTTGGCTATGCCTAGACAAATAGACTGTGCCAACTCAAAAACCACTCCAAAATTCTTAGCTAGGAAACTTCTCGGCATTTTGATGGAGCATACCTAATTTACCTAAGTTTTTTTCGCCCTTTTTTTATTGATGTGGTGTTTAACTATTATTTTTTATATCCTTCCTAAATGAATGCCACTTAATCAAAAATTTCGTTTTGAATAGAACTCGTTCTATTATGGAGTTCCAAGTTCCCTCATTTCCCTTATTCAAGTCCTCTTTTTGATTTTCAAAATACAATTTATTATAATCCATAAAAATTTAACCACTTTTAATTGCTCCATCTAACTGACGTTCGACTAGATATACATACATTCGGTAAACTGGCAATACCAACTCACACGTAGCATGATGCCGCCAAAAGGCCTCATGATTATGCCCCATATAAATGTACCCCTGGCACACGGCTAAGTAACTTTATATGCAAAGAAAAAAACGAATTATAATTTGTTTGTCTACAAATTATAGTTTTGAGCATGCCGCTTATATCATTCAGAAGCAAATTACGAGAATGGTTTAACTGTTGACATCGGTGTTGTCCGTAATTATTGTATGCTTTTTTAAACGATTTTATTCATGGTTTCAGAAGCATACACTACGTTAGCTATCAATTGTGACTATTGTGAATTTCTTCCTACACAATTGATGTGCGTGCGTGCCTCTCCTCTTAAAGTAGAATATAGTAATTTGTCGTCATGCCGACTAAGGTGAAGGCTACACCTGTACGCACGCCAATACAAATAATCTCATATAAAAACGTATAAATAAACTGAAATATTGTATAATCGATGTCAGAGAGCATTGAGATCAAGATCAGAGCTTAGCGAAATTTCTATGGTGTTTAACTGACTACCGATCATCACCTGGACGGACACCAACTATCAACCCCCAGCTGCTGCTGGATGACAATTGCCACAATATATCCCCACATACCACCTAACTATATGGCGCGATTCTCTAAAAAGCGAGAGCGATTCTTGATCGTACCAGTGATACATGCCCTCTTTTTACACACTACCCCCCCCCCCCCCCCCCCCACCTCCTTGATTTAATATGTATATCCAACACACAATTTGTTCATATTTGGAGTTTATTGTGTGGTGTGGTGTGGTGTGTGCCGAGCACTAGGTGATCGGCTATGGTGTGTTTTCTGTCGCACATCTGTGGCACACCGGCTTATTTGTTTGCTTGAACTATCGACAAGCGAAAATCCTTGACAATGACTTTACTTGACACTTATTGACTTTGATTTCATCGTCGCTTTTTATATTTAGTTTTGTTTGTTTGTTTTTGTGCTAAATTGTGTTTCACGTAATATGATCTTGTCGAATGTATCGAAAACAATTTTACAAACATTCAAATAAACTCACACGTATACATTCAACTTATAAATAATAATAAGTCCGCTGTTGTAATCGAATTTCGATTGTGATGCGATTGACTTTTTTGTTTTCTTTCAATATGATCATTAATTAATTTTCATCGTTACCTGTCTATTGACTATGACCTTATAGCATGTTCCTGTTTTTAAATAGGCAATATGTGTGACTGACTGGGTACATATACAAATATAGTTGAATAAAAATTTTTTTTTTAATAATTTTAGTTGCATATTTAGAGGTATATGTATTCTCAGCCAAAATCATTAATTAAATGAACTATTAGTCCATTCCCAACGACTACTGGATATTGCTTATTAGGTCGAATATCATGAAAAGTACGGCAAAAAATAATCCATTTTAATCTACCGGTTTAGGATAAAAACATAAAGCTGAATGGACAAATTCGTTTTGTTTGATAGCTTAAAACATAAATCCTCGCAAAAAGGCAATACAAGGATTGTGCTTGTTTAAATCAAAAATATCCGATTATTTGTAATAAATCTAAACGATATCATAAATTAGTAAAAATTCAATGAGATTGTCAACTTTTTTCCAATAATTTTATTGTTATATAAAAAAATTTAGTTATTTTATATTATTTTTCATTGAAGTAGATAATTAATTTTAAAAATAAAATATAAAAAAAACAAGTTGCTAACTTAATGAGAATTTTTTATAAATACACGTAGTTGATGTAGGTTTTATATAGAAATCCAGTTTTGTCATTAAAAAAATAATAAGTTTTTTTTTTTTATAAAAAAAAAAACGTATTATTTTACAATATTACATCGCATTTGTATATTTAAAATTTTTTACTTTTAAATATAACTAATTATTAGTCATGATTAACGCAACTCTTTTTGAATAATAAAATAATATATTAGAATTTGTATCAATTCTTAAAGGTTATACAATTTGCAGTTTGGAAAGTAAATATTAATTAAATTAACTTTAAATTCCAAATTTAAAAAAAAAATTATTTCTATTGTATTTCTTAGCTTTTGCCATTACGTATTAATAATAATATTATTCTGATAGTTACAATAAGATGGTATCTCCAAGGACTCAATCATTTTAAAATAATTTGTAATGACTTTTTTACACATTTCGTTTTCTGTCTCAGCAATTTCTCGAATAATGACAGTTTTAAAATGCTCTTAAGTTTTATGGTTTATAGAAATATGATTTTATAAGGAAAAGTTTAACATCATCAAATCTTGAAATTACGCATCCTTTGAACTTTTCGCCCATATAATACAGATTAAAATTTTCCAGTTTGATCCCAAGAAAAGTAAGTTGTCACACGGTCTCTCCTTCTTCATATCTATTGAATAGTCACTTTTTGCAGATACAATGACATTTTCAAAGTTATTTACTTTGTATATAGAAATTTAGCTTAATAACGTATCCACCGAAAAAGAAATAAGCATCATTGCTGATGGCTAAAAAGAACGAAATGTGTCGACGGCAAAGTTATCACTTTTATAGAAACTTCTTACAATTTTAACGCATTTTTTAATATATTACAATATTAAAAAAAATAGATTCTTTTATCTAAATAAACATTATATAAATTTTATATTTGGTTAATTGTCAGAGGTGTACTTTCTAAACTACAAAATGGATAATCCTCTATTATCAACAAAAATAAGTTAAATGAAATTATCCCAAAAAAAATTAAGTTAAATTTTCAATTTTTTTTTGTTATACCGAATCATCAGTAATAATAGATATTCAAATAAACTTTGCTAAAGAAAATTTCACACCTTTTTTTGCCATATGATTTATTCATTATAATAAATAATATTTGAAAAAAATTGACATTTAATAATTTTGTCAATAACTAATTTAAAAATAAATAAAAGAAATTTAATAGAATGGGAGATTTCCCCAATAGAATTGCATTGAAATCAAGACTGTGTGCAGCTCTCGCTTTCAATAATATGAATCCGAGATAAGTTGGATTCTAACAGATTCTTCTATACAGAACAGATACGACGAAAAGCGAATAATGGTGGGCAGTCTAGCCTACGAAGAATCTATCTCGGTAATTGTCTAGTGTTCTTCTATTGGCTATTGGCATGTACTTGTACATGGAATGCTGAATTGTCTACTAGTCTAGCTTACCGAAGGTACTAGCTTCTTCTATTGAATCTCATCATGATCGCATAAGGCAGCAAGTATTTATATCTAATAGGCGTTGGGCTTTAACTACCCGGATTCCTAGCTTCTATCATCCCTCTTCGTCTAATAGCTTAACGACTGATACTGACTTAACTCTAATATAATATCCCCATTCCGCCCACCGTATATTTCCTCTCTTCTTTGACTATCTTTGGTTATGTTTGTGCTCATCTGCCTGACGTAGCCGTCGCCGGATAAATGTAGCGCGTGGCGCAAGAGTTTGCAAAGCGGCGTTTTCCAATGTCAATGACTTCTCGTAAACTCGCAAACTTTGTGGGCTGCTGTTATGGGCTAGTGGTTGACGCACTTCAGCTCCAACTCTTGCTGGAAATAACAAAGTACGACTATGGAAGTGTTTAACACGAAGGGCGGTAAGATACGAAGGGCGGATATACTCGTATGTATGCGAATATGTTGATGATCGTAGTAATAATGAACACGAATTATTACATTGAAAATTGTACATATCAAAATTATATTTCTGCTCTCCATTTTCATAATTTCAAAATTATAAATAATTAAATAATAATGATTAAAATACAAAATTCAATCCGATCGAGATAGAACGCAAAAGAGAAACGGAATCAAATTACCTATTCCGTCCTGTGATTATTGTGGCAAATATGGAAGCTTATAAATTATGAATTTATAAACAAAATTTCGAAATCTGAAAAATGAACTTGTGAAATGGTCATGGCATTCTTCTGGAACGGCTGGGTGAAAAGAAATATCACAGAGTATATACGATGATTAAAATGAAAGAGAAGCGAACATTTTATTTACTTTTAAATTGGACTGATTTTAGAGGTCAAGAACAGTCAAATCGTCTAATAAAAGAACAGAGAAACTCTGAAAATAATTTTGATTTTGATTTTGTCTGTAAAAATGAGAACTATTAACTCTTTCAAGGCCGATATTCTTACGCCACGTCAAAACTAGAATTCGTGATTTCACAATTAAATTCCTTCAATATCCAACATATAGTGTTAATGATGACAGTCATGTCTATAAACAACAGTATCTATATACATACATCTATATGTACATATATTGCAAAATCAAAGCATAAAAGTTTGGCTTTAATGGTTCTTTTCCTCCAATCAAAATTTAATACCGACCATAAGATCTCTACACAATTAACCAGTTTACTTCTTTCATTTAAACATGAAAAAAAAACATATCGTGTACTTAAAAAAAAAAGCTTTCGCAGGGCTTGAAAGTTGAGAGTCTTAGTTATGTATAAAAAAAATCCCTTCAAATTAGATGTTTAAAATGTTGGAAAATTTCGGATGACTTCATTCTCATATTATGTTAATATTTCCACTTGTACGAATAATTACGCTTTCTAAATGGATTTAGTATGATGGAATTATATAAAAATGTCCATTTAAAATATAAAAACAACTCACAAAATTAATGAAGTGAAAAAAGCTTATATTTTTATATTTAATCCTAGAGTTAGCTATAAAAGTAATTCGATAGATAGATAAAAATTCAATTTAAGACCTCATAGAAAAAACTAGCCAAAAATAAAAAATTCATGAATTTTATCCTTTTCATTATCATAAAAAATAAAAAACGAAAAAAAAAAATTATTAAAAAAGTTTTTAAGTTACCTTTGAAAGTACTTTTTGGCGTCTACACATTTTTTGCCGTCATTTTCTCAAGCTGACATCTTATTAACCTAGCCCAGTATGAACATGCTAATCATATAATGGTATTTTTTTACTTAATAAAATTTTAAGGGCCTCACGATTAATTTACCTATAAAAAAAAAAAATATTCAAAGAGTAAGTTACCTCATACGAATATTTTTCACAACAAACTAAATGACTTTTTGCGACGTTCGAAATTCACATTAGAGTTAAGATCACATACATAAAAGTGCCTATTCGGTTTTTTTTTCTCGATATCTTCGTCATTGGTGGGACTATAAACGGTCTTTCGATATAAACAAGTTAGCACCAAAAAAATTATTTTTGTTTTCGTTTGGCCCCGGCCCGGCCCGGCACGATTGAGCTTCCAACGTAACGCATACCTTAACCTGATTCACCTGAGCTTTCACGGACCAGAAGAATCAGAAGAGCTTGAAAAGAAGAGGAGCAAGTTCAACGACTTGACTCTCATGAAAATAAACGAAAATAAAAATCTTTAAGAATAAAAGAGAAGAAAACTATTTTGTGTGTGGTTTTTTTTACTCGGACATAGTATCATACGAGTGAGTATATGCATGGTTTCACAAACGAACATAATATTTTTGGCTTTATTGTTATTAGCTGAGCGCCTCCTTTTGCGCATTTTCAATTCGGCCAATATTTGAGCCTGTCCCGCACACCCCATCCATACTGCCAATGTTTTTGGGAATAATTATCATATATTGAAATGAAGCGGGCGACGCAAGCGGTGGCTGACGGTAAATGATTGACGCTTCACGGCATGTGTTTACTTTTACTTGCGGCCATTCTTATGGCCATCAGGTAAGAATTGGAATTCATGTGCAAATTGCTTTCAGGCATTTTCGATGTTCTTCGATTGTTGACAAAATTTATTTGAACTGAACAAAAATTCGATTGTCAAAATTTGTAAACGGTCCTCCTAATATGGCAGTGCGAAAAATACAATTTGAATATGAAGATGTCGTGATATATTCGATTTATTGCTGAATGAGTGTAAGCCTTCGAAATAGCAACAAAAATTTGCAAATAAATAAGAAGAAATACGACGGGATTATACCGAAAGTAAATGCTTTTGTCATGGAAATCAGATTCGCTTTCAATGCGGCGAACAATGTCTGCAACATTATTTATAGCGGCAAGACGGCTGACATGATAACGTTCTGCAAATGAATTGCTTTAAAATTTATCACAACAGACATGCAGTAAGGGTGACTATGACATATGCAGAGAGGGTGAAGCAGTTAAAAGAAGGTGACTAAATTTTGAACTTGAGGTGACTTGAGGCAATAACCTTCAATTGGTTGCGCAGAAAGGTTCAAGGTTATCTGTTGGCCACGCTCTGCATTATGTAAGAAAAACATCAATTCTAAAACGCAAAAGGGAAAATAAGTAACAATATACACATCGTCATGATCACCATTAGTAACAATAGTAGTACAACCACCAACCAACATCATCACTACCTAAGCAACGACAGCGATTATGGAGACTACTAATGTGTGGAGCTACTTCACAGTCGAATTGTACCTTTTGCGGGAGACCGGGGAGCTGCAACGGAAGATAAAGTCGAAACAAAACGTGCAGAACTCAGAGGTATGGTTGAATGCCCTTTTCACGGCGAGTGGTTCCTTAAAACTGGTTTCCGCTTATGAGGCACAATTGTACGTATGGTTCGTATGTCCATCGTGCGCCAGCGTCTTATTATGTAAAGATACCAACAACAGACCGTGTTTGTCAGATTAATTCACGATGACATCAGGTAAATGCTCACCTCTCATACTCATTCTCATACACATGTATCTGTACTATTACCTTTAAATGCTGGTCAGCCCAATGTGAAAACTTTTAACAATACTCGTACTATCTATCGAGCCCCAAATGAACTTCAGATACTCTACGTACGAATACCTTTAACTATAATTGGCGCATGTGCTCTCATTTTGATGGCGAATAAATTGTTCAATAAAATTTATGCTGTCGGCTGTAAATATGAATCGATGAACAAAACATATTTCGGAAGTACATAAATCTCATTTATATAAAAATGATACAAAAAATTTTTACTATAAAATTATAATTTTAATTTTTTTATAGTTCTTCATTTCAGGATACGTCCTATATTAGGACTTTATTGATAACTTACTCTAGACTTTTATGCAAATTTTATGATACTCTTTTTACCAATTATAAATAAATATTCTACTTAACACTTGGTATTTGAGTGCCATTCAAATTGACGTGAAATGGTTGAAAACTTTTTAAACTCAAATCTTTTCAACTATGTACGTTTCTATTATTTTATAAAAATCTAATTAAATATATTGCTAAGTAGTTATAATTTTTCTTTTAAAAATTAATGGATAATTCTTTATTTTCAAGAAAAAATATTATTTTTTTTTAAATAAAATATCTAAAAAAAATACATTTAAATATTTCGTTAATGACTATCTTATTTGGAGAAAAAAAATTCCAATTTACACAAAAATTAACACGTTTGATTTTTTTTTTTTGGGTAAATTTTATTGTTTTTGTATAATTTTTCCAAAGGAACAATAAAAAAAATTATATGGAAAAAATTTAAATAAAACCAATTAGCATGTTAAATTTAACAAAATTATTGAAATCTTCAATTTGGACAAGGAAAAAAGAAGTTCTTAATTAGTAATAAAAAGTTTGATTTTATCTACCGTCATTCAGATGATGATTTCTCATCAGTCATTACGTTATCAAAGCGAATATTTAATACTGAATCCATTAAGTATGAACACATGCATAAGAAGAGGTTTATGTGTACACACATTTTCACAGGTTCACCTTTAAGAGTACATAAATGAAAATGAATCTTTGACTTTAGAGAAAGCTATGCTTATTACCACCAGGAGAACGTAATAACATTAAGAAAAGCATTTCCAGAGAATAAATTGGGAAGAGATTGAGTTATTTGCTGTTCGGCGTGGCAATGTCGGAACAGTGCACTGTGCCGTAACGTATCTCATCGTATGACATTGCATCGGGGCATACTACCATAGAACGTAAAGAGTCGAAGAAGTTCTTTGCCATTTTCCTTCCATTGACCCCAGAGCCCAGCACTTGTTTTCGATTTCATTTGGTGCATTGCTCCGGCGTACGCAGACTCTGAAGACTCGGTTCCGAAGTTGTCTTCTCCAACAGGAAGTGAAGCGGGCCACCATTCTCACGAGCAGAAAGAACTTTACAACGAAACTGAGTGCGGCAAGCGTGAAGTGGTGAATAACCAACGGCCAGTGACCACAGTTGGTAGAAGCGTTCAAACCAACTTAACCATGTATGCACACACACACTTACAACCTCTCTCACTCTCACTATCCGTCACTATCTCCTTTCTTCTCTCCTGCCACCAATGCTGGTTTCTCATCATTCCTTTATATCATTCCCACCGACGAGTATATAGTTTACTATTGAGTATATGGGGAGCTTTGAACTTTACAAAAATTCTGAAAATATTGCGGAATTTCAAAATTCTCCACAATATTACGTCCCCCAGGCATGAACGATATTTAATATAGTATATTTCCTGTCGATTTCACGCCAATGGATTCGGATTGTATTCCGATATGATTCCAATTCGGTTTCCCATTCTGATTCCATTACGGACTGTTCAAAATATTTATTGCAGAACTTTCTGGAAAAATTCTTATAAATTATCCAATAATATTTCTGAAATTATGGCCACTTTTCGAATAGCTATTAAAAAAGAGATATGCCAAAAAAATTACATCGAGGAGATATTAAATTTTATAGTTCTTCTGCCAAATACCAAAAAAAAAAGGAAATTAAAGAAGAAATAACTTTTCAGTGAAAATGTAATTTAATATGTAATAATTTAAATTTTTTAAAACTTAGTGTAATAAAATAACTTTAAAAGAAATTTATTTTTCTTTGGTTAAAGATAAAAAGTTTCTTTTTTAATGCAAAAATTTATTTGTTTTTACTTTTTTTTTTTATTTATATTAAAATTAATTTAATAAAATTTTACCATTCTTTTATTCAGAATATAAATGGAATTTTGTGCTTAAGACGAACACGTAACTTTATTCGTACTTAAGAAAAAAAAAACATAAATAAATAGAATAAAATCTTCAATTTTATTATCCAGGTAAATTTGTACAAAAAACCTAATATTCTATGATAACAAAAAAGACTATTTTCTCTGTAATGGCAATAATTGTTCATTGATCTGTATGACTATCGTATTATATCATCTTTTGTTCCAAAGCCTATGATACCGTTGTTCTACAGTAAATTTGGTTAGATAATAAATGCACAATTTTGCCCACAAACATTTGAACGTTGCATAAAGTCCCGTTTCCCGTTACATGTCCAAATACATTTTTATGCAATTGCAAATTGTTTTATTTATGCAATTGCAATGACTATATGCATATTTTATTGTAGTTTTCTATGCTGGTTCAAATGGTCGTTTTTAGTGTCAGTTTAATGGGTCGCTGAATCGGGAACGGGAATGGGAATAAAGCGATTACAATAGTTGAAATGGTAATACTTAGCAACGGTGCAGTATTGTAAAGAACAATGGTTGAATAAAACGGTAAAATTGAGGTTTGTCACTTGGTAAGTCTTTTCCATTCTACCATTTTTATGTAAACTCTCTACCCACCTGTCTGCTTGTAAATGGTCAAACTCAAGTTAAATAGCCTAAGGCGATTGTGTCGGTAAAGAATACATATTTTAAAGTTCATGACTAATCTTTTACATCCGAATTTAAAGTTGAATAGAAAAGAAACTGTGCGTAGGAGAATGTTGTAATGCGGGCAAACGAATTCTCTTATAACACTTCCTTTTCTGAACTTATGCAATCAAGAGATCCGCTCACATAAAAACGGCCATCTTGTCTTGTAGATTTTTTAACTGTGAGAAATTCAATTTTTAATTTACTTAAATAATTTATTATCTGATGCTACAAAAGAAAAACTCTTGGTCAGTGACTGAACTAAATGAGGCGACTTCGACTTCAAAGTCAAGTATCACTATTGGTCTTCTGATTGAATACTGGCCATGAGCTACAGAACCACGAAAGGTGAAGCACTATTCGAATCAGCACGGTGAATAGACGAATACGAAACAACAACGCAACACACAAACGGCAAGTTCGAAAGGTGAACGACCGACCTACTCAAGCAGCGATGGCATAAAATCGAAACAGGTACACACACCATTGCACTTTTGCACAAGTCCATACATACTCAGCCTACCTGTGCGAGCAGGAGACCACAGCCATTGTGACTGGTTCTTCGCACGGGCCTACTACTATACATACACTAAGCTGTATTTCCCATCATATCTATGCACTCCTTTGAAAGCACGTCCAACTCACACAGCTGTACACGCGTGCCAATTACTCGAAAGCTCTTCGGTTACGAAGCGAGCTAACCGGCAGACATGACGTTGCTGTGCATGAATGAGAAGCCTTCCGAGTTCTGCAGACGCAGAGTTTTGGTGGTGTGTTGTTGGGCTTCGATTGTGTTATGACAAGCAGAGGAGTCGCCATACCATGGACTTTGGTGTGTTGCTTCGTGTACACTGGAAAAATTGAGGTTGAACCAAACCTTTGCGAGCTTTTCTGTTTTACTGTGTTCATTTTTAGTCCAGAGGAAAGTATGTTAGAAATTTTTAATTTTCTCGAATTTGCTCGAATATTGTACGTTTTTCTATCTGTTCTAATTTTACTAATTTCAGTTGAATTTTTTTCTGTCCTCATTTCTTAAATTCAAACAAAAGATCGGAATTATGGTATTTTCAAATTATTTTAATTTTCTTTTAAAAATTTTAAAACAAAAATATATCCTTGCAAATATTTATCATTTTCAATTAACCTTTTTTCTCAGCTGGACCAAAAGAGAATTTTAACAGTGCATAGAATATTCAATTTGTATGTGTATGTGTGTGTGTGTTGGCTAATATTTTACTGTCTGGCATCAAGTCATCGATCGTATTGTCGGCGCAAGCGAGAGTAAATTTTGATGCAGTCAAATCCAAGGAAGTGTGGGCAATAGTGCATCCTGCAAGGAGAATACATATATATATATTATGTGGTGATCCCATACCATTGCGATTTCTATAAATTCGTTGATTACCACGCCGGCAACCGGGTCTTGTTATTTCGGGACTCAGCTGAGTCTGTTATCAACTCAAGGACGTTGGGAAGTGGGAGTGGTGAGCACATACACATATGCGGCGGTAAAACCGAACACCCTAAAACAAAAGCACAAATGAAAGCTTTGATGTTTTGGAGCTAAATGTCTTTCTTGCCAAATTTGCTTCCCCGTCGAGACAGAAGGATACAAAAGAGCAGGAATAACTGTGTAATCAAGAATAGAAAATATTGAGGAGTGCTCAGTTATGGAGTTTTCTGTTAAGCGTCTGCCTACAACCCTGAACAGTTAATATTTTTTTTTTGCCACCACGCTAGCCAGACTGTTAAGCCATCAAGAGGGTGGTTATGGTTGACGGCAACCTTTTACCGCACTGCCTGATCTTTCCCCATTCGAGTCAATAAATTTTTGGTGTCTGTGATGGGTGTGCTCCGTTTTCGCTTGTCTGTGGTCATGGTGATGTTGTCCTTTCCGCACCATCGCCGACGTCTTTGCCATTTTTTTTCCACCTCCGATATCACCCGTTCCCTGGTTGATTGTGTAAAACGAGCAGCAGATAGTCGTCATGTATGGTAGAACTGATGTAGCTTGCATTAGTCGGATTTTTGTTAGCGTCAGTGTTCTCTTTTCTGTCTGGATTTGTTATTGTCATAAAACGGTTTGTTGTTATTGGCGGTCGGGTTCATGACCCCGGCTGCAACACATCAACAGTGCATAGGCACAGATCCAATATTTGAATTGTCTGCATCTGTGTAGTTTGAAAATAATAAACTTAAACACTAATAGTAGAGGTAGGTGATAAGGAAAGGGGTTATAATTTTTTATTTTTAATGTCAGTTTCATTGCGAAAAATTGCGGTAGATTTCGCACGGCTATATAGTATAACAGAACAATTATGATTGTGTTAAATATAAATTTAATTTTTTTTTTGCACTTTTTTGGATAAATTTTAAAATGACCAGACAGCAACTTGCAAAAACTATTTACGGGGGTTTACGGATAGTTAAAATCCATATTGTCCATTTCGTGTCCTAAACGAATAAATATCCGCTACTCTTATCCTTTTGTTGGGAATAGTTCGATGGCCTCTGAGGCTATAACATAGGCTGTAAGAATACAAACATTTCTGGCACTAGTGAAAGCCTCGCACACGCTGACAGAACATATGCAGCTATGAAAGAGGGTATATTGACTCATCCAAGTCGATTTCAGTTAAGGGTGGCTGGTATTGCACTGCGTGTAAAAGCTTACTGTGCTCTCAGCTCTGTTGTTTGGCTTAGTCCTATTCCGAGCAGTTTTCGTGTAAGGCAGGTCATGGCGTCGCAACGAGCAGTTGTCGTGCAAGGAATCGTCGGTGCTATTGTCTGTTTCGGTTCTAAATAATAATAATTGGATCCTTGATGATTTTCGACTCAACTGGAAATTATTTTTTGGTTTCCTTCGAGTACGATTGACTTATTTGAGAGCTATTATCGGAAAATTATTCACGAACATTTTCTGTACGAAAATTCGTGACATCGCGAAACGATTACGATATGCGGTACACGGCAGAATTCGCATATTTCGGTGCGGATTTCTTATTGTGGCTAATTGCTTACAAGGAACGTTTTCTGGGAATCGATTTACGATTTAAAAGAAGAGACAGAATTTTAATCAACGTTGTGATTTGAATTCATATTAAAATGTAAGATATCAAAAAAAAAAAAAAAAAAAACTATATTTGTGTATTGAGAAAATGTTATTTGATGACGAATTATGAAAGTAGAAGGAATGGATTACTTTTGAATATTTTATTTAATGTGAAGGAAAAACGCAGTATTAACAATAATTTATTCGGGGAAAAAATATATTTTTAAAACAAGGAAATTCTGTACAGTTTTCCTTAAAAATGAAGTGATATTCTCAATTGGATTTTTATTCATTCTTATGTTGTTTTTTTTTTCAATATACAATATGTGGATGTAAAAATGCACCACTTTATACGCCTGCTATCAATTTAAGATTTGTTTGTATTATTATTGTTGGTAGAGAGTTCATTGACCTGGGCTGAGCTTTCCTATACAGTCAAGTTTCGTCATATTTATTTTTGGTGTTGTAAATTTTATATAGATTGTCTGTGCAGATTTAAATTTAATCTTATTTTATATTCTCCATTAAATTCATGGATTTTTTTAAACTTTTTTTTTTACTTTGAATTATTTGGTTTTTTTTCCCAAAGTGAATTAGAAATTATTTGTAACAAATGTTCCCATATTTTTTCACATGAAGTGTTGTTGTTTATTTAGTAGCTAATTTTTTTTTGCCTAAGTGACCTCATGTTCAAGTGTTATTAGTTATTAAAATTTAATATAATTTATATTATTTCTTCATATTTACAAAAATTTACTACAGTCTACATTGATATTTTGTGAGGAAACAAATTTTGCATATCTTTTTGAGTATGCGCAGAAGAGATGCATTTTGGAAAGCTCTCTCATCAATCAACGTTGCCAATTGGGAAATTTTCGAAAAGCTTCCGAAATCGACTGTACTTGTTTATGCATTTTAATCGAAATAAATAAAAATCTTATTAAATATTAGTAAGTTTTTTTTATTTTAATAAATTGCTTTGTAATATTAAAAGTGAATTGCAATAAATAATAAGAGCTTTTCTTTGATTTGGTAAAAGCTTATTGTAGTTCTTAGCCGTTTGAAATAAAATGCATTTTAAATGCAATTTGATAATTAATCGAATGAATAATAGTTCTTGTTTTTGGTTTTCTTTATGAAAGCTTCGAAAACAAATGGACTAGCCTGCCACGACCTTTGTCAACATAGTTAGTTGTATAGGTCTAGTCGATATGTACAATCAACCGAAAATGGAATTGAATACGAGTACTTTAAAAATGCATTACACTTGCCAAGAAATTTATTCGTTTTTTTTTTTTTTTTTTTTAAATAATGCAGTATATAATTTAACATATCACATTGCGGTAGGTCGGATAAAGTACATGCCATTTTGAAATATTTGAAAAAAAAATTACATATTTTTAAATTGTAATTAAAGATTAAATAAAAAACAAATTTAAGCATATAAATTTATTAAGTTATTTTTGCAAATTTATCATACTTATTCTATCAAAATGATTTGCATAAAATTTTGATGAAAAAATTATACAGCAACAATTTGAAAAAAATAGAAAAAATTTGTCTTAATAGTAGTTTTATTTTGAATATTGTAATCAAATGAACTAAAACAAAGTACTTCAATAATTTTATATAACACTTATACTAAATAAAAAAGCTTATCTAAGAATTTTCATACAATTATTAGTATTATTATTGCTAATGTGAAATAAATAAACGAAGCCAATGTTCTGATATTTTCAATTATAATCGAAAGTTGCAATCAGTATGTTTGTATTATTTTTTTAAAGAAAATATTATATTTATCGTCAATAGAGTAATAAAATAAGAAAAATATCAAATATTATAGTTTCGTCGAAAATGTACAATTGTCATCCATGATAGTTGTATGATTATAATCACTGACACGAAACAGTGAAAGCTTTATTATAATGACCATCATAATAATCATACAAAATTGTTAAATACACTAACTCTTGACACTGGCTTATATTTGTTCAACTATCAGTGTCACCAATCCCATTTTTCTAGGTAATATTGGTAGTGTATAATCTATTATAGCCTAGTACTTGTATTTGTTATCTTTAATATTATTTAAACAAAAACTATCAACGACATTATGTTGATAACGACTAATAGGAAGAAAAAAACCTTTTCATATAGAAGAAAAATACAAAAAAGAGAAATAAAATTCAAAAAGCAAACAACAATTTTAAATATAGTTGATAGTTGATTGCAACTACAATTGCAATTTGACAATGAAAACGTATTGCCTGTTATCAGAGTCCACGTGACTGCAATGAATTGCATCGTGAATAATTTCAATGCCAACAATTACTGAATTCTGAGTGAGTTTTTTATTGTTCATTTTCTGTATGACAGTATTCTATGTACAAACAAAAAATATATACATTTAACTACCTATTTACCTACGTGAAGCTTTTTTAATAAAATGTATTTATATACTTTATGTTTAAACATTTACAATAACTGATAAAATATTTTCTTAATTCAAGCTTTAAGCACGGAAAATATTTTTTTTTTTTAGAAAAAGTTAATTTTATAATTTTTAAAGCAATAAATTAAATTTTATATTATTAAGAAAATATTTAATTTAAACTATATTTTTTTTAAACTAATAAAAAATTACAACCAAAAAAAATAATTTCACAATAACCAAAAAAAATGATTATTCAGTAAAATAGAATAAAATAAATTTTTTATATATATTTTGATTATGTTTTTTTTTTAATTATATTTTGTAAATATAGCCATTCTAAATAACATATAATTTAATTTAATTTAATGGAACAAAACTTCTTGCAGGAGGTAATTTTGATAAACCATTTTTGAATATTTTGGGCTGAATTTCTGCCATTACTTGATGGGTGTTAGTTTCTAAATAGTGAAAAACTTGAGAATTATTTAAGTATTTTTATAAAAATAAATTCAATACCATCAAATCAGATGATATCAGGGATAAATTGACATAATCAAATCTTGAAATTACGTGTTCTGAAACTTTTCGCGTAACAAAGGCAAATATTGGCATGTATTGTGGCTTGTGCTATCACTTTGGTAAAACCACATATGGTCCAGATAACATTTTTTAAGTTTAAATAAAAAAAAGTCTGCTATCGTACGTTTATAGTTCTCAGAATTGAACAAACGGTCTGTCCTTGTTCATTTTCAAAGAAAATACTTTAAACTAACACCAGACAGTCACTTTTTATGGATATAATGGCTTTTTCTTAGTTATTTAAGGGTTTTTCAGATCCATATATATAGAAATTTTGTTCATTAACGTATCCACCGAGCGAAAATAAGCTTCGTTGCTCTCCTCTTAAAGCGCTAAACGTGGCTTTGGCAGATTCATAATTGAAAATGGCTAATGTTAAGCTAAGCAAATATTATCTTAATATAACTCTCTCATTTGATAATGACAGAGTTATACTTTTTAAACCATTTAATGAACAACCTTGTATCTATCAAATAATCTGGAAATAAAGCAAAAACAATTTATCTCTCAAATCTCTATAGAACTATTTTAAACACTTTTGAAAGAATAAATAACTTTAATCAAAACATATTCTAATTGCAAATAATTCATTTTAGTTGCATTTTATTACCGATAATTCATAATTTTACCTCGAATAGGAATCGTTTACATAAATCGACTATTGCATACAATACGCAATTGCACTTAGACAAGCTATTTCGGTAAAACGTTTTAACCTTCAACTTTTAATTAAAAACAGCTTCTCTAGTTTCAATAGTGAAAACTTAAATTTACAAATTGCCACTGCCGTATTCATCGCCAACAAAATGTTGATTTACATTGTCAAGTATTTTAATATCAATTTTCAATTAGTGTAGACAAATTATATTTTCCTTTTATTTTTATTAATCAAAAACCAATTTTAAACTATTTAAATGGAATTAAGTAAAAATTAAAAAAAAAAAAAATGCTTTTGTGAGTGAGTGTAAATTGTAGATTTGCGCAAGTATTAATACCTGAGTTAAAGCGAAAGTTTTTCATTTGTACAAAAATATT
Organism: Atherix ibis; assembly: GCA_958298945.1. Taxonomy (NCBI): domain Eukaryota; kingdom Metazoa; phylum Arthropoda; class Insecta; order Diptera; family Athericidae; genus Atherix; species Atherix ibis. The sequence continues at coordinate 118,469,510 of OY282606.1, forward strand.
AAAATGATAAAAAATTCTACAAATACACATATGCACAATTTATAATTGTATAAGTAAAAAAAAAAAAACAAACAATAGAACTGAATCGCAACGGATAATAAGGGTGTATATATAAATAAGAATAATTTAATAGAGAACAAACCGCATAGCGAGTGAGTATATTAGCAATAAGTGAAATGAAAACAAAATAATGAAAATAATACGAGGAAGCTTTTGTGCATATGCGCAAGTAATTCAAGGTTAAAGTGCAACGAAATGCATTGCTTGCACTTTGACAAACGACTTATTGAAGGGAAAATTTTCCACTCCTTTATGGCGTCTATTCCACATATATGATGAGCTTTTTCAACCCCTTGTGATGCAAAAATTGTTGTTAGCTTACAAAGCTTAATTGATTTTCTTCTTCTTTATAAATCTTTATGTATTATGTATGCACAAGAAATCGTTGCTCAGTTTTTCTTTTCTTTTTCAACTGATTTAAAGTTCTAAAAAGCTCTATCAAGTATTTGTTTTTGCATTGGTAACCCTAGTACGGTAGGGGTTGAGTTTCGAGTATAACAGTTTTCGATTCAGTGATGCAAGCATTTTCGCTTTTCAAACAGAACATCACTAATACTATTGCCATCATCAATTTAAGCATAACCGTCATCATATAAGTTTTACAAATAGTATTTAAACGTTTCCGTACTCTGTTGATTTAAAATTTGTAATTCTATGAAAGACTACCCCTTCTTGTTGCCATAACTTTTCATCATTTCCGTTTTCCCTTTTCATAGTAAAAAAAAATTATCGATTTCTATTTTAATTTTGATTAATTATCGAAAAATTATCCATACTACAATACGTTTTGTAAATGCATTTCAAAGTTTATGCAATTGAAAATTGCTAAATATGCACAATACACGTATGTATGAAAACAAAAATGAACAGCAGATAAACAAGGAAGAATTTTTTCTCAATGCCAGAATGTACTTGTATTTACGATATCATTAAATGGAAAGGTATTTTTTCCATTTTTTTATGTAATCATACGTCGACCTAAGTTTGTAATATCAAAAAATTTTTTTAAAATAATAATCGTTTTATTGTAATTCTCTCTCATATGAGCATATTTCATAAGATCATACGAGTAAAGCTCATACTGAAAAGAAAGTGCACTTGTTGTTTTCAAAAATTTTAATTTCAATAACTTTGTACGATTTATAACTATGGTGTATGAGTGTATGCGAGCGCAGTTTATGAATTCCAACTGAATTCGCCTAGGCGTTGTCGTGATGTAATAATAACAATATAATTAGTAATCAACAAGCGAAATGCGCCATCAAATGTACAGATCGGCCTTGTCATCTAATCGTAGCAGTTAATTTAACGATTTTCCTCCCTTTTTGTGGTCTACAATCAACTCTGCGCTGTAACACCCCGCAAAACGGTTTCAGTTATAATTCAAGTGTAAATTTAATGCTTGACGCTGCATATTGCACTTTGCAACAAACATCGTACACTCATTTGGTTCAAGTTTAATATTCTAAGATCACCCACACCCTCACCCATCAGTTTCGCATTTATTCATTTTCTACACTGCCAAAATAACGCGCAATTGCATCATCATCAGGAGGAATTGAGACTACAATTAGAATCGTATGCATGCATGGCAATGAAGTCGTCGCCGCTACAGTTGGCGTTGCAGTATGCCTTGCGGTCGCGTTTCAAATAGCATCGCGCACTGAATGCGATTTTTTTCCTAAGCACACCCCATTGCCGCTTAGTCAGTAGATATGGTCGCCATCCCATTTCGCCCACAAGCGCTGTGGCAATTCGTTAAAGTTTTACTCATTTTTCACCAACGACTATTTGGCCTTGAATTTGAATGCACTTGTGTTGGTTGTGCGAGGATGATGAGTGATGCACGAGCATGTGACGTGTGCTTTTTTATTTAATCATAACTACGAGAACAGTAGATGACAAAATTTTTACTTCAATGTTTTAACCTGTAGACTTTTTAGCTGAAATAAAAAAAAATTGTTTTTATTTAATAGAATTTTTTTAATTCAATAGAATTTACCTATTAAAAAATGGCAAAAAAAATGGAAAAATCATAATTCTAAAATACATTTCATATAAACAATATACACATTTAGATACATTTTACCAACGACTGTTTATTATTTATTTTTGTTTATATTTCTTTTAATGTCGTTATTATTTTTATTATTTTTTCTGATTGCATAAACTATTCATAATTGAAATAAAATCCAATGCAATTTAATGAAGCCACACACATTTTCACAACGAATGCAAATTTCCTACAAAATATTACTTTTTATGCATATTTCTTGTAAAATAATTGATTTTGAATTTTAGTAAAGTTTTTCGTAATTTTTTGTTTTCTGTTTTCATTTTATAGAGAATTGATTTTTTTTCTTCTTTTAGTAGATTTTATATATAATTTTTGTATTGATATTTAACCAATAATAAATAGTACACATATATAAAAGGGGGGGGGGGGGCGAATAGAAAATAGATGAAAAACTATTTCCTTAAAATTCAATGCCAAAATTTCGTAAAACTATTGACTACAAGTGTAAAATGTGAGAAGTGCAATCGTTTCGTTTTGTTTGGTTTCTATTCTAAAATTAGATCAAAACATAGAATAGCGCATATGCAAATGCATCAGAGAACTATGATCACGACCGCAACTACAACTACAAATACAACTTAAATTAAAGTACGATATTTAGTATTGACCACAGAAGGGTAATTTTATTGAAAAACTTCTATTCGTATATAAAAATATAAATGCGTTCTTTTATATGTGCATTTGTATGTATACCAATTTATAAAGGTAAAGGTGGTGAATATTAGAGAATTAATAGTTTTCTGCTGATTGTATATAAGTTTCGATGCAATGTTTATTTTGATTATAAAAACGAGTATATAGTACAGAGCGAAGAATTTGCTGAAAAAAGAGTATATATATTTTAGATAGCTTTCACTTAAATTCTAAATGACGCAATTTGTTGCTGTTTCATAAAAACACACGTAGATTCAAAACCAACAGTTTTATTCATTAGATTTGGCATATTACATGAAGTCAAGTATAGATTTAGGCAAAAAAATATTTGTATAATAAACGAAGTAAAATGGTTAAAGTTTATCAATTGGAAATTGACAATTTGGATTTAATAGATAAAACTAAATATCTAGGATTATAGGATTAGAATAAGAATACAGATTTTTTCTTAGGTTATGAAAATATAATATAATAATTTTTTTTTTAGTTTTTAGTTTTTGCATGCCACTGTGTACACGTTAGTATGTGAAGGTCAGGTCTGGTTGTTTTAAATTTGTCTGACTTTGTTATTATTACTTTTATGATTATTAGTATTATTTTTATTACGAACTATTATGAATGTTTCGGTTACAATTGATGCTTCTTTTGCTGGTTTAGCTAGTTTTGCTACTTACTATTGCCGTTTGTTATTTTGTTATTAATATTATGTTTGATTTTAATACAGTTCGAATTGCTATTACAACAAACACTTCCTTCTAATCTTAAAATGTAGATTTCTGAAATGCGTGCCAAGTGCATTTCGAAAGCATGTGATGCGTACAATTGCTCGTAAAGTTTGCGATAAACGAGTTCTTGTTGTATAGAAAATTGCATATACAATTGCACTAAAATTTCTGGCCAGCAGCGCATTGCATACTTTTTCGATTACGATGTGCGGGGAGAGGTGTGATATGGGCTATAATTGTACTGTTGACATACGAAAGTCATATCGATCGCAGTCTTTCGCCACTTCCTAGTTTCTTTGAGGACGATTTGCTTTTTTCATTGCCATAGAATTTTTATTATATTTTCATCTAATCGCCCGAGACCACATACCCTAATGTATACCAAGTTGTTTTCAAACGGACTGTAATTAATAAAAAAAAAATATTCACAAAAATTCATATTAGAAAATTGAAAAAATTGAATTTATTTAAAAATATAATTAATAATTTCAATCAATTGAAGGGAGAGAGGGTGGCTTTGTGTATTGATGGATTTTGAAAAATTCTGGATTGTGCATTTGACAATATCCGGCAATCAGCATCAAGTTTTTTTGCATTTGTAACCAAAATAATCCGTTCTTTTTGTAAAAAACTATTTGATTTATATATGCAAGTATCCGACGAATGTCCTTCAGACCTATTTAAATCATTACACCGCAAGTTTTGCTGCCATCATTACTTTGCCAGACTGTCTATTAGAGCGAAATTGAAATAAATTCGTAACGAGACTTCCTAGAGATGCGTTTCGATTGCAATGACATTGACTATTTACATATGCACATGGTGCACTTGGACCGTGAAATTATCATAGTTTCGTAATTGATTAGAAAAATAAATATAAATACCATTCAGGAAATAATTATTTATTATGAAGATGGTAAGTTTTGCTTCTCCTTGTTAATTTCATTTGAAATAAAATTCAGCGATAGCATCGGAAAGATATTGAACAATTTAAAATTAATAGTGAGTTTTTTTTTGTAATAATCTATGATAATTATTGGATTAAATTCATTTCTAAAAAGATAATATTTTTAATTAAAAAAAACAATATTGTTTTAAAAGTAATGCAAATTCTTAGAAAAATTGAAAATAATTGAAAATATTTAAGTTCTCATACTTTAAGTAAAATAAAATTCTTAAAAATAAAAATCAATTGAAACCATTTGATTTCCTGTATTGCGTTAAGGAAAAACAATCTATTATTTCGCAATGAAACTGAAACTTTTAACTTCAAATAGTGTGGGTGGAACACAGAATTAATAAAAATGTGTTGTTTTTTTCCCCCCGGTATGTTTGTGTGTGTTGTGGAGATATTTGCGTTGTAATTTTTATCAATAATTTTTATTATCGTGGAAAGATAGAGTGAGATGGTTTTCCAATCAAAAGCTTTTAAAATCATAGTGGTTTATTTTATTATGAAATTTTCAATTTTTTTTTATTTACTTTGAGATATTTAAATGAAAATTAACCAATCACAAAGCGATGCAACAGTACATTGCGCATTTTCGCAAAAGCTTCCAAACAATTTCAACCAACACCATTCCCGCCGCCTACCATCCGATCGTCCTTATAAAATTTTTGATGTAAGCAACATTTAAAAGTTATAGAGGAATTGGTAGACCCTGGAATAGAGGGTGCAGTGTCGATTGAAAGCGTCTGTGACAGATGCAAGGATTCAAAGCTTGACTGTTATTTTTTTTCTTGCATTCGCACTAGACCAAAGTAACAACATTTTACCATCAGGGGAAGGGGGGTATCGTCATTGGTGAAGGCCGGCTACAGCACTTTTTCATATAGTAAACTCTAAAAATGACCGTTGATGTGTTGTCAAAAGGATTGAAAGAAAAGGAAATGCATGGAAATTTTGGTGTAGCGCAATTCAAATTAGCAGTTCTTCTCGTTATAAAGCTTTCAGAAGCTATTGAGAGATAGAGTTCGCATGCCAAACTAATGCTTCTAACGCTCAACAGCGTACAAAGATGTTCTGTGCTTTTGGAGCTGATATTGTGAATGCACATCGCATGCAGGCGTTTTATTGATATTTGTTGTTCTATGATGGGGTTGGTTTACCCGATGTAGTTCGTATACATTGTGGCGCTTTTGTGGTGGTGAATATAGTTAAGCGTACGCTAATGTTAGTGGGACGTTTGAGTGTGTATTGTTGCACATCCGTATCCGTATTGAAATGAAAATGAATGTTTTGCCATTTGTGTAGAATGATGGTGTGTGAACGCATTTGAGTGCACATTTTCCATTTTGCAGGAACTGGGTCAGTAGTAGAAATACGAACGGGAGCGGTTCTCGGCACTTCGTATTCGCATATTCGAACTCTTCACTTTTATATATGCACGGGGCAAACATTATACAGTATTGTACGCTGGTGCAGTGAAAACTCAGTGGCTCCGTACGTTTGAGGGAAGCCCAAATGTATAAAAGTTACTCGATCGCGTACAAGTGGAACAAAAATGAAAACTTTTGCCAAAAATCAAAGCAAATTGACCAGTGAAAAACGCAAAATAATTATTTTTTTAAATGTAGCTAGCCGATAACTATAGAAAAACTGAGGTAACTCAACCAGGAAGTTCATATTAATTCGTTTTATAAATAAATCTTGAAAATTAATCTAGAATATTGGCTTTTTTGAAAATTGGTGAAAATATTACAAGAGAGTAAAAGTTTTTAAGAAATTAATCGATTTTCTCATCAGTTTTTATATTTAACGTTATTTTATGATCGGTGTTATTAGAAGATATATTTGGAAAATAAATTTTTTTTGGTAATTTTCGAATAAAAGCTCATCGATATTTTTTCTTTATTCGTTTTCGTAGATAGAATTAAATTGTAAAGCTTTTGAAACTGAAATTGTTGGTGAAAATCTATTATGTGATTTTTCATGATACCAAGGATGATAGTGGTGATTATGAGTATTGCAATGAAAAATAATAAATTTGTTTGCTTATCGATAAAGTAGTAGTTATGGCGGCTGTTCGAACAGCAGCGGTATCGGGTGACGGTGACGCCAACGGAAGCGATAGTGAAGGCCACCATTTTCGTTGCCTTATTGAAGAAGGTTCGTGAATATATAACAAACACTTCGATATAACGCCTACATTACTAGTTGTAGCCGATAACTGCAACTGTATCGACGGTAACGAATATGATGAGAATATTGGCGACGGAAGCCGAAGCCAACAGAGACGACGACAACAACGCAATAATGCGGACAGCAGAGGAAGTCACAATTACAACTGCAGCGCTGACCGCACCGACGACAATGGCGGCAGCGACTGCACGCCATTGAAATTAAAAAGCCGGGCTACCAAGGAGCCATGAACGTAACCTCGGATAAGGCCAAACGGCATTGACGAAAACGACGTCATAGAATAGTTGGAGTACGCGCGACGCGACTAGCCAGTCTGAAAAATACCCAATCGTATTCTACAGTACAATAAGAACCTTCAGAAAAAATCGAAAAGCAGAACGTAAAAACGAAAGGACTTGAATTTGGTAGAAAATTTAAATGGATTTTCTCTAACTTCTATTCTCAACTGAATTATTAACTTTTCTTATTATTATTAGTTGTTTAAAAAAGGATTAAATCTTCGATTAGATTGACTAAGAAAATAGGTGATTGGTGATAATTGTGAGACGATATACAAAAAGAAAAGTGATCAGTCTCCATGTTTATTTTTTCATTATTCTGCGTTTGAATATTCACACGTCGAAATGCAAGAGTATTTTTGTATATAGAGTATGAGTGCGTATGGTACTTTATTTTGTATCTGAAATTTCATATATTTAAATGGAATAACCTTTTTCTTACCTCAAATATCCTTTCTCGAATGAAAACTTTTTATGGGCCTTTACTCTTATCTACTTACCACCCATCTTCTTGTTATGTTAGCCTACATAAATAAGTTTTCCAAATAATAAATTGTATTGCATAATCTTAACCTTTCTTTAACTAGATTTTTCCATACACAACCATATCGTAATAGTTTATAATAAAAATTCAATTAAAATTTGAAGAAATCAAATGACTGCGTAGTGTATGTGTAGATTTCGGATGGAATTTTCTAGATTATAAAATAAAAGATGAGACTTTTTTTTTATACAAATTTAAATTTATTTTGCAGATTAGTAAAAAAATAAGATGGTTGATACAAGTCCACCTAGAAGTGTAACCCCCGAGAATGCACAACAAGAATATGATGTGACCCGAATGAGAGAGGAGGATTTCGAAAGACTTGCCGTTTATATAGTGCCGGATGTACAATGTGAACGGGGAGTGCCAAATCGTGCTGAAAAAACCTTACCCAGAAGCCTGACGTTAAAACCATCCCTAGTTTTATCGACGCCAAATATTAAGGTAGAAATTTTATCTTTAATTTGTCAAATTTAACTAAATATAATTTATTTTTTAATAGACTGAAGGAGTATGGAGCACCGGAGTAATACCAAGAGGTACCAGATTTGGTCCATTCGAAGGCGTTCCAACCCCCAATTATCCCAACGATAAAACATCTGCAAGATATTTCTGGCGGGTAAGAAGAAAATTTTCCGATTTTTACTATAGTTCAACTGCTTTTTTATCTATACAAGTAACTAATCTGATCAAAATTTTATAACCAATTGTATTAAATGATTTTTATCCCCATTGATTAACAATTACCGCTTGGGTGAAAGCTATAATCTAACAACAATCTCTTACCCTCTTCTGGGTGATTTTATTTTTCATGTACATACAAATATACTTCAGGTTCAGGGAACTCGTCACGTTACCTATGGAAATATTAAGGTACTCATTTATAAATTTGCTATTCTATCAATAATACTTATGCTCTCTTGCCCTCTCTCTCTCGCTTTTTAATTTATTCTGTGAAAAAGTAAATTATTTCCGCTATGAGTACCTGATTAAAGTATATAAAATTCTGACTTTGGTATTTTTCAATCGTAGATTTTCAAAGATGACGACTTTTATTATTTGGATGGTTCGGATAGATCGCAGGCAAATTGGATGCGGTACGTAGCTTCTGCATATAGTTTACCTGTGATGAATTTGGTAGCATGCCAGCATCAGGAGAATATATATTTCTATACGACACGTGACATAATGGCTAACGAAGAACTGATGGTTTGGTATTGTAAAGATTTTGCCAAGCGATTAGGCTATGATGTCGATCCGGAGCGAACCACATATTCGATTTGCAAGGAAGAAACAATGAAAAAGGCATACGGAATGACACCTAATGAAGTACCACCAGAGGTTGCTTACAATCACATAACCTATGTGATGGGATTACATATTCCAAGGCGTTCGCCAACACCAAGTCCCTCGCCACCACCGCAAGCGATTCAAAGGCATCCGCATCAGTCGGTAGTACATCTGCGGGAGTCAAACGAATCACGAATTCAGGTAATTATGCGAGATCAGTCTCCGATGCGAGAGGGTAGCAAGGAGAAAGATGTTGCGTCACCAATATCGCATAAGGATGGCCACTATGAACACCAATTAACACCAAACGATGGTTCTGTACGCTCTGATGAAGGATATCATAGCAATGAGTATCATGAGGACGCACTCACTCCACCAGAGGACTCAAGCGATAGCGAAAGTGAACACAATTACGTACTAGACTGCTCTAAAAAGGCCATCGAACCCAAAGAGACTGTTATCTCCCAAAAATTGGCTGATTGTGATAAGAACGAATACAGAAAGGTCAAAATGAAAATGCCACTCAAATATGAATTTAAGAATAAAGTATTAAAGACTGAATGTGATAAAGAGATGGTGATAACTACAAGTGTGGTCGCATCGACAACAACTACGAACACCGTTACCGAACAGGAATTGGAAGAACCTAGTCAAGTGATAACACCAGCGACGAGCACTGTGATCGTCCTAGAAAATTCACAGCACCAGCACACTATTGTTCCTCTAACTAAACCCTATTATGAAGCTGAAACAACATCACCAACACCAGTGACTTATATGCGTTTCTCACCACCAAGCTCCAGTATTTTAGAGACTATATTAACGGGTAATCGGGCTGAAGCCTCCTCGCGACGACAGCCGAACGCTACACCTCCTCCAACTTCTCCAACCGAGATGGCATATTCGTACAAAAAGTCTCAAAGATATGGCAATGTATGCAGTCCGGATTCCAGTTCGAATCTGATGACTACAACGACACAAGTACAACCAGTCAATGGCTCTCAGATAATTGTTTCAACAAACGGACAGAGAGAGTCATCACCACAACCCCCAGCACTAATGTACGCCTCGCAGCCTCAGCTAACACCATTTTCGAATTATGATGGACAGCGATCACCACCATATCCTTATGGTATTTACTCGAATGGTAACGGTAGCATCAACTCGAATACACCTACATCAACATATTCACCACCACACAGTAGTACTTCCACATATGATCGGGTACCAAATAATTGCCCGACACCTACTAACTTGCATACATTACAAAACAGTACTCAAATGTTGAATCATCCCCTAATGACACCGCTGACGCCATTGCAACGCTATTCCCCGAAACGATCTGTTTCACCCTGCAGTTTAAGTCCAGATGGTGGTAGCCCTGGAAAACGGAGTATGAGTCCCATGAGTCCAGGCTCTCAGGGATCGCGCGGATATCGGTCGCTGCCATACCCGTTAAAAAAGAAGGATGGGAAAATGCATTACGAATGCAATGTCTGTTGTAAGACGTTCGGTCAACTGTCAAATCTGAAGGTTCATCTCAGGACTCATTCAGGCGAGCGACCTTTCAGATGCAATGTCTGCACAAAATCGTTCACACAACTTGCCCACCTGCAGAAACATCATCTTGTGCATACTGGAGAAAAACCACATCAGTGTGATATTTGTAAGAAGCGTTTCTCATCGACGTCCAATTTGAAAACGCATTTACGTTTGCACAGTGGCCAGAAACCATATGCGTGCGACTTATGCCCACAAAAATTCACTCAATTTGTACATTTAAAATTGCATAAAAGACTGCACACAAACGATCGTCCTTACGTCTGCAATGGTTGCGATAAAAAGTACATCAGTGCGTCGGGCTTGCGAACACATTGGAAGACGACTAGCTGCAAGCCTAATAATATTGAAGAAGAACTTGCTTTGGCGGCGGCTGCAACTTCCGAATGTCTAGGTGAGTGATTGTTTAGTTTCGTTTAAAACCCTTAATTTTGAAATTTTCTATAATAAATCTATCTAATTATTATCGTTTTTACTCTTAAAATGTTCACCATATTTTAGGTCCAAACGATAAGGATCATCCTGAACCTGATGGAAAAGAACCATACGACCATCAACAAATACACAGTCAAACGCATCCGCATTTACGACATATCGGACATCATTCACCTCCAAGACTGATCACAATACACGCACAACAACCACATCCACACCATTCAACAATTCATCATCCGATGGCGGGTCAACCATCATCTGTGCAGCAAAGCCAACAACAACAATCCCAACAACAGTCGCAACAGCAGCATCATCACCAACCGCCTCCACAACATCAACAGCAACATTCACATGCCCAACAGCATCCTACGCATCATCAACAGCAGCATCCCCCGCCTCAGCATTCACACCATCAACCACAGCCACACATCTATACTCCACATAGCGCACAACAGCATCCACCACCAACACAGCATCAACTCCAGCACCAGCATCAGCACCAACATCAGCATCCCGGCGCACAAGCGATGCTAGTAAGAACCTCATCATCGCCCTCCATAAGTGTGAACAGCAATCAAACAAAAACCATTCAAAAGGGTCCAATGATGACACATATTGTACAAGCGACAAGCCAAAATGGTCATTATGTAACGCACGCCTCACAAAATCCAGAAAGTAGGCCGACTGTTATCGAGTCTAACCAACCGATGATCATCGAGTGCACATAGAAGCCTTCTGTCCGTCACTTGTCCTCATTAGGCACATAATTCAGATCGGATTCGGCCTCTGCGCAGGACTTCTCTACCGCCATTACTTCGTCAGGACTTTCTATTTCGAGGCCGATTCGATACCACAGCTTATCAATTCAATCGAGATTGAACAATTAATCTCTTAGGGATTTTTTCAACTTGACCACCGAATTATTAGACTTAAAAAGGGCCTTCTCTTAGTTCCATAGGAGATAAAAGGGGGAAGGAGGGTAAATTTATGCAAATACAATTTCATTAATAATTGTCACGCATAAACAAATGTTGAGGCTGAAAACTCTTCGAGGCACAAACGTGTAATCAGAAAGTGTACAAAAACAAAAATGTGTGAAAGTTAAATAAGGGCGACAAAGATTTGTGGGGCACGCTGTGTGATTTCGTACATAAAAGGCAGAGACAGAACCGAGTCCCGGATATAACCTCACAACAGAATACTAATATTGTTGAGAGATGAAATCCAATGGAAAAAGGAACATTTTATTTTTTTGGTCAAATGATTAAAATGCGAACAAAAGATATTATGCATCTAAAAGGGTGGGGGGGAGGGTGGGTTTGGTTAACGATAAGCTTTCTACCCAGTGAATACGCAACACTTAATAATAAGTAACGGTTCGGGGGGAACAAAAGTAACAATTTCAATTAAGAATTGTCCAAACAAAAATAAAAAATAATAATAATAATACTTACTTTGATCAAATCAAACGTAATAGAAGAAAAAAAAACATACACACTCACACATATAAGATGATGTAGTCAAAATAAGAAAAAATTATGTATAAATTAAATACTAAGAAATAATTATAAAACGCATACACATAAGAAGAATATTAAGAAGAAAAGAAAATAATTTTATTTTTGTTATTTGTTAATTATAAAAAAATGTAAGTAAAAATATTTAATATTTACGATTTACATTAAATGTATATAATAAATACATTGCTATAATAAAAAAAATATCTTATTTTTATGTAAAAACGGAATGGGGAGGAGATAATATTTTAATAAGATTAAATTGGTTAAAAAATGAGAAAAATTAATGAGAGCATACACGTATTTGATAAAAATTTTAATTTGTTTATTTTGGTTTTTTTTTTTTTATAGCTTATTTAAATTAAATTAATTATCACCACTCCCTCTCTACCCTCCTCCCCCCCCCATCTCAAAAAATATGAGTTTTTCTATTAGTTAAATTTTTTCCAATTTTCAATATAAAATACTTTACGAATTAATTTTCAACAACAAAAAATTGAAAGGAATGTGTGAAAAATAAATTTATAATAACTAGTATTCATATAAAATAAATATAATATATAATAATTAAGTATATTTCTATACACGCATACTTACATACATACACATATGCATACATATACATATATATAATTCTTAAATATAATATTGCATAAATAAATCATGTACCTTGAAGTTTAAATATATTTCATAATAATTGACATATTTTGTATTTGTAACTAATAATATGAGTAAGTTTTCCACAAGAAATATTTATAAAAATATATTGTGAAAAAAATTAAGTTTAAAAAAAAAAAGGAAAATAGAACGCATTTTCATCCCAATTTCCATTGCTAAAAATAATTAAAAAACAACAAAAAAAACCTAACAACAATAATATTAAAATATATTCAATTAAAAAGTAAATACAGAAATTATTATTGAAGTAAAAATTGCAACAATTAAAAAATAAACTAAATTCATAAATTTTATATATGCAAAAAGAAAAATAAAAATAAACAAAAAAAAACTATGCAAATACAGAACAAAATATGATTTAAGCTATTTTATAAGTGAGTAGTAGTATATGATGTAATTCATAATAAATGAAACAAAAAAATGGAAATAAAAGTAAAAAAACATTTACACTTAAATAATGAATAAAAAAAATATATATAAACCAAAAATTTATTAAAAACAAGAAAGGCTAACGCAATAATAAACAAAAATAAGCAAAGCGAAGCGAACAAAATGGAATCGGAACAACACAGTAAATACTGATGGCCAAACAGAAAGAGGCGGGCGCCATTTGTAATTTCAATATTTTCAAATTTGAACGTCATTCCGGTTCCATTCCTATTGGAATCGGAAATCATTGAAACAAAATGAATCAGTTTGAAGCGCGTGTTGTTCTTATTCAAAAATAATAATAATAAAAGAAAAAAAAATTATCAGAAAAACAATGATTTTTTCTTGGTAAGAATTTAAAAGTATTTTGTATATAATAAAATAGACTTTAATAATAATAATAATTAATTATAATAATAATAATAAGAATAGGTTATAACGATAATAAAATAAAATTTGATTATAAACACTTTTTACTATAAGAAAATAATTAAATTCTACTTAATCGTAATAAATAATATAGTATGAAAATAAAAATAATAATTACAATAAAAAAAATCAAAAAAAAAAAATTAAAAATTACGATTTCAATTTAATTGATTTTTCTTAAAAAATCAACTGAATTTAAAGAAAGAAAAAGAGGGAAGAAAATATATTTTTTTTTTCAAATTAGTTTAATTATTTAAAATTATAAATTTAGACTTTTAAGTTATTTTTAATTTGAAAGGAGAAGCAATAAAAATTAGGAACTTCGTAGCAAAATTTCAATAATAAAATAAGAAAATTTTTTATTTTGTTAAAAGCTAAACAAAAATATTAATAAACAAATATTTTGTTTTGAAATTTGTTTCGGTTTTTTTTTTCGTTTCCATTTGTTTCGTTTCCGTTGTGGTTTTCAGTTTTGTTTCTGATTTATTATCGATTTGGATTTTGTGCAATTTTTGTTTTCTCATCCATTTTTGTGTACTTCTTCTTTTCCATTTTTTGTTATATCTCTTAATTAAAAGGGATTATTTTTGAACTGATTTTCTACTAATAAATATAATGATATTTATGAAAATTATTTACCATAAATTTATATTTGTATCATTTCCATTTTTTTTCTGAATTAAATTAATAAATACACACAAACAAATATAGAATATTCTATAGAAATTTAAAATTGAAATTTATATTGGATAAAAAATATTGTAATAAATGTTCAATATATTGATGTAAATATATATTATGTATTTATATACTCGTATATATAGATTAGTAATTAATTAATATTTAATATAATAATTATAAAATGAAATTTGTTTAAATACAAATTATTCATACATATAATATATATATTTAGCTGAAGATCGGTGCTTTCGACCTGTTTGTATTTGTACAATAGTGTATTAATTAACAAAATAATATAAATTAAGAATCAAAATTAATTTATTTTATAAAATCTTTTCTTAAATGCAAAATCGGAAAATTTCAAAATTTAAATTCATTTTGTTTTTGAATATTAAATAATTTTTTGATAACCGAAAAAAAAATATTTTATACAAAATATATTCGCTGTTAAAACAAAAAAAAAATTGTCCATAAAAATAAAAATAAAAAAAATTTTCGGTTAATTTATCATTAAAAGAAATTAGTTTACAGTAACAAATTAACAGAATTAATTAGGAGAAAATACGAAAAAAAAAACTAAAATTGTTAACACGTACACAGTGGCCAAATGAAGCAGGTAAATTTTTTTCTAATTATAAGTCTGTATAAAAATTAATTAAGGGCAAATTTAAGGTATACTAAATAAATTGATAGATTAAAAATGAAAATTAAAAAAAATTATATTTAATATGAAAAATAAAACAAACAAAATATTTAAAAAAAAAAAACAAAACAAAAACTTTTTAAGGCTGACTATGTAAAATATGCAAGAATTAATTACAGACTGTCAGAAAAAAAGATGGTTAAAAATTTAAATAAAAATTTAGTCATTAAATAAAAGTTAAGACTAAAATTAATAATTATATTGATGATTAAACAATAAGAAGATAAACGGAACAAAAGTTTGATATTTTTAAATAAAAAGAAAAACATTCATTTGTGGCTTTGTAATTATTCATTTTAGTATTACATGTGTTAAAGTTTACCTAAAACTAAAAATATAATATTTTTTCTTTGTTTTCAGAATAGTTTTCATTTTGAAATTTCTACTATCCTTAATAAAAATGAGAGCATTTTATTTAAATTATATTTTTTTTCAGAATATTTTTTTATCTGTGTTTTTTTTTTAAAATCCATTTTTTTTGTTGTTGAATAACTTAAAAAAAGGAATGCATAAAATCTATATAAGATTTTTAAAAAGTTATAAAATATAGTAAATAAACTAAACGAAAAAATGGTTGATGTTTTTTTTTAAAATATAAACGATAATTTTTACCCCTATTTTTGGTTTGATTTAAATTGCATGCATGTTTAGTCGGCCATTTTCGAAAGCTCCACTGCATACATGTTTTGTCGGCCATTTTCGAAAATGACTGCGTTGTGATGCCTTGTTTATCTTTCATTAGCTAACCAAATAATTTTTTTTTGAATTCCCCTACTGTCTTAATCAATTTAAATTTTTTTATTTATTAAAAAAATAAATATTGCGATGTACTTGAAAATTCACTTAGTTTTTGTTGCTTAAATAATCACGAGTATCAAAATAGTATTAACTTTACTAAATTAATTTCAATTTATTCATCAAAAACAATATTCTATTATTTAAAAATTGAAATACTTTTAATATTTTTCTATTTACACAACTTTAGTTTCTATCGACAAGAACATGCTCTCATTAGATTCAGTATTAAAAATTAAAAAAATAAAATTTCAAAAATTAACAACAAAAGTATAAAACAATTTTGATTATAATATTTGTGTGTGATATGTATAATTTTCTATTTTATGTAATTTTTAACTAATAGTTTATGAAGCGTTTTTTTTCTTCTAATTTAGAAAAAAAAAACAAATAATGAAAACGATTTGAAAACAATTACTTTAAATATATTTAATTATAAATATCTTTATTTAATTATAAATAATTAATTAATTGATAAATATTAAAATGTATTTTTATAGAAATATTTTATATAATGAAAAGCCATTAAAAGAGGCTAATTTTTTTATGAATTTTAATAATAATATTAATAATTATAATAATAATAATAATAATAATAATTAATTGTAATTAGATTGATAACAAAATAAAAAAAAAATTAACAAAAAACTATTATTAATATAAGATAATAAAATATTTTTTTTATATTCAAAATTTTGTTATTTATATGAAAAAGAAAATTAATTATAAAAAGATATTTATTAAAATATGTTATAAACTTAATGAGTAAAATCAAAAAAAATAAAGAAAAACAAAACATTTTTATAAAATTGAATAAAACAAGGAAAATAAGTGCATATATTTAATATATCGTATATATTTTTTTTGTATTAAATTTTCGGTATAACTAATTTAAAAAAAAATTTAGAAAAAAAAAACAAATTTGAAAAATTATAAAATAAAAAAAGTTAAAATCAAAAGCTTTTTTAAAAAGTTTAATATTTTTATTAATTCATTTTTCCTCTATTCTACAATATAAATTTATGTTTATATAAAAATATACTTTAATTTAATTATTTTATTTAATGTATAAAATTATGTGTACAGTCTTTTAAAAAAAAAATCAAATAGGGTGCATATTATTACGATATTATGAATAATTTTATAAATTATAATTGAAATTGCCTTAAAACGAGCTTAGCTGGATTGAAAAAAAATAATTAATAAATTCATAATAATAATGGAAGGAAATAAAAAATTGTATGAATAAATAACTTGTTGTGTATTTGTATTTTTTATTAAAGTGTATACAATGTGTCATTTGTAAGTTTTTAATTTGATTTTAAAAAATTTCCGTTATTTTTTTAAATATTATTAAAATTTTCTATCTTTTTTCTCTTTTTGTTAGGTTTAGATTCTTTTTCTGTTTGATAATATATTCACCTTAATAAAATATTATATATATGTGTGTAAATATTAAATATTTTATTAAAATACGCTCAATATCTTAAATTAAAAAGCAAAAAACCAAATGTAATAACCAAACACATTAATAGTTTTTTAGTTACAATAATATTAATCGTAATAATATAAATAATAATCGAAAATAATAATATTCATTTTATAAAGAAAATAAAACTAATAGTTACAAAAATGTAATGTATCAAAACAGGCCTCATTTCAAAGGAAACACATTTAAATCTAATAAGAAATAATAGAAAAATAAGCCAACAATTATTTACTATTTACCATATTCCATTTTAACAAGTACAACAATGAAGCAATACTTATAATATTTATATTTATAATTCCCTACAATAATAAAAAATTTAAAAAATACTGAAGAAAAATTTACAATTTCCATTTTCAATATTTATGAAATTTTATTTATCAATTAACAAAATGAAATGATTAAAAAAAAACCATTGAACAAAATTCCAATTATTAAATCTAATCAAATGAAATTATCTACAATACTTAAGACCAATTAAAATATCTGCTAATAGATATAAAATATTTAAAAATATACTTACCATATAATAATAACAATTTTTCTATATTTATACAAAATCAGATGAAAAAAAAAATATTTCACAAAAAAAAACTATTAAAAAATATTTATTGTAATAAAAAAACATAATAGAAGGGACATAGTACATAATAAAGGACTATCTAATTTGCGCTTTGGAAAGTAAAAGTAACTTGAATACACTTCTTATTTGAATTTTAATTGAAATTACTTTATTTTTGTCATTTTCTATTAAGTATAAAATAATTTATATAGCTTTCAAAAGACCTCTTGAAGGACTCGATGCTTTTGGGTTACCTCAAAAAGGATCAAGTCCTCTAACAGAGGCTTAGGTATTATCTGGGTTAATATAATTTTTTCCATAGCCTCACAAAAAAGCCTAATGGCGGCTAGTCCCTTCAGAATTGACGAAAAGTCTAACGCCGTCAAATCGCATGGTCTTGGACGCCAATTGGCATCATCAAATCTTAAAAGTACTCGCCCTGGAAACTTTTCATGAAATAAAGCTGAAATTTAGCTTGTTGTATAATTTATGATGTTGTTTTGTAAAAATCACACGTGGTCGAAATTAAAAACTTAAGTTTATCATACGGCATAGTACTCAGAATTGACGGTAACGGTCGCTCATTCTTAATTTTCAAAGAGGCAAATGACACCTTTAGACCAAAATGTATACTGGGCAGTCTCTTTTCATGTATAAATGCAATCGTTTATCCAACAGTTAATTGTGAGCTTTCAGAACCTCATATACACCAATTTTAGAGAAAATTTTTATAATTTTTATTGCATAGTTTGGTGATTAAACAATCTCAACTTAAAAAAAAAACAAGTTTTTAGAAAATATTCGATATTAAGTTAAATTACTCAAAATACTTTTAATAATGTTTCTTAAGTAAATATTATTTTTAAACAGAAATATTTAAAAAAAAATTCAAGAAAAATAGAAATTGTTATCCTTTGGGAAAAACACAACAAAGACTTATAATAAAATATGATGATCCATAATTATATTTGACATAATCAAAACGATATGTAAGTAATCATATATGTATATTCTAAAAATCTCCAAAGAAAAAAAAAACATAAAATATATAATAAAATTTTTTTAATATATAATTTATTTAATATAATTAATCAATATAATTTATATTAACTTTAATTTCTGTTGTAAAAAAAAATTTTATTCCTTTTATTAACTTTAAGAAGAAATTATTTGATATCATTTTGGAATATACAATTTCTCTTTAAATTATCTTATCTTATTGTAAAAAGGATAGAAAAGTTAAAGTTAAAATATTTCTTAAATTTTCCAGTTTTATTTCAATTTATGGTAATAAAATTTCCAATTAAATGATCGAAAATCTTTTGAAATATAAAATAAATAATAAATATTTCAATTAAAATCTTAATATTTTATATATAATAAATATTATTGATGTTTATTAAAATAAAATTGGAATACTTTTTAATACATATTAATATGAAAATTGTGTGGAAAAAATTCTCTAATTTAGTCATGGTGGCAATATTATTTCTAAATTTAATATTGAATGATGTGTTTTTCTTGTTCTTTTTTTTTACTAAGAACATTGCTAAACATCTAAGCCTGTATTAAAAAATCAATAGAATTATTCCAATACATAGAAAATATTTGTTTATACGAAAAAAATGGGAGATTTTTTTTTAAATTTAAACCAAATTGTACATTAACATAAATATTAAATACAAAACTATTTATAAAGGAAAGATTAAAAAAAAAATACTGTAAATAATTAATTATTGTATTATTAATAATCAATAATCAATAAAAATAATAACAAAAATCTGAAATAAATTTGAAATTATCATAAAAATATTTACTATTTATACAATACATACCATACTTAAAATACACAGTAATAAGGAAAATTTAAGGATTTCTATTCAAAAAAAACAAGCAAAGTAAACAAAATCCAAATTTATAATTTAACTAAATATGTAAAATAATCAAGTGAACATAAAATCATAAAGATAAACACATGCATTAATAAATATTAATAAATATATCAACAAAATAAAAATAAAAATTAATTATAATCTTATACAAAATACAAGAATAATTATAATAATTCAATAATAGTTACTCATATACTAATACATAGTAATATTTGGAGACAACAACAAAAGAAACATATTAAATAAAAAAGACTTTTTCTTTTCTTTAAATAATGGATCCAATATCTATATGATGAAAATCAAAAGACTTGAAATAAAACATAATAATGATAATAACAATTAATATTCTATAAGATTTATTACTATTACTATTATTAAATTAAATGAAAAAAAAGTAAAATAAGGTGAGAAAATTATATACATCATTTTTAAAAAAATGTAAACAACTGAAATTTGACAAAAGAGAGAGACAGACATATAATATTTAGAGAAGATATACGTAAATATGAATTAGAATATTAGAAGGGATTGGCTGGCAATAATATGACAAGAGAAAAGTACAATTGTCAGCACACACGCATAAAAAAAAATTTCAAATTATCAAGCCATGAAATTATGGAATATGAACAGAGTGAGAGAGACAGTAATCTAAAAAGATGTAAACAAAAATATTTATACTATAAAATAGAAAAAAAAAAACAAAACTAAGAAAAAAACAATTTCCAATTTATAAAAAAAAACCAACAAATTAGTAATATAATAAATAACCTATACACTTACATACATACATCTACAAGATGATGGATAAAAAAAACTAAATAAATAAAAAGAATTTGACAAAAAAAAAATCAAAAGAAAAACTAATTACATACATTCATAATTACATAAGATAAGCTTTAATTTATTTTTATAAATTTTATTTGTATAAAAAGAAAATAAAAAAAAAAAAAAAATAAACATGATTGAAATATTAAATAATAAAATCAAAATATAATATGTACATATACATATACATCTCTACATATATATACACAAGTATATGCATATACATATACATAATAATTAATAATTATAAAGAAAAGAAAATTAATCCGAAATAAAATGTCAGAACATAATTTAAGTAATTAAAAAATCGCAATTGGCGAGAGAGAGAGAGAGAGAGAGAGAGATAGAGTGCAGAAATTGAACAGACGAAATAAATGAATAAAAAAAATATTATTGAATATAGAAAAAAAGATGATTTTATTGAAATTTTTAATAGGAAGCAGAGAGACAGCAGCGATTGGGGGAGAGTTTTTCTTTCTTCTTTTATTGATCGACTTTACTTTTAGTATTTGTGTTTGCGGTAGTGCTGCTGTAAAGAACAACATAAAATAAATACAGAGCACCGCCCTGTTTTTGCCAAATAAATGTTAAGAGGCGTGGAAATTCTCCGACATTTTGTTGGGCTTATGACCGAAATTCTTATATTTGGCTTGGTTCAAGCACATGAGTGTGAGTAGATCAGAACCGTTTCGACCTAGTGTGCGAAAAAGAATAGAAAATATATCAATTATTAGAACGCGTTGGCTGCGTTGGATTTTGAAGTCGAACGAATAATAAAGCGTGTGTGTTTTGAATGCGTTTGGACGATATGCTGATTGGGAAAGCAACTAACTCAGGCTTAGAATAAAGTTTTTTTTTGCTTTCAACAATTAAAATAAATAATTTTCCAATTATACGAAATAAACAAGATTTTTACCAAATTTCAATGCGTGCGGCAAATCTATTGAGTGGTCACAACAGACATTAAGTATACCGATTTCCATTCCATTATGAAAATTGTATGCCGAAAATTTTTAACAGCCGACAAATCAAGCTCTACTCAAAAGTTCTTGATTTACGCTCTGAAATTGCAAAAGTACAGAGAGTATGGTGAAAGCGGCCAACCAATCCAAACAGCAATACACGTAAAAATAACAGTGGACTATCAAATTATTCAAATATATTAGTTTTGCTTGAACTGTAATAATATTAGTATCCATATACAATATTTTTGGGGGTGTTTTTTTTTGTTGTTTTCTTTGAATAATTGAATATTGAATAAAAGCGTTTACATTTGTGTAACCAAAATTGTGCATATTTTTCCAATATTTTCAAAATTACATATTTGTCATTTTGGAATTTATTGTATGGAAATAATAAGGGTAGAAACGCAATGCAGCTGCTACTGTTAGAATTTTATAACTTTCAAAGTCTTATGGGAATGCACAAAACAAGTAATGGAAATCTATAGCTGACAGTACAGGGCTAAAAAAGAACGTTAATTGGTTTGGTTGTTTGTAAGAGGGTAAAATGACATTTTGTTTTTCATTTCATAAGAGGAATTTTATGACATTAGTTTGAGAAAATAAAAAGTAATATTATGGGACATTATACTAGGTGTATAAGCTTAAATCCGCTGTTTTTTTAAATAAAAATACACATGTTTTTTTTCATAGAAAGCAAAAACAAATTTATTCAAAATACTTGACCTCGCTAGCTACACATTTTTCCCATCTCTCGGGCAATTTATGGATACCATGCCAAAAAAATTCCTTCCCTTTCGAGGCAAACCAGTCATCAAGACATTTTCGGACGTCTTTGTAAGAATCGAAGTGCTGCTCAGCGAGCGCGTGGCCCATCGATGAAAATAGGTGGTAGTCGGAAGGGGCTAGGTCTGATGAATAAGTGAGGTGGGGTAGAACCTCCTAGTTGAGTGTCTCCAAATAGTTTTGGACCATTTTTGACGGTGCGTTGTCGTGGAGGAAAATCAGCGTGGCATGTCTTTGTTGATAATCCGTCCTTTTTTCACGCAGAGCATGGTGCAATTTGATCAGTTGTTGGTGGTAGTGGTGGGCATTGACAGTTTCACGGGGTTTCAACATCTCATAGTAGACGATACCCAGCTGATCCCACCAAACGCGCAGTATCATCTTGCGTCCGAAGCTATTTGGTCTTGGGGAAGATGTTGATGGTTGGCCGGCATTTCTTGCATTTAAGATTCTCGAAATATATCCACTTTTCATCGCCTGTCACAATCCGATGCGCAAGAACGACTTTCTTTTTTGTCTGACGAGCAAGATTTCGCATGTGTTTTGGCGTCGCTCCATCTGCCTATCTTTCAATTCATGCGGTACCTATTTTCCGATCTTTTTCAATCTTCCCCATTGCACGCAGACTTCTATGTTGAGTAACACCCAATTGCTTCGCGAGCATTTTTTGCGATTGGGTATCGTCTTCGTCCAAAAGAGCCTGCAATTGATGGTCCTCAACTTTTCTAGGCCGATTTTCACGCTTCTTGTCCCACAAGTCAAAATTGCCGTCTTTAAACCAACGAAACCAATCACGGCACGTTGTTTCCGATAAAGCACTGTCACCATAGGCCTCCATAATCATTCGATGCTATTCGGCAGCCGATTTCTTCAAATTGAAGAAGAAAAGCAAAGCCTCCCGCATATGCTCTTTTTCTGGCACAAAACTAGACATGATTACCAAAGGAAAAATGTATGTTGTTGAATGAATTTGCTGACAATGTGAACTGATTTATGTTGACAGATATCAAACGCATAAAAAAAGTATGGCGTGCCCATGGTTGCTTAATACGCCAACTCACGCCATCTATGACCAAACAGCGGATTTAAGCTTATACACCTGATACAATATAAAATATTATTTTCATTTTCTGGACTATTCACAATATACAGGATGCGTTTTATGTTCCAGGTCGAAGTTTTTTTTAATAACTTTTAAATTATTTACAATTTCATATGGCATTTAGCATTTAGTCAAATACGAGTTCTTTTAAGCACATTTTTCATAATATTTTCGCATACTTCTGGTGTTATTTCAGCAATTTCGTTTCGAATGTTGTACTTAAGCATCGTGGTTACGGTTGGTTTGTTAGTGTATACATTTACCTTCAAGTACTCCTATACGAAAAAATCGGGAGGGTTCAAATTAGGGGATCGTGGAATCACCACTTTTTGACATTATTCGGCCGGGGAAAATTTCTTTCAAAATTTGAATCGTAGCACGAGCTGTGTGTGATGTGGCATCGTCTTGTTGGAACCACATGTTCTGTAGGCTTAATTGATCCAGTTCAGAAAGAAGAAAGTTTTCCAACATATCCTAATAGCGGTCACAAGTAACTGTTGCAGCATTGCGTCCAGCATCCTCAAAGAAATATGGCCCAATGATGCCGTCAGCCCAAATGCCGGAACATACAGTTACTCTACGAGGTTTTATTGGTGTTTGGTATATCAGTTTGAGGTTTTCAGCGCCCCAATAGTGGCTATTCTGTTTATTAACAAAGCAAACCAAGTCGAAGTGTGCTCGTCGCTCATAATGATTTTATCCAAAAATGATGGTCGTCCAAAACAAGCTGTAAAACTCGAGCACTACAGTATCGCCGCCGTTCATGGTTATTTCCCTGCAGCTGTTGTGGCAAATTAATTTTATGCGGGTAAAAACGCAAATCAATTTTGAGAATTTTTAACAAACATATCTTGCTAATAACACGTGTAATGTTGTCTTCCAAGGCTGCAAGTGACGCTGGTTTCTCAGCACAGACGAGCTTACGTAGCTCCATAAGAAATAGTCTAGAGGCGTCAAATCGCACGATCTAGACGGCCAACTCACCGGTCCAAATCTTTAGAAAAATTGCTCAACAAAGTCATCTCTCAATATGTCCATTTCTTCACTTACTGTGTGGTATATAGCGCCGTCTTGTTGAAACCACATGTCGACCAGATGCAGTTTTTGCATTTTGGGTAAAAAAAAGTACGAAATCATCGAGCGATAGCGGACGCCATTAGCGATAACGTTGCGACCAGCGTCATCTTTAAAGAAATACAGACCGATGATCCCACCAAACAGTGTAATTTTCTGGGTGCATTGGCAGTTCTTTTTTTGCCTGTGGTTGGTTCATCAGACCAAAGGCGACAATTTTGCCCATTCACATACCCATTCAACCATAAATGAGCTTTTCCGCTGAACCTAATTTCTTCATAAAAAAAAAACGGATTTCCTCAAGTTGTTCTAATGCTCGCTCACCGAAAATTCTACGCTTTGGCAGGTCATTCGGCTTCATTTCTTACACAAGCTGTATTTTAAACGCTGTCAGACCAAGATTCTTGCGTAAAATCTTCCACATAGTCGAGTAACAAAATTGCTGTGAACGACGACGGATAGTCAAATCGCTGTCTTCACCAACACTGGACGCTAGGGCAGCAATATTTTCTTCCGGTGGTTTTATGTCTAATAGCGTAAAATTGATGCAAAATTTGGTCACTATAGCGTGAATTGTTTGCTCAGTAAGTCGTTTATAACGACCAAAAAATGCTCGAAGTACGCGAAACACATTTCTCACAGAGCACAAATTTTGATAATAAAATTGAATAATTTGTAAGCATTGTTCGGGTGTAAGTTTTTCTGTGATGAAAAATGACAATGCTAACTGAGCACTTTTGACTTTGACACACGTCACGTGTCACGCGTGATCTATCATAAGTAAAAATATGAAAAACCAAACAGCAAAAAAATGACCCGATAATTTCCGATTATATAGAGTTTTCCAATAAGAGTGATATGATTTCTTAGTAACGTTTCGGCCATTTGTAATATGTCATGATCTGTTTTTTTTTTCCATTGTATTCAGTAATGTTTACAATTTTATCGTGTGGAGATATACGTAAAAACAACGTTTACAAATTATTTAATTTTATTATCAAAATAATCGTTCTCCAATTGCAACTTTTCGTGCGCTCACTTTCATCTGAGTGGTGCGGTAAATAAACAAAACTGTCGATTCTGGTGCGAAGAAAATCCACAAATTATTCATGAACATCCATTACGTTCACCTAAATTGATAGTTTGGTGTGGTTTTTGGTCTGGTGGAATCATCACTTCTTTCGTACTTCTTTCGAAATGAAGCTGGTAACACCATTACTGTCAATGGAGAGCGGTATAGATCGATGATAACCAACTTTTTATGGAAAAAATTGGAAGAAGTTGATCTTGACAACATCTGGTTCCAACAAGACGGAGCTACGTGCCACACAGCACGTGCAACAACCGAATTATTGCGAGGAAAGTTTGGAGATTCGATTATTACAAGAAATTGTGACATTGAACGGCCCCGAAGAAGTTGTGATTTAACAGCATTAGACTATTTCTTGTGGGGTTATTTGAAGTCATTGGTCTTTAGTAATAAACCAGACTCTTTTCAAGTTTTAGAAGTCAATATGGAACAAACTGTTAATGACATACGACTTGATTTAGTGGAAAAAGTGCTCGAAAATTGGGTTCATCGAATTCGTTCCTGCAAAAGAAGTCGTGGAGGCCATTTGAATGACATTTTATTCAGAAATTAATTGTATCGATTGTGCTTCACATTAAATTAAAAACATTTGAATTTCCTTAACAATTAGTGTATTTGTTTTTGAATACAAATCATATCACTTTTATTCGAAAACCCTATACGACGCATGATCAATTATCATTACACACGCACATTGAGCAAAATATGATGCACTGATAAGTTTGCGAAGATTTTATTCCATACTCATTAATACACTCGTACGGCTTTTTGACTGCCCGTCGATAAAACATTTGGTTTAAAATTGTGAATGCGTTTACACGTACATACGAGAAGCAAAATTCATCAGTCCAAACAAAAGTACTGACGATGCGATAGTGCGATCACAAATTTGTATGTACATATTGTGGACAAGCGAAAGCAATGCACGTACATATTCATCTGTACGTACAGTCATGAATGCGGACTTAAGCAATTTCTACCCTAACAGTTCAGTGCTTCTTTATCAATAATTTCATGCAACGCGTACGACTGCGTACATACTTGCATATGCATAAACATTACGTATGATGACTTAAGCACAGAACTCTCACCCTTGTTGGTGGTGAATTTTGCTTGATATTAAATGTGTTCATTCTGTCCGCACCAAACAGTAGTTATCTGTGCCCAAACCATTAGTATAGGTACAAACCAATTATACATAAAATCAGTTTTAAATCGTTCAAATTTTTGTAGTTAGAGAAAAAAAAAAATAACAATTTATTTAGAAACACTAAATTTTTTTCGACAAAAAAAAACAAATAAAAATTCAAAATAAAAAAAAAAGTTAATAATAATTAATAGGCAATTTGAAGTTTAATTTAAAATTATTCTTCTTAATGAGTTTCTAAACATTTTTATCAGCTGGTATTTTTTTTACATTTCAATTAAAGGCAACAAACTAATTTTTTGGAATTTTTCTAGATAACGTGCTTTTCCATTTTCATTTAAAGTATAAATAAAATTGTTATTTTTTCCAGGGGCTTTTTTTTAAATTAATATCAAAATTGATTTATTCAGAAAAATGCATATGTCAAAGCATGGGACAGATTGTAATTAAAATATTGTATTTCGATCATAGATGGTGCTATTGTCTGTAAGCAGTTAGCGTGTCTTGAGAAGAAAAATTTCCCAAACTTATATTTGCTCTCAAATTGCCATTGGCTCTCACGTATGTTGGGAAAGAGCATATTAGTGGCATCTGTGTTTGAAAATTGATGTTATTGTGGTGTTTGTCATGACTACTCATTCATCGAATAAACTACCCTCTAGAGGGTAGTTCTTGGTTGGATAAGTACAGGGTGCGTTTTATGTGCCAGATCGAAGTTTTTATTGTAATAACTTTTAAATTAAATACAATTTTATAATTTATATTTTATTGATTAATTATGTATGGAATATGATATCGGTCAAAGGCGAGTTCTTTTAGGTAAATTTTTCATAACATTTTACGAATATACAATAGGTTCTGTCGTTGTCAAGATATTTGCATATTTTTAAAAAATTTCTTGGTGCCAATTGTGAAAGAGTTGAGAAGGTACGTCACGAATGAAATTTCAAAAAATATTCACTTATAAAAATGCTACTGACCAAGGATATATGGTATGCGGCCACAGACAAGTATGCGATATCAGGCACAGTAAGCCTCCATCGACTTTACAATCGAAAGTTCTTTTTCAAATTATTTTGTTTTTACACCCATACCTCGCTATACGGCCGCTCTTTATACGCCATTTCACTATAAAGGCCCTCTTCAATTAAGGCACGTTTTCGATTTACGCCCTAAAATGTTTCGCTATAACGGCAAAAAAAAACTTTTTTCGAATGTCCCTATATCTACATATTGAAGAATGGAGATACCGATGAATCTGCTGAAGATGTCACAATCACAAGCAAGCCGAGGATGGTTTGAAAAATTTAAAAATAGATTTAATTTGCATAATTTGAAAATGAAAGGTGAAGCAGCTAGCGCCGATAAGGCCGCATCTAGAGAATATCCCAACATTTTAAAGGGAATTATTGAAAGAGGTGGTTATAAACCTGAACAAGTATTTAACGTAGACGAAACAGGGCTTTATTGGAAGCGAACGCCTGATCGTACGTACGAGAGTCATTCAACAAGTACTTAGCCTACAAAAGAAAAACGAAAATTTTGGAAAGGTGGCAATTTATTTTTCCACATAATCTCCTTCAAGCTCGATACACTTGGCCCAGCGATGCTCTAACTTTTTTAACCCGTCTAAAAAATACATTATCTCGAGGGAAGCAAAATAGGCCTCCGTGGCGACGATGACCTCCTCATTCGACCCAAATCTATTCCCGGCGAGTGATTTTTTCAGGTTTGGAAACAAAAAGTAGTCATAGGGGGCCAAATCTGGAGAGTACGGTGGATGGGGCAGCAATTTGTAGCGCAATTCGACCAATTTGGCCATGGCGACGGCGGAGGTGTGAGCCGGCGCGTTGTCGTGGTGGAACAGCACTTTTTTCTTCGCAAAGCGGGGCCGCTTTTTCTTCAATTCGACGTTGAATCGGCCCAATAAGTCAGCATAGTAGCGCCCCGTGATTGTTTTACCCTTCCCGAGGTAATCGATGTGGATCACACCTTGTGAATCCCAGAAAACGGTGGCCATCACCTTTCCGGCCGATCGAACAGTCTTCGCCTTCTTCGGAGCACGTTCGCCGGGTGAAGTCCACTGTTTCGACTGTTCCTTGGTCTCTGGTGTGTACCAGTGAATCCATGTTTCGTCGACGGTCACACAACGACGCAAGAACTCCGCTGGATTGCGCTGAAACAGCGCCAAACACGTCGCCGATGTGGTCTCACGGTTGCGCTTGTTTTCCGGTGTGAGCAAAAGCGGCAATAATTCTGTATAGTGATAGATACTCTAAAAGATCAAATTATATTCTTCAATTCATTAACGCCATTTGGAATATCTTTTATGAACGGTGGCGATACTGAAAACCCCAAACTGATACACAAAAGACCTCTTTACCCTCATAGAGTAACTGTATGGTGCGGAATTTGGGCCGGCGGCATCATTAGGCGATATTTCTTTTAGAATTCTGGAGGCAATGCTGTAACAGTTACTGGTGACCGCTATCGAGACATGTTGAAAAACTTTCTTCTGTCCGAATTGCATTAACTAGGCCTACAGAACATGCGGCTCCAACAAAACGGAGACACATCACACACAGCTCCTGCGACGATACAAATTTTAAGAGAAATTTTCCCCGGCCGAATAATGTCTTAAAGTGGTGATATCGACTGGCCCCTACGGTCCCCTGATTTGAATTATAAAAAAAAAAAACTTTAACCTAGAATATTAAATGCACCCTGTACTTCGAAATAGGTTTAAACGGCTTCCAAAAAATAATTTTCAAACTCTCCAAATTATACAAAAAAATTTATTTAAAAAAAAAATCCAAAATTAATTTATTATTTTTTTTAGCTTCTTTTTTAATTCAATTGCGTAAGTCCAGATCGGTTTTTAAAATTATATTGGAAATTAAAAAATTGTTTTTTAATGTCAATTTTGATCTATTGTCTAGTTAGGTCGAAGTCTTTTTGCTCCAAATAAGACATTCGTCTAGGTTTAGTCACAGTCTTGAAGATTTTTAATATGGGATTTTAGATATTTTCAGGCTGTTTGGGATGCAAGAATTGCGGTATAAGTTTCAGTCAAAGTTTTAGAATTAGTTGGGATGTCAAAGGTATAAATATTATATAGGAGTGGACCAAGGTTATTACCTTGAGGCACACCAGCTATGATGGGGGATATTTCAGAACAATCTATATTAACTTGAAAATGACATTGGAAGAGATATGATCTTAAAATATGGAAGTATGCGAAAGCAAAGAAGTTCTTGAGTTTCAGGGTGTCGTACTCGATTAAAAGCATGTGATATATTTAGGAACACATCTGGACAGTACTCGTTTCGCTCAAGAGAGGGCGCAAGTAAATTAATCACACGATGACATTGTACGGAAACCAAATTGATGATCAGAGATAATTTTGACATCTTCGAGGATAGGGTAAAGGCGTTTTAAGACGACCAAGGATTGGTAATAAGCTGATAGATCTATAGGTTGATGGGTAATTTACTGGTTTTTGGAGTTTTGATAATTGGACATTTCTAAAGTAAGGGAAAATAGGCAGTATGAAGAATACTGTTGAATATGATAGTTTTCTTGGAGATTTGTTTGATGATAGAAGCGGTTATTAAATCATAGCCAGAGGCTTTTTTTGATTAGGAAGCTGATGGATTAAATATTTTATTTCGGATGGGTTAAAATTTTTAGGTAAAAGACGCATAGAAAGTGGAATTGTCAGTTCTTCATAAATTTTTTGTGAGTATGTCTTATCTTTGGAGTGCCTTTTCTATGTCCGATTTTTTCCAGGTACCATCAGTTAGTGAGATGTACTTTTATAGGATATGATATAAAATATTTAAAATAATAAATCAATACCTGCTCATGATACGCGTAGTATAGAAGTATAAGAAGCTACTTTGATAATCCAATGATCCTATAGTCGATACATATATTTAATTATATATTTTTTTTACATAATATTCAATCACAATTTTAAACCCAAAAATTCAATTACCAATTTACACATTTTTCAAATTCATAAATAATCTTTTCTAGTTATAATAAAACAGGTTACAGCGATATTTAAATATAAGGTGTAGTAAATAGTAGTCCATTATTTTGCCAATAGATGGCTTTAGGAGTCTGTATCTCCCGTTGTAAAAGTGCGATCGGGTTGTACTAGATGGTGTTAGAAAGATAAGATTTTGTACTAAAAAAGCTTCTAAAACAGTTTTTTGATTACTTGACTCAGTATTTTTTTTAGCACGCGTCAAAGATGCGTAAAGGCAAAACGCAAGCCAGGCAGCTGAAAATATAAAGAGTGTTTACTATTCTGATACTGTAATAGCCAATCACGCGCAATTTTGGTTTCGTCGATTCCGTTCCGGTAATTTTGATATCAAAGATGCACCACGCTCTGGAAGGCCAATTGTCGAAAATGTCGATAAAATAATGGAAATCGTCGAGTCCGACCGTCACGTAAGCACTGTTTCGATTGCCCAGGAGCTAAACATTGCATAAAAATACCGTTTGGAACCACTTAAATAAGGCTGGATACAAAAAGAAGCTCGATGTATGGGTGCCACACGAGTTATCGCAAAAAAACCTCATAGACCGAATTTCCATCTGCGAATCGCTGCTGAATCGCAACAATATTTCTGAAGCGGATGGTTACTGGTGATGAAAAGTGGGTCACTTACGACAACGTCAAGCGACAACGGTCGTGGTTAAATCGCGGTCACCTGGCGCAAACGGTGGTCAAGCCAGGATTGACAGCCAGGAAGGTTTTGCTGTGTGTTTGGTGGGACTGGCAGGGAATCATCTACTATGAGCTGCTCCTCTACGGCCGAACTCTTAATTCGGACCTATACTGTCAACAATTCGACCGTCTGAAAGAAGCAATCGCCCAGAAGCGGCCAGCTTTGGCCAATAGGAGAGGAATTGTGATCCATCAGGACAACGCCAGGCCGCATACATCGATAGTGACTCGCCAGAAGTTCCGGGACCTTGGTTGGGATGTTCTTATACATCCACCTTACAGTCCGGACCTGGCACCAAGTGATTACCACCTTTTCCTGTCTATGACGAATGATTTTGCAGGTGAAAAATTCGCCTCAAGAGAAGATTGTAAAAATCGACGGTCCCAGTTTTTTGCCAATAGGGACGAGGATTTCTATGAGAGAGGCACTATGAAATTACCTCCAAAATGGCAATAAGTTATCGAACAAAACGGTGCATATTTGACCTAAATCGTATCATTCTATCTATGCTAAATAAAACCTTCAATTTAATGCAAAAATAATGGATTTCTGTTTACTACACCTTATATTTATCAATGTTCATTCTTTCCTCATTATCCGACCTTCTTGATTACTCGTATTGAGTTTTCAGTTAAACACACTCCAAAATGCCTACGATAATGTCATTTTTGCAATGATACCCTTTTGGAACAGACGTCGATCAATGATTTTCTGCAGTTCTTTTTTTTCTTCCATTCCACGTGGTTATCTTAGAAACCATCTTAATTAAGTAGATAAATCCCAACACCATTGCCATCTCGCCCTGCTCTAGACGTTAGTGATCCTCGATTATGTGTAAACAGACTTGGTTATTCTTTTAATTTTCTGAGATAAGTCAAGATCTCGTTGGTAATTTTAAAATAAACAAACAATTTTTAACTGATCAGATTTACACTTACTTTATTTTGAACGCAATGTTATACCAAAAAAAACTAGTCTGCATTTGCTACTTTATGCTAAAGATCCAATTTAATAATAAAAAAATAATTGTAGTCTTTCCAAACTAGCTAATTTTATGATAACATATTTTTAGCAAGCGAAATTTTTAGTTTCATTTTGAAAAGTGAATCTTTTCTAATTTATTTTCACTAAGAATATGCAATCTTTTCTAATTTAAGAGTGGACATTGGCTATTGTATAACATTTCAAACTAGGAGCTAAAAAGAAATATTCTCAATCTATTGTTTATATAATTTCCTCTAAAGAAAAAAAACAAAAAGAAATTGTGATAAATCTTCAAACTTTAATCTTAATTAATTCATTTATTTCTTAAGATTATTTCGTACAGTTTTCCGTATGCCAAATTGACAATTTCCGGTTTTCTATCCTAAATAACGAAGCAAT
Source organism: Atherix ibis (assembly GCA_958298945.1). Classification (NCBI taxonomy): domain Eukaryota; kingdom Metazoa; phylum Arthropoda; class Insecta; order Diptera; family Athericidae; genus Atherix; species Atherix ibis. The sequence continues at coordinate 118,502,561 of OY282606.1, forward strand.
TTTATAAATGATAAAGAATGTGAAATTGAATAAACAAAAGCCATAAACCATCATCATCTGTAAAAGAAAAATGAACGTGAATAAATTTCCAAATCTTCCTTTACAATTTTGTCTGGTTTGTGTGGTAATGCAGCGAACGAGAAGCGTTCCTCGCTAAGCTCTTGAAACTGCGTTAATTTGTTTTGGAAAACCAAAAATATTCGAGAAAAAAATCTGAACATCTTGGAATATGGTGAAAATTGTGAAAATATTTACGAAATTTATAAACGTCAAGCGCTCTTTTTGACTGCAATTGAACATATCGTTTGTAGGGGCAGTCAGATGACGAGCCAACCGCCCTCCTGTTTGCGGAAGGCACTCATAGATTCGCAGGATAGCGCGCATGTCCGAAGTCGATGATGATTGCCGCTGGATGGAAAACTCTCCAAAGAGAAGAGAAAGCATAATAGAAAGGGGGTGAAAGGCATAATCACCCTCGGCATGAATTTCTTCAACAATCTACCCTGACCGGCTGACACACACACTCGAATGCAACCCTGCCGACAACGGCTGTTAGTTGGTGGGCTTTGTCGACGGAATGAAATTTCTCTTCACACCCCATACCTCCTCCGAGGATAGTCTAATATTTGTACCTTTCATCAGTTAACCCCCTGCTCTGTATCTCGTAAGTGAAATTTTTTTTGTTAAATTTTTTGATTCAAAGAATAAATTTGTTTGCGGCGAACGCATACTTTCTAGTGAGAGTAGAGGACAGCGTTAATCGTTCACATAGTATCACCCTCGCATCAAAGCGAATTCTCTGCTTTCGTTTTTGGATGAACACAGACGATTTCGATTTTGAAACAGGGTCGGACCTTACTGACAGAAACACAAAAATCATCAAATGCAAAATAGAAAAGTATTGGGGATGAGAAAATCGCTTGCCACACATGGTCGTCACCATGCCCTATGTAGTTAGTGTATCGAAAATATCGAATCGACCACACTTGCTGAGAGGGTAGATTTGATCGAAAATACGAAGGGTGCGAAATTTTTATTGGTGCGTTCGGGGATGCTGTTTTTGAATGCAGTGCGAATTCGTTTTTAAACACAATTGAAAGCAGCTCAAAATCGTCTAACCAATCGTTAGTTCGTAAAAAATGTAAAAAGCATAAAAAGAGGAGGGTTGAACATAAAAAGTTCCTGTTCCGAACGAATGTTGGCGTGGCGTAGTGATGGTTTCCTTAGCTGTAAAGCGACAAAATGTCGGACAAGAAAATGTTATTGAAAAAAATCCTTAATAAAATTTTTATAGTAGAATTGATTGTTTTTTTTTACTTTTAAACTGAATAAAAATATTGTTTTTGAATTTCCTTAAAAAGTTTTTTATTTATTTTTGAAATTTGATTGAAATAAAAATAATTTTTTTTGAGACAACCTGATTTTTTGGGAAATTAATTTTAAGTTTTTTTTTTCTATTCTCAATTAATATAGAGGATTTTTTTTTGGTTTCAGTTTGAGCCTCGAACTTTTGGACGATTATCTTTATTAATGGAGTAAAATTCTATAAAGTTGAAATTAATATTCCCTATTTTGTATATATTATGCCTAAGGTCATCTATTCGAAACAATAAGAATAAAATTTGTTAGTTTCCTGGTCTGTACCGTCGCTTCTACCCAACGACAAGATTTTAATATTGAACAAGAATTACTTTTTAAATATAAGACACCTAATTTAAAAATAAAAATAAGACTGTTTTTGATAATTAGACAATTTTGAATTCAATTTTTTTTTTTGAAAGAAAGGAAAAAACAATAAAAATTTGTTTGTAAAAAATTAAAATCCATTAATATAAATTTAAAATTTACATTTTAATAAAATTTATATTAAGTTATATTGCCTGAATCTTGCCATTATGTACAAAATATAATATTATTTTAATACCAGGTGTGTAAGCTTAAATCCGCTGTTTGGTTATAGATGGCGTGAGTGGGCGTATTAAGCTACTATGGTCACGCCATTCTTTTTTTTATGAGTTTGACATTTGTCAACATTAATCAGTACATATTGTCAGCAATTTCGTACAACAACATACATTTTTCCTTTGGTAATCATGTCTAGTTTTGTGCCATAAAAAGAGCATATGCGGGAGGCTTTGCTTTTCTGCTTCAATTTGAAGAAATCGGCTGGCGAATTGCATCGAATGCTTATGAAGGCCTATGGTGACAGTGCTTTATCGAAAACAATGTGCAGAGATTGGTTTCGTTGGTTCAAAGACGGAAATTTTGACTTGTGGGACAAGAAGCGTGAAAATCGGCATAGGAAGGTTGTGGACCATCAATTGCAGACTCTTTTGGACGAAGACGATACCCAATCGCAAAAAATGCTCGCGGAGCAATTGGGTGTTACTCAACCAGCCATTTACATACGTCTGCGTGCCATGGGAAAGATTGAAAAGATTGGAAAATGGGTGCCGCATGAATTGAAAGATAGGCAGATGGAGCGACGCCAAAAAACATGCGAAATCTTGCTCACCAGACAAAAAAGAAAGTCGTTCCTGCATCGGATTGTGACAGATGATGAAAAGTGGATATATTTCGAGAATCCTAAACGTAAGAAATCGTGGGTTGATCCCGGTCAACCATCAACATCTTCCTCAAGACCATATCGCTTCGGACGGAAGACGATGCTGTGCGTTTGGTGGGATCAGCAGGGTATCGTCTACTATGAGATGTTGCAACCTGGTGAAACTATCAATGCCCACCGCTACCACGAACAACTAATCAAATTGCACCAGGCTCAGGTGAAAAAAGGAAGGATTATCAACAAAGACATGACAAGCTGACTTTCCTCCACGACAACGCACCATCGCACACGTCAAAAATGGTCCGAAACTACTTGGAGACACTCAACTGGGAGGTGCTACCCCACCCCGCTTATTCACCAGAACTGGCCCCTTCCGACTAGCACCTGTTTTCGTCGATGGGCCACGCGCTCGCTGAGCAACACTTCGATTCTTACGAAAACGTCCGAAAATGGCTTGATGAATGGTTTGCCTCGAAAGAGAAGGTATTTTTTTTGCCATGGTATCCACAAATTGCCCGAGAGATGGGAAAAATGTGTAGCTAGCCAGGGTAAGTAGTTTGAATAAATTTGTTTTTAGTTTCTATGAAAAAAACATGTGTTTTTTTAACTAAAAAACAGCGGATTAAAGCTTATACACCTGGTTATTGGTAGAACATATTTGACTGGACACGATTGTTTTGATGTAGGTTTTTTTTTGATTTTGTTATGCAATTTTTTGGCTATTTTTAAACAAATGTTGATTTTTTAATTCTTAAAAGTTTAAAACCAGTCTGTATAAATATGTTTTTTTAAGATAGTGCATAAAAACAAAATCCAATAAAGTCAAATTGCACAATTATCGATGCCAATTAACCAATTAACATCCATTAAATCTGGAAATTATACGTGCTAAGAATTTTTTGACCATTGAAGCTTAAATTTGCCATTTTATGTAACTTCATCTAGTCCAGATTAAACTCTTTAACTTTAGTTAAAACATACTTGGTTATTATATGGCCTTCATGGTCAGAATTAATGGTAACACTCTCTCCTTGTTTATTATCAAAGAAATACAGTTCAATGACATCCTTAAACCGCAATTCAGACTAGCTCCACAGTAGTTATTTGTAAATTTTTAGAGCTTTGATAGAAAAAGTTTGCCTATCGATGTATTCAGCGAACGGATAAATGATCCTCACCGCTTGGACAACATTTTGTTAACAAAATCAGCATCCCAAACCCGTTGTTTCAGCAATGGATTTTTTATAGTAACATTTTAATTAAATTTTTCTATAATTAACTTATTTAAAATATAAAAAATGGCATACATTAAAATAAATAAATTTTATCTTAAATTGGCATATATTTTATAAAATTGTAAAATTATAGATCTATTACTTTCCAAACTGGAAAATGAATAACCTAAAATCAATTTCGTCAAATTTTGGCAAATGAATTTTAATATTTAAAAAAAAAAAAATTATTATAAAAATTTATCGCAGCTAAGAGTAATTGGAATTTTTATTTGAACTAAATTTTAAATTAAACTATAGTTTGTTAAAAGGATATTTAACAGATTTTTTCTAAAGAAACCAAATAAACAATTTTCTTTTCTATTGAAATTTGAATTATATTTTTTCCTTTTTATTTTAATTGGAAAATTTATTCAAAATTCTTTTCAATAAAATAAATCTTCGGAAAAGTGTACCTACTATTTCTATAATAGAATTAATTGATAGATTTCCATAAAAAAGGATATTCAATGTACTTTTATATGGTGAATTAGGGTAGGTTTTAGTTGAAATTATAAATAACAACAAAAATCAAAGATATTCAATATGATAGAATTGACATTTCATAGATAACAATAGAACCTTCTCGTCATGATGATGATGATGATGATGATGAATCAGATTTTGTTCTCCAATAATGACCTTCCAGAACAGCTCGATCGTCAATCAAAGCCCTCATAATTGGTGTTGTAACGACGTGGGTGCGTCGTCAAATGTCGATCTTTCAATTATATTCTCTTGGCCACAAAACAAGACATCAAACTTCTTTAGTGGAAATGAAAGTACATTTAATATAAGAAAGGAAAAAAAAAACAAGTAAAAACTTCCCTACGAAAATTGTGAAAATACAGCACGTGCCTTTTCAGATGTAAACTCACTTCCCAGTCGATAGGTGAATTCTTCCAAACCAAAGAAAATCGAATCTTTTTCTGTGATGTGATATTTTGTAAGAAAAAAAACCATTTTGATCATTATTAAAATTACCACGAATAATTTTCTGATACATTCTGTTCAGAACTTATAGCGTTGCTGCTTATAAGGATGCCGAAAGGACGCTGAAATGAGATAAGGTCAAGGGTCAGTTGATGTCGGTCAATACACTAATCACTGCTACTAGCTGGACACAATGGACATCATCCTACTCTGAGGACCTTCATCTCTTCCCATATGATCGTAATAAAATGCATTGATTTTTTTCTATCTATTAAAAAAAAAAGGAAATTCGAGATAAAAAAAATCCTCTTAGAAAAAATTGAAATGATTTAATGGCAAAAAACGACTCAATAGGATAAAACGGAAACGCAGTTGTTAAAAATGGCGATTGTCCGTTTTGGATTATAACAATTTTCATAAAATTAATCCTCTTTGGCCGGATTTGGTCCGTGCTGTCCGACAAATTATTCTCTTTCTTCTCGAATGTATCAAATATTTTTTTCTTGTAGTATTGTAATTTTTTATTGGTTTTTTTTTTACTATCAGGACTTACTAAAATTATTTTTTTTCTCTCTCTCGAAACGAATCTTTTATCAAACTCTGATGAATTTGGACATTTGGAATGGCGAACAAAGAAAAATAAACAAACATAACAGCAGGATCTGGACATGAACCTTGCCCCTTCGGTATAGGAGAAATGAAGAATGAAGGTTTTGCCACAAGGAATACACTGCAAGGAGTGAGATACTATTGTGAATGAAGATGTAAGTATGATTGTGCGATGGCGACCGGCCATCATAGCAGAACTCAGTTTGTCGCAATATGGAATTAGTACCCTTGAATGGTAGGACATGCCGGGTAAGTGCAGTACAATTAGCTGACTATAAACTGCATACATTTTAGTCCTTGACAGCTTATCGGAAATTTGCATCGGTCGTTTGCATACCAATCACCTCTTGTCCACTTTGATCCGCCGAACGACATTTGATTGGCATTCCCATTATTCGCAACAAATCAAGTGGCAATTTATCGAAATTGACGTAAAGTAAACATTGATGTGGCGTTCATATACGATTGATAATAAATCTATTCGAATTTGAACATTCTACCAAAAAAAAATTAATTATCGAAAATGTAACCAAAAAAAAGAAAAAAAAACTATCAAATTTGAATCTAATCGAAAATTGTTCGTTTGCAAATATTAGAAATTTTCTTTTAAACTCATTTTTAATATAAAAAATTTAAAATATTTCGTTTTTTTTGTGTTTGTTTTGAAAGTAAATATTTTCCCTTTTTTGTTGTTGATTTCTTTTATTAATAAATAAATTTGATTATGGATCAACTGTGGAAGATTTCCGAAGACTTAACCTTTTCATTTTTGGCAAATCTTTTACCAGTCATTTTTTCAAGTTTGGAAAGTGAAAATAATCCGAGGTGGCTAATTCCAACTTTAACTTATTTATTTTAGCCAACGGAGAAACAACTTAAACGGTAAAATAAGTTCGCATAATACTAGCCGTTATTTGTTCTTCCTTTCCAAAAACAATCAATGAAAATTATTCCACGCGCATCCCAAAAAACTGACGCTATGACCTTGCCAGGAGATAGAACTGTCTTCGCCTTCTTCAAAGCTGATTCTTACCTTTCAGTCCATTGTTTTGATTGTTTCTTCATCTCAGGTGTGAAGTAATAGACCCGGTTATAAATCGACGCAAAAATTCAACTTTATTGCTGCGAAACATTGCCAAATACTTGATTGAAACATTCTCACGGCGCTGTTTATGCTCCAATGTGAGCAAACGCGGTGGTCATCATGCGAACAGCTTTCTAATGCCAAAATTTGCAGTTAATATGTAATGTATAGGATTTTTTGAAATGCCTATTATATCTGCTAGCTTTCAGTAGAGGATCATACAATATAACCATTTCGGGCGTGGTTACATCATTTGGGCGGCTACTGCGTTATTCGTCTTGCCAGCTCGTACGGTCTCGTTTAAACTCTGCTACCCAATATTTTATTGTTGTAAATGAAGAAGTAGACTTGTTTGGACAGAGGACCTTTCAAATGCAAGTATTGTATCACATAATGATGAGCAATTTTGTCCATGTTTAGAAATTCACTGATAGTGCTCACTATAAATGGCTATCAAACAAATACTAAATAACACAGCATTTTCAAACTGTAAACTTAAGCTTTATAAAGTAGATACTTTTCATGATAGTAATTTTTTTCAATAAACAACAGCCATTTTAACATGAGGTCGGGTACTTCTCGGACAACCTTCGTAACTATGGTGAAGCTATTGTATTCGTAAAAACTTACTATCTGGTGTGCATTTCCGGCTAAAGTTGTTATTGAAGCAAATTTCTTTTAAAATAAAAAAGCAGAGAACATTACCGCGAATTTTGAGCGCTTTGCTCAATTTAATTTTAAAAATACGAATTCAAAAAAAATTTTGTTTTATTTAACGTTACCTTACCAAAATTACAAATTGGATAACCCTACAATTCTATTTAATTACAATGGATTAAAAAAAATAACATAAAAACAATAATTCAATTCTCCTCTCAAAAAAGTGAACAGAGATTATGAAAAAAATGATGACTAAATATTGATATTATTAGAATTCTTTGATTATTTATAAACTTCTTAATTATTATTCAAAAAGAGAAGAAAAAGAATTCGAACAATTTCCGAGGTTATCGTGAAGTCACATTTGAACTTTGAACATTTCGAAATTATTGTCGACAGCCGATCGCGAAACTTGAACGAAAAACGTTCAACATTTCGATTGTGTACTCTAACTAATCTGGCCAAGTATTCATGAATTCGTATTTTAATATTTTGTAATTCTGATGCACTTTATGGGGTTTACATAAGTGGTTATTGGCTATTGAATGAAGAGTCCGGCAAGTATTGGATTTGATGTTCAGCGGGCGGACGATTGTGTCGCACGATAAGCCAACCCAATTTGGGCAGATGTTGGATACACGCTCGTAAATAATTCGAAATCGTTCATGATATCAACTTCATAGCTGAAGAGTGCAATCTACTTTGTTGCATTAACTTAATTCCGTATTTGGTGGCAGTCGTTTCTTGAATTTGTTTTTGAAATTTCACTGAGTTTCTCCCCCTCATTTAAGTGCGTATTTCCCCCATGAAATATACGTAGTAATTTCGAGGCAACTGCTTTCGCCGTTCAACCTTATTTTTATCTTTAAAGATAAACTGGCTTTTAGAGGAGCAATAATATGAAATTCTTATGGAGGGTGTTGGTACCAAATCGTACATTGCTCTTGTACTACGTGGATAAGACTACGTTTGTATACTAACAATAGAATATTGGACCCCCCAATTTCGAATGTGATAACGGAGATCTTTAGTTGAATAACTAAAAAAACGTGATCGGTGAGTATGGATTTCGTATTTCTTATTTTGATGCTTTCACCGATAGTTAATCTAGAAAGGCGAGGGTTACCCCAAAGTTCTTTTTGACATTCTGTATATATTCGGATGGTAATATTCTAATGATAGTGTCGGAACTAAAAATAATATTCCGAAATGCAATTCGACAGCATATTGAACAGCTTCCGTTAGCAATAACTCAGTCGAACAACGTATTAGACGTGGCAGAGAAGTCGATGGCCCCCTCATGATGATGATTCAGAACGATGCAGTATTTATGCTTCCATTCCGTATTATCACCTTGCGTCGGTGAGGAATGGAAGAGGTCATCAATCCGCCGAAATCCGTTGAAATCCATCGGATAACGGAGGCCCCCCCAATCAGCGACGACGACGGACATTCCATTGTGACGACTTCTACCGATGCAACTTCAAACGCGTACGCGTACACACTCACATAGCGTCCGTACAGCCGCGTTGACTTTGCGATAGTGAAAGCGACAAGGTAGCATGTAGTCAGTCAGTCAGTCGTTATGGCTCTTTCTCACAAAAAAAAACAACTTTAATTTACGTTCAATTTCCTCACAAATTCCGTTCCATTTAAAAAAAAAAAAAGAGATGAAAAAAAAACCAATAAAAGAAACAAAATTGTTTGTTTTTATATTCTCAGTTGTTATTTCGTTCTCTTCGTCGAACCGCAGGCGCAGAGCTTATCTTCTGTTCCCGTTCTCTATTTTTCTTCGGGTTCTTGTTTTTCATTTACAACGGATCCAAAATTCCAATGTTTCCCACGTGCATACAAACGACAAAAACAAGAATTCACTTCGACCCATTTACACATGCGTAAACTTTAAGTTTTCACAACACGTTCGAATGACTCAACGTATGCGTGCGTACGAGATGACCAAATAATGTGATTTTTTTTCGACGATGCCATTGAAAGTTTTGCTGCGCCAATCGGTAGACGGATGTTGTTTTGTATCGATTTGATCAATGAAATTGTTTTCAAATAAAAAATCCCATAAACATAAAACAAAAAAAAAAACAATAACAAAAATTAACTGTTTAAGGAAGGATAAGAAAAATGTATATCCTTATAATAATATCAATAAAAATTAGATCCTCCTCTTCAATTTTTCGTGCAAATGTTCCTGTTACGACGAAGAGAAATATTTTTGCGGGTTGATGCCAACCAAAATGGGGTTCATTTCTGTAAATTGTTCACATTAATTCAAAGGGTGTCGAATAGATAGGTTTGATAAAAGAGCTTACAAATCTGAAAGGGATTTTTCCTATTAAAAACACAAAAAATTCTGAGTTTAAAAAACGAAATTCATTATATTTTTCATAAAAAAAACAACATTTGTAATTTATATTAAATGGAAAATTATCTGAAATGTTCTAAATATTGTAGAAATAATGTTATTCTTTTTCTTAAAGTGCTTGTGAAAGATGAACCAGATGGTATGAGGCCATTTAGTTGCATTTTTTATAAACTTTTTGAAATTTATAAGAAAAAGTATTAATAATTACGCTAATGAAAATTGAAAAAAATATTTAACCTACCAAATCTGATATGACAATCTATTATTGATTGTTTTGCAATTTTATGGCTTTATAAATTTCCTATTTTCTGATTATATAATTTATTGTAGTTTATTTTTCTACTTCTTTTACTTCTTCTAATTCATCTACTTCTTCTACTTTTTCTATTTCTTCTTCTTCTACTTCTTCTTCTACTTCTTCTTCTTCTTTTTCTACTTCTTCTACTTCTTCTATTTCTTCAACTTCTTCTACTTCTTCAACTTCCTTTACATCTACTTCTTCTACTTCTTCTTCATCTTCTACTTCTTCTACTTCTTCTACTTCTTCTACATCTTCTACTTTTTCTACTTCTTTTACTTTTGCTTCTTCTTCTTCTACTTCTTCTCCTTTTTAACTTCTTCTCTTTTTCTTTTTTTTCTTCTTCCTCTTCTTCTTCTACTTCTTCTTCTTCTTCTACTTCTTCAACTTCTTCTTCTTCTTCTTGTACTTCTTCTACTTCTGTTACTTCTTTTACTTCTACTTCTTCTTCTACTTCTAATTATATCAGTTTTTAGAAAAATAAAGGAAGTTATTAAAAATAAATTTATCTTAAAGTTTATTTAGTTTAAAGTTTAGTATTTCACATTATGGATAGTTTAACTATTTAATAATAACTATAAAATGCCATTAAAAACTGGCTTCGAAAATAGACTTTTGGAAAAGAAATCAATCAATTTAGCAATGAGGCTTATTTCACGATTAATGAGTAAAATCGTTATTTTTAAGTCACTGTAATCTCGAAAATGGCTGTTTGGTGTTAATTTTGGTCTGAATTTTGGTCTTTGAATCGTATTTCTTTGAAAATGAAGGAGGAGAGATGGTTACCAGCACTTCCGAGCGCTATTGCCATATGATTACGAACTTTTTTGGACTGAACTACAAATGAAAGATTTCAATCTGAACCAAATGTAGTTTTAATAAAAAAAAGCTTTATTTTTGGCTTTATTGAAAGAACAGTTTCCAGTACGCGTATTCTCGCGATTTGATGATGTTAATGGCCTTCAAGATCGTCTGATTTGATGCCGTTGGACGTTTTTTTTTATAAGTCTACTCAAAAATATCGTGCTTACGCAGAAAATCCTTAAACTTTAGAGCATTTGTAAACAAACATCCATCAAGTAATAGCCGAATAACATGCCCGAAATATTGCGAAAAAGTCTTAAAAATTACCTCAAAAGAATCAAAAGTCTTCAAGAAGTCTCGCATCAGTCATTTAAAAGAAATAAAAATTCCATTGAAATCGGAAAATTTTCAAATTACAAATTAAAATTTTCTTCAAAAAGTCAAAAAAAAAATAAAAAAACAATCAAGATTAAAGATCTTTAAAGTAGCAATAGCTGCAGGGCTACGATGTTTAAAATGTTAAGTTTAAGAAAATATTTACGAACATTTTCATATTTAAGAAAAACACTTTTAAAAATAATATGGTTATTTGTTATTAAATTAAAAATTTTTCTTAAAATAATCAGAATTTCTAATTTAATAATAAAAAAATTCTCTACATATTTGGCATGTATTGTATTTGACCGTGTCTTACGCTCTGGGCCTATTTTGGAAATCCTTTTCTCCACTACAATCACATCTCTAGCAATGGTATTTTGAAATCGTTGTAAGTCTGGAACAGTCCCCGATATCTTCTACAATATAATCGCTGGTGTTTCTCAGGGCAGAGTATCCTTGGACTTTTTCATATAATATATATAAAAATAAATGTTTGTCTGTCTGCATGTACCCTATAGACTCCTTAACAGCTCAACGGATCATTATGAAAATTTGTATATAAGGGCTTTTGGGTACGGGGAGTATTTCTGCCGAAATAATCTAACTGATTACCGAAAAACCAGTGTTGTGCAACTATTTAAAAAAATATATATATTTTTCGTTTCATTGCGTATTTCTAGCGTTCTTTCTTTTTTATGTATTTTTTAATTTAAGATATTACGTTTGTTTACATTTTAAACGTTTATTTTCCGATTTTCCGTTATTTTTTTTTATTTTCCTCAACTATTTTGTAAGCTTTTATGATTTTCAAAAATTCTTTTTTTATTTATTTATATTCTCTCATCGAATGGCAAATTTATTCTGATATAATTCAACTATAAATACGACAATGTTATTTTTCAGGATATAATTAAGGATATAAATGGTTCCCCTCAATTTGCTCTTCGATTTCTAACGACTTCAATTTCCAGTGCGCATTACCTTCGCAATCACAATCAACAAAGCCCAAAAATAATCGCTTAGTGTTGCTGGATTGAATTCTGAAAATGCCCATGGTCAACTCCAAAGTAGGACCACCAAAAAATATTGATATCCACTTGCATTTTAAACTAAAAATATGTTGTATTTATTGAGAGTAGCTGATATATTCAAAAATCCTTTTCATGCTTTCAGTATTTTACAAAATTATATCCTCCTACGAAGAGAAACAAATCCTTTTTATTGTCTTCAATATTTTACAAAATTAAATGAATAGAAACGTGTTCACGTAAATTTTGCTCTTATGTGAATCATGTCCCCCCCCCCTCGTCCCATACACCTTAGGGGTAGTATAATTTCTACAAAAGTAGCAAAAAAATAGTTATAAAGGGTTTTCGAATAAGAGTAATATGATTTCTTTTCCAAAAAAAAAACACACTAATTGTTAAGGAAATTCAAATGTTTTTTATTTAATGTGTAGTACAATCGATACAATTAAATTCTGAATAAAACGTCATTCAAATGGCCTCCACAACTTCTTTTGCAGGAATAAATTCGATGAACCCAATTTTCGAGCACTTTTTCCACTAAATCAAGTCCTATGTCATGAATAGCACGTTCAATATTGACTTTTAAAGCTTGAAGAGAATCTGGTTTATTGCTAAAGATCAATGACTTCAAATAACTCTACAAGAAATAGTCTAATGGTGTTAAATCACAACTTCTTGGAGGCCATTGAATGTCACAATTTCTTGTAATAATCGAATTTCCAAACTTTTCTCGCAATAATTCGGTTGCTGCACGTGCTGTGTGGCACGCAGCCCCGTCTTGTTGGAACCAGATGTTATCAAGATCAACTTCTTCCAATTTCGGCCATAAAAAGTTGGTTATCATTGTTTTATACCGCTCTCCATTGACAGTAACGGTGTTACCAGCTTCATTTCGAAAGAAGTACGGACCGATGATTCCACCAGACCAAAAACCACACCAAACTATCAATTTAGGTGAATGTAATGGGTGCTAATGAATAATTTGTGAATTTTCTTTGCACCAGAATCGACAGTTTCGTTTATTTACCGCACCACTCAGATGAAAGTAAGCCTCATCGGAGAAGATGATTTTCGTAAAAAAATTGCTATTGAAGAACGATTATTTTGATAATAAAATTGAATAATTTGTAAACGTTGTTTTTGCATTACTTAACACAATGAAAAAAAAATGACAGATCATGACATATTACAAATGGCCGAAACGTCACTTAGAAATCATATCACTCTTATTGGAAAACCCTATATTGACAGTAAAGTAAATTTACTTCCCTTCACACGTTAATGAGATGTTACTCGTTATAAAAAGTTTCGTGTTCGTTTATAATATCGTCGTCAATTCACTTATACGAGAAATATCCGCAGTGACCATCCCCAGCAGCACTTGAAACGGAAAATGTCACTTCATAAGTCCCAATTATCGATCATTGTTAGTTCACATGGAACTGTAATGACATTTTTAACAATAAATCTACTTGTTACTTGTTGTAGTAGTTGTAGCCATCTGGACTAATTAAAAAATAGAGCAAAACAAATGCTTACATCAAAATTGACGTCAACATCAAAGCTATCTGCTTATTTACTCGATTAATATTCGATTTTTAGATTATTTTACAATACGAGGTCTGTTCAAAAAGTATAAAGAATTTTGTGTTTTTTTTTTCAAAAATTCATGACTATCTATTTTGTCCCCTTCAAAGTAATCCCCACCAGCTATTATGCACTTGTACCAACGTTTTTTTCCAATCCTCGAAGCACTTCAAAAAATCAATTTTTGTGATCTTGTTCAACTCCTTCTTCGATGCCGTCGTTATCTCCTCAATCGTAGCGTAGCGTCGTTCTTTCATGGGGCTCTTCAGTTTCGGGAACAAGAAAAAGTCACAAGGGGCTAGATCTGGGGAATACGGTAGCGGCGGTATTATTAGTGTGTTGTTTTTGGTCAAAAATTTGCGCACAAGCAACGATGCGTGAGCAGGGGCGTTATCATTGTGCAAAAGCCAATTTTTATTCTTCCACAAATCCGGGCGTTTTGCGCAACTTGCGCATAACTTGCAGGTAATATTCCTTATTGACCGTTCTACCCTGTGGCAAAAATTCATTATGCACCACGCCCCTGCAATTGAAGAAAACTGTAAGCAAAACCTTCACATTCGATCGAACTTGGCGCGCTTTTTTCGGTCTTGGCTCGTGCGACAGCATCCATTGGGATGATTGGGCTTTGGTTTCCATGTCATAACCATAAACCCATGATTCGTCACCAATTATGAACCTCTGGAGCAAATTGGGGTCGTCGCGGACAGAGTCCTACAGCTCCTTAGCAATGTTAATGCGATGCTGTTTTTGGTCGAAATTGAGCGAAAATCGAAGACGAGCCAAAATACGTGCAAGCAAAACAGCTTTCAAAAATTAACTGAACATTCAAAATGGCCGAAAAGGTGTAAATTGGCGACACTTTGTAAATTTTCAAAAATATTTTCATAAATATTTGATTAATTTAAATAAAACAATCAATCACCATTTAAACAATCCAGTCTGTGTATACATTTTTAATCTTGATATTTTTATCTTTTATATAAAAAATACTCGTACAATTTAAAATGCATTTATTATCAGTTCAGATTTTTTGTTTTTATTGCTGTACATAATCGGTTGATAAGAAAATTTGTTTATAAACATAAATATTAATAATAACTTTTCTTATCATTACAGATTTGGAAATTTTGCCATTTAAATGCAAACACATCGAATAGAGTTCGTTAGTCGACTGTAAAAATTCAATACGGAAAGTACTGAAAATATTATGACTAACAGTAAGTGAACTTTTCTGTACAAAAGAAAAACCCTAATAAATTTATTAGTAAAGATAATTTTTTTTTTAAGGTTTCAAAATTGCTCTACTTCAACTTTCGGTTGGAAAGGATAAGACGAAAACTGTTGAATATGCTTTGAACAAAATTCGCGACGTTGTTAAAGAGAGCGGTGCGAAAGTTGTGGGACTCCCGGAGTGCTTTAATTGTCCTTACGGGGCGAAATATTTTTCCGAGTATGCGGAACCAGTTCCAAACGGTTGGACATGTACCCAACTATCGGCCATTGCCAAGGAATTGGCCATTTATATTCTAGGTGGAAGCATTCCTGAACGAAGCACTGATGGGAAACTTTACAATACGTGCACTGTTTGGTCGCCAGAAGGAAAACTTATCGGAAAGCATCGGAAGGTAATGAATTTTTATATTACAAAGTGGCGGCAAAATAATTCTGACTTAGGATTTGAATAGATTCATCTATACGATATAGATTTGCGACCAAAGATGTACTTTAAGGAATCGGATAGTCTGACGCCGGGTAGGGATCTCACTATTGTTGAAATTGAGAACCAAAAAGTGGGCATCTCAATTTGCCACGATGTCCGTTTTGAAGAGATGGCACGACTTTACAGAGAGGCTGGATGTCAAATGCTCTATTATCCTTCCGCGTTCGACATGACAACCGGCGCTCTGCATTGGGAACTACTACATCGAAGCCGCGCTAACGATTTGCAACTTTTCGTTGTGTGCGTCTCGGCAGCTAGAGATGTTCATGCTGACTACGTGGCATGGGGTGGTTCGATGATTGTAGATCCGTGGGGTAGAGTTGTCAAAATGGCCAAGGAAAAGGAGGAAGTACTAGTTTCCATTATTGGTGAGTTTAAAAAAAAAAATCCTCTTTCATAATGAGTGATAATATTTCGTGGTTTTTTTTCTTTTCTTTTCATTTTGTTTAAAAGATTTTCGTCTTGTCGATGAGGTGCGTACTCAAATACCGTTAAATTCACAGCGCAGAACTGATATTTACCAAACCATATTAATAAAAAAATAGATTTTATTATTAAAATGATAAGATTTGTAAATTTTAAAATTTGTGCAATTTATATAAAATGTAAAAAATACCTTTGATCAATATGAATTTAGTTTTTAGTATTATAGGGAAAAAAAACTTGATCTTGAAAGAAATTCAACTTTTATGATGGACCTTAAATTTGTGAACATTTTTATATTTTATGCAAGTTTATTATAAAGTAATTTGTGTAAAGAATATTTGTTATACATCAACGACGGCACAAAAGTGCTAAAAATTTCCTTGTTATCGTTACGAGAAGCAAATTTAATGATAAATAAATGAAATCCGAGTGAATAATTCAGTGTATCTTAAATAAGTTTACTTGTAAAAATAATTCAACTCTAACTGAATGGATTTATTAGAAAAATAATATTTACGAATGTTCAAAACTGGATAATTTACCGAAAATGTTTCAGTTCAAAATGGAAAAATATTTCCAAAGTGTTGCTGAAAAAAATAAAGTCTCAATTTTTCGATAGCCTACCATAAAAAAAAAGACTTTGGAAAAAATATGGAAAATTCCGAGACTTTTCTATAAAAAAAAAATCATCTGTGAATAGAATCTTGTTTTTTTTTTAGGAATTCATTTGTGAATTGAATCTTGTTTTTTTCTTTTTAATAAACTTAATTCTTTTGAAATTATTAACAAAACTAAATAAAAACTCCATTAAATAGAAATCAAAATGTTGAATTGAGTTGGGTTCTAGGTTATGTGGATATTTTCGGCAATGAGTGAGCTAATCAACTGGTGGAGGAGATTTTCCACTGTACGTAAACCAATAGACTGGATCAACGATGGAAGATTTCTTTCATCAGGAAACCAGTCTACCCAACCAACAACCATTTCCAAATTTTGGGCACAAAAACTTCACAGAATTCGGATTGAGCATACCGCATTTCCTCTTCGTAAACCAACCTCGTTCTTCATACCATACCTATGGTGTTCAACCTAGAATCAACAAATCATTTTCCAAGTCATCTCTTTAATTTTCTTCAAGAATCTTATTTGACCCATCAAATTTAACCACTTCTAATAGCCCCTTTTAACTTGTATTCGACTAATTCCATAAGAAAAGATTGCAATGCGAACCCATCCGTAACATATTGTCGTCCAATCGCTCCATGGCCGTATCGCTAAATAAGTGGCTTCAAGCACATGTCTTAGGGACGTTATATACAAACAAACTCTATTAAACGCAATAACTTCTCCGGGTGATTTTTTTTTATATTTGGTTTTTCATATTTTTCTTTTTGACAGAAAGCGCTCGATACGTGACGTGTATCAAATCGTCAAAAGTGCTCAATCAACATTTCCATTTCATCTTGAAAAGACTTACATCTGAACAACACTTATAAATTGTGGACTTTTGTTATCAAAATTCCGTGCTTTGTAAGAAATGTGTTTTAAGCACATCGACCATTATATAATCGTCATAATCGACCTACTGAGCAAGCGATTCAAGCCATAGTGACAAAATGTTGAGGCAATTTTATGTTATTGGACATCAAGCCACTAAACCGTGTGCATAGAGTGCGTACATAGGAAAATATTGCTGTCATAGCGTCCAGTATTAGTGAAGGACAGTAATTTGTTTATCCGTCGCCATTCACATACAATTGGAATTGTGTTACTCGACTATGTGGAAGATTTTACGCAAGGTTCTTCAATTGGTCTGAAAGCATATAAAATACAGATCGTGCATGACCTAAAGCCAAACGACCTGTCAAAGCGTCGAATTTTCGGTGAGTAAGCCTTAGTACAACTTGAGGAATATCCGTTTTTTTACCGAAAAATTGCGTTCAGCGACGAAACTCATTTTTGATTGAATGTGTATCTGAATAGGCAAAATTGTCACATTTGGTCTGATGAACAACCACAAGCAAAACAAGAATTGCTATTGCACCCAGAAAAATGCACTGTTTGGTGAAATTATCGGTCTGTATTTCTTTAAAGATGACTCTGGTTGAACGTTTTTCTCACCAAAATGTGAGAACTGTATCTGGTTGGCATGTGGTTTCAACAAGACGGCGCTATATACCACACAGTAAGTGAAGAAATGGACATATTGAGAGATGACTTTGTTGAGCAATTTTTCTCACGATTCGGACCGGTGAGTTGGCCGCCTAGATCGTGCGATTTGACGTCTCTAGACTATGGGGCTATATGAAGTCACTTGTCTATGCCGATAAACCAGCGTCACTAACAGCCTTGGAAGATAACATTATATGTGTTATTAGTTAAATACCATCCGAGATTTTCGAAAAAGTGTTTCAAAACTGGACCTCTCGCATGGATCACTTAAAACGTTGTCGTGACTAACATTTACTTGATATAATCTTTAAAAAGTAAAAGTTGAGCATTGATTTATCGACTAAAATAAAAATTTCATACACTTTTGCAATTTTTCTATGTTTTTTTTTTGTTGGAAATTTAAAAACCAAACACTTAAAAATACAAAGATCAGATATGTAAAAATACTCATCAAAAAATAGTATGACAATTTCCGATGAAATAACAGAAAAAATAGGATAATTTCATGAAAGGAAGAAATTAAATCCTTAATCTTTAATTCATACCATTGATGAAGGATAAATTCTAAATAGATAACGGTATCATAACGAATAACAAATTCATTTTTAAGCAAAAAAAAAAAACGAAACTCCTTCGAAATAGAACTTGAATAAAAGAATTTAAACGATTCATGAGAATAAATTTTGTTCAAAAAAATATGGTGGTGGATTTCTAATATAATGGATTAAAAAAAAGGACTTTCGTTTAACTGTACTTTCGCTCCTCATCTAAGAAATAGACCGTCGTATAAGTACACCATTTAAAATATGAGTACAGCAATCAGAACCCATAATAGAAATTATGAATGGCGGTAATCCACAATAATGTGTACATCTCTCGTATGGAAGGAAGGGGTAGATAACGCATTTTGAAATCTATACGCACTTATGTACACATTTTAAAAGAGAACTTCCGTGACAGTACAAAAAGAGTAGTTGCTGTCTTTTTAAATTGGCTCGACTTAGCGCTATGGTTTTCTAATACCACTCGGAGTTCCAAAAAGATAACCAAACAAAACAGCAAAGGTGTGTGCGGGCTTCGCTCATAACCATTTCTAGAATTTTTTCAAACAACGAACAAGTCCCATACACAAAGTACTGCCGAGAAGGAACAAGCCCAAAAGGTACGAAACGTTTTTGTATTGAACGCATTTTTCCTATTTAGTTATGGGCTAGGTGTGTTGGATAGACGAAGTGTGTGGTGTACAGTGTAATTGTGTTCCCGCTTCGCCCTTCCGCATTCCAAACTTTCTATTTACGCACATCGAACATACTCATCGGTTTGCCTTTGCCTAAAATGTTGATGATGCTGAACTGGTCCGAAATAATTTCAACATCATTTCTGAATGTGTTATTAGATGCCCTAAAAGAGCACCTCCTCCCCCCCAACAATTCTTTCAACGGAATAAATTTTGGCCCTTCAACCAAAAACCAACCAACGATGAGATGAGCTCACGTTTTGTTGTTTCTTGAAAGTTTCTTACACAC
Organism: Atherix ibis; assembly: GCA_958298945.1. Classification (NCBI taxonomy): domain Eukaryota; kingdom Metazoa; phylum Arthropoda; class Insecta; order Diptera; family Athericidae; genus Atherix; species Atherix ibis. The sequence continues at coordinate 118,522,003 of OY282606.1, forward strand.
TCCTCCGTCCGCGACTGTTTTCGTTTTACGGTTTTCAGTTTTCGGTTTATGTTTTTCGGTTTTCGGTTTCTATCTCTCAAGCGGACCCGATTTCATTCCAATTCGGCATTTTGTGAATTGTTGTTTCTGATTTCAGCCGCGTTGTTTTCTTAATTCGCTTCTTGAATACGAGCATTCCATTCAGAAAACATTCACACGTAAATGCGCGCATACGCACTTCTTCCTTCTCTTTCTCGATTGTTCAGAAAACGAACGCACAACGCATATAGGTAAACGCACAACGTAATTGGTCCAACGCACAACGCGCAGAGCAACTTTATGAGCGAACAGCACCGATGGATGACTGGTGCGGGGCAAATGCTGTTGTGACTGTCGAATTGATGCGTTGAGTAATAGCGGCAACGTTACAACAGTGCAGCATAACGCAATGCAGCAACGCACCGCAGTCGAGTAGCCAGAGTCATTGTCGGTGCGTGAAAAACAATATTTGGGAAAACAGTGTGCACTACATCGGCGGGCGATTTGGTATTTTGGTGACTTTGTGATTTGGTGTTTTGGTTTTTGGTTGGATTGTGTTGTTCGTGCGTGCCGTGCCGCCAGAGAGGATTAAGTGGATGCGTAAATGTGGCCGTAAGGGCGGTCTTGCAACGCGAAAAAGGACAATATCCGTCATAGAGGAAATAAAACAAAAAAAATATTTTGTCGTGGCAATATTTTAAGTAAACATTCCTCAAGTGGTTGGTTGGTGTATCGAAATTAGAAATTTTTTTATTCAAGTTTTAAATTAAAATTTTCGTAGAGTTAAAATTCTTCCATTCTACTTGTGAATAGTGAGTGAATGTTAACGACAAATGCCGTGCTATTGCCTATAGTACAATATATTAGAATGATTGATTGCAGAATTAATACAATTTTTGAAGAGAAAACTATTTACCATGTAATATTGTTCAGTTGATTAAAATAGAATCGAATCAGTTATTGATACGTTTTGTTATGTAAGTAAACAATAAGCAAAAAAAAAAGAGTTAAAAACACCAAGTCCGGGGCAGAGAGAAAATTCTGCGCAATTAACAATAGTGACAATTATTAAAGACAAAATTCTTTTGTGAAATATAATATTATAAAATTTATAATAATGGCTGGACACTCAAAGGATTTATCCACTTCCAAATCAGAAGTCTTACATTCAGCGGAAGAGAATGTTTGTGCGGCAAAGGAGAAGACAAGCACCAGCGGTAAGATGAAATTGTTTTCGTTTTAAAGATTCCGTACTTTGGATTGGTTAAATTTCTGATGTGTTGATGGCTGTTTTTTAACGTTCGTTTGTGTAACGAATACGAGCAAACCACCCACTTTAGAAACTACAATACCTCTTCGGAAATAGGAGAAAATGTCTGAGCATACAACTACTGAGGGTGAGGGTGGGTTAAGTCTAAAATTTCTACACAAATATAAACTCTCCGTAAAAGGAGAATACAACCACCCCATTTTTAACATTTTCACTATTCATATTTGATCGGCATTGTCAAGCCCACTGATTCTGATATGTTGTCTTCTATAAAGTCCGGTCATAATAGAAAATGGTGGAAGAATCCTCTTTTGACAAAAATCAATACAGAAAATCACACAAACCACATATAAATTTCACATAGTCGCTTATGCTTAGACTTTTTAGTACTGGTTTTGGAATAAAAAATTTTGACTAGGACGTATTTTTGGGGGATTTTCCTTAACCCCTTGTTAATGGCCATTTAGAATTCATCTTGGTCAGCCATTCCCATGCTTATGATAGGAATACGTGGAAGTTTTTTTTTTTTTTCTTAAATGGGCAATTAGCGCACTCATCGGAAATTTGAAATGGTTTCTTCCTGGTTGTGATAAGCCGTAGGCAATATCATTTCAATAGGTAAACGGCTATTCTACCATCACCTATAGAAGAGGTGCTTATTTATCGACTGAAAGAGTGAGAATTTCGAACATACACGTACAATAACAGGAAAACCGCAATTTAATTAGGAAAGGAAAGGATTCTTCTTTGCCTAAGCAAATCTAGTTTTATTTTTGTTGATCTGTAAAAAATCCAACATTTTCTAAAACGGACTATTTGTAAATGACAATATTTATACAATAATTTGACTGAATAACCGGATTGTCTATTTAAATTGAACTCTTTTGCTTTCTCAAAAAGGGGGAAAGAAAGTAAAAATCTGGGAATTTCACTTTTAACCGAATGACATCAATTATAGGAACATACTCGGATATTATTGTATAAGAATTATGAATTGATTTTGTTCTAATCTAATCCTTTCAAACATTTTTTTTTTGTTATAAAGAAAAACTTTTAATTAAAGAAAAAATTCATTTTGTTTGATTTATAATTAAAATTAAATATTTTAAAATAACCTTATTACTGTTTTTACCCCAAAAACCTTCTTTTTTTATAGTAAAATTTTTTTATTTTCCATTTAAATTTATAATTTATAAATTAAAAATTAGCTATAAATATTATTTTTATCATAAATTAATGCTTTTTTTCAAAATTGATAGACCTTTTGGTATAAATAATATTAAAAAACAATTCTTTGCGGTTATTTAATGATCATAAACAAGGGTAAAAAAAAGAAAGAATATCAATTCCCACTTATCCCAAATAGTCATAGATAAACATTCAATAACACTCGAAAATTACTCTAGAGAATTTTTACGTTCCAAGATCATTTTAGGGTAATTTTTTTATGGGATACTTTTAGGACAATGAAAACTGCTTGTGTACAAACACTAACTAAATAAATTGGGCTAGCCCTCTCGATCGAAATTTTTCTATTTATTATACAGTATTCTTAAAAATATATCTCTTTATTTAAAAAAAAAAATTTATGGTAATTGAAATGATGGTAAAATGTCAGTTATTCGTACCTGTCTCTTCGTGCCAGTGTCGTACGTAGTCTAGGGAGATATTTTTGATAGAAGAAACTATTTAAAATAAAAAGTCTCATGCCTGAGTGTATTATACATAGAAATCAGGTACAAAGTAATGTACGAATACACCAGAAGAATTGACAACTACTGCAAAATCGATAGTAGCAATAGTGTTAACGATAGGAGCCCATTAATAGTCAGAGTGTAGTAATACAATAAGTATGAACATGTTGCTGCTGCACCCCTATTCGCATTATGTATGTACACACGTCTAGAAATCTAGGAGGAACGCAACCCTTACTGATGTGAGAGATTTTTTCCTAGCCGATTTTTTCATAGCGGTTTTCTCTAGTGTAATGGTGGTGGCACAAAGACGTCAACGAAGCCTACCATAATAGCAGTCCTCAAACCGGACACTAAAGCTGAAAAGACGTTCTTTAATATTATAGACTAAGCCGATATGAACTAAACGAAAAATTGAAACTTGCATTGTACGTGCAGAGTATAGAGAATAGAGAGGGTATCCTTGCTTGTAGGACCAATATTGTAAATACTCTTACAGGCGAATTGCCCTGTTTTTTTCTTCCCAAGTAATTATTCCATCATTTTACAAAGAAACTATGGAAAACAAGAAATTGAATCGAATCTATTTACAGCGGATCATTATTAAACTTTTTTCTCTAAAATTATTATTTTAAATAATTTATTTAGATGTTTTTTTTTTCTTAAATTTTTATTTGTTTTAATTTTTTTTTTTTTTTTTTTTTGATTTATTAGAAATAAACATATCAGAGACTCACGGTAGCCGATTAGGATACTGTAAATGGTTCAATGTGGCAAAAGGATGGGGTTTTATCACGCCAAAAGATGGTGGGCAGGATGTTTTTGTTCATCAAGTCAGTTTTTTTACAATTGTATAAAATTAATAAAATTCAATTTAATTTGGAATGAATTCTTATATTTATATAGAGTGTTATACAAATGTCTGGCTTTCGATCGTTGGGCGAATCTGAGGAAGTTGAATTTGAATGTAAACAGAGCGGTAAAGGATTAGAAGCGACACGAGTATCGGGGCCACAAAAAACCGATTGTCACGGTAGTACATTCCGACCGCATGCAAAAAAACGTTTTAGAAAAATTCGATGCTATAATTGTGGAGAATTTGCTAATCACATAGCTGCCAAATGTGCCATGGGACCACAACCAAAGCGGTGAGTCTCCAAAATATTAAACAATAACAACAAAATCGTTTGTTCGTTATGAAAAGTGCAGAATTTTTTAGAGTTCGATCTTAATTTTTTTAAAGGTACGTTATATATTTGTTGTTTTCAGATGCCATCATTGTAAGAGCGAGGATCATTTGATAGCGGACTGTCCTGTAAAGCCGGTAAAATAAAATACTCCCTGCTTACTTTTGTATACAAAAATTGCCATCGAATAAATTTTCCCTTTTCGTATTTAGGACAATTCCAAAACCGAATCCGATTCGTGCAGTAATACACCAGAAAATATCCCATCTCAGGACTCATAGCCAACAATATAAATTAGGCGGTACTTTATACATTTCTGCAGTTTTTTTTTTAAATTTATTTTTTAATTGGCGATGGTTAAAAACTAGACGAGTTATTGAAATTTTTCGCAGAAGGAACTTCGAAAAAAAATTATACTTGTATGTTACGTACTTATTCACAAGCGATTTTAATAAGGTTTGTATCTTGAGTTAAATGTCCTAAACAGCAGCAGATATGTCTATAAGAAAATACAAAATTTTTTTTTTTTTTACAAATAAAATTTCATGTGTAAAACGGGCATGTTTTTAATAATTTAAAATTAGAAAAAGAAAATATTTTCACAGAAAAGTTTTAACTAATTTAAAAACGGGGAAAAGAAAATATTTTCCTAGAAATAAAAACGCGATTTTTATGCGTACGTTGTTTCTACTTTTTCTTCTTCTTAAAATCTAAACAATTTAAAATTATTAATGCTTAAAACAAAAATTTTCTAACAATTTTAATTAAAATCAAATTTTTTTTTGTACTCAAAAAAAACTAACAAGAATTTTTTAAATAGTTTTGGAAATTTCCTAACATGGTTAGTACCTTGGATAAGCGAATACATCATTACTAAGTGTCTGTTGGTAGTGTTGTTCTTTGCTTAAATAAGTAAACTCAGACAAGAACCGATTCGATTTCATATGTCGGTATGGCAGTTCTGCTGATGATTTCAACAAAAACTTTCAACTTGTATTAAAATCTATCGCCGTATTTATTTATTTTTTAAATTTCTTTTTAGATATGAGATTAGATAAAGGATTAATACTTATTTTTGGCAATATATATAAGAAATACAGGGATTTCGTTTTTATTTAGTTTTTTTTTTTTTTTTTGAAATAATTTTTTTTCATAAAGAAACTAAAGTTTCAGTAGCAATTTCATGTACTATGTAAAATTTAAATTTATTTTTTAAAAACTTACTTTTACATTTATTTTTTTTATTATAATTTTTTAACGGTAAAATTTATTATATTTTTTCAAAAATGTTATTTGTATTTGTAATATTAAGAAACAAAAAAAAAAACTATTTTAATTATATAGCTATTAAAAATAAACCACTGCCAATTTAAAAATAATAATCAAATAGATACAACGATGCGTTGTTAAGACAAAAAAAAATAAAAATAAATAAATAAATGCTAACTTAAAACTAACTTAAAAATACCAAAAAAACCACCGTCAAAATTGAATATTGAAAAGTTAATTTTTTTTTTTTTGTAAATAAAATCTTTTGCATAAAAATTATGTAAATAAGATTTTAACTAAAAAGTAAAAATTTTCAAAATTTTAATCAAATAATTTAGAAGTAATTTTTCTATGGGTAAAATTCGATAAATATTAAGAAACAAACAGATAATATCAAAGTATAGTTTAAGGAAATAAAATAATTTTTTTTTTCTAAATATAAGATAATATATTTAACAAAATAAAAAAAAAAAAACATTTATAAAATCTATTTACCTAAAACTTTAGTAATAAGATTAACTGAGGATGGAGTCAACGAATTATTTTAATATTTTCCGATTTTTGAGAAAATCCACTAAAACAAGGATAAACTTATGGAAAGAAAATTAATTATGTGTGTATTGCGTGAATATATTGATTAAATAAAAGAAATTATTTTGTATATAGAAAATCGAAATGATTGTTTTAATAATTAATGTTAAATTAGAAGTTTACTTGAAAGGAGGCATTCTTAAATGCAGTCTATACATAAGATGATAAACATCCAATTTATACTTTGGAAAAGTAAAGTTAAATAAAATACTTCCCAATCTTCTGGAAATTTACCATCATTAAAATGATCCCGAAGCCCAATAAACCAATAAACCGCCACACTTCCTACAGACCAATAAGTATCCTTCCAGTACTCTCAAAAATCTTTGAAAAATCCTCCTTCGCCGAATCTTCAAATTTAATTCCTAATCACGAATTTGGTTTCTGCGCCGAACACTCCACTACCCAGCAGTGTCATCGAGTTGTCGATTTCATTGCATCCTCTTTAGAAAGAAAAGAGTACTGTCCCGGTGTGTTTCTTGATATAAGTCAAGCTTTTGATAGAATTTGGCATCCGGGTCTACTCTGGAAACTCAAGAGGTTCCTTCCTTCCACCTATTTCCTAATCCTTAGATAATTCCTTTTCAACTGACACTTCCAAGTAAATGAATCCAACGAACTCACCAATATCTCTCCGATATTGGCTGGGGTTCCTCAGGGTAGCTTACTTGGACCCATCCTCTACAACATTTACACATCCGATATCCCAATCTGCCCTAATACGTTCTTTGCTACATACGCCGATGATACGGCCTGCCTTGCATCTAGCGAAAATCCCCAACATGCTTCCGAAACTCTCCAAATCCAAATCCAAACCCTCCAGAACTGGTTTACTAGGTGGAGAATAAAAGTCAATGAACGTAAATCTATCCAGGTAACTTTCACTCTCCGTCGTGAGACATGCCCTCACATATACCTTAATGGCAATGCCATACCACAACACACCGAACCTCGGTACCTAGGACTGAACTTAGACAAACGCTTGACATGGAACCCACATACAAGACTTAAATGACAAGAACTAAAAAGACGATACCTAAAACTACTTCGACTTCTAGACAAACGTTCCAAACTTACTATAGACAGCAAAGTACTGTTATACAATACCTTACTGAAACCCATATGGACATACGGACTAGAACTCTGGGGATCTACTAAGCCTTCTAATTCCCGTCCAATCCAATCCCTTCAATAAAAAATACTCCGTACAATTGTCGACACCCCCTTTTATGTTCGCAATACTGTTATTCATCGTGATCTTAAAGTCCCATTTGTTTTTGATGTGGCAGTATCTCGCTATAAAAAGTTCCGTTGCCGTGTCCTCAATCATAATAATCCTCTTGTTCAAGAACTATCTTGAACAAGAGGATTATTATGATTAAGGACACTTTCAGCGTCACTGGTCCCTTCATGTACTAAAATACTGAGGCCTAACAGAAACACACGCTAGCAAGAGGAACTTCATTGAATGTTTATCAAGTTAATTAATGCTATTGCTCAAATTTGCTTATTACTATGTTGTAGTTGTAAATATCTAAAAAAAAACATAAATTAAAATTCTTAAAATTAATGGAATAAAATCTTGCAAATCTTACGCTGCATACAATATAAAATGGCAAATATATATATGTTTGACAGCTGTCAAATGACATGGCCTGTACTCTTAGGTTAAAGAATACCTGGATATGCCCTAACGTCCGATTTTCGTATATGTATGCGCATTAATTATTACAGAAGCGGCGAGAAATCGTACTGCTTGTATAACTTTGTGTAGATTTTTTTATGTAGACAAAACACCCACTGACATCTAGTTTTCGCAATAGAAATTCATTGAATTACAAAAGCATAGTTTATATTCATTTTAATTCACTTATTGGAAACAAAAATACAATTTAAACAAAACGACAGGAATTGTATTTATCAAGTGTCTCAATTTTGTAGACTTTCGGAGAGTTTTTAAACACGCCATTCTACATGAAAGTGGCAGCATACCGAATTGCTTGCATACTTTTGTTAGTTTTTGAAATTGTTATTTGAGAACTTATCGGAAAGTGCAAGTAAATAGTTATACTTTACTCATAAAGTATTCATGAAAAAGTAAGTATTTATATAAATAGTTATATTGCTGATAACATTTAATAGTAAGTTTTTTTTCCAGAATATAAAGTATTTTATAAAGGATTGCTGGTCATTCAACGGAATGAAGAAGCCGGGAAAAGTCATTTTTACTAGAGAAATTAACAAAAATTTAGTTTGTGATTTGTTTTAATGGCTTTTAATGATTTATTTTGTACAAAAAGTAGTTAAAAAGTGAAAAGTTCATCATTGAATAAATGTAAACAAATGCGATTTTGACAGTTCAATATTTATCAGAAAATAGTTCAGTGGTGGTGTACGTAAAGTGTGTGTAAGAAAATTTAAGAGAAATTAAGTGCAGATGGGTTAAATAATTATTTTAAGTGGCAATGATTATTTATTTAACCCATCTGCACTGAATGAATACAGTGAAAAAGTGGTCGAAAACATATCAGGCTTTATTGTTTTTAAGCTAGGCAAGTTTTTGCATTGCGAAGACTGTCTTTCAGCTTTACTGTGTTTTCTTGTAAATTTCCAAAACTAATTCCATCAAACAACAATACCAGAAATATAAAAAAATCTATTTGTTTATGCATAAATGACATCATCACATATTAAAATGGTTTTAAATGAATCGCTTGAATCGCATACTGAAGTTTAAAATTGGCCCCCACTGATTTACGCCGTTTCTGTTATCTTCTGATAACAGAAACGGCGTAAATCAGTGAATGTATTGCCAATAAAATTCGGCCACAATTTTTATGTACAGGCTTAGCCAGTTCTACAATCCAAGGCAGCACTCTTTTTTCGAGAATACAGGCAAAATAACCTTTCACAAAAAACTTCGTATTCTATTTAACATCGTGAAGAATATTCTATTTATGGAAATGAATTAATTTATACTGACTTGTTTGTAAATTATTTAAAATTTAATAAAACCGTACTTAAACTTACTATATGTCAACATTAAGCATAACAAAAGTATGCAAGCATTTCGGTATGCTACCATTTTATGGAGAATGTCGTATTTTAAAACTCTCCGAAAGTCTACAAAATGAAGATGCTTGATTTCTTATTGATATTTGTACATAAAATAAATAATACACCTAAAATACAATTGTTTGTTTATTACAAGAAGATTGACAAAATATAAATGTTTAAATTATATGCTTTTCGAAAAATTTCTATCACGAAAATTAGATGTCAGTGGGTGTCATGTCTACATAAAAAATCTACACAAATGTATGCAAACAGTATGATTTCTTACCGCTTTTCCAACAATTTAGATAGAAAATTGCGTACACATACGAGGTTTGTTAGAAAAGTATCGCAAATTTTGTGTTTTTTCAAAAATTATTTATTTATTCATGAATATCTATTTTGTCCCCTACAAAGTAATCCCCACCAGATATTATACACTTGTACCAACGTTTTTTCCAATCGTCGAAGCACTTCAAAAATCATTTTTGTGATCTTGTTCAGCTCCTCCTTCAATGCCGTCTTTATCTCCTCAATCATAGCATAGCGTCATCTTTTCATGGGGCTCTTTAGTTTCAGGAAGAAGAAAAAGTTACAGGGGGCCAGATCTGGGGAATACGGTGGCTGCGGCATTATTAGTGTGTTGTTTTTGGCCAAAAATTGCAAAAGCCAATTTTTGTTCTTCCACAAAACCGGCCGTTTCTGGCGGATTGCTTTGCGCAACTTGCATATAACTTGCTGGTAAAATTCCTTATTGACTGTTCTACCCTGTGGCCAGAACTTATGATACACCACGTTCCTGCGATCGAAGAAAACTGTAAGTAAAAGCTTCACATTCGACCGAACTTGGCGCTGTTTTCGAACTTGGCTTGTGAGGCAGCTTCCATTGGAATGATTGAGCTTTAGTTTCCAAGTCATAATCATAAGCCCATGATTCGTCACCAGTTATGACCCTCTGGAGTAAATTTGGGTCGTCGCGGATAGAGTTCAACAGCTTCTTAGCAATGTTAATGCGATGCTGTTTTTGGTCGAAATTGAGCAAAAGTTGAAGACGAGCCAAAACACATGCAAGCAAAGCAGCTGTCAAAAATTAACTGAAGATTGAAAATGGCCAAACTTGTTGGCATAAGTGAGAGACATGAGTACCAAAATAATGCCACAGAAAATCGAAAATCGAATATACGTAACCCGCGGAAATTCAAAATTCGCGATAGTTTTCGAACAGACCTTGAATATGAAAATCTTACGTATTCTTTTATTTAAAAGATAAATTTTTGAACTATTACTGGTAGGCCTGGGTAGGTGCAAAATCTCAAAAGATATTAAGCGGATCCCTCTTAATAGTGTGGGACTCTAATCCACTAAAAACTCCTCCCTGCAATGTGTCATAACCGATTTTAGTTAAAATCGACTTAATGACTTATCTTTCTTTCAATTTAGCCACAAATTTTACGACCAATAAAATTTTCTATATTTATTTTTGAATTATTTTTTATTTATTTTTTTAGATGCTCCTAAGGAACAATTTGTCCAATAATGGTCAAATATACATGATCAACTTTTCTGTATGTAAAGATAATGTGCGCTGACTTTGCTTCATTTAGCTTACTGCGTCATAGGTTCGTCCAGTTGTTGACCTTATTTAATGCTCTGCAATTTTTTAGTGGCTCTTTCAATAGAAGAATCTACCGCCATTATTGGGGTGCCATTTGTAAATGTAGCTATTTATATTTCATCATTTTGTGTGATGTTTCTTGTATATAATAAGTACAGGAGGGGGCCTTGTACACTCCCTTGAGGTACTCCTGCTTTTATGTCTTTAAGGTTAGAATATGCTTGACCATAGTTGAATCTAAACTGCATCTCTGAAATATATAAAGAGACACATTCAAATAATTGTTTTGAGAGGTCCTTTATGCCATACTTTGTAAAATGCTTACGAAACATCTAGGAAGATTGCTGGGCTTTTTCACTTTATTTGCAATTCAATGTAGAGGGTTGTTCAATAAGTTCTTAGAAAATCCGAGAAATTGCGCTCGTAGTGTCGGTAAAGATTTTTTTTTGTAGGTAGCATTATCGATAGCTCGATCCATAGCGTAAGTCAATTTCTATCGTCGATTAAAGTTAACGACATTTATTTGTGCATAACAATGGAAAAAGGCTAGTTTAGGGCTGTCATCAAACATCTCCATTTGAAAGGCTTAAGCCCGAAAGAAATCAAAGCCGAGTTGGATGCAGTTCATGGCACAACTGCACCTGTGTTTGCGATGGTTTACAATTGGGTGAATGAATTTCAACGTGGCCGTTCATCCACAAAAGATGAACATCGTTCAGGACGCCCAGTTGAGGTGTCTACTCCTGAAATCATCGACAAAATCCACGATCTGATTTTGAACGATCGGCGAATTAAAGTGCGCGAATTAGTTTAGGCCACGGGCATATCACAAGGTACAGTCGCTTCAATTTTGCATGAAAAATTGTCTGTAAAAAAAATTTCGGCAAGATGGGTGCCGCGTTTGCTCTCAGAGGAGAATAAGCGCAATCGTGTAGTGGACTCTGAGGCTATGTTGGCACTCTTTCATCGCAATCCTGCCGAATTCCTTCGTCGATATGTCACTGTTGACGAAACCTGGATACACAACTACACTCCAGAAACGAAGAGACAGTTAACACAGTGGATTTTCAAGGGTGAACGGGCTCCGAAGAAGGCAAAAACTGTGCCATCGGCCGGCAAGGTGATGGCCACGGTCTTTTGAGATTCGCAGGGCATCATTTTTATCGACTACTTGGAAAAAGGAAAAACAATAACAGGAGCGTATTACGCGTCGTTATTGCAACGGTTGATCGAGGAAATCAAAGAGAAACGCCCCCATCTGAAGAAGAAAAAATCCTCTTGCATCAGGACAATGCGCGTGTGCACACCTGCGCTGTTTCCATGGCCAAAATTGTGGAATTGAGAATGGAATTGTTGCATTATCCCGCTTATTCACCAGATTTGGCCCCGAGTGACTATTTTCTTTTCCCCAATCTGAAGAAATGGCTTGGCGGTCGACGGTTCACTTCCAACGAGGACGTCATTGCTCAAACGGATGAGTATTTTGCAGAACTTCCGAAATCCTATTTTTTGGACGGGATAAAAATTTTGGAAAAACGGTTGGAAAAGTGTATAGAGCTAAAAGGAGATTATGTTGAAAAATAAAATTTTTTTTTATTTAAAAACAGTTTTTTTCTATCTTTTTTCTAAGGACTTATTGAACGACCCTCGTACTTGATCTATAATGGAGCGTCTCTCTCTGAAGTCAAACTAATGGGTTAAGATGATTTATCTTTCTTTGATGATAGATCGGGTCCTTAAAATATTGCAGGTAAAAATATATATATTTTTTTTTGGTAAAAAAAGAATATTGTAAATATTAGATTAATTCTCCTCGTCTACGATTTTATTGATTTAGACAACAAATTCCACAAAATATCTATTATCATATTAAACCTGTGAATGGACGCGGTAAAAAAAATATTAAAATTTAATTAAAGTAGACTCATAGATAAATATAATATCCTTGATAAAAATGTTAACTCTTTTGGAAATATACGCTCAACACTTCAAATTTAAATATAGGCTATATGATGACAAATGATTTTTTTTTGTTTTTTTTTCTTTTTGCTTTGCATTTGATCCTTTGACAATTTCGAAAGGTTTCATTTTATATTTTACTCTTTGACATTAAATGAGAATCTAAGAAAATTATTCAAGTGAAGAAAAAAAAACAATAAAAATAAATTATAAGATAAATAAAATGACATAACACAGGACGATGTTGATATGATAATGAGAACGTGACTTAAATTCAATTTCAAACCGAGAAGGTGGAAATTCCTTGAGGCGTTTTTAAATGCGTTTCAAGTGAAATGCAGTTTATGGAGTTAAGATGATCATCTTGGGAGGATTATGGCATATGCTCTTAAGATTTTGTCATAATCTTGTCTATATAAAGGATTAAATTCTCTCAGTAAACTTTAGATTTACTAAGAGAAATTTAATCCTCTACACACACATACATGTGAGGTAAGTGAATTTAATTTTTTTAAATTTAAAAAGTAAACAAAAAAAAATGAAAGAATAAATTCTTTTTTTTTTTCAAAAATATTGAACCAAATAAACAATTTTCTTATATTTAAGTTATAAGAGATAATAGCTGAAATGAATATTAAATTTAAGTTTAGTGAGTAAGTAACATGAAACAATGATTGTTGCCAAAATGTGTCTTATCATTTGCATCTTGTAGTAAGGACACAGTGGTAAACTTATTGCTCCTCGGTAGGTTTGTTGAGGAAATACAGTCCTATGGACTATAGGATGCAGTCAAGAGAGAAAGAGTGAGAGAGAGAGAGAGACAGAGAAGTGTGTTGCCTTTTTACACGTATATATTATACATTATAAAACAATGGCGCCTTTTGGATGAATGCACCAAAAATTTTAATTTTATTTTCCTTCAAGCATACTGTGTACACTCGCATAAAAGTTTCTGAAGCAATTTGATAAAAAAAAAATGTGAAACTATTTTTTGACCAAATATATATGGTTTTTTGTCAGAGAAAATTTTATGCAGACAAAAAACGACTACATGGAGAAAAGAAATGATCCAAATTAAAAATGCCACTCTTCTGACTGACTACACGTAAGTTCAGATGATGAAGGAATCACATTTCACTGATGAAAAGTTTTCCGCCCACATTGAAAACCAGCTCATCATTTCTGCTGCTTAGACATGAATTATGAATATTTTATGAATCTTGCAAAACAGTTGAAAATTTGACAGAGAGCAAAAAATGACAAGGATTCAAATTGCTTTTCGTTTAGTATTTTTCATTTGTTTAGGAGGCAGTTTTTCATGGCATTTTAGCTGTTTTACTTCAACTTCTACACCGTCCGTCCGTTCATCGTTAATTGGCCAAAATATGAATTTATGGTTGAATTTTTATGCAACTTGTTGATATGACCAGATATTCGTCATTGTAGACTTATAAAAAAATGGATATTGTGAATATTCGGAAGTAATCTCAGCCATTTGTGGAGGGATGTATCTCATTTAGGAAAGAAAAACAAACAAAAGGCCGACTGATAGCTAAAAGGCAAAAGGGAAGTATTCTCCTTTACTGATTATTCCTCATGTACACCTACAATAATATTTGTACGAGAGTACCTGATTTTGTTAGCAATGTTCTCTAACACTTGTGTACGTGTCGGTTGGCCCTTGTTGTTGATATGCTTCTCAAGGGATCTACGACAGCATGTCTCTGGTAATGTCTGATTGGCAGAAGATGCTCAGATATCAGAGATTTAGAATTAACCACAACATCAAATATTATATTCTATTTAATAATATTACAGGTAGATCCAGATTCACATTCCGATTCGGAATCAGTTTTAAGCACGTGCTAATATTCAGGTCATGGCAATGCTGTGGGCAAGGTTCAATGAAGAATGAAGTTGAACACGAATCACTCTGCGTTATCGTCCTAGTAAAAGGATAATATGTTGGGTGTCAGAGTATGCATGTACAAACGAAAATCTTGGTAAGAGACAAGAGAAAGAAACTGGAAATGGGAAACTCTTTTGAATTCATTCAACGAAGTATGTATATTGTGCACGCTAGCACAAGTTTCGTTATCTGTTTACCTCATGGCCTGACCTAGGTGTGTCAAGTTAGCTATACATAAGCAGTAGGAAAAAGACCAAGATTCAGACTGTGCAAATGCAAACTGCAACTAGAAAATTTTACGAGGCGAAAACGACATGAAATGATAAAATTAGGTTCTGTTTGCCAACAAAAGATGTGCCGTGCACATGAAACGCAAAAATCAAAATGCAAAAAGGATCTCAGCTTCTCTTAGCTCATCTTTCAATGGAAAATGTCCGTTTATCTATATACTCTTAACTTTATTTTTTAATTCCTTTTTAATAATCCTCTCATAAAAGTTCTTATTTTATCCTGTATTACATTAAGTATGAATATGATCATTTTTATTTTTAGTTAAAAAAAACCATAATAGAGCCTAAAACTATGCTTTATTGATAAATTTTACAAAACTATACGCATTTATAAAGGATATAAGAATTTTAACTTGAAAAGTAATTGTATCTATTAAATAAATGAGAGCAAAAGGATATTTATTCTCATTTGAATATTGAAATTTGGTGTACTCGTAAGTAAAACAAAATTTTTTTTCCTTTCTCTGTTCAAAAAAGAGATTTTCAAAAAGGATGTCAAAGAGTACAAACTAAAAATAAATACGACCATGCAATTTTGATAGGTATGCCGGTAAAACTATACACATATACTTCTTCATATGTATGTGCATAGTAAATTGCAGGATTTAATGTGGAATGTGATTATTCCAAGTTATTCGAACAGACAGAATAAGAACAGTAAAGCAAAAGATTTGGATAGGTTCTATTATAGAGAAGATTTGCACAGGATGCGATAGGATAATACAAAACAAAATTGATTTGAACTCAAAGGAATAATATTCAACTAGAGGAGCTAAATGAACGGAAACCACATATTAAAAGGAGCTTCGAGAAAAATGCACTGTAAAAAAAAATGTTTGATTATTTAAATAGTTTGCATTTTTATTTGTATTTTGCCTGCAGTGAATAGTGTTCAAGTTTGCGTAGCTGCATCAAGGAGTATGTGTAAATTGTCTGTGGACAGATTGAAAATTCGGGTGTGTTTGTATTAGGTAAATATTTGGATTGCACCCAATTACTGCAGTCTTTTGATCAATAAATTCTAGTCGTATAAGTATTATTCTAATTCTGCTCTATAATATTGCCTACTCCTAACAAATTTATCCAAACAAGAACTTAGAAATACGATAATCAATAGAATATAAAACGTTGGTAAGTAAAAACGAAAAAAGAAAACATATTTAAAATTTAGATTTTGGCAACATTTTTATTTTATTACATTACTTAAATCTAACCAATATTAATCAATATTTCGCATTTGAATGAATGCCATGAGATCTCATACAGGACTCGATCCTTTTGAGATCAGTCGTTCGTACATTTCAGGCTAAATTTCGACTTATATTTTGATGAATATTGATTTCTTAATGCTCTTTAGTTATAAAATTATCTGCATTAATATAAAAAAATTATATAATTTTATAATAAAAATTCCAACAATGCCTAATTGTACCACTTTTGAAGCCGGAAATGTCGAAATTATGCGTTCTGGGAACTTTTCATGCAATAAAAGTAGAATTAGTTGCGTTTAGTGGCTTGTAGTGCCATTTTGCTGTAGAACCAGATTAAAATCTTCAATTTAAAAGCAAAAAACAGGTAGATATCGTACTGCCGTATCGGTTATAATTGATGGTAACGGTCTGTTCTTTCTTCATTTTTAAAGAAGTACATATCAATGATGCGTTCAGACCGAAATGCATACTAGAGAGTTCTTTTTTCCGGATACAATGGCTTCTCCGTAGTCAATTGTAGATTTTCCGATCTAAATATACGAGGTCTGTTCAAAAAGTATCGCGAATTTTGTGTTTTTTTTTTCAAAAATTATTTATTTATTCATGAATATCTATTTTGTCTCCCTCACAGTAATCCCCACCAGATATTATACACTTGTGCCAACATTTTTTCCAATCCTTGAAGCACTTCAAAAAATCATTTTTTGTGATCTTGTTCAGCTCCTCCTTTGATACCGTCTTTATCTCCTCACTCGTAGCATAGCGTCGTCTTTTCATGGGGCTCTTCAGTTTCGGGAACAAGAAAAAGTCACAGGAAGCCATATCTGGGGAATACGGTGGCTGCGGCATTATTAGTGTGTTATTTTTGGTCAAAAATTTGCGCACAAGCAACGATGTGTGAGCAGGGGCGTTATCATTGTGCAAAAGCCAATTTTTGTTCTTCCACAAATCTGAGCGTTTCTGGCGGATTGCTTTGCGCAACTTGCGCATATCTTATAGGTAATATTCCTTATTGATCATTCTACCCTGTGGAAAGAACTCATGATGCACCACGCCCCTGCAATCGAAGAAAACTGTAAGCAAAACATTCACATTTAACCGAACTTGGTGGTTTTTTCGGTCTTGGCTCGTGCGGCAGCTTACATCGGGATGATTGAGCTTTGGTTCCACGCCATAACTATACATCCATGATTCGTCACTAGTTATGATCCTCTGGAGCAAATTTGGATCGTCGCGGACGGAGTCCAACAGCTTCTTAGCAATGTTAATGCGATGCTGTTTTTGGTCGAAATTTAGCAAAAATCGAAGACGAGCCAAAACATGTGCAAGCAAAGCAGCTGTCAAAAATTAACTGAACATTGAAAATGGCCAAACTTGTCGGCATAAGTGAGCGACATGAGTACCAACATAACGCCACAAAAATTGGAAATCGAATATACGTAACCCGCGGAAATTCAAAATTCGCGATAATTTTTGAACAGACCTCGTATGCCAATTTTGCTTATTGCTGTATTCACTTAGCGACAAATAAGTGTATCTTCTGCACATTTAAAAGGCAATTAATTTTAATTAATGTAAAATGGCAAGTCTTAAGCTAAATAAATGCAAAATGATCCTCTGGAGCAAATTTCGGTCGTTGCGGACGGAGTCCAACAGCTCCTTAGCATTGTTAATGCGATGCTGTTTTTGGTCGAAATTGAGCAAAAATCGAAGACGAGCCAAAACACGTGCAAGCAAAGCAGCTGTCAAAAATTAACTGAACATTGAAAATGGCCGAACTTGTCGGCATAAGTGAGCGACATGAGTACCAACATAAGGCCACAAAAATCGGAAATCGAATATACGTAACCCGCGGAAATTCAAAATTTTTGAACAGACCTCGTATGCCAATTTTGCTTATTGCTGTTTTCACTTAGCGACAAATAAGTGTATCTCCTACACATTTAATAGGCAATTCATTTTAATTAATGTAAAATGGCAAGTTTTAAGCTAAACCAATTCAAACTTATATAATATATATAATTTAGCAGTTGTTAAATGATAGAACTTTATTTTTTTTTTAATTACAAAATGGATATCCGCATGGAAAAGCTTACTATCTATCGTCTTAGAAGAGATTTCTATCATAACAATTATAAACAAATTTATGCAATTACTTTTTAGGTAGACCTGCCCATTTATTTAATGGATATAAATACCTTGAAAATTAAGTAAAGAGCTGAATAAGAAAAATTGCTAAAAGAAAAAAATACCAGAAAAAGTAAAAATTTATTCAAAAAACAACAAACATCATCGAAAATACTGAAAACTTAGTTTTGCCTGAAATAATTCAACTTTAAACTCTGTAAAAAGATATGTTGAAAAGATTTTAGTTACAAGGATTTGTCGAAAACTTCTATTGATGATAAAAAAATTAAGTTCAGCTTTGCATGGTATCATCAGGAAAGGAGAGTAAAATAGCAGAAAAAGAAAAGTTTGAAAAAAAATAAAAAATAAATGAGAAATGATAAAAATAAAGAGAATTCCACTCGAAGGATATGGTACCGTAAAAAAAAAATCAAAATACTAAACTGAAAGGAAGTGGAAACTTTACGGGGCATCTATAGTAGATAAAAAATAACCGAGCCATAGATAGGAGTATAAAGCAAAGTAGACGATATATTATAAAGTGAAAAAAAAGGAACTAAGAGGATAAAAATACACATACATCCGTACATATATACGCGGTATAAGAAATTCCAAAAATAAAAGGATTTATATCTTTTCATGAAGTTTGCCTTTTTCCATCTCTCATTCTGGCCATTCTGAAATATCCTCTATTCGCGATGGTAAACATCATAAAGAGGATAAATGGATGGAATTTACTGTGTTAACTTGATACAAAGCGGACAAACCCTACGCAAAAATGTTGTGTATTCGAGAATTTTTCCTTTGAAGGCAACTGAACTCGTCCCTTGTCGTCTTTTGACATCGCCATCATTACCGTAGTATATATGTACATATGTTATCGTATCCTTACTGTCAGCATCATTTCCACATTTGTCAAGACTTTCGTATTTGTTGTTGCTACCAACATTTACCGTTTACATTTTACATTTACAATTTTTCAAAGTGAACTTATTTCCTAATACGAGTATGTAAGACTATCCTCAAAGAAGTCCCATATATCTGTAAGATTAAAAATTGAAAAAAACTCAAACAAACTGCGAGTGTATTTATGCTCTTAAAAGTTGAATATTAAATTTGTTATAAGCACTTAAAGTGACTAGAACAGTGTTGATAGTGAAAATATTTAAATAAACTGAAAAGTTGTAATCAAATTGAGTGAAACTTAATGAAAACACAGTAATGCTAATATACATAAGTGGAAATTAAGTGGTGATTATTAGTCATTTGAGAAAAAAAACATACTTTATATTCTTTCTTTGGAATTAATTTCAAATATGGTATAATGAATTGAATGAGTACCCGTAAAAGCTTAGAAATAAAATTTACTTCATTAATTGAGGTAATATTAAAGTAACTTTAATTATTTACTATTTTATTTGTATCATCCTACAAAAGCGTTTATTTTAAATTTTGCCGTCTACAAATGCACAAGCACCTCTCCATCAGTCATTTCTGCGATCTTCATCTTAAGCTATAATCTATAGTATGAGTCCTTTAAGAAAATGAACAACATACTCCTTGAAATGAAAGAAACTTTTACAATCTTTGATCATATTTCGCTCATGTTCCACTTAAAAAATAAACAAGTTTATATCGCCTTGCATTGGGTTTAAACCTTCCTCCTAGAAATAATGTTGACTTATAAAAATAAATCCTTCAAAGTAGTTCCCTTAGATAGTTATATATCGGCGCTTCGTAGTAGTGTTGGAGGAGAATCACCTTTGACGTCCTTTCAAAGGTCTTTTTTCTTGGGGGAATAGAAAAAGTCAGACGGATTGAGATCACCTGAATAGGACGTGGAGATGTGAAGGGCTGTGGTGACACCGAAACTTCTTTTTCCGATAAATACTAATTGATAGAAATGGTTATGTGAAAGAGGGGGGAGCCTCCACGTGTTTGCAATGTTTGATTTGACGTAAAATAGCATGTTATGAGACTTTTAACGACTTCAACAGTAATCGACGGTCTGACTTCCGAGCAAGGCTTACTCGTTTCATCAGCTAACGATGTTGAAAACATGATCGATCATGAAGAACCCTTTTTCTGTGTCTTTGAACGACTCTAATAGCAATCGACGGTCTGACCTCCGAAGAAGCCTCACTCGTTCTATCAATTCTCGATATAGAAGACCCCATCAATCATGAAAAACTCTTTTTCTGAGCCTTTCTAAGGACTTCAATAGTAGTCGAAGGTCTGACTTTCGAAGAAACCTCACTCATTCTATCAGTTCTCGGTGTTGAAGACATCCATCAGTTCTCGATGATGAAAACCTCCTTAGTCGTAAAGAATCCTTTTTCGGAGCCTTTTAAGGACTTTATAAGTAATCGAAGGTCTGACCTCCGAAGAATCGTCCCTCGTTCTATCAGATTTAGATATTGATGATCTCATCAGTCGTGAAAAACGTTTTTCAGAACCTTTTAAGGTGTTCAATAGTAATCGACGGTCTGACCTCCGAAGAAGCCTCACTCGTTCTATCAATTCTCGATATAGAAGACCCCATCAATCATGAAAAACTCTTTTTCTGAGCCTTTCTAAGGACTTCAATAGTAGTCGAAGGTCTGACCTTCGAAGAAACCTCACTCATTCTATCAGTTCTCGGTGTTGAAGACATCCATCAGTTCTCGATGATGAAAACCTCCTTAGTCGTAAAGAATCCTTTTTCGGAGCCTTTTAAGGACTTTATAAGTAATCAAAAGTCTGACCTCTGAAGAAAACTTCACTTGTTCCATCAGTTTCCGATGTTGAAGATCTCCATCAGTTCTCGATGACGAAAACCTCCTTAGTCGTAAAGAATCCTTTTTCGGAGCCTTTTAAGGACTTTATAAGTAATCGAAGGTCTGACCTCCGAAGAAAACTTCACTTGTTCCATCAGTTTTCGATGTTGAAGACCTCCATCAGTTTTCGATGTTGAAAACTTCATCAGTCGGGAAGAGCCCTATTGCTAAGCCTTTTAAGAACTTCAATAATAATCGAAGATCTGACCTCTGAAGAAACCTCACTAGTTCTATCAGTTTTCGACGTTGAAAACCTGATCAATCATGAAGAACTCTTTCTCTGTGCCTTTTAACGACTCCAATAGTAATCGGTGATTTGACCTCTGAAGGAGTCTCTTTCGTTCCATCATTTCTCGATATAGAAGACCCCATCAATCGTGAAAAACTCTTTTTCTGAGCTTTTCTAAGGACTTCAATAGCAATCGCAGGTCTGACCTCCGAAGAAACCTCACTCGTTCTATCAGTTCTCGATATAGAAGACCCCATCAATCGTGAAGAACTCTTTTTCTGAGCCTTTCTAAGGACTTCAATAGCAGTCGCAGGTCTGACCTCCGAAGTAGCCTCACTCGGTCGATCAGTTCTCGGTGTTGAAGACCCCATCAATCGTGAAGAACTCTTTTTCTGAGCCTTTCTAAGGACTTCAATAGCAGTCGCAGGTCTGACCTCCGAAGTAGCCGCACTCGGTCGATCAGTTCTCGGTGTTGAAGACCCCATCAATCGTGAAGAACTCGTTTTCTGAGCCTTTCTAAGGACTTCAATAGCAGTCGCAGGTCTGACCTTCGAAGAAACCTCACTCGTTCCATCAGTTCTCGATATAGAAGACCCCATCAATTGTGAAGAACTCTTTTTCTGTGCCTTTTAACGACTACAATAGTTATCGGCGATCTGACCTCTGAAGGAGTCCCTCTCGTTCCATCAGTTCTCGATATAGAAGACCCCATCAATCGTGAAGAACCCTTTTTCTGAGCCTTTCTAAGGACTTCAATAGCAGTCGCAGGTCTGACCTTCGAAGAAACCTCACTCGTTCTATCAGTTCTCGATGTTGAAGGCCTCCATAAATCGTGAAAAACCCTTTCTCGGA
Source organism: Atherix ibis (assembly GCA_958298945.1). Lineage (NCBI taxonomy): Eukaryota > Metazoa > Arthropoda > Insecta > Diptera > Athericidae > Atherix > Atherix ibis. The sequence goes on from OY282606.1 coordinate 118,544,094, forward strand.
ACATTCTAAGGACTTCAATAGTAATCGAAGGTCTGACCTCCAAAGAATGCCCCCTCGTTCTATCAGTTTTAGATGTTGATGATCTCATCAGTCGTGAAAAACATTTTTCAGAACCTTTTAAGGTCTTCCATAGTAATCGACGGTCTGACCTCCGAAGAAGTCTTACTTGTTCTAGTAGTTTTCAATGTGAAAGATCTATCTGAGGATCTATGTTTTTTAGCTGTTCTGTTTGTTCCTTCTAGACATGAACTGGCAGTTCATGTCTAGAAGGAACAAACAGAACAGCTATTTGAAGGGGCAGTCCCAAGTATTGGCAATTTTTTTTCTGCAGACATTTCGTTATCCACATCGAAATTTATAAGAAAGTACGCCGTTGGTTCAAATATCTCGTGCATGAGAACAGAGCTTTTCAAAAGTCAAAAATGATGCACCACTTTGCAATCGACTAGGTTAGGTGTGCCTTCCAAAAGCTAATATTTTTCAGTCTTAAACTGATTTTATTTAATATGGATGAATTTCATCCCTTGTCAATAGATAAACCAAATTTACAAAGTACTTTTTAATCACGTGTTATCAATCAATTAATTATTGTAAATGAAAAAAAAATTAATAATTTTTAATTAAAAGAACAAATTTATCACCGCCAACTTATTATACTTTTAATTATGGAAACCAAACCCATCTATATATAGACTTGTGGAAGAGTAAAAATAAATGAAGACCAATCGATCGTTATTTTTCCAAATATAAAATTATAAGGATTAAAAAATATGTTATGTATAAAAAATTTTGTAAATTTATTTGTAAATTCTTGGTAAAATATGTAAACAGAGAAAATTTATAATATAAAAAACGATAGGAAAAAAATAAGGAGTTCACTTCAGTAGTGTTGGAAGCCTCGTTGGAGTGGTTTTTGTCTCTCACAATAAGTCAGGAAGCAGCTAGTCATCGTCTCCGGCCACTTCCTATTTTTATTGCTTACGGTAATCCTGCAGGGATATACGAGTATCTACTTAGTTTCACAATGTGTATAGACACAGACACAATTACCTATTCACCGAAGTTTGTCCTATTTTTATGGTCGTTTGTTCTTTTCATTGCCATTTACTATGGCATCTCTCACATCTCCAACGGCCATAATATCCTTGGTGAAAAATTCAATTTTCGATACACTTTGAACGTAATTCTTAAATATCCTTACCGTAGTTTAGCCGGTGTTACGACAAAAGAAATTCAAATGCGCCATTATCAGATATTTTGTTCTTTCTACTGAAGCTCATACTATCACGACCATATACTATATATCTTCTTATAGATTCTGTTTTGTTTATTATCTGGGGTTGGGCTTAGTTATAGTATAATCAGGCTTGAATGCACTGAATTATTACCCAGAAATTTTTTACCTAAATATAATACACGAAATGAACTGTATAAGACAGTCAGATGTTGTTGGGGGTTAAGATAGATTTTCAAAAAATAATAACACCAAGGATATTTATGCGCGTATTATAAGTTTGAGTTCTCATTCTTTTCAATAAATTCGTTAGTCATTTTATTGCTTTTTTTTTATACTTTAAGGTAGATATAGATCTTTTTAGTAAGATATATGACTCTTGAAATGCAAACAATTATGGTTAGGTAAAAATCAATCAACTCAAGGATATGCATTTTTTTGGCTAATAATAATTTTTTCTAGAGTAAAGGAAAAAAAGCTTGTACGTTGGACTTATACACGTAATATAATATTTATACATATTTTTTTGGTTATCGGTGTATGAATGACTTTATTTTCTTAATTTAAACTTCCAATTAATGATATTAACAAATTTTTTTTATTTTAAACTATCGTCATTCATCAGCGATGCGACAACTGCTGAATCGAAGAACTCCAGACGTCCCGGTTTCGCGCTGGGGTTTTGCAGCCGATATCTTGCTAAAAAAAGCCGTTTGCTCCGCGGGTTACGTATATTCGATTTTCGATTTTGTTGTGGCGTAATGATGGTACTCATATCTCTCACTTATGCTGACAAGTTCGGCCATTTTGAGCGTTCAGTTAATTTTTGATAGCTACTTTGCTTGCACGTGTTTTGGCTTTTCTTCGATTTTTGCCGATTTTCGACCAAAAAAGGAACTGTTGGACTCTGTTCACGACAACCCAAATTTGCTTCAGAGTATTATAACTGGTGACGAATCATAGGTTATGACGTGGAAACAAAAGCTCAATTATCTCAATGGAAGCTGCCGCACGAGCCAAGACCGAAAAAAGCGCGCCAAATTCGGTCGAATGTTAAGGTTTTGCTTACAGGGACGTGGTGCATCATTGGGTCTTACCACAGGGTAGAACGGTCAATAAGGAAGATTACCTGCAGGTTATGCGCAACTTGCATTAAGCAATCCGCAAGAAACGGCCGGATTTGTGGAAGAACAAAAATTGGCTTTTGCACCATGATAACGCCCCTGCGCACGCATCGTTGCTTGTTCGCGAATTTTTGGCCAAAAACTATAATAATACCGCAATCACCGTATTCCCCAGATCTGCCCCCCTGTGACTTTGTCTTGTTCCCGAAACTGAAAAACCCCATGAAAGGAGGACGCTACGCTACGATTGAGGAGATAAAGACTGCGTCGAAGGAGGAGTTGAACAAGATCACAAAAAATGATTTTGTGAAGTGCTTCGAGGATTGGAAAAAACGTTGGCACAAGTGTATAATATCTGGTGGGGATCACTTTGAAGGGCACAAAATGGATATTCATGAATAAATAAATAATTTTTGAAAAAACACAAAATTCGTGATACTTTTCGAACAGACCTCGTACACCACAGTCACGAGCACACCACATAACTCCAGCTCCGAAATACGGAGTTATGGGGATGGATTAGAATTTTACCTTAGCTTGTTGTTTGTTGGTTGTTGCTTTGTTGTTGTAGTTTTTTGTTTGTTGCTTGTTACTTGTTTCTTGTTGCTTGTTGCCTGTTGTTTGTTGTTTGTTGCTTGTTGTTTGTAGCTTATTGTTTGTTGCTTATTGCTTGTTGCTTGTTGCTTATTTATTGTTGATTGTTGCTTGTTGTTTGTTGTTTGAAGTTTTTGTTTGTTGCTTGTTACTTGTTTTTTGATAATTGTTAATTGTTGATTGTTGCTTGTTGCTTGTTGCTTGTTGTTTGTAGTTTATTGTTTGTTACTTGTTGCTTGTTACTTGTGTCTAATTGCTTGTTGCTTATTGCTTGTTGCTTGTTGCTTGTTGCTTGTTGATTGTTGTTTGTTTCTTGTTTCTTGTTGCGTGTTGTTTGTAGCTTGTGGTTTGTTGCTAGTTGCATGTTGCTTGTTGGAACAAAGTTGAAAGTGTCTGCTTCTCTTGACAGGCTTAAGAAGGCTAGTACTGATCGGTCCACATATAGGAAACTTTTCCTTGAGCAGTTGGACGGATTAAAAGATCATTGACTGTTGTTTATGGATGCCGCCGCCGAGACTGATACTACATCTTTTAGTGTTTTTTTAAGCACCCGCGTATTATGGTGTGGCAATTAAAATTGCGACCAATATTGCCATCCAAACGAGTAGTAATATTTTTAGCTAAATCCTTGCTGCCCTAAAAAGCCTTTTGTGGCCCATCGAGTGACGCAATAGTTACCGCAATTCGTCATAGCCTACTTAGCAATAGGAGTGTCGTGTTGCAATGGGTACCGGGGCATGTGAAAATTGTGGGCAATGAAAGTGCTGACAAGTTGGCTAGAAAAACACTCCGTCGACCAGTGATCACAGTCATTACCAATCTGCCTCGCCTACTAACAGAATGCCAATTAACACCATTAGCAATTTGCAGATACGAAGACAATAAACTAGTCTATTCAACATACATACCAAAATTCTGGGCGCGGAAGCTCGACAGAATCTGGATTGGACATACTGCTCTCACGCATAATTTCCTTTTTGGCAAAGCAAATCGTCCCTTATGCCAATCCTGTGCCACCCATTTCACTATCATCCATATTCAAATAATTAGTTTGCGAATAGGATTCCTCCCATTGTGGCGCTCTTGAAACCAACAACCTTATTCCCTAGTCCCCTATTTAAACGTCAATAACATACTTATTTGCTCTACAAAATATAACAAAATTCTCAATATTCTGTACTACTAACCCCCAACCAATCCAAATGGCCTCACTGTCGGGGTGCTATGAAGTGGCTCCTGGCACATGTCTAAGAGACCTTACAAACAACAACAACAACAACAACAACAACAACAACAACAAAAATATCCCAGTCACAGTTGGTGAGAGTAATAGACTCTTTTTGCTTTCTTGCTGGTCGCTAGTATTGCCTCGGTTTTTTTATGAATAAGTTCCAGATTCACTGATAATAGCCAGTGCTGCATAATGCGAACCGCGGAATTTGGGGTTTGGCTGATCTTATTCTTAGAAAAAAGATAAAATATTTGCATAATTTTTATATCAATACAAAAAAAGCTTTTTAAATTTTTATTGATAGTAAAAATGTTTACCTTTGATTTAATATATAATAACTTTTTTAATAATTTTTCCTAGTAAATTAATATTATTAGAAAATTGCTTTTATAAAATTTTATAAATTTGTAAAATTTACACTAATACAGACATAATTAAATGTGAAGAAAGAATGAAAACATAAATCAAATTCGATTAAATCCAAGATTCCGGAAATTTGATATTTTTTTTTATTTCCAAAGAAATTACTAATTAACAATACTTGAACCACATTGCCACTAGCCTTTATTTATTTTGGTATGTGTCTAATATGGATAGGATTTCAACTTAATATTACTTACTTCTTCAGAATTACAGAACTAGGAAAATTCATCTAACTTTTATTAGAAAATAAAAGTTTCAAAAAAGTATGAAAACTTTCCGAGTCTTTCTTTGATTTACTTTAGGGTTCATATGCTAAAGGCTGGTTTTTCTCTTTAATACAATATTATTAATGATACTTGAAAAGGGTTGAAAATATACTCTTTTACTTTTGCTATGATATATTTCTTAATAAATTCATCTACTACTTAAAGATATGGTTTTATTATTAAAGATATACCAAAAGAGTAAAGGTTTTTTATTTTTATTTTTGCAAAATTTAAATCGATATTATTATCTGTCATATATTAAACTAATTACAATTATGTTAACACATAATTTCTAAATAATTACTCAAAGAAAGTTTTTGTAGTTAGTTCCTAATTAATTTATGAGTAGGCATTTTCGAAATTTCTTATATTAAATAGTTTATTTGGTATTTTAACTTTATAGGAAAATTGTACGAATTTAAGAACCCCTATCGAAATATTTATATTTTCCAAATTTAACAAATACTTTATAAATATTATAAGAATTAATCATAATCAAGATATTTTTAGTTTTTTTTTTTTCAATATAATTTCTAGGTTTTATGGAATAAATTATTATTATTTAAAAATAAATTTCAGAAAAATAATGAAAAAAATATAAGAGAAGAGAAGATAAATTATATTAAAAAGAATTTTTTTCTTAAACAGACGGATTTATCCATAATCCTAGGATTGAGTACATATTTAATCAGAGATTATTAATAATGTAAATCCTATCAACTGTCTGATCCTATTTTCTATTTATAGTTTTCTATAGAATTATTCAAATGATTTCCTGTAAAGTATCCTTTTACTCAAATGGTCGCTTACGTATTCGATTGTGTATGAGTGGAGAAAAATGTTGACCAATAATTATTTGATGTTTATAATTTTATTTTGGAGTGTAAAAAGGAATAAAATTTAGTTAGCAGTTTGAAAAAACATTATATTTGGCGAATTGTGTAAGAATTATTGAAAATAAAGAAAATCTTGAATAAGTCTAGAATATTTTTTTAATAATTCTGAAAGCATTTTTTTGTATCCAACATTTTATTGAAAAATACAGAGTTATCCATTTCGTAGAATTAAAAAGTACAGCCTAGTCATTTGACAGCTGTCAACCATACGAGTATATGTCACTCAATATAAAATTCTTCTAGATAAATTTTTGCCATTTAATATTATGGATTCTGCCGTAGCCACCATTTAGGACAAAATTTTCTACAGCGATGACGCTTTTAATATGCTGGATGCCTACAGTGTAAAATCAATTAGGCTAAGGCGTGAGTATTTTTAAGTCTTTGTTTTTGTAATTATTAATTATTTATACACAGTTTTGATTTTGTTCCAAGAGAAATTAGAGTACTTTTTCTATAATTATTAAATCTGTTAATTCTATTCCTACTGCTTGGTATAGTGACAATCTAAATCTTGACTAGACCAAACAGCAGCCTTAATGCTTGTTCAGGTAATAAGTTTGCCTATTTTGTAGTTATTTCTATTATATTGTATAATGAATTTTTCCACTAAAAGTCTTATAAAATTATAAAAGCATATTCTGAACTCTACAACCGTATAATAACTTCTACGACTGTTTTTTTTTATCTAAACTTAAAGATTTTAATCTTTATTAATATAAAATTTTTTGAAAAGTTTCCAGGACAGGTAATTTCGATTTGGTGATGTCACTTGCCCTAAAAGATCATGTCGATTTGACGTCGTTGAATTTTTTCTTTCAAAATAATTTTTAATTTGTTGTTACTAAAATAATCTTAAAACTATGAAGCATTTGAAAACCAAACTCTCCGTCAAGTTATGGATGGAATCAAAGCTCGAAAGTCATTAGAAATTTCCTTAAAATAATCAAGTACTGTAAGAATTCCTATGGCAATTTTTTGACTAGAATTATTATTTATGTATAATATAAACATTTAAAAAATATACCAGGGGTATAAGCTTAAATCCGCTGTTTGGTTGTAACATAGATGGCGTGAGTGAGCGTATTAAGCTACCATGGGTACGCCATACTTCTTTTTATGAGTTTGACATCTGTAAACATTAATCAGTGCACATTGTCAGCAATTTCGTACAACAACATACATTTTTCCTTTAGTAATCATTTCTAGTTTTGTGCCAGGAAAAGAGCATATGTGGGAGGCTCTGCTTTTCTGCTTCAATTTGAAGAAATCGGCTGCCGAATCGCATCGAATGCAAATGGAGGCCTATGGTGATAGTGCTTTATCGGAAACAACGTGCCGAGATTGGTTTCGTCAGTTCAAAGACGGCAATTTTGACTTGTGGGACAAGAACCGTGAAAATCGGCCTAGGAAGGTTCAGGACCATCAATTGCAGGCTCTTTTGTACGAAGTCGATACCCAATCGCAAAAAATGCTCGCGGAGCAATTGGGTGTTACTCACCCAGCCATTTCCATGCATCTGCATGCCATGGGGAAGATTGAAAAGATCGGCAAATGGGTCCCGCATGAATTGAACGATAGGCAGATGGAGTGACGCCAAAACACATGCGAAATCTTGCTCGCCAGACAAAAAAGAAAGTCGATCCTACATCGGATTGTAACAGGCGATAAAAAGTGGATATATTTCGAGAATCCTAAACGCAAGAAATCATGGGTTGATCCCGGCCAACCATCAACAACTTCGCCAAGACCAAATCGCTTCGGACGGAAGACGATGCTGTGCGTTTGGTGGGATCAGCAAGGTATCGTCTACTATGAGATGTTCAAACCTGATGAAACTGTCAATGCCCACCACTACCATCAACAACTGATCAAATTGCACCGTACTCTGTGTGAAAAAAGGACGGATTATCAACCAAGACATGACAAGCTGATTTTCCTCCACGAAAACGCACCATCGCAAACGTCAAAAATGGTCCGAGACTATTTGGAGACACTCAACTGAAAGGTGCTACCCTACCCTGCTTATACACCCCGCTTATTATATCATCTGTTTTTGTCGATAGGCCACGCGCTCGCTAAGCAGAACTTCGATTCTTACGAAGGCGTCCGAAAATGGTTTGATGTGTGGTTTGCCTCGAAAGAGAAGGAATTTTTTTGGCGTGGTATCCACAAATTGCCCGAGAGATGGGAAAATGTGTAGCTAGCGAGGGCAAGTACTTTCAATAAATTTGTTTTTGCTTTCTATGAAAAAACATTTGTTTTTTTTTAAACTAAAAACAGCGGATTTAAGCTAATACACTTGGTATATATTAATTTTATAATTGAAAGTATTCTATTTTTAAAGTCAACCATTTCTGTTATAGCAATTTATAGAAATTCCTTTTTTCACAGAACTTAATGCAAACTAAATAAAAATATGTAAGTGTAATCTTTGAATAAATTTTCTGGTAATATGATTATATGATCAATACTGATGGTAGGTACACAATATGCTCAGCTAAACGAACTTCTATAAATACAAATTAATACACTATTTAGAAAAGGTTTTTTCTAACAATTTCATCAAAGGTACTTGATTTATGATGCAAACTTATCGTAATTGCCCATACAGAAAGTATTGAAAACAACATTATTTGCATTTGTATGTAAACAAATTTCAATTTTCAAGTCAAATATAAGCTTCTAGACTGAATGATTTTTTGCAAAAATAATATTTCCTGACAGAAGTACAAAGAGGATCCGTCATCCTATAAAACTCGAATATTAAAATCTTAAATGAAAAGTCATCGCATAAAGATTAATATTGTTCAAATACAATTTTCTGAAAGAAAATATTTTATGCATGCCAAAAAGATAAATCCACTTTAGTTCAGTTTGACTCCAATAGGATCAGATTCAAAGATATGTACTCTAGAAGAAAGAAAGAAAAGAATTCTTATGATATTTTCTATTTTATCTTTTGCTATTTTTATATACCACAAAAATAGTATAGATTTAAATTTCAATGTTGGCAATATTATAAGGAAAATGTTCTTTCTTTAAATGACCGATTTTTCATACAACAATTTTGAATGTGAAAAACTTTTATAGAATTATAATAAAGTTACGGGTACAATAATAAATAAGTTAATCCAACAAAAAATCTATAAACAATTTTAAAAAGTTTTTAATAAAAAAATTTGTAGAAAAGAAAATTTTGAATTTTTAAAACTATAGATGCGAGAAAATTTCAAAAATTCCTGGAATTCCCTTTTTTATATAACGGCATCTACTGGTATAAATAAACCCTTATTTAATGGTCTATTAATCATTCTGATTTATTTATTATCATAATTCTCCTGTAAACCATATTGCAAATGACATCCTTGATTGAATTTGTGGAAAAAAGTTTTCTCAAACGTATTGGTTAACTATAGGGTTAATCAATTCATGTTTTAAAAAGTAACGTTAAATAAAATATACTTTAAATTTAAATTAAAAAATATATTTTATTATTATACCAGGTGTATAAGCTTAAATCCGCTGTTTTTAGTCAAAAAAACACATGTTTTTTTTCATAGAAAGCAAAAACAAATTTATTGAAAGTACTTGCCCTCGCTAGCTCTTAGGCAATTTGTGGATATCAGCCAAAAAAAAATTCCTTCTCTTTCGAGGCAAACCACTCATCAAGCCATTTTCGGACGTCTTCGTAAGAATCGAAGTGCTGCTCAGCGAGCGCGTAGCCCATCGACAAAAACAGGTGGTAGTCGGAAGGGGTTAGGTCTTGTAAATAAGCGGGGTGGTGTAGCACCTCCCAGTTAAGTGTGTCTCCAAATAGTCTCGGACCATTTTTGACGTTTGCGATGGTGCGTTTTTGTGGAGGAAAATCAGCTTGTCATGTCTTTGTTGATAATCCGTCCTTTTTTCACACAGAGTACGGTGCAATTTGATCAGTTGTTGATGGTAGTGGTGGGCATTGACAGTTTCATCAGGTTTGAACATCTCATAGTAGACGATACCTTGCTGATCCCACTAAACGCACAGCATCGTCTTCCGTCCGAAGCGATTTGGTCTTGGCGAAGATGTTGATGGTTGGCCGGGATCAACCCACGATTTCTTGCGTTTAGGATTCTCAAAATATATCCACTTTTTATCGCCTGTCACAATCCGATGTAGGAACGACTTTATTGTTTGTCTGGCGAGCAAGATTTCGCATGTGTTTTGGCGTCACTCCATCTGTCTATCGTTCAATTCATGCGGCTCCCATTTTCTGATCTTTTCAATCTTCCCATGGCACGCAGACACATGAAAATGGCTGGTTGAGTAACACCCAATTGCTCCGCGAGCATTTTTTTTTGATTGGATATCGTCTTCGTCGAAAAGAGCCTGCAATTGATGGTCCTCAACCTTCCTAGGCCGATTTTCACGCTTCTTGTCCCGCAAGTCCAAATTGCCGTCTTTGAACTGACAAGACCAATCTCGGCACGTTGTTTCCGATAAAGCACTGTCACCATAGGCCTCCATAAGCATTCGATGCGACTCGGCAGCTGTTTTCTTCAAATTGAATCAGAAAAGCAGAGCTTCCCGCATATGCTCTTCTTCTGGCACAAAACTAGACATGATTACCAAAGGAAAAATGTATGTTGTTGTACGAAATTGCTGACAATGTGCACTGATTAATGTTGGCAGATGTCAAACTCATAAAAAAAAGTATGGCGTATCCATGGTAGCTTAATACGCTCACTTACGCCATCTATGACTAAAAAGCGGATTTAAGCTTATACACCTGGTAATAGCAAAAATATTGAGTTCAAATTATAAAAAAATATTGTAGTTTTTTTAATAGCGGCAAGGACAATACTTAGTGTATCAAAATCAATAAAATAAGTATTTAAAAAAAAAAAAATGTTACTCATTTACAAGTGTGCCAAAACACTTGATATGAGAAATGAAATGTAAACTGATTATTTTCATCCTTTTTAAAAAGAATAATTTTACTTAATATGCACAGTTTTATTCGAGAAAAAAGGATACATTAAAGACAAGGAAAATTATTAAATAAAGTTCTTCTGAATCAAATGGAAGCAAATTGATCCTGTTCGTTGGTCTTTTTTATATTGACAATTTCAAATGATAATTTTTTAAAGTACTTCCGTTTGTCGCTTTATTTAAACCTTTTAGAATCTATTAATTGCAGCCCTTTTTTATACTTTCTCTTATTTATTCTCTCAGACTTTAGCTTCTGCTAATAACTAGTTCTAATTTTCTAAAGTATATAAAAGTTTCATTTGCTGTTAAGAAAATGATTTTATGCTCAAAAAAGAAGATGAATTAAGAGGATATATTGAAAAATTATAAAATTGTTAAAAACTATTACATTTTTTTTCTTCAAAATATTTTTGCTATTTAATTTAAGTTAGTTTGTCTTAAAAATAATTTTTTGCTTGCATTTAAAATATTTAATAAATAAGAAAATTTATTCACAATAAATATCGAATTAATTTATTCAGAAGCGAATATATTTACATAGAAAAGAAAAACAATTTAAATAGATTTAATCACAATTAAAATTGTATTCAAGGATTCTTTTTAGACTAAAGCTACATAATTGGAAAAAATCTGTTCGTTCACATATATAAGTTGTAGTAAAAAGAAATCCATTATTTTTGCATTAAATTGAAGGTTTTATTAAGCGTAGATAAAATGATACAATTTAGGTCAAATATGCACCGTATTGTTCGATAACTTGTTGCCATTTTGGAGGTAATTTCATAATGCCTCTCTCATAGAAACCCTCGTCCTTATTGGCAAAAAACTGGGACAGTCGATTTTCACAATCTTCTCTTGAGGCGAATTTTTCACCTGCAAAATCATTCGTCATAGACAGGAAGAGGTGGTAATCACTTGGAGCCAGGTCCGGACTATAAGGTGGATGCATAAGAACATCCCAACTAAGGTCCCGGAACTTCTGGCGAGTCACTATCAATGTATGCGGTCTGTCGTTGTCCTGATGGAACACAATTCCTCTCCTATTGGCCAAAGTTGGCCGCTTCTGGGCGATTGCTTCTTTCAGACGGTCCAATTGTTGACAGTATAGGTCCGAATTAAGAGTTCGGCCGTAGGGGAGCAGCTCATAGAAGATGATTCCCTGCCAGTCCCACCAAACACACAGCAAAACCTTCCTAGCTGTCAATCCTGGCTTGACCACCGTTGCCGGTTGGCGTTGTCGTAATAGACCTACTTTTCATCACCAGTAACCATTCGCTTCAGAAATGGATCGATGTTGTTGCGATTCAGCAGCGATTCGCAGATGGAAATTCGGTCCATGAGGTTTTTTTTCGATAACTCGTGTGGCACCCATACATCGATCTTCTTTTTGTATCCAGCCTTATTTAAGTGGTTCCAAACGGTTTTTTGTGCAATGTTTAGCTCCTGGGCAATCGAAACAGTGCTTACGTGACGGTCGGACTCGACGATTTCCATTATTATATCAACAGTTTCGACAATTGGCCTTCCAGAGCGTGGTGCATTTTTGACATCAAAATTATCGGAACCGAATCGACGAAACCAAAATTACGCCTGATTGGCTGTTACAGTTTCAGGACCATAGACACTATTCACATTTTCAGCTGCCTGGCTTGCATTTTCGCCTTTATCGAAGAAAAACTGTAAAATATGGCGTATATTGGTGCCCATCTTTGACGCGTGCTAAAAAAATACTGAGTCAAGAAATCACGCAACTGTATGAGAAACTTTTTTAGTACAAAATCTTATCTTTCTAACGCCATCTAGTGCAACCCAATCGCACTTTTAAAACGGGAGATACAGACTCCTAAAGCCATCTATTGGCAAAATAATGGATTACTTTTTACTACATCTTATATTATCAGATTTTTTGTTAATCAAAGACAATCAATAAATACTCGTATAAATAAATTGCAGAAGTTATTAAATATTGTACATAAAACATAATGAAAAATTAATCCTTTTCGTATCAAAAATATTTTGATTTTATTTTTCAATCGAAAAATATCATTAATTTTTTTTATTATCTGTGGAGAAATATCGACTTTACAGATCAATAACACTATTGACAAAATCAATGCTATCCATAGGATGGTTGAGACCATCAATAACACCAACAAGAGGGTTAAGGTATTGTATCAGACTAGCTAGAGGAACATATCGGATTTCCTCCATAATTTAGTCCCTTCACTCAAAAATAAATTCATCTTTTTTATCATAAATAACATCAATATTGAAGATATCCCCTTTAAATTTCTCTATCCTCTTCCAAACTCTCTTTCACATCTGGATTAGAAGCCCCGATTCGGAGCAGTGTTGAGAGTATCTAAATAGGTTTAAGAGGCAATTAGTCTTTTTAAACTGCTCTCAGACATAATTTACTGAATTCAATAATTTTACTAGTAAGATAACGCCAACCTACATAAAACTTAAAGGCTACAAATGTCTGTTTTTTTTTTTCATTATCGACATCATAAAAGGTGCGCTAAGCGCGAGCCCAGTCTAGGCCAGCTGAATCAAACGTTCTTCCACTTCGACATTCCCAGCATGTTTTCAAATTCCTGGCTAACACCATCACTTCAATGAAGGCAGGACCTACCTCATTTTCGGCGGCCATAAAAGAACCCACTGTAGACTTTCTTGGCACGATCTCCCTCATCCATACGGACGAAGTGTCCACCTGACCGTAGTCTATTGAGCTTAATTTTATCCACAACCGGGTGATCGTGATATTATTCGAAGATATCGTTTTTTAATAGGCTCTGAAATCCTTATTAGTCGTGTAAATTCCTTGAAGGATCCTCCATCGCAAAAGCGTACAAGTTTTCAATATGATTTGTGCTTACAACCCAAGTTTCAGAAGAATACATGAGGACTGGCAAGATTAGTTGCCTGTACAGTAGAAGCTGCGATGTTATAGTCAGAATTTTCAAGCGGATTAATTTAGAGCCGTCCGCGAATTTCTACCTCAATGTTGCTATCGACCCAAAAAATAAACGCTGCCACCACGTTTTTATTTTTATTTTGCCGTCATTTATGGGTAGTCCAAAATTATTCGCAAACACATACAAACAAAATGTATTACAAAAAAAAATTTGAAATGGGTCAGGAAGATCTAAAGAGTCTATTTAATTGGGTCTAATTTGATAAATTACAGATGTAGTTTCTTTTAAAGGAACAACGAATGAAGAGGAGGAATATCGAATGTTGCTGATAGTGTATGTTAAGATGATTAAAGAATTTCCAGTGAGTAGTTGTATTCAGAGCAAAAACTTAAAGTTACCCGAATTCTAGACAGTTGTAATCGGTTCAGAATTTAGTTATGCGTGAAAAGTTGACGCGTCATCGAACATCCTTAGCAACATTACATAGTACATCCTCGACAGTTCAAATGCATTACGACGGCATAGAAACTGCCAGAACTCTGCACATTATCATGTTTTTGTTCATGTTCACAACCAACAATACTGCAACTGATTAAAAGATTTACAAATACGAATGTTCCGTTGGATACCAATGCGATTTTATGCAGTTGCGCAAATTGCGTGAATATATGTAAATGGAAGCCGAACCGAAGAATTTCATTGCAATGCCAAAAATATCCTGGCAAACGAATTAATACCTAATTGTCTACTATGCTTTAGTCATTAATTTGCAAACCCAACTCCATTTCCTTAACATAGATTTGCCCGGAAATGTTCAACTTTAACAATGAAACAGGATCAAATATGCTCATTATCCTGTTATAGTCTAGTTATTCGGTAATAGAATTTTTTTTTTTTTTTTTTTGCTTGTAATAAATTAAAAATGAATTGAATTTTTGTTGTTAGTTATTTGTGGTTGTGCGGTTGCCAATAATGCCAACGTTAAAATCGGTCGGTCAATGGGCAATCGTCAGTGAGTTAAATGGAAAAATTAGTAATTTTTATGCATGGTACATGTCTGCACGTACTTGTTATATATATGAGTATGCAGGATAATTTATTTAACATTGCGGACTGTTATATTTTATCAAAATTTGATATAATCGCATTAGACCAGAGAACAGAACGAACGGAACTGAATTTACCAAACGGAAATGTTCTGATGACCAGAGAGTCATAACCGCGAAAGCTTTTGTTCTGAGCTTTTTATATAATTTTTTTTCTATTGCATTATGGCCCGTTGCCTAATAAAGCAGCAGCATTGACGGTTGTGGTAATGCCTAGGTATTTGGAATGGCGTACTTGTTAGTACTTCCCTTTTGTACTAATGCACAAAAATGGTGGAAAAATGTTCTACAATTTAGATCAATTGGGAGTGACCTTGTCTCCACCTGTGAAGAAATTCGATGTTGTTGGATGGAAACTGGTGACAACTGATGTTGCTGCGGCTTTGTTTGCTTCAGTATAAAAACAAGAGGTTCACAACGATTGATAAAAGTAGAACGGCTCGACGGCGGGGCTATCACAAACTGTGTCAATTTTGAATTTCCACTTTGGGGCCGCACCCTTTACTAACCTAAATACTCATCACTGTAGCTGATCTAATAGCGATGCATTCAATATTCTCTCACGTTTCGAAGCTGGTTGCGTATATCATCGTCTCCAAAAATTCCTACATCCCCTCTATCCATCTCTCTCTCTCTCGCACTCATCCATTCTTGGTCTCTTTTGATTTTTTAGTTTTAATATTTTCCAACTCTTCTCACCACTTTATCATCCGTTTCCGCAACCATACTTTTATATCGAATGGAATGAATATATGCATTTGTATGTGAGTAGCTTTATAACATTAGAAAAAATAAAATTCATTATGTTTTTTTTCTCTTTCTGCCTTAAAATAATACACTAGTAGGATGATTTTTTTGCATGCCTATGGAATGTGTATAGTTATGGTTGTATTTCGACATTCAGCAATAAATAGGAAGGAGTCTTGTTTGAGTTAGGAGGACATCTAATCGAGCCTTGCAGAGTGAAATACGCCGTACCCAACCCGTACTGAATTTTCCGCTGGCTGTTTTCAGAGTATTGCAAATGATTATATATGATGTGTTGTTATCCATGATGGTTGAGGGTGGAGGAGAGTACTGTGGTCTATGGCAGAGAATATGACGGTGTACGGACAGCCTATTTTTGCACATTTTCTATTATCAATTTTTTCACTAACCAATAAAGCTTAAAGCTTAATGAGCTTTTCATATTCGACCATGCTCTATTTGCCGCATATTCGGAAGCGTTCTTGCGTCTTCCTTCCATCCAAAAATATATCTTATATTATCAATTTTATCGTGAAGTCGAACTGAGCTTTCATCCTGTGCTTTGACAAATTTAAACATAATCTTATGCTGAAGCGGAAGACGAAGTCCAAGAGGCAATGAGGTATCGGAATAATTACGAATGGTCGGCGTAAAGGGGAGAGCTATTTATAAGAGGAAACGTTTTCGCAGCAATGTAGCTGACGCAACTCTAACGGAAACAGCAGAAGCTATAACATCAGCAGCAGCAACACTGATAGTGGGTTAACTGATGCTTTTTGGCTTAGAGCGCTCGCAGAAGCCTTCTAGTATAGCTCCGAAAAGCCGTTTAGTTTGATCGAAAACCGTTCGTCTCGTGTTTCCGTGGGTGGGTATGCGTGATTGTGTCCTCCGTCCGATTGATATTTACGTCCGTTTTAGGGCGCTCTGCGAATTTTCGAATTTTCGTATTGTCACCTTTAGTGTGTTATCGCGGTTTCGATCCAAATTTATAGCAATTCGATTCTAGTCGTTTCGATGCGATTCGATACGATCCGATTCGATTGAATTCAAAAGATTCGATGAGAATTTGAATTTTTTTTTTTTTTTGCATATTTTTTTAGTTCGATTTTGTTTTATTTCTATTCGTCATAAAATAATTTCGTTTAGCAATTTGTTCAGATTTTAGTGGAATTGTGAAAAAATTCACTTAAAACAAGTGCAAATAGAAATCATTCACTTTAGATGGGAAACCAGCAGTGATTGTTGAATAAACGAGCAAGTGTTAAATAATGTAAATGTTTACATAATTTGAATATTATCTGGAATAATGTGTAATACTCGTATAAAACGCATAAGAAAAACGCGAAATTGACTTAAGAGAACATTTTGAATAGATACCCATTGAGAGCTTAACGCAAATTGATGAAGTTGATTTGATTAAAAAGCCATCATTTAAAGAGGTATAGAGAATAAAAAATTATCTAAAACGATACATGCATGATATAAGTCCCCCCCAATGACAAATGTTACGTAATCGTTTAGTGTTTAAGACGACGATAAGGACTACGCTGATAGAGATGACGATGACTTTGACAACGACAGCAACTGCAACTTTGGTGACAATGTGCTGACTAAAATAAGAGTAGATGTAACAGCCTTACTGTTATAACAAGAGCATCTATAAGAACCTGAGACAATAACAATATTAAGGACAAGGACGAAAGGAAGACTATATAGACTAAGGCATTCAGACTTAGGATAATAAAAGTCAGAGTAGCTATCAACTATAGTTAAAAGTATGAAGAAAATGTTAACGTTAAAGACGGTGACTTTTTGAATGACACTTAATTCTAGAAAAAGGATGAAAGTTTTCTGATCGATAGATATAACTTTGATTTTTTTTTTTTTGTACTTTAACGTTTTTCGTAATTGTTTACTTTGACTTTACACTATTAAGCATTATTGCCACTATTGTTACTAACATTGCTGCTACTCTTGTTACTACAATTACTATCCTTCCGCTATGGTTGTTCAAATTATTTACATTCTTTTAAAAATCTTAAAATTCTTCGAAATTATATTAATAATAAAATTAACACAACATTCTACAAAGGATTTAATCGTTCATAGACAAAACCTCAAGATTTAAATGAATTTTACAGAAGAAAGTACTCTTATTCAATTCCATGATTAAATATTTTCTAAATTAAATAAATGGTATATGGTATAAATACTTTCTAAATTAATTCTATTTTTAATCTTATACCTTCAATATGCTAACATTTCATAATAATTTAACTAAATTTTCTGTGTCATATATACTCGTATAAATACACTCTTGTACCGTAGGAATATATGTATATTGGCTTTGTATATTTTTAATTAAAAAATATTAAAAAGTAAAAATCAACTGAATTTTTTTCAATATTTAATTAAAAAATTTACAAAAAAAGAAATATGTTTGAAAATTTTTTTTTGGTGTTTTTTTATCTGTACTTAATGATAAGAGATTTTGAGTATAATTAATTTTCATCGGATTTATTATATTTTGAGGTTTTGAATTAAAGCAAAATGAAAGAACCTTTTATAATCATTAAAAAAAATGGAAACCATAAAAAAAAAATAAATACGATAATTTTATTAAAAGCGTTAATTTTCTTTGAAATTCTTCTGTAACCTTATTGTAACGAAGACAAATAAGCGATACTAATGAATATGAATTTAAATTTTTTTATTTAAATTGTTTGAGTTTTAAATAAAAATAAAATTTGAGTAAAAAAAATCTTGTAATTTAAAAATCTTAATAAAATGTAAAATAATAATTTGGAAGAACCACGCCTTTTTAGGATTATCGGTTGGTTCAGTTCTTTTTCAACGATTTATTAATCAAGAGATTTTAGGACAGACATTTTTTTCCAAAAACTACCATTTTAAAAAAAATTAAAATATTTTTTTTTATCATAATTTTTCTTAAAATTATCTTTTTTAAATTGTCGAATTTATTTCTCAGTAATAACTAAAAAGAAAAGTATTTCATTTAATTATATTGTAATAAAAAGAAAATAATTTTTATAAAATACTTTAATCTACAAATATAAATTTTTTATTTAAATAATTGTTTTTTTTATATAATACAATAAAATAATTTATCTACTATTATTAATTATTTATTTTACAACCATAAATATTAAAAGCTTTATTAAAAAAAATATATTTTATTGTATTTTATAATATCTTAAACCATTTTGCTGCCTTTAAAAAAGGAACCAAGTTGGCAAAATTGGATTCAATTTTCTAAAATTTTCACATAACTAATTCTCAAAAAAAAAGATTTTATACAAAAAGGATATTTTTCTATAAATAAATATAATTTTTCGATTATTATTAAATAAAATGATATGGAAATTTTTACAAAATAAAAATTGTAAAAAAAATTCTATTATTATCATATCAACGTCAGAGATTAAATTCAGTTTCTAAAGTGGTGTCATAGAGGATATAAAGGACTAAAATATATGCTTCATAATTTTACATAAAAGATTTGATTTTATGTAAAAAAAAAAACATTTTTAGTTTTCTAAATAATTCAGATGGCATTTAATGGTCATCTGAATTATTTAGAAAACTAAAATGTTTTTGCTAAAATTTAAAAGTGAATTTTAGCTATTTACCAGGTGGTAAATTGCACCAATTCAATTAAAATTTAAATAGTGTATGGAGAGCAGTTTTCATTAACAAATACAGTTGCTATACGTACGATCTTATATGAGCGTTTTGGATAATTCTTGCGTTCATAATAGAAGGGTTTCGAACCAAGTGTGGGTGGAAATAAATGCTTTGTAATGTTCCCGAATAAAAATGATAAGTACAAAAAGTATTTAAAAAGTATTTTTCTCTAATGTATAAAATTATAATTGCACAGATTTTGTAAAATTTGTCATTTCTCTTAAAATATTTGCCAGCATTTAAGAAAATATTTTTCATTCTTATTATAGTCTTATCGTCGTACAATACAATTACACAAACGACATAAAAAACTTTTCTAAAGACAACAACAAAAAAGAAGAAAATGTAAGAGGCTAAAAATTAAGTAGAATCATCCCTTTTTGATTTTAAGTAGAGAGAATGGTGTTATTCAACCCACAATAAAATTGATCAAGGAAATTATTATTCTAATTATTACTGTTTGGTTGGTATGTATACAAAAATGACTTTATATGATCGAATTTAGCAAAATTTTCGCATTAAAATGCTGAAAGAATTCTCGTTTTAATGGGGATGAATTAGGTAGGCTGTAGACGCTATCACAAAGCAGAGTGCGAATAGGTTGGTCTGAGTGGGGGTTAGCTAAAGGCGGTTGAGGCAATATTTAAATGGAATTTAAAGACCAAGACCAATTATGTAGGTGATTTCAATTTTAATGAGATTTTTGTGCCTAATCCTTGGAGAGTTAGCCACCTTCGATGTTGAATGGCGTTATTTGTACAAATTCTTATATCATGTTGGTCTTTTCTCTTTTCCGACAATATTCCATTTTATAAACCATTCTGAAAATTATTTTCTTCCCTATTTAATTTTCTGTCAACAATGGGGTGTTGTCATAATTTTTTCAATGCTCTTTTTTTAAAAAAAAATATTTTTCCCTGTTTGCATACATTTAGATTTTATAATTGTTTTCAATGAATTTTTTATATAAAAAAAAAGTTTATTCCACTTGAAACACTTTCAAATAAAGAAAAATGTACTATTTATGTGTAGGTACAAATAATTTTTACACAGATAAAATTTTTAAAATTTTATAATTTTACTAGTACATAAACTATTAAGGATAACTTCTTGTAGGAACGAAGAAAAATATCAAAAAATTCATATAATATTATAATATTTATTATTTTCACTTCTGTAAAATTGACACAAAATCTATGATAAATAAAAATTATTTTAGTCTCAAAATGAAATTATAAAATCATTAAAAGAATATTTTGTAATATTTATTAAATGTTGTAAAAATTTTATTATTATTTTATTGGAAAGAAGTTGGGTTGAAAATAAAAATAAAATATTATTCACTTTGCGCTTTAGAAAGTTCTGTTAAATAAAATATCCTTAAAATTTAATTTTTGTATAATATTTTTAATTTTATTTGTATTATTTTAATTTTACCATTAAATAATTTTTGATCAGACGAATTTTTGCAGGACTCGATCCTTTTGAGGTTATGTTTTGTGAGCTGATCGTAATATTTTTGATTTAAATTCGGCCATTACTTGACAAACGTTGATCTTTAAATGCTTTTAAGTTTAAGGATTATTTGCGTAAATAAATTTTGTAGGATCGCGTAGCTAATTATGGTGGCATTTTGTTGAAATCATATATAGTCTAGAGTAAAGTCTTCAAGTTCAGGACAAAAATTCGGTAACTGTCTCCCCTTCTCCATTTACAAACGAAATATAAACTTTTTGACGTATCCACCAAATTAAAAAATAACATCATTTTTGAGAAATTAGTATCTAAAACCTATTGTTCCTGCACCTAATCGTTGTATCTTCTGCGAATTTTATAATCATTAAATATTAATTAATTAAAAAAAGCAAACTTAAATTTAAATAATTTTTATCTAAAATATTATATATGTAAAAAAAAACCAAACTAATTAATAATTGAGCGGTACTTTTTATAGTATAAAATGGATAGTTCTACATAATATTAGGCATAGTAAAAAATGAAAAATTAAAGTTATAAAAAAGAATATATTTTAATACAAAATATTACTAGTAAAAACTAAATTTTTAATTCAAGGAGTTTCTAATTTTTAAAAATTGATTTAATAAAGTGCAATGGAATAACAAATAAAAAATTTACTAATTATGTAATTATTATAAAAAAGGAATTTATAACATTTTTACCAATAAAATTCAGACTGGATAATTTTGATTTTTATAAATTTATAAATAATAAACATACATATATTATATAGTACGGTGTCCTTATACAATATTAACAATAAATGCACATTTAAAGAATATTGTTCTTATATTAAGGGGAAAATGAACAAATTTTTTTTAACGAAAACAAGCTGTCCTGCCTACTTTGGGTAGAACTGCCTTGACCGAAACAATAAAAGTATTCACTAAAGACACACTTCGTTTATAAATACGCTTGTTTATATTAAAAAAAATCATTTTATTTATAAATAATATTGACCCAGATTTGATTATTTCAACACCAATGGAAAAACATCCCTTTTATTTTGTTAATATTGAAAATTGATATTTTTAAAAAGATATTCTCTGTTGTTTTTTTTTGTTAAATATGAAACACGTTTAGTTCTTTCTATATTGGAGAGAGAAAATTTTAAAGATTTTTCTTTAAATAAGATTTTAAATTTAAAAAAAAAAAACATATTTATTTTAAAAAAATTAAAAAACTATACAGCAATTTCTGATGAAACTTTTAAAGTTGAAAAAAACAGAGAAAATTTGCAAAATAAATAGTAAAATTATTGAATTTTAATATAAAATATTTTTTAATCTTAATCAATATTTAAAATATGGTATGGCTTATTTGGAATAAAATTGGAGTAAATCACGAAAAGTTTAATGATCCAACAAATTTAACGAAACAAAAATGAACAAGAAATCAAAATTCTATTCTGTTTCAGTGAAATATTTCGAAATAAATATAAATAATGATTTTAAAAGCCCAAGAGACGATGGTATATATAACTTTGCAAATGGAAATAAATTTATAATATAACGGAAAAGGAGGATTCTCAGGACTGGTTCAACCATACTAAAAAGTCATTAAATATAAGAAAAAAAATAATAATTTGTATGGGAAATTAACAATTTGTCAAAATTGATTAAAAAGCTATTTTTGTCCTTTTTATTATATATGTGGGGCATCTACAACATTTTAAAAATACTAACTTATTATAAGAAAGACTACCAAATAAAACTGCTTACTTTTGATAGTTTCTTTTGCACTTAAATTGAAATTTTTTTTTTTAAAACGGAAATGTTTTAAAGGTAAGGATTTCTGTTAAAATTTTCAGAAAATTGTACACAGTTGATTAAATAATTGAATAGTTTTTACTTCGTTAGAGGTTTTACTATAATTTTTGTAACAAGTTTATTCCATTTGAAATTAATTATTTATTTCCTAATGTATTTTAATAATATTCTGTCTAAATATATTTTTTGTTAAATATTTTCATATTTTATATTCTATTTATAAAAGTTTCTATAAATAAAGTGTTATCTTTTTCATGAAATAATTATATTGCTTAGATTCTGCCAATTATCAAGATCGTTGACATGAGACTTATTGTAGCACTTAATCCTTTCGAGGTAATTTTTGATGAGTTTTTCAAATATTTGGTGCTATAATTCGGTTATTACTTGAAATACGAGGTCTGCGAAATTTGTGTTTTTTTTCAAAAATTATTTATTTATTCATGAATATCTATTTTGTTCCCTTCAAAGTAATCCCCACCAGAAGCACTTCAAAAAATCATTTTTTATGATATTGTTCAGCTCCTCCTTTGATGCCGTCTTTATCTCCTCAATCGTAGCGGAGCGTCGTCCTTTCATGGTGCTCTTCAGTTCAGGTGCAAAAGCCAATTTTTGTTTCTGGTGGATTGCTTCACGCAAATTGCGCATAACTTGCGGGTAATATTCCCTATTGACCGTTTTACCCTGGGGCAAGAACTCATGATGCACCACGCCTCTGCAATCGAAGAAAACTGTAAGCAAAACCTTCACATTCGACCAAACTTGCCGCGCTTTTTTCGGTTTTGGCTCGTGCGGCAGCTTCTATTGGGTTCATTGGGCTTTGGTTTTCACGTCATAACCATAAACCCATGATTCGTGACCAATTATGACCCTCTGTAGCAAATTTAGGTCGTCGCGGACAGAGTCCAACAGCTTCTTAGCAATGTTAATGCGATGCTGTTTTTAGTCGAAATTGAGCAATTTTGGTACGAATTCGCGGCGACCCGTCTCACGAACAAATCATTGGTAAAAATAAATGGCACAACTCAATCGATATGTTTAAGTTCTCAGCAACTTCTCTAACTGTGATTTGACGATTGGCCAATACTATTTTCTTCACTTCATCAATATTTTCGTCTGTTGTTGACGTGCTCGGGCGTCCCTATGAGAACATTTTGTACCAGCGATTAATGTCGCTTCGGTCCAAGCTAGCTTCACCATATGCCACAGTCAACATTCGGAATGCCTCCGCGTAATTAATTTTGTTTTTCACACAAAATTTGATGCAGATTCTTTGATCCATTTTTTGGAATGGCCAAAAATCGAAGACGAGCCAAAACACGTGCAAGCAAAGCAGCTGTCAAAAATTAAATGAACATTCAAAATGGCCGAACTTGTCAGCATAAGTGAGGGATATGAGTACCAACATAGAGCCACAAAAAATCAAAAATCGAATATACGTAACCCACGGAAATTCAAAATTCGCGATACTTTTAGAACAGACCTCGTATGTTGGTTGTAATATGCTCTTAAGTTTTAGTATTATTTTTTCGAGAAAAATCAAATTGCATAATCTTAGAGACCAATTGACTTTACCAAATCTCAAAATTACGCATCTTTTAAACTCTTTATATAATTTGTCTTGTTTTATGGCTTGTTCAAAGTAAAATCTTCAAGTTAAGTCTTCAAGTTTATTGACAGAAACTGTCTCCCGTTCCAAGGTCATTGACACCCTCAAAACAAAATGTGCGGCAACACTTTTATACAGTGTATTTATAAAATGAAAGAAAAGAAAAAAATTATAAAAAATTAATACTTTTGATTTAATTTACAATGATATTTGATAGTTATTTGGGGATTTTCAAAGCCTCATATATGACATTTTTAGTTATCGACACATGCTTCGAGTGAAGAAATGAGTCTTTTCAGTGATACAAATTCGCACCCTAAGTTTGTTGTTCCAATACTATTGGATTGTTCAGAAAGTAATTTCGTTTTTTTTTCTATAAAAATGAAAGAAGATTTTCTTATACTTTATTCTCGCCTTTTTCTTTAAGTGAATCATTCAATTTATCCAACACTTCAGAATTGATCGTTGTGTTGCTCGGAAAAAGCTCAAAATAAACGATTCCTTTGAAATCCCACCGAATAGATAGCATAACCTTTTTTTGATGAATATTGGTTTTCAAAGTGCTTTGCACCGGTTCATCTTTTCTACTCCAGGATATTTTGCACTTAACATTGTTGTAGACAACCAATTTCTCGTCCCCAGTGATGATACGCTACAAAAATTAATTAAATCACAAACGTCAATGCGATAGCACAAACGTCAATGCGATAGCACAAAAAAAGATGAAGAACCCATATGTCGAGCTTTGAAATTAAACCAAGCCTTTTCAAATGATCATTAATTGTCGAATTTGATAAATTAAATATCTCAGCGATCTCACGAGTTGTTATTCACCGGTTAATGCTTTTATTGTGTCTTCATTAGCTTCAACTGGCCTTCCAGAACGTGGTGCATCTTCGAAGATCAAAATTGCCGGGTCGAAATTTTGCAAACTAGTTTTGGAACTGGCGCTTACTTAATATATCATACATCAGATAATTTTTTTCTTGCTTGAACCATATTTTTATCTTTGCTATAGTAAAAAAGTAAAATATGCCAAAAATGCTGTTTTTCACTTTCCATATTTAAAAGGGTATCAACCAAAAACTACTATGCAGAATCAATCCATTTTTTTTACAAGCAAGCCTTGCTATGTCAACTGTCAAAATACATATGATTATGCGGCTTAATAGTGAAGTTGGTTATGAAAAAATACAATTAAGTCCTCTGTTGGGAAAAAACGAAATTACTTTATTACATTGAATAAATCAATATTTAATCTAAATAAATATTATCTTCAATAGAATTTATTTGCAACATAATATGTATAATCTTTCATATAGTTTTGATAAAAAATAAATTATCTCTTTTAGGAGAAATTCAAAATTTTTGTGATCAATTACACAATCTTCTAGAGCTTTCAGGTGAATGTGAAGAATTTTTTAAGATTTAAATCGAATGTTCATAAATCATTATTATTTATCATATAAATTTACCTTTTGTGAATAAAAGTGTTTTAAAATTTTTTTTTCTTCTTATAAATCTATTATTAAATTTCTATTAAAAAAAAAAACAAACAAAAAATTTGCTTATATTCTAAGTAATTTACTTTAAATTATTCAAAGAAGAGAAGAAAATCTTCCAAAATAAGTTGAATAACCAAATCAAAAGTATTAATTTTTTATAATTTTTTCTTTTCTTTCATTTTATAAATACACTGTATAAAAATTCTATTCAGAGAAAATTTTCTTCTTAACAAAGATATTTACCTTATTCTATGAAGACTAATGTTCACGGTTGATTGTAAGATATTCATTTCATCCCTTGAACCTTTTCAATTTTTCTTCTAGATATTAAAAAAAAAAAAAAAACCACATTTGGTTTTTTTTTCTTCATAGGAAAATATATCAAGAATCGTCTGTTTTATACGTATATCTTCTTGATGATTCTTCCTTGCAAATCAAGTTTTTGGAAATCTTATCTGAACGCTTCGAAAAAAAAAACTCATAAAATATTCTTGTACATTATCCTTATTTGAATAATCTTATGATTTTTGTATAATTTTTTTCTATGAATATTATTTAAAAGAATATAGACAGCTATACGAGTATATGTATGTAAATATTTTTCAATTTGTGGTTATTTAAGGATGAAAATGGAAATTTACTTTAAAATTTCATATTGGAGTTGGATGAAAGTTTTATTTGTTGTTTCCTTTATTTTATGATCATTGGTCGTTATTAGTTTTATGCTTTTAAATATTTTAAATACTTTTAGATCTTTTTCTAAAAGCTTCCTTTTAGTGGTGTATACCGAGAAATATTGGATCATCGAATAAATGTTAATAAAACGAATTATTGACTATCATTTCTTTCAGTTTTGAATAAGTATTTAGAGTTTCTTAAAAATAAACATGAAATATTTTTATGTCATTTAATATATAAGTGGACAAATTGATGTTTTTTTTTTTTTTTTTTTTTTTTTATTTGACAGGTTTTCATTTCTATGTTACAACACATAGACATGAGAACACAGTCACTCCTATGGAGCATATAGCGGCACTAGAGCCTCTGTGAACTCTCTCCATCTGCTTCTGTCTTGAGCGAGCCTTTTTACTTCCGACCATGATTTGCCAGTTTGTTGGTGTTCGCGCTCGACTGATCTTCTCCAAGTGGTCCTTGGACGTCCTCTGCTGCGATTGCCCTGTGGGTTCCAATCTAGTGCCATCCTTGCTATGTCCGTAGGTGGTTTTCGCAAGGTGTGGCCAATCCAACTCCATTTCCTGCGTTTGATGTTATCTAGCAGGGGTATTTGCTTCGTGAGAAGAAGCAGCTCATCGTTCGTTATCCAGTTCGGCCAGAAGATCTTGCTTATGCGCCTCAAGCATCTGTTCACAAATGCCTGTGCCTTGCGAGTCGTGCTGACTGTTACTTTCCATGTTTCGCAGCCGTACAGCAGGACTGGCTTGACGTTTGAGTTGAATAATCGAAGTTTGAGTGCTATGGATAGATGATTGGAACGCCATACGTTCCCAAGTGAGGTGTACGCTTGTCGCGCCTTGTTGATGCGCGTTTGGATGTCTATTTCAGTTCCACCATCCTTGCTGAGCATGCTGCCAAGGTAACAGAACTTTTCGACATCTTCGACTTGGGTACCGTGTAGCATCAAGGGTCTCTCGCAGGTTGCGCCGACACGCATCAATTTGGTCTTTTTGATGTTGATTCTCATCCCAACTTTTTCTGCGTTGGAGGCCAGTGCATTCAGTTTCTCCTGAATGCCGTTGAAGGTGTGGGACATGAGGCATATGTCGTCGGCGTAGTCCAGGTCGTGGAGCTTCTCACGCAGTGTCCACTGTATACCGTTGCTGGCTGTGCTGTTCGTGCGTTGAAGAACTTGGTCTAGGACGATTATGAAGAGGATAGGCGAGATTATGCAACCCTGCCTGACTCCTCTCGAGATGTTGAATGTATCGCTGTTTCCTCCTTTGAGACGCACTCTACACGGGGCCTCGCGGTATAGTTCTCGGATTAGATCGATTAT
Organism: Atherix ibis; assembly: GCA_958298945.1. NCBI lineage: Eukaryota > Metazoa > Arthropoda > Insecta > Diptera > Athericidae > Atherix > Atherix ibis. The sequence continues at coordinate 118,571,727 of OY282606.1, forward strand.
GGCCTGCGGGATGCCTAGTTCAGCCAGAGCACTCCAGATGGCGTCGCGAGAAATCATGTCGAAGGCTCTTTCGAAGTCAACGAAGAGAAGATAGAGCGGGCTGTTCCATTCGTTCGACTGTTTGATGTTTAATGAAAATTAAAAATTTATATGATGCGAGTTATGATATTTTTTTGAGCCTTTTTAGGACTTATTTGTAAAAAATAAGTACTTTATAAAAAAATTCGTGACAGGTTCTTACTTTTCATAAAGACTTATGTTTCCACAAGACTCGTTGTAAGCCAATCTCACGAATTTACCAATCATAACAAAAAATTTGATAGGTCCATATTTCTGCTGTTTAATTTTCCGTAATAGGGACTACGAACACAGTATGATAAGTCAGTGATAAATGCAACAAACAATTCATTTATGCAATAAAAATTGATTTATTTTGTAACATAATCTTTATTTGGCTTATTCAAAAATATTCAAACTTATTTATACCATCTGTGTAGTTCGATTTATCAAACTTTACAAAATAGACCTCAGCTTCAACTTTAACTTCAAAATTGGACACAAATTTCCTTCTACCAAACCATGTGATCAAGTTTGGAAATAGGAAAAAATCGCAGGTAGCCAAATCTGAAGAAAACGGTAGATAAGAAATTATTTTATAACGTAATTCTACTAATTTTTATATTGCAATAGCCCATAACTATTGTCTTTGCAAAATACGGTCGTTTTTGCTTGATTTCATTATTTTCCTGCTCTGGTAATTCTATTTAATACTATCATATTATTGTTTTCACTTTTTTAAGATAGTCGATAAAGATTATACCAAGTGCATCTTAGAAATCCGTAGCAATATCATTTTCGGGCGATAGAACAGTTTTTGACTCTTTTGATGCACGTTTCTAGTATATAATAGTGAATCCATGTTTCATTTATATTTCTGAAGTGGTGTAAATATTCATTTGGATTACGATTAAAAATGCTCAAACACTCCACTAAAGCAAGTTTACACGAATACGTTTTTTGTACGGTATCTTGTCGATAGCTGCAAGGGTGGGTCCTATACATTTTTGACATATTTACTATCTTACACACTTCCACTCGGGGATCTTCTAAAATGATTTTATGAATTTTATTAATCATTTCTTCAGTGATAACCTAAATTGTATAGTCTGGGGGCTAAGTATCACTTGTGCTCATAGTAAACACTTCTGAATCATTCGTAAAAAGTCTCGATAATGCTTTTTTAGATTGGTTTTGTTTTCAGTTTTATTTTTTTCTTTAAAAAGTATTCTTTTATTAGGAATACTTTTTTCCATATTAATAAAAAACCACACACCTTATCTATTTTTAATGACTGCCAAAATCAAACTAATAAACGGTTATTTATAAAATTTTATATGCCATCATTTTTGAGTTACACAGATGATAAAAAAATATCATTTTGCTGATAACAACTTCATCTTTTGCATTTATCATTGACTTTTCATAATGCCTTTATATAAGGAACTAATGTACAAGCTATATGGAAGGGTATACCGCAGTATTGTCGCATCAGTTTCTGTAATATCTATCTCATTACTTTCCTGTACTGGTAGGAATTTATTAAGAATATTTTTCCTAAATGAAATTCATAATTTTTATCAGAATAAATTTTCAATAAATTTCAGTTCAAAATTCAATCATATAAAAATTGATAAGAAAGCAATCTGAATTTTTTTCAAAGTAAATACAATATTAAATAAAGCTTACAATTACGAATATACAAAGTTTATTGATGATTGTTTTAATAAAATAAACAAACAAACAAAAAATCGTAATAATAATCAATAGAATCTTAATAATTATTAGTATGTGTATGATCAAAGAGGGAATGCATAAAAAAGAAAAAATTTCATAAAATATTGAGAAGGAATTTTTTCTCTACACTTTTACTGGTTGAGTTCATAATGTTTAAATTGTGTGGGATTACCTCCATCAACTCCACTTAAACATAATTTCATGGTTCGGTGTACTTTTCTCCTATTGTGGTTGATTTCTCATTTCAAAAGCAGACACACACGAATAGATGTTTATCTATAATTTTTTTTTCCTTCCAATTCGTATATACTCAAAATATACATAATTTACTATTGTACACAAAAAGCAGGAAAAGTAACGTGGTAACAAGGGAGCACAGGGGTCGAAAAGATAATATCGGATAAATTAGTGGGAAAACTGAAAATTCAGGAAAAAAACATCCCCATCGACAATGGGAAATTATATGTTTTTATATGGGGCGCGTGAATATGTGAATATTTTCATGCCATCTATTGTGAATGCCCATAATCGAGTATCTATTTATTTGTGATTTATTATTGAAAATTTCAGTACGAATTACATATACAAAAAAAAAAAAAAATGTTGTGATATCAAAAATCAAAAACAAAATCCAAAGAGTAGAATAGAATGGAAACGGATTATATGTGATAATATTGTATATAAAAAGAATCCTATGTAATGGATCCCGTATGTTTGTTGTGTAAACTTAGAACTTAGAAAGAAACTTTGGTGTCGCTAATTAATTGCTCATGGGAACCCGAACACGTCTCAAAATGTAAATGAACTCTAATACAAAGAAATATAATTGTGTAATGTGCATGTAATTGTTTATAGCTCGTTTACCTTCATTCCAAAACAATATTATTATTATAACAGGTGCGGAAGATGAAATTATTATACTAATAATTAAAAACTACATAAAACCAACGATCTATGACAGTTTACGATTTCCCAAATTATGGCTGAACTTATTTTATGGTCATTAGCTGGTGTTATTAAGCAGAGAAAATAAATTACAAATAGAGTCCAAAACTTCGCGCTAAAACTTCTTCATAAGTGACTAACTAAAAAGGATACGATAATAGTTCAAGGATTTGCGGATTAACACTTTCCTAGCAAGGTAAGTACAAAGAGTTTTATCATTAATTAATTATTGTAAATGCATTTAAAGCATTGAAAAATACTCTTAACCGATTATCATATAAGTATGGATAATATAGCTATCAAAGGATAATTATAAGACTTGATTTAATCCCTTTTATAATTCGAAACAAGAAAATTGAGTTGGCTGAAGCTTGCAGATATCTAAATAGTTTGAAAGTTTTAAATCTCTTTCAATTTTGCAAATATAATTGAGGTAATATTTTATGATGTGGAACGTCTTGTGACTAAACTGACTATCAAAAGATATGAAGAATATTTTCTTTCTTAAAAACTAAATTGAAATTTAGTTCAAAATGTAAAAAAAATATTTGCTGTTGGAAAATTCTTTATTTTTGTGAATTTCTATATTCATTGTTAAAGTAAAATTACTACAATATAAGTATTAATTTAAAAAAATTTCATAATGATTAATTTATAATTTTAAAATAATTGTCGTCGATATATTACTAATTTTATTGCAGTCTAAAAATTTCAAAAAACTATTCCTGTTTTTTTAGTTCCGAATTGAAATCTTTACTAAATATAATATTATAAATCGTTTCATAAAATAATTTATTTTTAATTATTAAAACAAAAATTAAACATGTTCATAAAAGTCTCATAATTGATTAATCGGATTTTAATTTATCAGTAATTGTGTATATAAATTTAAGTGTAAGTTAAAAAATATACTTCAAATAAATAAGGAAATTTTGTTTTTAATATATTGATTTTCGATTTTTTGTGGCGTTATGTTGGTACTCATGACTCTCATTTATGTCGATAAATTTGGCCACTTTGAATTTTCAGTTAATTTTTGACAGCCGCGTTGCTTGCACGTGTTTTGGCTCGTCTTCGATTTTTGCCCATTCCAAAAATGGATCAAAGAATCTTTTTCGGGAACAAGCAAAAGTCACAGGGGCCCAGATCTGGGGAATACGATGGCTGCGGACTTATTAGTATGTTCTTTCTGGCCAAAAATTCGCGCACAAGCAACGATGCGTGCGTAGGGGCGTTATCATTGTGCGAAAGCCAATTTTTGTTCTTCCATAGGGGAGAGTTTCTGGCGGATTACTTCGCGCAACTTTTCGTATTACTTGCAGGTAATAATCCTTATTGACCGTTCTACCCTATGGAAAGAACTCATGATGCACCACGCCCCTGCAATTGAAGAAAACTGTAAGCAAAACCTTTACATTCGACTGTGCTTGGGGCACTTTTTCCGGTTTTGACTCGTGCGGCAGCTTCCATTGAGAAGATTGACGATAAACCCATGATTCGTAACTGATGACGAATCATGGGTTTATCGTCATAACGATAAACCCATGATTCGTCATCAGTTATGACCCCCTGGAGCAAATTTAGGTCGTCGCGGACAGACTCCAACAGCTCCTTAGCAATGTTAATGCGATGCTGTTTTTGGTCAAAAATGGGCAAAAATCGAAGACGAACCAAAACACGTGCAAGCAAGCAGCTGTCAAAAATTAACTAAAAATTCAAAATGGTCAAACTTGTCGGCATAAATGAGAGACATGAGTACCAAAATAACGCTACCGAAAATCGGATATATGTAACCCGCGGAAATTCAAAATTCGCGATACTTTTTGAACAGACCTCGTATTTTAGGATAAATGAATGTGTTCAAATAAATTTAGAAATAAAACTTCATATTTATTTTCGTCAAGAATAAAACTTTTTATACAGATCTACTAATTTGTACTTACTTGTTCGTAAACTATTTAAAATTGAATAAAACTACACTTAAACGTTCACCTATCGATAAGTATCTAAATGTCAACAATAAGCATAACAAAAGTATGCAAGTAATTCGGTATGTTACCAGTTCATGAAGAATTGGATATTTTAAAACTCTCCGATAGTCTACAATATTTAGGCCCTTGATATTTGATTGATATTTATAAAATAAATAATAAACCAGAAGGTTGGAAAATAATAATTATATTTATTACCAGAAAATTGGAAAAAAAACATAAGTTTAAATTTTAAATGAGTTAAAATGGATATTAATTATGCATTTGGAATTCAAAAAATTTCTATTACGAAAACTAGATGTCAGTGGGTGTCATGTCTACATAAAAAAATATCAATATAAATGTATGCAAGCAGTACGATTTTTCGTCGCTCTTCCTATAATTCAGATAGAAAATTGCATATTTAGTTTGGGTGTCCGAGACCCGAAAAATATGGCCGATTTGCCTTCGGGAAATCGAATCGATGATTGCGCCCAAAATCAGGGTAATCCATCTTGAATGCATACTTCAGGGTTGATCTCCCTTCCATTTTACAGAATAGGCCCTGACATCTGGTGTTGGACTCGATAGGATTGTGTTGTTAATTCAATGGACTAGCTAGGGATACAGCCTAAGTTATAGGCATTTCGGTAATTATCGCGTTTTTTGTCAATAATCACCATCGATTATCTTGAGTGGAGAGTATGATCATTAGGCTTAGGTGTCTCTTAAGGACATCCTATAGAGTGGGATATGTAAAGTTGTGAGAGTTTGACTTAGAAAAAGTTCCAACAAATCTAAGGGGAAGATTACGATTATGAGCATAAATTTTTGTGTGTCATAAAGTATTTTTGTGCGTCAAGAAGGAAGAGAAGACAAGCACGCTCTGGAGGGATGTGTAACACATAAAACTCTTCAAAATTTACAACGACGGAGGGCTCTTATCAGGGCAGACCATCGATTAAAAAGTTTTCATAAATAAGTCCTTGAAGAGTACAGAAAATAACTATTTGCTCCAGATTGGAAGTTGCAAACACTTGAATAAAAGTGCCCTATCACACGACCATCTTCATCAACGAGTTTTTTTTCTCCAGAAAAACCAAATTCTGTGGTTCGTCAGCCCTCCTATTCATCTGTGCAAAGGCCGTATATCCTCCCCCCCCCCCCCCCCCCCCAAAAAAATAAAATAAAACCACTTGAAAGGACGTCATCTTGGTACTATCGATAAAATCCAAGGTAGTTTAACCGATTATCAGAAAGCGATTCTGCCTCTTCCCATGCTTCTAAAGGGAGCTACTTTGAAGGGTAAAACAATCTAATATATAAAAGTCAAAATATGTATGTTCGTTCGTTCGTTTGTCCACAATTCTTCTCTACGTCACTACAATACTTTTCTGAAATACCAGGCGCTCATACAAAATTCAAAACCGTGTTCTCTTTTCTACGCTGTCTTTTCTCCGCAGCCCTCACCTTATTCCTCATTGCGGGACCGTGTCGTGCCCGTGTCGTGATAGCCTTAGAAGAGTAGAGTAGTATAAGTATTAGAAATGTGTCATGGTTGAGTAAACAAATGGCTGGATCTAAGGCTGTGGAAGTAAGCGCTGGGTACGTGATGATTTTGTTTCTGATTTTCTGACTTTTTTATGAATGCCTGGTACTTCAGAAATGAAAATGAACTTCTAGAAAATTTAAGGAAACTCTGGAAAATTGGAAAATATGAAAATCTTCTTAAATGTTTAATGAGAGTCCAGAAACTTCTAGAAAATTTAAGTAAACACAGGAAAATTCGAAAATATGAAAATCTTCTAGAATGCTTCTTGAAAGTCTGGAAACTTCTAGAAAATTTAAGGAAACTCTGGAAAATTCGAATATATTTAAGTCTTCTAAAATGCTTCATGAAATTCTGGAAACTTCTTGAAAGTTTAAGAAAACTCTAGAAAATTCGAATATTTTAAAAAATTGTATAAAAAGCCGCGAAGTGCCGAAAAATGTTCATTAGCAAATCGCAAGTTTTGAAATTGAAAGTGAAGTGAACCTTAATTTAAAATGTGTTCAAGACCAAAAACTTCCGAACAGCGTGAGCTGCGACTGGAAAGAGATCGTGTTAGAAAAGCTGTGAAAAGAGCTGCCGAGACAAGCCAACAGCGGGACATTCGGCTTGAAAAAAGCCGAATAAGAATGGCTGAAATTAGGACAACTGAGACAAGTGAACAGCGCCAAAGTCAGCTTGAAGAAAGCCGAATAAGAATGGCTGGAAATAGATCAGCTGAGACAAGTGAACAGCGCCAAAGTCGAAGGGACCCGGGCAACGTCGGGTACTGATCAGCTAGTAATAAATAAAAATAAAATAAAATTATTTTACAGAAGTTGATCCCATTGCTTTTCTCACACATCTTATAAAGTCGATTCGAATTAATATAATTTAAAGCCGTTCATTATGGTATTAACTCTGAGATTATGTCCTTTGTCATTATTACTCAACCTTTTATATTATATCATTGAGATGATATAAAATATAATGTTTTTCTCCATAAAAGGCAATTTCTTTAAAACTTCAAATATTTTTTTTTGTATGTATATAATAGTAGACGTGTATGTAATGGAGAATTTAGAAAAAGTTCTTAGATTAATAAGGTTTATATTGATAACAAATATTCGAAAAGTTGCAAGTATTCAATTAGTAGAACAAGAGAGTTGAGGTTGGGAAGAAATATCAAGTATACAGTAGATGATAGCTATACCCTAGATGGATGAAGTTGTGAACTTTCCAAAGTCAAACATACGTGACTGGTCCATAGAGCGCCAAGTTTGCCACACCGAAATTCCCATGTTGAACGTATGAATTGAAGAATCGAATCCCACTTTGGGATTCATGTTCGTTACAGTATCATTGTTGGGAATTTTGCAGGATTTCATCTAATACAGCTGTGATTTATGTGCAACTATTCTTTATATAAATAGACCCGAATCTACCCCAATCCAAAATAATGCCAGACTACCCCAACAAACTAGCGCAGCTCAATACAACTACAACAATGTATACTACCCTAGATGTACATACAAGTATGCTATGAGTAGTCATTATTTCAATAGAAAAGACAAACGGTTTACTCCAAAAAGGCCACAATCTAATGAGACAAGATATAGAATTTCTGTTTTTTTTGTCGTGAATTTTAATTAAATCTCTATCTCTCCCTCTCTCTCTCTCTACTACCCTGTAATTACACTTATTTACATGATAAGGTTTTATTTTTATGAATTAGTTTTGCCAAATACTTTCACTCTAAAAAGTAGCAAAAATTTAGAATAATATTATAAAATCAGAACACGAAATACGAGTGCAAAAGATAAGGATCAACTCGAATTTCATGGAGTCATACTACGATAAGGACACGCATTTTAAATAGGCGAAATTTCATGTCCTTCAAATAAGTGAATTTTTTCAAAATGAAAATATGATTTCTTATGATGAATCATAAAATATCATCATAATCAGTGAAGTATGGAAAAATTGTTGTCACATCTGCTTAGAACATTCGCTATCAATATCAGTGCTTAATAGAATTAATTTGTTTTTTTTTCTTATTTTTTTAATATAAGTAGGCAAATAATAACAGTTGTATTAGTTCATAAAATAAGCACAAAAACGGTCATGAAAATAAGAGAACTTTGCAAATGTTAATAGAATCTGTTTTGGAGTTTAGAGCCGCGAGTCTTCCGTGACATGATAATTGACTCGAAGCGTACCTTGTTAGAGAACTTCTCCGAAAGGTGGGTCCTTTTAATTGGTTATGTTTTGCATACACGCATCACAATCCCATCAAATGTGGGACATGCAACCACAGCTAGCCACTAACTATTTGTCTGTGCGAACTCGTTTCATTCGTAGTCTTCAGACTTAACGTTATCTTTTTGGCCATCTCAGTTTTACAGGTAGTTAGCCCCAAAATCCATAACCCCAAATATTATGCGATTACGTCACGACATTATACGAGGTGTGGACTTTTAATTTGCGACTGAACACACCCAAAAAAAAAAAGCTTCTTAGAAATAACAAATTTTATATCAAAAAATTCTGTTGCAAATACACATACTCGTAATATGGTATTAAAAATAAACAGTATTAACCGTAAATATCGAAAACTTATATATTTAGAGAGAGAGTATAGTATAAAAGATAAAATGAAATAAAGTTGATTTAAGTATGTGGTTTGTTGATGGGGTGGTAGGGGTTGGTTTGATTGGGGTTGTAGGTGGTGAGTATATTGGGTTTTATATGAATTTATATACCTTCGAAAAGAAGTCTGCCTTCATGTTCAGATTAGAATGAACGAGTTTTCGAAATTCCAGGATCACCAGAACATAAAATTGAGGAATAAAAAAGGACGAATCAAATAGAAATGAAGACAGTGTTGAAGAAAAGGAAGAATTATGGCTGTACATTTGGATACGATGGTCGAAGGTTAAGCTTCAGCATAAGCTCGTACGAGGATATTGAATAAGGAATATCGATTTTTGACTGAGGAAGACGTTGAACAACTAATATTCTTGATATTCTAAGCCTTTCGTATACTCGCACTACAAGTCTCCGAATGGAGAAGGCACAATCAGATTTCGAAGATTCTGGTGTTGTCTTTTGTCGTTAACTCGACTACTCGGCTCAGATTGGACATCTCGAAAGGTCGACGGATGCAAACGGGTGCGGTTTGGGTCAGATAGTGAAAGATGGTATGGCAAGAGTCATGCTGAGGCTAACACACTTGTTCCCAAGCAATTTGCGGCTTGATTTTGGTTCGGAATCACATATCGTAAATGGTTCAGGGCTATTCTTTCTGACGATTAACATAGATTATGGCTGTACATGGATTCGTACAAAGTACCTACACGATAGCTGTACATACTCGTACCATAGTAGGCATTTGTTGGCGTCTCAATCCCTACGAGTATATTGGCACTTCTTTCAACAGCACCTCATATTATATTATATTTAGATCGAAATCCAGCATACCATATGCAGGCTTAGGATGAACAGATAGAATTCCTGTGGCTTCAGAAGGAATGAAAAACTTTATGTACAAGTATCTGCAGAAATCCCATTGGGTCAGCAAGAATGGACGTACAATTTCTCCATGTTCTGGTTTTATTGTCTTTAGGTTCTTAGCTTCTCAATATATTTGGAGAAAGAGGTTGAACATATAGAAATGCGTATTTTCAAAAGTACTAAATCAATGTTCACGAGTGTCCCAATAAAATTTTGATTGAGTATTGGCGATGATATTACACAAGAATATTACCAAATAACACATAAATCGTACGATTTTAATGTTACCAAGGCGAAATGAACTTTTATTAATTTCTTTCAAGTTATTGAACCTATTGATTCTAAGGAAAAATTCATTTTCAAATGAAAAATTCAAAATGAACCTATACAAATAGAGATAAAATTTGCCCATAATTTCATTTTTGCCATTCTTCAAAAGGTAAAAAGTATTTTTTTTTCATCAAATGTCATAAGGTTATTTTGGGGCTTGTGAAACGTTTGAGGTTTTTGTCTTTATTTATTTTGGGCTCGTGAAAACTTTTGAGGAGATTATTGTTAACGTGAAAATATATATAATTATTAATTATCATATATTTATATTTATATTATGTTTACGTTTAACAAAATTATCTAATAAATAAGAATTATGAGCGTAGTGAATTTCTATGGATGAGTTTGTAATCAATAAAAATGAACGTGATAATTAAGGAGTTTTGAATTTGCACGTGGAAAGTTTCATAGCTGATTGCCGAAATCGATATTTCTCATCTTAATAATTTTTCAAGGACTAAATATAATATGTTTACCAGTGTATCAATTTCTGACAAAAATAATACAAAAAAAAAAAAATCCCCTTTTACCACACTCCATTATATAAACAATATTCTGCCTTATTCTTGGATTCAAATTGAAGATTAATAATTAATTTATGGCTTATAGTATTCACCAGATGCTAACAATATGATTTTTCTATTAGGAATACTAACAAAAAATTGAAAAATTCAAGTAAAAATACTAATCTATTCAGTTATTCTCATCATGTATGCATTTAAGTATAGATTGATTCTGAACGTCTTGTTTCTAGCACATTTTCATATAAGAAAATTTTTCGAAATCGAATTAGCCATAAATATAGGCTTATCCAATATGTACTTTGGAAAGTAAAGCTTATGAAAATATATGACAAAATTTTTATTTAAATATATTTCATAAACTATTGACATATTGTATAAAATATAACGATTTATTGCAGGATACGATCTCTTTCAGGTAAAATTTTGAATATTGATTTTTAAATGTTCTTCAATTAAAATATTATCTGAGTTAATACCAGATGTATAAGCTTAAATCCGCTGTTTTTTAGTCAAAAAAACACATGTTTTTTTTTCATAGAAAGCAAAAACAAATTTATTCAAAGTACTTGCCCTCACTAGCTACACATTTTTCTCATCTCTTGGGCAATTTGTGGATACCATACCAAAAAAATTCCTTCTCTTTCGAGGCAAACCACTCATCAAGCCATTTTTCGGACTTCTTCGTAAGAATCGAAGTGTTGCTCAGCGAGCTCGTGGCCCTTTGACGAAAACAGGTGGTGGTCGGAAGGGGTTAGGTCTGGAGAATATTCGGGGGGGGGGGGGGGTAGCACCTCCCAGTTGAGTGTCTCCAAATAGTTTCGGACCACTTTTAACGTGTGCGATGTTGCATTGTCGTGGAGAAAAATCAGCTTGTAATGTCTTTATTGATAATCCGTCCTTTTTCCATGCAGAGCACGGTGCAATTTGATCAGTTGTTGGTTGTAGCGGTGGGCATTGACAGTTTCATCAGGTTTTAATATTTCATAGTAGACGATACTCTACTGATCCCACCAAACGCACAGCATCCGTCTTCCGTCCGAAGCGATTTGGTCTTGGGGAAGATGTTGATGGTTGGCCGGGATCAACCCACCCATTCTTGCATTTAGGATTTTCGAAATATATCCACTTTTCATCGCCTATCACAATCCGATGCAGGAACAACTTTCTTTTTTGTCTGGCGAGCAAGATTTTGCATGTGTTTTGGAGTCGCTCCATCTGCCTATCGTTCAATTCATGCGATACCCATTTTCCGATTTTTCCAATCTTCCCCATGGCACGCAGACGTATGAAAATGGCTGGTTGAGTAACACCCAATTGCTCCGCAAGCAGTTTTTGTGATTGGGTATCATCTTCGTCCAAAAAAGCCTGTAATTGATGGTTCTCAACCTTCCTAGGCCGATTTTCAAGCTTCTTGTCCCACAAGTCAAAATTTCCGTATTTGAACAGACGAAACCAATCTCGGCATATTGTTTCCAATAAAACACTGTCACCATAGGCCTCCATAAGCATTCGATATGATTTGGTAGCCGATTTCTTTAAATTGAAGCAGAAAAGCAGAGCCTCCCGCATATGCTCTTATTTTGGCACAAAACTAAACATGATTACCAAAGGAAAAATGTATGTTGTTGTACGAAGTTGCTGACAACGTGCACTGATTAATGCTGACAGATTTCAAACTCATAAAAAAGAGAATGGCGTGACCATGGTAGCTTAATATGCTTACTCACGCCATCTATGACCCAACAGCGGATTTAAGCTTATACACTTAGTATATTTTTTTTAAATATACTTGCAAAAAAAAATCAAGTCACATAATTTTCCAAACTAATTAAGTGACTTGAAAACTTTTCGCATAATAAAATTTAAATTTGTCATGTCTTGTTTTTTCAACATCAAATATGGTCCAGATTAAAATCTTCAAGTTTTTTAGCAAAAAATAAATTGTTCTTATTGAACCAAAATTCATACCAGACAGTCACTTATCGAGGGTAGAATGATGTTTCTACACTTACTTGGTGTTTTCCAGAGTCTTAAATGCGGTAATTTTACTTATTGACGTATTACCGAGTGAGGCTCGCCGCTGAGGAAAATAATCTCCTCTTTAAGCGCGAAATGCAACTACTTCAGAGTGACCATTTTTTTTAGAAAGTTTTTTTATAATTTTAGCGCATTGCTTAGTAGTTAAAAGATTTTACTCAATTTTACTCTAAATAATGCAAGTTTTAAACATTTGTCAAATAACAAAGCTTTGTTATTCACATTAAAAAAAAAATTTTTTTTTGAACTAAAATTTTAAATATCTGATATTTATTAGAAAAGAAAATTGAATTTTGTTAATAATGCATAAATTTTTTTCTTTTCTTTGACTTATAACAAAAAGCATTTTTAGAACTTATCTACAAGAATTATGAAAGTCCCTACTTGGTCGTAGAAATTTTTAAATGAATATAAGAAAAGTTTACAAGGTGAAAGTAGGAAAATTATTATAGAATTGCCAAAAAAATAATAACAAATAAATAAATCAAAAGTCTCAATTTTTACTTAAAAAAGAATACTTAACAGAAATAATGAATTTTATTTGCAAATATTGATTTTCGTTGAGAGTCTCTTGAATAATTTCCATATTCCATGATAGAAAATCAAATTCAACTAAATAAGAAAAAAATGTTATCGTAACTAATATTATCTTATTTTGTACGTACAATAATAATCTTTACGATTTATATTATATAAACTTTCAGAAAATTTCGAATTTTAAATTGTCCTTTGCTTCCTCAAAAATCTTCTGCTATAGATCTTAATCGCCATTAAAAAAAAAGGAAGAGGAAAAATTGAATTCAGATAAATAATCAATAAATCGATACTTAAAATTGAGAATAAATCTTTGTGGAGTGGAGGTGTATTCAAATGATTTTTTTTTCTTTTTAAATAATTACATCCTTTGGGAGAGTGTGTCATTAAATGGTCATATTTCTAAGTTAATTGATTAAGACAAAAATATTTTGTTGAATGTTCTATGAGCCAAAAGAAAAATCATTTTTCTGTATTATTAAAATACAAAAAATATTGTATTTTCCGGTATTTAATTAGCATCTGATGTATTGTAAAGTAAATAATTTACGAATTGGAATCTATTCATAAGTGATAAATGAAAAATGAACTGAAAATGGATATTTTCTATATGGATGAGACCATTACAAATTATAGGATCATAAATGATGTATACAGTTTATACGCAGATTGTGCTAGTAGCGAAAATTGATTTAATCGGGAACACAAAAAAGGAATGTAATTGTTCGAAATGGCACGCCATAACTCAAAATAATGTAGACTGACTTCAATGGACCAACAACGTTGCAGCAGTGGACAATATTTGCTCCCCTTTCTGTACTTGTACGTTTATATTTCGATAGACTAAAATTTTTCCTTCAAATATCTGCTAAATAGAAGATATAGTTTTGGATACGAAGGATGGTGTCAGGTGGTATGAGTAACGTACTCGGTTGTGGCGACATTCAGTCTCCCCGCGCATCTGTGCGCTTGTGTGCAATTCGATTCGATAAACAACCACTCGCATATGTGTCCTTCGCATCAACGATACCACAACAAAGTCGAAAAATATCCACATAGAAAACATCCTCCAAATTGCATACTACAATAAGGAAATGTATGTAAAAATAAGGAGGATACGGTATGCCGCGGAACGGAAAGGATCGACGAAACTTTTTGATTGTTGTGTGCGCGCACAACACAAAAACACGCAAAAACATCATCTGCGGAAAATTCTGTTTATTATTATTTTTATTAAGCATTTGTTTTTTATTTTATTTTATTATTTGTTTGTTTGTTTGTAAGTTATCCTTTTATATGAGAAGGAGAAAATTTTGTTTTTCCCTTTTTTTTCTTTATTAATTTATTTATTTATTTACTGTTTTTCCCCATAAATCGTTTGACTTATTTTCTTTTTATTTATTCAGGCATTTTTTTTCTTCTTTGCTTCATGTTCAATATTATTTATTTCCTGCCAAAAATATCTTCCTGAACATTTTAAATTGATACAAAATAAAAATTTTTTAACCGGATGTTAACAACAATTCTACTGAATTATACTCAGAGACTCATGCCAAATTATAAATTCAACGTTTTTTTTAATCAATTCGTTTAGTTAATATTTAATGGATTTGATTGAATGATTTTTTAAGTAGTATTTATAATAACATTTGGCAGGCATGAGGGGTTTTTTGATTTATTTTATAGGCTCGAGAACATGTTAGAAATTTTTATAAGGACATATATTAATGATTACATAAGAGAGATAACCAAAATAGTTGATCGACTATAAGGAAAGTAAATTTTTACTACTCAGAAATTGGTTTTTTATTTTTATATGAACAATAACCCACTTTTATGTACAGTGGGTTATTTTCTATTTCCAAATGAAAGGAGCATTTTATGATGATATCCCAATCATTTTTGTTTTGTTACATGAGCACACTTTTTATTTTATTGAAATGGCTGTATACAACATGCAGCGCCATCTATTGGAAATTTACAACATTAATAAATTTCCAATAGATGGCGGTGCATGTTGTATACAAGAGAAAGTGTATCTTTTTAATGCTACAAATTTTCAATAGATGGCGCTGCATGTTGTATGATTTAAATATAATATCCTGTTATTTTTGGGACACACCGTGTGTGTATATTAAACGAAATTATTTATTTAGCTTAATAATCACAAACAAAAAGATACCAGATGTCAAAAATCAGAAAAATCGTGATTTCAACATTTTCGCGATCAAGTTTAACACGATTTTTCCACCAGTTCGACAAAGTTTTTACTAAAAGGAGAGGTGTCATAAGGAGCGTATTTTTAAAACGCAATATGGTGGTATATGGATCAACAACGCAGTATCGTAACCTCTTGGAAAGCTTACTAGAGTATCATATTAGCATTGTATGCGTTTAACCGATTTTATATGCATTGTCAGATAAAGCCATAACTTACTAGTTCGTTAAAGAATCTCGTACAATTCAATTACAACGAGTAAAGAAACGCTATCTGCTCAGTTTATTATTTATATTTTAAGCTTAAATCAATTTTTAAATTCATTGAACTTTCATTTATCTTGACTTTAAATTCAATTTCAAAAAATGCTGCCATACACGTATAACCAAACACTGAAAAGTTTGGAAGTACCAACTACAAGAACGAAAATTTAGAAACAAGACGTAATCAAAAGAATAAATTGTTAATCGCTCTTAACTGCCGTCCCAATTATGTGTATTCCCATAAGCTTATAAAGTTTTAACAAATTGTGACAGACACTGGCAGGTTTGACGTGAAAATTTGTCACAAAAGTGTGGCTATAGTTTAAGCGGGCAATTTTTATATGCAAATGTTTTGTCGGATCATTTGAAGGCATTGCCTGACAATATATGCAGGCAACATCTGGCAGACGTGTGCTTACAATTTGCAACTATTGTCAGACAATTTGAAGGCATTATCTAACAATATATACAAGCAACTTCCGGCAGATGTGAGGTTACATTTTGGGATCATTGCCAGACTATTTGAAGGTATTACCAGACAATTTGTACAGGCAACATCTGGCAGACGTGTGGTTACCTTTTGGAATCATTGTCAGACCATTTAAAGGTATTGTCTGACAATATGTGCAGCCAATATCTGGCAGACGTGCAATCACATTTTGGAGCCATTGTCAGACCATTTGAAGGTATTATCTGACAATATTTACAGACAACAACAATGAAGGCATTGTCAGACAATCTGTACAGGCAACATCTGGCAGATGTGCGGTTACATTTTGAAATCATTGTCAGACCATTTAAAGGCATTTTTACATTGTCAGATGGTGAAATTAGCAACATCTGGCAATGCCAAAATCTTACCAATATTTTTGACATTTTCGTGAAGAATGAATTCGTGCATTTCTTCCCCCTCCATCTCATTACTGGTAATTTCAAAAATTATATACCATCAAAATTGTAGGAACATGAAATTTTTTATTTCTGGACATTATTTCAACAAAATAATTATTTTCTCACAAATTCACTAAAATAAATCAAAACAATGAACTGTCAAGCAAAAAGAAAATAGCACTTTTGTCTGACAACGGCCATTTTCACACGATTCCATATGAATCCTCTCTACACAATTTTCCACATACTTTAGATAAAAAGCTCATTTTAGTAGTGGGGATTTTCGAGTTGACCGCCAATACAAAAATATTCCTCCCACTTGGTCTTCACATACTAACACCCATAAATTTGTGTATGCAAATTTTTCTGGGTTCGTACAAATTTTAGAATTTTCTTATTAGGTTCTCTTGTTTTGATTGCAGCATTGTAAGTTTATCCGATACTGATTGCTTCCTTGGTTGATGCAATTTTTTTTATATCCTTTTTTATGACTTCTTAAAGAACGTTTTCAATTATGTGTTTTTTCGCCCCAATGGTTCCGATCGAAATGAACATTTTTTCAAAAATACTAGTTTGTTACGACTTAGTGTGGACGCGGTCGTTGCCAAATGATACCGGTCATCATATGGAATTGTGTCAAGACGGCCAATGAGTGCAATTTTTATTTTTATTTTGCTGTTATATGATAATCGTGTCTAAACGTTGATTATATCTGTCAGACTATTTGAAGGCTGCCAAAATTTGATGAAATATGACAATTGTGTGATAACTTGTCAAATGGTGTACCTGGCAATGTCCATTGTTAGCTGATTGCCTGACAGCCATATACGAGCAAACATTGTGCAAACTTTGACAAATTCTGACAATCGTTGAACCTTTAAGTTATTGTTACTGGTTCTCATCGAAATTGTGTTTAGGGCCCATATATCCAAAAAAGGAACTCGAGAAAAAGGGACATAATTTAATCCTTTTGCTCTTTCGTTTCTCGCTATCACCGCTATATATTCGAGTTATATATAATTTAAAAAAATAAGAAATGTGATTTTAGCCAATGGTAAAAAACACAATATCAAAAACAGGCATACGAGGTCTGTTCAAAAAGTAACGCGAATTTTGTGTTTTTTTTTTAAAATTATTTATTTATTCATGAATATCTATTTTGTCCCCTTCAAAGTAATCCCTATCAGATATTATATACTTGTGCCAACGTTTTTTCAATCCTCGAAGCACTTAAAAAATTATTTTTTGGGCTCTTGTACAGCTCCTCTTTCGATGCCGTCTTTATCTCATCAATCGTAGCGTAGCGTCGTCCTTTCATGGAGCTCTTCAGTTTCGGGGACAAGAAAAAATCACAAGGGGCCAGATCTAGGGAATACGGTGACTGCGTCATTTTTAGTGTATTGTTTTTGGACAAAAATTTTCCTTGTTCACATCTTCTCAGCCCTCTGAGAACATTTTGTACCACCGATAAACGTTGCTTCCGTCTAAGATAGCTTCACCATATGCCACAGTCAATATTCGGAATGCGTCCGCGCGATTAATTTTGTTTTTCACACAAAATTTGATACAGATTCACAAAAAAATCGAAAATCGAATATCGTAACCCGCGGAAATTCAAAATTCGCAATACTTTTTGAACAGACCTCGTATATGAATTTACGTGCTCGCAACCTGACCACCGACTTTATTCCAGCGGCAAGATTAAGTTATTTCTTGCTAATGCTATAAGTTAACCAGATAATTACTATAATTTTCCACATGATGAGATCATATTTTCAGGAATAATTAATTCAATAGAATAAAATTATTTCGATTTTTTCTTTATTCGATTTCTAGAACTTTTCTCTTTTATTAACTACTTAACAACAATAACCTATTCATCCTTTTAGATAACCTATCGGAAAAAAAATTCTGATAAGATTACCTATCCATTTATATTCATCTGAATGCGATGATATTATATAAAATCACTTTGGGAAAAATATCATGCGTCCTTGAGAAGCATATTCCTATACATTCTAATATCACTTGTACTATAATCGAAAATATATTGTGCTGTGGATGTTGATTGAATTTATTCTAATAAATTCCCAATTAATCTACACACCATAAAATTGATTTAAATAATTTACACATTTAACCCTTAAATATTGCTAAAAGGACCATTTATTATTAAGCTTAAATTTAATTAATTATTTTTTTTTTTGTCGAAGTATAATAAGTATTAATTATGATGAAGAAATTAATTTCGAGATAATAAAGTTCAAATAATGAAAGTTTTGATTGATGAATTTTCCACATTGACACACGTCGAGTTAGTCGAAAGTTCAACAGAAATTTATCGTTCAAAATTCTTATATAAGTTTTGAATTGATCAAATTTTCCATTTGATATTATTGAAATTTGATGGGTGATAAGAGAAGAAGAGTGAAATTTTTCCAATCTTCGTGAAGACAAATTCAATTTAACGTGCATTAAGCCAACAATTATAAGGTTCTTATATAAGAGAAATAGAAAATATCATTTCTCCTCTTAAGTTTTGGAAAAACTTAAAAGCTCAAGAGTTGATAAGATACAACAATTATCTTACGAATATTTTAAGCAATCTATCTGACTAAATTTTCCCTGTTTCCTTGAGGGTAAAGTCGTAAAAACGGTTGAATCGTGAAAAGACGAAAAGGATAACAAACACCCATTTGGTATAGCATTGGAATTTCTTAAGAGTGAGTGGATTTGGATATTCATTTATGTTATATCCTCGCACCGTCGTACCAGTTATTATACAATCGAGTTCATATAAGGAACTTGGTCGTCTACTTTTGTAATAATTATAAATTCAAATTCTTTCACATCTAAAAGGTACGGGATTATCTACTTTACAGTTTCAAAAGTATAGCTCTGTCATTGAACAGTTATTAAACACATATGTCACTTAATATAATATTTGCCATTTTATAATTTTAATAAATAAACTACCAAATAATATGATAAAATTATAATAACTTTTTTAAAATTTGGTAATTCTATCATAGCTACATTTTGCACTTTAAGAGAAGAAATTATCTTCAGCGATGAAGAAGAATACGTCAATAAGTAAAAATTATCTAAAAATCCCTAAATGACTGGGGTAAAGCCATTGCTATTAGAAAAAGTGAATGTCTGGTGAGCTTTTTGACCCGTATTTCTTTAAAAATGAAGAAGGAGAGACCATTTTCATCAAGTCTGAGCTTAATGGTATTAACCGACTTTTTTTGCCTGAATTTAAAGATTTTAATCTGAACCTTTCGAGGTCTGTTCAAAAAGTATCGCGAATTTTGAATTTTTGCTCGGGTCACGTTTATTTGATTTTCGATTTTTTGTGGCGTTATGTTGGTACTCATGTCTCTCACTTATGCCGACAAGTTCGGCCATTTTGAATGTTCGGTTAATATTTGACAGCTGCTTTGCTTTGCACATTCCAAAAAATGGATCAAAGAATCTGTTTCGGGAACAAGAAAAAGTCACACGGGGGCAGATCTAGGGAATACGGTGGCTGCGGCATTATTAGTGTATTATTTTTGGCCAAAAATTTGCGCACAAGCAACGATGCGTGAGCAGGGGCGTTACCATGGTGCAAAAGCCAATTTTTGTTCATCCACAAATCCAAGCGTCCTGGCGGATTGCTTCGTGCAACTTGCGCATAACTTGCAGGTAATATTTTTTATTGACCGTTCTACCCTATGGCAGAAACTCATGATTCACCACACCCCTGCAATCGAAGAAAACTGTAAGCAAAACCTTCATAACCGACCGAACTTGGCGCGCTTTTTTCGGTCTTGACTCGTGCGGCAGCTTCTATTAGATTGATTGGTTTCCACGGCATAACCATAAAACCATAATTCGTCACTAGTTATGACCCTTTGGAGCAAATTTGGGTCGTCGCGGACAGAGTTTAACAGCTCCTTAGCAATGTTAATGCGATGCTGTTTTCGGAAAAAAATGGGCAAAAATCGAAGACGAGCCAAAACACGTGCAAGCAAAGCAGCTGTTAAAAATTAACTGAAAATTCAAAATAAGGCCACAAAAAATCAAAAATCGAACATACGTAACCCGCGCAAATTCAAAATTCGCGATACTTTTTGAACAGACCTCGTATGTGGTTTTAGCAACGAGCTACACAATATGACAAAAAAAAGTTTCTTAACGTGTAAATTCAGGATTTGGTAATATAAATTGGCCTCTGTGATGATCTCCATAAATTTTTTGGAGCGTTATATAAAAAATTATATTTACTGAGCACATTTCTAAACTTCAGAGCGTTTTTAAAATGAACATGCTTCAAATAATTGATAGTTCGAAATGTTTGGAAGAGTCTTGAAAAATTACTTGAAAGAGATTGACTATTAGTAATGAATAAAATGTTTTAATAATTAGCATTATTGGCAAAGTTTAGACAATTTTATAAAATAAGAATGATAATTCTTTAGCCGATTGATTTTCTTCTAAAACTGAGGTAAATGGCGGTCCTAAAAGCACACTAAAAATATGTAACGTAAACGTATGAAGATTTATCTTGTTTACTATCTGTTCATCAAGTATTCATAGTTTATCCTTAATTATATAATACAATTTTTTCTTCTCCAGTCTAACTCATTTATTTATTTATAAGCAATTTATAGATAGTACTTACAGAATTAGAGAATGATGGAAATTTTCTTAATTGATAAAATGAAATTATGAAAAGTTGAATTTTATATTTAATTTCCTTCTTAGTTTTTTGATCCTCGTTTTGCCAATTTAAATAGAAATTTATTCTCTAGCAGTTTCCATAATAATTTCGGAAATTGCTATTTGCATTTAGTTTCTAAAATTTCGAATAAAACCTGATGAAACTATTGTGTTGGCAATTGCCAATGTGATTATAAAATTAAATTGTTGTTGCGGAAGTCAAAACTTACACTTATATTCAATTAAATTAAATTAAATTTTCTTCATAATAAATTGAATATTAATTTTAAAAAAAAAGTACAATATATTCTTCAAAACAGTTAATACAATTGAAATAAAGGAACAAAATATAAATAATACGAAGATGATGAACACAAACTATATTTTACTGAATTGAAAAGTTTTTGTTCGGTTGATCTGGGACATGGATATTCGTTTACCGAGAACTCTAACTACTCCTTTCATATGGTGCATTTGTATATCAGGATATTTGGAATATATTATATTGTAGAAGGATCTGAAACAAGTACCTCGTAATGAGAAAACCGATGAGAAAAATTAAAATGAAATGAAATGAAAAATAAGACGGAAATATTCCATCTTCATTTCTGACTTAAAACTGAAAACAATGGAAAAACTTTTTCAATTTAATATTATTCACGAACTTTTATCATCCTCGTAACCTTATTTTTTTCAAAGCTTAAGGAGTTCATCTCTTATTTACTAGTATTTATGTAAATTCATTGAGAATATCATTTATTTTTCTAATTAACAAAATAAGCTGTGGACAAGATGGAGTATTCATTAAAACCGTAATTATCCCTAGTTGACTAGCTTATTCAGTGTCATCATTCTTCACTTTACACCTTCCGACTAGTTAGCATATTAATTTCAATCAATTTGCAAAGTTCATAATTCCTTTTATTTTGACAGGATATAAGCAAATTATTTTGTAAATAAAATAATAACAATTATTTTATGGAAGATATTTAAAAAAATTATTTCTTAGTTGATTTTTATTTAATTCTAATAATTACAAAAGATGTCGTTGCATTAACCATTTGATCTGATATGAGTCAAAAGCTTTTTGGACAATTTTTTTTTCATTTACATTTTTTTAAAAATATTTGCAATATTTTCTATATCAAATTTAATTAAATATTACTGTATTGTAAAATTATTTCTTATCCTTGTGAAAATAATTAACTTGAAAATATTCAGAAACATAAGAAATTATTTTCAGTTTGTTTTAAAATACTTTCCATATATTACAATATATCATAACATAAATGATGTAATTTCACATAAATCAATGTGGTTAAATAAATAGTAAAATTGCCATAATTTTAATTCATAAATAATCAACCAACCATACATTTATAAAATTTATTTTTATTTATGTACGCGTATATAGGAACTCTTTGGTGTCTCATAAATGGAAATTAAGTATTTTCAACATTATGGTGTGTAGTTACGGTTAGGTTTGGCCACGAATATAACCTTACCACCAATCAACATTCTACTATATTGAGAGCTGTTATTTTAAATATTCTACTCCACTTGCTGAAATGATTCGCCACCATAAACACGTGAAAATATATATAAATTTTGGCTCATATTCGTTTATGAAAATGTGAACAACCAAACCAGACGATGTTAAAAGCGCGATGAAATGAAAATAATGAATCGACATGATGGCTATTTATGAAAACGTTTATTTTCCACTCAGATAAATGACATTAAAATATTCATTGGCCACTTGAATGGCAATCCTTTCAAAAGTGGAGTAGACCAACCGACCACGTTCAGAGAACAAGTTAATATGCTTTATACTCGGTATAAGTGACTACGAGTACATGAAAACTCATATTCCTATTCGAAAATATTATTGTATATTAGTCCTTATATTGGATATACCTATAGCAATTCATTTAATGATACTTGCATGTATGTACTTATGTATCCTATAGGAGGTACACATAAATATGCAGGAATGAGTATGTACAATGGGTTGAATGTAAATATTCGTTTTGGAAAGTTGTAAATTCTTTGAGCGAACTTATTTAATCCACTTAATATTGTAGGTTTGTATGAATTATTAACTGAAAATATCATCGAGTACACTAAACTGAATCCATAATCCTATAATGTTGAATATAATAATTTTTATTTATACATTAAAGATTTAAGAAAATTCCAGACCAAAACGAAAGCTTTAGTGTAGGTGGCAAAATACGCATAAAAATCTTTATATGTAAGGTGTGGTTAGTATTCGCAATGGAAACAATTTTATATAACGTGCACTATTCATATAGTATAAGTTGGTTTGTCCTTAAATTATTATTAATTTATTTACATAAGTTTATAAGTGTTTTATTTTAAACGATGTCCATTAACTGGTATAGTGGAAATTATAGAAGGTACAATGATGATGTAGATGATGATGATTCTGTTGTACAATGGCTAGTTAACAGAGTGTTTAAAATTTTCCGATGATATTCATCATCAAAAACAGGACTTCACTTAGGCTCTCGTTTGATGATAAAATACAAGTGTGATATGGTCGGTTACATATAGAAGCTGACCTCTTGATACCGAGTAGTGGCTCTTATAAAACTCTGAGGATGAATTGGGGCAGAGAAATCGTCCGAAATGTTAAATCATCAAAAAAAGGATATTCATCATATTCGCTTCGGAGGCGTTTTCTCATATGCTAGCTGATGTGTCGTTATGTTGTCCTGTTTACCATAGAAAAATGATCATTTTCTATTTTTATATTTTACCTTTTTCTTTTTATATTACTTCTAATATGGATATACATTGTTTTGTGTATATACTGTTCATGATAGAAATGAGCACGAATATATTTACACTCTTTAAAACAAGGACTCATATGTATATGACTATGCGAATATGCGAATATGCGAATGGCATGAAGTAAAATTTATAGCAGCAGGAATACGTACACATCCTTATGACTGTGCTTTTAGTGTAAGAAATTTATTTACTTTTTATTTTAGTTTTTAGCTAAGAAGAGGATTAGAAATGGGAGGGATGCCTGAAGTAATGTGTATTCAAAGAGTAAAAGGAGGACAGTGTTTCAAATGTCAACTATAGTGAGATATGATACTCGGCATTATGCAAAAGATGAGAAGAAATTATCAAATGCGAGTACAGTTGCTGCAGGATATCTCATATTATAAAACCGAATGTGTTTTTTCCAGATACTCAGTACACTTATGTGACTGTTAATTTTTTTTTTTTTTTATCTAATTTCCTTTACCAGAACGGATAGCTTATATACGCATATGGCAGGTTTTTAAATAGAGTACGCCATCAAACTTTTCCACTTCGTAATAATGATAAATTGATGATGGCACCCGCCAATGGAGCTGAGGAGAACTCTATTGCAATACGAGTATAATACGAGTATTCTTTATAGAAGTTATTCTATTTATATAGCACGATTGCTGGTTTTATATTCAATAAATATTATTTTCTTATAAAGTATAAAAAAGTATTACGCTCTTAATTTGATCAGGTTTCGTTCTATCACAGTAAATAGTCATTAATTTAAATATATTATTACGTCGTTTATATTTTCTGTATAAAAAAAAAGAAATACTTCTTCTTATAAAAAGTTCAAAAAAAAAACAAAAGTTTTAATCAACTTAAAATTAATTATTAATTTATAATTTTTTTATTTATTTTTCCTTCCGAATATTGGCCACTAGTGCCTCTATTAAATAAAGAAATTTTATTTAGAATGTCATAGCAACTTTATGAAATTGTTAAAATTTTATATGATATACTGTCCGAAATAAATTTCAATTTATTGTTTATTAAATTGTATTGAATTTCAATTAATTCATAAATTGTATATTAAATTTTTCATATAAAAATCGATTCTTCAATTTTCATTTTTGATACGAAACTTTAGAATAAGCTGTGCAAATCAAGATTGTAACCAAGATGGTTGGGTTTTGTTTGTTCATTTGAAGGAATCATTATAATTTTCCTAATAAAGTATTATATCTCACTTTTGAATTCAATTAATTTAATTAAGTGAGAAAGAATTAATTTACCCTTTTAATAATTACCATTAAAAATACTGGCTCTTTTCCGCTTTATTTTCTTAGAAGTATGAATAAAAACAGTTTTAAAGCGATGAAAGGAAAATTTTTCAATAGATTCTAAATAATATTGAACGAATGCATTTTCTTATTAATTGGATTTATTTTTTAAGAAAATTAAAGATAAAATTATAATTTTATTTTTTAAAAGTGAAGGAATTTTTATATCCAAATATTTTTTTTGGAATTTAAAAAATAAACCCTCAAATTAATTGATAAAAATGGGTTTGCTTTTATTTTTCTTTGATCATAAATTATCAAATCTATACTTTGGAAAATAATAAAAATTAATAAATGATACGCAATATTTAAAATTTGATAAAATATTTATTTTTTATATTACTTAAACTTTACCATTGTGCATTAAATTTAACTTTTTATGATAATTTTTAATGAATTATTTGTACATTTCGAGCTGTAATTCGGTGATTACTTGACGAGTGTTAAATTTTAAGTGCTCTAAAATTTAAGGATTATCTTTGTAAATAGTATTAGAAGAAAAAGTCGAATTTTTGTAAAATCGCATGGTCTTTGAGGCCAATTGGCATAACCAAATCTCGAAATTATGCGTCCTTTAAACTTTTCGCGCAAAATTCGCCCAAAACTTTGCCATGTTATATGGGTTGTTTTTTTATTTTTTTTTTTATTTGACAGGTTTTTCATTTCTACGTTATTGTACAATTTTTACATAACGCATATATGCATTTATACACATAGACATGAGACACAGTCGCTCCTATGGAGCATATAGCGGCACTAGAGACAAACTTCCGCCCATTACTTGCCAATTTGTTGGTGTTCGCGCTGGACTGATCTTCTCCAAGTGGTCCTTGGTCGTCTTCTGCTGCGATTGCCCTGTGGGTTCCAATCTAGTGCTATCCTTGCTATGTCAGTAGGTGGTTTTTCGGAAGGTGTGGCCAATCCAACTCCATTTCCTGCGTTTGATGTCAGCTAGCAGGGGTATTTGCCTCGTGAGAAAAAGCAGCTCATCGTTCGTTATCCAGTTCGGCCAGAAGATCTTGCTTATACGCCTCAAGCATCTGTTCACAAATGTTTGAGGCTTACGAGTCGTGCTGTCGGTTACTTTCCATGTTTCGCAGCCGCACAGCAGGACTGGGGCTTGACGTTTGAACTGAATATTCGAAGTTTGAGTGCTATGGAGAGGTGGTTGGAACGCCACACGTTCCCAAGTGAGGTGTACGCTTGTCGCGCCTTGTTGATGCGCGTTTGGATGTCTGTTTCAGTTCCACCATCCTTGCTGAGCATGCTGCCAAGGTAACAGAACTTTTCGACATCTTCAACTTGGGTACCGTGTAGCATCAAGGGCCTCTCGCAGGTGGCGCCGATACGCATCAATTTGGTCTTCTTGATGTTTGGTCCGGATGCCTCTTCTTGTGCTGTTTCTTGATAAGGTGTTTTTTATAGCTTGCGGCTTATCAGGCCAGCGAAGCAACCCTCAGTGACGTTGGGGGACCCTACGGACTACATATATATAAGGCTTGTAGTCGGCCTCTCACCCCGGCACCAATATGGCTTGTAGTACCATTTTCGAACCCGCTACCTAATATGGCTTGTAGTACCATTTTATTGAAATTGCATATAATTCAGGTAAAAAAAAATTGATCATTATACGGCTGTAGCGCTCACAATTGACAGTTACAGTTTTTCCTTTTTCATTTTCAAAGAAATACCAAAATGTACAACGAACAGTCACTTTTTGACGATATAATAGCTATTCTATATTCATTTGGAGATTTTTTAGAGTTTTATATATAATAATTTTGCTGATATATATTTTCATCAAGCTTGAAAACGACCGCATTGCTAAAGGAAAGTTTCTCCTCAAAAATCGTGATACCTGGCTATAGCAGAATCACCACTTTTGTAAAAAGTTTTTTTTCGCAACTAAAGCGTATTATTTATTAGATGAATAAATAAAATATATAATATGGCAATATGTTTTCTGAATAAATTTTATCGGAAATAGCATATTTGGTTGACAGCTGTCAAATGACAGGACTATACTTTCCAAACTCCTAAATAGATAATCCTATAGTACTTACTAGTAATGTTAAATTTTTAATTTCCTATAACGAATTTTCACATAAAATATTTGTTTAAAAAAAATCTAACCAAAGAAATCCGAATCACAACATATTAAAAATACAAATAAAAGAGATATTTTGTTAAAAAGAAAACTAAACATTATATTTAAAAGAAAAAAGTTTTTGAAACGAAAAATAAGTACACATTAATTTTGAATAACCTAGTTTTGTTCAAAACGAAATAAAAAAATAAAAAATGGTTTTATCATCATAAAAATAAGTCTACAATAAAGAAGAAAAAGCCAAACGAGAAATATGTACACATATGAAACATGACCAGTACAATATGTCGAGCTAGATTTAAGGTTGGTCGGAATAAAAATATTTAGTTGAAATGTTGAATTGGCGCATAAAAGGGTAGTTGTTGCCCAACCCTTAACTAACTAGTCGGCACACTTGCACAACTCAATCAACTAAATGTTCCACAATTGAGGTCGACCATGGACAAGACTATGAACTGACCTGAGCTACTGGAAACAATTGTTTCTTTGCACTTGAGTCTAATAGACGCCGCAGTATATCCTCTCTCAGACTTGATCTATTCCTAGTTATCGTTAGCCCATTACAATAAATCTTCGATAGTTCATGAAAGTTTTCTATCGAAATATTTGACCGGATGCACTAAAGGCGATTTTGGTGCACAGACTTTCAAGATTTTCTTTCAAGCGGGAGGATTTGTTCGGATGATAAAGCTCAACACAGTCACTACCATTAGCCGGGTCATCGTACTTATGACACTGTGAACGGTGATGGCGTTGGTGTGATATTAGCGACACCCGATGCAGAAGGAGTGAGTATTTATGTCGGTGCTTATAGAAGGTAGCCAAGTACAGCAGTGAACAGAATCTTGGACGAGCGTACATACGAGTATGTCTGCCAAAAAAATGAAAATTTCTCAAACTTTCGAATGGTTTTTGTCCAGACTGTGAGGCGCTAACTTGGTCGAAAGCACCAGTCAACTTTTAATAAAGTCAAATATGAAAGCTTATTGCTGAAGATTTATCAAGCTTATTTCTATGGGTTGGGTGCCCCAATTTTGTGGCCAACTCGTTCTACACATTAAAGCATCTTACTGGACCATACAACGCATACAGTCGAACAACTAATTTAGTGAGCATCCCTTTCGTTGTGTACATGTGCTGAGTACGCCCGTGTGGTGAGATGGTGTATACTGGAATGCATATCCGAACACGTGCACAAACAAATAAAACGTTAGAAATTCTAATAGAATGTCGCTAGTTACGGTAGTGAAGATGCTGATGATGGAAGCAGGGGTAAATTCAGCGTACGAACACGTGTACCACGACGCATACTGTCTGCGCTGACCAGTACAGTTTCGTGCGCTGACAATCTTAAACACAGCAAAGGAACACTCCGGATTGTAAGGATATACAGTGTCATATCGACGATGCGAGTAGGGGCGGACTGTGGTGGAGACCGAGTTGGCTAAATGTGTCACGAAAATTCGACCAGAAATTAAATATAGCCACACCCTCACCGTAACCCAAAACAGATGGCGAAAAGAGCGACCTGTGACGACAGCAGTTCTGCTGCTATTCGAATACCCCCGTTCATATGCATTCATAA
Source organism: Atherix ibis (assembly GCA_958298945.1). Classification (NCBI taxonomy): domain Eukaryota; kingdom Metazoa; phylum Arthropoda; class Insecta; order Diptera; family Athericidae; genus Atherix; species Atherix ibis. The sequence goes on from OY282606.1 coordinate 118,600,806, forward strand.
TGATGATGATGATGATGATGATGATGATGATGATGATGATAATGATGACGACGATAACGATGATGATGATGATGCTGGTGTAACTGCTACTCTGCTGTTGTCGTTGTTATTTTGGTAATGTCAATGACGATTGTAGTGTTCCTCGAGTAGTTTCCATCAAAAGGAATCCATTGTAATATTTTTCCCCACTCATCCGATTCGAGCAGGATTGTTGACATTGACAGTATCTATTGTTATCACTTTTATGGACTTTTTCTGAATGCTAATTCCTACGTAAACCAGATTTTTCGGTCAAAATCATCAACCCTGAAACACCTGTGTAAGTACGAGTATATCGGTCCCCACAACTGGAATAGGCACGATAGTATTTTGTGTAGTTCTAAACACATGCACAGCCACAACCACATTAACATTATTATCCCTGAAGATGTTTATTCTCTGGCATTATATGTAGTATGCATGTTTGCAGCTTGTTAGACAGGTGCACTTTTCCAAAAGATTGAGAACGGATTGGTTTGGAAAGTTCTGTGACGTTGCCGTCAACTGAAATTTTTTTACAACAATAAACAATTTCGGGTGGGGTTATTTATTCACATTGACGTCGTACAATTATACGCATTAAGTCATATTCTTGATTAAATTTAGAATTAGTAAAATAATCTTGTAGATATTTTTCCATATAGAAATTATTGTAGAAAAAATCATGCCTTTGGTAAGTAAGTGGTAAAGAAAAATTACAACCAAAAATTTACTGTATGCCGGTCATTTTCTGACCTATTCGACTTTTCTTACAAAAAAAAAAGCCTAATAACAAAAGGTAAACAATTTCCCGGCGCTCGATCTCTCCACACAAGCTCTCTCTTAAAATAAATCCTTTCATCCAGAATTCCAGTATAAAATTCTTATTGGAAATGTCGTCTCTTTAGAAGCTTTAACAATGCAATTAGATTGCTGACGTTAGCCACGCTCATATAATAAGTAAGTTATAATAAAATAAAAATTCTGCTCATAAAATTCTATATAATTTGAACCCATTGTTGACATCCGAAATGTTGTATATTATCTCTGGTCCTAAATCTCCGGTTCTGAATCTTTGATAGATAAAGATGCGGAGTAATTCGTATTTGACTATAGAGTTGATTTAAGATTTGGAAGCTGTGCTGATCCAATGGGCGCCGAATCAAATACGAGTACTTGCGCAGTTTTTGGCACTATATTCAAAAAATTGTTAGAATCAGTGATGATGAGCTGAATTGTTGGCGGAATCTGCACAACAGAATCGAGCGTGATAAATAGTCATTTGCATCCAATACTGCTAGTTGTAAGGTGAAAATATATGTTCGATCTGATCAAACTGGAACCAGTTCCATAAGACGCTGGTTGCGGTTGTGACAGGTGCCACTCTTAGGTAAACAGTCGGTAAAAACGTCAAGATACTGGAGCCAAAAGTCAGAATCGGAATCGAAATTACTGCTTTTGTTTTTATAGACAAAATTTTTATTGTCGTCATCAATAAAGATAACGTGGGCGGAACTTTCGCAAATGATTCGTGCAACCGTTGAGGTGCTTTAGATGATAGCGATCAGTGGAAAAAGTTTTCATTGTCTTGGCTAAGCTATTTAGCCTCAGCTCCTTAAAGATAATCAGAGAAGAATATAAATCCGGGGAAAATAGGAGCAGTGTTGTTTATCCTTTTCATCATTTCGTTCATGGTTCTTTCATGTTGCACTAACTGCTATCGTCTATGTCGTCATCAGTGTAGCCGCCCTCGTGTCGTTGTCGTAATTAGTTTTGACATATTCTGTGCCGGCCCTGTCATTTTGGATACTGCCGTTTTTGGTGTTGCTGTTACTATTACTATTGCTGTTGATACAAGTTGTCGCAGGATCTGCCGTTGTCGTCACCTTCACTACTAATATCATCGTCGTTGTCCTGATTGTCGTCAACTGTATAAAAGCGTACTGCTGCACAACGAGTATATTACTAGAACGAATTATCTAATACACACTGTATAGGAATGCATGTAATAGTATATGAACCATTGTGAAATAGTGTCGGGATCAATATAGTCCTCTAATATACGGGTCAGTGGTTTCGAGTTTTTTAAAGGTTGTGATTGAGCTGCGATTGTGATATTATTCGTTATCTAATGAAAATTACTTTATTGCTTCAAATATTTATAATAAAATTCAATTAATAAAACTAGACGGACAATTGCTTTTGATCAAGTCAGCTTTGATTTGAAATTTTCAAATTTCACAATAAATAAATCAAACTTTTCCAATGTAAAAAAGAAAAACAAAACAAAATGTATAGTAAAGTGATACAGATAAAAATTGTTATTTTCAAGTGAAATAGTTAGAACGATGACTTAAATTAATACCGAATAAGTTTAATTGTTTGTTTTTAATTTTAATAATATTGAGTAGAGAATTAATAAGAAATTCGTCCTTCTTACCAATAATTTATACCTGATTATATTGTATTTTTTTTTCTCGTAAAATTGTGATTTGGTAAATGTTTGAGATAAATTGAAAACAAAAATGTGCTTCGTTCAGTTTTGAAATTGGATGCTGGAAAAGAGGAGAGATTTAATACGAAGAGCACATACAGCACAGACGTAAATAAAGTTTTCTCGATAGAGACAAACACATATACATAACGAAAGAAATCTATGAATGTATTCTCATCTAATTGAACAGGACGATACGCATACATTTAGCTATCGACAGGATTCCCATGCAAAAAAAGGGAGTTACTAGCAACATGATGCGAGGATGATGAGAGCAGCAGGCATACAAAATCGCCTTTGCAAGATTTTCTCTCAAATATCGATCGAATAGCAGACTGGCAGAAACAGACAGGATACGTTCTCCTCTCGTGTACTCGAAACAAGGATAACTGTGAACGATATTGTTGTTTTGTGAAATACTTTTTTGCTACTTTTCTCAACTTACTCCGAAAATATCTTGTCCCAATGAACTGTGTGCTCTCTGTGTGTCGACGTTTTAAAAATATTTAATAGTGAAAAGTTATTTTTAAAAATCACCAAACTATATACCCATCATAGTATCATAAGTGAATATATATTTGTACGGTTTTTATTTTTATCACACATTTGATGAAAGTACGAATAAAAAGAATTTCCCCCCCAAATATATATTTTATTCAATACAAGAATATTCAATACGTTCTAGGAAAATTTTATAAAAAGTGTAATAATAATACAAGAAAAATATGAATTTCGTATTGAATATAAAATAATTGGATATGATGGATTAATGATATTAAGTTTTATTAATTAAGAAAGTAGAGAAAATATTATTTAAGTGAATAAAGCGAAACTAAATACTATCAGGGAGATGAAAATTTCAATATTAATTCAGTAATAATTTAAACTCGAATTTGATTTGTTAATATACTGCAACAACAAACAAAAAAAACGGTTAGTACGGGTATAATTATAACGTTTCTTATATGAATATTAAGTAAATAAAGTAAGAATGGTTGCTTAATCAAATTTCAAGTATATAGAGTGTGTGGTAAAGCATGAAACTATTTTTCTATTAAATGGAATTTTAAAAGAAACTTTAAGGACAAAAGTGATTCTTCTGGTAGAGAAGAAAAATTTACAAAAAAAAAAATCTAAATCGGATTTGAAACTTTTTTTAAAAATCTACAATTAGGCAAATAAATTATCAAATTTAACCAAAAAGGTGTGATAAGTGGTCGTGTTCACAGTCAGACATTTTCGATCAAGTTACGAGCCACATAAGTTCAAAATTAAATAAATAAATAAGTAAAAGCTTATATATGTACGTGAATTTGGAGCTCTCTGTTCTAAAATTTACGCTCGATATACCGTTAGCTACAGCGATACATACATACTTTACCATAGAGCATACACAGGATATTTCTGTTTGATTGTGCTCCTCTAGAACTTTCGTGTGTGGAGCTCTACATGTTTAAAGGGAGAAGAGACAAGCCAAAAGTTTTTGTGTGTAAGCTTTTTACGTTTTTGTGATGAGAACGGCCTGCAAACAGCAGCATCCTCGTCGCAACGATTCGTCTTCTACTAACAAACGATAGACTAGACGAAGAAATTTTTGGTAAATTTCAGCTATGCCTGTCGAATCCTTTTCGCTGCTATCAATGGAAACTCTATATGGAATCCGTGCTCCGGAAATAGTTACTTAACAACCGACTAGAAAATTTTAGATCATACAATTAAATCAATTCGTTAAAACAAATGCTTTTGGAAGCTTTCATTTGACACATCCGCGTGTGCTTGTATTTGTTACGGGAACCTGTATTCCATCATATCAGCACGAAAAATTCATTTCGTCACAAGATAAAAACAGAAAATTTACATTAATTATTTTTAATAGTTTTATTTAATATTTTTCAATTAATAATAAACAATTTGAAATTTTTCAATTAATATAATTATTAATTATCGTGTCACAATAAAGCAGTTCAACAAAATGGAAACAAATCAAACGCATTATCGACAACAAATTTAAATTTCGGCATTTTTTTTTGTTGGCTATAGTGTTTGAATATCTTAATTGGAATCGCAAATCAAGGAGATAAAAAGGATTAGTTTTGAAAAAAATTTATTAAAGTTTCATCAATATAAAAATGTTAAGTGATAAAAATTAAATTCGCTTAATTTTGCAAGATAGATATTTAAATAATAATATTTGTTTTGGTCTTAAATCGGTTACTAAAGATAAAAATTCCTTGGCAAGTCATCAGTTTCGGTGAAAAGTCAATTCGGTAAATTCGAATTTATTTTGCGGCTAAATATTTTAGGAAAATTCTAAAATCAATTCAAGAAGTGGGTGTGTTTGACGCATAGCACCAGTACATCAGAGCACAATTCTCATATTATATAGTAGCGTATAGAAAATATTCCAGTCGGTGAAGTACTTTCAGAAATCAGAGAGATACGTGCGAGAGAGTACATAGAAATCTCACAGCCAAAAGTTGTAGAAAAGGCTAAAATACCAGCATCCACAGCCGTTGTCACATTGGAACATATTTACATGTGTGTCTGTATTATAGAATTCACATCGTAACTGTATTGTTGAATAGTATAAGAAGAAAATAAACAAATGAAAATATTTTAAAACCCACACATTTATATTATCTTATAGTGGGTTTATGGAAAAAGAGAACAATTACAAAAGAACGTGGATTCGAAAAATCGCATTCCGCTCATTGGGAGTGTTTGTATGTATGTGATCCTTAAAGGAAAACCATACAGTCTAAATGAAAATAGCACTGCTAAAGTAAAAAGACGAAAAATAAGAAGAAGAAGAAAAGAAAATCTTAAAAAAGAATTGAAACAAACACACACAAAAAAAAGGGACAAGAATTGAAATTACCAAAATTTCCAGCATCATTAAAAATACAAATAATAACAATAAATAACAACAAAAATATTGATATAATCAAAAGAAAAGATAAAAGGATATTATCGTATTATTTGTATAACATTTTAAAGTTTTACATGCAACAAAAAGGATTTTATGTAAAGTTTCATGAAAATTAAGATTCTTCTGTTGGTATAGTAAAAAAAAATACATCCTTACTGTAGAAGAAAAGGAAATCGCCTAATAGTAAAAAGGGAAATCTACAAATCAAGTAGTTCGAGAGGATAATTTGAAAATAAGAAAAAAATATCAATCTAACGAATTCGACAAAAAATTTGCCTAAAACTATAATTAACGAGGTGCAGTCCATCGATTTTTAATTCGATATCAAATACAAACAAACACCGAAAAAGGATAATATTGCATTCGGTTATAAATTAGAATTCAATCAACAAAATGGGGGCGAAAGGTAGCGTGGAAGCAGCGAAAATGAATGCAGACGGATGGGGACACATTGAGGTGGGTAGACGATCATAATTATAAATCTATTTTAATCCTTGCAAAATCCAATGTAAGCTTCCATATAAGAATATAGTATAACTGGTGATGGTAATTTCACTAAAAAGGAATGCTAATCTCATAAAAGTTCAATGCTCCCGCCTTGAAATTGACATTTTTGTTTTAATTCTCCGAAACCACCTTCTGATTTTATTAGATGTCATCATGATCATTTGACAATTTCAATATAAATTTTTATGAATTAAAAACTTTTGACTATTTTGCAAATTTTATCGGCACATTTTGACAAATTTTGAATTGTTTTATAAATACAGTTTTTAATTGATAAATTTTATTTAAAAAATATATTTTATAAAGTCAAATTGAAATTAAAGATTATTAAGAGAATTTTAATAATAGTTTGTACGGTTTTAATTTTTTTTTTATTTAATACTATTTTTAATAATTTTTTCAATTTCGACGTCACCTGATTTCAGTGAAATTTATTCAAACAATATTCGAACATCCTTAAAATGACCATCTTTGATATAGTTTATTAACTTTTTTGTAATAAAACAATAACAATTGTTTTTAATTTAAAAATTTCATTTGGATTCAAATAATTCCTATTTGAACTGCAGTTTTTCTTCAAAATAAAAGAAACATTATTGTGTCCTTCAAATTTAAGGCTTATTTATCATTGTTGTCATTGTAAATTGAGTAAATTATTTAAAATAATTAAAATATTCATTTTTGTAAATAAAATAATTTTGCAAAAATTATCATTAAATTTTTTATAATAAAGAAAATTAAACAATCCTTTATGATAGTTACTGAAAACTTTTAAACTACGTAAACTTAACAAATTAATATGAAACAAGGAAGAAAGGCAAACTGTCATTTGGTTTTCAATATTTTACATTCATATAATTAATTTTACAAATAATTTAATTCATTTTATTTATCTATTAAAATATTAGGTTTCTGACAAAATCCTTACGCACACCCCCAATTTGCTTTAACAAGCGTTTACATTAATCTTGGATTAAAATTGGTCCTCCAATAAACTTTTTTCATAGTAATTATGAATTGAGGATATAACAATTTTTGTAAAAGCCTTTTTTTGCAATATATTTTAAAACATTTTATTGTATTGAGTAAATACAGGACTCAATAATATATTTGAAAATAATTGTTTGTTGTACACCATAAATTTTCAAGTTTTTTTTTTCACTTATCCGAATCATAGTAGATTTATAGAAATTTGGCCATTTTTCGTTATATTTACCGAAAAAGTAAGCTATTATTGTATTTCTTTAAAAGCATCTTAAAAACTAAGGAGGGTCTCTCATTTTGCATATAAAATATTGTATAATAAGACCAAAATTTACACCAGTTTTATTTTTAAATCTAAAATTGGCATATAACTTTTAAATTTTTGAATTAGTAAATTTTTTTTTTTAAATTTATCCTAAAAATCCTTTTTTTTTAAAACTAATAATAAATATTAAAATTCAGAACTACCCTTTATTTTGACTATTATTAAAAATTTGTCAAAAATGTGTTTTGAGGTAAATTTTCGTACAGCCATTCTTTTCTCAATTAGATTATGTCAAAAGACTACAAAATTCGATAAAATTAATTCTGAAAATATTTTTTGTTTTGTTTTTTATTAATAATTCTAATTAATAATAATTAGCAAATATATATAAAATATTTATTTTTAGCAATATGAAAATAGAAAGGAATTTTACTATATGGAAAAAAGAGCTTTTTAAATATATGAAATTAAAAAAAAAAGCTTTTTGTTTCCTTTATGTGAAAATTACTATAAAAAAAAAATGAAATAAAAATGAATATAAAAGAAAATTCTTGCCACAGGTAGTAATTATTTATGGTTTATAAAAATGCTTTTCGATTCATATAAATATCTTATCTTCCACATGTCTGCACATCATCATACATCATTGATGAAAATATGGTGCAATGCGCTATGATTCGTTGGCATCCATTCGTGTCCTAAATTCAAATAGATTCAATTAGAATTTTTTCGAATTTAAGATATTCGATCATCTCAGAAAACTTAGAATCTAAAGGCAAATAATTTGTCTTTAGATTCTAAGCACTTCCATTAATTATGGGGACAGTAGGTGCAAGTAGCCGTTTTGTACAGTCCTTTTAATCGTATTTTTCTTAGAGATTTTTCTTAGAATTTTCTTAGAGATTTTTTTCTTTTGTTGAAGAAACCGAAATAAAACTATATCGGAATTGTACGTTACTATATAAAAATAAAATGCAAATAATTAATTGATTTGCACAGTTAATCCTTAAAGGGGCAAGGAGAACTGCAACATTAGTAAAATGACAACTTAATAGACTGTTTACTATTCTGTGATGAATGATTATTTATTGGTAAAAATTGGGTGCGGCACTTTACCGAGTTGACCACTGCTTTTAAGACCAGCATTAATTTTGTGCGGCTGTATTTCTAAATGATTAACTCTAGAGACGTATTAAATTTTTTTCAATCGAACACTGCAAGGAGAAACGAATGGTGCGCGAACGTGGCAATTGGAAAACGGGTGAACAGCAGAAAGTACATATTTTGCTAAAGTGGAAAAAAAAAGAAGCAAAAGACAACTGCCAAATGTCGTCTCAGACATTTCCATAATATTAAAACTGGTCATAAACACGAGTCTGAGATGATTATAGTTGCCATACACATTTATAAATGCACTTATTTACGAGTTGAAATACGTTCGCACACACATTTACGTGGCCAAAGCTAAACCGAACAGAACACGCTCCTTTTATTACTCGTTAGTTATATGCGCTCATAATGTACTCGTGCACAAGGCCTGAACAAGAGCTCTGTGGAGGCTGTGTACGTATGCATGTTGGATGTATGTGTATGTATTGGACGTAGGTAGATAGGTACCTACCTACTCGTGGTACATCGATAACTGAATACTCTAAGTAGGTCTACGTATTATTTATTTATTTATTTACCTGTTCAGTACAGTCAGTTGGCAATGATGATGCTGCGAAGGGCGTTAACAATACGATGAGGCTATGGGTGTTGGGTGCTGGTTAATGGGTGGCCGAGGGTTGGGTGACTGGGTAAAATGTTTGTGCACATGAATATCCTAGTAGGTGAGTTAATTCGATGCTTGCTGTTGGGTGTGTTATCCTGGATCTGACTTCTGGTTTTTGCTTTCTCTTATCTTGTTTCTGCTTGGTGATTTTTTCATCCCGATCTATGGTATGGTGGCGTTTAGCCTTTTGGTGGCATCTTCTACGATAGCCTGCAATAGCAGAATTACATCCTCTGCTCTGTTTGCTTCTACCATATAACATAACTATCCTACTGAGAATTTCAATATTTATATAGACTCAGAATGCATTTGTATTTGTATGTGCAAAAGTACACGAAAACTATTTAGATGAGCTTTGATAATCCTTACTATGACTTTGATTATTCCTCTACGTGTATATCATATTTATAGTCACAAATGCTGATTCTTCGGGATGCACTATTTCATAATGTGGCCTGGCCTCGTTTCGCCATATAACCGACTAACATGGATGCATTTTTCTCACAATGCCCCCAAAACTCTTTCGAAATCCGACTTTAAATTTTATCAAAAACGACGTGTTGATTTCAGTAAAAGAAATAAGCAATTTTCAATTAAAATACAATGGTTTTTTTTTTCTTTTTTGTCAATATACACTACAGGTGTGTATGGCTGTCTTCAGTCTCTCTTTCTCTATCCCTAATAATTCTCATACAGATGCGCACATGAAATTATTACCTACAAGAATAATTATTAAATTATGAAATTATTATTCCTAAAATTTATATTATTTGTTAAGATTTCAGTAAAATAATAAAAAAATCGAAGATAGTAAATTTTTTATTCTTTCGATGTCTACAGAAGTCATTTGTTCTTATATCATAATATTAATTATGATTTTAGGAAATGCATTTTTAGTGCATATTTTTGAAATATTCTAAACACTGAAGTTTGATATGAGAATATGAGTTAGTTAAATTGGGGTATGTTGGAATTAGGAGATGATTAGTGCATAACTTGTACATGTTATTTATTGGTTTTTAACAGAGTTCCTCCGAATATAGATATACGTTATAGCAGAACTGCATTCAGTATAGTCTGTACGTTAGTCTCTCATAGACGTCCGAATTACGCGACCCTATAGATCCTAATAAGTGAAATTGTGTTTTTATAGTGCGTTACAAAAAATGAAGCAACAAAATTTTTAGCATCGATGTGCCATCAACTTTTGTGTTAAGTTTGGTGAATCCGCAACTTTAACTAAGAATAAATTGTAATGAGTCTATGGGGACCATTTCTTATGAAGTGCACTAGCTTTTCGGTGATATAACGCTTTTTTAGATGTCCGAGAAGTAGTGGAAGAGAAATCATGCTCAATGATATTAAAAATTAATGAAGATATTGAACATTTTAGGAACTTTTTTTTTACAGAAAGAAATTAATTTGATAGGAAAGTGCTTGAAAGGAAAAAAAAACTAGTGGAAGATAAAACTCGCTGAGACTACATTCATTTGGTTTGTCTGTCAGTAGTACGATCGTTCACAAAAAACTTATGCGTCCAGGATGAACTATCAATCAAGATTTTTGTAAAGACATCCCTGAAAGAGTAATAAAAGGGGTTCTTCGTATCAGATTAGATATTGCAGAACTTCGATGCTCCACCATAACTAACGTCGCCTTTCACAAGGGCATACCTATCAACGAGTTTTTGTGGCAAAAATCAATTTCGGTGGTTTTCTAGCTCTCTCTTTACCTGATATACTTTAATGTGACTTTTTGTTTGTTTCACAAAATCAAAAAAAAACCCTTGAAAGGATGTTATGTCGGTAGTGGAAAACAAACTTTGTGCAGACTATGCTCATTTGTTTTTTTACAGTAGTGCGATCGGTCACAATAAATTTGTATCTCTAGGACAAACTGTCAATCAATATTTTTATATAGAAGTTCTTCCAAGACCTAGAAAAATATTCTTTTACATCCTATTGGAGATTGCAGACACTTGGATTCTGTACTTTCAAAATGGCATCTTCATCAATTAGTTGTAATCGCACAAAGGCATTTTCTTTGTTCCTCTGCCCCCTTATTCATTTGATCTTAGCCAGTATGATTTTTTGTTTCCCAAAATTAAATAAAAATTCTTAAATGGACGTCATCTTAGTTGGCGATTCCACTTGAGGCCTTCCATCACTGCTAAGAAAGGTAGAAACAATGGCTCCGTTGATGTCTAGCTACTCAAGGGAACTACGGGGTCTGTTCAAAAAGTACCGCGAATTTTGTGTTTTTTCTAAAATTGTTTATTTATTCATGAATATCTATTTTGTCCCCTTTAAATTAATCCCCACCAGATATTATACACTTGTACTAACGTTTTTTCCAATCCTCGAAGCGCTTCAAAAAATTATTTTTTGTGATCTTGTTCTGCTCCTCGTTCGATGCCGTTTGTATCTCCTCAATTGTAGGGTACCGTCGTCCTTTCACGGGTATCTTTAGTTTCGGGAACAAAAAAAAGGCACAGGGCGCCAGATCTAGGGAATACGGTGACTGGGGCATTATAAGTGTGTTGTATTTGGCCAAAAATTCGCGCACAAGCAACGATGCGTGAGCAGGGGCGTTATAATGGTGCAAAAGCTAATTTTTGTTCTTCCACAAATCCGGGCGTATCTGGCGGATTGCTTCACGTAACTTGTGCATAACTTACAGGTAATATTCCTTATTGACCGTTCTACCCTGTGGCAAGAACTCATAATGCACCACGCCTCAGCAATCGAAGAAAACTGTAAGGAAAACCTTCACGTTCGACCGAACTTGGCGCGCTTTTGTCGGACTTGGCTCGTGCGGCAGCTTCCATTGGGATGATTGAGCTTTGATTTCCACGTCATAACCATAAACCCATGATTCGTTACCAGTTATGATCCTTTGGAACAAATTTGCTCCAAAGGATCATAATGTTAATGCGATGCTATTTTTGGTCGAAATTGAGCAATTTTGATACGAATTTCGCGGCGACCCGTTTCACGAGCAAATTATTTGTAAAAATCGAATGGCTCGAGCCAATCGATATGTTTAAGTCCTCAGCAACTTCTCTAACGGTGATTCAACAATTGGCCAATACTACGTATTTTCTTCACTTCATCAATATTTTCGTCTGTTGTTGACGTGCTCGGGCGTCCCTATGAGAACATTTTGTACCAGCGATTAATGTTGCTTCGGTCCAAGCTAGCTTCACCATATGCCACAGTCAACATTCAGAATGCGTCCGTGCAATTAATTTTGTTTTTCATACAAAATTTGATACAGATTTTTTTATCCATTTTTTGGAATCGGCAAAAATCGAAGACGAGCCAAAACACGTGCAAGAAAAGTAGCTGTCAAAAATTAACTGAACATTCAAAATGGCCGAACTTGTCGGCATAAATGAGAGACATGAGTACCAATATAACTCCATTAAAATAACGAAAATCGAATATATGTAACCTGCGGAAATTCAAAATTCGCAATATTTTTTGAACAGATCTCGTACTTGGAAAATATTAAAATTTAATGTAACAGTCTCAATACTTTTCTTCTACTTTTCGTATGTATAATTTGAAATTGGGAACTTATTTAATTCTCGTGGGATTAATGCCCATAAAAAGAATGAATCTAAGGATTTTACTTGTAATTTTTCTTTTCCTATTAAATACTTATAATTACGATTATGTTACGAGTAGCTTAAAAAAGCTTATTTGGCATAGAAACAAACCGAAAATAATTCTAAATTTATTTTAAGAAATTCTGCGTGAATTCCGGAAATATTATTTGTGAATTTATAATATCTAAGTTTAAGTACTACTTATATAATCTTCAATGATATTAAATTTAATATAAATCTTAAATATCCATACTAAATATTAAAAGTTTTAAGAAAATTAAAAATTAAAATGAAACAAAAGATGAAGTATCTTTTATCATTTATGCATTTAAGAAAATATTACCTCCTTTTTTAGGAGGATATATTATTTAAAAAAATTTCTCTAAAATTGTGCATACATGAGTATCTAAGTACTACTACTAACTGCATTTTCGAATGGTAAGATATTAGATAATTTCCATTAAATCATTTGTGGCAGTATAATCAGCTTGCTGAACAACTCTGATAATAGTACCCGTACGAACGTACTATGAATGTTAAGGATCAGAACTCATATGGGATTCTGTCAATCGTTTTGGAATTTAATCCTAACAATTTATCGTATTCTGTGTAATTATAATTGCAGTATTTAGTTATAATTTGATGCCAAACGGTTGGTAAATTTTCGTTGATTTCGATTGGAAAATAATCCCCAATCGCAAGAGTATCCTACTCGTCAATGTATTAAAAATAGTTTACTTTTATGCCCTATACTCTCTAATTGAGCATATTTTATTGTACAATAAAAAATTATAATTGATATTTATAGAGCCTTAAAAAATTATTATATTTTCTGAAAAAAAAACCTCAAAATGTATTGAGAATCATTTAAGTAAATACTGGCTTATACGACTACATTCAAAATAGTAACAGCCAATATTTGGTCTCATATATTAAGATATCAAATATAAGAAAGAAATGAAGATTTTGTGAATTTAAAATAAATTTTAAAATAAACTTTTTGAAATTTACAAAACCAAAAACTACAAAAACTATATTGTCTTCAACGCATTTAACTTTTTAAAGGAGAAATACTACTCCGACTTTGATTGTCATTTCCGTTTATTACATCATTACGCATACTTGGTCCACTGGTATGTCAAGTTTATTTTTCTATTTACCAAAGTTAAAAATATCTGTTCCATATAAGTCCATATGAGCATACTTTCTGAGGTGAACATGTGTAAAGTCACAAGAACACAAAGTCAAAATATTCACACTCATATTAATACGAACTGTTGTGGGTGGATCAATGATAAACCATAGTAAATCAACAATAGCTCCAATATTGCATAGCAAAAAGAATATAAATAAATAAATTTTGTAACTCAAATAAAAATTGGTTTAACATATTTTTGAAGAGTGTTTCGAAAGAAAAAAATCAATAATTTGTTTCTTAATGTTGGTTTGTTTTTGTGATCAAAGTTTGTTAATGATTTTTACTGAATATAGTTTAATATTTTCTCATGGATAGATTCAAGCTTGATAAAGTTTTCAAATTATCTAAATTTACTTCTAAAATAAGTCGTCAATTTGCGTAATGCATCAAAGTTGTTTCATTGTGAAAATTATACTCATTGATGAGACTAACTTTTCGCTCAATAGTTTTGTTAATAAGCAAAATAGTTGCTTTTTTGAGTAAGACAAATCCCCAAGAGATATTGGCGACATAATTGCATCCACAAAAGTTTACTGTTCTATATGGATTACATACTATGGCCATAGTCGATCACTATTTATTCTGAAATGAGGTTGGAGTACGCCTGACGGAAATATTTCTTTGAAAATGGTTGACATAGTCTCAGAGAGTATGTGGATCCTGCAGGATACCGTTCAACTCGAACCCTCTTGTAAAACCCATAATTTATTAAGATATAATTTTCCGACTACGTAGTAACACGCAATGATCCTGTCAATTGACCTTGAAGATCGTTTAATCTGACAACGCTTGCTTTGTTTCTTGTGAGGATATTCGCAATCGTCGGTGTATTGCTGACAAAGCAGTAATAATTGAACTATTGATAGCAGAGGTGAGAACTGGATTTACTGTAAAAACAAAATTCGAAAATTGGCCCGATCACGACAGCTTTGTTTAGAATAGCTGAAAACATTTTCTTTAAAAAAAATTATTATTTTCATCCCCCAACCAGATTGTAAATCGTAGTTAGCAGCAACGTTGAAAGTATCTGCTTCTCTTGACCGATTTAAGAAGACTCCTACCGATCTGTCCATGTATAGAAAACTTTTCCTTGAACACTTGGACGGATTAGAAAAAATCATCTATACCGTTTTCGGTCGTCTAAATTTTTGGCTGGAGCACCGGCAGAGTAGCTCCATATTACGGGAAGCTGTTGGCTATCAAAACGGATATTACAAATGCGACCAATATCCCCAGCCAACTGAGTGCTACTATTTTTAGCGACAAGCTTGACGCCCTGCAAGCCATTCGTGAGCCATCGAGTGATCCATAGAGTGACCTAATACTTAGCGCAATCCAACAATGCCTACTAACTAATGGGAGTGTTGACTCGTGTTGGTTTGTGGGGCACGTGAGAATATTGAAGTGATGGCAGCAACTTGTTGCCTGGAGAAGTTCCCCCTCGACCAGTGTGCATAGTTATGCCGAATTTGCATTGCCTACTGACAAAATGGCAACTAATATCATCCGTTGAGACGTTGCAAACATTTACGAGGTCTGTTAAAAATGTATCGCGAATTTTGTGTTTTTTCAAAAATTATTTATTTATTCATGAATATCTATTTTGTCCCCTTTAAAGTAATCCTCACCAAATATTATACACTTGTGCCAATGTTTTTTCGAATCCTCGAAGCACTTCAAAAAATCATTTTTTGTGATCTTGTTCAGCTTTTCCTTCGATGCCGTCTTTAGCTCCTCAATCGTAGCGTAGCGGCATCCTTTCATGGGTCACTTCAGTTTCGGGAACAAGAAAAAGTCACAGGGGGGCAGATCTGGGGAATATGGTGGCTGCGGCATTATTAGTGCGTTGTTTTTGGCCAAAAATTCGCGCACAAGCAACGATGCGTGAGCAGGGGCGTTATCGTGGTGCAAAAGCCATTTTTTGTTTCTGGCGAATTGCTTCACGAAAATTACGCATAACTTGCGGGTAATATTCCTTATTGACCATTCTACCCTGTGAAAAAAAACTCATGATGCACCACGCCCCTGCAATCAAAGAAAACTGTAACCAAAACCTTCACATTCGACCGAACTGCGGCAGCTTCCATTGGGATCATTGAGCTTTGGTTTCCACGTCATAACCATAAACCCAAGATTCGTCGCCAGTTATGACCCTCTGGAGCAAATTTGGGTCATCGCGGACAGAGTCCAACAGCTCCTTAGCAATATTAATGCGATGCTTTTAGTCCAAATTGAGCAAAAATCGAAGACGAGCCAGAACATTCAAAATGGCCGAACTTCTAGGCATAAGTGACAGACATGAGTATCAACATAACACCACAAAAAATCGAAAATCGAATATACGTAGCTCGCGGAAATTCTGATCTAACTCATGATTATCTTTTTGGTAATACCAATCCTGTGGTACTCAGTTCACCAGCACCCACATTATATATAAATACCACCTGACCAAGAATATCCTTGCAAGCCAGATTTTCCTCAATGTGGAGCTTCTGTATCTCCTCTTTAATCTTCTATAACATATTAATATACTCCACGAAATCTAACAAAACTCCCACAGAATAGCCTTGTTGAGATAGCTTCCCGCACGAACAATTAAGTCGTCAAATCACCTCAGCTCACGGTCGTGGCGCTATAAAGTGACCTCTTGCACATATTTAAGAAACCTTTAATAAAAACAAACAAATAAAAAGTATTACTTTCCCCAAAAAAATACTCGATATAATTATTCGTGTTTTTTTAAATATTTCACGGTCTCATTTAAGTCTCATACTTTTGATTTTAAATATAAGATATAAAATCCATTATAAAGATCCATTTTCCGATAAAAAATAATATCCGTTTTGCTAGAAAAAAAATTTTTTTTTTGCTATAAAGAATTTTTTTTAAGCGTATCTACTTTAAAAAAAAACAATTAAAAATTAGTCAATATTTTATTAAATTGAAAAAAAATTTATAAAATATGTCAAAATATTATAATTTTAATAAACTTGTTTTAATAGACAAATTTATTATTCAACTAATGCTGTTGAAAAAGTTTATACAATATTTCGAAGACACCCTCACATATTTTACTTTAGATAGATTTATTTTCCCATATTTTATATTAAGTATTTCTATTGTTAATCGAAAAAAAAAATATATTATAAATTTTTTTAATATAGAATAAACTCAAATCAAAAGTTTTGCTGATACTGGCTTTGAGAAAAAATTTTATGTTGTTTATTATCAAACGATGAGCTTTCGTTCCGACTATCATAAATATATAAAAAAATTCTTTTAAGTTAAATAAATACTCTACTATTTTTATTTGCAAGATGTTTTTCTTGACTTATTAAAATAAGAAAGTGTTTCCGTATCTCTGCCGTTTAATATAGAAATATTTTTTACCTAAAAAAAAATTATATCTATTTCTCAGCCTTTATGACATAGATTTATAAGTAAATGGGTTCAATTTTATGATATCTCAGTATTACGGGTTATTTACTCGTAGATTATCTTATTTGGAAAATGATCCATTCTGTAAATCATAATATAATGCTTTGAGGTGCCCACTCTGACTTTTATCGCTGCGTATCGGCGCGCCTACCTAACACAATCTGTATAATAAGATTTTAAGAAGAAAAAAATTTACTTCTGTTAATCAAAAAAAAAAAAAAGAAGAGAAAAACCATTTGGTCAATAAGAGTGAGTGGTGGATTTTTCTGTGGGAGCAGAGAGTAACTTATGGACACGTGCCAATTGCAGAGACACGGAATCATCTGTGCGATCTTCCAAGAATGTGCTGTGCTTGGCGTACATTCAACAAGTACAATCTTTTTTGAGGTATTATACCGAAAACTTTACCAAAACATAAAGACAATCTTTTTAGATTGACATACACATATCTGCGATCGTGCAAGTTGAACTAGCATATACTAAGTAAAATTGAGAATATATCATATACATACATAGATATCCATCTATTCGTGAATATTCAGCCGGTATCCAATGGTCCAGTCCGTTCGTAGACGCATTTTCAGTGTTTTGATAAGTCTGAGCTGGGCGGCTTTTGTGGTATCTGTTTGGAGTTGGTCAATAATTGCTCCATCAATCTTTCATGATTTCCGCGACAAAATGTGCATTTTATTTTTAAACTAACACACATCACGGCTCAGTTACAGATTAAACGCGCTTAGCTAGTTCGGAGACCGTTTCGGAAAGATATCGTATCACAGCCGGGACGATTTTCGATCAGATGATTGATCACAGTAGTGACTCGGTGGTAAATTTCAGATTGTTTCGGTATCTTTGGAGTAATCTGAGCAAAAGTACATCTCGGATAGTCGAAGATCATAATACGTCGATATTGTTTTAAATAGTGACGACGGTGTCATGATGACGGGTTATAATCTGGTACGAGTACATTTGTATATTTCGATCGCTTTTAACCCTTTCTAATTTGTGCAACTGACACTGTCGTGTTGACATTTTGTCTGATTTATTTATAGCACAAAAAACATTTATTATTATAGTATGGCTTTGAATAATCATCAACATCGTATAATTTCGTTTCAGTAGACTATAAGCGCCAGTTTTCGGTTATTGTACAGTTACTCGTATACATATTTCGGAAGTGTTGTGTTCATTACCAATAAAAAATGTTTCTTCATAAAGATTTGTGACAGTGCAAAGCGACTTGATGAAAACAGTGAAAACTTGTGTTTTTGTGACGTGTAACATCAAATCGAATTGTAAACAAGATAATCTGTTTTATCGGCGTTTTCTAGTCAAAAAAGAAAATTTTTCTATAAATTTATTTATAAAAGATAAATTTGATTTTTAGAATAAAATTTAGATAGTGATTGAGAACTTTTAGTTGTTTTGGTGGTAGTTGAAAATTACATTATATCAAATGAGGTACAGCAAATAAGCAATTCCATTTGATACAAGTTGGGGCGAGTAGGTGACAACCCATATTGGGGTTAGGAGACACCTCTAAAAATGAAAACTTACGAACGTAGGCCTACGAAATTATGATTAAAATGAAATGAGACTGAATCGAATCGAATTAATTTGTAGCCAATGCATAATTAAACACCTCAAATCAAACTTTATTCACATATATGGTATGCACTCGTATGTGAGCTGCGGAATCATTTGATAGTATCTACGACTATTTGCAAACAACGCATACCTCTCTCACTATAAAGTGCATAAATTTATATTAAAAATTACTGTGATCACAAGATCATTTCGAAAATGTTCAAATGAAAATTTCTATTAATACTGAGGTATAATAATTCAGCTTGTTTGTTATTTTATTATTTCATCAAATAATATTTCATATTTATTCAATTACAGACTATTATTATGATTTTAAGTAACTTCATTTATTTGTGTTTACATAAACATTTTCAAAATCTTATTGTCATATGATTGGATTTTTATTTAACTTAAATTATAACAAATAAAACTGAGATAAGTTGATTTTTGCAAAAAAAAAAATAAAGAAATAAGTAAGAGTTTCAGTTTATTTATGGCTTGATAAATATTTTGCATGTTTTATTTAAAAAAAATAATGCTATCTTTACACGAGTACACTAGAGTGAGTGCGTTCAGTTGGATTTTAAGTTTCGCGACAATATTCTTAAAAAAATTATTTTTCTATATACAAAAAAGTGATTTTGAAAAATTTTATTTATACTTGAAATTATAAAATGATTCACAATAAATTCAAAATTCTTTAAATACATTTTCAAAAATAAGAAATCGTAACAATTGAAATTCTTTAGAAAACAACAATAATTAAGAAATAATTTTTGCGAAAAGCTACAAAAATATTATGTTTGGCTTCTATTTATTGGAAACGAAACTAATCCTTATATTCTTATGACTGAATTAATTTTTTTTTTTAAAGATTTTTATGCTTGCTAAATTTCTTTAACTGAAAACTATAAATTTTAAACTAAAAAAGACTCTCCGTTAAATATTCCTTTTTTATGGTTTAGTGTAGAAATTATAGAAATAAAAACTGTAAGTGCCAGTTTATCATTTAGTGTTGAAAAAATTTGAAAATTTTAATTTTAAAAGCTACAAACAATAGTAAGAAAATAATTACTAAAAATATTAAAAATTTGTAAAAAAAAACTCTTTTTATGGAGATACATCCAATATCATTTCTATATAATAATTTAGTATTAATATAATAATAATAATAATAATAGCCTTTATTTAACAATCTTAGAAAAAAGTTACTATCACTTATGTTAATTGACACCGGTTTTGAGATTGTCTTGCGTTTTCGCAAAGGCCTCCCCTAGAGCTTGCCACACTTTCCGGTCATGAGTCGTCCTCTTCCAAGTAGCACCGGCTATTTTCCGAATATCGTCCTCCCATCTCAGAAGCTGCCTCCCTTTCTTTCTTTTATTTTGTCTTGGACACCATTCGGTTGCATCCTTAGCCCATTTTTCTTGTTTACTCCTCATCATATGACCTGCCCAACTCCATTTTAGTTTTCTTATGCAGTATGTTACATCGTTAATTTTAGTTTGGTTACGTAATGTTCCTAGTTTTACTTTGTCTTTTAACTTGACTTTGAGCATACTTCGCTCCATGCTGTGTTGACAGGTTTCTAGTTTGTGTAAGTTTTGTTTTGTTAGACTCCAAGTTTGACATCCGTATGTCATGATAGGTAGAATACAGGAATCAAAAATTTTTTTCTTAGCTTTAAGTGGTACCTGCGGGTTTTTGACAATTTCTTTAAGAGACCAGTATCTTTTCCATGCTAATTGTACTCTGTTGTTTATTTCTTTGGTTGTAAGGTCTTTTGGTGATATTATCTGCCCTAGGTATGTATATTCATCGACGTACTCTATTTTGTTGCCGTTGACTGTAATGGTGATTTTGTCGGAATTAGTCATTACTTTGGTTTTTGTATTATTCATGGAGAGTCCGACTTTATCGCTTTCGTACACCAACTGTTCAAGCATTGCTTGCAGGCTTCTCGGGTCTTCAGAGATTAGAATTAGATCGTCTGCAAATCTTAAATGGTTTAGTTGCATTCCGTTAATGTTTAGTCCATATTGACTCCATTCGAGACGTCTAAATATATATTCAAGCACCGCCGAGAAAAGTTTGGGTGATAGTGGGTCTCCCTGTCGGACTCCTCTTTTTATAGGGAAGTATACACCTACTCTTTCTGTTCTTATTTTCGCTTTCATGTTCTTGTATATATTTTTAACAATTTGTATGTACTTGTTTTCAACCCCTTGTGTTGAAAGCGCTTCCCATATTTTTGTATGTTTTAATGAGTCGAAAGCTTTATTATAGTCTACAAACGCCAAATAGTAATTGATACCATATTCTGTACATTTCTGGATAACTTGTTTTATGGTGTGTATGTGGTCGATTGTTGAAAAGTCCTTGCGAAAGCCTGCTTGTTCTCTGGGTTGGTTTTCATCCAAAGTCTTTGTTAAACGATTCAACAGTATTTTGGAAAAGATTTTATATACGTTCGACATCAGGCTGATGGGTCTGTAGTTAGTTATGTTGTCTTTATTTCCCTTTTTATGTAGTAGTATTATAGTTGACGTGGTCCACTGGTGAGGTATACATTCTGTCTCAAAAATTTGGTTAAATAAATCTGTGATAGTGTCTACTATAACATCAGATGTTCCTATCATAATTTCGTTAGATATGCCATCTTCTCCTGGTGCTTTGCCTCTTTTTTGAGATTTAATAGCTTTTTCTACTTCTTCTTTCAGTATACTTGGAATTTCTTCGTTATTATTTGTATCGTTTTCAGTTAGTTGGTGGATTTCGTCTGGTGTTTTATCGTTGTCATATAGCTCACGGTAGTAATCCGTGGCTATGTCTAATATTTCGATTCTATCGGTCTTCTTTCTCTTATCTTTCTGGTGTGTCATATTGTCTATCCAGTTTGTACTTTCTCGAAGCTCTTTTAATGCTATCCTAACTATAGGAATTTAGTATTAGTTATTTAATTAAAAGACTTATTATTACAAAATATTCTAATGCAAAATTTAAAAAAAATTGCTTTTCTGGACACTTTTCAAAATGGCTCATATTGTAAGGGATTATCCAATTTGCAATTTGGGAAATTGAACTTTAACAAATATAAGATAAATTCCGGTTTTTAATAAAATTTATAAATAACTACCATGTGACTTCTTGTAGGTCTCCATTCTTTTTAAGTAATTTTTTATGACTATTTCATATATTCCGGGCTATATTTCGATTGTTCCTTGACATATGTAGGATTTAAGATGCTCAACAAAAAAAAATTTTAGAATTTGGAGATAATCGATAAAAAAAAATTTTGCAATATAATTTTTTGAATAGTTTTACAAGAAAAAGTTTAAAGCCGTACTATCACATGATCTTTTAATGACCATTTGACATCGAATTTTACGCAATTAATCCTAAACTTAACATATTGACTAGTTTAAAATCTTCAAATTTAGTGTAAAAACATTGGTTCTTACACGGTCTTAGGGCTAAGAATTAACGATTTCTCCTCCATTTTCAAAGAAACGCGTTCAGACCAAAATTCACACCATACAGTCATTTTTACTTGAAAAAAAAAAGTTCTTAAAAAATGTTTAATGGCAATTAATAAACTAAATAAATGTTATCTTATAAAGTATATTTTTT
This sequence comes from Atherix ibis, assembly GCA_958298945.1. Taxonomy (NCBI): domain Eukaryota; kingdom Metazoa; phylum Arthropoda; class Insecta; order Diptera; family Athericidae; genus Atherix; species Atherix ibis. Next base: position 118,623,240 of record OY282606.1, read on the forward strand.
TTGTAATATTTTAAACGACAAAGCTGTACTTTACGAATCATAAAATGAATAATCGGAAATATTGTAAAAATGTTCAACTTTTATTGAAATTCATTCTGACAAAAAATATTTTCTACTCTCAAGTAAACATACTCATAAATACTGTAGAATATCCACTTTCGTTTGACTTATCCCCGTAAATATCATTTTAATTTTGAAGAACACTTTTGTTTGGGTGATATTCAAATACTGAACAAGAGCATTGCTGACATAAGCAATTTCAAGCACACCTTCTCTAGTCTTCTAGCTTTCTCAGAGTCCAATTCGCAGACATATTCTCATATTGTAAACAAATCAGTAATAATAATTTATCTTAAATCTTTCTCCTTTTTAACTGTATTTTACATGCAGTAAAAGAAATATTAAACCACATTCAATGCAGGTAGGGCTGAAGGAGATCCAATGTCAGTGTCAGTGTCAGTATTGAAAGTGTATCGCATATGACAGTATACTCAAAGATCCTGTCGAGTATCCTATGAGGACCTGAAAAATCTTTCCAAACATCTGCTGGTATTTCGTACAATATTTCACAACTCTCCAGGATATAATATCAATTCAGATTCGAGCACGTGCTATACCAGCAATCCATCCATCCGGATGCAATCGATTTTTTAACCAGCAACGAATGAAAAGGGGAGGAATGGATTTAACAAAGAAGAAAAAGATAAGATATTGTGTAATGTTAGGGTTGCGAGACCGTTGTAATATTGGCAAATGTATTTGTATTTTTTTTTGTTATTGGAAACTTATTAAAACTAAAGTTAATGATGCCATTGGAAAGTACTACATATACTCTCATGAGAATATAAAAATAGTGTCATTTTGATATGGAATGAAGGCATACAAATAAACTAAAACATTAAATTGGAAACAAATCAATCGATAGAAGTTCATTGAACTTAATACGCTAACGTATTAATAATTAACAAAAACAGATAAAGAATATTTAAAAAAAATATCTTGCCAAATTTGTATATTTCCAAAAATGTAAACAAATTTTTATAAGATGATACATAAATTTTGACGGAACATAGTCGGAAATTTATGAGGTGTAGCGGAAACTGACAGCGATCTGGCAACGTTGCTGACAGCGATCTGGCAACATTGCTCACTTTTTCGCCATAAAGTTTATGCATTAGATCGTACTGAGCGTGTAAGGTGAGGTTGTATTTTCGTAGTGCGTTACGAAAAATGGAACAACGAAACTTTGGTGCAATTATTTGCTTGTCAAAGCTTGGCAAATGCGCGAGTTTGACTAACGAAATATTGCAACAGAGCTATGGGGATCATTTTCAAGTTTAACGGTGGTATAATGAATTTTTGTATAACCGAGAAGCAGTGACCGATGAAACTGTCTCCGGGAGACGTTTATCATCAAAAACTGATGAAAATGTGGAATATTTCAAGGGACTGTTTTTTTATAAAGAAAGCTACTTTTTTTTAAAAAAAAATCAGTCCTTAAAATACAGGAATATATTGGATTATCCACCATGATAACAACCTCTGTCAAACTTCCAACTCTGTCAACGAGTTTTTATCAGAACAATTGATATTTGTAGATCCCCATTTTCTCTACTCACCAAATTTCCTGATCTCAGTCGGTGTAAATATTGAATTGGCAACTAAGTGATTGCGGATTTTAAATAACATTAAATTAATATTATCAGATCCTAATATAAAAAAATTTCCCTATTGACGTATTCGCCGAGCCCGAAATAATCTTCATTGCTGAAGAAATTTTTTTCGACAATTTCAGCATCTAAAAAATCGGCTTATTTGTAGTAAGTTTTTACAACTATTGTATACTGGTTGATAGTTTATTATACCAAGGGTATAAACTTAAATCCGCTGTTTGGTCATAGATGGCGTCAGTGAGCATATTAAGTTACCATGGACACGCCATACTTTTTTTTATGAGTTTGACATCTGTCAACATTAATCAGTGTACATTGTCACCAATTTCGTACAGCAACATACATTTTTCTTTTGGTAATCATGTCTAGTTATGTGGCAGAAAAAGAGCATATGTGGGAAGCTCTGGTTTTCTGCTTCAATTTGAAGAAATCGGCTGCTGAATCCCATCGAATGCTTATGGAAGCCTATGGTAACAGTGCTTTATCGGAAACAACGTGCCGAGATTGGTTTCGTCGGTTCAGAGACGGCAATTTTGACTTGTGGGACAAGAAGCGTGAAAATCGGCCTAGGAAGTTTGAGGACCATCAATTGCAGGCTCTTTTGGACGAAGACGATACCCAATCGCAAAAAAATGGTCGAGGAGTAATTGGGTGTTACTCAACCAGCCATTTCCATGCGTCTGCGTGCCATGGAAAAGATTGAAAAGGTCGGAAAATGGGTGGCGCATGAATTGAACGACAGGCAGATGGAGCGACCCCAAAACACATGCGAAATCTTGCTCGCCAGACAAAAAAGAAAGTAGTTCCTGCATCGGATTGTGACAGGCGATGAAAAGTGAATCGTGGATTGATCCCGGCCAACCATTAACATCTTCCCCAAGACCAAATTGCTTCGGATGGAAGACGATGCTGTGAATTTTGTGGGATCAGCAGGGTATCGTCTACTATGAGATGTTGAAACCTAGTGAAACTATCAATGCCCACCGCTACCACCAACAACTGACGAAATTGCATCGTGCTCTGTGTGAAAAAAGGACGGATTATCAACAAAGACATGACAAGCTGATTTTCCTCCACGACAACGCACCATCGCACACGTCAAAAATGGTCCGAAACTACTTGGAGACACTCAGCTGGGAGGTGCTACCCCACCCCACTTATTCATCAGACCTGACCTTTTCCGACTACTACCTGTTTTCGTCGATGGGCCACGCACTCGCTGAGCAGCACTTCGATTCTTACGAATACGTCCGAAAATGGCTTGATGAGTGGTGTATCTCGAAATAGAAGGAATTGTTTTGGGGTGGTATCCACAAATTGCACGAGAAATGGGAAAAATGTGAAGCTAGCTTTGAATAAATTTGTTTTTTGCTTTCTATTAAAAAAAATACTTTGAATAAATTTGTTTTTGCTTTCTATTAAAAAAAACATGTGTTTTTTTGACTAAAAATCAGCGGATTTAAGCTTATACACCTGGTATTTAAGATTAATGAAGATTAAGATTGAAAAATCTTCAAGTTTAGACCAAAACTAGTTGGGTATCGTGCAGTCATAGTGCTCAGAATTTACTGTAAAAATGTCTTCTTCTTCATTTTTAAAGAGTTATGGACCAATAACATTTTGATACCAAAAGTAACTGTGCAGAAGCTATTAAATCTTAAAAAGTGTATAAGATAGTAATTTTTCTGGGATATAATCTTTTCATTTTTCTTAGCCACTTCTGGCTCCAACGAACAAAAACTGAAGAGATCATTGCTAAAATTTTTTTTTTTTTAATCAGCATCACTACTTAACCGGCGCATTTTCTAAATATTGGGTTGGCAACTAAGTGATTGCGGATTTTAAATAAGAAGAAAAATTCAAAATTTTTACTTAAAAATATATCTTTACCCAATTAGGTATTGTCAGTTTTTGTCGATAATCCTTTGCTATCTTTCAGGCATTGTTATAATTCTGTGTTCGTAAAACTTATTACTTTTGTTAGCAAAAAACTTAATTAAATGTGATTCAATCAGCGTCATTAAAAATTTTATCATTTAAGGAGTTCTGCATGAAAAGAAATAAATGGTAATCTGAAGGCTCTAGGTCAGGGCTATATGGTGGATGTGACAACACATTCCAACCTAATTCCAATAATTTTTGGCGAGTGATCAAAAATGTGTCATCCTGGAAAACAACACCTTTACGATTTGCCAATTCTGGCCGCTTTACTTGAACTGCATTGCTCAGTTTGATTAGTTGTTGAACGTACACGATGGAGCTAATCGTTTAGTTTCTTGGTAAAAGTTCAAAGTGCAGAATTCCTTTATAATCCCACCAAACTGACAGCATAATCTTCTTTTGGTGCATCTCAGCTTTTGATGTTGTCTGAGGTGGTTCATCTCGCATCACCCACGATCGTTTCCGATGAACGTTATTGTAAACTATCCACTTTTCGTCACCAGTTATCAGTCGTTTCAGAAATGGGTCTGTATCGTTAAATGAATTTCCTTAAGCTGATGAGGAATCCATAAATCGAGTTTCTCAACATAGCCAAGCTGTTTCAATTTTTTTTCAATGCATGTATGCGATACATTGAGCTTTTCTGCAATCTCACGTGTTGTGTTATGACTATCTGAATGGATAATGGCCTTGATAAGGGTCTCATCAACTTCAAGTAAAAAATCACCAGAACTAAATTTAGCAAACCAATTTTGACACTGACTTTCTTTCAAGGCTTCATTCGCATATACGGAACATATCTTCTTGTGTACCTGCGATGCGTTCTTACCTTTTCGGAAATAATATAATAAAATATGTCTAAAATGCATGTCTTGTCGTTCTATTTTTAAATTTGGATGAAAACAAAACTAAATAGCTAAATGATACAATTTTTTACTAAATTAAAGGCGGAAGTCCAAACAACAAGAAAAAAATAAGGTTAGGTGCTTTAAACACGTTGACATAACAAAACAATGAGCTAATACCATCTATTGACAAAATCCGCAATCACTTATTTGTCAAGATTTAAAAAAAAAACCCTCAAAAAAACTTCATTTTTGTACTGTCAAATAACATCCAAAGGAATGTAACCGGTGAGCCTTCCAGTACTGCTACGAAGAGAGGACATAACGCTGGTCTGGTCAAGGGATAACACTGATGTATAAAAAAAATTAAATTCGAATAAAAATAAATACTTTCATACAAAATCGTTATTATACAATATTTTCTTCTAAATGTAAAAGAATTCATAAACTAATTAATTGGGATAGTCAGAAATTATTCGAATTATTGATTAATTTCAAAACCATCCGTTAATATTCTAAATTCAAAATCAAAAGTATCAAGGTAACTTTTAATAATACCGAAAATTTCAAAAATTGTACAAAAACAAAACATAAATCGAATATGTTGCCAGATAAATTCCAATCTAATTTTATAATGTTTCAGAAAAACAATAAAAGTATTAGATTCTCTTATAATTTGTAGAGAATTTTCATTTAATAAATTCATTTTGGCCATTATTATTTAATAAATTATTTTTATAATAGAAAATATATTTTTGTTATTTATATAGTGATGCATTTAAGTATATTTCCTAGCCAATAGAAAATGAAAGAAAATGAAGCGAATAATAAATGGAGAAGAAAAAAAACCATTTAATCCTTGGGCGCACTTTGAATCCATGCTGAATTCTTCTTTTCACATTTCGGAACCAAAATGTGGCCAATTTGTTTGGGTTTTCTGGTAGACTAATGGCGGTTAAGGACGCTACAACTATTCACAAATACCATCAACATGAACATGAATAGGCATCTCAAAGGAAATGCGCGCATTTTTCGACAAAATTTCAGAGGTTTTGTCTCCAAAACTAATTTTGAAGGATAAACAAATGACTTGATAGGCTTTCATTCTTTTCGCAAGAAGAATACTTTGCCGGTTTTGGTGGTTACCAATTATATAATAGGCTACTGTAATAATATTAGATATTCTGTGAGGGTGGTGAACAAATAGGGTGATGAGTTCAATTGTAAAGGGACAACAAGCTCTCTTTTCTGCCGCCTATTTTCTTATAAAAGTGATTCTCAGCACGACTTCAATAGTGGGGCGGTCTTTTGTAACATTTTATAGTAATGTTATAGGCTGTAGACTTGGCGAATTTCATTCCTTCCAAGGGATACACATTAGTTAATGAATAATTGCGGAGTGAATTTATGAGCAACACAATTAATCTAGGATTAAAGTGGAATCCATTTTTATTGGTAAGATTAGGCCAAAGAATTGAAAATGAATGTGAATAATTTTAGCTTGGCCCAGAATAGTTACAAAATTTTCCTCCTTTTCTTCTTTCTTTATAAGAAATTATTCTCCTTTTTGTTTATAATAGCTCAAAGAAAGTTTACTTAACAAAAATCTCATATCATACATAATATTATTAAATTATGATTGAATAATTTTTTCTTAAATTTAAAAAAAAATGTATCCTTTTCTTAATTTTAAAATTGATTTGGTTTTTTTTTTAAAGAGAATTATGATCAGTAAAATATTTTGAAAAAAAAAATTGACAATTATAGGAAATTTGGGAGATGTTCAGATACTTTGTGCACTATTACTCACTGAATAAAAGAAGATTTATTTTTTCTGGCATTAAAAGAAATTTAGAAAATTTTAACAATATTAATAGTATTTCGCTAGCTTTAATTATATTCGAATAATTTAGTGGTAAAAGCTACATTGTGACGAACATTCCAGGGCAGAGGGTTTAAGACTCCTTAAAATATTTCACGATTTTGTAATTATTTAAATTTGATAAAATTAGTCTAACTGTTTTGTGAAATAATAAGCCCATATTATTGATCAATTAAGAGCCATTTTATTTGGTATTACATGAAAATTGACAATATTTATTTTCTATAATTTGTCACTCTTTGTGTAGATACCCATAATTACTCACAGTAAATTTTTTCGATCTTTCTGATTACACACACATTAACTAAAAAGATACACAAACTTTGGTATTGATATTTAGTCTTTATCTCTTCCTGTTTGGTTATAATTATCAAAAAAAATATGTAAAAAAAGGGAATATTTTTTAAAAAATTATTTTTTTAGAAAAATCATTTTAATAAAGTTTATATAAAATTTTGTTTTTTTTTGTCTATATTATAAAAATCCTTACTAACACATTATGCTAATTTTTGAATAAAATTTTATTTTTAGCGCGGTAGTCGTCATTACTCACACAGACATAATCAAAGGTCGCAGTCTCTAAACCGCGGTCAAGCGCTCTCCCGAGCAGACGTTAGCGGCATGTGGTGACACCAGGGTGCCTCAGGTATATTCTTCTATTTTTTTTTTCGTTCGTTTTCAATCAACAAATATTAATTTGTTAATTAAATTTTATAGGAGGTCAGGCTGGTTGTGCTAGCTGCGCCATGGGCAATAAATTAAGCTGTTCCTGTGCGCCGCTTATGCGCAAAGCGTACCGATACGAGGACTCTCCATGGCAGACTTCTCGTCGACGGGACGGCCATCTCCTGAGGTAAGCATTACCAGACCCCATCGCGAGTGTAACAATCCCTATATATCCTGTTTTTGAACGTATAAAATCGAATTGTTGAGTCGTAAAATCGAAAGTCATCATACTGTTGATAGAACATTTTCTAGAAACTTTCAAACTTTCCTAAATATAACGTCTCTAGAGCACAAATCTTCTTTTATTATTTAATGCGAATTCGATATAAAACAGAAAATAAACCATTTGTTTTAAAAAGAGTTTCAATTAAACTTTTCACTAAAAAAAAAAATTTAATTATTTTCTGTGTATCGAAATTGCTTTTCTCTAAAACTCTATTTTATTAAATTTCAATTACTTCATGAAATTTATTAATTATAAATTATGGTAAAATTCTACATTTAGCTATTATTTTTAAAGTTTATAAAAATGATCAATTTTAACTTTTACGAATCACATAAAAAAGGTAAAATACTAAAATGATAAGCATAAAATTAATTTGCTTTCAATATTTATATAATTAACGAATATTATAAAAAAAATATATTTTATTTAACAATTTCTTTAAAATAGAAAAAATCTTAATAAAATCTTAAAAAAAAAAATTTTAAGACTTTATAGATAATTTCATGAAGTACACAATAATTATTTTGATCTTTTCTATAATATAATTTTGTTGATTTATTTTTTGAACTATTTATTTTTTATTGAATTTTTCTCTCTTCTCTTTTATTTTTGTTTATATTATAAGAAAAAAATAGAAAATAAAAATTGGTTATATAAATTGAAGAAAGAAAAAATTTTTTTACAAATTTTAATTGGCTTTGAATGAAGAAAATTGGAAAATTTAAAACGTACTTTTTTCTTATTCTTTTCTTTTCTCCCCGAATATCACCAATCATCATCACTAACTACTTACTTCTTCCTATCGTGCGACATTCAACTAACAATCATGAATGACTGACTCAAACGTCTTTATAATTAATTTTTTTTTTTGATAAAATCAACACAAACATTTATTTGTGAAAAAAAAATCAATACACATAAAAACAATCTATCCAATAATTATCCAACTACCAAAAAAAAAAAAAAAACCACTACTGTCATTACCATGATCACCACTATACTACCACAACTAACCAAACCACCCACCAATCAACACAATTTGATATCTCTGACACACGTTGGTAACACACTCAGTTCGTTCAGGTTGTGGGCTGAGGTTTTCCATGTATCCGCAAGCGGTGCCGGCACCGTCAAATGGCAACAAGTATCTGAAGATTTGGTTCCTGTCAACATTACCTGCATACAAGATTCGCCGGAATGCATTTTCCACATAACCGCCTACAACAGTCAGGTCGATAGAATTCTCGATGTCCGACTTGTTCAACCAGGTATGCTATTAACATTACTTATGATTTAATTCTCAAAAAGAAAAAAAAATCTCTTCAGAAACCTTAACTAAAACCCTCCTCCAATTGCTTTCAGGTACTCGGATTGGACAAGCGTCCGAATGTTTTATTTATTGGAAAGATCCCATGACCAACGATACATGGGGGCTAAATTTTACCTCCCCGATCGATGCTAAACAATTTCGAGAATGTTGTGTAAGTATTTCAGACCAAAAGATCTGTGTGCCTATATATAGGCAACAGATATTTGAAAAGAAAATCAAAAAAAAAATAAATATAAATATAATAAAATTTACACATTATACACTAAATTTGCAATGAATTTGTTTTAATGCGTTTTTTGTTTTGACTTCACACATTTTACACTTAAATCACAAAAAAAAAAAAAAAATTACACTAAAACTAATTTAAAAATTAGAAAACTTCAGAAAAACACCAAATTTTTCTTAACACAGCCACAAAAATAATTTAATAATTATTCGATGTTAATGTTGTGATTTGAATTTAACTCTTTAAGTTATTTTTCTTTTCTTCATATATTTTCCTTTCTTTTTTTTTCGTTATTGTAATTATATTCCTCTAAAACTTGTTCTAATAATAAAGGTACGGTTTTTCATCTAATTAAAAGCTCAATTCTTTATGGGATGAAAATTTCTATCAATCAATAACGTTTAAATTGGTTTTTAGGTTAACTTATCGAATAGTATTTCTGTCGTGCTGTTGTACGGTTTAATGAGGAATAAACTGACAGTCATCATATTTTGACGTCAATGCCCGGCCCCTCGAATACAATTTCGACTTCAGCTTGAAAAGTTCAAGTAGGACGTCGATTAAAAAATTATTTTGATTAAGTTGTGTGTGTGCCTAATTCAACGATGAAATCGTTTTTGTTGTTTGTCGTTATCGTCAGAATTGGCTTCATATTATAATTATGTGCAATCCCATAAGATTGAGAAGGCTTTAACAATTTTCGAGCGCATTTTAACAGTCGCTCATCACAATTTTGTTCGGAGCAGATCTCTTAGTAAATATGAAAAGAAAATTAATTGTTCAGCTGTTATTTGAGATTTTGAAATAATTTTTTTTAAATCTGATTGAATATGGTATCTGCTAAATATAAATTTTATAATTTATAAAAATTCTAACAGACAGGATCTCTGACCATGTCATAATTGTTTTCTTCGTTTAAAAAAAAAAATTCCGGACAAGAACTAATTTTCCGTGTGATAAAATTTTAAAGTTAAATATTTTTTATTGGTAAATGAGCCACTTAAACTCGAATCACAAACTTCTACAACAAAGAAACATTCACCAATTAATAAGGTTCGGCTCAAATGAAAAAAAAAAGAATAAAACTAAAAACTGACATACAAATCAATAAAAAATTCAAAATCTTTTCATTGAATTTTTAGTCGTAATAGTAAGGTCAAATTCTCTTACGATCAATTGGTTTATGTAATCAATAATTAGACGCCGAAGAGGTAACGAAATCCTATTTGGAAGAATCAGACAGTCAATAAAGTTAATAAAGCCCAAATCAGCCAACTTTGCGTCTTTTGTCTAGTTTAGGCATTTTAAGCAAATCGAGCAGTTATGCTTAGGTGATCTAGTATTTCAATGCAAAACTAACAAACCTTACCAAATTGCATCGAAGCTAATTAATTCGTTTAATAAATGTGCCATAATAGGGTGACCAATATACCGAAGTATTAATACTTAAAAAAATCCCTAGTTTCAACGTTTTACAAAATCTCTAATTGCACTACTTTTAGTAAAAATGTAGTTCACATGGGGAATAACAGAATTATGTCTGAGGCCTCTAGAAAGGTCTATTTATGTTTAAATAATCTCTTGAATGAAATTCAAATCGTTCATATTTCCATTCTTAGAAAAAATTCGCTGCCATCTGCATAATAAGTTTCAAAATGTCATTAATGGTAAAAATAAAAAGTAATGGACCAAGATGGCTATCCTGAGGAATACCAAATAGAGTTTTAATGTAGACTCACGGAGAGATATGTAGTAAGGATCAAAACTACTCAAGAGGTATTGAAGGATAAGTTTTTGGAATACTGGACAATTTTGCAATTTGTCCGTAATTAATTACTTCACTTTTAGACGTTTTTTTAAAAAAAAACCGGTATTATGAAGGGCTCTTTCCATAAGTTAGGAATTTCACCATTTACAGTTGATTTTCTGAAAATTATTTCTAAAAGAATGCCCTGTAACATTATTTAATAACAACCCAAGGGAAAACATCTACACCATTAGAAAAATTAAATTTGAGATCATTTATACTATATAAAATGATATTTAACGTATAAATTCAAACGATGTAGGAAAATTCGAAATATGAGTGAAAAGCTTCCCGCAATAGACCCAGCTATGGCCACCTTTGAGCTTTCATTATTTTAATACCTAATTCATAAAATTCACAATCCAAAAATATGATGACTGATTATAAGATTAATTTTGAACAAGTTTACAAGTTTTAGATTCTAGAAAATAATTATTATAATAAATAATTGGCTTTCAGTGACTACGTTGCTTTCAAAAGCGATTTCATTCTAAGTATTTATGAACGACCAAAAAAAAAAAAAAACAATGAACTTCAATAAAATATTATTAAACAATCAATCTATTTTGTATATTGATTTTTAGTTAAATTTTGTTGCTACTTAAATTTTATTCTCTTATGAGTTAATTCGATTTAATAAATAGTTTATTTATTTACTTAGTTTTGTTCTTGCAATTTTATGAATATGGTTTTGTAATTAAAATTTAAAAATACTAAAATTTCGAAAATTAATAAATTTCTATTTAGTTTTTTTTTTCTTTTAAAGTACAATTTATTAAAAGTTTATAATTATTCGTAAATGATGAAGATTATATTGCCGCACCATAGTGGGCACATATTGCAAGTAAATTAATAAATTTTTTTAAATTATAACAACAACAACAAAAAAATGTTATTTTTATCATTATTTAGCTTATTAGTTAATTTGTTCATTATTGTTTTTTTTTTTGAAAAAAATATTATCATTTTTAGTTTTTTTAATCAGCATTTATCTAAAGGTAAATTTAATGCAGTAGTTCTGGGTAAAATAGCTAATTTATTTGTAATTGTTTCATTGAAAAGAGACTAAATTTTTCTGTAGAACCTTTAATAGTATAATATAATACTTACAATTAGTAACCCATTTTATTTTTGAAACCAAAAAACATACTGTATTAATAATAGTACATTATTGTAAAATGCATGCATTATTATAGTACCAACAACTGCATGAAATAATTTTAGTTATTTTTAACATTATGATATGCATTTCTTTTGAAATATTTTTAATTTAGTTGTTCTTATTGAAATTTTATTAATTATTACTGAATTTTTGAATGTAATAATAGATTTTTATAAAAGCAAAAAAAAAAATATTTTTAAAAATTTAGTCAATCAGTAAAGTAAATTAGTCAAATTAAATTATTAATATAAATAATATTTACTTTGTTATAGAACAATTTGAAAATATGAAATTAATAATAAATAAAATTAGATAAGATTAATGAACAAAAAATATGAAAATATTTGATTAAGAGAATGTTGCCATATTTTTTATTCAATACATATCAATTCACTATTTTCCCTTCCTGCAAATTATATTAATTTTTATATATCACTTTTAAAACAATTTCCTATTTATCTTGTATAATTTTATTTTTTTAAGTCCTTTATATGAATATTTTTGAGAAAAAAAAAACACATTACCTTCGCCTGTTATGTTTCACGTATACCCACCCCCATTTAAATGCTTCCAATGGCCCCCAATTTGATTTATTTTGATTTCAATGTGGCGAGCCAACCGCACAATCAGAACCTTGTGATTCCCAACCAACTAACCTAATGATAGTGCGACGTTTTACAGTCGCCTTCTTTCAAATTTTCACGAAAGGCCTCATCGAGTTATTCGCTGAAATTGGACCCACCCAATAAGAGTAAAATGAAGGCTAAACGAAAGCCTCTTAGTACACCGGCTAGCCCATCAAGGGCACGCGAACCACAATGTACATGCATGACAGCTGAACAGTATGCTAGATTGCGGGCACAGGATCCAAGATATCGAGGTGAGATTTAAGTGATTTTTACACAGACAAAAAAAAAATATATCTTTTGAATTTATTAAAACTTAGAAATGCATTTAGCCAACTGCATTGGAATATGAGGTATTTAATTCAAAAATTCAATTTTTAGGCTCTTCAACATTGCCTCGAACAACAACTCGAGCAACTGATACTGAAGGTCAAAAAGTTGCAACTGCCACATCTAGTACATCGCTTTATGATAATGTTGCCAGCAGCACCCAGTCTACGCAACCTACAGGACAAGGTATATATTTAAAATAAAAACTATACTATTCCGTTTACCGAGCTTTTCCAAATCTATAAAAATTTCTACTGTTTTTTGGAATTATATTCTCTGTTCCTGTGTTATCAGTTAGTATCTAAAATGCTGGTTTTTCCCCTTGTTTTCTGTTTTTATTGTAAATATTTAAAAAAAAATCAGCACACAGAATTATTTTTAAACAATTATTTTTATACAATAATTGAAATTATTCCACTATTTTTTTTTAATAATTTTATTAAAAAGTAATTATTTTATTTTGAGTTGATGAAATTTAAAGTAACTTTTGTTCAAATGCAAATCGGACAAAAGCTTTTCGTCTTTGAAAGCTTTCGAAATTGTGTTCTTCTACAAACTTATGGTTTGTGTCTAAATTAAATCAATCGAATTATTCTCGGAAGTTTTCGAAAATATTTCTTCATTCACTTTTTGATTATATTTTTATTATTGCTAAATTAGTTAATTTTAAAGAAATTTTTTATTTATTTTGAAGTAAAAATATTAATAGTTTTTCATTTTTTTTTTAAGACACTCTTACGCGTCAAACAAAATCGCAAGAAACGAGCACAATGACTAATGCTTCGACTATAACGAGTGCAGTTAGCAATCAAAATCATGTCGGCTCCCAAATTGGTCAAGATGATATGTCTTCACAGCGCTCAGAAGAAACATCCAAATCGGAAGGTACCCAAGCGGGTGGCACACTTCAGCAAAATAGCTCTGCAACAACGAAATCAACTGGAACTGGAACACGCACAAAAGACTACAACGATGATATGGTACGAGTATGTTCCCACGTTAGTATATCGAGTATGCTAAGAACGTATTAGTATAAATCTAAATCGATTTAAGGTTTAACTCAGTTTTAAATCGTATTTCAAATTAAGAAAGAAAAACTTTAAGTACAATAAAATTTACAAACAAAAAAAAGATTTCAAACATACATTTCCCTGTAGTTGATTCATAAAGTAGAAATGGAATATTGCTTACGATCACTAATTAGCATGCACTCACTTTAACTAATTCCGCGGTCTTTCAAAAAAAAAGTGTTTTACATAATATTTTTGCTTTATTGTAGACCCGTGAATCGCATGAAATGCATCACAATATAATTAACAATAATACTAGACGAAGAACTAAAAGCACCGAAGACATGAACGTCGATACAAGCACCTTAAAACGTATGTTAAAGCCCATGCCAAGCACCGAGAGTCCAGTCACCTCACCAGAAATGGGACGCAGACGTTATAATTACTACAATGCGAATACAACCAGCTCGCAGGGCACGCAACATATTCATCCGCATACAATGCATCACATTATCAACAATAACAGCACATTGGGAAGACAACCAAATCAGGCATCGAAATTTTCTGGATCCAGGTGAATTGGAATATTCATTAAATTCTTATATTTAAGAAAATAAATACGAAAATTCTGGATAATTAAAATAAAAAATTTCATGTGCTTTTTAGATCATCACACGAAATTGGACGTGTATACCAACCGAGGAATTTGTATTTGGAGCTGGAGCGTGAACGTGGCTGCATCGAGGGATCTCCACCTTCAGACAACGTAATGTTTGATAATCAGTGTTATGCAACAACTCCAAGCTCTAGCAATGGCAATTCTGATCAGGATCAACCATGTGTTCAGCACTCTGGCAGCGGAGGCGGTGGTGGACAGCGTCATTCTCATCACCATATGAACCAATCAAATGCCACCCCGACACCAGGCAGCCCCACATCCAGGCTTCTTCTAGAATACGAGATGCATTTGCGTAATACACTAGCTAAGGGTATGGACGCTGAGTCGTACAGTCTGCACACATTCGAGGCGCTCCTCTCTCAGAGTATGGAAAATCTAGGTGAGCATATTCTTTTCAAAATAAATCGATGCAATTAGTGTCAGCGAGAACAAAACAGTGCAACATTGAAAAATAAAATAACTATTTAGCTTTCTTAAATAACATTTAATTTATGCTTTTTTTTAAATCATTAACTACAAGTAATAAAATTTACTTTTCATTATTCTTAGCAATAGCAAAATATACTTACTTACATGTGCGCACATACTTAGTACACTTTTCAAATAACAATAATACAAATATGTGCACATATAATCAACTAAATTTATTACAATTCTTGTATATTTTCAATTAGTATTTATTATTTTACACAAAAAAGAAAAAAATTATATCAAAAAACCATTATTAATTATAAAAACAAAATTGAAAGAAAACAAAACGAATCAAAAGAGAAAAATTCTTGATTGCACTAACTTATAAATACAGAGTTTGCTGAGAGCTTGTCAGGATCAACCCAGCGTAGTCCCTACCCAATCAGACGAAGTAAGTAGCCACTATTTATAATAATTAGTTCCGCACATACTCCTTAATCTTTTTGCTTTATCGTTTGCCAAGTCAAATTATTGTTTATATTGTAAAATTGTAATTTTCTAGCTTGTTTAGTTTTGAAATTTCAATTGATGTGGATTATGAATGATTTCTCACTGTTTTTTTAAAGGATCTTCGGTTAGTGCAGCCAAATCATCGACACTACCTTTACCGCCGAATAGGCCATTGACTGCACGTGAACGTGAACGTGACCGAGAACGCGATGGTTACTATAGCGATCGAAACGAGCTGGTGAGGGAGCGTGAAAGGGAACGTGACCGTGATCGCGGCTATTTAAGTGATCATAATTCAAGGTAATGAAAAAAAGGATATTCGGTAATATTTTCAGAACAATTTATCATTTGAACATTTCCATAAATAGCTTCTCGAATTCTCGCTGTGCCTCCTGTATTGGAGAATCGGCACGTGCTCAATGGTTTCGTCATTCGGACGGATGGCGTTCTGGAAGCTCAACTCTTGGTTCCGGATCGAACCAAGGGTTGATGCCAGCTCAAACGCAGAGTTCTGGTACACATAAACGCTCAACATGGGATTCACTACCATCTCTTAGGCAAGACAGTAGTTTAAATGATTCCGGCTATAAAAGTGCCAGAGCAGATTCACTTGAACAAAGGTAAAATGAAATTTTCCTATTTTTTCCTCCACAAGCTTCTTAAATATTTTTGTTTTGATTTTTTTATCTTTTTGCAGAAATGTTTTCGATAGGCAAGATAGCTTACGTTCAGATTATTTAAGCGATCGTGAAACTCGATATGGTATGGTTCAACAGGCATCTATCGATAGTACCGATTCAAGACTTTGCTATTTAACATCTTCCGAGGTAAGTAAACTTTTTTCCTATATACACTAAAATTCTATATTATCAAAATTAAAGATATTTTTAAAAAAAATGAATTAATTGCTACACATTTCCAAAAAAGAAAAAAAATATTAACGGCTCTCATAATTTACTTATAACACTTTTATATCAAAAAATTTATTGAAAATATGACTAAATAATTATTTGTTAAAATTATAAACTTATTTGAAATTTTCTTTATTAAATTATTATCGGGTAAGTTATAATTTAATTGTGTAAAATTAGAAGATGTTAATTTAATTATGATGAATGGGATTTTCAATTTGAAAAAAAAATTAAGAATTATAAATAAAATTAATTTAGTTTATTTTGGCCTTTTCAAAGATATCAATTTTGATATAATTTATCTCAGATATGGAAAAGTTCATAATTATCATTGATAATTTATAAAAAAGTTTATTATTTTAATTAATTTAATAATTAAAATAGTTTTAATTGTCTTTAATAACTGTTACGTTTAATATAAATATGCAAATATGTTGAAAATCTATTTGCTTCGCTTTTAAAGCTTTTAAATTTATAATCAGAATTTCGAAAATGGTCAAATAGATAGTATTCGATTGTCAAAGACTTTCCAATTATAGATATGTTAATGGATTTGTTGTAAAATATGAAATATAATCCTTTTTGGGCATAGGTATTATGTGTCAAAGCTTTGATTCACAGGAGCTTTTATGGGTGAAATGCGAACGAACGACCTCGACCTGCATACTTGTCGAAGCTATTGTACCCACTCAATTAGAGCGTACTGTGTGGATTATACTTACTTTTACATGTACACAGAAATCGTACTTGTCTGTATCAACTTGGAGAGCTTATTTTCGTCGGCATATTCATCCAGTATCCCCATTTATTGGTACAGGACTCTATAATCAATCTATCCTCCTATCGTCCAGAGTTCTAGTACTTTAATACCACTTATCAGAAGAATGTCAATGTAAATGTAACACTCAAAGCTATAATAGTAGTGCAAATGGCGAACTTTCATTGACCAAAAATGCTCTACGCTAATTTATGTAATAATAATTTACAAAAACTCAATTTAATATTACATAATTTTTAGATATAAAAACAATTGTCCATAATATGCATACATACATATGTTCAGATTATTTCTGAAAGCTTTATTTTAGCATAAACGTTACTTATAATGTTTTTTTTATCAATAATAAATAAGAAATTGAAAAAAATCTTATTATTTTCAAATAAAAAATGGAAAAATAAAATTGAATATGAGATTTGGAGTAATTTTTTTTGAAAATATTATATGTACAGTGGCGGTCATATATTTAGAAACGATAATTTTTTTTTAAAGAATTGTTTATATATCCTGAAAAAACGTACGGAAAGTCTAACAATTTGGGAATTTAGTACAAATGTATCCTGTGTTGAGGAAGAAAATAATTTTATTTAATTAACTTTTTATTTAAAATAGTAAGTAACAAAATAGGTAAAACAAGTTCGTATTGGCTGGTCTTATAATTAGAAACCAATAAAATAAATCACATTTTCCTTTGGTAATATCACATCAAAAATAAAAAAAATGAAAAAAATCCTTTTTGGTGATAAGTATTTGGTTGGGTATCCTTTATTTTTTATGACCGCCGCACAACGTTTTGGCATATTGGTTACTAAGTCCTGGCAAACCTTAATATTTATTTTGCTCCAAATATCTTCAATATTTTGAAGCAGGTGTCCTTGATTTTTCGAAGTCCTGCTCCTCAATCCTTTTTGAACATGTGCCTATAAGTTCTCAATAGGATTGAGGTCAGGACTCTGCGCTGACCAGTCTAATACATTAATTTTATTCTCCGCAAACCAACACTTCACTAACCGTGAAGTGTGTTTAGGATCATTATCCTGTTAAAAAATATAGGGGACAGGCATATTATCATCACAATACGGTTCCATTATATTTTCCAATATATTCTTGTACCCGTGTTGGTCCATTCGTCCGTCAATTTTGAATAGCGGACCAACCCCACGCCAGGAAAATGCACCCCAAACCATTATATTACCACCACCGTGTTTGATTGTTTTAATGGTATACCTTGGGTCCAATTCTTTATTTTTCGGACGTCTAACGTAGACCTTACTATCGGACCCGATCAAATTAAATTTTGACTCGTTCAGCCTACGTCGAATTGTCCTTTCTGACAATTTTTGCTGTAAATCGTTCGATACAGCCGTATTTATTTCCTTAGCGGTTAGAAAAGGGGTTTTCTTTGCTAATTCTGGTAATAACCCTGTCCTCTCTTTGTATCGTTTTTCGCGGTTTGCTCCGACGCACCCTGTTTTTCATAACTTCCGGTTTCAGAGCATGTTTTAACTGCATTAAAAATCATCTTTTTGGAACACTTCAGATCCGCAACAATAGTTTCAATTGATAATTTATCCTCGCGATATTTCTTAACAATTAACCGTCGAATTTCCGGTGTACAGCTCTTTTTTTTCCCCATAGTACGGTTACATAATATTGTTTTAAAGCACTAATAATAAATGCAATCATTTAAAATTATACTTACTTTCAAAATGTTATATTATCATTAAATTTAGTGCACTGTTTCTAATTATATGTCAACGTTCTTTCAAAATTAATTTCAACTGCGAATTTCAAATGGTTAAACGCATGATGCCAAATAAAAAACCGTTTGAATTCTATTTTTAGAACAAAAATCAAGAATAAATAAAAATGAACGGTACTTATTTGTCTACAATACCATTGTAATCAAATCAAATACAAATAAGTAAAACTGAATTTTGACTCGTTTCTAAGTATAAGTCCGCCACTGTATATCTAGAAAAAAAAACACAGAGTAATCTGTAATTTATGAGTTTCAGTTTTTAAAAAAAATAATAATTATTTATCTCAACAACAACAAAAAAATACATAAAATTTTCATTATATAGTGAATATATGCGATAACTCACAACCGATTTGATTAAAACAGAGCACAATATTTAAATCGCCTTAAAAATTCTGAAATTGATTTTTAAATTAATTTAAATACTAGTAGCAACGTCAGCTATATGCATTTCTCTGATAATATTCTTTGTAGAAAATGTAAATAAAAATTAAAAAAAAAAAACAAAACAAAACAGGGAAACATTCGAATAAGGAACAAGAAGAAGCTTAATATGCCAAATTGGAAAAAGCTTATCGAAAAAATATTGGTAAAAAGTTAAATTAAAAAAAGAACAGTACGAAAAATATTGTGGATATTTTTATTAAAAAACTTTTTCCCACAAGTTGCAAAATTGACATCAAAAGAAAGCAAAATAATAAAATTATTTCGTATATGTGCACATAACATAGAATGGAATATGCACAGAGGAGCATGTAAGAATGCGCACATATACGGGATTATGCTGGAAATTCACATTGTACACATATGTATATGTGAAAGAGCCGATACAGGATAGAAAAATTGACCATAGAAATAATAATAATAATAAAAATATGGAATAATACAAGGGAAAATAATAATAATAATAATAATGGTAGTACTAACAATACGAATAAAGTGTAACAGAATAATAATGGAATGGAAGCAATTCGAAGGAGTTGAATTGAATCGAAACAAGTCGAAATGATAACGGAAAAAATTGATAGCAAAAAGGTGAATTTACCGTATTTCCATATGCAAACATACTATCACAAACGCCATCACCTAAATAGTGTGTAAATACATCAGCTACCAAATATTGCGCATGCCTACATTCACATGCGGATGCCACTCGTTTTTTCGAAATCGAATTCGAAATAGAACCGAAATAAGGAAAGAAGAACAAAACGCTAAGAGATAAGCTCCAACTGGGGGCGAGAAAATTGATACACATACTAGAGTATATTTGCAATTTGATACGCACACATGCGCATATTTGGAGTAATCACTTTCGGTTTTTCGCCTGTTCCCCCCTTTTTCCCATATTCGAATGGAGCATCCAAACGATGGTGTACATAATTTTACGCAAGTGTAGGTCACGGTAGTAGTCGAACTGTATTGACCGTAATTTATAATAATCGGTAATTCCGAAACCGAGCTCGAGCACAATTTCGAATAGCGAAATCTTCGAGTTTAGGCCTGCACACGTTCAGCCATAATATTCGAATATAACCTCCCCTTTCGCGGGGATACTGTTAAGGCTTATTGAGGTGACTTCGAGCCAATTTCGAATTTTCAGTTTATTTGTTTGTTGTTTTTTTTCTATATAGAAAAATTTACATGTGGTTGTGATAGGAGAAAAATTGGTACACAGCATCGTTGATCCAAAGAAGCAATTGTCCATGCCAGAAATTCTTACGTTTTCTGTATTTGTGGGTATGAGGGTTTGTGTTCATGGGAAAAATAATAAGACTTGAAATGAAAACAGCAAGCAAATCGAAAGGAAACGATTTTAATGGTTTGTGCTGCAGTTCTTAATAAACGAATAAATTTTTTGCTGGCTCTTGTAAAATCAGTGCGCGACGCTGCCAAATTGTGTTCATCCCATCGTTAATGGTAACGTGCTTCCGTATTTTGGGTGCGCTTTTTCATTAGTAAATGGTAGTTCGCTAAACCACTACGGGAGTGGGTCGGTTCTTATCCTATCCGTATCCTTGCCCATCTGGTTTTTTGTTGCGGACGACGCACTTTAACGATTTCGTATTCACCCCCCCCCCCCCCCTTCCCAGCGTGTACAATACCAATACGAATTGGAGCACTACTGGTGTACTCTTGAATGGAAATCCAACAAATTTCAAATGGACACGCGTTCATTGTTAAGAACGTTGTGCAGCAAGAGTTGTGTGCCCGCAAAGTACTCGTACGTATACGTTGCGGTGTGTCAGTACCTCTCACTTAAAAACGGGTTGCCTGCTTATAACCTCTCCAATGGGGTTGTCTCTTATGTGTAGAATCATAGATATTTTCAATAATGAGAGTTTAGTGTGTCATACGAAGAAATTCTAAACCGGGAGCATTGGAGCAAACTTGATTCCTTTTAGTGTATGTCAGATAACATAAGTCATGTGATAGCTTAGTAAAAGGGGTAAATGATAACCGAAATTAATAAAAATATAAGAATTAAAAATATCATCTTGAAAAACTTTTTCTGTTCGGAAACAAAAAGAATTATTAAATTTTGCTTCCAAAAAAAATATTATTTATTCCATTCGATTTGCATTTAATTATTAAGAATTTCGTGTAGATTGTGTGATTTATTTTCGAATTAAAATTTCTATGCGAAAAGTGTGTAAAATAGTAATTCGTTGAATAATTGTTATAATAATTACAATTGTGGATGCAAAAAAAAAATTATAATTCCCGCACTTAATTCATCGAATTGAACTAATCGAATAAATGCGTGTGTTTAGTTGCTGAATTCCTCTAAGCCACTGGAATTATCCATCAACAGCGAATCATATGAAAATTGAGCGCCAGTACTACCGTTTCAAATAAATCCTTTTTATATTAGAAGAATACGTTTTTTTTTTCATGTTATGTTTTTTCCGGAGGTAACGGATGTGTACAATGAAACGTATTAATTGAAAGTAACACACTTTCGACTAGCAACAGTTCTCGTAAAAGTACATGCAATAACAGTCAAACGCTAGGCAATCAGAATTGGAAAGTGAAAAAAAAAAACAAAAACAAAAACAGATCCTGTTCAATGCAGGTCAAATGAATATTGAAATAATACCGATTTAAGAACACCATTTTCTATACGATATTTGTGATAAGAATTCAATTCAGTTACTGTTTTCTTGTGTGTGCTTTGCGTGTCCTGTTATCGTGCATAGCATATTATCATCATCATCATCGCCAATATTCTCGCATATACGCACGTTATTACAATACACCTATCTATACACCTACAAACAACACGAACACACACACACACACACACATGCCCACCCGCATAAATACAAATCCAACAATATATTTATAAAGAAAATAATATGAGCCTTTCTTAATACAATCGCGACTGAGCGTATCAAAAATTCTACAATATCCTTTTTCCTTTAACATGGATAAATCGGTATTGTTGTGACTATGATTGGTATTGTAACTTTTACCAAATTGTTATTGTGAATGTGATTGTTTTGTATGGTACTGACTCTGTTTTTGTAAAAAAATAAAAACGCGCAAACCTTCTCTCAATGTTATTGATGTTAAATAATTGAATAGAAGTTAAATAAAAGTTAAATAAATTTCCAAATTTATCAAGAATACGAATAATAAAAAGATTTTAAAGTGCTCACTAGAATATTTACATATATATATATAAAAAAAAAAAATCACGGTCTAATTTATACAGAAAAACGTTAAAAGCCATATATTGGGTGATGGTGTATCGATAAATTTAAATATAAAAAAATATATGCATTAAAATAAATAAGCTTAAATAGAGAAAAATCTTGAAAGTATGTGAAAATTTTATTAATAGTATTAAAGAAGAAGAAAAAAATCCAAGTGTAAGAAGAGTAAGTGATTTTTTTGGCTAAGTCCTTAAAGAAAGGGGAGAGCAAAAAGAGACGATAGATCCAAAGGAGGAAACTGTGAATAAAATTGTGTGAATAAGATAAGCACGTTGCTTTTTGTAGAATAAAATTTTTTTCTTTTTTCAAAAAAAAAAAATCCCATACACAACTACAAATATAAAACGTGAAAGGGTGAATAGAATTTGAAACTAGCTAGCAAACGCCGCGAAAATCGAAAACGTGAATTGAGCACGTTTTTTTCTTCTGAAGAAAGGATTCGATAAAGAAACCATTCGTGGATGTGCTGTGAGCTTTTTCATACATTATTCGACTTGGATTCGGATTCCGATTTGGATACAGGAGCATATATGCGGACAGGATGAGATGAAAACGTATGTTGTATACCCGTACTTGTTAGAATTTATAGTAAAGTTAGAATATAAACTCGTATCGTATGGCACCAGTGCGGTCCTTATGGTTATGTGGGTGTTTGTGCATCGATGATATTCCGGCTGTATATATGTTTGTATATACGCTCACTATGCCAAACTGTGTAAATAGTATAAAATGAAAACGTGAAATAAAAAAAAAATATGCAGTAAAAAATTGTTAAATAACCCACTTCGTACGTAATTGTCATTATTGAATGACTTCCAAAAATAAAAATCTCTATTATGTACACATGTACTTACATATGTATATATTTATATAATAAACCGTCTCCGCCATCTACTCATCCCCTTGGAGTAGATAATATGTAATATTTTAATATGGACTAGCTTATATGGTCCGTACCGTACAGTGTAATGCTGGAGCTGCTTCAGTGTCTGACTGACACGAATAGTGGTGAGATGTCAGTGTTTAATATTAAAGGATCTTCGTATGATGAACGAGTACGGATGAATTCCTTTTGAGTCACTTACACTTTTCGTAAAAGCTGTACGGAATTAGACATTTGTGTGCAAAGACCATATTAATCTATTATTACTCTTCTGCCACCTATTTTATACGAGTAGTAAATATTTTATATGCCCACGTTTCCATCATATCTCAAGAGATACGAACACTTCACAGTATTCTATAGCATTTGACAATACGTGTACATACATATTATATACACAAAAAAAAAAAGAAATCAATATTTCCTTAACAAACAAACAAAAAAAAAAAAAACATAAAAGAAGAAAAATACTCGAAAAACATTTATGATAAAAATTATGTTTTTATAGCAATTTCGTTTTTCGTTTTTTTTTTTTTGTTTAGTTTTAATTGAATGCTTTTAATAAAAGAACGATTATTATTAATTTTTGCGAATTAAATTGCTATCGATCTAAAGCTGATTTGAATATTAATATTTACTTAGATAAGTGAATTTACTTTTTTCTGCCAAAATTGCCTGATGCTTGGTAATGGTGTGGGGTATTATCTTCAAGGTGTATGGAAAAAAAATAATTCTTATTCATGTTGAAGAAGAAAAAATTCGATAAGCTTTTGTGGAATACAGACAATGTAGAGTGACCTTGAAATCCCCTTCTTATGTATCCTGACTTTTTAACAGTTCCACTCGAAAATTATAGTGAATTTTTCTTAGCTTCTATTTGAAAAATTACTTAGTGGTAGTAGGTAAAGGATTATCCAAATTTCGCTTTTGAAAGTAAAGTTTAACAAAACCCACTTAAAATTCATATTTTGTTAATAATTTTTAGTTTCATTAAATTGCTTGAATATTGCCATTTGATAAATTATATACAACATTATTTAAATGACTGTCACGAGACTTCTTGCATGACACGATCTTTTTGAGGTAATTTTTGATGACTTTTTCGCACATTTCAGGCTGCAATTCGGTCATTAATTGATGGGGATGTTGGTTTAAAAATGCTCTAAAAATCAAAACTATCTGCACATAAATTTTTTATTATTTTTTTATACAGAAAAATCTAAAGGCGTCAAATCACATGATTTTGGAGGCCACTTGATATTACCAAATCTGAAAATTACGCGTCCTTGGAACTTTTTGTGTAATTAAGTTAAAATTTGTCAGATTATATGGTCCAAATTTAATTTTTCTAGTTCAGTCCAATAAAAGTCGGTAATCATATGGTCATAGCGACCAGAATTGACAGTACCGGTCTCTCCATTTTTATATTCAAAGAAATACGAACCAATAATACCTTCAAACCATAATTCACATCAGACTTGCAGGTTTTCGGATCTTCTTATATGTCAATTATGCTTTATAACATATCCACTGAGTAAGAAATGAGCCTTACCGGTGATAAAAATTTTGCGCAAAACGGGACTAATGCAGAATTATTAATTTTGTAGGAAGTTTTTAGAATTTTAAGAAAAAATTTTGGAAATAAAATTTCATATAAGGTTTAGTAAAAAGAAATCCATTCGTTTTGCATTAAATTGAAGGTTTTATTTAGGATACATAGAATGATACGATTTAGGTCAAATATGCACCGTTTTGTTCGATAACTTGTTGCCATTTTGGAGGTAATTTCATAATGGTTCTCTCATAGAAACCCTCGTCCCTATTGGCAAAAAACTGGGACAGTCGATTTTCACAATCTTCTCTTGAGGCGAATTTTTCACCTGCAAAATCATTCGTCATAGACAGGAAGAGGTGGTAATCACTTGGTGCCAGGTCCGCACTATAAGGTGGATGCATAAGAACATCCCAACCAAGGTCCCGGAACTTCTGGCGAGTCACTATCGATGTATGCGGCCTGGCGTTGTCCTGATAGAACACAATTCCTCTCCTATTGGACAAAGCTGGCCGCTTCTGGGCGATTGCTTCTTTCAGACGGTCCAATTGTTGACATTATAGGTCCGAATTAAGAGTTCGGCCGTAGGGGAGCAGCTCATAGTAGATGATTCCCTGCCAGTCCCACCAAACACACAGCAAAACCTTCCTGGATTCAATCCTGGCTTGACCACCATTTCCGCTGGGTGACCGCGATTTGACCACGACGTTGTCGTAAGTGACCCACTTTTCATCGCCAGTAACCATCCGCTTCAGAAATGGATCGATATTGTTGCGATTCAGCAGCGATTCGCAGATGGAAATTTGGTCCATGAGGTTTTTTTGCGATAACTCGTGTGGCACCCATACATCGAGCTTCTTTTTGTATCCAGCCTTATTTAAGTGGTTTCAAACGGTTTTTTGTGCAATTTTTAGCTCCTGGGCAATCGAAACAGTGCTTACGTGACGGTCGGACCCGACGATTTCCATTATTTTATCGACATTTTCGACAATTGGCCTTCCAGAGCGTGATGCATCTTTGACATCAAAATTACCGGAACGGAATTGACGAAACTAAAATTGCGCGTAATTGGCTGTTACAGTATCAGGACCATAGACACTATTCACATTTTCAGCTGCCTGGGTTGCGTTTTCGCCTTTATCGAAGAAAAACTGTAAAATATGGCGTATTTTCTCTTTGTTGTCAAGTAATTAGAAAACTGTATCAGAAGCTTTTTTATTTAGAAACCTTATCTTTCTAACGCCATCTAGTGCAACCCGATCGCACTTTTAAAACGGGAGATACAGACTCCTAAAGCCATCTATTGGGAAAATACTGGATTACTTTTATTCTACAATTGTTAAATAATAGGGTTACACTTTATGAATTGAAAAACGGATAGTTTTTCTTTTCACTTAGTGATTATGAAAAAAATCATAGCCTTCGAAAGTGGCATTTTATGTTATTAATAATTTAAAAAAATATATATATAAGCCAGTTTGATTTAAATTTTTGTTTTATTAAGGACAAATTTATTTTCAGTTTACATACAGTAAAAAACATGATTTATTTATAAAAAAAAGTCACTTTTAAACGTTTAATGCTTAAAATATTCAATTTCGAATAAATAGAGAATATTCTCTTAAACGTATTTAAGGGTAGAAATTATGCAAAAAACTTACAAATATGTCAAAGTTTCTTTTCAAAATTATTTCAAAAAGTATTCATTCTTATATCAACTTATTATATACATTCAATATAAACTGAAATTATTATAATCTGTTAAAAACAAATAAATAAATTCTAATAGAAGTAAAATGTATTTTGTTAGAACGAATACTCTAAATTTAGACATAAACATGTTATGCATATATAAACGAGTTTCGATAAAACTTTCGACATTAATTTATGATAAAATATGGCGCTGACTGGATCCATCCCCAATCAAGAGGCAGTTTAATAAAATATATATCAAATCATATTTAGACAAGAAAATGAACATTTTTATTATTTTTATTGCTCACATCATTTTTGGTAATATCTATTTATAGGATTTTAAGGATTTAAAAGTCGTTACTAAATAGAATTTTTCATTTAATACATTCAAAAATTATTATAATCAGTTAAAATTAGTATTTTTTTTAATTATTTATAATAATAAAATGTATCGTCAGAATCAGAATGCATTAGCATAAAGTTTTAAATAATTTGTTTTAAAAGATAATCATTAATTTGATTGAGACATATTTATTGACTACTTTTATAATTTGAGTAATTTTTCTTCACAAAATTAATTAAGGATCTTAAAATAACTTTATACTTTTGCACTGCAAATACTGCTCTGCCATCAATAAGTCCTACTGATAACATGCAATTAAGTTATTATTGCTCAATACAAATATTAAAAGTACAAAATAAATTATGTTCATCAAAAACTAATATTTATGTTAGAAAGTCAAATCTTAATAAATATAAATTTTAGATTAAAAAAAAGGATCATTTCTCATATAATACTAGCAGCTCTCAATTGAATTATTTCTAAATAAACATCTTTAATTAGTATGAACATTTCATATAATAAACTGTTTCTCATCATTTTGATGCGGTTTGCCATCATCAAAATCCTTTAAGTCTCTGGCATTGTGTATACAAAGAATGAGACGAGCTGGGTAAGTACTCTTGGAATACTATTGCTGTCAACAAACTAACAACGAGATGGTTGGCATTTTGCAATTTTCACTGGACTTTTAGCTCTATGAACAACAGAAGACTTACGCGGAGATCTTTGAAATGAAAATCTCACTGTCCTTATAATGCTATAATATGAATCAAAATCCCAAGACATGAACTGAAAGTGCCGAGAATTTCCTTGACAACTCATACTTACGAGTTATAAAGAATGAGCAATGTTATAAAGCAAACAAATATTTAAACAAAAGCATAATAGTAAAAGGAAGAAACATTTTTAACTAGCTGTACTTGAATAAAAAAAACCGTAATAAATAAAAAAATCGAAATGTTTGTTGATGGGGGAAGGGGGTGGGGGTGAGTAGGAGAACACGTTATTCAACTTGAATTATTTCATTTCAAGTGAGGAAATGAACCTGAAATTCTGTGATAGGAAAAAATTGGGCATGTGGCTACAATAGTCAGTTGAAGAAAAAAATTATGTTTGAAAAGTTTCTTATTTCTAGTCCTCCAGATATGGTCCAATTACTGGGGAAAATATTCCAGTTTTTATAGGATTTCAGGACTTGTAGGTGTGAATAGAAAAAGTTAAATACAAAAGCAAATCAGAGAAGAAAAATTGCCATGTGATATACATACTCATACAAGGGCAAGGGTGAATGGGTACACTCGTATCTACAATATTTAGTATATTTTCCAAAGTCCTGCCTGATATAAATTTAAAATGCCTGTTAAATGGATAACTTGGACCAGCACTAAAGTATTTGGACGACACAAAACTGTCTATCAAAAATGAGGGAAGAGAAAACACAATACAATACAATACACTGAAATAAGGTATTTTGTATTCATATACTCTGCTATTATATAAAGGACGAACGTTTTTGAGAATTGCCACATTTTTTAATATTTACGACGAGTGTATCCGAATGTTATGTCATCTAATCTTTTTGCTCAGTTCTGTATTTGGTTGTGCTATGAAAATAAATAATTTGCGAAAATGTTTTATTCCCGAAGAGTTTGTTTTTGATGGAGAGTTTTAACCACAACTCTACCTCCAGAAACTGAATTTAGGTCATTGTATCTAAATCAAAATAAACAAACGTATTCATCTGGTTTTCTTTAAATAATTGAATACATGTACGTATTTTATTGACTTGTATAAAAGGATCCTCAATATAAGTTTGATTTTGAAGTTTTTTTTTTTTTTGCGGTCTTATAAGTTTGGACAGAGTTAACTTTGACTTTTAAATTTTCCAATTAGGAATAAATACAATTCGACTTCGAAGAAATTTCCATAATTTTTATTTAATGAAATTGAACAAAAATTTCAAGGTTTTTTTTTAAGAATTTCATTAATAAATTATTGAAGGTAGATGATAATTTTGATAAGAGAATATGTACTATTATAAAAAATGTTTTATTAAGTTGTATTTTTATAGTAGAAAAATCGGAAAATGAATTTAAACTAAGTGCAATTAAAATTAAATTAGATTTTCTCCAATATGTGAGAGAGAAATTATGACAGACGTAACGCATGGCATGAAATGCGGGCGACGTTCATCAGAACACGCTTGACAGACGCAATGCACTGTTCAATCGGGTGACGTTCATCAGGTTCATAAAATTACGCTTGCCAAACGCAACGCACGACTCGAGTTGCGGGTGAAGTTCTTAAAAGCACGCTTTACAGACGCGACGCACGGTTCAAGTTGCGTGCAATTTTCATCAGAACACGCTTGACAGACGCGACGCACGACTCGAGTTGCGGGTGAAGTTCTTAAAAACCCGCTTGACAGACGCGACGCACGGTTAGAGTTGCGGGCGACGTTCATCAGAACACGCTTGACAGACTCAACGCACTGCTCGGTTTGTGGGCGACGTGTCCAAAATGTGGTTAACAGACGCAACGCACGGTTCGAGTTACGGGTGACGTTCATCAGAACACGCTTGACAGACTCAACGCACGGCTTGATTTCTGGGCGACGTGTCTAAAATGTGGTTAACAGACGCAACGCACGGTTCGAGTTGCGGGTGACGTTCATCAGAACACGCTTGAACGACGCAACGCACATTATGAAAAGGCGAAAATATTGCCGTAAATGCGATCAAATTGCAAACACAAGCGTGTAAATGCGATCATATTGCGAACGTACGTGTTTTTTTTTTTTTAAATATAAAACATCCTCAAATATTTTGTTCTTAAAAATAAATTCAATTATAAGAAAACTTACGGAATAATATTACTTTTTCGATTATTGATACTTAAAATGAATTCAACTTCTAATTTTGATGATTTTTTCCTTAAAGTGTATTCGGTTTTTACTTCATATAAGAAAATTTTCACAATAACAATTTTTAGAGAAATAATATTTATGAATTTCCTATTATCGATTCTTAGAGGCTACAAACTAGTTAGATTCATGAATGGAAACTCTCTCTCTCTCTCTATTTGATAAAACGATTCGTTTTTATTGCGATTAACCACCAAACCATATAACCACGATAAAAGGCATTCACCTTTTAATAATTTATTTGGAATGAATAGTCTGCCAAATTGAATGGGAACAGAATAGAGGTGCGACAAAGGCTTATGTTAGGATTACGCGACTTTCATAGCTACAATACGTTTTCAGATATATGGATCACGAATATGATATGAATAGGAATTTTTTCTTTTAAGTTTTTTAAAAATGCCAATAAGGAAGTTTTTGAGTCGGTTATACTGTAAACAGAAAGAAACTGGAAATGTCGATGGGCATAATTAAAGGAGGTGCGGAAGTTAGAATTTAGAATACTACATTAGATGGAAATAGAACTGTGGCTGATGGATTAGTCGCACCCTAAATCGAAGAAAGTTTTCTTTGCTTTATGTTTCCTAGTCACGTTTGAATGTTGATCAGAAAATCACAGTCTAATCGTAGAATATTTGCTAAAGCTGCTAACAAACATGAAAAAAACTGCATTTTTATATAGCAACAGTGTTAGATGGTACTTAAACTATGTACTCGTACTAACACATATCCATGTTCTGCTGAACTGCAAAAAGACTATTTATTCAATATCGTGAGGGTGCTTAAGTCGGCGACAGTTCAAGGTGAAGAGATTGCTCACTTAGAAATAGATAATCGGCAAATCTTATCTAGTGAAATAGAGTCTATCGAAGCCATCAATCGATCACTATAGGCAGCAGTGAAGACTCCTATAACTGTGTTTACAAAAAGGATGGGAGATTGGTTTTCAAAGAAATTCTGATTGAGCTTTTCTTCTTTATTGAGAAATTTAATACTGGAATTCAGAATTTCTTTAATATTTTCTTCTTACTTGAAAAAAATGATTTTTCAACCAGCAATTTTTGTTATTTCCGTTAAGATTTATACATCTTACATTCTGTTATACTTCAATATGTATTTCTATATACCAAAATTCTACTATAGTATAAGTTAGCTTCCAGCAGATTTAGCAAATATTCAATATTTTAGTCGGTCACCCGTAAATCGTTCGTAGTCTAGGCAATGTTATATGCTACAATTTAAATACACAAAAATCAGTGTTATTAAAATTTTGGGGCGAAAAGGGTATTTATTTATTTGTGTATATAAATCTTTTTAAAGTGTGACTTCTTTCATAGCTTAGTATTACTGGATTTTTTGAGCTCTATAATAAATTTTCCAATTTAAATAACAAATACAATAATTCTGAAAATGAATTGTGCCAAAAATTTTATGTTTTGCATATTGAAAGTTATGACATTTTCCTATTTTTCTTTTTACTTGTTGAAGAAATCATAAACGAAAGCTAGTTAGTAACGATATGTTATGTATATCCATATTAATTTTAGACAATCAAAACAACATCAGGTAATAATGTTAAAATTGTCGGCAGCATAAATAATGACTATTAATTATTTTAATTATAATTAATGATATAATAAATGAAATAATTTCACTTCAAATTTGGCTTCTGTTTTGTTTTGGGCAATAAATCTGCTTTTGGTTACTCCAAACAGACTCTGAATAGTATTCAGATGGACATACTACAAAAATTTAATAACAAAAATTTATGATACAACTTAAGACATCCTCTTCTCCACTAACCTGCTACTAACATAATATCAGCTCCTCTTATTTGCAAACACCTTCGAATTTCTCATACAGCATTGGGTTCTGTTCGTTATGAATTGCCAGAATGGTTCAGTTTAATGGGGAAATATTTTAATAAAATAAGCTTACACTTATTCTATACAGACTTTTTCCATTTTATGGTTATTACAACATTCTGTTAAGGCAGTAAGCAGGATCTCTTACAATAGCCCAAGCAACCATAGCTCTTTTCAAATAAAAAACAAAATTTCCATTTTCATATTTTCTTCTTGTCTCATTATCCAATTTAAATCGTCCTGATATTATTTTAACCTTAATTTTTTCACCCTAGAATGATGGCCTATGCCATTTCTCTATTTTGTTAAATTATCTGAGCTTCGTAACTGTCAATAAGTTTTTTTTTTTATTATTTGGCCATAGTGCGAATGAATATGAAGAAAATGGTTTTCAGTATGGCAGGTTTTTAGTATTGTTAATTAACAATATTTAAAAAAACCAATTTTTTTTTGTTGGAATTTGCCAAAATATATTAAAATACTTTTACGTAGTTATTGCAATATAATTCATACCGACAACTTATCGGATTTATGTTTACGTCTAAATTATTATGGATTTTCAATAGATTTTCTACTCTTTGTACACACTAGTACTCATCGATGAACATTTCATTTAAATGTTATGATTTTATTGATTTTGTCCTTTTGAGTTATGCTCTTTATTATGTATGTTTTCATTTATTTTTTTTCAATATGTGTTCAAAGTTTAACATTTCTAAGCCTACAGTTGTGAGTTGATTTGATTAAATTTGTAGAGAAGAAACAATTGAAGAAACATGGAAAATTATATTCTTTCGTAATAATTGATTCAAAATGTTATTTCAGTATAGATTAAATTTTTTTTAAAGATATATAAGGCAAGTTTTTAGGTCATCAATGAAACAAAGGATTTTACTCATGATTCTATGTTGTTCTATATAAATTTTGTCATGGTTGTACAATATATTATGATTTTTTTGTCAAAAAGCTTGTCAAAAATAGAATAGATTTTAATTGGAAAATAAATAAAATTCATATTTTTTTAACAAAAAAAAAAACGTTCACATAATTTATAGTTTTCGAACAAAATATTTTGGCAGTTTATTAGACTGGAAAAGAAAAACGGAGAGAGAAACAAACAAAATAAATGAATATTTCTTAAAGGATTATCCAATTGGTGCTATAAGAAAAATATATTTATTAATACAAATTTTGATAAGGAAATTAAATCTACTTTTCTGCACTTTCTCAATAAATAGATTCTGGTCATGATCTAATAACAGCTCCTATTAGCATGAAATTTAGATCGCTTAGTTACAATATTTCTTTATGGGAAGTCACTAGATGAATACTCTCGTATGAAAGAACATCATACTCACTGAAATAAAATGACAATAACTGGGCAAAAACAGACAATGAAAAAGTTTAAGGATTTGCTAAACATTTGATTAATACTTTTACTCCACATGATAATATAGAAGACAAATCGCATACTAAAAAAATCATCGAAGAACTAATGTTCCCAGTCCCTATGAGTCTTCTTCCCAAAAATTTTAAGCCCTCGAAAATAAATTCTACAATTCTGTGCTTTCCCAATAAAAAAGCTCCTGGTTATAATCTAATAATAGCTCCTATTCTGAAGCAAATTTTCCGAAAAGCTTTCGGTTTAATTATATACATTTTTAATAGTATCCTGCGCACAACATATTTGGCTTTGCTCTGGAAATTTAGTGTTATTAAAATGATTCCTAAACCAAATAAATCCATTAATTCTCGTTCCTCCAATAGACCTATTTATCAATACTATCAGCCTTACTATCAGTAAGATTTTTGAAAAACTTCTATTAAAATAAATCTACTCAATCCTAGTTAATGAAAAAATTATTCCTGATCACCAATTTAGCTTCCGACCTGAAGACTACATTGCATCCTCTCTTGAAAGAATATTGGCTAGAAGTATTTTTAGATATTTCCCAAGCTTTTGATCGTGTGTGTCATCCTGGACTTCTCCTATTCTAGCCGGAGTTACACAAGGGAGTATCCTTGGTCCCATTTTATATAATATTTATATTATATCATATCCATGATATCCCATCTGATCCTTATACTATCATTGCTATTTATGCAGACGATACGGCCATGCAAATCCTGACTTAGCTTCCAACAATTTACCATCGCATATACACAACCTTCAATCCTGGTTTAAGAGATGGTGGGTGAGGGTAAATGAACAGAAGAGTGCTCAAATTACTTTCACACTTTGTCAAGGAAAACCTACCCCTTTATACCTTAATAGCAAGATGATTCCACAATATGATAAAGTACGTTATTTGGAATATTACCTGGACAATAGATTAACATGGAGCCCACATACTAAACTAAAAAGAGTTGAAGCTAACTGACGTTACTTACAACTTCTTAAACTACTGGATAAACGTTCAAAACTAACAATCAAAAGTTAACTTCTAATCTACAAAATACAATTATAAAACGTTTTTGGACTTTATATAGTTGTTTATAGAATAGTAAGTTTGTATTTATACTAAGCCCCTTCCGACGCCTAAGTAGGAATAGAAAGGTATGAATAGCTCTTTTGGGGTTTTTCAGAGTTAACTCAACATGAGAAAATTGATCTGTACTGCCCTTCTCGGTAACACTCATCGGAGTCTTAAGAGACAATGGCCTAGAGATTTTCAAGAGGAATCTAACTTCCATTAGTTTCTAGACTGTAATTCGGCCGTTACTGGATAGATTTTGATTTTTATATTCTCTAAAAATTAGTAACTATCTAGTTAAATTAAATATTTTGCATAGTCTTTCAATATAAAGTACAAGGGTATTCTTTCGCATGACATTTGAGTCCATTTGACATCAGCAAATTTCGAAATTCCGCATTCTGGGAACTATTCATTTAAATAAAGCCCAAATATGTCGAGTTGTATTACATAAAGTGATATTTTATTAAAATCACATATAGTATAGATTAATATATTAAAGTGTAAATAAAAAGAGTTGGTTATAATGGGGTAATAGCTCTCAGAACTGTCTCCTTATTTATTTTAGGATTAATGATACCTTCAAACCGGATCAATGATACCATCAAACTAAAATTCCCATCAGACAGTTAATTTCTCTAAATACGATAGCTTTTCTATAGTTATTTGTGGATATTTTTAAAATGATATATTTATTATAATTTATAAACCTCATCGTAGAAAAATGAACATCATCATAGAAAAAAACTATGTTTCGAAAAATCAGCATCCAAACTCTATCTAAATGGCATTTTTTCTATACGCTTTTATAATTTGACTATTTTCTTATAAAATAGTAAATTTAAAAATTAATTAATATTATTAAAAATAATAGAAATATTTTAATATTTGTTATATAATAAGGATATTTTTTACCAACTAAAAAATGAATAATCCTATACATAGAAATGTCGTAGAAGCGAAGCTATAATTTGATACAAAATTTATTTCTAATAGAATTTGTTTTGAAAAATAAAATTACTTTTATACATAACCCTAAACGGTAGAAATATTTTACAAAAAAAACACTAGTGCGTTACCTTGGACTTTAATTCGACAAACGGTTAACCTGTAACCCTCACGCGAACAGTAAAAGAAGTGAACTTACCGGACGATATAAACAATTACTACAACTACAAGACAGTAGGTCAAAACTAATAATCTAAGGTGTAGTAAAAGGAAATCCATTCTTTTTGCATTAAATTGAAGGTTTTATTTAGGATAAATAGAATGATACGATTTAGGTCAAATATGCACCGTTTTGTTCGATAACTTGTTGCCATTTTGGAGGTAATTTCATAATGGCTCTCTCATAGAAACCCTCGTCCCTATTGGCAAAAAACTGGGACAGTCGATTTTCACAATCGTCTCTTGAGGCGAATTTTTCACCTGCAAAATCATTCGTCATAGACAGGAAGAGGTGGTAATCACTTGGTGCCAGGTCCGGACTATAAGGTGGATGCATAAGAACATCCCAACCAAGGTTCCAGAACTTCTGGCGAGTCACTATCGATGTATGCGGCCTGGCGTTGTCCTGATGGAACACAATTC
Source organism: Atherix ibis (assembly GCA_958298945.1). Lineage (NCBI taxonomy): Eukaryota > Metazoa > Arthropoda > Insecta > Diptera > Athericidae > Atherix > Atherix ibis. The sequence goes on from OY282606.1 coordinate 118,659,116, forward strand.
CTCTCCTATTGGCCAAAGCTGGCCGCTTCTGGGCGATTGCTTCTTTCAGACGGTCCAATTGTTGACAGTATAGGTCCGAATTAAGAGTTCGGCCGTAGGGGAGCAGCTCATAGTAGATGATCCCCTGCCAGTCCCACCAAACACACAGCAAAACCTTCCTGGCTGTCAATCCTGGCTTGACCACCGTTTGCGCCGGGTGACCGCCATTTGACCACGACCGTTGTCGCTTGACGTTTTCGTAAGTGACCCACTTTTCATCGCCAGTAACCATCCACTTCAGAAATGGATCGATATTGTTGCGATTCAGCAGCGATTCGCAGATGGAAATTCGGTCCATGAGGTTTTTTTGCGATAACTCGTGTGGCACCCATACGTCGAGCTTCTTTTTGTATCCAGCCTTATTTAAGTGGTTCTAAACGGTTTTTTGTGCAATGTTTAGCTTCTGGGCAATCGAAACAGTGCTTACGTGACGGTCGGACTCGACGATTTCCATTATTTTATCGACATTTTCGACAATTGGCCTTCCAGAGCGTGGTGCATCTTTGACATCAAAATTACCGGAACGGAATCGACGAAACCAAAATTGCGCGTGATTGACTGTTACAGTGTCAGGACCATAAACACTATTCACATTTTCAGCTGCCTGGCTTGCGTTTTCGCCTTTATCGAAGAAAAACTGTAAAATATGGCGTATTTTCTCTTTGTTGGTGTCCATCTTTGACGCGTGCTAAAAAAATACTGAGTCAAGTAATCAGAAAACTGTATCAGAAACTTTTTTAGTACAAAATCTTTCTAACGCCATCTAGTGCAACCCGATCGCACTTTTACAACGGGAGATACAGACTCCTAGAGCCATCTATTGGCAAAATAATGGATTACTTTTTACTACAACTTATATATAATACCACACTATAACCGATATGGACATATGGAATCGAACTTTAGTGATCGACTAAGCATTCCAATTTTCTTCTAATCCCGAATCCTTCGTAAATTTTGGCATCTATCCTACCACTCTAGTACTTCCGGAAGATAACTGTTCACTGCCAAGCTTCCATTATTCACCCATCGACGTTTAAAATGGCCATGAACGGCAGATTTTCTTAAAATTATCCTCTTCTTGAGGTAACATTGATGGGTGTTCTCCCATAATGGTTTGTTCGAAAAGTAATTTCGTTGTTTCCCGACAGAGAACTTAATTGTATTTTTTCACAACCAACTTCACACTTAAGCCGTATAATCATATATATTTTGACAGCTGACAGCAATACTTGCTGGTGAAAAAATTCTATTGATTCTGCAAAGTAGTTTTTGGTTGATACCCTTTTAAATATGGAAAGTGAAAAACAGCATTTTCGGCATCTTTTGCTTTTTTTTTGCTATAAAAAAGATAAAATGCTCTTCAAGCAAGAAAAAAATTATCCGATGTTTATGGAGAAGATGTGTTAAGTGAGCGCTAGTGCCAAAACTGGTTGGTAAAATTTTGATTCAGCAAATTTAATCTCAAAGATGCACCACGTTTTGGAAGGCCAGTTGAAGCTGATGAATAAAGGCAATAATTGATGCAAACCGGGGAATAAAAATTCGTGAGATAAAATTTATCAAATTTGACCGTTTATAATCATTTGAAACGGCCAGGTTTAATCTCAAAGCTCGACATATCGGTTCTTCATCTTCTTACGGAAGAAAATTGTGCCGTCGCAGTGACGTTTGTGATTTGCTTCTCCATTTTTGAAGCGTATCATCACTGGGGACGTGAAATGGATTGTCTAAAACAATGTTAAGTGCAAAAGATCCTGGAGTAGAAAAGATGAACCGGATCAAAGCACTTCGAAAGCCAATATTCATTTAAAAAAAGGTTATGTTATCTGTTTGATGGAATTTCAAAGGAATCGTTTATTTTTGAGCTTCTACCGAGCAACACAACGTTCAATTCTGAGGTGTACTGTCATCAGTTGTATAAATTGAATGATTTACTTAAAGAAAAAAGCCCAGAATCTGTCAATAGGAAAGGTGTAGTGTTCCAACAGGATAATGCGAAACCACATACAAGTTTGACCACTCGGCAAAAGCTTTTCGATCTTAGATGGGATATACTGCCATACCTACCATACTCTCCAGACCTAGCACCTTCCGATATCTACAAGATATTGTTCCGATATCTACAAAAAATTTTATTCAAATGAGAAGGTCAAAAATTACTTGGATCAGTTTTTTGCTAGTAAAGAACAAAAATTTTATGAGCGTGGAATCATTCTACTACCAGAAAGCTGGCAAAGGGTATTGGATCAGACTGGACAATATTTAATTGAATAAAATATTAATTTTACTATAAGAAAATCGTCTTTCAAATTACTTTCCGAACATCGAAATTACTTTCCGAACAACCGACTAGATAACAATAAAATAAAAACAAAAATATATAGCTTTTTTTATTGGGAAATTTTTAAAAATGAACTCTTCTGTAAACATTATAAATTTTCGCCACTACGTTTAGTAATAGCAAAAATATGAAATTTTAGCCTCTTTTTGAAAATTTCATTTAATTATTTATGCAAATAATCCATTTTATATTGTAGTTGATAGTTTAATATTTGCATTGCAAGCGAAAACATAGTTTATGCGAAATTCGAGCAGCATTTCTATGACTGCATTTAAGCCAATTTAACACAGTAGCGCATTGTTTATAGTCGATAGTCTCTGATTGACCGATTTTCTATGTGAATAGAACGATTTACAATATTTATCGATATTTTCAATTTTTGGAAAATTTTCTATTCAGCAAATGAATTTAAAAAAAAAAATCGAAACTTTAGCCTGAATTTTTCAACTTACTACTAAATTGTATATATTATCAAATCAATATATTGATCAATTTGCTGTTGTCTATAAATTTTTGGATAACAGGTGTGTCATGCTCATACTCATATTATTGTCCTTGGAATTTATTATTGTATATTCATATTTTTATTCATATTGCCCTTTAGCAGTTGTTGGATCAATATTAGTCATGCATTATTAACCAAAATATCTCTCCACTTAAAAAAAATATCCCTTTTATTCTATATTTTAAGAAGGTATTATTCTATTTTATATGAATAATAATTTTAAACAAAAATTTTGGAATCCCCTCACTTTCCATTAAAGTACTAGTTTTCCGTTTAAAAATTTATTTCATGATAGTAAAAAATTTTTACTACATCAAATTTTTCTTAATAACATCTAATTAATTACAATTATTTTTTCTAAAAACTAGTGAACACATAATATTTGTTATGATAATATAAAAAAAAAATATGTCATAATGTTTTGAAATATATTACAAGATAGCACGCAACAAATTTAATAAATAAATTCTGGTAATTACTATATTATTTCTTGATTAAATTATAGAGAATTCATTAAAATTATACTTTGCAAAAGTTTTTGATAAATCTGTCTGGTAAGAAATTAATATAAAATTGATTAAAATCGGATTCTAAATGAAAGCGAGTAGGATGAATATTTAACCGATGTTTTAACTTTTTAATAGTGTTTATACGAATTTCTATTATTGTTGTATTGTAGAGAAACTTTGTAAATTAATTTTTTTCTAACCCAAAAACATTTATTTGCTAAATAACTAATAGATAATATAAATTACTTTTGAAAAGCCAATGACAATAATTGTATATTAATAAAAATACCTGTTAACATTTTTAGATATAATTATCAGCAATTTTCCTTTTAACGATATAATTTATAGCATTCTAAAAATAGTTTTGAATTTATATTTTTTAAAGTAAGTCTCTAGATTGTGCAGTAAAATGGAAATTTCCAAAATTTTTTAACTAAAAGAAGAGTTTTTGTAATTAATAAAAAAAATGAAATTATTCTTTGAAAGATATAAGATATTTTTATTTTAAATTAAAATACAGACTATGCGATTAATTATAGAATTGAATATATGCCAAAGGACTATCTCGATTTTTTTGTATGTGATTATTCTGTTAAAGAAATTCACACAATTTCGGCTCTATTTAGTGAATAATATCTTATAATTGGAAATTTTTTTTAAGTGTTCGATTTTCAAATTTGCAAAAAAAAATGCAGAAAAATTGCAAAAGTGTCTAAAATGCTTGGCATTTATTTTTTGAAGATTATTTCATGTAAATATTGCCCATGACTACGTTTTAAGTAATCCATGGGAGAAGTCCAATTTTGAACCAGTTTTTCGAGCATTTAGGCTGGTATCCCGCTAATAACACGTGTAAAATTGTCTTCCAATGACTCTGGTTTATTGGCATAGACGAGCGACTTCACGTAGTCCTACAAAAAATAGGCTAGAGGCATTAAATCGAGCTCAACTCACTAATTGGAAACGTGAAATAAATTGCTCACCGAACTCATCTCTCAATATGTCCATTGTCTCACGTGCTGTGTGGCATGTAGTGCCCTCTTATTGAAACCACATATCGACCAAATGCAGTTTTCGCATTTTTGACTAAAAAGAGTTCAAAATCATCGAACGATAACGGGCGCCATTGACGGTAACGTTGCGGTCAACGTCATCTTTGAAGAAACGATTCCACCGGCCTATAAACCACACCAAACAGTTCTTTTTTCTGGATGTAATGACAGTTTTTGTTTTGCCTGTGGTTGTTCATATCAGACCAAATAGGACAATTTTACTTAGTCACATACCAATATAACTAGAAATGAGCTTCGTCGTTGAACGAAATTCTTTTGTAAAAAAAGGGATTTTCCTTAAGTTGTTTTAAGATTTACTTACCAAAAATTCGACCCTTTGGCAGGTCTTTTGGCTTCAGTTCTTGCACGAGCTTTATTTTAAACACTATCAGACCAAGATCCTTGCGCAAAATTTTCCACATAGTCGAGTAACACTGCAAAATTTTCCACATAGTCGAGTAGTGCAAAATTTTGTTACTATGGCTTAAATTGCTTGCTCAGTAGGTCAATTATAATGACAATAAAATGGTTCAAGTGCACTAAGCACATTTTTCACAAAGCACGAATTTTCATAAGAAAATTCAAAAATTTGTAAGCATTCCTCAAGTTTAAGTCTTTCCGCGATAAAATGGCAATGCTAACTGAGCACTTTTAACTTTGACACATGTCACGTGTCACGCGTGATCTGTCAAAAATTAAAACACCAAACAGCAAAAAAAAGCACTCGATATATTGTTTTTAAATGATTTAATCCACGCTGAATATCATACGTTATCTTTAAAAGGATTAAATATCAAATCAATCTAAGCGGCTAACAAGGAGTACCCGAAAAAGGGACCAACAAACGAGATAGTTCACATGACTTGTATGGCATGTAGGACCACTCTATTGGGAATAAAGATCGTCCAAGTTCAAATCCTTATTCATTTTAAGCTCTAAAAATCTATAATACAATACATTCTAGAAAATTTTGTTTAAAAAAAATAGGTCTAAAAATTCCGCCAGCCTTAAAACCACACCAAAGGGTCACTCTCGTGTATTTCTTATAGATTTTTAAGATCCCCAAATACGGCAATTTTGCTTTTTTATATAGCCAGAAAAATGCAAATGGGTTTCGTTCATCAGAATGATACAAATGGAGGATAAAATCTTTTTTGCAAAATTCAGAACAGGCTCCGAATTGATATGTGGGAGATTTCGGCAATCTTTTCAGATGGAGAAGCAATATTTTTTTGGTTAATCCAACTCATAGGTTCCCAAACCACCGGTCTTTTTAGGAACACTCTCTTAGCTGAAGTATACTATACTAATTTTTAAAATTACTTTATTATCAATATTGCCGTATTGCTCAAAGTTTGATTTATTAAAAAAATTAATTTAATGACAATAATTTTTCGATATTAGGTGCCATGTTTATCATTTGTTGGCTAGAGGATCTCTAGGATCCAAACTGGTTAGAGAAAGGTTCTAGGATCCAATCTTGAATGCTCATCCTGAAATTTATTTGTAAAATTTTCTTTAATTGCTTCCGAATGATGGCAAAATACCATCATTCGTAAGCAATTAAAGAAGATTTTACCATGCGTTCACCAATTTTTAGTATTAATCCAACTTTTCAGTACGCAATGCCCCTAAATTTGCCTTAAACTAAAATTCTCCAAAATTTGCCATTGGAAAAAGAACTGATCTAACTGGACAAGAAAGGGTGGCGACATTCATACTTATTGATTAAATTTGTTGTTGTTCGGAAAGTAATTTGAAAGACGTTTTTCTTTTAGTGAATTAATATTTTATTCAATTAAATATTGTCCAGTCTGATACTATATCCTTTGTCATCTTTCTGGCAGTAGCATGATTCCATGCTCATAAATTGCTGGCAAAAAAACTGATCCAAGTGATTTTTGACCTCCTCATTTGAATTTAACGTTTTACCTAATATAGTAGAGATCGGAACAAATAATAATCGAAAGTTGCTAGGTCTGGAGAGTATGGTGGGTGTGGCAGTATATCCCGTTCAAGCCCTAAAAGCTTTTGCCGACCAATTCTGGTCGGTCGGAGAGGAACACTATACCTCTCCTATTGACCAATTCTGGCCTTTTTTCTTTTAGTGAATCATTCAATTTATCCAACTGATTACAGTACACTTCAGAATTGACGGTTGTGTTGCTCGGTAGAAGCTCAAAAAAAAACGATTCCTTTGAAATTCCACCAAACAGATAGCATAACATTTTTTTTGATGAATATTGGCTTTCGAAGTGCTTTGAGCCGGTTCATCTTTTCTACTCCATGATCTTTTGCACTTAACATTGTTGTAGACAACCAATTTCTCGTCCGCAGTGATGGCGTTTGAGACGCAAATCACAAACGTCAATGCGACGGCACACATTTTTTTCCATAAAAAGATGAGAAACCCATATGTTGAGCTTTGAGATTAAACCTAGCCTTTTCAAATGATCATGAACGGTGGAATTTTTTTAAATTTAATCACTTAGCAATCTCTTGAGATGTTATTCGCCGGTTTTCATCCAAACAATGCCTTTATTGTGTCTTCATCAGCTTCAACTTGCCTTCCAGAACGTGAGGTGCATTTTCAAGATCAAAATTGCCAGATCGAAATTTTGAAAACCAGCTTTGGTACTAGCGCTCACTTAACACATCTTCTCCATACACATTGGATAATTGTTTTCTTGCTTGAACAGTAAAAAAGTAAAATATGCCGAAAATGCAGTTTTTCGCTTTCCATATTTAAAAGGGTATCACCCAAAAACTACTATGCAAAATCAATCAAATTTTTTCACAAGTAAGCGTTGCTATGTCAGCTGTCAAAATACATATGATTATACGGCTTAAGTATGAAGTTGGTTGTGATAATATTGCTTTCCAGCACGGTAAGTGTTCTAGATTTGTTTTCGCATAGACCATTGACTCATAGAAAAAAGTATAAGGACTTAAAATGCCAACAAGTCTCTTATTTCATTGAAAATATCTCTCAAATTAAATTCAAACAATCACTCGATACCTCTTGCTATTGACAATTACCATTGCGCCAGCGTTATTTCGAAAACAGTGCGGTACAGCCTAGCAAAAATCCATACCAGATAGTAAAAAAAAGTTTCTGAAACCGTTGCTTTTTGTCCCACAAAAGCAATTTTCGACAATTTGTCTTATTTACGTAGACATACCAGGTGTATAAGTTTAAATCCGCTGTTTTTTAGTTAAAAAAACACATGTTTTTTTTCATAGATAGCAAAAACAAATTTATTTAAAGTACTTACCCTTGCTAGCTACACATTTTTCCGATCTCTCGGGTAATTTGTGGCTAGCACACCGAAAAAATTCCTTCTCTTTCGAGGCAAACCCCTCATCAAGCCATTTTCGTACATATTCGTAAGAATCGAAGTGCTGCTCAGTGAGCGCGTAGTCCAACGACGAAAACTGGTGGTAGTCGGAAGGGGCCAGGTCAGGTGAATAAGCGAGGTGGGGTAGCACCTCCCAGTTGAGTGTCCACAAGTAGTTTCGGATCATTTTTGACTTGTGCGATGGTGCGTTAATCAATACCCAAATGGTCCGCGAGCATTTTTTGCGATTGGGTATCGTCTTCGTCCAAAAGAGCCTCCAATTGATGGTCCTCAACCTTCCAATGCCGATTTTCACGCTTCTTGTCCCACAAGTCAAAATTACCATCTTTGAACCGACGAAACCAATCTCGGCACGTTGTTTCCGACTGTCACCATATGTCTCCACAAGCATTCGATGCGATTCGGCAGCCAATTTCTTCAAATTGAAGTAGAAAAGCAGAGCTTCCCGCATATGCTATTTTTCTGGCACAAAACTAGACATGATTTTTTTTTATTTTTTTATTTGACAGGTTTCATTTCTACATTATACATTATAACACATATACACATAGTTATGAGACGCAGTCGCTCCTATGAAGCATATAGCGGCACAGAGAATACACGTCTCTAGTTGGTGGTAGAAGGCTTCTTTTTTTGTTGGCGTCATCATCTAACTTCGGTTGGGGCATAGCACTGCACGATGGTGATGTTTCGGAACTTCGAGTGGAGTCTGGCTGTCAGAAGGCGGTCGGAGACCGGTTTGTAGCCCATGAGAGATCTCTTTTTGCGTTGGCCGATAGGATCAATCCGACTCCACAGTGGTGGCCGCTGTCGTTGCCGCTGTAGATGAAGTGTTCACCCGTCTGCGTTGTGAGGGCTCCCGTGATGTTTCCACCTTGTCTTTGAGATTCCCAGGATGTCGAGGTTGTAAGCGTTTTTTTTTTTTTTTTTTGGTAGAGAAGCCAGTCGAGAAGTTTTTGGGAGAGAGTCCCTCACGTTCCAGGTACCTATTCGGGCTGTTCGATGAAAACCAGATGAGTTTTTTGCCTGAGGTACGGTCCGGTTGATTCTTCTTATGCTGTTTCTTGATAAGGTGGTTTTTATAGCTTGCGGCTTATCAGGCCAGCGAAGTAACCTTCAGTGACGACGGCCTCTCACCCCGGCACCATGCCGAGATGGTGGCAGCGGGAATTGAACCCGCTACCTACCGAGTGTGAGTCGGTCGACACACACACGGTTAAATCTGCGGCACGCGGTGTTCCGAAGCGGTCACCCATCCAAGTACTAACCACGCCCAGTGGCGGCACAGAGAATACATGATTACCAAAGGAAAAATGTATGTTGTTGTACGAAATATGATTATACGGTTTAAGTAAGAAGTTGGTTGTGATAAAATACAATTAAGTCCTCTGTTGGGAAAATACTTTCCGGATAACCCAATACAATTGCCCCACAAATTTCGACCTAATGCCCTTCGAACGGTCTATCTTTTAAAAATTAACTTCAACAATTTCATTTAAGATAATCTTTGATAATAAATGTCAAAGCAATGAAAATATTAGAATATCCTTTAAAATATCATCAAGATACTTACAACTTGTTTTCCTTTCACTAATTCAGCTTGTGTTGGGTCATCATAGCCAAATGTGGTCGCGCGTTGTCGTGATGAAACACTACCCCTTTTCTGTTTCCCAAATCTGGTCTATCCTTTTGAAGGGCGATGTTCAATTTGGATAATTGCTGACAATATCGTTCTGCTGTAATTGTCTGATTGCGTTCCAATAGACAATACCCTTACAATCCCACCAAACACAAATCATAACTTTTTTTTGATGAATTTCGGCTTTCGTTGTTAAGTTGTTAATGGGGCTTGTCCAGGTATAGCCCAATGTCTTTTTCATGTCACGTTGTTGTACACGACCCATTTCTCATCTCCCGTTACCAAACGATGCAAAAAAGGTTCATGTTTTTGTCTCGCACTCAAAGCAACGCACGTTGAAACACGATCCAATAAATTGGCAGCCGACAATTGATGAGGTATCCAAACGTCGTACCGCGAAACCATCCCCATACGCTTCAAATGTCTTAATACGGTTGTTTGGTTGACTCCCATCATCGACGCGATCTCCCTGGTGGTTAGACGTGGATTGGTGTCAATTATGACTTTTAACTTGTCGTCATCAGACTTCAATGGCCGCCCGGTACGCGGTTTATCAATTAGTGAAAAATCCCCAGATCGGAATTTTGTAAACCATCTTCGTACCTGTCGAACTTTGATGACATCTGCTCCATACACTTCGTAAATGTTTTTGGTTGCCACACTAGCGGTATTGTCTTTACAGAATTCAGAAAGTAAACAATGAATGCACTTTATCGACCGACATTTTGAAAAAATACAAGGGCTCTTCAGTGTACTCTGGCCAGCCCAAAACAGAATAGAAAGTAGAGGGAAAGCATCCTTTATACAATATAATGGAATCATTTAAAAGAAGATACTATTCATCATTTCTAAAGAAAAATTTTTTTTACCTAGGATCATAAAAAACGGCCATAACTTTTGCATTCATCCAATATATAAAATTATTTATAAATATCAAAATAAATTCATATTCCAATAATTGATATTGTTATAAGGAAAGTGTCGATGTAATCTATAATATATTGGATTAATAAAAACTTATTAGGTTAATTTACTTTATTTCGTTAGTCTTCTTGAAATGATATTAAATCGATACAACATTTATGTTTATTTTTTCATTAAGGCGACATAAAGTTCTGCTCGTATCTATCGAGACCATCGATGAAATCTTCTTCAAAATATAACATTATCTTGAAAAGGACTAATCGAAGTATTAATAGGAAAAATGTACTCTTAGTTAAGATATGTTTTTCGTACAATTAAGTGAATATATTATAATATCAAAAAGAAAATAAAGTCTTATTAATTCCCATTTAAAGAAATTAAGTCTCTGTTATTTTTTTTCTTCTATTCTTTTAATTAGCATCTTTGAAAATCTAAACTTATTCATGATAAAGTTTTTTATGAAAGTGAGATCAAGATTGTATTATTCTAAATACTCAAATCTATAACAAAAATTAATTAATTTTTCACATAGACTATCTATGAAATAGAAGTAAACTTGATGTAATGTAAGAAAATTCAATTAGAACAAATCCAGTGTGCACGTTTTTTAAATGTGAAAAGAATTTTTGATTAAGAAAACAGAATGATTTAATTAATAAAAATAAAACTGGCAATTACTTAAATACCTATTAAATTTAAATTAACGATAGTAGAAAGGATAGTTTAACAAATATGAATTCTGCCTTAAATTAAAAGGTCACAAAATAGAATAGAATATTTGAGATTGAAGCTTTATAAAAAGGGGAAAAGGATTTTCTTATTGGATTATATAAAGATCTTAGATATTTACAAGTTTAATTTTAGATATTATAATAGCAATGGAATGGGAACGTTAAAAGATTTATCTCTAAACGAAACTATTCACTACAAAGTCATATCTAATGTGTATAAACTAATAAGGGGTATTTTGTATAGTACTGAGTCTTAGATTTGCAATTATAACTGTAACTGAGTCCATGGGGTAATTGAATGAAAATTCCGTTTTATATAATATCGAAAAGCTTATTTTAATTACATCTAGAGTGTGTTTAATATATATTTCCTTTAGGCAGGATGAGATACATTCTATGAAGGACGAAATAAGAAATAGGAAATGTAAAAAATATTGAAAATATTTTACTGATTTTGATTTATTAATTAAGTTTTTTTTTCATATATAGATTAAAATAAGATCCACTATAAAATTCTCCGAACACGGTCATATAAGTAGTTATATAATCTTTACCGAAGTTAAACACATTTTAAAGCAACAAGAATCTACTGAGCTTTAATATTATCCATCTCTTATCTACACGTAGATATGTGGACTGATATGTGTATGCTTGGTGAATAGCGTTTTAGATTGAGATTGGGTATTTTGAATTTATGCTTCCCAAGTGTCGAATATGAAACCTCAAAGCTCCCTGTTTTATGGTATCCAAAATACTCTTCAAGTGTAAGTTATATCATTAAAATTATGAAATAGAAAACCAGTCGAACGACCATTTAATTTGCTATTATATGTAAAGACTTATATTATTTTCCATCTACACATATTTGTATTTATGTATATGCAGGCATATGCTATATAAGCTAACAATACTTTGGATAATATTATGGCTTAAGAAGAAATTGACAAAACCAAATTTTGTATCTGCTGCTCCTTAAACCATCTTGATGAGAGGCAGTTTTAAGTTTTGTTTAATTACTATTTAGTTGTCAGTCGTTTTCACAAAGTTTTCGACTTTTGTTTTATTATTGGAATCTATTTTCAGTTATTTTTTTTTAATCTATAAGAATGAATAAAATACTATAAATTATTGAAAATAATTTTTAACTAATTTCTGTGCTTAAATTTAGTAATAATTTTTATATATATGAAAAGTTAAAAATCAATAAATTAATGATGAGGTAATTTCAAAAGAAAATAATAATTAATAATAAATAGTTTTGAAGAAAAAATCAAAAAAGATTTTTCTGTGTAAAAAAAAAAAGTGCTAAAGTTTGTTCACTGTTTGTTTACAAGAGGTGATCTGAGAGGTCCATATTTGGTTGAGTCTTCTGCTTAAATCGGGCTGATAGTTTGAATAATATTGTCTTCCAGCACGGTTAGTGTTCTAAATTTGCTTTCGCATAGACCATTAACCCATAGAAAAAAGTCTAAGGCCTTAAAATGCACCATCTTAGCGGCCAGTAAACATAAACAAGTCTCCAAATAATGCAACCTGCCAACAAGTCTCCTATTTCAATGAAAATATCATCAAATTGAATCCAAACAATCACTCGATACCTCTCGCTATTGACAGTTACCATTGCGCCAGCGTTATTTCGAAAACAGTGCTGTACAGCCGAACAAAAATCCATACCAGACAGTAAAAAAAGCTCCTAAAACGGTTGCTTTTTGTCCCACAAAAGCAATTTTCGACAATTTGTCCTATTTACGTAGACATACCAGGTGTATAAGCTTAAATCTGCTGTTTTTTAGTCTAAAAAACACATGTTTTTTTCATAGAAACCAAAAATAAATTTATTCAAAGTCTTGCCCTCGCTAGCTACAAATTTTTCCGATCTCTCCGGCAATTTATGTATACCACGCCAACAAAAATACTTCTCTTTCGAGGCAAACCACTTTTCGGACATCTTCGTAAGAATCGAAGTGCTGCTCAGCGAGCGCGTGGCCAATCGACGAAAACAGGTGGTTATCAGAAGGGGTCAGGTCTGGTGAATAAGCGAGGTACGGTAGCACCATTCAGTTGAGTGTCTCCAAGTAGTTTCAGACCATTTTTGACGTGTGCGATGGTGCATTGTCTTGGAGGAAAATCAGCTTGTCATGCCTTTATTGATAATCCGTCGTTTTTTCACGCAAAGCAAGGTGCAATTTGATCAGTTGTTGGTGGTAGCGGTGAGCATAGTTTCATCAGGTTTTTAACACCTCATAGTAGACGATACCCTGCTGATTCCGTCCGAAGCGATTTCGTCTTGGGGAAGATGTTAATGGTTGGCCGGGATCAACCCACGATTTCTTGCATTTAGGATTCTCGAAATATATCCACTTTTCATCGCCTGTCACAATCCGATGCAGGAACAACTTTCTTTTTTGTCTGGCGAGCAAGATTTCGCATGTGTTTTGGCGTCGCTCCATCCGCCTATCGTTCAATTCATGCGGCACAAATTATACGATCTTTTCAATCTTCCCCATGGCACGTAGACGCATGAAAATGGCTGATTGAGTAACATCAAATTGCCCAGCGAGAATTTTTTGCGATTGGGTATCGTCTTCATTCAAAAGAGCCTGCAATTGATGGCCCTCAACCTTCCTAGGCCGATTTTCCCGCTTCTTGTCCCACAAGTCCAAATTGCCATCTTTGAACCGACGAAACCAATCTCGGCATGTTGTTTCCGATAAAGCACTGTCACCATATGCCTCCATAAGCATTCGATGCAATTCGGCAGCCGATTTCTTCAAATTGAATCAGAAAAGCAGAGCTTTTCGCGTATGCTATTTTTCTGGCACAAAACTAGGAATGATTACCAAAAGAAAAATGTATGTTGTTGTAAGAAATTGCTGACAATGTTCACTGATTAATGTTGACAGAAGTCAAACTCATAAGAAAAGTATGGCGTCCACTCACGCCATCTATGACCAAAAGCTATATAAGCTTATACCCCTGGTACAGTCAAAAATACGCTTTTTCGCTGTAAGTGATTCTTACAACAAATTTTAAAAAATATATGAAATTTCCACAAAACAACAAACAAATACAAATTAGACCGCTGCCATTTGAAATGTAAAGTTAAAAGCTATCAAAGATGAAGCGTATCTATTGAAAAAGCTCATTATTTCTTTTTCAATTTTAATAATTTCAGTTTGTTTTTTTTATGCAAACATAAATATTTCTTTCGCATATAATGAATTTTCCCAAAATTAATAAATAGCATACATTTTTTAATTCAACTGCAGTCAGCCGCAGTTTCAAGTTAGGGTAACTGTTCGAAATATTGTTGAAAAAACAAAATGATGAAAATATTCTGAACGTTTTTGCGAAAGGTGTTTCTCTTTAATAGAACTAAAAACTGAAGGGTGCTGATCCTTAATGAAACTGTACTGACAGTAGGTTGTTGTCTTTGATAAAACTGCATCGAGGCTGTAGCTTTTTATGGCCGAATTGTTTACACCCACAAAAATGATGAAGCTTTAAAATTTTCATGGCAGCCACCTTGTAGTTCTGTGAGCTTACAAGCTTACGCTATTCAATACTTTCGAGGAAGCTATTAAATATCCTTTAACAGAAGCTTTTACAAAGCTTTTAATTCAAGCTAAAGCAAATAAAACGATATTTGTTGTTCTCCATTTCTTCTTGAAATCCAAATTAATAGTTTCCTAAAACGCTTAATGAAAGTTTATTTTTCGTTTTCAGGTTTTTTTTTTAACATAATTTCTTTTAACAAATAATTTTTGATTATGCTTCAAAAACAATTAAGCAATTAAAAATTCTTTTATACAGATAAAATGGAGTATATAGAAAATAGAGCAAATACTCTAATTTGGTTGCAATTCAAATATGGTATAAAGGATAAGCTGAGAATTTTTGAATTTTGATGTCAGCAAAAAGTTTTAGTGTACATATTTTCATGTTTTTTTTTTTATGGTAAATAAAAAATTTCCATAAATTTAACATAATTTTTTTAAAGTTTTTTTTTTATACAATATATAATCGTCAACATAAACATTAGATCTAACTAAAAGACCACATTTAAGATATCGTTTATTTTTTGTTGTTGATGTTGAAAGCTTTAAGTAATAGAGATATGCCCATATGTAAAATTTTTATGATTTGATAAACATTATCAAAGGGAAAAAATAAAAATAAAGACAAAACTAAAAACGATTCAAACTTATTCATATGGAAATATTTTATTTTGCATGTGCTAACACCTGTACGACCAATAAAAACATCTCATGATATAAATACCATTGCGAGTATATGAACGGCAATATTGTACAAGTATGTTCCTGCCTATATACAATAGTATGGATATATGGTGGTAGGTTTTTGGTTTGTTTTTGCTCATACAACAAAAAGACATCAGCATGCCATCTCCTTAAGCATAATCGTATAGTCATCAGTATAGGATCTCCTTCAGAAAGGTAAACATTAAACAAACCGATATTGTTTTAAGCGGATAAGTTGCTGACATGGTTCACTTAGGATAAAAGTTATGCTTCGCACTCCTAAAATTCTCTTAACTCTATACAACTATGTATGGCATCATGAAGGAGAGAACACTTTAAATAAATTTTAGGTAAAAGCTGGTTTAAAGAAAATGTGGGTTTTTGTGACTTGCCGATGTTAGAATTTGACATGGTAATGGTGAATATGGTGAAATGGGTATAAGACATGCCTTGATAGTCTTGTTATTCGAATAAAAAGCCATCATATTGTATTAGTTTTGATACTTAAAACAAACAAAAAACGGTTCAACTAGAAAGTTATCACATCTTTATAGGCTTAGTTACTTCAAAAATTCTAACCTATCCCCGTATCCTCAAAATTTGGCAAGTGTAAAAATAGAAAAAGACCCTATGTACCTATTTATTGCCGAACTCATTCGTAAAGATATTTATAATATTTTCCTATAACTTTTCCCATAAATAGAAGAGACTATTTTTAACTAAACCAATACAAGAAAGAGTTTTGCATTTGCTAACAGGAATCATTTGGTCGTTGATTCCATTAAGCTTTTCCTTATTCTCTTTATCTCGTCTTATGCAAAAAAGGATTAAAGAGCTTCTATTTAAATAATGTCTCTATTATCTATTGTTTTTTATCTCTCAAATAGAAATTTCCGATATTTTTTTTTCTATTGCCGCATAAATATTATATTTATACAGCCATCATAGAAGTAAATCAAATTCACACAGTATTGTCCTTTGTTCTCCTTTTTGTAAGTTTGCCTATAATTATTTTTTTAAATAATGCTTATCCCATAAGCTAACTATGTATATATACAAATTGAAATTATCATAGTATATAGTCTATCGCTTATAAAACAATATCTAAAATAGACTTGAATGGAAATTTATTTAATTCGAATTAGTTGAAAATAGATTTTGAAACTAGCATAATTTTTCTAAGTTTTGATAAGCATTCATGCTGTATATATTTATGCAATCAAATTATATTCTTACATAAAAAAAAAATGAATTAAGATTCAATGATGAAAGTTTGTAAAGAGATTTTATATCTGAACAAACAATACTGCTGAGGATGAGATGAAAATGTTTAAAATTTATAAATTCTATTGAGATATAGTAAAGAATAGAAAATACATAAATCGGTTTACTAGAAATGAATTGAACTATACTCAAATAAGTTAAAGACTTAATGTCGATGGAATTCTATATTTTGAATATTGGGGAACATCTGCTAATACAATTATGTATGATTCGATGGTTAACCGAGCCTCACGCCATTTCAACCGCCATAATGGTACAGTATTGAGGATACCCAATAACAGGAAAATTAATCTCAACAAACTCCATTTATAACAGCTCTCTAACCCCTTACCCCTTCTACAAGTTATAATATTCGGTCGAATCGTATAATTACCATGCGGTTGAACTAACTTCCTTAACCGAAAGCGTACAATTTCCTTCAAGAGTGTTACAGATTGACGCAATACATGATGCTATATTCGTTCAACTGTAAAGGCTACGTGCGAATCAAGTTATTCTATCATGGTTGAATTGGAAAATAGTCCTCCCTGCTGGTTATATCCTTTTCTATCCATTATTGAAACGATGATAGATTAGTTGTTAACTAACCCGAACAGGGTGGTAGGTGAACTATCCGTCAAGCCCATTCTATCCATTTTTTCGATTCTCCACCATTTTCAAATCGAACAGATTTATTATTTGTTTTTGCTAAAAAGTTCTGTATTTAAGCATGTCTGATTTGTCGAGTGTGAAAAATAGTAAGAATATCAGGCAAATTACACTTAAGACAACAGAACTAATCGGTTGATTAATTTTGATAAATCACAATAATAGAACTGAAAGTAAACATCGTTTAACAATGTTTTGTTGATTGTTCTAGTCCAGATAAATCACGTACTCCTCTAGCCAAAAGTGGTGGGTGCTTCGATACACAATTCAGTTCAGTTCAATTCAATTCAATCAATACATACATAATTATTCATTTAATTCTATTCAATTTTAGAATTATCTACATCCACTAAAAGGATAGATCCATTACCTTATACACGTACACTTTTGTTTACGTAATAGCACCTAGTAAACTGCATTGTTTTGTTCAGATTTACAGACAAATGCGACTATGGAAAAGTGATTGCAAACTTGGTAGTCGAATGCATTATGGCAGGATGTACAAACTTTCACGTATCTATTATAGCCATTGAAGGAGGAGTGCAATATCATGTTACATTAACACCGACAAAATACACTCTCTTGACTTACAATGTAAAACAATTTTTTTTTAATCAAAAGTGTAATAAATATTCTAATTTGTATCACTTTAAATTTAAGTAATTCAAAGTGTGTTCGACTATGCAATCTGCGAATAATGCAAAAAATGTAAATTATCTTACCTACGAGTATGCAGGAAATTAATGTAAGCAAGTGTATTCATGTCTGGCATTACCATATTCAGGGATGACTTGTAACGTGTTGGAGCAAATTACGTTAACCCGTTAAGGTTGAAAAGCTCATATCCATAATTAAATCAGCATACGGAAGTTATATGGAAAATTTTCATCTTCAACAAGTGACAATATCCATCCATGTACGCATACATATGAGCATTTATCGTTATACAATCAGTTTAGGGGTGGTTTCGTTTATTTATAACAAACACAAAAAGTATCAGGAGTGAAAGAAAATTTTTATTTCAAAAATCCAATATTTTGGGGAAAAAGAAATTCATTATCTTAAGACTTTATTTAACTTGATTCAGCTTCACAAAACCATAACTGGCTCCGACTTTTTATCCTTCTTATACTCACTTGGAGCCTCGCTCATTGCGGGTGGTGATTACAATGCCAAACACTCTCAATGGGATAACGCTAAACCACGAGGAAAGACGCTTCAGGAAGCTCTATCCCGTACATCATAGCAAATAATTTTCCCTCCAAATCCAACATATTGGCCAACTTCTACTTCAAAATGAACTGACTTCCTCGGTTACTTCATTAGCACTCCTTCAATTACCATGAATTCTAGTATTGAAACCTGTTCCGATTTAAACCCTGATCATAGTTCTGTTCTTCTTACCCTTAATTCTAAACTAATCTTAAGGAATCTTCATCATAGGCTGATAAATGACAAAATAGACTGGAACATATTTAGAAACAAATTAGACCAACAGATTGATTTCAAACGAACGTTAAAAATCGCAAATGGCATTAACGATGCTCTAAATGACTTCACTATATACGAGGTCTGTTTAAAAAGTAACGCGAATTATAAATTTCCGCGGGTTACGTATATTCGATTTTCGATTTTTTGTGGCGTTATGTTGGTACTCATGTCTCTCACTTATGCCGACAAGTTCAGCCATTTTGAATGTTCAGTTAATTTTTGACAGCTGCTTCGCTTGCACGTGTTTTGGCTCGTCTTCGATTATTGCCCATTCTAAAAAATGGATCAAAGAGTCTGTATCAAATTTTGTGTGAAAAACAAAATTAATTGCGCGGACGCATTCCGAATGTTGATTGTGACATATGGTGAAGCTACCTTAGACCGAAGCAACGTTTATCGGTGGTACAAAATGTTCTCAGAGGGCCGAGAAGATGTGAACGACGAAAAGCGTGCCGGACGCCCGAGCACGTCAACAACAGACAAATACATTGGTGAAGTGAAGAAATTAGTATTGGCCAATCGTCGAATCACCGTTAGAGAAGTTGCTGAGGACTTAAACGTATCGATTGGCTCGTGCCATTCGATTTTTACCAATGATTTGTTCGTGAAAATTGCTCAATTTCGAGCAAAAACAGCATCACATTAACATTGGTAAGGAGCTGTTGGACTCTATCCGCGACGCTTCAAATTTGCTCCAGAGGGTAATAACTGGTGACGAATCATGGGTTTATGGTTATGACTAGGAAAACAAAGCGACCCAAGTTCAGTCAAATGTGAAGGATTTGGTTAAAGTTTTCTTCGATTGCAGGGGCGTGGTGCATCATGAGTTCTTGCCACAAGGTAGAACATTCAATAGGGAATATTACCTGCAAGTTATGCGCAAGTTGCGCTAAGCAATACTTGCTACCCATACAAATCCTGACATAGCTTCCAACAATTTACAATTTCATATCCACAATCTTGAATCCTGGTTTAAGAGATGGAGAGTGAGGGTAAATGAACAAAAGAGTGCTCTTATTACTCTTACTCTTTATCAAAGAAAACCTACCCCTTTACACTTTAATAGCAACATAATTTCTCAATATGATAAAGTACGTTATTTGGAGGACTTTACTTGGACAAGAGATTACCATGGAACCCATATACTAAACAAATACTAAGTTGAAGCTGACAGACGATATCTACAAATTCTTACACTACTGCACAAACACTCAAAACAATCAAAAGTAAACTTCTAATCTACAAAATACAATCATAAAACCTTTTTGGACTTATGGAATTTAACTTTGGAGTTTAACGAAACGTTCCAATTGCTATCGCGTCCAGGCCTTACAATCCAAGATCCTCCGTAAAATTGTTGATGCCCCCTTTTATGTTCGTAACAACATAATACATCGTGTTCTAAATGTTCCCTTTCTTCAGGACCCGTTAATCCTGTCTTCATAATTCACTTGTGAGAGAATGGTCTTGTACTGCCCTCTCCGGAGACTGAAGAGACAATTTTCTAGAGGAATCTAACTTCCATTAGTTGGAGAAATGCCAACGAGTGTTTCCGGGGAGGGCAATACAGAACAAAGATAAAAAAATCATTCGGATTAAGGTCAAAAACTACACCGTTTTCTTTTTTAATTTGTTAACATTTTTAAGGTGACTTCATATTGCCTTTCTTATAGAAGCTCTGTACTAAACCTCTTTTATAGAAGCACTGGTCCCTACTGGCGAAAAACTCAACTAAACAATTTTCAAAATTTTCTTTTGATGCCAATTTTTTATCGCTAAGGTGCCAGGCCCGGACTATAAGGTGGATGGATCAAAACTTCCCAACCAAGCTCACGAAGTTTTTGACGAGTCACAATAGACATGTGTGGCCTGGTGTTGTCCTGATGGAATAGAACACCTCTCCTATTGGGCAATTTTTGACCGCTTCTGGTCAATCGCTCGGTCCAATTGTTGACAGTAGAGGTCCGAATTTAGTGTTTGGCTCATAATAGATGATTCCTTGCCAGTTTCACCTTTTTTAGTGTTTGGCTCATAATAGATGATTCCTTGCCGTTAGTCCTTGGTTGGCCACCATTAGAGCCACTTCACCACGCTGTGACCACGATCGTTTTCGCACTATATAGTCGTATGTGACCCATTTCTTATCCCCAAGCACTATTCCTTTATGAAATGAGTCAATTTTGTTCCGTTTCGAAATTCGATCCAACATGTTTTCTTTGCGTCCAATGGTGTGGCACCCAAACATTGGGCTTCTTTTTATGCAGATAGTTTCAAACTGTTTTGTAGTCGACCTTTAGCTTCTAGACGATGATACAACTGCCAGTTTACTTCAATTATTTGCATTATTTTATGGACATTTTCGATGATGGGCTTATCTTTGCGAGGTGTATCCTTAATATCTAAAATATCGGAATGGAATTGATGAAGTAAAAATTGCCCGTAATTGGCTGTGACAGTACCAGAACCATATAACACCATTCACAATTTCAGTCGCCTACCTTACACTTTTTCCTTTATCAAAGCAAAATTTTTACTTCATCAATATAATATACCGAATTTTAGCTTTGTTAACTTCCATCTTTTATACCCTATAACATCTTTTATAACTGAATGGACAAACAAAAAACTGTAAAAGAATTTTTTTTTTAGTCCCGAATGTCACTTATCTAACGAGCATAAATCTGAACTTTTTTGATTAATACATATCACTCTAGAGCCATCTAGCGAAAAAATAATGAATTTCTTTTTGTACAATATTGCATATACCCTTATTTGAGGGTGAATGAAATTTTCTAGGCTAATTGTTCCGGTAACATTTCAGAAAGTTTGCAAATGTTACTAAAACTACAGAAAAAAATAACTTTGGTTATGTGAATTTACACTTTTTAGTTTCTGAGCATTTTTTAATACGATCACAAAGTTTTTTTTTTTATTAAAAAATTTATTCTCAAACATTATTCACCCTAAATATAAAGTTTTAGTTAAATGAAATTCCTTAAATAAAAGTTCTAAAAATCTATAAGAAATTCGTAGGTAATTTTTTTTTTTTTGGAGTTAAATTTAAATAATGAAAATTGGCTTAATTAGAATTTTTATTGAATATCTTGTGAAATTCCAAAAGATGGAAAACATTTGGTTTGGTTCCATTCGAGAAACCTTAAGAAAACATTATGAACGATTTGGAATTTATTAGTAGTTACAGATTAAAAACTTTAAATTAAACATAGAAAAAAGAAGGGACTTAAGAGTATAAATTTATTATGCAAATACTGACTGACATCTTATTATGGAAAGTTATTCACTCAAGCAGAAAATAAAAGTTTCAGGTGTTCTTAAATGATATTTGACTGTAGTCAGTTACCGACAAAAGTAGAAAAGTTTTTCACGAACTGAACGTGAACAGGAGGGGAAATGGACTTAGATGGTGGTGTAAAAATTTAATCAAACAGATTTTTTTTTTTACCCAGAAAAACTAAAAGTTTTAAATATTGTTACAGTTTATATATGGTTTGTTTTTGTATTCTTGTAAATATTTTAGTAATTATAATTTTGTTGGTTTAAAAAGAGCGCTGAAAGTGTTATACACTCGCATTTATTTACGTCTAATTAGATTTGGTTGCAGAAATTTTTAATATTGTGAAGGATTTTTTTTTCTAACATTTTAAAGCTTTAACACAAAGCCGCACTACTGCAACAAAAGTTATAAAACATAAAGACACGGCTCAGATGATACAAAAATAAAAATTGGTAATAAGGTAAATATATTGAAATCTTACATGACACCAGGTGTATAAGCTTAAATTTGCTGTTTTTTAGTCAAAAAAACACATTTTTTTTTCCTACAAAGCAAAAACAAATTTATTCAAAGTACTTGCCCTCGCTAGCTACACATTTTTCCCATCTCTCGGGCAATTTGTGGATAGCACACCAAAAAAATTCCTTCTCTTTCGAGACAAACCACTCATCAAGGCATTTTCGGACGTTTTCGTAAGAATCGAAGTGCTGCTCAGCGAGCGTGTGGTCCATCGACCAAAACAGGTGGTAGTCGGAAGGGTTTAGGTCTGGAAAATAAGCGGGGTAGGGTAGCACCTCTCAGTTGAGTGTCTCCAAGTAGTTTGGGACCATTTTTGACGTGTGCGATGGTGCGTTTTTTTGGAGAAAAATCAGCTTGTCATGTCTTTGTTGATAATACGTCGTTTTTTCACGCAGAGCACGGTGCAATTTGATCAATTGTTAGTGGTAGTGATGGGCATTGACAGTATCATCAGGTTTCAACATATCATAGTAGACGATACCCTGCTGATCCCACCAAACGCACAGCATCGTCTTCCGTCGGAAGTGATTTGGTCTTGGGAAGATGTCAACGATTTCTTGCGTTTAGGATTCTCGAAATATATCCACTTTTCATCGCCTGTCATAACCCGAAGCAGGAACGCCGGGATCAACCAACGATTTCTTGTGTTTAGGATTCTCGAAATATATCCACTTTTCATCGCCTGTCATAATCCGATGCAGGAACAACTTTCTTTTTTGTCTGGCGAGCAAGATTTCGCATGTGTTTTTGCGTTGCTCCATCTGCCTATCGTTCAATTCATGCGGCAACCATTTTTCGATCTCTTCAAACTTCCACATGGCACGCAGACGCATGGAAATGGCTGATTGAGTAACACCCAATTACTCCACGAGCATTTTTTGCGATTGTGTATCGTCTTCGTCCGCAACCTTCGTCCTCAATTGATGGTCCTCAACCTTCCTAGGCCGATTTTCACGCTTCTGTCCCACAAGTCTAAATTGCCGTCTTTGAACTGACGAAACCAATCTCGGCATGTTGTTTCCGATAAAGCACTGTCCCCATAGCCCTCGATGCGATTCGGCAGCCGATTTCTTCAAATTCGAGCAGAAAAGCAGAGCTTCCCGCATATGCTCTTTTTCTGGCACAAAACTAGACATGATTACCAAAGGAAAAATGTATGTTGTTGTACGAAATTGCTGACAATATGCACTGATTAATGTGGACAGATGTCAAACTCATAAAAAAAAGTATACGCTCACTCACGCCATCTATGACCAAACAGCAGATTTAAGCTTACACACCTGGTATATGTTATGTGAATATCTCTCTGTGACACAGGAGAAAATTTTCATATCCTCAGGATAACATTTATTTCTAATATATCTTATAATTTTTCTATAGGTTTGCAAACTGACTGCATCTACACATACTTAAGTAAGGCATTTGAGAAAATTGCCCTCTGGATTATTTGGTTTAAACTAAAAAAAATGGGAGGTTTCCTTCAATTACTATTGATTGGTTTAGTTCATACTCGTGCTTATCTTATAGGACCTATAACTTGTCTTTTTGCACGTGTTTATCAAGAGTTTTTGAAGCACTTACTGGTATTCCATAGAATAGCCATCTTGGCCCATTACTATTTTATTCTTGCCATTGATAACATCATTAAAGTAATTAAGAACTCAGAAATATTTATCTTTGCAGATGATTTGAAACTTTTTCTCAACCCTCATTCAGGAGTATTTGAACTTATTTAATAATTGGTGCGCTTAAAATGGCCTTGTGTTAAATTTGGATAAATATTAAGTCAGGTTATTTTCCAGATGTCTCAGATTTTTCAGATCACAGTTAATGAATATATCTGATATAATCTATAACGTGTCTTTTTGCACGTATTTTACAAGAAATTTTGAAGCACTTTCTAATGTTCCACAGGGTAGCCATCTTGGACCGTTGCTTTTTATTAAAGTAATAAAGAACTCCGAGATTTTAATCTTTGCAGATGATATGAAACTTTTTCTAGATACCTCAATCTTCCCACTTTCTCTTATAACTTTTCGTGATCTAAAATTAAACAATTCTCATATTAATAGTATAGAATCGGTGCAACGTAACTTTGTTAGGTTTCCATTGAAGGATTTTCATTGGCTTGATCGCTTTAGACTTCCTCCTTACACAAATCGGCTCAAGTTGCTTCAAATACCTACCCTGGCAAATAAACGCAAATTTGCTGATTTAGTTTTCATTCGCCAACTTTTAAAATCAAAAATTAACTGTCCAGACACTTACAAATATGCTTTCGTTTAGACCCTATTTGGGCTGAATTATAACTTAAGAACAATTGCCTCTTCTAAAACGTTTAACTATGGTTTACACGAGCCAATTAGTAATATTTATGTTTCTGTTTGTAGCTGTAAGGAATTCAACCTTACTACTAGTAAAAGCTCTTTGAAGAAAATTTTGTCTTTTTCCTGTAGCTTGTTTTTTCTTATATCTTTAGGGGTACTTTTTTCAACGTTCTATGAATTTTACTATTTGCTTAAGTCTTTGTTTTTTTTTTCCTTTTTGTTACACTTGCATGTCGTATATGTTTGAGCCAAATCTAATAATATAGATCAGTAAAGGATTGCTTTCTAGCATTTGTTGGGATATTCCTTAGCATTTCTTGTTGAAAATTGTGTGCTTCGTGTTTGAACGTTCTTAATTGGCTGAACACAGAGTAAACAGCAGCGGACCGAGATGGCTACCTTGCGGGACCATCTCGGTCCGTTGCTGTTTACTCTGTGTTCAGCCAATTATAAAGCTTTAATACCTAAGAAAAAAATTTTTCGTAGGGTCCCTGGATAAGTCCTATCAATTATCCCTAAAAGAGATCCTAATTGTTTTGGCTTTTTCAAAATAATAAAATTATTCAGCTTCTGGAAGGTATTACCTAAACCATTAAACATTCATAATTTGTATAAATATCTTCTACAATACAATGCATATATCATTAGTTACTCGTATTTGGAAATAGCAACAATATACAAATCTGTAATAAAGGATATTTTTATTCGTACACAATCTCAAGTCGTTAAAATGATCGATCTTATTGTCAATTAAATGTACAATATTATATTTCGAACAATTTCATATATTCTGCCAAATGGGATTTTGCCCCCAAACCAAAATAAAAAATATAATAAAAATGATAATTCACTTAACGTACATCTTTATCCTTATGGTTGGTGTTATCCTTGTTTCAATTGGAATTTGGAAAATTGTACTCGACAGTACACGATATGAATCAGTCAGTCTGTTACGAAATCTTTGGTCGATTGTGGATTTTCATGTCCTTTGGGCATGAATAGTTTATGTTTCCGTTTTCCTCTATGCGCTCATCTATCTTCTTAACAGTTATAAATGTGTGTAAAATTGCATTTGAAACTATTTGGTAGAGACGCAGTTGTCTTGTTATTGCAGATAAAGTGATTCCGACATGTTCATCATTTTAAAAGCAAATCCCCGACTCCTCCTAACGTCTTAATATAATATATGATGAAGTTTACAAATCTCTGATATGTAATCATCTAAATCCTTTGAGATGTTTTCAATTGTATGCTTACATTTATCAACAAGCTTAAAAAAATTAAAAACGTATTTATACCAAAAAAAATAAAAAAAATAAATTGCATTACAAAAAGTACCAAAAATACTTGCATGCATTTTAGTTTAAGTTGTTAGTGTTCGGTTGCCTGATATCCAAATGGTGTGAAAAGTTCTCTTTGTACGTTTATCTAATATATAAAAAGTAACAAGGACTTTAGTTAAACAATGGTTTTTTTCTTTGAATTTCAATCAAATTTATTATTATTTTTAAACTATTGATTTGGTTGATAAATCTAAAAGATGCGGGATGAAAAGAGAAAAATTACCATAGAGAAGGGAAAAAAGGGGAAATTTTGAAAAAATTTTAAGTCACCACAATTAAATTTTTGGAAACCTGAGTTACTAAAAACGATCAGTTCTAAAAGTGGGTTCTGAAGAGATACAATCCAACCCGTTGATTAATCAGAACTGAGGGTTGCGCTTAACAAGTTGAAAAATTGTATAGTGCCAGGAGAAGACCCTGGAGAAGAGACTCTGAAGACAGCGCCCCGAATCTTGGAAGAAGGAAAAATTCCCGAATCTTGACATAATGCTCAACCCATCTTACTTCATAAGAAAGGAGACTGTACAAATTGCTAACAAATGGCATAATATTATGACTTACACAAAAGCCCGTCGAACAAGCAGGATTCAGGAATGTCCTTAGTATTATCGATCGTTGGGTACCTTGATAGAGAAATGCACTGAATACAATATTCCGCTTCATAATGCATTTGTAGATTACCAGAAAGATTTTGACTCCATCGAGACATGGGTCATACTAGAAGCAATGGATAAAGCCCTTATACAATCATGCGACCCTTAGGGTGAAAATAGCATAAGACTCTGGGAGGAGATGATACCGAGCATTGAAGGACGTATTGAAGAAATTGTCTTGGGCTCAAAGGGGCATATAAATCCATCTAAACCACGTGCCAGTTGGGAGTGACACCAAAAAATTCGGAATAATGTTGCAGGAGCTGCAAAAAAGCTCTCGTTTGATTGAATTAAGAATGAATCTTTATAAAACCAAAATGGTGAGTCCAAAAAGCTTACAGATCACGATCAATAATAACACGCTGGAAATGGTAGAGGGTATTTTTATCTGGGATACATGATTGAACTCGTATGAGAAAACCAGACAGCGGAAATTACCAGGAGGATTAGCTTGTCTTGGGCAGCTTTTGGTAAGCTCATCTACATAATTCATGAATCTCAAAAAGATACTCATGAATCTCAAAATTTGAGATTGCGTGATCATATTTGCAACGAAGAAATTAGCAGAAGAACAGGAATCACTGATGTGGTACAAGCGAAGAATGATCTCCAATGGACCAAAAAGATTATGTAATGGAGAACTAGAGATTCCAGAGATACAAAGCAAAATGGAATGATGATATCCAACGGCATGCGGTGAAAAATTGTATGCAAACAGCGTAATTAGAGAGGGCATCATGGAAAAAATTGGAAGAGGCCTAAGTTCAGGAGTGGACGAAGACAGGTTAAAGGCGAAGAAGATTTAATTGTACAATAGCGTAGGGCGTGCCTAGGGATTTACAAGACTCCTTACCGTAGCTCAATGAGCGGAGTACAAACCGAAGTACTCTTAAATCAAAAATTGGTAATACGGGAGTCGGCGGGGTACCTCATGGTGTTGGAACACACTGTGCTCGACAATGGTGTGCGCCTTAGGCAGCAACGTAGTGACTGTGGTTAATACTCATATCGCGGGTACAATCTACGGATCACTGGTGGGAGATACTGGTAATTATCTCGGGAGCTGTTACTGCTTATGACATTAGATGTTTAAATAGACCTCGCCACTAACAGTTGGAGTAATCAGCTTGTAACTGGTTACTGCTGACTCTAAACTGCCAGTAATGGTGGTGCGTTAATTGAGTATAACCTCTAGGGTCGTAGGCGACTCGTGGTTTTATGTTTAACGACAGATAAGTCACGTTAAATAATTTAATATTACTGTACAATAGCGTCTTAGATTATTATTTGATTAAAGTTTTTTTTTTTTTAATTATTAAATTAAAGTTGTACATTAAAAATAGACAAAAATTTGAAAAGTTAAATAAATTTGAAAATTTTAATTTTTTTCATATACTTGAAGAATTTTTTGTATAAAATAATTTTTTGTTGAGAGACTATATGGAGTATGGGACTATGCAAATTGCATTTTGGAAAGTAAACTCAAATAAAAAATAGATATGCTCAAAATTAATTTTTATATTCAATTTTATTTATTTATTAAAATAAAATTCTGCCATTATAGAAAATGTAAAAAGAATTATATAAAAAGTTGCCACTAGAAATTCTGACAGGACTTAATTTTTTTGAGGTAACCTTTAATGTACTTTTTTGTATATTTCGCACTGTAATTCAGTCATATTAATTGCGGGTGTTAGTATTTAAATACTTTTAAGTGAAAAATTTTTTGCTTAATAATGAAAAGTCCAACGGCTTAAAATTTTTTGGATCTAGGAGCCTATTTAGACATCATTAAATATAGAAATTACGCATCCTATTGACTATAGGACCATCTTTGTAAACCATATATATTTTAGATAAGATACTTTAAGGTTAGGTCAAAAAAGATTGGTTATCTTTTATTATCAAAAAATATCGGTTATCCATCTTTATTTTAAAAGACAAACGAACCAATGATATCTTTAGATCAAAATACCCATAAGACAATTATTTTTCTAATTTTCTAAATACAATGGCTTAGTAATATGTGGGATTTTGACTTAGTACTGATGCACGCATAAAGCAAAAAATGAGCCACATCCTGTTTGAAAAATTAGCATCCAAAGCCTGTTATTTCAGGACCCCAATCGGCATATTTTTATACAATACAACTACTATTAAACTAGTTTTAATGTAATATATTAGGTGTAAGGGATAGTTCTGTCATTTTTGAATGACTAAAATCGATTTAAACCGTTAGATTACTGTATGATTGATGGTTTTAACATATTTTTATCAGTTTTTTTTAAACTTGTAAAACATTTAACATGTGTGAAGAAAAAATGCATATAAGATATTGTATGTTGTAGGAGTTCTAAAAAGGGAACAGTGCGATGGAGGCCAAAAAAAACGTGTAAGAGATGGTTTGCGAAATTTTGTTCGGGTGATTTTTATTTGAAAGATGAACCCAGATCAGGAAGGCTCTCAGATGTCAATGACGAACTGATATGATCAGGACAAATTCCATGTTAAATTCCACAGAAGTGGCCTTCTAGCTTGGAATTCATCAGACTACTGCTTTAGAGAACATTAAAAGGGTTGGTTTTGTGTCCAAACTCTCTGTTTGGGTGCCACACGAATTAAGCGAAAAAAATTTAATGGATCAAATTAAATTTTGCTCGTCACAAAAGGGAACTGTTTTTGGACCGCTTGGTAACTAATGATGAAAAGTCGATAGCTTATAAACATGTGGTAAGAAAAAGGGGAGATACCACCAACCACATCCAAAGCTGGCATGCATCAAAAGAAAGTTATGTTGTGTTGTTGGAGGGATCGGAGGGGGGTATTGTCCACTATGAGTTGCTGAAAGAAAATTATACGGTCGATGCTGATCGTTACTGTTCACAATTTGATGTTTTGAATAAAGAAATTTAACGTAAACGTCCATATTTGGCCAACAAAAAGGATGTAATTCTTCACCATGACAACGCTAGACCGCACGTGGCAAGAAGAATACTTTGCATCCAAAAACGAGGACTTCTGAAAAAAATTTAATTTTTTCTTTAGGAAAAAAACGACTGAACTTTTCTTTTACATCCAATACCAATTTATATGCTTAATAAATTTAACACAATTTAATATATAAATCTATCAAATAATAAAGTTATACTTTCCATAATCATAAAATTGATAAGATGTTCAAAATCATTTTTTTGTTGTTGTTGAGTATTATCCTTTTTCCATACCTGGTACCAGTACCACCTTATTCAATAGAATATTTTATATAATATATTTGTAAATATTTGACAGACATTTTTTTTGATTGCATTTACTCGTATTACAATTTAGAAAAAATTTCTACGTTCAGTGAACAGAAGTTGTTGAGAAGACAAAATAATTTTCATAGAAAAAAAAAATTAGCATTTTTAGAATTTCGAGAATTTCAATAATCAAAAAAAAAACAAAAACGAATAAATAATCAAATAAAATGGAAAGGATCAAAAAAATAAAATTCGTTTTGTATTTTTGAAACGAATTTTTGCCAAATGCATCAAAATATACAATATTTTCTAAGTTACTCGATCAAATTTGTATGCAAAAGCTTCAATATATCGAATTGGCGATGAAGTTCTTTCTTATTGAGAGTATAGAATAAGCTCTCATCTACAATCTTTCTAAACGGAATACTTGCTTTCATACTACTTGATCAATACAAGAGTTGAATTGCTATTCAAAAGCACATTCAATGCATACAAAAACCATTTTATCGGTTCAAATAATCAATCAAACTTAAAAAAGAGAAATTTCTATCTAATCTACGGTCTAGATACATTTATATATATAATATGTATGTAAATCGATAGGTAGTAAGTTCAGACTTGTATGCCATGCTGTCTGTCTGTCTATCTGTCTATCTGTCGATCATCTGTCTGTATGTAATGTATTAAGTTGAAAGGTCTGTATACCATTTATTGGCAAACACTTTCTTAACTTTGTTCCTTTTCTAGATAGAATATTTGCCGAATAACGTAAGTATTTGCACATTCAATAAATTTTATAAAATATATCGAAATATCTTTTGAGATCATACCTAAACAATCCAGACATATAATATCTTATATATTCATTCTACAAGGTAAACGTACAGTAATCCAATTTCGGTCCAGGTGTACAGACTTCTCTAGGTGCATTGGCCATCTATAAATGGATGGTATTCCATCAAAAGAAGTTATCACACATAAAATTCTGCGTCAGTATACGAAAAAATATGTAAATATATTAAAATTATTCAAATAAATTTAAATATGATAAAAAATAATAATCAAAGAGGACAGTGTGTATCGCAGCACATCAATGGAGGAGGTCTGCTCATAATCATAAATGTGCACGTTTTGCTCAAAAGGATTCAGATTAGTTATTGTGCTCTGTATAAAAGTCCTTTTGATGAAAGAAGAATAAAATTTATATTACAATTTCTAATAAAATCTATTACAAATATAAATACACAAACATACGTATTGGCCACTACCATTGAACTTATAAATTGTACCCAAATAAAAATAGGAAATTTTTAAAAATTCCCTTTTGAATAAATTGATTTTCTTTTACAAAAAAAGGAAGAAAATAACTGATCCTAATCATATATTAGAGTTGACCCTATTGGAAAAGATAATTGTACAAGTTTATCATTGCTTAAAAATATTTCCTTGTATCAAAAGAGATTAATTTTGGCTACAAGAGTAAATATTACAATAAGGGAGGGTTGATGTCCTTTTTTTTTTTGTCGCTGCCTGCCTTCTCGTATTTATTCATCTAATTCAAAGTCTATTTATAAATAAATATAAATTCAATTGTATTGATAAGAAATTTTCAAAAAATTTATTCCATTGTCATGTGAACGGTATTATCCCTTTTTTTTGTCAGTAGTATTAGGGAAAAAAAATATTTGCGAAAATAAAAAAGGGGAAGAAAATAGCTCAATAAAAATTTCATTCAGTATATCTTATCGAAGTAGTCAATATTGACTATTGTTCGTTCCCATTTCGATCGTTTCAATTCCGTTGAAAATTAAACTTCGTCCTAATAGTGTACGCGTGTGTATATGTGCTAAGGATATGGGAATAAGTTGAATTTTTATAAGAATTATGAAAACAAAAATATCAACAAACAATTCGATAACGTAAGTAAACAATAAATCGTTCGAAAAGTCAATTTAACATAAAAACTTTCTTCTTAACATTTTAGGATCTTTTTTCCTTCTTCTATTTACGCACAATATGTAATATTTTCTATATGTATTTAGAAATAATGACAGCTCTCCTTAGATACTTTTTTAGTTTTTTTTTTTGTTGTTGTTGCTAAAAGGTCAATTGAAGATGGCAATCTTTAATCGAAGAATGAGATAGATACTCTCATATCAGCTAGAGGAATTGCCCACCCAAAGTGCTCATATGTGCGGGAGCAAAAAAAGAAAAAAATAACGAACTTAAGAGATTTTCCATTTTTTTTTTTTGCTTAAATGTCGGTTAAAGTTATTTTGATACTTTCTTATCTGTAAAACTGTCAGTATATTTAGTTTGTTTGTTAGAAAATTTCGATAAAAACTTTGGATAGAATCGTCCTTATTGATGGGGAAATTTTCTTTTCTTCTATCACCATTGGATATATTAAATTAAATTATTTCTGGACTTCTACTAACACTATTTATAATTGGAAAGAAAACCACCCCATTATTCCTTGAGTTAGTCCTTTCCAATTCCAACTCATACTACTGAATGGATTTGATCTACTTCCAATTCAATGTGGAATTATATTGCTTAGGGCATTTGCATAAAAAGGACAATAATTAAACAATTTTTATTTGAATAATAACTTTTACCATCAATGTGGTTCATTCAAATTGGGTTCTACCATATATACCATAGACTTTAGCTATTTCTGATTACCTTTAAATTTTCCTCAATTCTTATCTGTTCATAATAAATAATCCGCCAATAAAAGGTGCAGTCGCTGACGACATTCAAGTATGAAAATCATGAATTTTTTAAAGTCCTTTTTCAATGTTCGGTTTTCTTTATGTGATGAGCTGTGCATTATTGCGGTAAGTGTATAGAAAATAAACCAATCAAGAGAAGGACACTTTGACATTTCTCTTTTGTATATAATTAATCCTTTTCAGACAAATTGACATAGTACGAATAAACTGTTTTTTTTCAGTGAGATTTTATTATAATTCTGTGCGATGGGCCGCAACGAGAAGGAGAATAATTGTGTTCTGCTGATTGGTGAACGGATGAACGGATCCTTGGAGATGACTCTGGGGCATTGAAGATGCTGTGCTTTAATCTATATTTAAAGTTTGCTGGTAACCAAAAGCCTTGCATGGCATAGACTCTCCGTATTGCTTAATCTGTGCTTTTGTGATCCATGCAAACTGAAGTGTGTTATTCGAGTTTATTTATTCACATTTGAGTGCATGCACATCACACTATATAAAAAAAGAAAAACAAACGGCCGAATGGACATGAAAAGATGAAGGAAACGTTTTAATCTATGCTATCCCACTTTCTAAACTAGATTATTTGAAGTGTTGTCATCTGTTCATGACTCTTCTCTCAATAGTGCTACTTTATTTATGTATATTCAATTTAAATACCTTTTTCAACATTAAATTAGATTCATTCTCGTTTTACGACTACTGAAAAAAAAAATTTCAATAGAATTATGGATAACACTGGTCAACACGATTTTTCAGTCTAAATAATACTAATTACACGATTCTCTTTATAATGTCCACCATCCAACATTTGAATAAAAATACTTAGAGCTATTTTGAAACTACCTCTTACAACAAGCCAGTCCCAAATGACTATAGTTAAATAATAATAGCTTTTATAGGAATTTTTAAGCTTCCTCAAATATAATAAAGTAGTGTAATGTTTAATCCTCTTTATTATTATGAGTTTATTGTATAAACAGAGTCCATGTAGTAAAAAATATTATTCCAAAGCTTGATTTTAATAAAAAAAAAATATATTTAATATATTATTCTTACTTCGCCAGTATGCATAAAATATAACACCATTTAAATGACTGCCATAAAAGAGTTTGTTGTAGGACACAATTTTTTTTAAATATTTTTTTTGAAAGGTTTTTTGCACATTTCGGGCTATTCCTTGTTGGTTATTAGATTTTAAATGTTCTAAATTTTGTAGATTATCTGCGTAAACAGAATCTTTCACATAGTCTAAAAAAATGTCAAGCGTTCAGAATTGACGGTGACGGTCTCTTCTTCTTCATGTTTAGGGAAATACGGATCAATGACACACTTTTAGACAAAAATGCACACCATAGAGTCCTTTTTCGCAAACACAAACAGCTTCATTTTAATTACTGGTAGTTTTTTTTAGAATCTTATATATGGAATTTTATTTACTGACGTATGCAACAAGAGAGAAATGATCCTCATTGCGAATGAAAATTTTCTCCTCCTAAAGTGGGAAGCAGAATCAGCATTTTCGTTCAAAAAAAGTTATTGTTTTATAAAAAAAAGCACATATTAAAAATTGGCAAATTTTATTGTATTATAAAAAAATATTAAATTATAAATTTGCTTAACAATAATTAAATGATAGTATTGTACTTTTCAAACCTTAAAATGGATATACCTGTATAGGAAAGCCACTTAAGAACTTTAAGAGCATCACATTATTAGCTGGAAAGTTTATGACAATTGTTTTTTCATTTTTTTTTGGAATTCTGCATATATTTTGATGCCTTTATTTATTTTTAAGATTCTATCATATATTTCTAAATAAGGCATTTACTGTCATAGCACAATCGGTCAATTTAATTGTTGCTTTAGTAACGCAATCGACAAATAAAAAAAAAGCTCAATTTAGATTAAATTAATTAGCAATTATTTTCAATTCTAATGAAATATTATTTTGTCAATTTTTAAAACATTAATAAGATTCAATTTGGTTACGATAGTTGTGTTGGGTTGTCCGGAAAGTAATTTCGTTATTTCCCAACAGAGGATTTAATTGTTTATTTTCACAACTAACTTTACACTTAAGCCGTAGTTTGATAGCTGACATAGCAAGAATTGCTTGCGAAAAATTCAATTAATTATGCATAGTAGTTATTGGTTGATACCCTTTTAAATATGGAAAGTGAAAAACAACATTTTCGGCATATTTTACTTTATAGAAGAGATAAAAATGCTGTTCAAGCAAGAAAAAAATTATTCAATGTGTACGGAAAAGATGTGTTAAGTGAGGGCTAGTGTCAAAACTGGTTTATAAAATTTTGTTCCGGCAATTTTGATCTCGAAGATGCACCTCATGTTCTGTGGAAGGCCAGTTGAAGCTGATGAAGATTCCAAACAGGCGAATAACAACTCGTGAGATCGCTGAGAGATTAAATTTATCAAATTTGACCATTTATGATCATTTTAAACGGCTAGGTTTAATCTCAAAACTCGACATATGGGTTCCTCATCTTCTTACAGAAAAATTTTTGTGCCGTTGCATTGACTTTTTTAAATTTGCTTCTTAAACGCCAAGAAAATGATCCATTTTTGAAACGTATCATCACTGAGAACGAAAAATGGGTTGTCTACAACAATGTTAAGCTCAAAATATTCTCGAGTAGAAAAGATGAATCGGCTCAAAGCACTTCGAAAGGCAATATTCATCAAAAAAAGGTTATGCTAGCTATTTGGTGGGATTGCAAAAGAATCGTTAATTTTAAGCTTTTACCGAGCAACAAAACGATCAATGCTGATGTGTACTACCATCAGTTGGACAAATTGAATGATTCTTAAAGAATTGGTTAATAGAAAAGTTATTGTGTTCCAACAGCATAATGCGAAACCACATACCAGTTTGACCACTCGGCAAAAGCTTTTAGAGCTTGGATGAGACCTCGCACCTTCCGATTATCATTTGTTCCGGTCTTTACAAAATTTTTTAGACGGTAAAACGTTAAATTCAAATGAGGACGTCAAAAATCACTTGGTTCAGTTTTTTACCAGCAAAGATCAAAAATTTTATGAGCATGAAATCATGCTACTGCCAGAAAGATGGCAAAGGATATTGGATCAGACTGGACAATATTTAATTGAATAAAATATTAATTCACTATAAGAAAATCGTCTTTCATTTTTATAAAAAAAAAAACGAAATTACTTCGCAATAATTATACTGAATGAAACTCTCAGATTTTTCAAATTTTCAGATATGCATCAAAATTCAGAAAATTTTTATAATAAACTAAATTAAAAAGTTATGTGTATACAAGAAAGTTTTGTTTATTTATTACTTTTTTTAATTTATTTATTATTCCAATAGCATTTTTGATTGGATATAGAAAAAGTGTACAGAAAAAAAGTTTTAATTATATTTTTAATTGACATGAATACTAGTTTTTGCTAGTAAATGAGTGACATTAATTTTTAATAATGCCAACAGGAAATTAAAAAAGGAAATTTTAAATACTAACAAACAGTGAATATCATGTTGAAAGTTTCGACATTCTAATTGCAATTGAATTTCAATTTGAAAATGAAAATTTCCAATAAGTAAGGATATTCATATACGTACAATTATCGCAATTAAAAGTTTTCGAATCGATTGCAGAGATCGGTAAATAGAAGAAAAACGACAGAAAATTAACTGAGACGATTAAGTCTTCGTACGACCTAGTTTAATTTTCGTAGACAAATTAAAAAGTAATTTTCAAATAATTTATCGAACAGTGATTGTTGATAATTAAAATGGGGGACACTTAATAGGAATCGATTAGCTGGCTTTTGATTGTCATCCTTCAACTTTGTCCATTCGTCCTTTCCCAACAACTAACCATCCTGTATAAATTGACATCGCCAGTTCAATATGATTTCGATTAAATTGGTGGACTTTCATTGCATTTGTTACGATATATTAAGTTCTAAAATCCAAACTTCAACTTTTCTTGCAAACAAACCGTCTATATTACCGTCTCTGCTGATGTTATACTATATAATTTCTTATCAAGGAGAAGATATTATTTATTTTTCTTTTTTCTACCACCAACGTACACAGACACAAACGCACAGAGCCAAGGACTAAGTTCGGTCGGAACGGGTGTACTTCATGATCAAAAAGGATTAGATTTATTGTTTTAATTTCCATTAGTAATTAATTGGCTCATTCAGAGTAAATTCGAACGTGCGGTAATAAAATCACGTTGTTGATGCTACCCATTTATAATTTCCCTAATTATGTGTACGCCACAACAAAAAGTAAAAGGAAAGAAAAACGAGTGGGTGTATCTAGGTATCTGTCTATCTGTGAAAAGATTAGGGGAGCAGTTTTGTGTAGAAATCGAGGTGAAATAATAAGATGCCAATGGGATAATCCGTAGAAGTATGGGGATAAGCAAACGAAATACCTGTCGCGTTACGAAACCATTTTCAGGCTTTTCTTTTAATACCTGAAAGGTTGAAAGAAAAAACCCAGATCAGAACGGATAATTTCTTACAGGTTATCCCGGACGATTGAGGTGTAAAGATGGAAGGAGGCAAAAGTGAACAAAGAATTTTTTTCTCGAATCTAATAATGAGAAAATGATAAAGTTCAAGTACATGTGAAGAATTCGTTGCGATTCTTGCCATTAGCCATATCTTATGTGCATCGGCATTGGTAGAAATATTTTTGCCTCTTTGCTGGTAACCTTTTCATTCATCAGATATTTTTATTATCAACTTACAAGAAGAGAAGATGGATTGCTCGACTGAGAAAAGTATTTTTCTTTTACGAATAAACAATAATCTT
Organism: Atherix ibis; assembly: GCA_958298945.1. Lineage (NCBI taxonomy): Eukaryota > Metazoa > Arthropoda > Insecta > Diptera > Athericidae > Atherix > Atherix ibis. The sequence goes on from OY282606.1 coordinate 118,696,836, forward strand.
ACCATAAAACAAAAAAAAAAAGTAAAACAAAACAAAATATGTACATATTTCTTGGTAATCTTATGCGTAGCCAAGAAGTATGTTAGATGATGCAAATGGAATAGACATCCAATGTGTTCAATACAGACCCTGAGATTAGACAGCATCTACTATCTGAGCACATTAGATATGGGTGGTAACAAAGGCAGAAAACTTTTCTGCTTTTCACCTGAAAAGAAAAAAACCTACCCAAATAGTCTTCGAATTCGGTCGAGCCTATTTCAAAAACTATCATCAACAATGATGACTACAACTTCTAGCCTTCGAAATGACTCCTACAGCAGGTGAACGAACACACACCGAATGAATGAGTGCAAATTAATTGAAATTTATGGCTTGCCAATCAGATAGGATTTGTTGTATTTTTTTTTGGTTTTTGTTTTCGTATTTTTGACTTTTACTGTGTGAATTTATCACAATTTCAAAAAACGTATCTTATTTAGACCATCATCGTCGTCCACGAAATTCAAGCTAAAAGCCAAACATATTGACTAGCCTGCTGACTGGCTGAATTGTAATGTGCGCCAGTACAATATTAGTTTTTTGGGGTTCTTCGAATAGGCATCCTTCTTATTTATATGCAAAGTAGAAGGACAAAGATAAATCGTTGTTTGTGAACAGAATTAAAATTGAACAGAAACATGAATACTGCCGCAATCTAAGTTCTTGTATTAATTTACGTTCAACTTTGACGCAACAGAGTCAGTCGGTTGGTAAACGAAACTTTCGATAGTAAACAAACGATCCGAGGGTGTAATAAGCATAGACGATAACAACAACAACAACAACAAGTTAAACATTATCATTTATATTGTTATTAATCAAATTGATATTTCAACAACAATGGGGTCACATCAACGTTTATGCTCGTTCACTTGTAAGGAGGACGCACATTCATGTAAAATACTCTCGTTGACTACGATTTATTGTCGTCTCTTCAATTTATGACCTCAAAGATCTTCACTATCTTGGACGGTTCCTTTTTTTTTCTACCTAGCACAGGGCAATTTTTCATAATTTCTGGCACACTTTATTCCGAATCGATAAAATTAATTTATTAATATTACTTTTTTTTTTTTTTTGGTTATTGTTGGTGATATGATATAGAAGAATTCCCTTCCCCGTTTGTCATCTCTTATAAAAATGAGCACTTTTAACGTGTCTATTGTTTGTGTTTGATGTATTTACTTTGAGAAGAGATTGAAAATTCATTTGTTCACCTTATCTGCTTGAGGGAAGAAATTTTCCTAAATCATCATCGACCATTTCTTAGAAAAAATTAACTTCATTTTCATTTTTATTTAATTAAGGTTTCTTTTTTGTGCTTTAATATAAATGGTAATTGTACTTAAATTTCTATATACTTATTTATTTGTGGGCTTACATAGGAATAAAAAAAAACATTTTCAAAGATACTCGTGTTAGATATTAACTGTGCACAAAGAATCAGAGTGGATTTTTTTTGGGATTTGAATCTACCTTGGAGCCGTAATTGAAATTTGCTATATAAAATTTTTGAAAATTAGCTTTAAAATATTAAAAATGAAATTTTCAATTTTTGGGGGGGGGGGGGGGGGGGCGGCGTTAATTTATTTGATAGATATTTTACAACTACAATAGATACTGGATTATTCAATTTGACAGTTTTTTCTCTCTAAATATTTTATTTAGCATACAATTTGCCATTTTATATAATGAATTATTAAATTGATTGTTAGAATGGCAGGCTTTGGATGGGGATTTTTTGTAGAAAATTTTCCTTAAGCTAAATAGGCTCATTTCTCTCTTGGCGGATACGTCAACAAGTGACATCTTATTTACGATGCACATCAGAATGTTTGTCCAGTGTGGATTTTTGTTTAAAGCTGTTGTTGGTTCATATTTCTTATAAAATGAAGAAATGAAAAAGAAGAGACCGTCAATTCTAAGGACTTTGGACATATGAAAACCGAATTTTTTTTTGCCTGAATACTTAAAGAATTTCTTGTTGAGTAACGAAAAAAAAATATTAAATTAACACCGATAAGCTAGCATCTATCAAGTAATTGTCGAGTTATAGCCCGAAATGTGCGAAAAATCTATCAGAAATTATCTGAAAAATGAGTTTGAAAGAATCGACTATGGATAATACTATTATGTACATAATATGAGGCATTGGCAATTTAACTAAAGTTCAAGTTCTTACGTCTAAATTGGCTTCTGTATATTATTAAAAAGTGGGAATATATTGGATAACTAAGAATAGAAGCAACTGCTTGGATGGACGGTAAATTCTGTTCTTTCTGTACTAGAATAAGTACCTTTAAAAAATCCGGAAAAAGATGGTGTTTGGCAGAAAGTGAGCGCATTTTTTTGTGAACCAATTTTAAAAGGAGTTAATAATGGTTTGTTATCAAAGGTTTGTTATTATCATTATATGTTGCTATTATGTTTTTATTGTTAGTTAAAATATCATAGATGCGCATAAATGTTATATAATAGAGGACCAAATATACAACCTTGTGTGACACCTGCACTGATAGATGTTATCTACTATTATCGTATCCAGAGTAATGATATATTTTCCTAAGATACATTTTCCGAAGCTACGAGTTGTGTTCAAAAAGTATTGCAAATTTTGTTTTTTTTCAAAAATTATTTATTTATTCATGAATATCTATTTTGTCCCCTTTAAAGTAATTCCCACCAGATATTATACACTTGTACGAACGTTTTTCTTCAATCCTCGAAGCACTTCACAAAATAATTTTTTGTGATCTTGCTCAGCTCCTCCTTAGATGCCGTCTTTATCTCCTCAATCGTAGCGTAGCGTCGTCCTTTCATGGGGCTCTTCAGATTCGGGAATAAGAAAAAGCCAGATCCGGGGAATACGGTGGCTGCGGCATTATTAGTGTGTTCTTTTTGGCCAAAAATTCGCGCACAAGCATCGATGCGTGAGCAGGGAAGTTATCATGTTGCAAAAGCTAATTTTTCCACAAATCCGGGCGTTTCTAGCAGATTGCTTCACGCAACTTGCGCATAACTTGCAGGTAATATTCCTTATTGACCGTTCTACCCTGTGGCAAGAACTCATGATGCACCACGCCCCTGCAATCGAAGAAAACTGTAAGCAAAACCATCCGGCACGCTTTTCGTCGTTAACATCTTCTCGGCCCTCTGAGAACATTTTGTACCACCGATAAAGCTTTTGTCCCACCGATTGCTTCGGTCCAAGATAGTTTCGTCCGCGCAATTAATTTTGTGTTTCACACAAAATTCGATACAGATTTGGAATGGGCAAAAACCGAAGACGAGTCAAAACACGTGCAAGCAAAGCAGCTGTCAAAAATTAAGTGAATATTCAAAATGGCCAAACTTGTCGGCATAAGTGAGAGATATGAGTACCAACATAACGCCATAGAAATCCAAAATCTAATACACGTAACCTGCGAAAATTCAAAATGAGCAGTCCTCGTATATTTGTCATTGGAAGCCATTCAGTCGTCACTTACAGATTCTTACAGAATTATTAAAATAAAAGCTCAGTTTTTAGTATAATTAAACCACAAATTTTATAGGGACACAAGAGAGTATTTTTGATTTTTTCTTTTAATCAATTTTGCCAAAAATATGAAATAATTTGAGAGATTTTTTAAAAATTTCTATATTAAGCTTTAAAATAAACTTTTGCAAAAATATAGCCTTCAAAATAGGACCCAAGCGAACTGAGTTTAACTGAACATGAATCAAATTTTAACTATTTTTATTTGAATGGTAATTTTCACAAGAAAATTTGCAATTTTCTCAAAAAATTTATTTAAAAAGATTGTTAAATATTTAGAATTTTTTATTGTTGAAAATATAAAATTCAAATAAAATGTTGAAAATAATTTCGAAGACTGCTGTGTGTGTATCTTTATACTAGTAAATGGAAAATTGTAAAAAGTATTTGGAAGTTTCACAATGAAAATTATATAAATAACGTAAATTGACGATTGAACGATTCTTCTTGAATGTTTGTTGGAAAGTTCAATTAAGTTTATGTGAAAATAAGCGAAAACGGGTAACGAAGTACAAGCAAATGAAATCATCACATTCTTTGAAAGATATAAAAGACGACACCTATACCTTGGTATGATATCAATTGAACAAATCAATTTGATTGTCTAAATTCCTGGTGGTGTCAGGCTCTTAATGTTAAAGACTACTTTCATGACAAAAGACTACTTTCACGTCAGTCAATGGAGCTGTAATGATTTTTACCAGGTATTCCGATACCAATAAAGGATGTATGCGGAGAGGCAATCTTCAAAGAAACCTTCCCGTTAACGTGTGACAATACAAATGTTTGAGAAATTCTATACACGCATTTATATATACTCGTATACCTGAAAGAAAATGTATTTGCCAAGAACTCAAATTGTTTAGGGGTATTGGACAATTTCTTACGAAAAATCATATTTTATATAGAAAAATATCACTCAAAATAGAGTACAGGCAATATTGGAGGAGGTTGAAGCGAAGGCACAGAAGTCAGCTCATCTTATTTTAAGATTCAGGTTCGATATTCCCTTATGTCATTTCAATCTTCCAAAATAGATATTTTCCTGGACTCATCGAAGCATACACCCACCATTCAACCACTCAAGCGGTGAATCATGAAAACGTTTGTCCACGATGACGAGTACGAGATACTTTCACTTTTCGTTGAACTTTTCATAACAATTTACTCGTGTTCGTCAATTTCTTCCTCCTCCAACCGCCAAAAAATATTCAAATATATTATTTTCCCATCAGCCATTCCCCATCATTATGTTAATATTATGACAGTGATTTGTTATTTATCATAAAGATTTGCGCAAAAACTTTTTGGATTTGCATTACTTTTTATCCGATGGCACTGTTATAATATCCCGAATTAGAATTGGACACATTTTTGAAAGGTAAAATCCACAAAAATGACACTTTTCAGTTAGAATTGTATTCAGATTAATTTAAAATAAATATTAAAAATATTATAAGTCATCATCATCTATCTAAAATTTACAATAAAGTACTTAACAGAAATTAAGCAGCAATAAAGCTGGTGATAAATTTCTTATTGGGACAGGAAACTTATTTGTTCGTTTATATTTGCGTGTATATATTTTTTTATGATGAATAATATTTTCGTAAGTAGAATAAAATTAAGAGCAGCATGAAAAGAATGGGAAAATTTTATTTGACTTTCTGTGAGCATAAACTAACGCTGAACTGCCATTTGTCCTTAACTTAGTATGCTTCTTTTCTTTTATGGATTCGTTAAATGGTATTCTTTTTATTTGTCGCAGAATTGCGAGTAGAGATTTTTATACAGTATTGCTAAAATTATATCTTATTTTAGCATAGCCAGTTATGTAGACTTATGGATCGTATAGTTGTTGTAGCTACGAAAGTGAGGATGCTACGTACAATATAACGTGTTAGCCGACTTGACAAGATATGATGGCTTTCAACTTGCTCAAAGCCTTGTTTATTACGTCAAATATCTTGTGCCAACATGAGGATTCATATAATGCTATTGAAATGGAGACAGAGCACCATATGAGATATTTCACCCCTTGCTCCTTTTTTCCTCCGCATCCTGTTATTACTTATAATTCTGTAACAATAGTGACAGCACACGCAATCGTCAGGGGTTTGGGTCGCAATCCAGTAGCAGTTCTAGTTTCAGTGTGGATATTTTAGTATTTTTTTTTTTTTTTTTTGGTATAAAATACTGGGGGGTGAAATTCCAATGAAATGCTAAAGAAATGGTTTGTATGGGTGTGCATGTGTGCTCTGGGAGAGGTAATGTGCACACGTCGTTGACAGAAGAGGATTTATGAAAGGTATGGTGCCGAGTTGGGAAACGCCAACTTGAATGACAACTGTAAGACAGATGTCACCGTTGTCGTATTAACCCGTTTGATTTTTCACTTCGGAAATCTTCCAACGTATAGTATTCACAATAGATGGTGTATGTTCGTTGTTGTTGTTTTTTTTTTTGCTGCTGCAAAACTGCTTCATTTTTTCACGTTCCAGCTGAATACCGAGACTCTGTCACTTTTCGTTGTGATTTATATGAATTTATAGATTTAATGGATACAATTACAGAATACCTTTTACTGAAATGGCATTTTTTTTCTTCCCAACTTTGATAAATTTACGATCGCGTAAAGATAAATATTCATGAATAAAGAAGAGAATTACATTATTTGCAGAAAAGACTTTATATAATTGAAGGGTAATGCTTCGCCAAATACATTCAAGGTAATTCGATATTTTTCCTAAGCAAATTCATATCTCAAAATTTTTTTGTATTAAATCAAATAACCGCTTTCGACTGATAAAGATTCTATTTAAATGTAGTGAATTTATTTAAGTGTGCTTTCGAATATTTACCAATAATTGTAAATGTTTATCAATATTTAAAAGAGATTATTAAATATTTTAGATTTTTTTTTGCAAATTGTTCATCTTTTTTGTATTGCTTTATAAAAAAATTTACAGATTACAAATTATGAAAATCTATAAGAAAAAACTTACCTTTCTCTACTGACAAATTTAACTTTATTTATTTGCTATAAAAATATTTTTTTTTTGTAGAAGTTCAGTCATCTGAAAATAGATTTTCATATTATTTTTCATTATTGAATATTCCTTTTCCATACATGTCCTTTATGAATATTTATTGATGATGGTTCAGAGTATAAATTTGTTAGTGCAAATGAAATTTTCAAAAATCAAATTCATCAAATCTGAACTATTTCAATTTGTCCATATTTGATAAATGGTTTGTATTGATTAAAAATACGAGTATATATACTATTTTGCAATAAAAATGATGATTTTAAATAATTTGAAAATTACAATAAATATTAGAGAAGCGTAAAATTTTTTTATTACAATATTTTAATGAAGAGTCATGTGAGATACTTTAATGAAGGGTCTTGTATCTTCTCGTTCATAATTTCGTATTTGTAAAAGTTATTTATTTTGTTATGGTATGGAAAAAAAATTTGACAAAAATTCTGATGATGAGAAAATCAGTATTAATATTTTGGATAAAAATTAAAATGTCCTGAACGTGATCGTCATGATGACCATATGTTTCAGCTGAGTATGCATATCGCTCGCTTTATGGGAAGATTGCGGTTGGGTTCGAAATTTTTTTGATGATATGTGCTCCCAGACCCACCAGAAGCAAGAAAAAAAATTATACCGGAACATATAGGGGATAATTGAGATAGCCGAAGGTGTTAAGTTATTCATATTTAACAAAAACTATTGATTTTTATTTTTGATTTTAAATAATATTTTTTTGTTTTTTTTGCTTTAAATTTAACTTTGATATTTGAAAATATTTCCTATTCTGTGAAATGTTTTATACAGGGTGGACCATTTAAAAGTTGCATTTTAAAAAGCAAATAAAAAAAAAACTAGTGTATATTTTTTTTAATTTCCAGTTTTATTAGAAAGATTGAACTTTGAAATTTAAGAATAAAACACAACATCATTTAAATGACTGCCACGGCTAGCCTACAGTACCCTTTTTGCACGACCCAATTTTTCAGTACATTTTCGATTGTCTGGGCCTGTATCTCTTCAATGGCAGCTTTGATTTCGCGTTTCAAGGCCTCAATTATCTGTGGATGGCTTGTGTAATATTTATCCCTAACGGCTCCCAACAGAAAATAATCCAACGGGCTCAAATCACAGCTCTGAGGCGGCCAATTGATATCAGAATTTCGGCTGATTATTCGGTTTTCGAAAGCAGTGTCCAAAAGTTGGATTGTTACGTTGGTTGTGTGACAAACCAAATGTCGTCCATGCCACTCTCTTCAACTTTTGGAAATAAAAATTCATTGAGCATGCCACGATAGCACTCACCATTGACCGTAACGGCGACTCCTTCATCGTTTTCGAAGAAAAACAGACCAATGATGCCTCCAGTCCAAAATCCGCACCAAACCGTGACTTGTTGTGGATGTATCAGCTTTTCCATGGTGACGTATGGATTATCTGAGCCTCTGATGCGATAATTTTGTTTGTTAACATACCCACCGAGGTGGAAATGGGCTTCATCCGAAAAGATGATTTTTCGATCTTGAGCCCATTGGGCAAACCGAAAACGCATCGGATGGTCATATGGGCTTAGTTGTTGGACTAATTGAGCTTTTTAAGCTTTTATACCGAGGTCTTCGTGCAAAATTCTCAACAGAGAAGTGCGAGAAATGTTCAATCCCTGAGAACGGTGACGAGTTGATGTTGATGGATGATCACGGACATATTCAGCAATGGCGGTTATATTCTCGGTCGAATTTGTCCACAAGTTGACGTGATGGCATTCGATCTTTGCTCATTTTTTTTTAAATTTCTCACAGTTTGGGTTGAAGACTCACAAAATTTGGAAGTAAGTTCTGAATATTTCCCAGTTTTCTTCAAGCGTATGGATTACCATTTCGTAAAATTCAGACTTTCAACTAACAATCTGTCAATTAGTGATGACATTTAACATTCAAGTACTTCAAATAAATAGTAGTTCAAAAGCAAATCATCATTTCCATCAATAAGGCTACCGTAACAGATTTTTCTGTTAGGAAAACTCTTTGGCCATTGCAAAAGTTCTATTCTGTATATCAATAGAGGTCCTCAAACAATATTGTATAAATTTTTCGTTCTAGGTAATTTACCTGTTTCTTTTGTGGAATAATATTGTCTTAAATATGTATGAAAAGCCAAAAAGTAAAAGTAACATTAACACTTTTATGTCTATTTACCTTTACTCTTCACTGTTTGAACCAGTTTTAAACGGAATGAAGATGTTATTATTAATGATATAAGGCAGTATGGGGTTTTTCTTTATAGCAGTGTCATCTAATGTTTTCGTTAGAAGAAATATCTTTGGTATAAATATTATACAAGAGAGTTCCGAGAATGCTACCTTGAGAAATAACAGCATATAAGGAATTCGATTTGATAATATCGTTCGGAGAGGTAGGTTTGTGATGACTAAAACGAATTTGCCTAAGATTCTAGAGTAGGTCAGAGTGTCATGATTTTAAAAACATGCCTGGATTATATTATTTCTGCTCAATACACCAAGTTAAATTATGATTAGAATGAGTTAAAATCAAAAACTCTTCAACATGTTAGTCTCAATAATAATAATAATGTAATAAAAATCATCATTTTCTATGCCTATAGTTTAATATCAAGTAAAATTAAATAATTATTCTGCAATTCATTAATGACAAATATCTGGTATAGCATTTACCACAAATTACTCCTAAATACTGGCACATAGTCCAGACAAATTAGAAACAACATTAATCGGTCCATTCGAAGTTTAAAAAACACACCGTGCTACCAAAACTTGGGGGGAAAAAAATTTGTAATTTACATTTCAGTTGCTGGCGAGCTATGTTAGGCAAAAACCCAAAATTATCCAAGCCCACTAAACAGGCACTCATAGTAGTCAACATGCGGTTGACAGCAAATGTGGGTTGTTGATGAGCTGGTGGTGTTGCTAATTTATTGCTGGATGATTTCTCCTCAACCGTAGAAGGTTGCAATTAATGTTTTCCTATTTTTATTTCGTTTAAGGATTTTTTCCGCCCCATTCTGAACGTTCTTTTTCCCATTTTATATACAGTCACTTTTTTATACTAATTTTTAACTTTTTTTAAATGTTTAAACTAAATGCTTTTCTCATTCAACCATTAAACATATGCAATCAAATATAAATAAAATTTTAATTTAGAACTGCAATGACATACACGTACCACTTTACATGACTGCATTTTAAATTGAAGCTTAGCTGAACTACTTATGCAAATATCGATCAGTACCACACCCCCGTGAGTTTTCCGCCAACTGCATTGATGCACGGTGAAAATTTAAAATAAAATAGAAAATGGGAAAAAATTGCATAAATATGACATCATATTTGCTGCAGATATGTGTTATGAAGAATATTTCTATTAAATATTTAATATACCACCATTCGCAAAGGAGTACATTCTCAATATTCGAATTTTATCGTCTTTCTAAATCGTTCGGTTTATAATTTTTTTTTTAAATTTTATCTGTTAACTAGTGTTGAAAATACTATTTTTCTTTTGCTCAACTTAACTATGCACCTATAATGAAAGGATCAACTTAACGAAAGTTATTATCGTCTTGGGACTATTTGAATTTCTTTTTTAATATTTTAACCAATAATATTAAAGTTTTTCAAATGTGACTCAAATATTTCAATGTTCTTAGAGCTGATTTATTAAGTTTATTTTTTTATTTTTTTACATATGAAAACAAAGATTCTATAGTATAGAAAATGGTAAATAAAAGTTGTCAACCGTAATATGTTTGGGGAGGTTTGCCAGAAAAGTTTCTCTTGGAAGCTTTACATCGTCGAAGGCGTTGTTTCCATTCTTGGTAAAAATGCTGCACAGCTACAACTGAATCGTTTTCAGATCCTCGGCTATACTTCTATAGATGATATCAATAGTACTAAGATGACATCCTTCCAGGTCACATGGACTGAGATCAGGTCAATATGAGGGCTGGCAAAATTCGATGATCGAAATGGCCGTTTGACAATGGCAGTTATGCATGATGAAGCATCCAATGTCCAATCTAACGCATAGACAGAACCCTTTTTCTGATACTTTTAAGGAGTTTTTTTTTTGTATAAGAAATTTTTTATCGATGGTTTGACCTAACAAGAGCCATCTTTCGTTCTTGATATTGAAGGCCTTACTGAGTTATTAATCTAAAGGGCCGTGGATTCAGCAAGCTTAACACAAAATTTGATGACGCACAATTGCTGTTTGAAAGGAAAGTCTACAGTATTGGAAGATCACATTTAGTGAACCTAATCTTTCCAGATAGATAATATTTCCATATTCTTAAGTAAATGAAAGTTTCACAAACGAGGGTGGTTCAAAAAGTTCTCGGCCTAAGCTATGATTAGCGCTGCAATTGATATACATTTTTTTTTGTTAAATTGTTAAGAAATTTTTTTTAAAACAAAATATTCATTGAATATTTTCACAAATACAAATATTTATTTAAAATGGCTTATGCTAGAGCCACTGAGTTATCATTGCTATATCTCAGCTGTTCTTTTTTTCAAGTTCTGGTAATAGTAGTTGAGCAAAATGGCTGTGGTGCCCATTGATTATGGAGTATGAGCATAGACAATTGAATCAGCAAGCTGAAGTTAGACAACGGAATACAATATTAAAGCTACTCAAACATGCATACTGTTGAAAGGCCTCGATTTCAGATGGGGGCAATTTTATATTTGTACATATTACTTTGGCGCACATTTTAAAAATAATAATCGTAATTATTTAAATTAATTAAATAACTGTGATAGTGATTTAATTCAATCAATTTAGAATTATAAACTAAATAAAATATTTTTGTTGTTACTATGAATTTATTTACCATATTTGCATACAGATATACATTAATAGGTACAATTTATGACTCCTATCAGAAAGAAATCAGGCGACCGTCATTGACACGTCAACCTGATCTCACAACTAATCGTTTGTTTACATTAAATGTTGCGCAATAATTTTTTGTTTTTAAACACTTAGTGCACTTTAAATTCATTTAAAACTAGTTAAATTATAGGCAATATTCAAATATATAATTAGTTTTTGCCAACAACGGACCTGAAAAACGAAGTCTTTAGTTTCCGCATAGCTATAACACTTCATATTCTGTACACTTTTCATATATTAAATTATTCAGTTTATTTATTTCATAAATATTCACTAGTTTCACCACCTTTGTTATAGCAACTTTAGCAGGCTGAAAAGTTTAGAACGTAACACAGTAGAAATATTTTTTTTGTGCAAAATTCATTTTTATTATTCAACATAGTTGCCTTCGAGGACGATACAGCGATTATAGCGATCTTCCAACTTTTCGATACCATTTTTATAGTACTCTTTCGGTTTTGCCTCAAAATAGGCCTCAGTTTCATCATCGGTCTTAAATTTCTTGCCAGCGAGCATTCTCTTGAGGTCTGCAAACAGGAAAAAGTCGCTGGGGGCCAGATCTGGAGAATAGGGTGGATGGGGCAGCAATTCGTAGCCCAATTCATTGAGTTTGACCATCGTTTTCATCGACTTGTGACACGGTGCATTGTCTTGGTGAAACAACACTTTTTTCTTCTTCAAATGAGGCCGTTTCTTAGCGATTTCTTTCTTCAAACGATCCAATAACGCTATATAATAGTCGCTGTTTATCGTCTGTCCCTTCTGGAGATAGTCAATGAATATTATACCATGCGCATCCCAAAATACAGACGCTATCACCTTGCCAGCCGACTGTTGTGTCTTTCCACGCTTTGGATTCGGTTCGTCGCTCGCTCTCCAGTCTGCCGACAGCCGATTGGACTCTGGAGTGTAGTGAAGGAGCCATGTTTCATCCATTGTCACATATCGACGCAAAAATTCGGGTTTATTGCGCTTTAACAGCTCCAAACACTGCTCAGAATCATCAACACGTTGTTGTTTTCGGTCCACAGTGAGCTCACGCGGCACCCATTTTGCACACAGCTTTCGCATGCCCAAGTATTCATGCACGATATGTCCAACACGCTCTTTCGATATCTTCAGAGTCTCAGCTATCTCGCTCAACTTCACTTTACGGTCATTTAAAACTATTTTGTGGATTTTTTTGATGTTTTCTGCCGTAACCACCTCTTTTGGGCGTTCACTGCGTTCTGCATCAACTGTGCTCGTACGACCAGTTCGAAATTGACGAAACCAATATTCCACAGTTGAAATAGCTGGAGCAGAGTCCGGATAACGTTTGTCAAACCATGCTTTGGTTTCCACTTTACTTTTTTTCATCAAAAGGCAATGCTTTATCAATACACGAAATTCGTCTTTATCCATTTTCTTTTTCAATAACAAAAGTTGCTTCACTCAAAATGCTATATCTCACGAACTAATAGACCGATTGCTGTCAAATTTTGACAGGAATCATTAGAAGCATGGTGCTTTGTGAATCATTAGAAGCATAATGCTTTGTGATTTTTGCAAGAGGCGCCATCTAGACGTCAACGTTCTAAACTTTTCAGCCGAACTGTTACTTTAAAAACGATTTAAGCCGCGATATAAAAAAATTCAACTAACACAAACCGATTGTATACATTCGGCAGTTATATTAGACACAAATTGTCTCTATATGTGTGAGATACAACCAATCCACGGAACTCTATGAGCATACGCCAATTGTTTACAGCAAGCAGACATATTCGTGATTAGTAATTTTTTTAAAAAGACCATTATCAGTAAGTTTTATTATTTTTAATCTTAAAAAAGTTGGCAACGAAATTTAAAAGTTGTTGTAGGGGTTCTGAAAACAAAATTCATGAGGGACATTTAAAAACGTTGATACTTACTGAAAGAACTAAAAATAAATCTGAAATTGTAGGTAATTTAAAATGAATAAGCTTTAAAGATGAAAAAAACTACCGAACTTATTAACAGGTTAAAGAAAAAGTCATTCGAGCTCTTATTGGAAATTTATATTATAAAATAATTAAAGATGCATCATATTCGATAGATTTAGGACTTTTTGATGTCCAAATGTTCCCAAAAGTGAAAAATAATATCTTTCAGAAAAGATCACTAAATATGGATAAACAAGTGCGTTAGAATATCGCCGGAAAAAAAAAATCGATTTAAATAAAGAATGCACCCAGAAAAAAATAGTCTGAAAATGATAATCACAGTTTTTTATTGTCAGGCTGAGAACTTTTCAAACAACCTTTGAACAATTATTAAATAAACCAATTGGAAGAAACGGTCTAATTTTAACACGCTAGTTTGTAAACTTTTGATATCTATACAAAAATATCTAGTGTTAAAAACTTCTACTTGGAGAACTGACTGACTACGAAAAAATGGAAGCCCATCAGACGACAACCCTTTATTTTTACAACAACAAAAATTTTCTAATCATATCAAATATTAATAAATTAAGGTCCCCTGCACTATAGAAAGTTCAAAAGATTTTTACAAAGTCAACAGAAATGAAATTAAATTATTTGAAATTCATTATTCGTATAAAAGAAAATTTCGGATAAAAATAAATAATATTGAATAAATATTAAACTTAATATATTCGTAGATGAAGAAACGTCGTCATCGCATTTTATTTAAAGGGGACAATTTATTTACAATACCACAAATTATTTTATATACCATATTCGAGTACGTAAAATCGTGAAAAGAATCTAATATGGTGAAAAATTTCATGGATTAAATATTTGCACTTCTCAAAAGTAAATAATCGCAAATAAGTCAAAATGAAAATGTTTGTTGATTAAGGTAAGCTGAAATGCTAACATTTTTTCGACGTTTTTGGTTTTTCTTTCTGCTTTCTGAAATGAGATGGGAGATTTTTTTTTTTTTCAAATAAAACATGAATTGAAAATTTTTAAGAAAAAGGACATTTTTGCATATGAAAATGAATAAAACGGTCGAAAAATAATTTTGTTCAAGTAGGGAAAAATTATGATAAGGAGCAGAAGAATGAATTTTTTGTTGTTTTATTTTTTTGGTTGTTGTTGTTAGAACAACATGAAAGAAATGGAATGAAAATGAAATTTCTGCCCTTTTTATAATTGGTTGGTTGTGGATGGAGCAGATAAAAATTGTAAAAATTTCGTCAATATTTGTCCCGAACTGCTTACGGTGGGCGTCATGAGATTTCCGAAATGGCGATGGTTTCAACTAATTCTAAACGGCGGATGGTGGTTATTTTGTCCACAGGAAAACGGGTTACTTAATCCTTCTTGTCGAACCATTGTTTACAGTCAACATCACCAATCTCATCAGTGAGTTTTCCTCTTTCTATTGTCGTCCAATTATTTGGCATGCTATTTTACGAAAAATATTCTCGTATTTGACTACTCGAACCATGGAGCTCTGACCCACTTAAAGGTTACTATTTTCTTAATAATTGGTTCTTATACGAATATCATAGGCTGTACATAAAAATAAGATGGAGATGAATGAGGATTATACTCGTAAAAAAGACTACATCCCATTGTAAGTATACTGTTTGTATTTATATACAGAACTAAATTATGTCGATTCGGAATGTGTTATTGGGAAAATTGTTGTGCATTCGAGTGATAAGCTTAAATATAATAGAGAAGATGGAGTAACTGAAAATATTTCCAGAGAAAAATATTTTTCAATTTCTGATGATAATAAAATTAAATTCCACTACGGCCAATCCAAAACGATATGAATGGAGCAAATTTTTGGCATTTTTTTTTTTGTAGCTACACATAGATCTGTATACCTTGGCTTCACCTTAACTAATTCCTTTTCAATTCTTTTATTTAATGAAAAACGATCAATATTTATATTGTATATAAAACAAGGAATATTATTATAGCAAATATTTTTTACATTTTTTATATGAAGGATTTATTTTTTCATTTAAAAAATATAAACACTTGAGAATTTCTCTTATTTGATGCTGTAAAATTATTTATGGTAATTGAATTTTTTTTTTTTTTTTATACTGAAGAGGATAGCAAATCAAACAAAAGAAAATGTAGGTAAGCCTTTTTGAAAGAAAAAAAATATATTTTCGTAAAAGAATGGAGATTACAGTACGTTACGAGTGTCTCTAGAGAAATATTTCTGATATTATAGAAAGGAAACTAGGAACAAAATAAAGTACACAAGTGCTGGTTCATAAATAGAGGAAAAGTCCAATTTCATTTCCTATCACAATGTTTAGAACTGAATTGACCAAATAAATAGTGGAAATGTGATTTTCCTGTCCCTATTTTAGCATTTATGATTCTAGATTTGATTTTTCCCCATCATGTCCAATTCAATTCGTTTACAAGGAAAAAAGATACATCAAACATGTGTCCGTTTTTCCTTTCTACACTATCAAATTACTTATTACTGTTGGTGATATTTTTGGGGATTAGTTGCCTAGAATTTTATAGCAGTCATACTCGTATCAATTTCTTGGATCAATTGTGCTTTGGTTTTGGCATTCCCACACCTTAGATATGAAATTAGGTTAATAAAAATGAATTGAAAACGAATAAATATTTGCATTCGCTGTAAAATGTCAAAACTAATAATATACAAGTTAACTTTATAGTATAGAAAACTTTATAGTAAAATTAACTAATAAACGAAAAGACACACAGCATATGATCGTATAAATTATATCATATATAAACGTGATATTTATTTAATGTATATTTTTTTTTATATTCCGAATTTATGTTAAATAATATTATACAATATAAAATATATGTTATATGACTAGCATACTAAGAAGGTAAACAAAAAATAATCCATGTCAATGATGGAATCTGTACATTTTCAGTAAGTTACATTTCCAACGTAAGCTACACCTGACAAAAATGAAATAAATCTTCATGACTATCCCACCTGGGGCAATTTCATAAAACTTTAGCAAATTTTAGAGAAACTGTGTAAAAGAGCATTTGAGTTATTTAATAATAATTAAAATGATTTCGAAACTTAATAAGAAAATAAAGTTTTTCGTGACCTTAGTAAATTTCTTTGACTGGTTTGGCACCATTTATTTCGCTTAACTTATTTACCATCCTTTACTTGACCCAATTAGACGAATCTCTCATAAAAGATATATATTCCATATAATACCATTTTAGAAATAATTTTATTTAGGGTGAAAAAGTAAAATAAAAATAGCATTTATTAGAAAAGTGAAAATAATGTTAATATTCTAATTAAGAATTTACCAAAATTCTCTTTAAGATTTACAGGCAACCTTATTTATTAAATTAGCATAATCATCTTGATGAAATAAAAATCAGCACAAATTATTTATAAATTTAATATATTCTTTTGGGATTTATTTAAATAAATTTAAAAAAAAAAACACTTTTTTTTGTTTAATTTTCTTATTTAAAATATTATCTTCTTATCTGAAAAAATATTGTATGATAAAAAAATTCCACTTGAATTAATTATTGATGAAAATTTATCGGCTTACGATAATAAAGAATATGAATTTTTTTCGAGATTAAAAAATATATTGCTACAATGTTTATTAATTTCTATTAATTAAATATTGCCATTATAAGAAATTGAATAATATTTAAAATAATTATTACGAAATTTTTTAATAAATAAATTGTTTCGATCAATACTTGATAAATGTTGATTTCTAAAAGCTCTTAGATATCACGATAGTCTGTAAAAATACTTATTTTATTAATTTTCATTAGAAATTTTTTAAAGGTGTCAAATTATACGATCTTGGATGCCAACTGATATTATCAAATTTTAAAATTACGCGTAATAGAAACTTTTCGTGTAATAAAGCCAAAATTTTATTCTCTTATATGGATTATGATGCTACGAGGGTTGTTCAATAAGTCCTTAGAAAAAGATGGAAAAAAACTGTTTTTTAAAATAAATTTTTTTTATTTTTCAACATAAATTCCTTTTAGCTCTATACACTTTTCCAACCGTTTTTCCAAAATTTTTATCCCGTCCAAAAAATAGGATTTCGGAAGTTCTGCAAAATACTCATCCGTTTGAGCAATGACGTCCTCGTTGGAAGTGAACCGTCGACCGCCAAGCCATTTCTTCAGATTGGGGAAAAGAAAATAGTCACTCGGGGCCAAATCTGGTGAATAAGCGGGATGCTGCAACAATTCCATTCTCAATTCCACAATTTTGGCCATGGAAACGCGCAGGTGTGCACACGCGCATTTTCCTGATGCAAGAGGATTTTTTCTTCTTCAGATGGGGGCATTTCTCTTTGATTTCCTCGCTCAACTGTTGCAATAACGACGCGTAATACGCTCCTGTTATTGTTTCTCCTTTTTCCAAGTAGTCGATAAAAATGATGCCCTGCGAATCCCAAAAGACCGTGGCCATCACCTTGCCGGCCGATGGCACAGTTTTTGCCTTCTTCGGAGCCCGTTCACCCTTGAAAATCCACTGTGATGACTGTCTCTTCGTTTCTGGAGTGTAGTAGTGTATTCAGGTTTCGTCCACAGTGACATATCGACGAAGAAATTCGGCAGGATTGCGATGAAAGAGTGCCAACATAGCCTCAGAGTCCACTACACGATTGCGCTTATTCTCCTCTGAGAGCAAACGCGGCACCCATCTGCCGAAATTTTTTTCACAGACAATTTTTCATGCAAAATTGAAGCGACTGTACCTTGTAATATGCCCGTGGCCTCAACTAATTCGTGCACTTTAATTCGCCGATCGTTCAAAATCAGATCGTGGATTTTGTCGATGATTTCAGGAGTAGACACCTCAACTGGGCGTCCTGAACGATGTTCATCTTTTGTGGATGAACGGCCACGTTTAAATTCATTCACCCAATTGTAGACTGTCGCAAACACAGGTGCAGATGTGCCATGAACTGCATCCAACTCGGCTTTGATATCTTTCGGGCTTAAGCCTTTCAAATGGAGATGTTTGATGACATCCCTAAACTCGCTTTTTTCCATTGTTATGCACAAATAACATAAATGTCGTTAACTTTAATCGACGATAGAAATTGACCTACGCTATGGGTCAAGCTGAAATTTTGACAGCTTTCCTGTCGATAATGTTACTTACGAAAAAGTAGCATCTTTACCGACACTACGAGCGCAATTTCTTGGATTTTCTAAGGACTTATTAAACAACTCTCGTATATTGTTAAAATTACATATAGACTAAATGAAAATAGTTAAGTTCAGACAAAAAAAAAAAAATAATAATCATATTACCAGAATGCTCAGAATTCAAGGTAAAAGTATTTTCTTCTTAATTTTCAAAGATCAAAATGCGCATCAGACAGTTACTTTTTGTAAATACAATGGCTTCTGTAGATTTTCAGAGTCCTCAGGTACTCTAATTTTGCTTATTAAAAAATCCACCAAACGGAAAATGTACCTTTTTGGCTGAAGTAAATTTAAAAAAAAAAATCAGCATATAAAGTTTGGGTACATTCTCTACTTAATTTAAAAATTCATAACATAAATTTGGTAAACTTAAATCTAAATAATTGTATTCTTTTTTTATTTATATATAAAAAATTGTTAATCGATAGAGTTTTACTTTCCAAATGAAAAAATGGATCACCCAAGTTCCAAGTTTATTTTTCGTAATTGAATTTACATAAACAATAATAATAGAAAGGAAAGTTCTAGCCCATCAGTATTTAAAGTATTTTATGCTTATAACAAAAATATCTTAAAGATTCTAAAAGACTTTCAACAATTCATTTTTCCGGTAAATTTAAAATAAAAATGTTCTATTTACCCTCTCATCCTAATTTTCATATTGTTGATTTAGCGCGCGAGTTACGTCCAAACAAAATATATTTTAATATTTTTCTTGGAATACAATATATCTTAGTTTTATAAAATTAATATTTAAGATATCATATTAATTTTATGCATAAATACTTTTTTAAATACTTCGTAATATGAATAATTGTTTTTCGATTTGTCAGCTTAAAATACTTTATCTTAAGTTCCTTTTGGAATGTTCTCACAAACTTTATCTTAGTTTTATAAAATTAATATTCAAGATATCATATTAATTTTATGCATAAATACTTTTTTAAATACTTCGTAATATGAATAATTGTTTTTCGATTTGCCAGCTTAAAATACTTTATCTTAAGTTACTTTTGGAATGTTCTCACAAACTTTAAAATAGATTATTAAGCATTTTAATATACCAAGCGACGCCTTGGAGAATATGTATTTTTATTATATAAGGCAGTTCTAAATCAGTCCTCGTAACGAAAACTTAAAATCAGTTTTTGTTCTCGTTTAATTTTTATATATATATTTGTGTTTTAATAAATGGTGTTTGTAAGAAAAGTGTTTGTGTTTTAATTATATTATCTGAAGGAAACATAATTATTCCTTCATCGATAACCACGAACTATAACTGGCGCAGTCGGTAGGATTCCTTTCTTAAGTAATAGGAATTGTTTTGTTTTTTTTTACAAAAAAAAAAAAAAAGTGAATTCTTTTTACGTGAACGTAAATTGAACACAGAACAACATTAACAACAAAAACACACACATAAAAAAAACCATTTACAATAAAACACTAATTATAAAATTATAAAGACAAAGTTAAATAATTCTTATTAAAGTGCAGTGAAAAAGTTTAATAAAAAAAAAAAAAATAAAAAAAAAATGGCGTTTATTTTGGGACAAACCGAGTTAATAAGGGAAATTAATAACCTTAAAGAATTTCGAGGCGACGATAGTTTTTCGTTGTATAATTTTTTAAAGGAAGTTGAGGCAATAATTACCCTCACTTCTATACAACCTTTGAAAAATTATTTGGGAAACAAAATAATCAACACCAAAATTCAAGGACGAGCTGCTGAAGTTGTTCGAGGTTTAGGACTCAACCCCACATGGAACGAAGTGAAGCGGGAATTAATTACAGCATTTAGTCCCAGGGAAACTTATCATCGGATGTATCATGAAGCGTTCAACTTAAAAAACTTCAATGTAAGAAATTATTATTATAATTTACGTACTATATTAAATAAATTAAATATTAAATATGAGTTAGACCAGGATTCACCAGATGAATTTAAACCTGATAATAATGAAAAAATAATTTTTAGAACTTTTAAAAATAATTTGAATCCGCATTTAGCTTCTATTCTGATAGGTAGAAATATTTCTAATATAAGAGAAGCATTTAATCTTTTTGAATCGGAAAATTTATTGACAGATAATAGGTCAAAGTTCGAAAACAATAGTAGAAACACGGTTAACTCAAATAATAATAATTCAAACCGAAATGTATATACAAGAAATGAAAATAATAATAAAAATTTTCATAATAATCATAATCCTAATTACAATCGTTCATACCAAAATTACAACCATAATTCGGGTCAATATAGAAATTATTCGCAAAACAACGGAAATACAAACAATTTCCAGGGGCAAAATTCAAATAATGCTAGAACTTTTAGTAACAATTATAATTCAAATAATTCTAGAACTTTTAGTAACAATTTCCCGAGAAATCCGAATTACAATCAGAATAATATTAGTTCATTTCAGCGTAGAAATTATTATCAAAATAAAAATAATGCTCAACCTAATCCAGAACCCATGGATGTTGATCATTTGCAACATGAAACAAATTTTCTTTTACAGCCTCACCAAGTTACATACCGATAATAGAATGTACTATAGGCAATAATAAAATAAAATGTTTAGTAGATACAGGATCTTCTACTAGTTTATTAAATGAAAATTTATTATCGCAGTATCATAGACATATATTAGAAAAACCTTTATATTTTAATTCTCTTAATTCTCAATCTATAGTAAGAAGTGAAATTATAACTGAATTACCTGTGGAATTTAATGAACAAAATTTAATGGCATGGAAAATTACAAAATTTTATAATAAGGAATTTGATGGAATTATTGGACAAAATTTGCTGAAACCTTTAGGAGCTATTATAAATTTAGAGAGGGAAACGATTAAAATTAACGGAAATGAAATACCATTTATTAACAAATGTCCATTTGATTATGATGGTGTTTATCAATTAGAACAGTGTAAAATAAATACAGAAATTGAAGAATCTTTATACAAAAATTTAAATACAGAAGAAATCTTTTATTTAAAAAATATATTAGGAAAATATAATAATCTTATTTATAGGGAGGGTGATAATCTTAGTGCTACAAACCATACGGAACATCAAATACTTACAACTTCGAATAGACCCATATATTCAAAATTATATAGATATCCACAAGTTCACGAAAAAGAAGTTCTTTCGCAAATTGACGATATGCTTAAGCAGGGAATAGTCAAGGAAAGCAACTCACCTTACAATAGTCCGTTGTGGGTAGTACCCAAAAAACTAGATAATTCGGGAAAAAGAAAGTGGCGTTTAGTCGTAGACTACAGAAAACTTAATGAAGTTACAATTGATGATAAATTTCCTATTCCCAATATAGAAAATATATTGGATAAATTAGGAAGATCTCAATACTTCACCACTTTAGATTTGGCAAAGGGGTTTCACCAAATTATGGTTAAGGAGGAAGATCGTTTAAAAACTGCGTTCTCAACACCTCGGGGACATTATGAATTCGTCAGAATGCCATTCGGGTTGAAAAACGCCCCGGCAACATTTCAACGTTTGATGAACAATGTTCTCAGAGAGTACCTCAACATAATTTGCGTTGTATACCTCGACGACATTTTAATATTTTCCACTTCTCTAGAAGAACATGTTTGTAGTATAAAGAAGATTTTAGATAAACTCAATGAACATAATCTTAAGATACAAATAGACAAGTGCAAATTTTTTGCAAAAGAAACGGAATATCTGGGGCACATATTAACACCAAACGGTGTCAAACCAAATCCGAAAAAGGTTGATGATATTTTAAAATTGGGGTTGCCAACTACCCAAAAACAAATCAAATCATTCCTGGGTATTACAGGATACTATCGTAAATTCATCAAAGATTACGCAAAAGTGGCACAACCTTTAACGAATTTTCTTAAGAAAAATTCTAAAATTAATATAAAGGATACAAACTATATTAATGCTTTTGAAAAATTAAAAAGAATGATTACTGAAGATCCGGTACTTAAGTACCCTGATTTTAACAGGCCATTCGAATTAATTACTGATGCTAGTGCTTTTGCTATTGGGGCAATACTTCAACAAAACTCACACCCCATATGTTATGCAAGTAGGACCCTGAATGATCACGAAAGAAATTATGCAGTGGTTGAAAAGGAGCTTTTAGCAATTGTCTGGGCCACTAATTATTTCAGGCCGTATTTATATGGGAAAAAGTTTGATCTGTTAACAGATCATCAACCATTAAAATGGTTGCATACAAAAACCCAAGGTAGGGATGTAAACCCAAGATTAAACAGGTGGATACTAAAATTGGGAGAATATAATATGAATATAGAATATATAAAGGGCAAGGAAAATAGAGTAGCCGATTTTTTAAGTAGAATAGATACTGACCAACATGAGATTCATTTTAATAGTGCAATTGAAAACGGGAACGAAGATTCTGAAGAAAATTCGCTTTCCATTCAAAATAATGTTAGATCTGTTGGTGATACAATGCATTCACAAGTTGAGGATTTGGGCGATCATTTTTCAATATTGGATACAGTAGTCAACAGGTTTAAGCTCCAAATTATTTTAACAGATAATAAGAATAAAGAAATAGAATATATTTTTAATAATAGAAGGATATTTTTAAATACTGACGATATTAAAAATAGATTACAGGAAATTTTAAAGAAGTATATAATGAACGGTAAGGTAGCAATTTTTACAGAATTAAACGATCACTTATATAATGTAGTTCAAAAAGAATTAATAACTTTGTATGCAGGTTCTCCGAATTTAAAGTTTGTTAGATGTACTTATTATGCTAAGGATGTAGAATCAGAAGAGGAAGCTTTTAAGCAAATACATAGATATCACAAAAACGAAACAGGGCATACGGGAATTAATGAAAATTATGAAGGTTTAAAGAAAGTAATATACACACCAAATTTAAAAATTCTGATTCAAAAATATATTAATAATTGTGATGTTTGCAATAGGGTTAAATATTCAAGAAATCCAATCAAAGCCAAATTTAAATTAACGGAAACACCAAAAGATATTAAAGAACATATACATATGGATGTTTATACTAATTCAAAAGGAAATTTTTTAACTTTTATAGATAAATTTTCAAAATTTGCCACTGCCTTTTACTTAGAAGATAGAAACAATCAAACCATAATAGAAAAATTAAGGGAATTTAAATCACAAAGGGGACACTTTATAAAATTAACAACCGACAATGAATTCAGAAGTATAAATATTAGGGATTATTTGAGAAACGAAAATATTGAATTGCATTTAGTTCAGCCAAACAACCACACAGGTAACGCAGATATAGAACGGTTACACAATACACTTAGTGAAAAGATAAGAGTATTAGGGATTGAAAATGGTAATCTGAGTATAAAAGAGAAAATGTCAAAAGCTTTAGAATGGTATAATAATAGTTATCATTCTGTTATTAGAGAAAAACCAATAAATGTACAAGAAGGAAAATGTAACAAAACAAAAATATATACAAATATGGTTGAAGAAAAAGAACGCTACATAAATAAAAGGAATGCAGCAAGGGAAGATTATACAGAAATTAGAAATGAGGGATATATTAAAAATTATAAAAGTTTAAGACATAAACAGGAACCTAAATATTTAAAACATAATCTAAAAAATATTCACACAAGCAATATTAAAAGAAAATCGAAATTTGCAGGTAAATTGGACGTTAATGAAATTGCTAATAATCCTTGCAACGATGTTGTCAACTGTATACTCTAAACTAATAATTGAACCTATTGAGAATAGTTTTGGTTATACGGAGATAAAATTAGACGATGTAAATATAGTTTTGAACTATAGTACTATATTACACATCATTAATACAGCGGAAATAGAAAGCACTATTAATATTTTGGAAGAAAATGTTAATTTAATGCTAAAGGACGAACAAGTTAGAATTTTGAATCTGGAAATTAAACATATTAGGAACAAATTAAAAACGTTATTGCCCCATCGAAATAGAAGGGGACTAATTAATGTTATCGGAACAGTAAACAAATGGTTGTATGGAAGTATGGATGATTTTGATAGACAAGATATTGAAAATCATTTAAATGTAATTGATAAAAATTCTAATAATATAATCAATAATTTAAATCAACAGGTAAAAATAAATACAAAATTTAACGAAACTTTTGTAATGTTAAAACAAAGTATTGAAAATGATAGAGTTAAAATTGTTGAAAAACTTGATGAAATAAATATAAAAAATAAATTCTTATTTTCATACATTTTATATACAGATTACTTATTAAAATTGCAAATTTTACGGAATAACGTAGATAATATTCAAGAAAATATTGCTTCTTCTAGATTAGGAATAGTTCATAGTAATATTTTAACCGATGATGAAATAAACGAATATAATATAGACATAAGTAAATTAGCAAATATAAAATTAGGAACAATGAAAGATGATAAGAGTAATATAATTTTTGTAATTTTAATTCCAAATGAAATAATCACAATTCAAAGAAGTTTATTAATACCAGTTTCAAATAAAAATAAAAAAGAATTAAGCTTTGAGCCTTTCGAAATTATTGTTTACCAAAATTTAATATATAATTATGAAAAAAGTAAAGACATAAAAAATTTGAAAATTTGTAATAATTGCTTGATAAAGAAAAATTGTCCGACAATCTATAATAATTTTTCTGAAATTGTAGAGATAGATCAGGGAATAATATTGTTAAAAAACCAAGATAATGTAACTCTAAGTAGTTCTTGTGACACCAGGATAATTAATTTAAATGGAAATTATCTGATATCGTTTAATAATTGTAGTATAAAACTTAACAATAATGTATATTCTAATAAATTTAAAGAGTTTAAGCACAGTTTTGTTATTCCAAATAGTGTTATAAGTTTTAATTTTTCATATGAAAAAATTACCTTTGATGAAATATTGTTAAAGCAAATCAATAATACAAAAGAAATTGTTGAACTTAAATTTGAAAAAGGTAATCATACATTTACAATTTCAATAATTAGTATTATTTGTATCATTGTCATTATAATTGTTGTTTTGTCAATATATTTATATTGTAAATTTCGTACTGTAACTGTTATCACGAAAAACTTGGAAAGTTTTCCTCTTAAGGAGAGAGGAGTTACGTCCAAACAAAATATATTTTAATATTTTTCTTGGAATACAATATATCTTAGTTTTATAAAATTAATATTTAAGATATCATATTAATTTTATGCATAAATACTTTTTTAAATACTTCGTAATATGAATAATTGTTTTTCGATTTGTCAGCTTAAAATACTTTATCTTAAGTTCCTTTTGGAATGTTCTCACAAACTTTATCTTAGTTTTATAAAATTAATATTCAAGATATCATATTAATTTTATGCATAAATACTTTTTTAAATACTTCGTAATATGAATAATTGTTTTTCGATTTGCCAGCTTAAAATACTTTATCTTAAGTTACTTTTGGAATGTTCTCACAAACTTTAAAATAGATTATTAAGCATTTTAATATACCAAGCGACGCCTTGGAGAATATGTATTTTTATTATATAAGGCAGTTCTAAATCAGTCCTCGTAACGAAAACTTAAAATCAGTTTTTGTTCTCGTTTAATTTTTATATATATATTTGTGTTTTAATAAATGGTGTTTGTAAGAAAAGTGTTTGTGTTTTAATTATATTATCTGAAGGAAACATAATTATTCCTTCATCGATAACCACGAACTATAACTCGCGTGTGAATTTTCTGTTATATGAGTTGCTTGTTAACAACAACATTTGTTCGTTTGGCGTTATCAAAATTTGACAGGGACATATTTATATAAAAGCCATTTTTAATTCTTATATCCATAATTTGTTATAATTCCCATTTGTTTACTTGTAAAATAATAAGTACATACACTACCAACATACTCGTACCAGACAAATTTATATACTCGTCATATATTATTGTAATAAAATGTGTTTTGGTTTAAATTTAATTTCCAAGGTGACAGAATGTTTATTACTTTTTTGGTTTTATTCGCATTTTGATAGTATTTACTATACCAGAGAATGATTTTTATTTTGTATAAAATTTTTTATTTGTCGAACTTTAATTTTTGTGCTCTTATGTACAGTCTTTGTTGTTAGGTTAAATTGTTTTTTTCACATCTCCTTTTTCTCCTATAAAAACTTACCAATCGATGTTAGTCGGGAAAAAAAAGCTTCGATAGCTAACTATTGTAGTAACAAATAAAAGTTAACACCAGTATACGACTATACAATACAATTGCATGTAAATAGGCGCTTTCAGAAGCTAGTCCTTACCCTTCCCCCCCCCCCCCTTTTACAAACCATGGCATATCAAAAAAGCTTTTCTATCTATTGTGATCTCTTTCGAATTGTATTTGAATTTTCGAAGTAAAAATCCTACAGAAAAATAGGGCGGAGTGCCTTAACTGAAGGCCAAATAATAAAATATTATAATAATAAGTATACTAAGAGAGGATGTGTGTGTGTGTGTGTGTGTGTATTTATATATAAGAAGGTAGGTCATAGAAGTATTTTGCTTCTTAAAATAGAGATAGTTGATAAAAGATAGTTATATAGGGAAATTAAATTGAAATGAGTGAAAGTGAATGTTTAAGAGAATTAACCACATAAAGAGAAGAAGTCGAAGAGAAAATTTTATGAATGAGAGAAAGGAAGATGTATGAGAGAGTATGGGAGAGTGTATTTTCGAAACCATGCAATTAGTTACATATTCGACAATTTGTGAAAATCTAGTCGGTAAATCTATCTAAAAGGTAGCTAGCCTAGCAACCTATACACAATATGTATGTATGTATGAACAGTTGTAGGTATATTGGATCGATCGAAGAGATGCAGTAATCGAATATGAGTGGTATACGATTTTTAAGGCAATTTCCGAAAATACAGCGCCTTGCAATCGTAATACAAACGCAACGTTCCACAATACTTACGACCGCAAGCTGTGTCTCCGCGTAGAAAGAAGCGCATACGTGACTACTTCTCCAGGAAAGCTCGATAATTTTTTGTCGCTACCCTTGCGGCAAAATGACAATTATCATGCTGAGATAAAACCAGTGCACAACACGACAGTACTAGAAATAATATGTTGACATACAACTGGACCGGATAAGAAAGTCTGTGCTGGCTTGCCGAATGTCAATTGTGGCATGGTCCATATCCACAAAAACAGTGGACTAGGATGGGTAGGCAACAGTCGAATAGAGGAGTACCCGCAAAATGTCCACCCTTTGATTTAAATAAAGTATATAGATTGGTGCTATACGTACCTTGAAATAAATACATTCAAGGATAATGGAGATATTAATAAATATTTGCACATATTTTTCACTTCGATGTCATCACTCTATTATAAAATGTTTTTATAGATAGATACGAGTTTGTATCTGCTCTGAATTTATTTTTATGGAGCTTTTACTTACGTCATAACTTCGATGGCGTTTCACTTGTTTAGCCGAATGACTGAAGAATAGGCGAACCACAAACCTCAGCTACCAGAAAATGCATGCCAGATTTAGTTATGTGTCAAAGCCTATTTTCGAAATTTTCTATTTGCGTCCGCACATATTCAATATGAAACAGTTGCCTTGAAAAAAAAAAAAACAAAACATAAAAACACTTGTACATATATGGTCTACTCACAAATAAATTGATAATTAACATTTGCCTCCACTTTTATGCCATTTATCCAAGAACATTTTTCTAATTTCGTATTTCGCACATAAACAATCTTCACATTCTCAATCGTTTCGTATTGTTAAGTATTATAAAATTCAGTCACAGATGATATTAATTTCATTCGGTTTTATTTATTAATTAAACAGAAAAATGCTTAAGAACATTTTCATTACGATAGCAATGAATTCTATTTACGAATCATTAAAGAGCAGTTATAAATAACTGCAGCATTATTATAACATGTAAATTTCTCCTCATAAGAGGAATTTTTGCAAAATGTTTGTCCAATTATGTTGTCCTTGCCATAAATGACGTTGTTGATTTAGTTTGAGTACGTATTTGGATATTCTACTTCCCTCTTATCATTGAAATTAGTACGAGTATATTCCAAAATGCCTTGACCCAATCTGGGCACCATATCTCCATTTTTATTATGCTTCATTCCATGTTGCAGCAGAAATAACTGAACAACCAAAACAATTTTATCTCGTCAGTAACGTCACCCACCAATTCTAGTATTTTAGTTACGAGTAGTCTAATATCATACACATAACATATATTCAAAATTTATCATTAATTTTGTGCGATGTCGCAGAAATATTTGTGCATTCTTGCATTATGAATAAAAACATAAAAGAAAAAAACCCAAAAAAGATTCGAATAAACGAATATCAATATGCTAGTACATTTTTAGAATATAATCAAATAAAATGGAAATGAAACAAAATAAACAATTGCATATACATATATGTTATGCTCATAGGTATTCGCATATTGTTAAATAAATAAATAGAATATTTTTTAAATTATTATAATGAACATGTACATATGCACTTAGTTAGGATTTATTATATTTGTATATACTCTATAGCTGATACTCATTATACGCGACATTATCCGGACATATAGGTACATAACTTGGATTTGCTCTCCTTGTTATATAAGAGAGGAGTTTTTCAGTCGAATTGTTGCATATCGTTCACCAATTATTCAAATTTTCCATAGAGTTGCTAGGCTCCTTAAATTTTTTTTTTTTGAAAACAAAGCAGGGCATCTATCTCTGTTTAAATAGAAAATGTACACAAAAAAAAAAAAAAAAATTATCGCATAATTTTAACTGAAGAACAAAAAAAACTCTGTCTAAAAATAAATAAATACTTGTACGATAAGGACGGCAGCCACAGCAATGGGGATGGCAAAAGTATGGAAGAAGAAAAAAATATAGAAAAAATATGGCAACCCTTCAACTCGAGCATGAGCAGTGATTTACGCCATTCTGCCATACGACAATCCTACCCTACCCTACCATCGTCCACCACACAGTTCTGACAGTCTGCCGTTCGACAGGCCATTCTATGTAGTCTCAAATACATCTGGATGAGCTTTTAACCACCCCGAACTCTTAGAATAGATTAAAATAGTCCTTTGTGAGGAGAGAAAAATTCTGATATAGATAAAGAGAGTTACAGGGGTATAATTTCGGGATGAAATTTCATTTTCAACTATTATCGAGAAAAAAAAAGAGAATTTGTGCGAAAAGATATTCTGAGCTCTTTTCAGAATATGAACTTCGAAATAGCAAGAAATATTGCCCTAGTCTAATAAGTTTTTATTGTTTCGAAAAAGAAAACTTTTTTTCATATTGTGTTTGGTTTCGTTCGGTTTCGAAAAGAATATTCGAAAATTTTCCATTCTCATTTGTACGCCGTTTTGAATTTATGAAATATTCTCTATTCGAAATTGCTTGCTATTTATAGAAGATTCTCCTTTATTCTATGTATATAGAAAATAAAGTAAAATGTAGTCCTTTTCTTGTCGCACTTTAATTTTGTACACAAAAACACATACCGCCAAATTTTATGAAAAATGGGGAAATGGTCTTTCGAATTCGATAAACGCTGGTACAATTTATTCGATATTGCGAAATAAATATGGGGCACAATGGATATTCATGAGAAGAGAACATTTAGAAAGGGAGAAAATATAAGCTTTTCGAAGATTTGCTATATTGCTATACTATTCTCAATTTTATTGTTTTCATATATTCTCCTTTAAAGAGCTTTAAATTTGTACGTACACGTATCACCCCTCTGCATATCGTTCGGTAGATTTTGCATTACTTTTCTGGATAAGCTTGAAAGAGAAAAGCTTTCGGAAATCGGTTGCGATTTCGAAATTAACAATAACAATTCCGACAGAGTATATTCGATATTTCTGTAATCAGGAATGGGAGGACATTTTCGTTGATTTAGTTTAAACGAGAACGTCGTCGGGTCGCGTGCGTTTTTCGGAAGTGCGCCACTGTGCTGGGAAATGGCAAAAGGAGATCCTTCTGAAACGCGCGGTATTAATATTAAACATCAGTATCAGCATCAGCATCAGGATCAAAATCAGCTACAGCTAGAGCGTGTCTTGTTTTCATTGTTTTATCTGTTGTTATTGTCATTAGCATCCTTATTGGTTCCGTTGTCGTTAGTGTCGTCATTGTCGTCGTCGTCGTCGTCCTCGTCGTTCTCATCATTATCGTCATTGTCGCCGTTTTCGTCTTTATCCGCAATAACATTTTCATTGTCGTCCACGTCGTCGTTTTTGTCGTTGTCGTCTATATTTTATACACGTTTGCCGTTAATATCGCCTTCACATTCGTCTATATTTCGGTTGTCGTCCTTGTTTCCGTCTCTACCGCCACCATCGCCGCTAATAGTAGAGCAATATTCGCCTTTGCTATTATTATCGTCACCAGTGCCGTTGCCGTTATTTTGTACATCGTCGCCGCTGCTATACGCGCTCTTATTCACGTTAACAGTGCAGACGCTATTGTCATTTTTTTCAACACCTATAACTACACCATCAATATTTCTATACTTATTGTCAACTCCATTGCTGCAAAATTTATCCTAGTCCTCGAAAGTATTATAAAAACTCAGTGCTATCCTATTGAAACCATACACAAAAAAAACAGAACAGTGCGTTGTCACGTATACTAGTGCGTGTATCCTTCCGAATAAATGCCTAAAGATAAGTTATCATAACTGTCAACAGTGCCAATTACTACTCTTGTTGCTGATGCAAAAAAGGACATAAGAAAACAAACAATAACAAATCGCAAAACCGCCACCGAAATCGCCGTTTCCGTCGTCGTCGTTTAAAACGTTCAAATTATATTTTAACTGCTGATGTGCATCATAGTCATTTGATTATCGGTTTGAAAATTATAAAATTTATGATAATATCGATTATTGAAAGCACGTGACCGATTAAAATAAGCATATTTAACAAACAAAAAAAATCTCCACATAAAAATTAACGATTGTGTATCCTCTATGAATATGGAAATTTTCCTTTTTTGTTGAAAAATGTTATTATACAATTTAATAAATGAAATGAAGAGAACGTGAAATTTTAAAAGAACGAACTTAAAAAATAGGAATTTTATATAAATAAAAAGGAACCGCAACCGTATATGGATGGATTCATATAATAGTATCTGGATAAATCCATAATAAAGTGAGAAATAAAAAAAAATCGTTAGTCTGATTTAGAAAGGCGCACACAGAAAAATATCCTTACAAATTACAAGGAATCAATAGACCAGCCTGCAATTCATGTTGAAATTATTCTTTTCAAAACATTTAATTCGTCTTTAAATCGTAGTGAATTGTATACATCATACTCGTACATGCACAATATATTCACAGGAATATATCTCAATTTGTGTAAAATATTATCAGCGTGTATAGTTTATAAACTTAATATAATTTCATACACTAACTATTATTAACAAATAGATTAAAATACATGTTTAAGCATATAAGATTCAGAAAATTGTGTGTAAATAATCACTTCATTTACGTACTTGTATAATATTTAAATTTATACAGTGTACATATGTATATACACATATGTGTGTGTGTGTGTGTGTAGTTTCAATATTCATTGTATAAAAAATTTATAAATAAACAATATTCAAGAAGTCAAAACTAAGGGGGTGAATTTTTTCGAAAATAAGTTTATTTTTTCTTTATGTTTTACTGAAGCGAAAGAAAAATATCCTTTTTAATCAAAGTAATCATATAGAAATCTTTAATTGATATACAACAATAAAAAATATTTAAAAAAAAGTATAATAATTGTGATGTTTTTGATGATTTTTCATAACAATATTAACAATAATAATAATTAATATTAAAAAAAAAAAGTTAAGAAAAATTGTGAAATTTGAATATTTTACGAAAATCTAAAATAATAGAAAACAACGCAATTACGTCTAAACAAATACCATACCATATAGAAGGACAAGTGTTTTGCCGGTTAATGCGATACCATAAATTCGAAATTAGAAATTTCTTAAAAAACCAATTAAATCAAAAAATTTAAAGAGCTTTTCCCGCCCCCCAAAATTTTATGTATAAACCAATCAATCACAGTATAATTAGGTTAGATTGCAATTATAACAAAACATTCCATATACTTAATAATATAATACATATATGAGTATGTATAGATATATTTAAATAAATTAAAATTATTATAATATAGATAAATAAGATAGTAAAAAAAGGATAAATTAGCTAATTATTATTGTATAGAAAAAGAAGGGAAAAAAAACCCCAAAAAAAGCAAAAAAAAATAGACATTCTCATTTTAGAAAGATACGATTAAAATTTAAGTATCTAATATGTGTACATAACTAAATTGAAAATGACACAGTCACGTCAGTTACATAGTCGTTATTAAGGATATAGTATTGTTAAACGCAATAACAAGCGTTTAACATCTAGTATAAGATTTAGTTAATAAAATAATAATTATAATAATAATAATAATAATAATAATAATAATAATAATTAGTATTTATATTGTTGTCAAATTTTTCGTATTTAAAATCATTTTATCTACTAAATATTTAAGTTGTACATAAAGAGTTGAATTATAAATCAAACGAATTGAGCACTTGTGATTTGATTGTATATAAAAAATTTAAAAATTTTAAAAAAAAAAATACCAAAAAATTATTATGAGTCTATATTAAATTAGCCCATAATAATGTATGCGTATAATATACTCGTATAAAAATAATAATATTAAAATAAAAATTATCTAAAACTAATTAAGCAAAAAAAAAAAAAAACAACACATTCATACATCATATACACATGCAGCATAACGCGTAATATAAAATAATAATTATTAAATAAGTGTTAAATAGAAATTAAAATAAATAAAATATTTTAACTAGAAATTTAATATTGTATTATAATATATAAAACAAGAATAATTAATTTTAAATAATCATTCACACACAAAAAAAAAAACAAAAAAAAAACACATAAATAAATAAAATAACTAATTTATCAATATATATGCCGCCTATACATTCAAAAATGTATAGTTTTGATAGATAAAAGCTAAAGATTATATCGAAAAAATACAATATAAAAAATATTACAATATAATAAAATTAATCGAAACGGAAATTATTAAATGTGGTGTTGATATTCGATAAACAATCGCAAAAGTTCTCATCGAAGTAATAAATTTAAATGATTGGTAAAAAAAAAACACATCCCTTCCGATAAATCAGGAAAATTTATCTACAAAAAAAAAATCAATAATAAATAAAAAACAAGTCAGAATAAAATAAAACTAATAAAGCAAATATTAAATGAGATGAGATTTATTGTAAATAATAACGATACTACCACATAACGAAACTGATAAATGGTGAATAAATAATATTCGATAAGATGAAAATTCAGAACGTTTTATATTATTTATATTAAGGATAATGAATGGACTACTCGATCATCGGTGTGTATGATACGAATCGTAAAGGAATTCTAGCAGAAAATTTTATATAAACCTTTAATTAGCTCTCGAAAAGCAAAAGGATAACAACAAGTTGATTCGTTATAAAAATAAAAATAAAAATAAAAACACCACAAAAAAAAA
Source organism: Atherix ibis (assembly GCA_958298945.1). NCBI lineage: Eukaryota > Metazoa > Arthropoda > Insecta > Diptera > Athericidae > Atherix > Atherix ibis. Next base: position 118,731,233 of record OY282606.1, read on the forward strand.
TTATTTCCAAAGAGAGAAAGAAATAAGGACTAGAGTAATAGTTAGAAATTGCTAATAATTGATTCATAAAGGATCAACTACGACCATAAATGCAAACGTCTTAATTAATTTTATGTTGATCAACGCAATAATATGTAATTTGATATATTCGTGACAAAAAATTCATATTTCTAACCAGAATATAAGAAAAAAAACACACACACAGAAAAAAGAAAATCAAAAACAAAGAAAGGATATGACTTTATTACGAGTACTATAACAATAGATACAAGCTAATCAAAAGAGAAATAATCATAAAAAAAAAATTGCAATTTCATCGATTCTTATCACAGGAATAGCCTTAGAATTATAGTGAAAAAAAATCTTACACCATTTGTCGCCTTACTTATGATAGTAGATCATATACTCTTTATTGTAGGCGATATTTATAATAAAAATTTATGATCGAATTGGTATTATATATATATAGAATATAAATGGTGGGATTTTCGGAATAATCCTGATTTTTGCAACAGGATAAAAACTATAGAAAGAACAGGAAAGAAACATTTTCGATATTATTGTTGGCGTTGTTGTTGTTGTAACTAAAATCCACATTAATCAGTTTTTGGAATTGTTGTATGGCTAATAGCTGTTCTCCTTAAATTTATCGATTGTTATTTTCATCTCAAATGATAGTGGTATGTGTAAGTGTGAGAAATCGATGGTGAATTTTTGTGCAATAACAGAGCAGATCGAGCGATTTGAGATAGTACAGCGACAACAACGACGACCACCGAACATACCAACCGATAAGTATATTGGCGCCTCATTCTGGCAGCGTCACACAACGATAACGAAAACGATAATAACAATTCGATCAGTGATAAGAAGACATTTTCATTGCATTGCTGTTGCGTGATAGTGGATATTACACCAGTGGCTCAGGGAAAGAGCCACTTGACATCTACAACGGCCTCGGGAAGACATGTAGTGGGCAGTGTGGCAGCGGGTGGCGATGCAGTAGGCGGTGGGGTTTTTCGTATAGGTAGCAATAATCGGCGTGGAGTTTGTGTATGTAATGCCCAGTGCAGATTGCAATCACTCAAACAAGGATCTTTGGTGGGCTTATCAAAAACACATCATGGTTCGCTCGATCGATTACTGCAGCAGCCAACCAGTGCCGATGAGGAACAGCATGAAGTTCCTGCCAACATGCGAGAAATCATCGGTAAGCCTATCGAAAAGGCAGCGGATCGTGCTCCATCGCAATTTGACAAAGGCGTCGAGGTTGAAAAATTTTACCATCAGATCAATGGTGATATTTTTGAGATAACAAGACGTGTCCGAGCACGCGATGAGGACACCATCGAGCAGAAGTTGATACGGAGACGGAGTTCCGTTAAACAGCTGCCACACAAACATACTGAAGCCCGTACACCAGTCGCATCCGAAAAACCTCAACCACCACCCCGGCTATCATCACGACAAAAAAGTTTCGAAGCTGAGTCGAAAAAGGACGCAACCGAGAATATTGAATGGTTCGATCGGACGGTACGCCAACGGCACTCAGCGCGATCAGCTGAAGGCGGACCAGTCCGTGATGGTACCATTGATTGGTTGCACGGCCATCAACATCCTCAGCGCACATCATCGGGTCCAAGTGAACTAACCATTCAGAAAGATGACACAAACGATTGGATTGTAAATCTGCCGCGTAAACGAAGTACAGTTGAGAGACAGTTATCCGAAACCAAAGTGCCACAAGCAATTGCCAGAGCCGATACAAAGCCAGAGCCTTTGATGGCAAAGAGTCTAAAAGATGAACTGTCTGAATTGCTCAAGAAACCCTTACAACGTCAGCACTCAGGTCCTAGTGATCTGACTATGTTGAAGAATGACATTGTCGAGTGGTTAACAAAACTACAAACCTCCTCATCGAAATCACACATCAAAGATGAGGGTGGTTCGCAAAAATCACGACGTACTGAACACAGGCGGAATGGCAGTGGGGGAACTACGCGAAGCTTCTCCCAAGAACAAGAGCCAAAACCGAGGAAACGACATTCACTTGGCCATGCCGAAAAGGAGACTATACAAGATGATATTCCGCCAACCGATTGGATACCATATCCGTTACATAAGCTCCAGTCAATAGGAAAGCAATTGGAGCGGAAAATGCCAACGCAGGGTAGTTGTGTCGACATTCATAAAAGAACAAAAGAGAAACCCGAAAGAATAGATCGCGTGAAGCCGGATCGTAAACTTCGGCATTCCGCTAGTGAGGTAGTTACACCAACGGTTGATCGAATGGCACAAAAAGTAGAAAGACTGTATGCACAACCAGTCAAACGAAGAGAAATTCCATACCAGTACATGATGAAGGAACCGGGCACAAGTTCAATGGAACAGGTCGATAAGGAAGCAGCGCGGGAGAGATCACGACGACATCAAACTCAGCGATCTGCTACCGTATCGGATATGTCTGGAGCTAAGCATAGATTGAGTACGACTCGAAAATCTTCTTCGGCAGAGCGTGCACCCCGGAGCTCATCGCCGCCATGCACAGATCCGATGTGTCCTTTACTGCCGGTATGTACAGATCCGCACTGTTGTTTCGTCGAATGTTACGACAGATGCGCCTCGATGCATCGCTGCCGCAGTATTAACTGCCGTGCAGTTTGCCACGACTTCCGATGCAACTCGCTGCCACGCTGCATGGAATCAAAGTGTATAAACGTTATCAAATGCAACTCACTGCCAAGATGTGCTGCTGACGTCCATAGAACACCATCAGTGTCACATTATCGATCGAATTCACAACCGAACACTTTGGCTCGTGGCGACTCACGTGCCTCACTTCCGCGTGCAAACAAACCAAAACACAATGGTGCTAATAATAAATTGATTAAATCGGCATCAGCCGCTTCGTTGAATTCACGTCGACGACGACACAAAACTGTCCACTTTGGAGAGAACCTCCTTCGCGAGGTATGCCAAAATCGAAAACTAATCAAAAAGGATACTCCGTCCGGTTCGGCACCAATGCAACCGAATATCCAAATGCTATATAATTTCGTCGAAGGTGTCCTTAGTGCATGGGTGGATGATGAGGACGACAACGTCAAGTCCGGTGCTGAATCGGAACCAGAGCAGGGTGTCATTATAAAAGCCTTCCATCGGTGCAATCGTGCCAGAATGCAGACCATCCATCGGATTGTTACCGAAGCTGCTCAGCTCCGCGGAACACTCAAGCTAGGCAATTCCCGATATAGACACAGGCATTGGCGCGGTACTGCCAAGGAATGCAACGAACGATTCCTTCGCAAGGTATACATATAAGACGATTGTTCAGTTTCAAATTAGACTAATTTTTTCATGCTTTATTTTCTTATCTCATGTTGGGTATCATATAAAAAAAATTCACACTAATACCATTGATATCGTAGAAAGAATATCTCGTGTCTAGATGAGTGATCCCTAACTGCGAACAATTCAAATAGAAATCCAATATTTACTATTCGAAAAGAATCCCAATAATACTTCGCAATTGCTCTTGATTATCCCTTATTATACGAGTCTGTTGGATAGGGAATCTCGTACGAGTAAATTAATGAAAACCAACCGTGTCTAATAGCCACCCATCATCCTATAGTCGATTTATATGGAAAAAATCATTGGATTAGCCAATTGGCCAAAGTAGAGCTAACAAAACTCTAGTGTACCCTAGCACAGGTCCTTTTCGTATAGAACGAGCAAGTGGGAGACTGAAAAAATCTATTCACTAAGTTTCAAACAGAACTGATAATAGGAAAAAGGAAAAAGGAAAATAAGAAAAGTTTAAGGATGAAAAAAAAAACGAAAGCGAAAAGAATAAGAATGCGTGAAATTGTCTTCGAGAAAAGAAAACACTCTTTAATCTGTTGAAAAGTGAAAACTCGATTGGAGCAAATTCACTTGAAATTGTCGCCTGAATTATAAATGAGATCCTTTCAATTGTTGTGAACCTTGTAGGTTCTACTAAAAGCAATATTTTCCTCCTCTCGTGTATATTTTTTTTTTTTATTAAGCACTTGTACTGTATTCTAGGGAAGATTGATAGATTTTTGCAGATTTGTCCGCAAATTATTCGGACTTAGACACACGCAACACCATCTATTTCGTTTGAGTACTCAAGTGTATGGTGTATGATGCTGAGTTATCTTCTCTTTTACCTACTCTTATATATTATTCAGTTTCATATATAGTGTGTTTATCAAGAGCAATGAAAATCGTTTTTCATTTTACTAAACACAACAATAACAAAACAAAAATCTATACGAGCATTAATATCACTTCAAAAGACGCAGAGCAATACAAGAAGATTCCGGAAAAAATTCAATATCGAAACAAAACAATGAATTCACGACAATGAATTCAATATTTCGCTTTGAAAAAATATCCTTGTTGTGATGTCTACTATTCTTAAAATAACCAAGGTACGAATATATTTACTCTTCTACGTGTTTGTATTCGGCACAGAAACAAATGAATCGAAATCGGCAATTTTTGCGGTTAGATAAAGCACATAAATCGGATTCGAATAAAAGAATGAATGAATCGAATCCTTAAAGCTGTAACGGCGGACAACAACAGAATTGGCCAAATTTAGCAGAAACAATCCCACATCCGAATTGTAGGCAGTTGCCCAAACTATTACAAACTGGTAGTGGTAGGCAGTTATGGTCTCCCGTTGGCGTAGATAAGTTTTTCGAGTTGTATACTCCCAATAGATATTGATTTAAAGTTCAGTTTTTTTTTTCTCTGTACAAATCCAGATTTGGTCCATTTATTATTATTTTAGTCTTTTCTTGATCAAATCAAATCAGGGCCAGCTCCTCTACAGTTTAGAATGGATGCTCCCCATTTTCCTCTACACTGAAGTACGATTAACGTTAAAATCCTTTGAATTGGCATGAAATTTCTTAAATGAAATTCGCATGCAAATCTATACCCTCCGTTCCAATTAAGATATTGAAGGAAAAATCTAATCAATTAAGATAATCCAATTACCTAAACTCTATTTACGAATATAATAAAACAAAATTCCATAAAAGAATTGTAAAATTTTCTCTCCTTCAATTTCAATTATTTACAGAAAATTAGTATTTTTAAAGCAATCATACACTAACAAATATACTTACAATGGGATGGTATCCTTTTTTTAGGGATGAATGGTAGAGTAGGAATTGTTTCCTTAATAATTATTGCATAGAAAAATTGATGTAAGTTTATAATTTTTTGATTGTGAAAATTTACACAATACTTTTTTTTTATGTTTGTTGAATTTGATCATCTTTAGTTTTGTAAAAAGTATTTTTACCCCTTTTAACATAAAAAGGGTTAAAAATAATTTTTTTTTATTATCAAAAAATATTTGCATGCTCAAAAAAATTTATAGAATATGTGCTGAGGCAGAAATGTAATCGGCGGATTACGTTGTTTCATACTTTTCAAGTGTTTTGTTATGGAAGAATTCTTTGGTTGTTGAAAATAATGGGAAGGTATGAAAATTTGGATAAAATTAAAATTTTCATGAACGTGAAACTCCGCAGGAGTATGACCAATGACGACCATACTCACAGATCACATATTTCAGCTAGGCATGCTTGCGGGGAGGTACGGAATTTTTTTGCTGAGATGTGCAGAAAAAAAATCATACCCGAAGATATTGGGGATAATGAAGAAGGTGTTAAATTCTCCATGTAAGGGAAAGAAAAAGTAAAAAAAGAATGATGAAAACTTGAAAAAAAATACAAATAAAACAAAAAAGATATTGTCCAGGCAAAAAAAGGAAAGCACTAGGATTAGAGAGGGAAGGTAGAAAAATTTCGGAAGGAAAAAATTATTAATAAAAAATTTTTTTAAAAGAAATAAAAAAAAATTTAAGCACGAAAACTTGGTGGGAGAGATCTAACGAGTCCGTCTATCCCTGGTCTATGCCCAAAAATCGCCTTATGGCACTCCGAGGCCAACAAATTTGAAATGTCCCTTTTGTGAATGACGATCTCTCTTACCTAATCCTAAGATCGAGGCACAAATATAATACCGGATAGCTGTCGGGAGGGGGGAATTTTGAATAAAACATTTAATAATCTTGAATAATTATTTGAAAGCTAACTAACCAAAAAAAATTTTTTTTTTTATATATCATCAACACCAATTTAATTTGCCACAAAAAAAAAATAAACACAATTAATAGAATTTGATCTTATTTATCGGTCAGATTGAATTCGAATAATGCCTACACAACAGCTTAATGAGAATTTTCTTTTACTGTTCAGGGTGTAACCGATTCTTCTGAATGACCAGGATGCTGTCTATTACATCATTTTTATGCACGTGGCACACTGGTACCACTGGTTTCGCCAGTCCTTCGACTAAACGTCATCGAATTATGAAATTTTCTATGAAAATCCCATGCATGAACTTGCTGATTTGTGCGCCACCTCTTTGGTAATGACTACCAAAGAGGTGGCGCACAAATCAAAAAAAAATGTCACACAGACTTGGATCACGTGAATAGGGGCCGCGAAACCACAGAAATGCTTTTTTTCAACAAAAGTACCTTAATGGAGATGGCCGTGTAATAAACTTTATTTCTGAAATCTTAAAGGATTCACTTAATTTTCTACTAATCAGCTTCAACTTTAGTCTACGTTTTTTCTGAACCTTTTAAGGACTTTCTTATAAAAAACTTTCGATGTTAAAAAAAACCACCGAAAAACTACTACGTTTGATAACAAATCTTCCCCATAGAATCCTTGCAGCTTACTGCGAGCGAAACTCGCGGATTCACCAAATTTCATACAGAATTTAAACGTTGCTCCAAATTTCTCTGTTCCATTTTTTATAACGCACAAAAAAACATCTTGTACTGCATGGTTAGCAGTCTTAATACTTTTCTGCTAATAATATCACTTTTTGCTACCCTATCTCATAGATGTTAGGATATTAACCAAAACGTAATGTGTACCATTAATTTAGGTGAGTTTTATCGTTTTAGGTAATTTGTTTGTTAAAATTTACTACGAACACACTGTCTTTATCATACTCGTATTTAAGGGAAGTCAATTAGTTACCATACTGCATTTAATATTTGTGGATACAATTTACTCAAATTAAAAGTATACTAATTACAACATATTACAATTAGGTAATCGGATTGTTAATTTTTATGGCAGCAAATTTTCGCTCCAAAGTGCCAAACCGTTTATTTTATAAGACCACCAATAAATATAAAATATTAAAGCGAACCCAACAGCAACACATACACATATACAGATCTCATTCCAAAAATATTAAATAAAATTTGCTTATGAGGTGTTTTTTTTACCGTGTTCAGACAGAAATAATGATTACAAGATTATGTTGGGAAAAATTCTTCTAGTGTGATTATCTCAGATTAATCATGACTGTAATAAGGATTATATGTTGTTGTTACTTTTTTTGTTGTATCAGTTAATGCGTCGCTAAGAGCTTTTTGGCAAAATCGAAATAAGTTTAAAGATCACGATATTTTGTATTGCATAAATAAATATGATAGTAATAGTCTCTAAAAGAGTTTTATTCTTTAGGATTAAGCACAACTGGAATTGAAGTTCTTTTCGGAAAAAATTGAACTGTAAAATAATTTATATACAAATTTTTTTTGTATTTAGTTCTGCAATATTTTAATTAATATTATAAGAAAATATCAAATATTTCTAAATATTTACTCAATTCTGGAGGGGATTAAAATAAAAAAAAAATACTATACTCTGCTGTATTTTTTCCAACTTGATAAAATGTAATTCAAAATTTACTGTCAAAAAACCACTCTTAATGAAAAGTTTTTATAACAGATATGAATTATTCTGAAACGTGCAAAAAATTCCATTTTAGATAAAAAAAAATCCATAAAAGGTACTCATAATAAAAATATGTTAATAATTTTTTTTTAATATTAAAACCGTACACATATACATATATATTTATGTCGTGGACTGTAATTTTTTAACTTTCACTCTAAGGATTTTAAGAGCTAAGGAAATGCATTTAAATAAATGAGAAATATCCTACCAACTCTTGTTATATTCTTTGATCGCCATTAGACAAATGAAAATTCACTAAAGTTAACAAAAAAGTATGTCGCGTAGTGATTTCCATTATTTTCATACCTGTTTGAAATTACTATTCATAATTAAGAAAGTAAAAAAATTTACAAAAATTATTAATATTAATATTTTTAATAATATTTTAATATCTTTTCTGGTATATTAAGTTTTTCCAATGTAACTATTTTAATCTTATTATCCTGTCAAATCCTAACTCATAAGAGTACGTTAGGTTGGTATAATTTATTTTGTCAACTCCTTTAAATCATAAAAAAATGTCAAAAATTAAATTAATGCAGGATTGTTTATAGACAATATTTTTTGTAAATAGGGCTTTTGGAGCAGGTGCTAGAAGCTACCTTAAACTGGATGTGAGCGAAATAATTATGAATTTTATACAATAGTTTGAAGAGTATATTTCGGTTATTTTACAGTTATTAAATAAAAAAAAAACTAATCTTAACAAAATTTATTTAGCCCTAATTTAGTATTATATGTAATACATAATATATTAATTTAATTGTAAAAGCTTTGCTTTGCGCAAAAGTTTCATCAGCGAAAAAGCCCTTTGTTTTCCTAAAAAATGGCATAAATGAGGCTGTAAAATTTCATAAGTGACTGTAGCAAAGCCATTGTATCCGCAAAAAGTGACTGTCTGGTGTAAATTTTTGTCGAAAAGTGTCATTGCTTCATATTTCTTTGAAAATGAACAAAACCAATTTTTTTTATCTAAACTTAAAAATTTTAATATGGACTAATAGTGGTTTTAACAAAACATTGCTCAAAATTACAAAATATCAATGCAGACAATCCTCAAACTTTAAAGCATTGAAATCCATCAAATAGTGGCCGAATTTCAGTCCAAAATGCTAGAAAAGTCATAAAAATTACCTAAAAATAATTAAGTCCTACAAAAAAAAGAAGTCTTTTGATTGTAATTTACCAGGTGTATAAGCTTAAATCCGCTGTTTTTACGTCAAAAAAAGACATGCTTTTTCATAAAAAGCAAAAAAAAATTTATTCAAAGTACTTGCCCTCATTAGCTACACATTTTTCCCATTTCTCGGGCAATTTATGGATACCATGCCAAAAAAATTCCTTCTCTTTCTAGGCAAACCACTTTTCTAGCCATTTTCGGACGTCTTCGTAAGAATTGTAGTACTGCTCAGTGAGCGCGTGTTCCATTGACGAAAACCGGTGGTAGTCGGAAGGAGCCAGGTCTGGTGAATAGTAGTTTCGGACCATTTTTGACGTGTGCGATGGTGCGTTGTCGTGGAGGAAAATCAGCTTGTCATGTCTTTGTTGATAATCCGTCCTTTTTTCACGTAGAGCACGGTTTCAATTTGATCAGTTGTTGGTGGTAGCGGTGGGCATTGACAGTTTCACCAGGTTTCAACATCTAATACTAAACGATACCCTGATGATCCCACCAAACGCACAGCATCGTCTTCTGTCCGAAGCGATTTGGTCTTGGGAAGATGTTAATAGTTGGCCGGGAGCAACCCACGATTTCTTGCATTTAGGATTCTCGAAATATATCCACTTTTCATCGTCTGTCATAATCCAATGCAGGAACAACTTTGTTTTTTGTCTGGCGAGCAAGATTTCGCATGTGTTTTGGCGTCGCTCCATTTGCCTATCGTTCATTTTCTGATATTTTCAATCCTTCCCATGGCACGCAGACGCATGGAAATAGCCAATTGAGTAACACGCAATTGTTCCGTGAGCAATTTATTGCGATTGGGTATCGTCTTCGTCTAAAAGAGCCTGCAATTGATGGTCCCCAACCTTCCAAGGCAGATTTTCACTCTTCTTATCCCACAAGTCAAAATTGCAGACTTTGAACCGAGGAAACCAATCTCGGCACATAGTTTCCGATGAAGCACTGTCACCATAAGCCTCCATAAACATTCGATGCGATTTGGCAGACGATTTCTTCAAATTCAAGCAGAAAAGCAGAGCTTCCCGCATATGTTCTTCTTCTGGCACAAAACTAGACATGATTACCAAAGGAAAAATGTATGTTGTTGTACGAAATTACTGATAATATGCATTGATTAATGTTGACAGATGTCAAACTCATAAAAAAAAATATGGCGTACCCGTGGTAGCTTAATACGCTCACTCACGCCATCTATGACCAAACAGCGAACTTAAGCTTATACACCTGGTAAATAATTTTATATTTTTTTTTATTGGAAAATATTATGTAATATAATTAAAAGAAAACTTAAGTAAAATCTGAATTTTCGCTCTACTTTTACAATAACAAAATAGGTTTTATTGTATTTTTTTACAATATATAAGAGTATTTTAGAATCTAACCACTTCTTCTATTTTTCATAGTAACAATACACGTATAAGAGTATATGTTATATATTTTTTTTCATTTAAATTGCCATATAATATTAAATAAATATTTTATATTTTAAAGAATTTATTAATTTTAAGTGCGAAAGAAAATTTATTCTTTTTTAAATAATTTAAATCCAATTTTTTTTGAAAATTTTTCTGTTTTCTTTTTTCAATTGAAAAAAAACACCCAACAATGTGTAGTGCGTGCAAAATAATTGAAAAAACTGAATCAGTTGAGATTTTGTGAGCCATTAAGACTAGATTTAATTTAATTTTGAAAAGCACAATTGACCCAAATACGGAACGATAAGAAACGACATGAAAGCTTTCTGAAAGAATATAAAAAGAGCAGAATTTTCATATCACGCCCGCAAGCTATCAGACTCCGATCGGTTGAGTCTAGCATCCTTTTTTTTTACATGATTCTAATTTAGGACTAAACAATTAAAATAAAAGCACCAGCATTATCCTGTTTACCCGAATTATGTTAAATTACTGGAAATATTCAAATACTACGATTTGATGGCATTTCTCACTGAGGTCTGATAATATCGTGAAGAATTATTTTATTTTCTATTCAATCCTATTAGAATAAAATATTTAAAAAAACAGGATAATTACTGTTACATTCGTTGTGGTATTTCTGCATATACAATTCTGGAAAACTTAACTTTAAATGGAATATTTTTGCTTAAAATTTTTTTTATTTTTAAATAATTTAAATGAAACCATAACCTCATATTTAACTTATATAATGAGCAACTAGAAGTTCTGTGGAATAAGATCGCAATAAATTAAATTTCTGACCCCAAAATTTCACATCAACCCCCCCTCCCCCATGAAGAATATGCTTATCCTATTTACTGTCATACTTCAACCTTAAAGTTTCTCAGAGTACCTTTTTCGAAATACCTCATTACTCATTAAAGTAGATTTTTTTCATTATTAAAATTTCTAAAAAAATTTAATGGAATATAATGAAAATATTTTTCTATTCATTATGAAGGGTTATCCAAGTTGTGCTTAAAAATCTAAAGTTTAATAAAAAATCCTAAAATTGGAATCTTGATGTAACTTTTATTTATTATATTATTCATGAGAGATAATTTTTTAAAGATTTACAAAAGTCTCAAGGCGTCAAATTGCACAATCTTGCGGATCAATTAAATTATGAAATCCTAAAATTACGAGTCCTATATAAATCCAAAATTTATCATGTTATGTGATTTGTTGCATCATCTTGTTCAAATCATAATGGGTAATTTTTAAAGTATTTCCTTTCCAAATTTCCAACAAACAAAAATACAGAAAAATTGCAAAAGTATATAAAATTTTTATTTGAATCGATAAATAAATTCTTACCATTTACTACTTTAAAGGTTATGTAAATGTTGGCCAAGACTATGTTTTAAGTGATCCATGCGAAAAGTCCAATTTTGAACCAGTTTTTCTAGCATTTTTACTGGTATCCCGCTAATAACACGTGTAATGTCGTTTTTCAAGGCCGCAAGTGATACTGGTTTATTGTCATAGACGAGTGATTTTACGTCGTACTACAAAAAATAGTCAAATGGAGGCGTCAAATCGCACGATCTAGGAGGCCAACTCACCAGTTCGAAACGTGATATTAATTTGCTCACCGAACTCATATCTTCATATGTCCATTGTTCCACGTGCTGTGTGGCATGTAGCGCCGTCATGTTAAAACCACATACCGAGCAAATGTAGTTCTCGCATTTTGGGCAAAAAAAAGTTCAAATTCATCGAGCGATAGCAGGCCGCCATTGTCGTTTTTAAAGGAATACGGATCGATGATTCCATCGTGCTTTTTTTGCATGAAATCACATATCCATTCAACCAGAAATGAGCTTCGTCGTTCAACGAAATTTTTTGCTAAAAAACAGGATTTTCTCTAGTTTTTCTAAGGTCCGGTCCACTCACCAAAAATTCGCCGCTATGGCAGACTTTTTTTTTTTGGTTTTGAGCCGGTTATATGCTTTCAAACCAAGATCCTTACGTAAAATTCTCGATATACTCGAGTTACATAATACCAATTGCCGTGAACGACGACGGATAGACAAATCGTGGTCTTCACAACACTGGACGCTGGAGCAGCAATATTTTCATCTGTACGCACTCTACGCACACGGGTTGGTGGTTTGATGTCCAATAGCGTAAAATTGCTGTAAAATTTTGTCACTATGGTTTGAATTGGTTGCTCAGTGACCATATAATGGTGAATTGCTTGCTCAGTGACCACCATATATATATGGTGATCATATAATAGTCGAAGTGCTCAAAAGACATTTTTCACAGAGCATGAATTTTGATAATAAAATTCAATAATTTGTAAGCGTTGCTCGAGTTTAAGTCTTTCCACGATAAAATGGCAATGTTAACTGAGCACTTTTGACTTTGACATATATCACGTGTTATGAGTGATATGTCAAAAATTAAAAAACTAAATAGCAATAACCCAATATATGCTCCATATTAGTATTTTTAAGTTCAGGTTACAAAAATCGATAACAATACGGTTAATTGCCGTTAACTGTCTTTCTTTTATCATTTTCAAAGAAATAAATGACAAACTTTAGACCAAAATGCACTTTAGAGAGTCACATTTTATTGACATACTACCTTACATATTATATTAAAATTTGGCTTATTGACATATTAACCGAGTCTCATCGCTGAAGAAAATGTTCGTGTTTTTTTTTACATTTGTAGAAAGGTTTTATTATTTGATCACCTCTTATTTTATGTTAATAAATGGCAAATTTAAAGCTAAATAAATATAATTTTTATTGAAATTTTTATATAAAAACTGTCAAAGTAACGAGATAATATTTTCTAATCTATAAAATGGATAATATTCTATGTAATATGAAATAATTATAAATGGTAATAAAAACTTTAATTATTTATATTGAAATTTCTGTAATAATATTTAATACTTTTTCGTACCAAATAGGACCAGTACAAAGAAATAATTACAAATGTAATCTTTAATGTTCCGTTTCGTATCGTGTTTTACAAATTTCTCTTTAAATTTTTGCAGAAATTTTTCCTACAAAATTTAGTAATTTTTATAAATAAGGACATAAATCCACTAAGATGCTAATATTTAAATAGGGGGTATTTAATGTAGCATGTTGAAAATTAGTAAAATTTTTATATCTTATTGTGCGCATAGAGTTAGTGCTAGAGTCTGATATGAAATTATGGTAAAATCAGTCACAGCTTGGAGACTACAGCTATGAAGGCACGTTACGATATGTCGTCACTAGCCTAAAAGGGCACTGGTATAAGTGAAGGATGCTACGAGTGACAGTTTGAACAAATGTTTCCACACAATAAGTCAAAAGGATAGAATGTAAATCAAGATTGCCCCACCTGAATTCGTTATTATTACAATTTATACAGAATTTTAAATTCTAATAGGACAAGACAGGAAACAGAAATCCTATAGAAAAATCCAAACGCCTGATATTATCGTGTATGTACATACATGAATATATGCATACCTAAATAAGTATGATGAAAATCTATGAAGGAAACAAGTTCAAATTTCTTCCTGTTCCTACTAATACTGATGTTCGCTTTCATGTATATTTATCACGAAATAGCATAATTTAGTACAAATTCAAATTTTGAAGTTCATATGTTTTTAGTACAACAGCAAAATTGGTTTTTTTTTCCTTTCCCATCAATTGTTAATGGGACTTTTATATTATCCTTTTTATGTTAGAAAAAAAAATACTTTCTCATTAAGGACTTTTATGTTATTCTTTCTCAAATTATAAATAAAAATTAAGATTTCTGGTTCAGTTGTTAAAAATAAAGGGCTTATTCAATTTGTGCTTCGGAAAATATAGATTTTTAATAAAAATGTTTAAATAATTTTATATTTGATTAAATTTTTCATTATAAATAATTATTAAAAAACTTCTTGTTAGGACTTAAACCTGAAGCGATAATTTTTTAATGAATATTTCTTACATTTCAAACTGTAACAAAATTTAAACATTGGCTTGGGTTGTTCGGAAAGTAATTTCGTTTTTTCTAGTATTAAAATGAAAGACAATTTTCTTATAGTGAATTACGAGGGTCAGTCAACCAGTACTTAGCCTACAAAAGAAAAACGAAAATTTTGGAAAGGTGGCAATTTATTTTTCCACATAATCTTCATCAAGCTTGATACACTTGGCCCAGCGATGCTCTAACTTTTTTAACCCGTCCAAAAAATACATTTTCTCAAGGGAAGCAAAATAGGCCTCCGTGGCGACGATGACCTCCTCATTCGACCCAAATCTATTCCAGGCGAGTGATTTTTTCAGGTTTGGAAACAAAAAGTAGTCACGGGGGGTCAAATCTGGAGAGTACGGTGGATGGGGCAGCAATTCGTAGCGCAATTCGACCAATTTGGCCATGGCGACGGCGGAGGTGTGAGCCGGCGCGTTGTCGTGGTGGAAAAGCACTTTTTTCTTCGCAAAGCGGGGCCGCTTTTTCTTCAATTCGACGTCAAATCGGCCCAATAAGTCAGCATAGTAGCGCCCCGTGATTGTTTTACCCTTCTCGAGGTAATCGATGTGGATCACACCTTGTGAATCCCAGAAAACGGTGGCCATCACCTTTCCGGCCGATCGAAAAGTCTTCGCCTTCTTCGGAGCACGTTCGCCGGGTGAAGTCCACTGTTTCGACTGTTCCTTGGTCTCTGGTGTGTACCAGTGAATTCATTTTTCGTCGACGGTCACGATTTGACGCAACAACTCCGCAGGATTGCGCTGAAACAGCACCAAACACGTCGCCGATGTGGTCTCACGGTCGCGCTTGTTTTCCGGTGTGAGCAAACGCGGCACCCATCGCGCCGACAGCTTTCTCATGCCCAGTACTTCGTGTAGAATATGATGCACCATTCCTACTGCGATGACCACAGTCTCAGCTATCTCGTGAACCTTCAATTGACGGTCTGCCAATACGAGATCGTGAACTTTTTTAACGTTTTCCTCCGTAGCAGCCGTTTTCGGGGCACCTGGGCGTGGCTCATCAAAAACCGACGTGCGGCCACGAACAAACTCGTTGAACCAATTCTTGACGGTCGCCATCGAAGGAGAAGAGTCATCATACACAGCATCCAAGCGATCTTTGATCTCGCTGCGCGTTTTCCCTTCCAGAAAAAAGAATCTAATCACCGAACGATATTGTTCTTTTTCCATTTTTGTGCAACCGACCGACACGCTCGCTTTCAAAGGCTCTCAAAACAAAACTAATGAAGGCAATTGACTGAAACTTTAACAGTAAGTTACTAAAAAAATGTACTGCACGATGGTAAATTTCTTTTGTAACAGCAGTTCCATCGGGCGGTGAGGCTAAGTACTTGTTGAATGACTTATTCTGGCCTTTTTTCTTTAAGTGGATCATTCAATTTATCCAACTGATGACAGTACACATCAGAATTGATCATTCTGTTGCTCGATTGAAGCTCAAAATAAACGATTCCTATGAAATCCCACCAAACAGATAGCATAACATTTTTTTTAAATGAATATTAGCTTTCGAAGTGCTTTGAGCCGGTTCATCTTTTCTACTCCAGGATCTTTTGTGCTTAAAATTGTTTTAGAAAACCTATTTCCCGTCCGTAGTGATTTAAAACTTCAAAAATGGATCATTTTCTTAGCGTTTCAGAAGCAAATCACAAACGTCAATGCGACGGCAGAAATTTTTTGCCGTAAGAGGATGATGAACCCATATGTCGAGCTTTGAGATTAAACCTAACCGTTTCAAATGATCATGAACGGTTAAATTCGATAAATTTAATCTCTCAGCGATCTTTATTGTGTCTTCATCAGCCTCAACTGGCCTTCCAGAACATGGTGCATTTTCGAGATCAAAATTGCCGGGTCAAAATCTTGCAAACTAGTTTTGGAACTGGCGCTCACTTAACACATCTTCTCCATACACATTAGATAATTTTTTTCTTGCTTGAACAGCATTTTTATCTTTTCTATAGTGAAAACGTAAAATATGCCGAAAATGCTGTTTTTCACATTCTATATATAGAAAGGTATCAACCAAAAACTACTATGCAGAATCAATCGAATTTCATCACAAGCAAGCCATGCTATATCAGCTGTCAAAATACATATGATTATGCGGCTTAAATATGAAGTTGGTTGAGAAAAAAAACAATTAAGTCCTCTGTTGGGAAAAAACGAAATTACTTTCTGAACAACCCAATATAATATCACAATAGTTTGATAAGAAACGGTTAGACGGCATTAAATCGGACGATTTCAAAAGTCAATAAAACAAACATTTTTATTTTCTGCGTTCAGATAAAAAAAAGTTGGTAATAGCGCTCAGAATCGACGTTAACCGTTTTTCCTTAGATTTTTTAAATCTTTCGAATATGGCAATCTCATATACTTATTAAGAAAATTATAGTATGCTTTGAAAGTGCGAAACGCGGCTATTGCAGATGAAGAATATTTTTTTCTTCTTCAATTTAGCATGTTATTCGGTAATTAGTTTATAAATAATATAAAAGGGAAAATTTTATTGTAAACAAATATTACATTGAATAATTAATATATAGGGTGGTCCATCTAGCGGTTGCATTTTGAACCACTATTTATTTGAAGTACTTCAAGAGTGTTAAATGTCACCACGAATTGACAGATTATTAGTTGAAAGTCTGAATTTTACGAAATAGTAATCCATACGCTTGAAGAAAACTGGGAAATATTCAGAACTTACTTCCAAATTGGTGAGTCTTTAACCCAAACTGTGAGAAGTTTAAAAAAAATGAGCAAAGATCGAATGCCATCACGTCAACTTGTGGACAAATATTGCCGCCGTTGCTGAAAATGTCCGTGATCATCCATCAACATCAACTCGTCACCGTTCTCAGGAATTGAACATTTCTCGCACTTCTCTGTTGAGAATTTTGCACAAAGACCTCGGTATGAAAGCTTACAAAGTTCAATTAGTCCAACAGCTAAAGCCGCATGTCCATCCCATGCGTTTTCGGTTTGCGCAATGGGCTCAAGATCAATTGGGCGAAGATGAGCATTTTTACCAAAAAATCATCTTTTCGGATGAGGCCCATTTTCACCTCGGTGGGTATGTCAACAAACAAAATTATCGCATCTGGGGCTCAGAAAATCTATACGTCACCATGGAAAAGCCAATGCATCCACAACGAGTCACGGTTTGGTGTGGATTTTGGACCGTAACGACGGAGGAGCCGCCGTTACGGTCAATGGTGAGCGCTATCGTAGCATGCTCAACGAATTTTTGTTTCCAAAAGTTGAAGAGAATGGCATGGACGACATTTGGTTTCAACAAGACAGTGCCACTTGCCACGCAGCCAACGTAACAATCTAACTTTAGGACACTGCTTTCGAAAATCGAATAAATAGCCAAAATTCTAATGTCAATTGGCCGCCTCAGAGCTGTGATTTGAGCCCGTTAGATTATTTTCTGTTCGGAGCCGTTAAGAATAAATGTTACGCAAGCCAACCAGAGACAATTGAGGCCTTCAAAAACGAAATCAAAGTTGCCATTGAAGAGATACAGGCCCAGACAATCGAAAATTTACTGACAAATTGGGTGGAGGGAATGGGGTACTGTAAGGCTAGCCGTGGCAGTCATTTAAATGATGTTGTCTTTTATTCTTAATTTTCAAGATTCATTCTTTCTAATAAAACTAGAAAATTAAAAATATATACACTAGTTTTTTTTTATTTGCTTTTGAAAATGCAACTTTTATTACTGTTTACTGTTAAATAATTGGGCTATACTTTCCAAAATCCAAAATGAATATATTTTGGGGGCCATTATTAAAAAATATACTAATTCCCAAAAATTATATACGAATTAATCATATAAATCAGTTAATGTCAATTCATCAATAACAATTTTACTAATTATCTAAAAATCCATTAATAATTCTCTCATAACGCATCAAATTCTGAACTATTAGCCAAACTATTGTTATTCCACTAATATCCATCAGCTCCCATATTGGATTCATAACGAATCCCACCCTTCTTCTCTCAGTTAAGAGTATTAACGCATTATCACAATATTTCAACTTAATTTTATAGCAGCTTTTATGCTTCAATTATATTTTCGTATGTATGTATGTGTGTTTGTGACTTTTCGAACAAAAAGAATTCCAGTAAAATGAACTGAACTGAAAAGATTCTGCATGTTGTGTTCCTTATTCAGATAGCTAACTAAGTACTAAGTACTTGGTCAGCTCCTGCAGTGAAATTAAAAGCTTATATACATTGAGCTATTGTATTTGCTATCGGAATATTCAGAACAAACAATTACGTAATTAGGATAACTATTGAATAAATTATGTGTAATAATACCGAAAGCTTTTTGCTAATTAATCGTATTCAACTTTGTACGCTTGGCCAAGGAATGGTGGTATCGGTGTAGTTTTGTATATAACAAAGCACCAACCACAGTTCAATATCCTCTAGTTTAAATATAAATAGAAGGGATAGAACTCGTTCGAATGGTGCAGAAAACATGATCCTTGAAGTTCCAAATTTAGGGGCAAACAACCGAAATGCAAAAGTGAAAGGCAAAAATTTTCTTTTTATTTTCGTGGTAAAATACTATCTCGATTTTAGGTGTGAGTAAATCTTTTTTTTGTTGTTGTTGTCCTTTTTTGCTTCTTATATTCGTCTATGAAAATTTCTATGTCGTCTTGCAGAATGTTCAATTTAAATTTTGCATTTTGTTCAGCCAATGAAGCCTGATGGAGGCAATAGAGTAAAAAACGTAAATTAAATCAAATACGATGAATATCGGGGGACATGACCTTCTGTAAATGCAGACGTCTGGAAAATCTGCTGCAGACAAATTTGATTGGTCTGATGAAGATTTACTAACACCACCGATAATAATTTTTATTTACCTACCCCATATATTATTGACTAAAATACATTCAGCATTTCAATAGTAATAACAGGTACCAGTACAAT
Organism: Atherix ibis; assembly: GCA_958298945.1. Lineage (NCBI taxonomy): Eukaryota > Metazoa > Arthropoda > Insecta > Diptera > Athericidae > Atherix > Atherix ibis. Next base: position 118,750,707 of record OY282606.1, read on the forward strand.
ACCAAAACAAAATTAATATATACAGTTGAGAAGCTTTTGGAACAAGATTAATCAAACAATGGATCATAAAAAATTTATACAAAAGTTTTTAATCAAAAAAGGAAAAATTATTTTTGAAAATAAATTTATTAACATAACCAAAAAACGATGGATTTTCTTTTGTTAACAAGAGTAGTTTATTTAAATAAACATGAAAATATTGTGAAAAGAGGCGATAAAATTTTTAAATTTACTATAAATTTCTGTTATATAAAAGAAAAATATTTTCTGGCAAAAAATATACCATTTTATGGTAAGTGTAGGTAGGTACTTGTGAGTTATCCGAAGAATCTCCAAACTATAACAGTCCCTCTATCATGTTAAACAGTGCTGATAACGCTGCTCTTCATTATCCTTCATCCAAAACGTTCGCCTGTTAGTCTCAAAACTTTCAAATTAAAACTCATCACTCCAATGGGCCTGTTTCCACTTCTTACTCTTCGGGAATTTCTTCTTATTTTATTTACAAAGTGAAGGTTTTTTTTAGCGCTACTCGAACCGTTAGCGTTGCCTTACAGGATTTAACTGCATTTTCTTGTCGATCCTAGCCTTTTTTTTTGCTAATAATAGAGCTTGATTTAGCTTTTTTTTAAATTCTATAAAAAACTATTCTTCCATCTTGCAGAGAACATATTTTAGCTCTTCTATCCAGAGAAATTTCTGCCATTTTAGGTTTTTTTTTAATTTTATTGACTGTACTTTATTAAAAAATTAATTTTTATATTTTCACAAAAAAAATACAAAAAAAATGATTTGTTGAATAAACTGAATGCTACTCCTTATACAATTTAAATACAACAGTAATTTGATTTTTTTAAATAAAAATGAAAGACGATTTTCTTATAGTTAATTAATATTTTATCTGATCCAAGAGCGTGGAATCATGCTACTGCCAGAGTATCTTTCTGGCAGTAGCATGATTCCACGCTCATAAAATGTTTGTTCTTTGCTGGAAAAAAAATGATTCAAATGATAATTGACCTCCTCATTTGAATTTAACGTTTTACCATCTAAAAAATTTTGTAAAGACTGGAACAAATGATTATCGGAAGATGCTAGGTCTGGAGAGTATGGTGGGTGTGGCAGTATATCCCATGTTAGCTCTAAAAGCTTTTGCCGAGTGGTTAAACTTATATGTGGTTTCGCATTATCCTGTCGGAACACTATACCTTTCCTATTGACCAATTCTGACCTTTTTTCTTTTAGTGAATTATTCAATTTGTCCAACTGATGAGAGTACACTTCAGAATTGATTGTTGAATTGCTCGGTAGAAGCTCAAAATAAACGAGTCCTTTGAAATCCTATCAAACAGATAGCATAACATTTTTTTGATGAATATTGGCTTTCGAAGTGCTTAAAGCCGGTTCATCTTTTCTACTCTAGGATCTTTGCACTTAACATTATTATAGACAACCCATTTCTCATCTCCAGTGATGATACGCTTCAAAAATAGATAATTTTTTTGGCGTTTGAGAAGCAAATCACAAACGTCAAACAAATTTTTTTCCGTAAGAAGATGAGGAGTTTTGAGATTAAACTTAGCCGTTTCAAATGATCATAAACGGTTGAATTCGATAAATTTAATCTCTCAGTAATCTTATGAGTTATAATACACCGATTTGCATTGATTAATACCTTTATTATGTCTTCATCAGCTTCACCTTCATCACCTTCAAAACGAAATTACTTTCCGAACAACCCAATAGATAAACTTTTCAAAAATAGACTGAGTTCAAAATTTTCTTCCTCATACACGATATTATTTATCCGGTAGAATGAGTAGTTTATATACTAAAAAAAAAGTCTACACTAAAAGATATATTATCAAATTTTAGGTAGAATTGTAAGTTTAAGATAAAATTTTTTTAAATATACTATTCGAAAAAATCGTAAGTTTAATATTTTTATAATGATTAATTCTACTAGTTTTGACCTTAATTATTTTCTATATCAACTATATATTAAGTGGAAGTGATGCAATATTAAATTTTCTTAAGTAAACTGCATTAAACTATGAAAATTAATTTATTAAATTAATTTTCATAGTTTAATGCAGTTTACTTAAGAATATTTAATATTGACTCTGAAAAACTCCTACTACTAGAAAAATTAGAAGTTATTTAGAGTCTCTTCTGCTAATATGGAATTCAAATAATAGCAACACCCTTAAAAATAGGGAATAGTTTTTTACAACTACAAGAAAACTTTGATCCTTATTAAATAGTCATCCTTATTGAAAAATTAATAATAAAAAGTTATCGAATTTATGCTTGAAGGATAATTTACTCCGCCAAGATTCGAAAGCACGAGCCCTGGGAACTTTTCGTGTAATAAAAATAAAATTAAATGGATACCATGGCTTTCTAATAATTACCCGTGAATTTTCAGAGCCCCATATAAAATAATTTTGCTTATTGACGTATAGATCCAAGCAGAAAATTAGCAACTGTCAATTGATAGGGATGTCCTTTCTAAATTACAAAATAGTTAACTCTATTAGTTATTAATATTAATTTTAAATGATTTTTTTAAAAATACAATAAAATAATATCAACAACACCTTCTTAATTCTATATAAGCATTAACAAAAGGATAAAAATTATTGGTGTAATTTTTTTTTCTTTTAAAGATGTTATGAGCATTTCTTTATAATTTTAAATTATTGAAATACTCTAAAAGATATAAATTTTAATAGAATGTAAAAAAAATCTTACATATAAAATTGTAATATGAAAAATAAAATTTACCAAAATAAAATGTTAAAAATTTTTCAAAGTAATTTGTATAAATTTAAGACGATTTTATTGCACTGTAGGCTACGATAGGCTTTTCATTCTAAAAATGATTTCAACTAGAATTTCTTATCTTGTGGTTTGTAAATTATAGCTATTATACAAAAAGGAGTCATTAATTTGGTTTTATTTAATGATTTCTTTAGTTTTATCTCTTACAAAAGCATCCCTTTACATTGCCCCGGCTTCAGCCGGAATTGAAAACTTTCCCTTAACTCGAATTGGACAAAACTCCACCAACTTAAAGTTTTCCAATTGTAAATAAATAGGAAATTTTCTTAATTTAGTTAAGTTTTTATTGTTGTTTTATTTTATATATTTCTATTAATATGAAATTGTTCTACATTGTTTTTGGGGTTTTATTTAAAAGAGAAAATCATTTAATTTAAAACTGTACTCTTACTTTAAGATCTATTCTTTCTTCTTTTTACTTCAAGGTCTGAATTTGTTTTGTTATTGAAAAGAAACAACCAAACAAAAAGATAATAAAAATAATTTCCTTTTGTTGTGTTTCCCCTCCTTGCCACTTATGGACATAAGTCCCAACTGACTTGCTATAATATATGTAACTGGTGATAATTCTGTACAAAATTACTCCCCAATTGTCACCATTGTATACCGAAGGAAATCTTATAATTATAGCAGAGCGATGGTCTCTAATTCGGTTGCTGAATTGCTCTGAACTGTTCTTATCCAAAAGGACCTTTACTGTCGTTTTACAAGACCAATTTCCCAATGTTTACTTTCAGAGAATTATTAGAATCGTATGGAGCTGTCGTTTATAGGTTTTGCACTTCTCGATCTTGCTGCTCTTTCTACTTATGCCTATATAGTATGTATCCTCATCAATAATATTCACTGATTCTGCAAATTCGTGTCATATTGTGGCTTACAAAGGAATCAATTTCACACATTAGCACACACATGGTATGCTAGATAATTGAACAACCAAACTAAGAGTAGAATTAATAAGGAAAAAATGTTCCAATTAAATTTTATGAATTCTTTAATCAGCACTCCACTTTGACCTTTTCGGATTTATGAGTAGTCCTGTGTCCAAAATAAACCTTGTACTTCTTTATAGGATAACATCAATTCAACAAACGAACAGTATGAACCGTACTCAATTATGTGGTGAACGCATCTTACAAATTGGGTTGACTTTCTGAATATTTCGAATAGAAATTGCGTTTTTGATTTTGATTTGAATTAATTTACAACAATAAATGTGTTCGCTGTTGCTTGTATCATATATGGTAAATATTTTATATTAAATCAGATGACCATGTATATTTCATATAACCCTAAATTTTCCCCCATCTTGAACATGTGTTGCCTAGGCACTGGACAGAAGAATACTTATAGAAACTTCAAATTCATATGGCCGAAAGTACAAGTACTTTCGTAAAGATGAGAATCCGTTTGCTTTTATTCGAGTATTTTCATGAGATATGATATTAAGTGGTAGAAGGTAGATGAAAACAAGGATAATTTTATGGCACAAAAATAGATAGAAGCACATCAAATCAGTCAATTGGGGATACAGAAGGAGTTTTATAATTTATTTCGTTCATCATCCTTTATCGTACATTCGTCATACTTCGTTCTTTCAGTTCAATTCACCCAAATTGAATTTGTCTTCTTTATATTGGGACTCATTTAATTATTCATTCCAGATCATACCATTCATTCAGCTTCAAAACTAAGCTGAACGAATGACATTTCTTCATATATTCATGAAATTTTTTGGTTAAACATTTTCTCTGTTCTGAATCGGTAACGAATCCTTATTGATTCCTATCATATATTTTGTGGTAAATTTAAAAATCTTCCAATATACGAATATGTATTCATATAAATCCTATTGAATGAGAGACAAGAATAAATTAAATCGAATATGTACGAAGATTAAAAAAAAAAATTTTAAACGATTTTCAGAACTGCTTTCAATTACCCCATTCCATCTAAGGCAGATTGATACGTTTACAATACTTTTAAAGAGACCTCAGACCCCCTTAGTTAATGGTAGAATGAGTCGGTTTTTCTATTGGTCTAACCAAATTCTTATTGCTCTGATGATTTTGACTTCTTCAGTTAATTAAGATCATTACAAATTGCCAAATAATTCATGTGTAAGAAATTTTATTCAACATAATTACAGTTGAGAAGAAATTCCATTTATAATTATAAATAGAACAACTTCTTTAAGACTTTTTCGAAATCTTAACTCTTTTACCCAATTGACATTACTTGTTTAACATTATCAAGGTCAACATAATATTATAAGGATACGATTTCAAAGAAATTTTTGATACAATTGAAATTCTAATTTCGATGAAAATTAGTTTGAACTTGCCTTCGTGCACAAAAGATAACATCGTTTAAATGGCTGCCACGAGACGTTTTGTAGGACTCGATCGTTTTGAGATCATTTATGATAACTTTTTCGCACATTTCGGACTATAATTTGACAATTACTTGTTGACAACAACGTTTCCATAGATCTACAAAAAAAAAAAAACATCCAACGGTGTCAAATCGCACGATCTTGGACGCCAGTTAACATTACTAAATTTCGAAATTATTGGTACTGAAAAATGTTCGCACAAAAAAGCCTATATTTTTCATGTTGCGTGGCATGTGTGCCTTTAGACCAAAATACATTCGAGACAGTCTTTTTTTATAAATACAATGGCTTCTTCATAGTTAATTGTATATTTTAAGAGACTTTTATAGTATATCTTTGGCTATCGCCGTTTCCACCAAGCGAGAAATGAGCCTCATCGCTGAAGAAATTGTTTTTAGGGAAAGCGTAAAAGCACCATATTTTTAAAAAAAAAAGTTATCATATATGGTACGTATAGTTTGGTAATAACACGATTCTTCTATGGATATGTATGGAGAAAGTGAACACTAAAATTTCACTAACAACTTGAAGAATACGAGGGCCGTTCAATAAGTCCTTAGAAAAAGATGGAACATTTTTTTTTTATTTTTCAACATAATCTGCTTTTAGCTCAATACACTTTTCCAACCGTTTTTCCAAAATTTTTATCCCGTCCAAAAAATAGGATTTCCGAAGTTCTGCAAAATACTCATCCGTTTGAGCAATGACGTCCTCGTTGGAAGTGAACCGTCGTCCGCTAAGCCATTTCTTCAGATTGGGGAAAAGAAAATAGTCACTCGGGGCCAAATCTGGTGAATAAGCGGGATGCTGCAATAATTCCATTCTCAATTCCACAATTTTGGCCATGAAAACAGCGCAGGTGTGCACACGCGCATTGTCCTGATGCAAGAGGATTTTTAATTCTTCTTCAGATGGGGGCGTTTTTCTTTGATTTCCTCGCTCAACCGTTGCAATAACGACGCGTAATACGCTCCTGTTATTGTTTTTCCTTTTTCCAAGTAGTCGATAAAAATGATGCCCTGCGAATTCCAAAAGACCGTGGCCATTACCTTGCCGACCGATGGCACAGTTTTTGCCTTCTGCGGAGCCTGTTCACCCTTGAAAATCCACTGTGATGACTGTCTCTTCGTTTCTGGAGTGTAGTAGTGTATTCAGGTTTCGTCCACAGTGACATATCGACGAAGGAATTCGGCAGGATTGCGATGAAAGAGTGCCAACATAGCCTCAGAGTCCACTACACGATTGCGCTTATTCTCCTCTGAGAGCAAACGCGGCACCCATCTTGCCGAAATTTTTTTCACAGACAATTTTTCATGCAAAATTGAAGCGACTGTACCTTGTGATATGCCCGTGGCCTCAACTAATTCGCGCACTTTAATTCGCCGATGGTCCTGATATACTTTTGTCAAGTATTAATGATATTTTTCTAATACCAAATTCAAATTAAACATCTTTTAAGGAACCATATATTTTTGAGTGTTTTGATATTTCATTTTAAAGATGCCGCTTAAGTCTAAATGTTGACTCATTATCACCACCTCCGGCCCATACCCTGCACCTCCTATCACTCTTTGAGTCATGCAAAAACACTTGGCAATTGCTTAAGAAATTTCACATTCTTCCCAAGTTACTATTTTGCTTCTAAACGATGCCGCTTAAGCCAAAATTCGCTTTGTTACTCATTATTAGCTCCTCCAACGACACCTCCGGTCCAAAACAACACTCTATGAGGCATGTAAAGGTCACTCGAGAATTACCTCAAGATTTTCACATTTTTCCGAAGCGACTATTTTGCTTTTTACCGATGCCGCTTAAGTCAAAATTCGGTTTGTTACTCATTATCAATACCTCCAACGACACCTCCGAACCAAACAGTGCACCACACAGTTACTCTACGAGGCGTATGAAGTACCATATTTAAAAGAAAGGTTTCACATTTGATTGCGTAAAGCTTGGTAATAACATGATTAATTTTACATAATGGCAAATTTAATACCAAAATATACTATATTCTTTTTGAGATATTTATTAATTGAATTTCAAACAAAAAAAACTATATTATCCAAACTACAAATGGATAATCCGGTATATTTATTTGTATGAGTACTGAAGATTATTTATTTTTATTTCTGTATTAAATATATAAAATGTATTATTATTGTTTTTTGTTTTAAATTGAAATTTTCAGTAATCATTTTGATATATAAATTTCTATCAGCAAGGATTTAAGTTAATTCTATTTCAATTCATTTTAAATAGCAAATAATATAATTTTCTGTCATTGCTTCATTATTGTTAAGCTTAACTAACAAATTTTATTAAATAGTACAAAATCTTGCGCGATTTATGAGACTAAATCAACAGAACAGTAATCAATGCGTATTTCCATGTATAAGTCAACTCTGTTAGCTTCTATACCGATTTCAATTATCCAATTGTGGAGTGAGTTTAAAGGATGTGAAAACACCTTAGTAACGTAACAAAATAACTACCATACACTAAGGGAGTGTTAAAAGCTTTTGTTCTTAAAATTAATGACTTCATGGCAAAATCATCCGTCGATGGCAACGCCCTTATGATCAGGGATGGTTGATTCGCTGCATGGTCCATTATTCATCTCCGAATTGTCGAGATTAATCCAGTGACTTTTGGAATTTCAGATAATATTAAAAGCCATTTTACGAGTATTTCGACAAAATGACGATACTATCATCCAGACTATAATATACGAACGAGTAGCTAATATTAACACCGTTGCCCCAGAATCATAATAACACCCACTCTTTTTTGTCAAGCACTCTACCGAAATGAATTCTTACTGACATAACCAAAGTAACCAATTTCAGCATCATCTTACCGTTGCTATTATTATCCTCTTCATAAATTGTAGTTTTCATGCATAAATGCATTAAAATTATGTCAGTGTCTAAATGCCAATTAACTGCCATGGATTTATGCGTGTCAGCGTTATTGGTGACCTGTTAGCGAACATTTCAAAATCCGATCAAATGAGTCCAATTTGAACAAAAGAAGTTCAAATCCATTCCGAACTGTGTTCATTATTTTTGTCATTCGAATTGGTATTGGTTGGCATTTCACAGAGGCGCATACATTGAAAGATTTCCCCTTTTATTAAAAATAGTAAATTCGTATTACCATCTGCAAAATTTTACTAAAGTTTGGGTATATAGCATTGGCAAAATGGACACTAAAAGCTGATTATAAACGACTTTCGCCAAAAAGTCAGTACCAACTGAAAGCACTCGTAAAATTCAAATTTTATATCCAACTAGGGTATACGCAAATCTCTAGCCGCTACTATTTGCACAATAGATAAAAATGGCCCCAACAGCAGCCAGTGGAAAAATTTACAACAATAAAATAGAATAAATTCACTAATTCGTCGTGACTTAGGCACAGTAAAAATGCTAATAAAGCCAAAGTTTTTCTCGTTATGGACCAACTGATTTTATTGAGCTTAAAACAAAAACAAAAAAAAAAAAGAAACTAAATTCCACTCTAGCAAACAGACTGCTACTTTAGTGCAGCTTCATCCCACAATCATCCTTTCACCAATAGCTTCAATAGTATTGGTAAAATTTGTTACATTATAGCTGCTATGGTATAGAACTAAAATGGCATATGGGGTTTGTCTTTTCGCAATATTTACGGACGGATTATGTTTATGCGTAACTCATTATCGGCCTAACGAAAAAGCGTGGCCCCTTAGAGATTGCTTCCATGCGTGATATTGAGAGTGTGAGATGATGGTAAATTCGCAATAAAATTCTATGCTTTGGAATTGAATAATTCTCTAGATTGTGATAGATGAATATCCGAATATATGGTAAAGGAGAGCAAACCTGAAATGTGGCAACGAAATCCGATGAGTTTTCGTGACTGGTAGCAATCCGCAACATCATCATGCACAGTTTTATAGTAGTTGTTCACGATGGTACCCATCTTCCATTAATTTTCCTTCTCTTCACTAATAATAATAAAACAATAGAGAAAACTAAATTTATTTTGGAAGCTAATGATCCTCTTGCAAAAGTGGATACATCCGTCACCATCTGAATTCGTATTCACATTCCAAAGCACAAACAATACAGCGACAGTGCCACATCATTTCTCCGGAGATATTTAATTGAGCAACGTCAGCAATATGTTATTCTAGTCATAAATATTTCTATAGGCACTGGCCATATTATAATACAATGAATATTTCAATGGAACACCCCATCATCCCCCTACTCTTTAGCGTTTTACCAGTTTCGGCCAACGAATACAAAATACACAAGGGAGTAAATTGAAGATCACCGTGATAACAATAGAATTCCATAGGATTAAAAAGCCAGTGTAAGGACTTCATTAATATACTTAAACATATTAATGTCGATGGCCGTCAACCATTATAATTGATTCCATTCATTGTTCATACTCGACTATCCTTGATTTCCTTCTTTATTGATAATAGTTTGTGTATTTAGCATTCTAATAACGAGTTCATAGCAATTATGGTTCTGTCCTTAAGGCATGTCTAAGCATTCTTGTCTTCTGATACAATCCTGTGTCCAACGTCCATTGACCGCCTTAGACAATTACATTTCTTATCGTTACTGCCAAAATGAAAATTCCTTTTAGACCTATCCGACCATAATACTTGCCACTCCACTCATATTTCTTTCCATAATTTTTTCTATAATTTATTTTCGGAATTTCTATACATTTTTTTTTTCATTTTAATTTATGAACACTAAATATCCGAACGCTGGACGATCAGAATTTTGCTTCATAATCAGGAAATTCGCATTTGTAGTCGAGAACATCATATTATACAATTCTCCAATCTAATTAGTTCTATTCAACTTTGGCTAAAAGCTGACCTCTTTCGGACAAGTCTAATTAGAAAAGCAAATCTATACGAATCTCTGTTTTTATTGTGCTTTATGTCAGTATTAAGATATTCAGAAACAAGCAATCGTAGTAATTGTCTATTAGTAGTGAGTCTAGTTGCAGTTGGGGTTATTGTAGATTTACTTATAGTTACTATATGGGAAAAAATTAACCAGAAAAAAGAGAAAATACATGCTTTCCTCTATGCATATTCATAGAAAAAGTGTACACTAAAAGAATACCCACAAAAATTCCACTAACAACTTGAAGAATAGCATAGAAAATAATTTATCATTAGTCCTGAAATTCTTTTGTGTCAAGTATTAATGATATTTTTCTAATACCAAATTCAAATTAATTGTATTTATAAAGCATACGAATTTCGAAAAAAAGAAATATTTTTACTATGTGCTAGAAAGGAAGTTTTTAAAATTTCTATTTAGTAGAAATTTTCCTCTTCTAGGGTATTTTTCTAAAATCTAGAAAATTAAAAAATCTTTTAAGAAACCATATATTTTCGAGTGTTTTAATTTTTCATTTAAACGATGCCGCTTAAGTCAAAATGATTACTCATTATCACCACCTCTGGCCCAAACACAGCACCTCACATCACTCTTTCAGTCATGTAAAGATCACTCGGGAATTACCTCAGAATTTAAACATTCTCCCGAAGTAACTATTTTGGTTCTTAACGATGCCGCTTGAGTTAAAATTTGCTTTGTTACTCATTATCAATATCTCCAACGACACCTCCGGACCAAACAGTGCACCATACAATTACTCTATGAAGCGTATAAAGTCACTCGAGAATTGCCTCAGAATTTTCACGTCCTTCTGAAGCAACTATTTCGCTTTTTAACGATGCCGCTTAAGTCAAAAATCAGCTTGTTAAGCATTATCAACACATTCGGGTAAAACAGTCACACAGTCAGTCTATGAGGCGTGTACAGGTCAGTCATTAATTGCCTCAGAATTTTCACGTCCTTCTGAAGCAACTATTTCGCTTTTTAACGATGCCGCTTAAGTCAAAAATCACCTTGTTAAGCATTATCAACACCTTCGGGCCAAACAGTCACACAGTTAGTCTATGAGGCGTGTACAGGTCAGTCTTTAATTGCCTCAGAATTTTCACGTCCTTCTGAAGCAACTATTTCGCTTTTTAACGATGCCGCTTAAGTCAAAAATCACCTTGTTAAGCATTATCAACACATTCGGGCCAAACAGTCACACAGTCAGTCTATGAGGCGTGCACAGGTCAGTCTTTAATTGCCTCAGAATTTTCACGTCCTTCTGAAGCAACTATTTCGCTTTTTAACGATGCCGCTTAAGTCAAAAATCACCTTGTTAAGCATTATCAATACCTTCGGGCCAAACAGTCACACAGTCAGTCTATGAGGCGTGTACAGGTCAGTCATTAATTGCCTCAGAATTTTCACGTCCTTCTGAAGCAACTATTTCGCTTTTTAACGATGCCGCTTAAGTCAAAAATCACCTTGTTAAGCATTATCAACACATTCGGGCCAAACAGTCACACAGTCAGTCTATGAGGCGTGCACAGGTCAGTCTTTAATTGCCTCAGAATTTTCACGTCCTTCTGAAGCAACTATTTCGCTTTTTAACGATGCCGCTTAAGTCAAAAATCACCTTGTTAAGCATTATCAACACCTTCGGGCCAAACAGTCACACAGTCAGTCTATGAGGCGTGTACAGGTCAGTCTTTAATTGCAACTGGATTTTCACGTCCACAGAAGCAACTATTGTATTTTGTTAATTTTGAAAGCCGCTTAAGTCAAAATGCGCTTCGTCACTTATTATCAGTTTTCCGTTAAAAATCGTGATTTTTGTTATGGGGTTTTAAACAGGATTTCGACATCCATTAGTGAATGTTATCTCACAAATCTTCATGCAAAATACTTCTTATAACGTTTTCAGACATATTTAAGCCTTGTTCGCCACGCCTTATGGAGGCTTCTGAACTTTTAGCTATACTTTCATGCACCTCAGCAATATTCTTGGTTGAATATCTGGTTCTGAGTTGCGCAGGCTTTGGTTAATTGAAAATTATCTTCTCTTTATAACTGACAAATTCGCACCTAACAAAAATGGTATCAAATTAAAGTTGTAAAACTTTCTTTAAATGTTTGTTCAAAAAAAAAACAAAGCCAAATATTTTCAACAAGATTTATGTTATGTACACGTATGACTTCGAAAATTTTAAAATTTTTCAAAGAAAATTATTAAAAAAAATATCATCCAAAAATTACAACTAAAACAAAGTTGATCTTAAGTAAATAGTCTATTTGGAAAAGGAATTTCATTTAAATAAGAAATTATAACTTCAACAAAGTTTTATCAAATACATTTCGATAAAATCATGTTTTTTTATAAGTTTCTTAATTTAAATAGTAAAAAGTCATGAATGTTCTACAAAAACTTTCTCAATTCAAATGGTTAAAATATAGTTTTTTCGTTTTCTTATTTTTTTATTGAAAAAGGTTCCTTCAAAAGTAAAAAAAAAAAAAAATTATAAATTAGCAAAAAATAAAATTGCAGAAATAAAATTTTGTCACGCAAGAGTAAACTTTTTGGAATGTGCATTAATAGAAATTTCCCCAAATTCGACGTGACAAAAGCAAATTGACTTGAATATCTTTGCCCTATTAAAACATATTCTAACTCATCCCTATTTTTGGGAATCATCTTTGATTTGTTAGTTGTGGCACTAACGCGAATAAACGGAAGAATGAGATTATCCTTCCATTAGATAAATACAATAGAGGTGCTCGTAAATGGAAAACGGTCGCGTAATAGCTCAATCCCATCACTTCTAGAATGACCCAAAGCCCCAACATTGGAGATGAAATCATTGGAACGTGAAATACCATCCGTAAGGTCGCCTCATTACACAATCGCTTTACCTGCCTGGTTAGGCCACATCACTGCCAATCCCAAGCAGATGGGGTCGTGGTCATTAAATCCGAAGCCTTTTCAAGCAAATTTACCAGCTAATCGCATTTCAGAACTGAAATCCTGTCATTGTCCCACGAAATTGTCTGCAATTAGGGTACGCTTACTAATGCTCCATCATTTTCGGTATTTTTTTTTCTCGATAGTTTCAGCGGTCAAAAAATAACGTCAACTTGAACAAATTCCATCCGAAGGGTTAATCTAGATTTTTGTTCTAATAAAATTACTAAACATCATTTATAATCAATGGTGCTGTGATTTTTCTTAACCCTTTTTGCTAATATTATCATCACTTATTTTCCAATGTACCGTAATAGTCCGAATTAGTCTTAAACTCAATCTAATTTGTAATTTTAGATTAATTTAGTTCTTTGGCATTCAAACTACACATATTGTAGAATAACATTTTTCGACATGTATTTTTTTCCAAACTTCACAAAAAAAAAGGAATAATTGACCGAATTCCCAATTTCCCAATTTAATAAAATTACCGAACAATTAGGAAAGTAGTCAACAAAAATATACGAGAAGCTTCAACTTTGAGTGCATTTAATTGTCGATCGTGCTTTGTGAAAGAAAGTATACAAAATATACCGAGAGACTTATTGGAATTGTATTCGAAAAGTTTTCCAAGACATTCAACATTCAAGCACCTATAAAAACAAAGACAAAACTTTAGTTATTGGAAAAGTTCCATAGTTTTCTTTCGATAAATTTTTCTTTTCTTATATTGTTGCCAATTTGGATTGTACTTTGTTGCGGTTCCAAAGAAAGACAATAACTTCAGTTAAAGGGAAATTTTTACAACAGAATCGAAAATTTATTTTACCTAAAGAAATTTTGCAAATAAATATTAATGAAAAAGTTAATATTGTACAAGAGCTTTATAAATAATTCAAAAATAATAAAAAAAAAATTAAATTAATTTGCATTATTTTGTTTCTGAACTCAGCTCATATTATCTGTCCTGTCCGAAATATTTTTGTACTATTCAATTAGACAAATTGTTTTCTATTCTATTGTAATAAGTTATTCTTGTGTAAGATTGAACTAATCTGATTTGTTGTGTTAAGAGCAGAAATTTTCATATTTCTTCTCGAGTTAAAATATATTGAAAAAAATAAAATCACACAAAAGCATAGTACAATAAATGGAGTTTGATTGGTAAAGTATTTTAGATCTTATCAACAGTACTAAGGGATAAATAAAAAGGACATGGATTGCGATCAGGTAAAAATGAGGCTGGAGAGCCACAGGAATCGCTTTTTTCAACAAAGACTCGTTCATGGAGATGGCCGCATGATGGGGCCGTTGTCATGATAGATCGTCCGCAGTATCTAATCTGATGCTAAGAATTCTATTTTCTGATCATTATAAAAATTTCCTTATAAAAAATTTATTATTAAGTTTGTCTTGAAAGCATAGTCGATGGTTTGACCTCAGAGAAACCCTTACTTGATGTTTCACACTATCATCAAGCTGCCATGTTAAAGTTGTCCTTATACAAAATTCATCCTCCACTTCTTCTCAAATTCAAAATACCACCCTCACCAACTGCTTTACCCCCCCCCCCCCCTCAACGAGCATAAAAAACATATAGTACTCTCTATATAGAGAAAAATGCAAAGGACATGGACTGCGATCAGGTAAAAATGAGGCTGGAGAGCCACAGGAATCGCTTTTTTCAACAAAGACTCGTTCATGGAGATGGCCGCATGATGGGGCCGTTGTCATGATAGATCGTCCGAAGTGTCTAATCTGATGCTAAGAATTCTATTTTCTGATCATTATAAAAATTTCCTTATAAAAAATTTATTGTTAAGTTTATCTTGAAAGCATAGTCGATGGTATGACCTCAGAGGAACCCTTACTTGATGTTTCACACTATCATCAAGTTGCCATGTTAAAGTTGTCCTTATACAAAATTCATCCTTCATTTCTTCTCAAATTCAAAATACTACCCTCACGAACCTCTCCCCCCCCCCCTTCAACGAGCAAAAAAAACACTTATAGTACCAATTTTTATAATTTATATTTTTTTTTTATATCTAAACAAACCGAATTATTAATAAATCTTCTCGAATATAATAAGTTATAAGTATCCCAGCACCATCATATCTGACCAATATATTCTTGGTATGAATTTTATAGACTTTTAATGTTTGCAATAAAAACTATTTTATTTTATGGATATTATAAAATTGCCAGACAAGTGAATTAGAAAGTCTACATTATAAATGACATGAACTGGTAACGACTGTCTTACTATTTCCGACATCCTATAAGTGGTTGATTTCCGACACTTTAGTTATTGGATTCTTACAATCTATACGAAAATGCTAAATGGACAATGGTTAAAAGTAGATAATTAATTATTTTATAGCAACAAAGAAAATCGAACCAATCCTTCTGGCTGATTTATAGACCGACATCCTTTACAGTAAATTCGAAATTGCATAAAATTTCTTCTATGCTTTTCTGTAGTCTGAACATATTTCAGTAGTTAGTTAGTCCTGTCTTAAGAGTAAGAGTGCCATTATTATCTTTGGGCAATTTACTTTTCAAAAGATTTTTTACAATCCAATTTGATAATTTTCATACTTGTTACGAAATGAATTTTTTATTTGCATTGTATTTGAAAACAAAAACAAAAAATTTTAGTTTTCAAAATCGTAACATAGAAAATATCTGTTGAAAAGCAAAAATATCATGAAAATTGGTGTATTTCTTGTTGTTATAAAAAATTACATCAATAAATGTGATGAAAATTGTTATTTAAGTAAATTAACAAACACTTGTAGGAAAAGTGGTAAAGATAACGAAAGAGAGATGTGCGAAGAATTAAAAAATTCTAAAATCACATAACGAAGTGTAGATTTCCGATTTTCCATTAGAAAGCTTTCTATGTTTTGATAAGTTTCATGTCAAGGTTCTATATATACACCCACATGTTGGTACACACCTAAGGCTATGGCCATATTCATACTATAAATTCATAAAAATACAACTATGATAGAGGCAAAATTTTACTTGTAAAATAGATTGAATATACTATAAATCTTATATGACTAAAAAGAAAATCAAAACGCTTTAGGGTAGAGAGACACAGATACAAAAAAAGAAGAACTTTAAAAATATTCACACAAATAAACAAACAAAAATTACTTTATAAGTATGTCCCTGAACATCTGTGACTATAGATTTTTTTTTTATCCTATTTTTACCCTACTTTATTTTCGATTTGAGTAAATGAAAAAGTTTTTACAAAATTGAACAGGCAAACGCTTCCAGTAAAAGTAAGTTTGCATGGTCCTCAGTATATTAGAAAAGTGCCAGCATAAATTCATCTTAAAAATAGGTTTAAAAATATTTTATAATTTCAGTCCCAGAAAAAAATAAATAGAAAAAAAGAAGAAAAATTGAGAGAAACCACACCTAATTAAGTGATTACATAATCGTTACAAGTACATTTTGAAATTATTTCTACTTTAAATTAAATTCATTTATTTGTATTATTGAATACGTTTCAATATTAGTTACATTTTATATGAAATTAATTTTATTATATTGGTTATATTTTGTAATTTTGTATAAATTATTATGTCATTCAAATAGCCGCCACAAAAGACCTTGCTGGGGGGGGGTGATTTTTAATGATTTTTTTCACAAATTACGCATGTAATTTGATCATTACTTGACAGGTGTTGGTTTCAAAATGCCCTAAAGTTGAAAGATTGTCTTTTCTCTATAGCTTTACAAGAAAAAATTACATGGCGTCAAATCGCACGATCTTGGCAGGCAATTAACATTACTTAAGCTGCACATTCTGCGTCCTGAAAACATTTTGCGTAATTAAACTGAAATATGTTATGTTATGTACCCCTTTTTGGGGGTAATTTTTTAAGATTTTTTAACAAAAAAGACACATGTAATTTGATCATTACTTGACAGGTGTTGATTTCAAAATGCCCTAAAGTTTAAAGATTGTCTTTTCTCTATAGCTTTACAAAAAAAAAATTCCATGGCGTCAAATCGCACGATCTTGGCAGGCAATTAACATTACTTAAGCTGCAAATTCTGTGTCCTGAAAACTTTTTGCGTAATTAAACTGAATTATGTTATCTTATGTACCCCTTTTTGGAGGTGATTTTTAACGATTTTTTTACAAAAAAAACACATGTAATTTGATCATTATTTGACAGGTGTTAGTTTCAAAATGTCCTAAAGTTTAAAGATTGTTTAAAATGTCCTAAAGTTTAAAGATTGAAAAAACATAATTTTTTCCATAACTTTACAAAAAAAAATTCCATGGCGTCAAATCGCATGATCTTGGCAGCCGATTGACATTACAAAAGCTGTAAATCATGGGTCCTGAAAACTTTTTTTGTAATTAAGCTGAAATTTATTGTGTTATGTACCCCTTTCTGGGGATGATTTTTAACGACTTTTTCACAAATTGCATATGTAATTTGATCATTACTTGACAGGTGTTGATTTCAAAATACCCTAAAGTTGAAAGATTGTCTTTTCTCTATAGCTTTACAAAAAAAATTCCATGGCGTCAAATCGCACGATCTTGGCAGGCAATTAACATTACTTAAGCTGCAAATTCTGCGTCCTGAAAACTTTTTGCGTAATTAAACTGAAATATGTTATGTTATGTACCCCTTTTTGGGGGTGATTTTTTAAGATTTTTTAACAAAAAAGACACATGTAATTTGATCATTACTTGACAGGTATTGATTTCAAAATTCCCTAAAGTTTAAAGATTGTTTTTTTTTCTTATAGCTTTACAAAAAAAATTCCATAGCGTCAACTCGGACGATCTTGGCAGCCGATTGATATTACTAAATCTGCAAGTTATGCGTCCTGAAAACTTTTTGCGTAATTAAACTGAATTATGTTATCTTATGTACCCCTTTTTGGAGGTGATTTTCAACGATTTTTTTACAAAAAAAAACCACATGTAATTTGATCATTACTTGACAGGTGTTGGTTTCAAAATGTCCTAAAGTTTAAAGATTGAAAAAACATAATTTTTTCCATAACTTTACAAAAAAAAATTCCATGGCGTCAAATCGCACGATCTTGGCAGCCGATTCACATTACTAGTTCAAGCCAAAATGTGTCCGTTCTAATACAACAATAGCGCTTAAGATGACACCTCAGATCACTCCCTACTTCTTCAAATTCAAAGTAATACGGACCAATAAAACCTTTAGATTCAACTTTATCTTTTAGCACATTGAATAGCTAATATTTTATGGGATTTTACAGCCTTATTAATGACAATTTTTCTTATTAACTCATTCGCCGAACGATAAATGAGGCTACGACTAAATAACTCTACTTTTGTAGAAAGTTTTTACATATTTATCACATTGTTTGCTAATAATTTTAAATGGCAAATTTAATATAAAAACAATATTATACTTAAATAATAAAATTAAGTTTTAGATATTAAATAATAGAATTTTTCTTGTCAAATCATAAAGTGAATTAAATAAGAACATTACCCTTTCAAAGTATAAATTTCACAATTCAAAATTTAATTAGACAAATTAACTAGCAATTAAAATAATATTCAATTTCTATATATCAACTTTTAGAAACAGTCATTCACTCAAATTAATTACCTACAAAACAAACCGCATAAAAATTCTCCACCCCTAACAAATGAATTTGAAATTTTCGACTTATTTACATTTGTTGAACTATGATGAAAGAAAAAAAAAAGTATAATGAACAACAAAAAAATGGGACTTAAAAGTTATGAATTTTAAAATTAACAAATAAAATTTCATAAAAAATAATTACTTCCCCCACCACCACAATCTTAACGGACGCTTCCTAACGCAAATTATAACTTGTCCGTTCTGTCCTTCCATTTTTTACATAAAATTAATTGATATAAAAATTGTTGGTGTTTTGTTTTTGTTGCCTAATTTAATGTCAATCAATTTTATGTTTAAAAAGTTTATTTTAACAAAAACAGAAAAGAAATCAAAAATACACAGATTGTGCACACTGGTTTGTTCGCTTAAATAATTTCTGTGGGAACTTTCTACTCATTTATTGTAAATTTAGTATTTTTTTATAAAATTCCTATTAAATGCAAAAAAAAAACAAATAAACAAATAGCAAATATGGACATTCCAAAACAGTATAAAATTACCATAAAAAATAATAAATTCCATGAAGTATAGAAAAAGCTTCCAGTAAATTCAGATTCAATGCGGATTAACTTTGGTTTAGGAAAATCTTTATTTTCATAGATTACTCAAACGATATTAAAAATCACAAAACAATATCTACAAGGATACTTACTATAACCTGAAAATATACATCCTTAAAATTGGAAAAGTCACTGTACTCTTTTTAGAGCTACACTTAGCTTCTGTAAGTGGTTGCATGTAAAAAAAAGGATAAAATATAAACACATAAACATAAACTCTTGTAATGTAGATTTGAATCTAAACAGTACGCATCAATTAATCTAATCAAATTTGTGTATCTTTGACCATTTTTACTATTGTAGTCTTAACTGCACCTAAAATCAACGTAACATTTCCATCTAAAAGGATACAACTATTCTACCAGTGCGGCGAGTATACGAGCACATAAATAGTTGGGGTTTTTTTTTTTAAAGAAAAAATATACATTTGCTTTGTACCCAATGTATCTGATATAAAATCTGGTTCTACAATAGTTTGAGAAAAATGAACGCTTAAAATACAATTTTTATAGTGGTCACCTCATGTTATACGATGAGTATTTAAAAAATTCTTAGTAGAAAAAAAATACATTGAATTGGATAGAAAAAAAATATTTCTTTATAAAATAAGGGTAGTAAGAAATTGACATAAGAAGACATAATTTAAAGAAAACCTTCTATTGTATTTACTGGCCATATTGAATTGAAGGTTAGAAGAGGAAAAAACAATTCTAAATGTGGGCGGAAGAACACAATTGTTGGGAACATAAAACCAAAACAACAATAGGAAGAATTATCGAGGAGCACACCTTTAAGTAGTTAAAATGTATACACACACAAGTATTACCGAGTTACAGGATGCCCAGTTGATCGTAAGTAGATTTGATAGCAAAAACACTAGGAAATGGAAGGAAAAAAAAATAAAAGGGCCGACTAAAATTGGGATTACCTACCCAAATATGTACTTGCCAGAAATCAGAATAGCCTTAAATATTTAGTCCAAGGATCTACCAACGCATACCCTTAGAACTGTACAATTGACTATTGTTGGAAAAGCCTGCGCTTAACTAAAGTTTTTCCAGCATTATATCTTCTCTTATCCCTTATCCATTTAGGTGTATTTCTCTGGAGTTTTGTATTTATTTTATTTTATTTGATTTCCTTTATAGTTTTTTTTTTCCCTTCTTCTCTCTTCTAATTCATCCCCAATCAACAAACCAACCACCTTCATCGTGTTCACTACCAATGCATTTGGCATTTCTGGCCTATTCAATTTATTTCCATTCACTATTCTATCCATTCCTCGAATTCTACTAATACCAGTTTGTATCGTAGCTTAACTTCCAATAACTTTAGCATACCCCATACTAAATACCTGCCAACCACCCGTTTTAGCCCATATTTCTAGCTGAATTTTGATCTTTTTTTCACAACTTTTGTGAATATTTACCGTCCGTAGTTTTGGGTATTGCCATTTTATTTAGCTCTTGGTTAGTTGGATTGGATTTGTACCAGGAAACCTTATACGATGGAGGCGAAATGGTATTTCTTTTAAAGCTTCAGCCATCATCAGGCTGGGCCGACCTGGCCTGATTGTTGGTATTTGACTAGAAAATTTCCCATCCAACTTGGATACTTCGCCTTTAAGTGAACATCTTAAATCTAACGGCTTAGCTCCTTGTGCACTTTGCCATGTGGCTTGACTGGTTGTGTGTGGGAGTGTATTTGTGTACCGTTCAGTACATTTTTCTTATTCTTGTAGGCTCCTACATTATTCAGGTTATGTTATAGGCTATAACATGGCTTTTTGGAAATGTGTAGCAATTGAATTTTGTGATATTTGTAAAGGTTTACTCCGACAACGCAACGATGCCAATCTTTAGAGAATCGTATACGCTTTTGTCGATTTCTCTTTGTGCGGCTAATATAATATTAACTCTCAAACTTTAGGACAAGACTTTAATATTTTTGCCGTTTTTCTATTATATTTTTGTTTTTGGTTTTTTTTTTACAGATATCTGATGATGATCGAATGAGCTTAACAACTGCCGTATCTGATGAAGATGATGGGGAAAGTGTCATGGCGTCACCATACAGAGGAAAAACGACTGGAACTGCTGCTGCCTCCTTCAATTGTACTGGAGCTGTCAGAAAGGCGGGGTAAGTTTACATTTACGGTTTGAAATTATTTTCTATTCAGCAGTGAAACACAACAAATCCAAAAACTTCCGCAACCATCCTCATCCCACCGACATTTTAGATATTACACAAGTACATATTTAAATAATTCCATTTACTCCTAAGCTTAGTTGTTTTCCTTGCTCACGAATTTGTGCCCTTTTTAAAATTACTATCCTATTAACCGCAATTTGATTAAATTTCCACTGTCGGTAACAAGACTTCTTCTACGCTGCTACTGTTCAAAAGACAGACGATGGCATGTACCACCATCATTTCTAATAAAAAATCATCCCTAATTGATATAATGTCAATTACAATTATTTTATCTTTTCGGGGGTTATTCTTGGTTTTTTTTTTCTTTTTCATTTTTATTTTCATTTTCATTTTCTTTTCGATATATTTTTTCTCTTGATTTATGATTTTTTTTCCTATTTTTGTTATGCCTGTTTTTTTTTTTTTTTTTTCGTTTTTTATGTAAGAAAGGGCGTACCGTCTTTTTAAAATTAATTTAACTTCAAGCTGTGTTTTATATTTTATTGATGTGGTAATTTTTGACGTGATTAAAATAACATTAAACCCTTTTTCTTAATTTGGTTTTCTTTTGTGGACTTGCACCTTCTTGTGAAAACAGATTTTTGTCGGTAAAGAAGTGGTTACTACGTAAAAAGCATCAGATCGAATTGGCCAGAAAACGTGGCTGGAAAGGCTACTGGGTATGCTTGAAGGGTACAACCCTACTCTTCTATCCGTGCGACTCACGCGAAGGACGTTCTGTTGAGGCAGCACCGAAGCATCTAATTATTGTCGATGGAGCTATTATGCAACCCATTCCGGAGCACCCTAAACGTGATTATATATTCTGTTTGAGTACTGCCTTCGGGGACGCTTACCTCTTCCAGGCACCATGTCAGGTAAGTTTGAATTTTTGTTTTTATTATCATTCGTGTCTCAATTTTAATATTAACAACACATTCACGACTACAGTTTACCGCTTATTCAGTTTTGTACAATTTAATTCCCGCAGCTAGTTTCATTTTGTTAAAGAAAACACAAAACGTGTAAGTTTAAACAATGTTTAAATTATGTATCGTCTATGACTGGATATCTACACTACACTTGCTATTGCTCATGTAAACATGTACCGATAAAACTACAAAATCCCTGAGTATGTATGTGTATATATACTTGGCTACATAAAAGTACATTGTCGCCATCATGATACTGGGCGAGATTGGTGGTAGTTCACTAACAGGTAAAACTTTATGAGATCTGGAAAGGGTTATCATTCGCGTATATGTGCTCTACTGTTGGATTAAATGGTTTTCATCCTTGAGCTCATCCATAAAAGAAGAAATTGAGACGATAGTTAGGGCCGCCGTTGATAAAAATAGAAGAAAAACAAGACGCGTAAAGTGGCATTTTAGTAGTATCTGCTTCACTTAAAACAGGAAAATGGCAGCGAAAAACTTTTAATATATTTTCAAATGAAACTCTCACATTTATTCATCTAAATGAAGAAGTTTTTCTCCCTCTCTCTTCTTATAATAATAATAGTAATAATCCTGACTTTCTTCAATTCATGGGCAATGACTGGCATAAAACTAAAAGGAGAGCATTAAAAAATTCACCCCAACAACATACTGTTGGTGTAGTAGCTGTGACAACATCTTCTTTAAGATTATTTTAATGGCAATGTCATTCAATTTCTGCTTCTTAACCATAATTTAAACGGGTAAACTGTAATCCGTTTAATGATCAAAACGCCACAGAATTTATAAACAATTTAATTAAGTTTGGCTTAGTAGACTCGTTAATCTTAAATTGAAGATAAGCTAAATTTTAATGAAACGAAGACAAGCTTTTTTCTGTCGGTTGAGAAATTGTAATTTTTTTCAAATTTCCGATTACAGAAAGGTACTGTTTAAAAGTTTCTTTTCGTATATACTATAAATAATATTTGTGGAAGAAAAACAATATTCAAAAAAATTGTACAATTCCAGGTTTAAGGTTAGTACTTTTAATTTTTAACCGACTTTGCTATAGAAAAGAACGCATTTTTTTCATATTTCAAATGGTATCAAAAAATCTACTATAATAAACACTTTAAAAATAATCGATTAAATAAGAGGTGAACCACTTCATATTTAAGGATTATTTGTTCATTTAATTAAAATTAAGCAAACTAATTTTTCAAGGGTTTTTTTTTGTTTTTTATATAATATTACCAACTAGGATCATAAATAATTAGACTTTTTTGTTGAAGTATTAATTAACTTGTTGATAATTATATGCATAAACTATCAACTACTCTTTAGAATCCAGTTACACGCTTAAGTGCTTAAGAAACATTGCTAAACGAAGTATAGCAAATAGGAAAAGGGCTACTTGTGACAAAAAATTAACTAATATTAATAAGAATTATATCAATGGATATAAAAAATTATAGTTTATTTTTATGATGAATATCCTGGATGTTCTAAAATGTCGGCAATAAAAAATTGTATCTACACTATTAATAAGAAGATTATTAGTAATTTTTTAAACTATCAAAAGTTTTGAACTTCTTAAAGGCACTGTTTCCAAATAATGAGGCCTGTTCACAAAGTATCAAGAATTTATAATTTCCACGGGTTACGTATATTCGATTTTCGATTTTTTGTGGCGTTATGTTGGTATTCATGTCTCTCACTTATGCCAAAAAGTTCGTCCATTTTAAATGTTCAGTTAATTTTTGACAGCTGCTTTGCTTGCATGTGTTTTGGTTCGTCTTCGATTTTTACCCATTTTTGACCAAAAACAGCATCGCATTAACATTGCTAAGGAGCTATTGGACTCTGTTCATGATCATCCAAATTTGCTCCAAAGGATCATAACTGGCAACGAATCATGGGTTTATGGTTATGATGTGGAAACCAAAGATCAATCAGCTCAATGGAAGCTGCCGCACGATTGCAGAGGCGTGATGCATCATGAGTTCTTGCCACAGGGTAGAACCGTCAATAAGGAATATTACCTGCAAGTTATGCGCAAGTTGCGCCAAGCAAACCGTTATCATTATTATGATAACGCCGTTGCTCACGCATCGTTGCTTGTGCGCCAATTTTTGGGCAAAAACAACACAGATCTGGCCCCCTGTGACTTTTTCTTGTTCCCGAAAAAGATTCTTTGATCAATTTTTTGAATGGGCAAAAATCAAAAACGAGCCAAAACACGTGCAAACAAAGCAGCTGTCAAAAATTAACTGAAAATTCAAAATGGCCGAACTTGTCGCATCAACATAACACCATAAAAAAATCAAATATACGAGCACGTAACAGACCTCGTATATGAATTCGAAATTCTGCAAGTTCCTATGTGTCGCCGTTTGTAAGGTTCCCGCCAAAAACCTTCAATAATTCTTTACAATCCTTTTCAGCTACATTTTCTTCTCCTGTTTTATCGACTTGGCTTATAATTTTGCCAATAATAGATAGTCTCTTATGGCAAAGTATCCTTGAATACCTCCAGTCACATCTTCTTATAAAATTGGCACAATTGACTCGTTATTTTCACACTTCCTTTTACCAATAAATTATTGAAATATGCGATGAAGTCAATATGCTTTTAAATTTTATATGAATCTCTGGATCACGGCTAGATTTTGACCCTGGTTTTTAGGCCTCGAGCAGACTAAAAATATAGCTCATTAATCTAACCGTGATCCAGGGAGTCAAATAAAATATTTGATTTTATAAATTTCAAAATACTTGGATGCCAACATTTTAAAAGTCAATAAACCAATTTTTTTTTAGCAAACAATATTATATTTCAAAAGTTTAAAAGAGTTTAATGGAATTCACTCTTAATATAAATTCTGAGAATACTTCAAACTTGGTTATTTTATTAATTATTAATATTTAGCCTGTAATTATACAGATATAAACGCCTAAATTATAATATAACAGGAGTTCTGATTAATTCAAATAATTACAAATACCATTAAAATCATACATACTTTAACTGTACAGTTGGATAATTATGAGTTTTTTTTGTTTGTTTAATTTCATTTTGAAGAAAACAAGTTGAAAATTAACCTAACGATCCTACTAATAAGCAAATAACAATTTACTTTCGTATAAATACTTTATATTAAAACAACAACAACAAATTTACCAATATTAATAATAGAAATTTTACATAATTCAATTTTCATGGAAAATCTTCAATACCTTTGAAATTTTATGGAGTACTCGATATTGGGTAACTTACAATCCATTAGAAAATTGTACAAGTTTTTAGGCAAATTTCAAAAAAAGTATGAAAACAAAAAAAAAAGAAATTTCAAGAATTTTCATAACATTATTTAACTTTAATATTGTTTTAATAACAAATTATATTTTACTTATTGAATCAGAAATTTATAGTTGGCGGAAGATGCTACACTGGAAAATTCGGATCACACAATAAAACGAATTCTAAGAAAGTGTTTAAGGAAAATTTGCGAAGGAGATTTTGAAACTTTGTTAAACAAATTATCTATTACACTTTCTTATATAACTATTTCCTATTAAAATATAATTGTAAATTCCAAAAAAAACTCAATCATACTGGCTTACAAAAAA
This sequence comes from Atherix ibis, assembly GCA_958298945.1. Classification (NCBI taxonomy): domain Eukaryota; kingdom Metazoa; phylum Arthropoda; class Insecta; order Diptera; family Athericidae; genus Atherix; species Atherix ibis. Next base: position 118,776,805 of record OY282606.1, read on the forward strand.
ATCTATAAGAAATAATACACATTTATGAAGACTTATTAAATTTATGCTTTGGAAAGTAAGAGTAATAAAAGTCTGTTTATTATTTATAATTTGATATAAATTTATTTAAATTATATTACATAACATTTGCCATTATACAAAAAGTAGTTTGAAAAATATTTTGAAATGGTTTGAGTTTAAAGTTATTACAACACTTCTTCCAGAATTCGATCCATTTGAGATAGCGTTGAATACTTTTCTTGCACATTTCGGGCCGTAATTCAGCCATTAATTAATATAAGTTAGTTTTTAATATTTTACAGTTTAAAAACTATCTGAGTATAAAACAATATTTTGCATCTCGTAGGTCAACTGACCAAATCTTGTAATTACGCATTCATAGAAATTTTATTTATTTTTTTGTGTATGTAGCTTTAAAAAAAACTATAGTTTAGATTAAAATCTTTAAGTTTTGCCCGATTATCCTACGGTGCTCAAAATTGCCGGTAATCGCCTCTCCCTCAATATTAATTTTCAATGCAAAATGCACATTAAACAATCACTCTTATCGTATAAGCTTAAATTCGCTGTTTGGTCATAGATGGCTTGAGTGAGCGTATTAAGCTACCACGGGTACGCCATACTTATTTTTATGAGTTTGACATCTGTCAACATTAATCAGTGCACATTATCAGCGATTTCGTACAACAACCTACATTTTTCCTTTGGTAATCATGTCTAGTTTTGTGCCAGAAAAAGAGCATACTCTATGCGGCAAGCTCTGCTTTTCTGATTTAATTTGAAGAAATCGGCTGCCGAATCGCATCGAATGCTTATGGAGACCTATGCTCACAGTGCTTTATCGGAAACAACGTGCCGAGATTGGTTTCGTCGGGTCAAAGATGGTAATTTTGATTTGTGGTACAAGAAGCGTGAAAATCGGTCTAGGAAAGTTGAGGACCATTAATTGCAGGCTCTTTTTAACCAAGACAATACCCAATTGCAAAAAATGCTCGCGGAGCAATTGGGTGTTACTCAACCAGCTATTTCCATGTGTCTGCGTGCCATGGGGAAGATTTATAAGATCGAAAAATGGGTGCCACATGAATTGGACGATAGGCAAATGGAGCGACGCAAAAACACATGGGAAATCCTGCTCGCCAGACAAAAAAGGAAGTCGTTCCTGCATCGGATTGTGACAAGCGATAAAAATTGGATATATTTCGAGAATCCTTAATGCAAGAAATCGTAGGTTGATCCCGTCCAATCATCAACATCTTCCCCAAGATTCTGTGCGTTTGGTGGGATCAGCAGGGTATTGTCCAACATGAGATGTTGAAACCTGGTGAAACTGTCAATGCTCACCACTACCATCAACAATTGATCAAATTGCACCGTGTTCTGCATGAAAAAAGGACGGATTATCAACAAAGACATGACAAGCTGATTTTCCTCCACGACAACGCACCATCGCACACGTCAAAAACGGTCCGAAACTATTTGGAGACACTCAACTGGGAGGTGCTTCCCAACCCCGCCTATTCACCAGACCTGGCCCCTTCCGACTACCACCTGTTTTCGTCGATGGGCCACCCGCTCGCTGAGCAGCATTTCGATTCTTACGAAGACGTCTGAAAATGGCTTGATGAGTGGTTTGCCTCGAAAGAGAAGGAATTTTTTTTAGCGTGGTATTCACAAATTGCCTGAAAGATGTTAAAAATATGTAGCTAGCGAGGGCAAGTACTTTAAATAAGCAGCGGATTTAAGGTTATACACCTGGTAGTATATTGGTGAGTTTATAGAGCTCCTATATACGGAAATTTTGCTCTATATAATTTTTAAAGCTTCCATTTCTTCACACCAGAATTGAGCCTAATTATTTTCTCTTAAATCCCGCAACATGGCAAGGACAAAATCCCACCACTTTTATAGTAATTTTCCATAATTTTGATACATATTGAAAAATAACAAATTTAATGCTAAATAAATGTTATCCTAAATTATAAATATATTATTTTATAGCTATATATGACCCTTAATAAAATGGTGAAAAGGTTTTTCTTCCTTACGAAGGCTACTTAATATTGTTTTTGAAGAGCACATATTCACAAATATGCAGATCCTTGAAATATTTTCAAAAATATCAAATAGCTTAATATCGTCTTAATTGATAAAAATTATTTCTTAAATCCTTGAAGAAATTGGCTTATGCATATTTATTATCTGACAACGACTCAAGAGAAAGAAATTGTCCAAAATTCGGAAGGGGTGACCTGAAAACCAAATCAGTCTTCTGAGTTTTGAATATGTTCTTTCCGAACTGCTCAAATATCTACTAAGATGGTTGAAAGGATCCTAGTTCGAATTGTTAAAGCAATAAATATTATCACTGTCTCTAATTTTTTAATTAAATTTTTAAAAAAATACCTAAATTTTTTAATTAAGTTTCTTGCAAAGTCCTAAGAAAAACGGTTGCATCACATTTTCCCCTCTTGTATATTAATGCACAACATAAAAGTTCATAACTACCTGTTATTATGAGTTTTATTGATTATACTACAATATATGCACACGTGTTTTATAAATAATCATTATAAAATATTATTGATAAGAAATTATCTTACATCATAGTGTGAAGAGGATCATTACTTTTGATGATGTTCTGCTTACAAAATAGGAAATATTATTTCAAAATCTATATGAGATCTGTTTGGCAAAATTCAAAGAAATCAAAAAAACTCCGCATATTTGTTCCGTTTTCTTTTCTTTTCTTTTTTTTTTGAATAAATTTTAAATAATAACCCTGACGCGTATATCAGAAGGGTAGAAATCCTGAAGATTTGCAACAAAAAAAAAAAAAAAAGCACATGTACTAACAGGTAAGCATCGTGCGTGGTAATAGTGCTCCGAATGAATGTGAAAATATTTTCTGGCTTTTACGACTATGTTTCCGATTCAGTAAGTATCGTCTTTTAAGTATACTCTTACCAAACCATATCTGTTAGGTTGAATCCCGGAAATAAATTAATTTCAGATAAAGTGGCAAGGAAAAAGTGCACGTGTAGTAAATTTTTCTTTCTCTACATTTCGAGAATACCACGTAAGGCTTAAATAGATTCATTTTTGAAGTAGATTTGAATCAAAAACGTGCTCTTTTCATTCGTGCATTAATTTTGTTGAGTAGAATTTACCTTACGACACGCGGACGGGAAATCGGTAGCCGAAAAAAACCAAAAAAAAAAAACCACCTCCCCGAAGTGCTTTTGTAAGGGCAGAAACCACCCATTTTAAAGATGGCAAAACATAACAGATACCGTAAACTTCCGATTTATTATCTTCAGTATTTTTCTATGTCTACAGTTCATCTTTATTTTGATACATTAGAGCCGTATACCGCCCACTCTCTTCTGGCTTTTGAAGCAAGCATTGTGACTGAACAAAATAGACTGTGCTTCATGTTCTGAGGTTTACCTTGCTCTAATGACGTTATGTCTCCATAAGCTTGATTAATTATGTTTTTTGTTATTTTATCATTAAAAGCTAAGAAGAGAAACTCTACTCTCATAATAAAATTAATCTTTGGAAGTTGGAAATTTTGTTTTCCAAAAAAAAAAAAAGAAACTTGAAGGCGTAACTAATGTTCTACAATACATGCACCGTGTAAGCCATAGCAATTGTACTTAGCTCCAAACCCCCATTTTATTCTTCTCTACATGAACAACATATTTAAATAATATCTTTTTCATGTGCTTTACAATATAAATTTATCTTTCTCCTATACCCCTCAAAACTTTGAAAAAACCAAAAAAAAAAACGGATAACGAAAAATAAAATATACCAAAAGACTAACCCCCCTCCCCCCCTTTAAACGGAGATGTAACCGTATCTACCCTCTGGTAGAGTATGTTAGATACATTCTTTCTGCTGAGCTCGTATTCACGCGATTAATCTCAATTTGAATATTTTCTGATTGCCATTCTCACAAATACGAATACGCAAATATAACCAATTTAACCAAGGCATACCTACCATACCTGTTCGAATTATTTTTGTTTAGGTTTTTTGCTTTTTTTTTTTTTTTTGCTGCAAATTGAAAAAAAACCTAAAGGATATGTTTGACTTTTGTTTTGCATATTCGAATGGAATCGAGTCAGGGTCGACATGGTCTTGTCCGTTCGTCAGGGTATGTCCTCTTAAAATAATGAGTTAAAAGCATTTGTTTGTGCAATAGACTAACAAGACAGGAAGAACGGAAGGAAGGAAGGAAGGAAGGAAGTTAAGAAGAAGAAAAATTTTGAAATACATAAAAGCTGAACTGTATACAGGGTGACATACATGTCTATAAGGAAAAACTAATTTCTATTCTGAATAGAAGTGGAACAGTGCCATTGGCTATCGAATTGCGCAAAGATAGAATTTCGTGCACATGAATAGCTGCAATAAAATTTCGAGGCCATTTTCAATGCGTTGTTGCTATGTAAACGTCAATGTTTTAGCACACATAAAGATGTTGTTTCCCTATTGATAAAAGGATCAAATCAAAACTAACTACAAAACAGGATCTACCCTTGGAAATTTCATATGCCAAGGAATTTACTTTTTGTTTATTGAATATACGAGGGTCGTTCAATAAGTCCTTAGAAAAAAATGAAAAAAAACTGTTTTATTAAAAAAAATTTTTTTATTTTTCAACATAATCTCCTTTTAGCTCTATACACTTTTCCAACCGTTTTTCCAAAATTTTTATCCCGTCCAAAAAATAGGATTTCGGAAGTTCTGCAAAATACTCATCCGTTTGAGCAATGACGTCCTCGTTGGAAGTGAACCGTCGTCCGCCAAGCCATTTCTTCAGATTGGGGAAAAGAAAATAGTCACTCGGGGCCAAATCTGGTGAATAAGCGGGATGCTGCAACAATTCCATTCTCAATTCCACAATTTTGGCCATGGAAACAGCGCAGGTGTGCACACGCGCATTGTCCTGATGCAAGAGGATTTTTTTTTTCTTCAGATGGGGGCGTTTCCCTTTAATTTCCTCGCTCAACCGTTGCAATAACGACGCGTAATACGCTCCTGTTATTGTGTTTCCTTTTTCCAAGTAGTCGATAAAAATGATGCCCTGCGAATCATTGCAGTCACCTTGCAGGCCGATGGCACAGTTTTTGCCTTCTTCGGAGCCCGTTCACCCTTGAAAATCCACTGTGATGACTGTCTTTTCGTTTCTGGAGTGTAGTAGTGTATCCAGGTTTCGTCCACAGTGACATATCGACGAAGGAATTCGGCAGGATTGCGATGAAAGAGTGCCAACATAGCCTCAGAGTCCACTGCACGATTGCGCTTATTCTCCTCTGAGAGCAAACGCGGCACCCATCTTGCCGAAATTTTTTTCACAGACAATTTTTCATGCAAAATTGAAGCGACTGTACCTTGTGATATGCCCGTGGCCTCAACTAATTCGCTCACTTTAATTCGCCGATCGTTCAAAATCAGATCGTGGATTTTGTCGATGATTTCAGGAGTAGACACCTCAACTGGGCGTCCTGAACGATGTTCATCTTTTGTGGATGAACGGCCACGTGTAAATTCATTCACCCAATTGTAAACCGTCGCAAACACAGGTGCAGATGTGCCATGAACTGCATCCAACTCGGCTTTGATTTCTTTCGGGCTTAGGCCTTTCAAATGGAGATGTTTGATGACAGCCCTAAACTCGCTTTTTTCCATTGTTATGCACAAATAAAAGTCGTTAACTTTAATCGACGATAGAAATTGACCTACACTTTGGATCGAGCTGAAATTTTGACAGCTTTCCTGTCGATACTGCTACTTACAAAAAAATCTTTACCGACACTACGAGCGCAATTTCTTGGATTTTCTAAGGACTTATTGAACGACCCTCGTATCTGACACTATGTGGAATGACTAATAAGTCATTATTTACCAGGTTTTTTTTTTTTTTGAACATTGAGAATATCTATAATAGAAAATTGTACAAAACTTCATCAATACAAAATTATTAATAATATTTCTAAATTAATCATATTGTTTCGTATTTAATTTCAGGTTGAGTTAGAGAATTGGGTTAATAGTATTCATAGTGCTTGTGCAGCTGCATTCGCCCGACATCGTGGAAAAACTGGAACATTACATCTACTCCAAGAAGAAATTTTCCGTCTCGATAAGGCTATCGAATCGGTAAGTAATTTTTTTTTAAAATTTAACTATATTCGAATATTATAAAGAAAACTATACTTTTTAATGTTATAAAAAAAAAACTTTGCTTTAAAAATGCATAAGCAAATTTTTTTTTTTGAGCTTTTAAAATTAGAAAAAAAATTTCCATATTTACTACGAACATCTACCGTCTTCAATAACGTATATATATCGTTAAAGCTAATAGTATTACATAAATTTTATTATTATTATATTCTGATCCTGGATCCTGGTGCTGACAAATAATTTTTGTTTCGCATAATATACTCTAGACTGCTTAAAAAAAAGTATTCATCCCGTAATCCTATTACTCACATATGAATATATCCGATATTTGAAAAGCTATTATTTCTTGTACATTGAATTTAATATGATAACTTTTGTTTCAAAATGCCATCCGTAAAGTTTGCCAAACAGTTTTTCATACCTTTAAACTGATTTTAAACCATACTGTAATCATATTGATTGAAACTTTCGCGAATGCGTTTAATTCCGCTTCATTTCATTTTGGTTTCCCCATAACCCTCTTATTACTAAGGGAAGCGTTTTTATTTAGAATATTCTCTTTACTATCACTTTTTTTCCTCCTTTTATTTTTGTTATTTTTATTTATAAAAAAAAAAAACGTTTTGTCAGTAGGTGCAAGTTTTCAAATATGTTTAAATAAAAGTTTTCCCTTTCAATTTTGGAGCATGCTTCCATTTGAGAACACCTGGCCAAATTGACAGAATTCATTTGCCACCTATCCCCCTTCCCTTCACACAAAAAAAAAGGTATTTCAAGTTGTGTAAACTTTTCGTTCACTTTTTGAATTTTATTCGAGCAAATAAAAAAACATTAAACATTTGAATTAATTTAGGAATATTTTTTTCGCGCCTCTTTTCATTTTGAATTCAATTCAACAACAAATTTACAAAATACAAAACGAATTTTTATATGATAAATTGTTTATATTACTTTGATTTTGGATTATTACCATATTTAAACTGAGCAGAAATATCAAAATAATTTCGAATCAATATAGTAAATTTACGACTCGATCAATTAGAAAATGTTTAATCTCAAGTATTTTATAAATTGATAAAAGCTATTTGAAATTTAATGAGAATTAATTTTATTTTTTAATAAATTTTAAATTCTTTTAAGGCAGCTAAAAAGATTTGTTTTATGTCATCCAAACTATACTAGAGTTTGTAAACAGTACTATACCATTTGGCGGCGATATGATATCGAATCTGAAAATACTCCTTTCTTTATATTTAAGCATACCACCATATTATAGTATTATTAAATATTTTCATCCCAATTAAATATGTTCATAAAAATGTTTAATAAATTTTTATTAAAATATGACAAGTGAAGTTATTTGTATAAAATAACTAAGACATTTCTTCTAGGAAGCTAAAAGTAACAAAAAGTCCTGACATTTCTTTTTTATAATACAAAAAATGACTAAAAATACAATTATCCTTGGTTATATAAGAGAATAATCAACCTTGATTATGATATATGGTATGAATTTTATCGTTATTTACTTTTTATATAATAAAGATCCATAATTTCTTATTAAATCGAAAATAGAATACTGAAAATATTCCTGAATTTCATTATAAATATTGTGTAAATTATTATGTACTTTTAAATAATATAGTTAACATTTAAGAGGGGAAAATTTCGATTAAAACTTTTCAAATTCACAAAGGGCATAAAAATTTGTTTAAATATAAAATATTGTTAATTTCTATGATAAATCATAAATTAATATAATATAAAAACAAATACTTTTTCAAAATATTTTTTTCTAATAAATTGGCTATATTTATGATTATAAATAAATTAATAAAAATAAAAATAATTAAATTTTATTCAAATTCGTAATTTTTTTATAGTAAATGCAAATCATTTTTACATAAGATACTCTCTTATGAGTATTACAAATACTTTTCTAAAAGATATTGCAAAAGTGGCAGAAAATCAATGAGACCAAAAATTTTTTTTCATTTTTTATTTTTGTATATTAATGTTATCTTAATCCCTTGGGTAGCTAGTAGCTACACATCAAAAGAGGCTTTGTTTCTACTCTTCTTTGGATGTTATCGGCAATACTAAAATGGCATCTTTGATGTCGATGTGGACAAAAAAAATGGCATATGAACTGAGATCAGGTGAAAAACATCAAAAATATTCTCCATGGACATGGCCGCGTGAGAGAGGGCGTTGTCAGTGTCTGGAATGTTCCATCTGATGCGAAGAACCGTTTTTTAAAAGTCTTTCAAGGGATTCTTTGTAAAAAAAAAACTTTGTTGACAGTTTGTCATGAAGGCACAATTAACAGGGCCTAACCTTATAAGAGTCCACAGCCCGTTGCACATTTTCATAAGTTTTCGATCTTGAAGGCATCCCAAGCGAAATTCGTACACAATTGATTCTCGTCTCTCTAAAAATTGCTTTGTGCCAACGAAAAACTTGTATTCTTGATTCGAAATGTTGTTAAAAATTTGTTGCAACTTTTCGACTGAGATCAGGTGAAAAACATGGGCTGAGTATCATAGTAATTTGTTTTTCCGGAAAAAAATATTCTCCATGGATATGGCCGCGTGAGAGAGGGCGTTGTCAGTGTCTGGAATGTTCCATCTGGTGCGAAGAACCCTTTCAAGTGATTTTTTGTAAAAAAAACTTTGTTGATAGTTTGTCATGACCTTACAAGAGTCCACAGCCCGTTGCACATTTTTATAAGTTTTCGATCTTGAAGGCATCCCGAGCGAAATTCGTACACAATTGATTCTCGTCTCTCTAAAAACCGCTTTGTGCCAACGAAAAACTTGTATTCTTGATTCGAAATGTTGTTAAAAATTCGTTGCAACTTTTCAAAAGTCAACTTTGGGAATTTACTAAAGTTTACATAAAATTTAATAGCAAATCGTTCTTCTAAATTTCTCTGTTTCATTTCTCGTAACACACTATAAAAACGTAACTTCATTTTTCACACTCTATAGGATCGTGTTATTATCGGACGATTTTGAGGTCTAAAAATTATTTAGAGATCTTAGAACTATATTAGTACTTATTTAACTGGTAAATAAGTACTGAGGGAAAAACTAACAAACTATGTACGAGATCTGTTCAAAAAGTATCGCGAATTTTGTGTTTTTTTCAAAAATTGTTTATTTTTTCATGAGGATCTATTTTGTCCCCTTCAAAATAATCCACACCAGATATTATGACACTTGTGCCAACGTTTTTTTCCAATCCTCGAAGCACTTCAAAAAAATCATTTTTTGGGATCTTGTTCAGCTCCTCTTTCGATGCCGTCTTTATCTCCTCAATCGTAGCGTAGCGTCGTCCTTTCATGGGACTCTTCAGTTTCGCGAATAAGAAAAAGTCACATGGGGCCAGATCTGGGGAATACGGTAGCTACGGCATTATTAGTGTGTTGTTTTAGCCAAAAATGGCAAAAGCCAATTTTTGTTCTTTCACCAATCCGGGCGTTTCTGGCGGATTGCTTCGCACAATTTGCGTACAACTTGCAGGTAATATTCATTATTGACCGTTCTACCCTGTGGCAAGAAATCATGATGCACCACGCACCTGCAATAGAAGAAAACTGTAATCAAAACCTTCACATTCGACCGAACTTGGCACTTTTTTCGGTTTTGGCTCGTGCGGCAGCTTCCATTGGGATGATTGAGCTTTGGTTTCCACGTTATAACCATAAACTCATGATTCATCACCAGCTATGACCCTCTGGAGCAAATTTGGGTTATCGCGGACAGAGTCCAACGAGCTCCTTCAGATAAAAATACACTTTTTGCGGTACAATGGCTTCTGCACAGTCGCTTGTTGGTTTTAGAGTTAATTTTTTATTGCAATTTTGCTTGTTGACATATCTACCAAGCGAGAAATGGATCTCCTTGCTGAAGAAAATTTTATGTAATCTAAATTCATGTTAACCATAAATTATATAAGAAGTCTGATCAAAAAGTATCGCGAATTTTGAATTTTCGCGGGTTTCATATATTCGATTTTCGATTTTTTTGTGGCGTTATGTTGGTACTTATGTCTCTCACTTATGCCAAAAGATTCGGCCATTTTGAATGTTCAATTAATTTTTGACAGCTGCTTTGCTTGCACGTGTTTTGGCTCGTCTTATCGGTTTTTTTTTGGTCGAAATTGAGCAATTTTGGTAAGAATTTCGCGGCGACCTGTCTCATGAACAAATTATTGATAAAAATCGAATGGCACGAGCCAATCGATATGTTTAAGTCCTCAGCAACTTCTCTAACGGTGATTCGACGATTGGCCAATACTATTTTCTTTACTTCATCAATGTTTTCATCTGTTATTGACATGCTCGGGTGGCCCTCTGAGGGCTATGGTATCACCATATGCCACCGTCAACATTCAGAATGCGTTCGCTCAATTAATTTTTTTTTTCACACAAAATTTGATACAGATTCTTTGATCCATTTTTTGGAATGGGAAAAAATCGAAGACGAGCCAAAGCACGTGCAAGCAAAGCAGCTGTCAAAAATTAACGGAACATTCAAAATGGCCGAACTTATCGACAAATTGAATATACGCAACCCGCGGAAATACAAAATACGCGATACTTTTTGAACAGACCTCGTTGAGGTCTTAGGATTACTTATCTTCCATACATACATATACATCCTCACATGCAAATGACCCTCTTTCGCCAAAAATCCTTCAGTACTACATATGTTTAATTACAATATTCATACGTATGTACTTACTCAAATAAATTCCTTAAAAAAAATTATGCATTTATTTATACCTCGTATCTGTGTATGAATTTCTTGCTACACATGAAACTATTCTCAGGTGCATGCCATTCTAAATATGAAATGTTATAGTGCGATTCAAACAGGTCCACATGTCGTGTGCAATGAATACAAATATCTACAATACCATTACCACAAATATCGAAAACTGTGCAGCCTTCCTGGACCACTATCAGTGGTTATATTCGTTGTAATGAATGTCACGACTTTCCATGTTGTTGATACCACAAATGCTACTGCCACTATTAACGCCTCTCATTGTTGCCAAACATTTCTAGCATTACCTATGCTTTTCCATTATTACGAGCTTCTATTGCATATTTAATTCCACAGTCATGAGCCTGAAATTGATAGAAAATTTTTCCGTAGAAGCTGCCATTTACAGATGGTACCATAGTGCGCCAATGCGGTAAATATTTGTACAATAATAGAAACACCTCGTACTGAATTTCTATGACCTCAAAAAAACAAAGCGGCATTTTCATTGTACTCGTATACACGTAGTTAAAAAATACAAAAATTGTATTGTAGAGAAAAACATTTTTAAACAGTATCGTAACTTCGAAAAGAAAAATTTAAAATACATTCTGGGCTAGCGGAAAATATCGCATAGGCCATGATTTGTGTAATTCGAATATAATTACAATAGTTGAAAACCTTTTTGCGAATATTATATCATTAAATGGATAAAATAGAATACAGGTGATTACTTAAAATGAAAATATCTTTATAAAAATTAATAAGAGGATTTGAAAAAGGAAACAAAAAACCTCCAAGAATCGATAATGGCGGGGGAGTTGGTTTGGCGTATAACCCAGGACTTTGGTGAGCAATTTACATTGGAACATTGTAAAACTTTTAATATCCTCCGTCAGTATATGAGATTATAATGCGTACACGATAATTCTGTTTAAATTGAATATCTTTCGTGTAACTTTCAACTAAGCTTTGCCATAAAATATTTACTGCAAAATGAACCCAGGCTGAAGATGAGAATGTTGCAAATCTCCGTTAAGCTGAGCTATAATTGCCAGAAGCAGATTCCACCCAAAAGTAGACTGGATAATTTTCAAAGAGCAACAGAAGAAAAAAAACCATCCCCAATAAAGAACTTGATGATTCGTGGACTAGACTAATGGATGAACATTTTTAATCTACTATATTTTCTACCGCTTGTTTGGTATTCCCAATAGTCCACTCGGTATTTAAATCTGGTTTTTTTCTTTCGTGTGCCTACTCTTCTAAACGAAACTGTAATAAATTTTCTTTTGAATGTAAGTAAATTTCAAAACTTTTAAGTTTTCGATTTAAAAAGAAAATATTAAATTTTATACTAAGAAGAAAAAAAAGAGGAAGAAAATTATGAAAAATAACATAAAATCGCTCGCATACAAACATACGTAGGCTACTATATATATTTCTGGCCTAGGCAACACTAAGTGTTGCCAGGTGCGATCTGACATTTCCATTGGAAAGTTTGACATTTTTTAGCATAAACGTACTCAGAACGTTTTGACGTACGACTATCATTTGTGTTGTTTACAGTGACTTGAAAAAATCAATTTGGCAAAAAAATGGAATTAACTCGTGAACATTTTCGTGCGATCATTTTTCACAACTTTCGACGTGGATTATCACGACAAGAGTGCATCGATGAACTTAAATCTTTGTATGGCTATGAAGCACCATCCTATAGCACTGTGAAAAACTGGTACAACGAATTCAATCGTGGCCGACGCTCGCTCAAAGACGAATTCCTCCATGTTTTGGAGGTGTCTCAATCGGAGTGGAAAAAGTGCTTCGAAAATTGGTTTGAGCGCATGCAAAAGTGTATAAATCTTGATGGAGAATATTTTGAAAAACAATAAAACCTTTTTCGTTGATAAATATTCGCATTTTCATTATTAGGCCAGAAATATATATAGTAGCCCACGTAGTCATAAGTGAAATAGCAGCCACCATTGAGATTAGGATAATATGATCAGTGAAAAATTTTATATTATAATTCATGGTAAGGATTATATTATAATCGAGATTCATAAATAATATTGTAATAACTAAAAAAAATGAATAAGCTACTGGAAAGTAGTATTCTTCAGAAATACAGGAGGAGGACATACAAAATCCTACCGTTGTGGGTACAAAGGGATACAAAAAGAGCTGATGTCCTTTGCATTGTTAGTTCATAGAAACTAAATAAATTGAACTTGTATAGCTTACACAACGAATATCGTCCAGCTAATGTTCTGATTTGATTAAAAATGAAAAAGAGCCTAGAACTCGTCATTTTCAGAGCTAGAAATAAAGGAATCGCCAGAGGGCTATTTTGTCCTTTTCTATTGTATTTGTTCCTCCTTTTTTTTTTCTTAATATTTTCTATTCGGTTTCGGTTTTCATTATTCGATTTTTTCGATAATCCTTATGGTAATATTTAAAAAAAAAAAATTATAATATTACATAATATTACCTTACCGGATATCATAAAGGTTTTTTGTGGTGTGACAATAAAAAATTTTTGGAAAGAAAAAATCGACAAATGGTGACTTTAGGGCAGCGATTCAATTTATTTCATCGTTAAGGATCGCCTAAGATGAGTAAAGTCTGCCAATGACAAAGATGATAACAATTTTATGAAAAGATTTTTTTTGTTGAAAAAAAAAGGAAACTGTTACGAATAGACGTAATAGAGAAGACAAACGATATCTTGAAATAATTATACTGAGAGCTTGAGGGACTTTTGCAGCAATGCCCGTTGGCTTCAATTATATAATGTGCGTCATACTATTCAATATCTTTTGGAAAATATCTTCTTCTTCTTCTAATTTCAATATATTTTAAATAATTTATCTGAAACTGCACCAATATTCAAACTTCTTCAAGTTGTGAGATCATATAACATTTTATATGCTAGCAAGCAAATCAGTAATATTGTAGTTCAAATTTATTATTCCAATTATAAATTTCTAGCACAAATGGAATTGATGAAATTTTAAAACATTTAACAATAATGGCTTTATTTAATATTAATTCATAATCTTAAAATTTATCTTTCATTATAATTAATTATATTTGCAAAAGACATTAAAGTGCACCTAAGAAGCAAAGGCAATCGTACTCTAAATGGATTTCTCATGCTCAGAATGTAATAAGTTGTGAGTGATAAGGTCCCTTTCGGAACATTTCCTTTTTATATTTTTATCATTTTATTTCTATTTCGTTTTTTTTTTTAAATTTTTATTAAAGGTCAAAGAAAGCTTCGAAAGTACTTTAAGTGCTTACTAACAGTCTTTAAGATGAGTATTTTACAATTTTGTTATTTTAACTTATCTGCCAAAGTGGATTTAAAATTGCATTTTATTGTATTTGCAGCCCCAACTACGAAGTGTAAAGATCCTTTTTGTTTAGCTATTTCTGTAGCATTTTCATATAAATTAAAAAAGTTCCTTTTATTTAGCTAACTTATCCGTTCTAATAATTCCTATTTGTTGGAAAAATTCCAAAAACATTTTATAATAATTTTTTTTTAAATTTTACCATTTCATTGAAAGCCTAATCGGTAGATTTATAAGTTAAAAAAATTTATATATTTTTCAGTTAAATAAGTATTATTATTATTATTATTATTAATTTTAAGCAAAACGAACAAAATATGTGTGAGTTGTTCGTCAAATTATTTTTTCAACGCAAAGCCAACGAAACTTTCTTCGAAAATGCAGAAAATATCTTCCCATATTTTGAAGCATTTGGCAGTAATGCCAGTTAAGAACTCCATAACTTAATTGAGTGAATAGAGAACCAGATCGCGCAGCAGTCGATCGGATTAAATGTCGGTAGTTAGTTGGTGTAGAGCGTACAAAGTTGAAGGTTTGTTTTAGTAGGGTTAGGGTTATTTTTTTGTTAAATTTTTGATTTTAATTTCGAAAATTTCCTAGCGACATTTTAAATAATACTTGTTTTCTCTCTCTGTTATAATTTATGCTAGATTCATAAGTAAAAATTTATGAATCTAGCATAAATTTTTTTGTTATGTCAGTATGACCCGCCATCACGACTGTACTAACGGGCGAATTTCGAAGAGTTTGGTTTTCAAATTTGCAAGAAAAATAAACAGAAATATTGCAAAAATATTTATATCGATAAATAAATGCTTGCCATTTACTTTTTAAAGATTATTTCATGCAAACGATAACACGTGTAATGTTGTCTTTAAAGGCTGCTAGTGACGCTGGTTTATTGGCATAGGCGAGTGACTTCACGTAATCGCATGAAAAATAGTGTAAAGGCGTCAAATCGCACGATCTAGCCGGCAAACTCACCGGTTTGAAACGTAAGATAAATTGCTCACCGAACTTATCTCTCAATATTTCCGATTGTTACACATGCTGTGTGGCACGCAGCGCCGTCTTATTGAAACCACATGTTGATCAAATGCAGTTGTTGCATTTTGGACAAAAAAAACAGTTCGAAATTTAAAAAAAAATGCTGGACCGCCATTGACGGTAACGTTGCAGCCATCGTCATCTTTAAAGAAATACTAAGCGATGATTCCACCGGCCCATAAACTGCACCAAACAGTGCATTTTTCTAGGTACACGCGGCATACCTATCGTTAGACATAATACCACGACCCGCCAACAACCATAGGGATTCAGATACGCTCAATCAGCACACCACCATTACTGACAGTTAACAGTCTGTAATCAGGTTCAAGCTGATTACTACGGAAATATGTTTCTTTTTTAAAGTACGCAGGTACAGCGCCCGACATAATTACCAATAACTCCCACCAGCGATCCGGAGATCGTACACCCTCGATGTGGGTATCAACCATAACCACCACGTTCCATTTTTCATAACACAGTATATCCACTGTCGGATATCTCATTTTGCCCCTTGTTAGCCATTTTTTTTTTGCCATCTTTGGGATGATAAGTTGGTATATATACGAACTTAAAAAAAAACAGATTTTCCTGTTTTAAGGCCCACTCTTCAAAAATTCGACGCTTTGGCAGGTCGTTCGACTTCAAATCTAGAACAAGCTCTATTTTATACGATTTCAGACCAAGATCCTTGCGTATGATCTTCCACAAAATTTGGTCACTATGGCTGGAATTGATTGCTCCATTTTACGGTCGTCATAATTGCTCAATAGGTCGATTATGACGACCGCAAAATGATTGAAGCGCGCGAAACACATTAATTTATAAAGCAAAAATTCTGATAATAAAATTCAAAATAATTTGTTATCGTTGCTTGAGTATAAGTCTTTCCATAATAAAATGGCAATGCTAAATGAGCACACTTTTGACTTTGACACATGTCATATGTTATGCGTAATCTGTCAAAAATAAAAACATGAAAAAATTATTGTTTTTTTTTTTTAAATAACTTTCAATAATTCATTTTTATTTTAAATAATTAAGAACCCTTTTTAAGCATTATAAATTAATAAATAATATTTGTACCGAAATAATTATTGTTTTAAAAGCACCGCTGTACTCCAAATCTGTCAAGATGATAGCTATCTTCTAGCTCCTAAACGACTACGCGATACATTATGAAACTTGACCAGGATCATCTACATACAATTACATTATTTTTGCACTATTTAAAAATAAATTAAAAAAATGCCAAAGTTTGTAAAATAATATGTTGAATTTAAAAATTTTGTTTGACTACAAGAATCACATCCAAACTCTTGCTTTGTAATATAGGTTTTGTTGTTGTTGTTGTTGTTGTAAGACCTCTGAGGCACAGTAAAAATATTTCGTATTTTTACCAAGGACATGAAGAGCTGCAATATAATTAAATATAGATAAAATATATAAAAAAAAGGAATATTTGCTTTCATTAAAATGTTTATTTATGATGATAAGTATTAGGAAGATTATATTTTAATTCATTTGAGTAAAAAAAAAAAACAATAAATAACTTTAAGACGCCTTTTCGAACCAATAGAATTATTTTTTTGTCTTTCTTATTTGTTTTGTTCTCGTTCCTTTTATACTTTAGCTAATAAGTTAGAATAACAATTATCACAGAGTTATGCCATTTTTGAACAGTATTTATGGTAAAAGGTCGGCGCGTTTAAAATAGACCCAAGGCGATATACCAGACCTTCTACAATATATTATGGCCATATGAATGGGGAATGATAGACGCATACGAAACAAGTATAATCGTTGACGTTATCTTGATGGGTTCTTTAGTTCTTGAATGACTCTCTATTTGTGCCAAGTGCGCTTCCAGACGACAACCAGGAAGTGCATCAGATTTTCTCTCGCTGGTAAATTCTGGTGCCGTCATGTTATCAGGAAAAAAGCAACTCGGTTCCGTCATATTTTCCCCAGCACTTAAATGAAAGGATTCTTCAAATTATAGTTTATCATACAGCAAGCGGGTCTACCGATAGCAGGATGATTCGTTTCAAGCAGATCTCTTCCAAATACACCGAAAAGATGTTTGTTTTATTTTTGCACATTTATCGCACAAGAGGTTATGTCTCACGTTCGGGAATAACACATATTCCTGTGAAATTTATAGAGTGCTCATTCTTGATTATCTGTCAAGATGATAGCTATCCTTGAAATTATCGCTACTGACATTCGCCTTATCCTTGTATAAATGTCGGTATATTTGCGTTTGTTTACTCATACAAACGACAACCTTTATCTTATAAAGTTTACGTTAAATTACTTTGATAAGAATATCAGATAGATAAGCGTCTGTATCTAACGTAACGAGTACGTGCATATATACATATAGTTTGTTTATTTTAATGATGAAAGTTACAGAAGAAGGGGTTCACTTTATTAGTATAGTCAGGATCAAGAGAAGTTCATAAACATTTGAAGGCGATACTGTGTTTCGATAAAATTGTTTGAATCGTTTATTTTAACGATACAATTGTGAATAGAACATTACGAAAAGTGTATGGCACAAAGCTTTTCATGGTTACCCGTTATAAGAAGCTTTACAACAACAAAAAAATTCGCTATCTTCTTATTATTATTTTTGCTTTCATTTCATGCATTTCGGTCACGTCATCAACTAAACATAAGATTAACAATATTTTCGTGATAAAGAATTTTACGATTTTATTCTGGTTGCAACTGTTTTTGAATCAATGTTAATGTTAATTTCGATCCTTAATGATATCAATAGGCCTGGCCCACGTACAAAGTGTATATACTCCTTATACAGCCAATCAGATTTAAGTTATAAACAAATTTCTTTTTTAAAGTACTGTTTAAATAGTATACAATAATAATATAATCTTTTAATTATAGACAAATATATAATTGGCATTGCAAACAAAATACTCCTAATTCAATTTTTTCATAAATACTATGTCTTATGTGTTTTTCAAAATATTTTCTACTATCTTACTGCTAATAATATGAAAATTTATATAAAATAATGCATAAAGGATATTTTATTTCTATAATCTAGTCTATCGTTGATAATAAATAAAAAAAACTTTACTTTCGACCATTTCGGACTGTTCTTTGGAGAATGTTTTTTTCTTTCATTCTTCGAAGAAAAAATCATCTCAATTGAATTGATTTTCAAGGAGTTTTTATATATACCATATAGGATAAGTATTCGATTAAATATCTAATTTGCCGTTGGCCAAATTCATATTGCAAAAGATATAGACTATCTAAATAATGTTCAATGGCAACGTATCTCTATGAATCTATAACTGAGCATACATTCATATGTTTAAGATTAATAAAAAAATTTCATTAAGGACACACACACATACATGAAAAAATAACAACATCGAAAATAACTGTTCAATTTTAAGATAAATGACGAAAATAAAATTCCTTTCAAGATTACATGAATACAAGTGAATTATTGCCGATTAATGAATATGATAAGGATAAAGTTCAGAATATTTTATATATTTATACAAAAGTGTACGAGAATTTATAATAATTTTAGATCTAATATGTATGTATCTGACCTACATAATTAAATACATTCTTTTCAAATTAAAGTTTAGTTTAAATAGTATTTTATGCGATTAAATATCATTTTTTTTCTATATAGACTTTTTTTTTGTTGGAAAAATTTAAAAGCTTATTCAATTAGCGCTTTAAAAATTAAAATTTTTTTATTTTTTAATATTCAATAAGAATTTGCCATTTTGTATAAAATATAATATCATACAAATTGACCGTCACAACTGGATTTTGCAGGACTCGATCCCTTTGAGATAGTTATTAATGACTTTTTCACGTATTTCAAATTTTAAATCAACCATAACTTAACGGATATTATTTTTTAATTGTTCTTCAGTTTAAAAATTGTCTCTACGTAAAAATGATTTTTTCATATAATTCTATAGGAAAAAATTCAATTGCGTCAAATTGCACGATCTTCGAGGCCAATAGACATTAAAAAAAAACTCCAAATTCCATGTCCTATAAATTTTTTGGCTATCTCAAACCATAATTGGTCATGTTATGTAGCTTGTGGCAATATTTTGTTAAAATCATATAAAGTTCAGCTTAAAAGACTTAAGATCAGTTAGAAAAAAGTCGGCTATCGTGCCTGCCGTCAAAGTGCAAATGGTACCGTCAGACCAAAATCCACACCAGACAGTAGATTTTTGCAAAAATTAACACGATTTTAATATAAATTTTTTAATTTTTAGAATGTCGTGTACGGAATTTTTTCTTTTTTACGAAAGAAAATTGTCTTTGAAAAATCTTTTTTTTTCTTTTACGAAAGAAAATTGTCTTTGAAAAATCCGCATCCAAAATCTCGCGACGTATTTTCTGCACATTTTATGATCGATAGACATCAATTTAAGCATCCATTATTTTAAATACTATATGTTACAGTTAAATCTAAATAAATGTTTTCTTTATTTATACCAGGTGTATAAGCTTAAATCCGCTGTTTTTTTGTAAAAAAAAAAATTTTTTTTTCATAGAAAGCAAATAGAAATTTATTCAAAGTACTTGCCCTCGCTAGCTACACATTTTTCCTATCTCTCGGGCAACTTGTGGATACCATGCCAAAAAAAATCCTTTTCTTTCGAGGCAAACCACTGATCAAGCCATTTTCGGACGTCTTCGTAAGAATCGAAGTGCTGCTCAGCGATCACGTGGCCCATCGACGAAAACAGGTGGTAGTCGGAAGGGGCCAAGTCTGGTGAAAAAGCGTGGTGGGGTAGCACCTCCCAGTTGAGTGTCTCCACATTTTTGACGTGTGCGATGGTGCGTTGTCGTGGAGGAAAATCAGCCTATATGTCTTTGTTGATAATCCGTCCTTTTTTCATGCAGAGTACGGTGCAATTTGATCAGTTATTAGTGGTAGCGGTGGGCATTGATAATTTCATAGTAGACGATACCCTGCTGATCCCACCAAACGCACAGCATCGTCTTCCGTCCGAAGCGATTTGGTCTTGGGGAAGATATTGATGATTGGCCGGGATAAACCCACGATTTCTTATGTTTAGGATTCTCGAAATATATCCACTTTTCATCGCCTGTCACAATCCGATTCAGAAATGACTTTCTTTTTTGTTTGGCGAGCAAGATTTTGCATGGACGTATTCGTCCAAAAGAGCCTGCAATTGATGGTCCCCAACCTTCCTAGGCCGACTTTCACGCTTCTTGTCCCTCAAGTCAAAACTGGCGTCTTTGAACCGACGAAACCAATATAGGCATGTTTTTTCCGATAAATCACTATCACCATAGGCCTCCATTACCATTCGATGCGATTTGGCAGCCAATTTCTTCAAATTGAAGCAGAAAAGCAGAGCCTTCCGCATATGCTCTTTTTCTGGCACAAAAGTAGTCATGATTACCAAAGGAAAAATGTATGTTGTTGTACAAAATTGCTGATAATGTGCACTGATTAATGTTGACAGATGTCAAACTCATAAAAAAAACAGTATGACGTGCCCATAGTAGCTTAAAACGCTCACTCACGCCATCTATGACCAAACAGCGGATTTAAGCTTATGCCCCTGGTAAATATTTTTTACAACTATTAATTAACAATAGAACTAATACTTTTCTCAGAAGTAATCCATATATACATAGTATTCATGTAGATATAACTAAAAATTATAGTGGACAATGACTATCAAGATAGTTAGTATCTTTTAGTATATGAATTGTGCTATTTCACTTATATTTGATGTTCTTTGGTATGCAAGTATTTCCAAAGTAAAAATGGAATAAATAAAAAATATAATATTATTCTTTAGTATGTATAGTAGAAAATATAGAAGATATTATATTTTTACGACTTGTGACAATCGAAATACTTTGATCAGCCATTCTCATGTCCAAGAATCTCTACCGCCCATATCATATTTAGAATATAAAAAAAAAAATAGAACAGTTCTGATGCAATAGTTGAGGTGGTTGCCATTACAGACTTTGTTGTCAGATGAACAAATAGACAAGGATGATGTAAAACAACGATGGGATGACAGAAATGCTTAGCCATTAAGATGGATTGATACTCTGACGTTGCGACATACAGGACGACTTGAATGCAAAGGACTAAGCGGCCGGTACCGCCCATGAATTTTACAAATTCTACTGCCATTATTTCCTCTTCGAGAATAACCTAATTCTAGAACTACACTACTTTATGACGTAAGAGAATCTAGATGCCATATGCGAGAGTACGGTCTCTATTGATGTGTTGAAATGTCCTTCGAATGACACACGAAGGGTGTTAAGGTTTACAAAAACTGTGAACATAAAGCAACTGGCCTTAGTAGATTTTGTTATTTTTTTTCCTGCCCTCTGGCCATCATTCATCGTAACGCTTTTCCCTATATTGCCTTGAATGTATTATTTCAATTCCAGCCTTTAAGAAAATAAACACTGAATGTGTCAAACTTTAAAAAGATTTTTGTACATTTTTCCGAATCACTAGTGTGCCTGAATGATATTAAAATTTTCTTGAAAAGCTCTCTATCATGATAATAGATTACGAATATGTGAATTTATACTATAATGTTCAAAAAAAAAAATAATAAAAATAATTCCTTGCATAAATGTCCTGCAACTATTTTTGGAAATAAGGCAATAAAATTCAATATTGATTGTCCTCAATATCCTTGGACATATTTGTATCTATAGTAAAAATAGTTGATTGCTTTTTCTTTTAAAAAAATTGTCTTATTGAATAATTTCAATACAAATTGGATAAAAAATTGGTGCTAAACTAAAAAGAAATTCACTCTATTCAACGTTGGTGAATAGGCGTATCTGTAAAAATATTTAAACCAGCAAAAACTACTAAAAATGATAAAAACAACCATTTCCGGTTAAATTTCATTTTGAAATAAATTTTTAACTTTACTATTGTCATATATCTATATTGGTGTTTTTTTACTATTATTTCTAATATTAAGAATATATAAATAAAAACTTTCTGAAAACTATGAACCAATCTTCATCTGATATTATATCTATAAATGTATTGGCAAAAGCTCTAAGGAATCGACGTTCCTAAAATGGACATATTTTTTGTGGTAATTCACTAAATATCGATTATCAATTGGATCACAAATTGTAGAGATTTGTTTTTGTTAGAAATTTCCGATTTTTGCATCCCCTAGTCCCATACATGCTCATAGTATTTGGTAGGCTGTAAATGGCCTTTTGCACAATTGATATAAAAGGACATATTTCTATTAGTCTATATACACATGGAAAAATGTACACATATAAATATATAAGCTAGTCATTAAGGATGTATCGCAGTTGAATCGCAATTTGAACCCGTCATTGTATTGCCAGAAAGCCAATATGCGGCTTAGTAGATGATATTTTCATAGCCAATGTCCGTACTTATTGATGCAATTCAATTGTGAACGGTTTTGATTCTATGCCATCAAATATGCTTCCTAGTTTCGATGATTCAATTCTATCTGATTGTTTGGTATTATTTCTGAATTCCGAACAGAAATTGAAAAGTAATTTTCCAGATATTGTTTTTACCATTCCCAAGATAGATAGCTAGAATGTTTTTAAAGTTTTATAATAATTAGAATTTAATAAAAGCTTTTTAACATTTCTGATATGATTTTTTGTAAAATTTACCTACATACACGTATTCATAAAACTAAATAAAAGTTGTTTTTTCTTTTAATGAAAAACTCTTACTGAATTTATGTATTATATAAAATTTTAACCAGGGGTATAAGCTTAAATCCGCTGTTTGGTCATAGATGGCGTGAGTGAGCGTATTAAGCTATACGCTCACTCACGCCATACTTTTTTTATGAGCTTGACATCTGTCAACATTAATCAGTGCACATTGTCAGCAATTTCGTACAACAACATATATTTTTCCTTTGGTGATGATGTCTACACATAGTTTTGTGCATATGCGGGAAGATCTGCTTTTCTGCTTCAATTTGAAGAAATCGGTTCCCGAATTGCATCGAATGCTTATGAAGGTCTATGGTGACAGTGCTTTATCGGGAACAACGTGGCGAAATCTGCGTGCCATGGGGAAGAATGAAAAGATCGGAAAATGGGTGCCGCATGAATTGAAAGATAGGCAGATGGAGCGACGCCAAAACACATGCGAAATCTTGCTCGCCAGACAAAAAAGAAAGTCGTTCCTGCGTCGGATTGTGAAAGGCGATGAAAAGTGGATATATTTCGAGAATCCTAAATGCAAGAAATCGTGGGTTGATTCCGGCCAACCATCAACATCTTCTCCAAGACCAAATCGCTTCGGACGGATCACGATGCTGTGCGTTTGGTGGGATCAGCAGGGTCTCGTCTACTATGAGATATTGAAACCTGGTGAAACTATCAATGCCCACCGTTACCACCAACAACTGATCAAATTGCACCGTGCTCTGCGTGACGAAAGGACGGATTATCAACAAAGACATTACAAACTGATTTTCGTCTACGACAACGCATCATCGCACACGTCAAAAATGGTCCGAAACTACTTGGAGACACCCAACTAGGAGGTGCTACCCCACCCCGCTTATTTACCAGACCTGGCCACTTCCGACTACCACCTGGTTTCGTCGATGGGCCATGCGCTCGCTGAGCAGCACTTTGATTCTTACGAAGACGTCCGAAAATGCCTTGATCAGTGGTTTGCCTCGAAAGAGAAGGAATTTTTTTGGCGTAGTATCCACAAATTGCCCGAGAGATGGGAAAAATGTGTAACTAGCGATGGCAAGTACTTTGAATAAATTTGTTTTTGCTTTCTATGAAAAAAACATGTGTTTTTTTGACTAAAAAACAGCGGATTTAAGATTATATACCTGGTATATATATATATATATAGAAATTTTATTTGAAATAATCTTTTAATCATAAATATTATATTGCAATTGTTATTTATTGTCCTCATGAGAAAAATTATTGCAAATTTTCATACAATATCAATTTTACCAAAGCAATTCCCTTTTAAGAAATATTGTTACAATATTTTAAATTCTATTGAAAAAATATTGCGAAAATTTATTTTCTGTTTATCTCTGTGGTTTCAATATGCAAGTTGAAAATTCTATAACATTTCCCCTAAAGCGTAAATAACTCCTGGACATTATGGATAAGCCATAATTTTATAGCAGCATCATAGACAATGAACTCGAAATTGTATTTGGAGTTTTGCAAATGTAATATTTCAAAAATAGAAAGAAACGAATTTCTTTAACAAATCTGATTTATGAAGTGATACTGAAATTTATACGACATTTAAATGGGATATTGTAGACATTCATTTAAAAGAAGAACAAATAATGTAGAGTATTACTGCAATAGTGTTTTGAAGGGGTGAGGGGGGAGGGGTGGTCTTAGGAGATACAAATCGAAAAGATGAACAACTAAAATATAATAAAACTGAAAAGACATTCGAACAATTGCTGTGAGAAATTATTTTTTTTTTTTATTAATACTCCTAGTATACTAGTATCTAAAGGACATCTACTCCATTTTATTATATATATATATATATATATACACGAGTATAAAGATCTCTTTATTATCTGTAGTCAAATATGTGTATCTACACGTATGTATATTTTATGTCCTTTTAGTTTTTATAAACTTCTAGGTACTTTTATGTGGAGCATATGTTCATGTTTATCGTTAACACTCCGAAAATAATAGAAATACACTAAAACAGAAATAAATTATTTTGTCGATCCTTTTTTCCATGTTCAGTTTTTTTATTTTTTTTATTTTTGCTTCATTATAATTTTTGCTCTTCGTAAATAGTTCATGCAGTTTTTGCCAAATAAGAACAAACAGAAAATGAATAGTAGAAATTATGTCAACTAAGTTTGACTTTTTTTTTTTTTTGTTACATATATTTTTATTTTAAATTGATAGTAGTCAAGTTGGTTCAAATGACTGGCATATGGTGTAAAGAGCAAAAAAAACAAAAAACAAATGAAAGATATGGAAAACCAGATGCCCAGAACTATGGCAGGACGCATTATATACTTGACGATCTACTCCATTTGATAGTCAATGCTTCAACTTTTTGTATTGTAGTATCCTTCCACTTAGCAGAAACAATTTCCACAATCACAAATTTTACTTTGCACATATTTTGTGCGCTCGCTTTTCAAAATCCTTGGCAACAAAAAGAAAAAAACTTCTTCTATGTACAATATAATTATATCCACCTTCAACGATATAGAATTTCATTTTACATTTAAAATTTAAATGTTTTTTTTTTTTTTAAATTCACATTCACCAAGAAATTATGAGTAAAGTTCCATAGTACTGTGTATAGTTAATGTTTTCAAATGTAATTTCTGAATAGAAAATATATAATTTTTTTCTATACTATTATTATAATGATTGCATATAGTATATAGCATTAAATAAAAATCATAATTATAATTTTAAATTATTAAACAAACTGCACAGAAATATATAGTTGTGTTCATCCTTTTATCAAATCCAAACAACAGTATTGCAATATGGAAAAATTCATTTTAGTAATTATACATGTACAGTTTCCAACATAAAAATGTTTAAAGAAACAAAAATTATTCCATAAGTCATAAGTAGAAAAGCATAAAAAACTCTTTTGATTATACAAAAAAAAAAAAAAAATGAAAATATGCCAGTGACCTCAAAAAGGACATGATATATGCATTCAGAAAATTTTCAGTTTATTTTTTTGATATTAATTTTCTTTCTATAGTGAATAAAATATTGTGTTCATACAATATTTTGTCTCTTTTTAGATAAATCATGATTATATGAGCATTTTTTTTACAATAAATCCTCAAATTTTATTGAGGATTTACCAGGAGTATAAGCTTAAATCCGCTTTTTTTTAGTCAAAAAAACACATGTGTTTTTTATCATAGAAAGCAAAAATATATTTCTTTAAAGTACTTGCCTTCGCTAGCTACACATTTTTCCCATCTCTCGGGCAATTTGTGGATACCACGCCAAAATAATTCCTTCTCTTTCGAGGCAAACCACTCATCAAGCCACTTTCGGAAGTCTTCGTAAGAATCGAAGTGCTGCTCAGCGAGCGCGTAGCCCATCGACGAAAACAGGTGGTAGTCGGAAGGGGCTAGGTCTGGTGAAAAAGCGGGGTGGGGTAGCACCTCTCAGTTATGTCTCCAAGGTGCGTTGTCGTGGAGGAAAATCAGCTTCTCATGTCTTTGTTGATAATCCGTCCTTTTTTCATGCAGAGCACGGTGCAATTTGATCAGGTGGGCATTGATAATTTCACCAGGTTTCAACATCTCATAAAAGACGATACCCTGCTGATCCCACCAAACGCACAGCATTGTCTTCCGGTCTTGGGGAAGATGTTGATGGTTGGCTGGGATCAACCCACGATTTCTTGCGGTTAGGATTCTCGAAATATATCCACTTTTCATCGCCTGTCACAATCCGATGCAGGAACGACTTTCTTTTTTGTGTGGCGAGCAAGATTTCGCATATGTTTTGGCGTCGCTCCATCTGCCTATCTTTCAATTCATGCGGCACTCATTTTCCGATCTTTTCAATCTTCCCCATGACATGCTCCACGAGAATTTTTTGCGATTGGTTATCGTCTTAATCCAAAAGAGCCTGCAATTAATGGTCCTCAACCTTCCTAGGCCGATTTTCACGCTTCTTGTCTCACAAGTCAAAATTGCCGTCTTTGAACCGACGAAACCACTCTCGGCACATTGTTTCAGATAAAGCACCGTCACCATAGGCCTCCATAAGCATTCGATGCGATTCGGCAGCCGATTTCTGCAAATTGAGGCAGAAAAGCAGAGCTTCCCGCATATGATCTTTTCTGGCCCAAAACTAGACATGATTACCAAAAGAAAAATGTATATTGTTGTACAAAATTGCTGACAATGTGCACTGATTAATGTTGACAGATGTCAAACTTATAAAAAAAGAATGGCGTGCCCATGGTAGCTTAATGCGCTTACTCACGCCATCTATGACCAAACGGATTTAAGCTTATATCACATTATTTATTTTCGATGATACGGAATTTGCACGAAATTAGATTAAATATTAGTAAAACTGCACTTCGCCGTACCGTCTTGGTCAGAGAACCGCGAAGATTGCCTTAGCGCCTAACTAAATCACTTATTCAATGACTGTAGCAGATGCACCCACCCACCGGCGCAAGGGTAACACGATTAACGGCGGCGATCATCACAATTAAATTTTCACATTTCATTTTGGAGAAATTATCAAATTCATATTTTTTTAATACAAAAAAAATTTTTTTTGTTGTTTCCTTTTTGTTTGTTATCATTTCAATTAACATTAGTACTGAAATGTATATTCTATGCGCCACGACACTAAAAGGCGATTTGGCGACACAGGATGTCGTGATAAGGAAATTAAAGTAGAAATGGAGAGGAGAACTGATTTTTTATGAATTAGTTTGAGACCATGCATCAGTGGGATTCGAACCCGCAGTGGGATTTTTTTAAGTAGTTACTCAGCAATTTATTATTAACATATTAATATGAACACTGCATTAATTTATTTCTTATACTCTGGAGAAATGTGTTCTTTTGTACAATAAAATTTCTTGTTCTTTAATTATCGATAAGAAGCTTTTTTCAAATAATCGTAAAAATCAAGCCAAATGAAAATTGACCATACGACAAGCAATTTCACCACCACCACCACTGGTGGCCATCATGCCACAGTTTAAATTTGCCGATAGAGTGCCGATTTGCCACTGAACTTTGTAAGGAAATTATTATTAAAAAAAATCTGCTTTTGGTATAGACAAAAACTTAATGTCATTGAATTGATGTCTTTTATTATTTTCTATATTTTTATGGTAAATTTTTTTCTTAAATATAGAAAAAAATGTGGAGTGTTTCTATGAGTAATTTACGGTAGTATCAATTAAAACTGAATATTAGATTTAATTTGCTACAAACTACAATATTAAATAAATGTTAAAAGTTTATATTATTTTGGAAAAAAATGTATTCTTTTTGCATTTGCAGATAGCTACCAATATCAGCTGCAGTAACTTTTTTATAAATATATCAAATACTAAGTAATGTAAAAACAATATATCCTTAATAGTAAGAAATATAATAAAATCAAGAGAGAATGTCAAACTTGTAAATGGGAAAGTTGATTGGGACATTTTTAGACAGAACTTAGACCAACAGATTCATTTACAACAAAGCCTTAAGAACGTACAAGAAATAGACGATGCCGTAAACGACTTGACTGTTTGCATACAGAACTGAATCACTAACGCCCACATAACTCATAACAAACCAACCATACGAGAACATGACTATAATCCTCCGCAAAAAATTCGCAGCTTGATAAGCGAGAAACGTCGAGCCAGGGCCCAGTGGCAACGTTCAAGAATGCTAAATGAGAAGAAAAAACTGAACCAACTACAACGAGAACTGAAACAAGAAATAATTAATTATAACAACGAACGATTTACTGAATACACAGAATCACTGACAACTAATAAGTCACTCTGGACAGCTACCCGACGAATTCTCAAATACAAAACAGCTACACACCCGCTCCGGAATACCGACGGAACCTGGGCAAAAACAGATAAACAGAAAGCCGACATCTTCGGCAAACACTTAGAAAACATCTTTAAACCTCACGAAGATGTCCAAGACATTCTGCATGACGAACAAATATTCCGACAAATATCAACTCAGTTGCCCATAAGTCCACCTCCTTCCGAAGTTAAATTCACAATAGAACACCTTTCCAATAAAAAAGCCCCAGGATATGACCTAATAACTTCAGAAATCCTGAAACAAATTTCCAAAAAAACCCTCGTACTTATAACTTATATTTATAATAGTATCCTCCGCACATCATTTTTTCCTTCCCTGTGGAAGTTTTCCATAATTAAGATGATCCCAAAACCCAATTAGCCCAAAAATCTTCCTACCTCATATAGACCTATAAGCCTCCTTCCCATGTTATCAAAAATCCTAGAAAAATTAATCCTAAAACGCCTTTATCCCATTTTTGAAACCGAGGGTGTCATTCCTCAGCATCAGTTTGGATTTCGACCTGAGCATTCCACTATCCAGCAGTGTCATCGCGTAGTCGACTACATAGCGTGTTCGCTAGAGCGAAAGGAATACTGCCCAGGCGTGTTTCTTGACATTTCGCATGCTTTCGACCGTGTATGGCACCCTGGATTGCTTTGGAAGTTGCAGCGAGTCCTACCCTCGAGTTATTTCCACATCCTTAAATCTTATCTCTCAGACCGATATTTTCAGGTAGCTGAAAATATGGAGTACTCTGACATTTATCCAATTTCCGCCGGTGTCCCTCAAGGAAGTATCCTAGGTCCTATCCTATATAACATTTATACCCATGACATTCCTTGCCACAACAACATCCTAACCGCAACATATGCTGATGATACAGCCATCCTGACATATCACAAAGATCCTTCCACAGCCATTAGTATCCTTCAGAACCATATCCACTCCTTAGAAACTTGGTTCAAAAGGTGGAGAGTGAAGGTAAATGAGCAAAAATCTGCTCATGTAACTTTCACACTCTGCCGAGAACAAATTCCCGACATAACCCTAAACGGCAGTATTATTCCACAAAAAAATAGCGTACGTTACCTTGGACTTATATTCGACAAACGGTTAACCTGGAACCTTCATACGAAAACTAAAAGACGTGAACTTAACGGACGATACAAACAATTATTACGTCTCCTAGACAGTAAATCAAAACTTACAACAACAAGTGAACTATTACTGTACAATACGGTTCTGAAACCAATATGGACATATGGTCTAGAACTTTGGGGTTCGACTAAGCATTTCAACTCCCTTCCAATCCAATCCCTACAATCCCGAATCCTTCGTAAAATTGTCAATGCCCCCTTTTATGTGCGAAACACTGTTATCCACCGTGACCTAAATGTTCCATTTTTTCGAGAACTATGCATCTCCCGATATAAAAAATTCCATTCGCATTTATCGTTCCACCCTAGTCCTTTAGGAAGGGAACTTTTCACTCCCACCCTTCCAGTATACACCCATCGACGTTTAAAACGGCGATGGCCGAGAGATTCTCTAAAATTATAAAATAAAATTACCCTGTTCTAGAGGTAACATCGATGGGTGTTTTCCTCCACATGTCTTCATGTCCTTGTATATTCCCGTAAAAAATCTGCTTGTTACTAGTATAAGTAGTTGTAGATATCATTTAAAACAAAAAAAAAAAAAAAAAAAAAAAGAGAGAATGTGGAACAACAACTACCAGAATTTGTGTAAATACGAATATTTTTTTTTTTTTTTGGATGCTGTTAAATTTATTTGTAAATTTTTAAATTTCGAATATTTTCTTCTCATAAATAATTGCTAGATATATTTTATTATCGTAAAAAAAAATATACGAGTAAATACGAAAAATACGAGGTAAATATAAATTTTATTGAATTGACATTTACGCGTCTGTAGTCCTATATCATTTCAATTTAATACCGTTTTACTTTTATCCTTGGAAAGGTTACAGTAAACACTTTTTTTAACTATAGACTGTTATAATGCTAGCAAATTTTTAAAGTATATTTACAACATGCTCGTATAGATAAACTGAGGTGCCAACGCATCCTTCTTC
This sequence comes from Atherix ibis, assembly GCA_958298945.1. NCBI lineage: Eukaryota > Metazoa > Arthropoda > Insecta > Diptera > Athericidae > Atherix > Atherix ibis. Next base: position 118,807,895 of record OY282606.1, read on the forward strand.
TTGAATATGAATCGTTATGAAAACACTTTAGTTTAGTAAAAACATATTTCTTAACATTTCCAATAAAAAATGAGGATATCTTATCCTTAGGGATTTTTATTTTTTGCTTCTCTCTCATTGATCTATTCTTGATGCCTTTTCTGCATATATTACAACGAATGCATATATTATATATCGTATATATACGAGTATATACAATAAATTCTTAATAAATATTCGTTCTTCTTATAAATACTCGTTGGCATCTTTGACGATTCTTCAATAATATAACCAAAAAAAAAAAAAATGAATTTCTTTACCCTCTCTAAGAATTTTTTTTTTGCCTCTTACTTGAATTTTCAGCACCTGGACTAAGGTATCCGTACATGGATAAATACATAAACGTGTTATCAACTGAACCATTTTTTCATCAATTTACCTATATTTTTTTTTTTTTGCTCGGCGAAGTCCCTGGCGTACCTATAAAAAATAAGTGAAAAGAGTGGAGCTCCTCCTAGAGAAGAAGGTGACAAATATTAAAGCATGCCGGTGGTATAGAATGGCTGTAAGATTCTGTGACAAGAAGGACTAAGCAAGATCTGCTCCTATATCCAGGCGCATAGATCAGGCAACAGAGAAATTAAATTTCAATATAATTTTTAGACGTTCATATAATTCTATTTATTTATATACGCATGTACGTATATATTTGGGTATATTTTTTTTTTATACGAGGGTTGGGTAAATTTTTTTCAGTACTTTTCATTCTTTTATTATAAATACTTTCCAGCAGAATCATTTTCCCTATTAAATACCATCTTAGTTTACTAACATTATTTTCTTTTACGACTATTTATAAAAATTTCTTATTACCCGAATTTCACCCAAAATCTCTCTAATTTTTTTTTTTTTTTTTGTAAATATTTATTTGTAATGAAAATAAAAGCTCTTTTAATCTAGTATTTTTTTTTGTTGAAAAACAATTTTTCTCTTTTGTAATACTTATAATAGAATATTGTCCTGTTGTTGAGTTTAAAGTTAAATTGAAAATAGCATATACCTTTTATTAGAAAAGTAATAGTCATCGTCGTAATCATGGGATTCTTTTTAAAATACATTTTTTGTATGTCTAGAATATTTACCGAATCATTTTTGAAACAAATTTAAGATGATACAAATAATTTTCTAAACATTTCATTTTATTTTTTAATAGTTTAAAATTAGTTCAAAGAAAATAATATAAAATTAATGGTTTTTTAAATAAGTTAACTGAATGTAACATGTAGTAATTGACCGTTTTTTTTTTTTTGTCTCTCAATATTCTCAAATACATACTTATACTTTAAAATGATTTAAGTTTCATCAATTCTCTTAAGTCAAAAGAGTCTTAAACGGAAGCAGTAATATCTTAGGTGTATTTTTGATAAATTTATTGTTCAATGGATTTGATCGAACTGAAAACTTCTCTCAGAAATGATATTTTCAAGTATCTCAAAATGTCAATTTTCCCCATATATTCCCTATTCTTACTGACATCCCTAAGAGTCCTTAGTCCTCTTTTATATTATATATTTTAGTTCATTAAATTAAATTTGAAAAATATATTCAAGTACTTTGGGATATAGAATATTTTTAGTTTTTTTTCCATTTTCTGCATTTAATCCATATACTTGAAGTGATCGCCCTTATGTCTTCTTGATGATCATTGAGAATGCCAAGTGAACGGGGAACTGCAGTCGTTTGATATCAAATTGCATGTCGATGGGGAAAGATGGGAATAAAAATGTGCCTTTTGAATTGCCATTCTAAATTGTCAGTTTTTTTACAGCAACTCTGATTCTATTATACAATCGAGATGGATTTATGTTGCTCAGAAGAACTATCAGTGGACAAATTAGCAACTGATGTTTAGAACAATTTCAATGTTAAAGATATGTCATCGAAAATATCGATAAAATCATGCAAATAATCTAAGTAGACCGGCATCTTAGCAGTTGTATTATCTCCCAGAAACTAAAAATCGACCATAAAACAGTTTTAAACTATCTTAATAGATCTGGACTCAAAAATAAGCTCGATGTTTAGGTGCCACACGAATTGATGCAAAAAATATGATGGTCAGAAATGGGTCATATACGTAAATATTCTGCCAAACCAGATCTAACAATCAGGAAGGTTTTAATGTACATTTGGTGGGACTGTAAAAAACAAAAATTTACTATGAGCTGCTTTCCATATGACCAATACAGATCTCTGCTGTCAAAAATTGGACCGTTTGAAGATAGCGATTGACCAGAAGAAGAAAAAATTGGGTAACAGGAGAGGTGTTGTTTTCTATACACGTGACTAGCCAGTAACTCCGGTAGCTTGGTTAAGAAGTTTTGATGCATCCATCTTATAGTCCGGACATGGCACCAAGCGATTACCTTCTTTTAAATCGTTACAAAAATTTCTTAGTAAAAAGAAATTGGCATCAAAAGAAGCTTCTGAAAATCGCTTAGTTGAGTTTTTTGCAAATAGCGACCAGGGCTTCGATGGTTAAATAAAGCCTTGAAATAATGAACTTATTTTTCCCCAAGCCGCCCATATTTGCTCTTGAATTTTGAAAGTTCGCATATATTTTTCTTAGAATACTTTATCGGCTCCAGATAATGTCATTTAAAATGCCGAAGCTCACAATTGCTTTTTCTTACGCGCTTCGCTTTAAGACCCACCAATTAATTCGCGTTTATGAGGCATGCTTATTTGGACGACAAAAGGAACAGCAACTGTACAAAGTTTCAACTCAATCGGATGAACGATGCGCGAACGCATAAAAGATGGCTTTACCTTATTTACACCAATTACTGCATTCTGGCATCAACGAAACCTTATGAATTCTCTTCAAAATCGGCTAACAAAGTGCAGAGTTAAAGTAAGCAAACAGAAAAGTATTCATGTTACTTTTACTTTTTACCTAGCGGCATCTCGTCATACCGCACATATTATGGACATATTGAGCCATAAAAGAACAAGGGGTATTACCTAGAACTAAATATTTATACAATATAGTAAAAAAAGCCCATATGGACATACGGAATAGAACTCTGAGGGGACTTAGCCGTTCCAAATACCATCGAATCCTATCCCCCCAGTCGAAAATCCTTCGTACAATCATCAACTTGAATGTACTTTTCGATATATATTTATCCATTATTCGCTATAATACAGGTCATAGTCGACTGACAGCACAAGCTGTGTGGGATGTGGTACAATCTTGTTGGAGTCAAAGTTCTGTAGGCCTAATTGATCCAAGTCGGGCAGAAGATAGTCTTCCAACATGTACCATTGCATCCGGCACCCTCAAAGAAATATGTCCCAATGATGCCACCGTGTAGTGGTCTTTGGTGTATTAGTTGAGGGTTTTCAGTGCTACAATAGCGGCTATTCTATTTATTAACAAAGCCATGAGGGTATAGTGGTCTTTGATGTATTAGTTGAGGGTTTTTAGCGCCCCAATAGCATCTATATTGTTTATGTACAAAGCCACGAGGGTGTAGTGGTTACTGATGTATCAATTGCGGATTTGCTGGGCCACAATTGCGGCTATTCTGTTTATTGACAAAGGCACGATTGTGTAGTGGTGTTTGATGTATCAGTTGAGGGTTTTCAGTCCCTCAATAGCGGCTATTCTGTTAATAACAAAGCTACGAGGGTGTAGTGCTCTTTACTGTCTCAGTTGAGGGTGTTCAGTGCCCCTAAAAGCGGCTATTCTGTTTATTAACAAAGTCAGCCAAGTCGAAGTCTTCTTCGTCGCTCATAATAATTTTTTGCCAAATATGGTGACCGTCTATATCGAGCTGTAAAACTCGAGCACTCCAGTCTCGCCGTAATTCATAGTCATTTGCCTGCAGCAAATCTTTTTGGAGAATTTTTAACAAACATGATAAAGAAGAAGATTCACAATTTTTATGCACGGCGTCGATGAGAGGTACTCGGACATTCAGTAACAACTCCGCCTTAGTACATCAATTTTTCTCAGGTGTACGTTGACTCAAAGTCACGAGTATTCACAATTGAACAATTATTTTAAAAAAATATTTTAATAATTTGAACACCTTGGTGCAGTGTTAGATACATCATGATAAATTCTTATTGACCACTCTCTACGACTGTTAAATGTCAACAGGCAAATGTTGTCAAAACCAAAATGGCGACCAAACAAAATCAACCTGGAACATAAAAAGCACCTTGTATATAGTTGTATATCATAAAAAATAAGTTTCATCTTTTCGAAATTTTTCTAAAAAGAACTCCATATTAATTGGCTTCCAGAAAGATACACCTACAAATGTAATTTTGGTTCCTAAGCAGATGTCATATAGACTTATGACACACCCAATCACCTGGTTTTGTTGAAATTCGATTTTAATAATAAAAGTCCTTTATTTGTTTTATTAACATTTTTCTTCTTCTTAATAATAAAAGGTAAATAAAATAGTAATAAATATTATATATGCACATATATTAAAAATGGAAATTAGATTTTTTTTTGCGTAATTCTTATCAAATAGATATTTTGCCCTTCAGCATATTTGCGTGTATAAATTAGAAACGCGCTCTTTCTACAACGTCGAACACATGATCCGATTGCGTTATGTTTCCACTTTGAAATGTACATTTTTTTCCCATTAAAATGTACGTTATTTTAATGGATTTTCTTAACAATAAGGAACCCAAATTCTTATAAAACCAAATGTCTTTAGCCAAATGAGATTTTTTTTCGAAAATTTCTATTTGAACAAAAAAATAATAGGAAAAAACATAACCAAATATATTTAAAATAAGAAGTCAGCAGATCGTAACGCATAACAAAATCTAGTACGAATTCGTTTCGTTGGAGCAACATACACAGTTTTTAGGATAACACAACTCCCTTTTCCCCTCTATTCTGATGGTAAAACCGATATGATAGTGGATATACTCGTACGGTGGAATGGACCATACAGTAACATCTTCATTACCATTTAGTGCATTAACCTGAGTGACGGCGACTGTGTTCATATAAATTCAATTCATGAAAATGACATTGACACAAACACAAATTACCCTGGGGTATATAATATCGTTAACGCACTAATGGAAAAAATTGTATTTTTATTGGATTAACGAATTATATTCGCAACGATTCTTCTAATCAAATTCGTCAGCAATCATCTATTCATAGCCGCTATAATATGAGTTTGTCGGCGATTTCCTCAATATTACAAACGGAAATCAAGCGTATATTGATGGAAATCTGGAGTAAAATATTAACGGAAATTCATATTTTAGTCAAAAATTATCCACTTCCCATCTGTCTAAAACATAAAAAAAAAAAAATTATATATGGTATATATTTTCTCTTTTTCTATATAATATTCATATTAACATTTATGAGAAATTTGGTACAAATTTTATTAACAACATTGTCAAAAATCAATTTGCCCTTTCAATAAAAGCAAATCCTAAAAAGCCTTATTTCGAAAAAGGATTTTTTATAGAGTATTATTTATTTATTATATTGTTGTTTAAACGTTATGAAATATGGTGAATTAGATTTATTTTGGCTTTTAGTGGTTGATTGACCGAAAATATATGCTGACCACCAGTAAATGTTTTTATGACTTTTTAAAATCTACCAACCGCAAAAGAAGAATCAAGACCTTTTCAAATACTAATATATATTTTTTTTGATATTAGTAGTATATAAATAAAATATCAATCGAATTGGCGAATATATACAATATGTCTTGAAAGTAAAGTAAAGTAAATCCTGACCAGTCGGATTTCTATTATAAATAATTGAATTGAAAGAAAATTTCCAACTACCATAGTTACATCCAAGCACATACTGTATTATAATTATTGATAAATAAAAAGAAAAGAATTTGGAGGGGGGAAAAAAAACAATTGTGCTCCCACCAATATTATAGTCCCAAACTGTTTGTCAATTATGAATATTTCCTTTTTCCAGATACTTTTCATATTTTTATGAGATGTTCACACTTTTTTCGCCTTTAATTTCAGCAAATTAGATCGATTAACTGGAGCAGAAAAATTTGAGTAATGATGATGACAATACAATTAAAAAGATGATAAGAATTATTTTCTCTAGCCTCTACCATTAGTTGTTCTTGGCTCATATTTTCTGAATTTTTCACTTCCCTTAACATTCTCATTTCACTTGACAAGCAATACACTTCTAAGGCGTACGATATGGATGGCAAAAATAAAAAAAATAATAAAAATGAAAAAAATATTACGAAAAGAAATAAATTAAATATGGAAAGACGTACAATGTCAGTGTTGTAATACACTACCACCACGCCCTTACCATGACGCCATCTTGATAGAATAGAACAAATATGACGGCCATTGTGTCTCGAAAGGGCAACGAAGCGCATTGACGACGATCGATGAAGAAAGCCAAGTGCGGAAAAAAAATAAACTCAAATAACACTATTGACCCCAGCAAGAATGGTCGGTCGGCTATTAAATTTCAGGACTTCGAAATTATAAATTGTTCCACTTCTATAAATAATGAAGTGCTTCGTTGTATTGCTTTTTATCATCGTTTCAACTGGGCTCTTTCAAGCAAATAGAGCGACTTTATAGAATACTGAACGAAATAAATACATTGTAAGAAGAGATATTATTTCAGCGATTAGGTGAGTTCATCGAATAGGAACGAACAAGAAAAGAAGGATATTCAATTTAATTCTGTGTTCTACAATGTAATGGTTAGCCGAAAATAATTATGGAGAAGAAAAAAATCAATGTTTTCACAAATAATCGTCGCTAATGCTCCTGAAAATATTCTAGTTCTTTTTTTCTTTCTTATATGATTTATATGAGATTTAAATTTTGATAAAATTTCTATTTGAATCTTCTTACCTTGGCCCAATTAAAAAATTATATTAAAATGGGGCAAAATTTCCATTTACAGATTTACTAATACTTTTGCAATTGATTGAAAAATAACTATTGTAAAAATTACTTTATTGAATCGAAGTTATTGAGGAGGATGAAAAAAGAAATTTAAAACAAAAGGAAAATGGCAGGAAAAAGGGGCAAGTCAGTGGAAATTTTTCATTGGAAAACTTCTATTTTTATTGGAAATTTTATCTAAGAAAAAGTTTGGAAAATTTCAGCAACTAATTGAATGTCCTTTGAGAAAAGTAATTAGATAATTTTATCTAATTTTTATACATCAATGCTATTTTCTTTAAAGTAGTTCATTTGTGAAACTATACATTTTCAGAGGTGTTTGTTAGGTCCTTTAGATATGAACTAGGAACCATTTTACAGCAGCGACAACATGAGGTCATTTGGCGACATCAACTTTCGTGTCGGTGGGTGTTATCCTGCTAGCAAAAATTTTCTAGTTTCCTGAAATTGGCTTTCCATGAGGATGAGTTATTAGAATGTCACAGGATTGACAGTTAGGACGTGTGAGTTTTCTAAACGGAAATTAACGACCCTATCCGGATTCTAATCCTTTTTGAGTACCCTAAATTTCGGCAACGATGTATTGGTCAGTGAGATGCTCACAAACTCTCACTATTAGCACCAGCACCCAACGCAACTCGGCACTCCTATTATTGCTAGGTTAGGTTGAATCTGCTTGAGTAGAAGGTCGGCGTTGGCATTGCTTACACTCTTTGTAGCATTGCTGAAAGATTTCAACTCCTTTGGATGTTATCGACAGTACAAAGATGACCTTCTTTCAAACGGTTTCTAATCTTGAGCAATAAAAAAGTTTACACAGACTGTTTAAAAGAAGAAGAACCTCAAAACCTTTCAAGGACTTCTTTTTAAAAAAAATTTTTTATTCAAGGACTTTTTTAGAAAAAAATTTATTTGTCTCACAAGAACCCTTACATTTTTATATTTTCTGAAGTTTTCGATGTTGAAAGCTTTCCTGCTGAGCGACATTCGTCTAAAACGGCTTATCGACCCTTCAAAAGTGCATTATGACACCGAAAAACTAATGTTTTTTATTAGAAATATTTCTTTTTGTAACTTTTCGTAAGTCCATTTTTTGTAAAGCACTAAAAAAAATAACTCTATAGTTACCGGACGAGGTTAAAATTGATATTGTACATCTAGGAAGAACGAATATACACACTTTGTAAATGGAATTGCTTTTAAAAAATGCCTGAATTTTATTATTTATACACGCTGAGACTTCTTTTTAAAAAAATTACAGTTCCGTAATTTTAAACGTGCCTTTTTGCTCATTTGAAAATATATTAATGATATCAGAAAAAAATATTTCCGTTTAAATATTAAAAGAATCCTTAAATATGTTCATTCAATAAAAGATATTCGAAGAGAAAAATTCTTTCATATTTACCATAGAAATTAGAAATTTCTCATTTCCTATACCACATAGCAATTTTGCCCAGCCATCGATAATATAATAAAATATTCTCTGCACTAAATCAACTCTATACAATATAAAGCAGAGATAAAATCACCCCTATAGTCTTATTTATCGAATAGACATATTTATTTTTAATAAAGTTATTCTCTTAAAAATAAAGTAAAAAAGCTAACTTAAATCATAGAACATTTTAAAGTCCAAATATATAAGAAAATAATGATTATCAAAATAATTTCAAGTTATTTTAATTTAGATTTTTTGAAGACAATTATTGATTTAGGAATTTAACAAGAAAGCATAACTTTGGTATTTAATAATATGAACCAATAATTTCTATGAAAAGAAATTATATTATTATAACGCCTTTATTTATATGAATAAGAATTTTTAAGATAATTATATCAGAACATAATAAAATTATTTGTTTTACATTAAAAAATGTACTGAATTTTTCCGCTAAAAATAATATTGAGAGAAGGGGCCTAAATTACAACAAGTCGCATTGGGGGAGAAATTTCCCTAGTTTACAACGCAATGATACTACTCCCACACTTTGATAAAAATTAATAAAACAAAAAATACATCCTTCAACATGAATACAATTCGACAATATTAAAATTGTCCTTGAATTACTCTTATTCAATATAATCCATGTCAAAAGTTTTGACAAATTGACAGAAAAATAATTATCACTGATTTTAAAAGAATCACATTGTCTGTCGAAAATAAGTAAAAAATATTAGCTTAAAATTAAATTAGAAAATTCTTTAAATTATTTATTATAGAAAATGTTATAATTTAACAAATTTCTATTAAAACCAGGTGTTGTAATTTTAATACCCTGAAAATAAATTGATTTTCATTTGACCATGAAAAATATTAATAACATTATTTTGTTTATTGCGAAAAATATTCGGATAATTGGATAAAAATAATAGCAAAATTATTACGCATTTTGTTGAGATTCGTTTGGTGGTGGGTACAGAAAATACCTGATAAAAACGTCTGCTCGATTTCTGTTAGTCCTTTTTCTATTATATATAATCTTTCAAGGCATTTATCTAATCTATGGTAAATAAATAATTTCTCATCATCAGATAAATAACTCAAAATTACTTAATTTCCATGAAAAAATGTTATTTTCGCAATTTTTGATTTAGTTCAGATTGAGTAATTCCCTCTTCGAGTCTTTTAGTCCCTCTTCGTATCAAAGATGGGCAGGCAACTCTTCTGTTTATCGAAAAACTTTCCTACTGAATACGCACAATTTTCTAGTCCCAAGCTAATCTAAAATAAATAAAATACAATCGACAATATTCCAACTCGCACTCCTTTCGATTTTCCCGAATTTTAGTTCATGCGCATCCTATTATGTTTATTATTTTCAAATATTATTGTACATAAATAGTCATTCATGTCTATAGACATTCGCATTTGGAAAAGTTAAATTAGCAAAAATCAATTGGATAATTTATGGTTTACAAATAGAATTTTTCTATAATTTTTTATTTACAATAATAAAAAGAATAAGAAGAAATTGATAAAACCCTTCTCGATGATATTGATAAAACCCTTCTCATTTTATAATTCGGAAAGTCTTATATCATTTAATAGTTGTTAGATATTAATTTATTTTTTTAAACTTAAAAATTGATTTACTCTAAAGTTTGCCATTTTATATTATTAAAATTGTTATTTAACACTTTATAATTTTAAATGCTTTTTACAAATCGGATGGTTCTGAAATGACCCTGTTTCTGGCGTTCAAACTATTTGTCTTCAGCAATAAAGCTCATTTCTCGCTCTGTAAATACTTCAATAAGAAAATTTGCGATATTTATTACTATAAAACCATTAGTAACTATAAAAAAAACCATTGTTTTTACGAAAAATGACTCTCTGATGTGCAAAATATAAAAAAAAAAATCTAAATTTAAAAATATTTGATGTAAATTTACTTTCCAAAATACGAATTGAATTAGCCTTTATTTTTAAGTAATTGAAATACTTTTCTAAAAATGGACAAAAATTCTTATATTATTATTATACAATATAAAAAATATATTTATAAGTAAAATTATATCTAAAATCATACGAAAATAAAAATGTATCTGAAAGAATATTTTTATGCAAACTTTGCTATTGATTTTTGAAAACTGCTTTTGGCAAAAACTTTTACTTTATAAAAGTAAATAAACACTAAAAAATTTCAACTGTAAAATTTAGTTTCATAGTAAATTCAAATTATTATAAATTTTATTTAAAAAAATTAAATTTTTTTTTTTCGTGCAAATATTGTGTAGATATGATGGGGGCAGTCCGAGAAGTACCTGGCCTAACATAGAAAACACAAAAAATTTAGGAAAAAATATCTTGATTTCTCAACATCGACTCGCTTTAGCTTAATAGACTTTTCTTAACAATGTTCAATAGTTTTGATATTATGTTAATAGTAAGAACCGTCTAGATCCTCAATAAATACCCATTAACTGCAGACTCCACCTCTTTATTATTGGCAAACCGCTTACGACAGAGATATTTTTTCAAATTTGGGAAAGAACAAATAATCCAAAGGGAGCTAATTCCAACTTTAATTCATTGATTTTGATACTCCCAGTTAATTGTTTTTCCTATGTAGAAATAACCAATGAAAAGTATCCCACGCGAATCGCCATGACCTTGCCAGCAGATGGAACTGTCTTCGCCTTCGTCTGAGCAGATTCTTCCCTTTCAGCTTCGGACCCGATTATGAATCGACGCAAAAACTCGCTTTTATTGATAAAAAACATCGGCAAACACTTGATTCAAATGTCATCATGAAGCTGTTTATGTTCCATTGTAAGCATACGCGTCACCCATCTGTCCAAATTTTCAGTCAATATTCTATGTACAGCGCTTTTCTGAAAGCCTACCATATATGCTAGCTCGCGCACTTTCAGTAGAGGATCATTCCATATCATTTTGTGGATTTCGTCTTATCTATACCATTTTGTGCGTTGCTCGTCTTGGCAACTCGTACAGTCTCGTTTAAACTCTGCCACTCAATATTTTATTATTGTCAATTAAGAACCATAACCCCCCCTCCTTCACCACAGAGTAGAGTCTACCACGTGTTTGATATTGACTGGACTGAGACCTATCACATAACGATGACCAATTTTTTCCGTGTTTACAAATTCACTGATAGCGTTCACCATTAATGACTGTCAAACAAATATCAAACAACACTAGCTTCATCAAACTTCAAACTTAAGCTTTATAAAGTTAGTTCTTTCGATTATAGTTTTTATTTTCAAACAACAACGGCCATTTATACGTCAGGTCGGCTACTTCTGGAACTACCCTCGTAATATCAATCAATCGTAATATCAATCAATAATTGTGTTTTCAAACAGCACACACACCATCTATCCAAACCATATCGTACTTCTTTCAGAGCACAATTCATAAAGAAGAACTGAAAACATGAAAATTAGATTTCTTAGTAATCAATTTTAAGTTAGAGAGAAAAACTCATAAAACTTTCGCTATGATATTCACCTTATAAATAATATGGAAAATAATTAAATAATAATAATTTTTATAATTTGAATAAAATTCAAATTTGTTATTATATTATTCCCCTCCAAAAGAAAGCGACTGATTTAGGAGTGCACAATCGCATAGGGTGGTAATAAATATTTGTGAACATTTGTAAGGGAACGTAATTAGTGTCAACATAAATGCAGTTGCTGCAAAAAAGTTTTCTCAGTTGTAGATGATATGAAAGTTTTAATAGACTAATAGCAGTACATATTTTCAGGATCCTTGGCATCCTCATCATTTTAAGATAGACTCAATTTAAATCAATTAACTTTTAACATGAACGGAAATAGATGGAAACTCATAACGGATACTCCAACTAATTTACTAGTGAAAATAAGGGCAAAAAATATCAAATGTCAACAAGAACTTACCTAAAGGAAAACCTTAAAATTTTAATTGATTTTAATTATGAAAAAGCTTTTTCGACATCAATTCACTACCCCCATCGTTTTTCATATAATTTTTCTTGAATATAATTAAAAATCCTTTTAACTTATTACAAACTGCATTACTACCATAAAAAAAAAAAACCTTACCAAATATTAGATGAAATTGACTATCCAAAAGACACGGAAACCAAAAAGGGGTATGGTTATTTTCTTTTAAGAAATTTTGTTTGTTTTTTTTTCTTTTTGGGCTTGTCATATTTGAAAGAATTTTCCCTCAATATTATCTATAATATAGCATCAAAATTTTTGTAGAATTTTATATTTTTAGCAATTGAAAAGGGTAAAATTCTAAGAATATTAGAAATTTCAAAATGTATCCCTTTTTTTGGCTGATAATTGAATTTAGATAAGGTAATTCAATCGAAAAATGTGACATAAAAATCATAAATATAGAAGCCATTTTGATTGAACGAATTATTTTTAGAATATTTTTATATAGCAAATAAAATAGATATACTCGTTTTATTGATTTTCTTTTTCTATAATATATACAAAAATATAAAATAATCAATTTTTTGTAATTTTAACAATAGAAGTTAGTTTTGCAAATAACAATAAAAATTTTCTCCAAACAGAAGGACACTAAAAACTAGACTATAAAAATAGTTAAGGTACCACAAAATTTAATCGGAATGTTGAAATAATTAATTTTTTTAATTTATTGAAGATGCTTTTTAATTTATATTATTAACCAAGAAAATTTTGGCATCAAATAAAGGTAAATTGGAACTAACTATCCTCATTGAATTATGTTAAACGGGAAGCTCTACACAAAACCATTTTGGATATTGGAATTTTTCTATAATCTCAAATATGATTGTATACATCCACAGACCTCTAACTTATCATATATGAGCTTAAGGCCTCCAACTTATCATATACAACTGAATCGCTTTAAGCTCTTCGGTTACACTCTTTTGGATGTTTTTTGACAGTTTAACGTGGAAGCAAACTCGGGAGCCATTGCTTACTATACATTTTCGTCAGTTTTTGATATGGAAGGTATCGTCCATGCAAGATTCGTCATCCACTGTTTTTCTCGAACCTCTAAAAATGTCCTATGCACCAAAAAATATGCTCTTGATAAAGAATGTTTTCCATTAGCTGGTTACTAATATAAATATAAAATTTGAAGAATGCACTACAAAAATACAACTTCACTTATACGAGGGTCATTCAACAAGTACTTAGCCTCACCGCCCGATGGAACTGCTGTCACAAAAAAAAATTCACCATCGTGCAGTACATTCTTTTAGTAGCCTACTGTCAAAGTTTCAGTCTATTCTCTTCATTAGTTTTGTTTTGAGAGCCTTTGAAAGCGAGCGTGTCGGTCGGTTGCACAAAAATGGAAAAAGATCAATATCGTTCGGTGATTAGATTCTTGTTTTTGGAAGGGAAAACGCAGAGCGAAATCAAAGATCGCTTGGATGCTGTGTATGGTGACTTTTCTCCTTCGATGGCGACCATCAAGAATTGGTTCAACGAGTTTGTTCGTGGCCGCACGTCGGTTTTTGATGAGCCACGCCCAGGTGCCCCGAAAACGGCTGCTACGGAGGAAAACGTTAAAAAAAGTCCACGATCTCGTGTTGGCAGACCGTCGATTGAAGGTTCACGAGATAGCTGAGACTGTGGGCATCGCAGTAGGAACGATGCATCATATTCTACACGAAGAAATGGGCATGAGAAAGCTGTCGGCGCGATGGGTGCCGCGTTTGCTCACACCGGAAAACAAACGCAACCGTGAGACCACATCGGCGACGTGTTTGGCGCTGTTTCAGCGTAATCCAGCGGAGTTCTTGCGTCGTTTCGTGACCGTCGACGAAACATGGATTCACTGGTACACACCAGAGACCAAGGAACAGTCCAAACAGTGGACTTCACCCGGCGAACGTGCTCCGAAGAAGGTGAAGACTGTTCGATCGGCCGAAAAGGTGATGGCCACCGTTTTCTGGGATTCACAAGGTGTGATGCATATCGATTACCTCGAGAAGGGTAAAACAATCACGGGGCGCTACTATGCTGACTTATTGGGCCGATTTGACGTCGAATTGAAGAAAAAGCGGCCCGCTTTGCGAAGAAAAAAGTGCTGTTCCACTACGACAACGCACCGGCTCACACCTCTAAATTGGTCTAATTGCGCTACGAATTGCTGCCCCATCCACCGTACTCTCCAGATTTGGCCCCCTGTGACTACTTTTTGTTTCCAAACCTGAAAAAATCACTCGCCGGGAATAGATTTGGGTCGAATGAGGAGGTCATCGTCGCCACGGAGGCCTATTTTGCTTCCCTCGAGAAAATGTATTTTTTGGACGGGTTAAAAAAGTTAGAGCATCACTGGGCCAAGTCTATCGAGCTTGAAGGAGATTATGTGGAAAAATAAATTGCCACCTTCCCAAAATTTTCGTTTTTCTTTTGTAGGCTAAGTACTTGTTGAATGATCCTCGTAACGGTCTATTCACTCAACATTGTTCAAGGATTGCTCTCAATAAATCCAGTCTCTTTACTTTTCTGTTCCAAACAATCACATAATCGATTCAATGAAAAATGCTCCAATATTTTCCGAACGGATAATAATGCATGAAATGATAAGGACCGAAGACCTTATAAAAAAAATTCAGAAATAATTGAATAAATTCTATGAACTAATATGATATCATAAAAAAGTATTTTTTGATCCTTTCATAATTATAATAAATATTATTAGTGTGTTCAAATGGCTCAGTTATGTCATTACTAAAGGTTATCTATTTATAGATTGATTTTAATTATTTCTAAATCTAGCACCAATTCTTCGATTAGAATTCCGTTTACCATGGGCTAAATGAGATGATAAGGATATTAACGATGAGGATGATTTATGGAAATGGTGATTTTCATCTGTTGCTGTTTTCATATACTCGTATACATTTACAGGTCATATACAATAAATCAATAACGCATATAAAGTTTGTCCTGAATACGAGTAGTGTTTATATTTGAATTTCTTTGAACTGATCTATGCAAACTAGCGAAAATGAATTTTCCTGGCATATACACATATACTCGTACATATGTAAATAGTGTAGAAGCTTGGATTTTCTGCTATGAAACGAAAAGTTCCGAAAGTGCTAGGAATGGCTGATGGCGGTTCTGTTGCTCCATTCAATTTGTTAATGAATTAATCTATTTGTATATCGAGTAAGCTCCCATAAAAGGCAACATAGTCAAACGAGAACGATGAATCGGAATATTTAGATTTTTCTTCTTTATAACGTACCTCTACAAATTCTACCACATCAACAATAATACAGTCGAATCCTTTTCCAAATCCTCTGCACCATATTTCATCATATTAAGCTATTCTTTATTAGTTCTCAAACTAACATATTCAACATACTCGGATTAATAAAACTAATGGCACATATTCAATAATTAACAACTGAGAAAATGCATAGCAGATGGGAAATTCGAAACTTGAAAAACAGTCCTTATCACTTCATCCATTAGAGTTGAAGTTTGTTTTGAGTTCATGTAAAGGAACTGTTTCAACTTCGATTCCTATCAATTGGAATAAGTTTGTGATTATGTAATTGTACAAAACGAATATTCGTATTTGTTTCAATGCACCATGCAGAGCGCAAAATGGACAGTTCTGTGCAAAAAAAAATCCAATTCAATCAATATTCCTCAGTCTTTTGCTTAAATTGGGTAGCAAACTACTGCTTCCAACTGGACATGCATACCCGTTCAGCTTTTATACAACCAAAAGAACTCCAAACCGTGAAAGTTGCCTTCTTTTTTTAAATCAAAGATGTGCTCATAAAGTTAGTATTACTACTGCTACTTGCCATCAAATACACTTTAATTGTGTCTATTTCCATTTGGAAATGTTCAAATCAAACTTAACAAGTATCGAAACTCCCAAATGCTTTCATTTCGATTAGTTTTGCGAACACCTGCCTTGTTATCATCAACTAAGCTCGCACTGGATCGATGAGGAAGTAACTTTTTACTTGATTGGATTGAAAATGTTATGGACAACAGCACTCAATTTTGTTTAAAAACAAAACTCATAAATACCAGCGATATCTTCGTTTTGGTATATGTGCGAGTAACCGATACTTAAGAAAAATATGCTTTAAAATTTTCCCAAACATGTTTCAACCTACAGCAACATTTTTGATTCTACGAGTATACCACTTTTTAAGAGAATATTGCAAGGAATCTAAAAATTCTATGATGCACTTGATAACTAATACCAAGCCAATTTAAAGAGAAAAAACTTTATTTTCCCAATAAGGACATTTCCAGTTGAAAAAGTAATTTCTCTGCATTATACCGCAACTGAAAATTTTTACTGAACTTTTTTTACTGAACATTTTTACTGAAAATGTTTTTACTGAAAATTTTTACTCAAAATTTTTACTGCAAATTTTTACTGAAAATTTTTACTGAAAATTTTTACTGAAAATTTTTACTGAAAATTTTTACTGAAAATTTTTACTGAAAATTTTTACTGAAAATTTTTACTGAAAATTTTTACTGAAAATTTTTACTGAAAATTTTTACTGAAAATTTTTACTGAAAATTTTTACTGAAAATGTTTTTACTGAAAATGTTTTTACTGAAAATGTTTTTACTGAAAATGTTTTTACTGAAAATGTTTTTACTGAAAATGTTTTTACTGAAAATGTTTTTACTGAAAATGTTTTTACTGAAAATATTTTTACTGAAAATGTTTTTACTGAAAATGTTTTTACTGAAAATGTTTTTACTGAAAATGTTTTTACTGAAAATGTTTTTACTGAAAATGTTTTTACTGAAAATGTTTTTACTGAAAATGTTTTTACTGAAAATGTTTTTACTGAAAATGTTTTTACTGAAAATGTTTTTACTGAAAATGTTTTTACTGAAAATGTTTTTACTGAAAATGTTTTTACTGAAAATGTTTTTACTGAAAATGTTTTTACTGAAAATGTTTTTACTGAAAATGTTTTTACTGAAAATGTTTTTACTGAAAATGTTTTTACGGAAAATGTTTTTACTGAAAATGTTTTTACTGAAAATGTTTTTACTGAAAATTTTTACTGAAAATGTTTTTACTGAAAATTTTTACTGAAAATGTTTTTACTGAAAATTTTTACTGAAAATTTTTACTGAAAATTTTTACTGAGAATTTTTACTGAAAAATTTTACTGAATATTTTTAACTGGACATTTTTTTAATGGAAATTTTTTTACTGAACACATTTTTACTGGAAATATTTTTACTGGAAATTTTTTACTGGACATTTTTTTACGGCAAATATTTTTACTGGAAATGTGTTCACTGGAAATGTTTTTACTGGAAATGGTTTTACTTCAAATGTTTTCACTGGAAATGTTTTTACCGTAAATATTTTTTACTGGAAATATTTTTACTGAAAATGTTTTTACTGGAAATATTTTTACTGAAAACATTTTTACTGGAAATATTTTTACTGGACATTTTTTACTGGACATTTTTTTACGGCAAATATTTTTACTGGAAATGTTTTTACTGGAAATATTTTTATTGAAAATGTTTTTACTGTAAATATTTGCAACTGAAAATGTTTTTACTGGAAAGTTTTTACTAGGCATTTTTTTACTAGAATTATTTTTACTAGAATTAATTTTACTGGAAAATTTTTACTGGAAATGTTTTTACTGGAAATGTTTTTACTGGAAATACTTTAACTGGAAATGTTTTTACTGGAAATTATTTAATGGACATTTTCTTACTGGAAATATTTTTACTGAAAATGTTTTTACTGGAAATATTTTTACTGAAAACATTTTTACTGGAAATATTTTTACTGGACATTTTTCACTGACATTTTTTTACGGCAAATATTTTTACTGGAAATATTTTTATTGAAAATGTTTTTACTGTAAATATTTGCAACTGGAAATGTTTTTACTGGAAAGTTTTTACTAGGCATTTTTTTACTAGAATTATTTTTACTAGAATTAATTTTACTGGAAATTTTTTACTGGAAATGTTTTTACTGTAAATACTTTTAACTGAAAATGTTTTTACTGGAAATAATTTAATGGACATTTTTTTACTGGAAATATTTTTGCTGGAAATGTTTTTACTGGAAATATTTCTGACTGGAAATATTTTTACTGGAAATGTTTTTACTGGAAATGGTTTTACTGCAAATGTTTTCACTGGAAATGTTTTTACCGTAAATATTTTTTACTGTAAATATTTTTACTGGAAATTTTTTTAACCGAAAATTTTTTTTACTGAAATATTTTTAACTGGAAATTTTTTTACTGACCACTTTTTTATTGAACATTTATTTACTGGACATTTTTTTACTGAACATTTTTTTTTTGCAAGGAAAGTTGTTTACTGAGAATTTTAATTGAAATTTTCACTAAGAATTTTCAGAAGTAAATTTTCACTTATATTCAGCACATTAGCTTGAAAGCTTTTCAGAAAAGGAAAGGACGATACATTTTTATGTTTCTTGTCATTTGAGGCTTACTTTATTGTCAATTAAATCCAATGATTTTCAGTCTATATGATAGAATATTTATTGTTTGGATGGCAATAAATATTCTGCAGATGACACTGACATGAAAGTTTATGTAAATTGAATTTGTGGCCAATATTATTTAAATTATATAATAAATTGTGTTCTTAACGTTAAACGAATGTAAGTTCCTATTATTTTTTTTTTTTGTAACGTCAAATCGTTGAAGCTGTTTTTTGTTTAAATATCTATTAGATAAAATTATATAAAAATTTTGTATTTTCAAAGTAAAACTAGTAGTAATAGCGAAATGGAACCTATTCAGTTAATGAAAATTTCCTGTAAGGCATTTTTAAAAGCCGCATTTAATTATTTAGAAAAACAAAACTTCTAAAAATTTATAATTAAATAACTAAATAGTTAGAATAGTTTTAGTTTATCGAAAAAAAGCTGTAGCCGAATGGTTCAATGCTCAAACATAAGGCAACCTCTTACAAAGACAATTTTCGAAACAGGGTAATGAAGTTTGGAATGCAGATGAATGAACACCAAACTGAACTTTATTCAAGTGAACTGAGTTCAACCGAACCGTGCTGAACTAAATCGAATTGAAATAAATTCAGTCATTTATACATACATACTTTCATGTGAACCGTTTTTATACTATATACCCTTTCTGTAAACAGGTGCATATTTATAAAATGGTGCACCTATCATATGTGAAGGATATAAATGCACACCCGCCTACGGATGAAGTGAGCAATTTTAGAGCATACCAACTCTTATGCTAGAATCCATTTTAAAGAATAATAGCAACTTTATTATGTGTGTGTCCTAAAAGTGCATGCAATTAAGTGTGTGCAAATAAAAAGTTATTCATCTAGGAAAAAAAATGATTAAAAGAGTTAAACAAAAATGCTGAACATTTTATTTTTATGTTCAGCATTTTTGTTTAACTCTTTTAATTATTTTCTTCTCATGTTTCTGTTAATCAAAGTAACTACTTTCAGGAAGTACAGTCACGAGAGTCCTTTTATGGAGCAAAAACTATTCGAGAAAAATTACAAATTGATATAATTAGTTTTACGAAATGCGACACTATAGAATGCCTACAAAACATGGTGTTGAATATTTATTGAAAGATTTTAACAAACTGGCACAGTTTTACTCCCAGTTTTGTTCGTTTAAGTATATAATAACGAGTGTATTCGCAATTGAACTACTTTTTACTAACTCCTGATTACTTACGTTTTTTGAGAACTACATAATTGTTATATTTATTTTCATATTTTTTCATATAATTAGTAATATTTTTATGTACTAGTTGTATAAGCTTAAATCCGCTGTTTTTTTAGTCAAAAAACACATGTTTTTTTCCATATAAACCAAAAACAAATTTATTCAAAGTACTTGCCCTCGCTAGCTACACATTTTTCCCATCACTCGAGCAATTTGTGGATACCACGCCAAAAAAAAATCTTTCTCTTTCGAGGCAAACCACTCATCAAGCCACTTATGGACGTCTTCGTAAGAATCGAAGTGCTGCTCAGCGAGCGCGTGGCCCATCGACAAAACCGATGGTATTTGGAAGGGGCCAGATTTAGTGAATAAGCGTGATGAGGCAGCACCTCCCAGTTGAGTGTCTTTAAGTAGTTTCGGACCATTTTTGACGTGTGCGATGGTGCGTTGTCGTGGAGGAAAATCAACCTGTCATGTCTTTGTTGATAATCCGTCCTTTTTTCACGCAGAGCATGGTGCAATTTAATCAATTGTTGGTGGTAGTGGTGGGCATTGACAGTTTCACCAGGTTTCAACATCTCATAGTAGACGATACCCTGCTGATCCCACCAAACGCACACCATCGTCTTCCGTCCGAAGCGATTTGGTCTTGGGGAAGATGTTGATGGTTGGCCGGGATCAACCCACGATTTATTATGTTTAGGATTCATGAAATATATCCACTTTTAATCGCCTGTCACAATCCGATGCAGGAACGACTTTCTTTTTTGTCTGGCGAGCAAGATTTTGCATGTGTTTTGGCGTCGCTCCATCTGCCTATCGTTCAATTCAGCGGCACCCATTTTCCGATCTTTTCAATCTTTCCCATGCCACGCAGACGCATGGAAATGGCAAGTTAAGTAACACCCAATTGCCTCCGCGAGCATTTTTTGCGATTGGGTATCATCTTCTTCCAAAAGAGCCTTCAATTGATGGTCCTCAACCTTCCGAGGCCGATTTTCACGCTTCTTGCGTCTTTGAACCGACGAAAGATCAAAGAAACCAATCTCGGTACGTTGCTTCCGATAAAGCACTGTCACCATAGTCCTCCATAAGCATTCGGCAGCCGATTTCTTCAAACTTAAGCAGAAAAGCAGAGCTTCCCGCATATGCTCTTTTTCTGGCACAAAACTAGACATTATTACCAAAGGAAAAATATATGTTGTTGTACGAAATTGCTGACAATGTGCACTGATTAATTTTGACAGATGTCAAACTCATAAAATAAAGTATGGCGTGCCCATGCCAGAGCTTAATACGCTCACTCACGCCATCTATGACCAACTAGCGGATTTAGGTTTATACCCCTGGTAATATGATAGCTTCTTGGAATCATGTGTGCATAGTTATTTGTACATACAATACTTTATTTAAATTTAAATAAATCAGATTGTCTTAAAATTCACATTTCTCCTTTTACATAATTAAAGTAATTTACTTCCTAAATTTTATCAATTTGTATGACAAATATTATATAAAAGGATACTACAAGACTTCCTTGATTAGTTAATCCCTTTGAGGTAATTTTCATGCTTTTTTTGTACATTTTGCGCTTTGATTAGGCTATTAATTAATGAATGTTGGTTTAAAAATGCTCGAAAGTATGAGAATTATTTGCATAAATACGTAGTTAAACAAGAAAATATCAGATGGTGTCAAATCGGATGATCTTGAAGATCAATTGACATTACGAAATCTTGAAATTGCGCGTAAGGTTTAAATTTTTCATTTTTGAAACTGTCTTCTTAAAATCATATTTATTCTAGATTAAAATCTTTAAGTTCGGGTCAAAAAAATCAGTTATCAGATAGCATAGCGCTCAAAAGTGATAGTACCGGTCTCGTCTTATTTATTTTAAAATAAATTCGGGACAATGACAAATTCAGGCAAAAGCTCACAGCAGAGAGTAAATTTTCGTGAATATAATATTTTTTGCCCCAATATATGTTTATTTTGCTTATTAACGAATCCACCGAACGAAAAATGAGCCCCATTGCTGAGATTGTCCGAAAAATCATCATACAAAGCCTCTTGTCTTAGCATCTTAGCAGCGGATCTTTTGCAAAATTTTATCGTATTGATTATTATATGTACTTAAATAAAGAATGGCAAATAATTTTAAATAAGATTTTCTTTTCTTAAATGTTATTAATTACTAGAAATTGTAAAATTACAAACTTTTATTTTTTAAATCACAAAATGGATAACTATCAATCCTTTACATTTTATTCAATATTATTTTACTATATATACGTATAACGTTGGAAATGATTTTAGAATTCAAGTTTTATTTTAAAAGCTAACTCCTTCAAAATCTTATATACTTTAATTCTTAAAGGATATATTGTAAAAGGACGTGCCCGATGGACATTCTTTTATACAGTCAATTGTATATCATATTCTATGAGTTGTGTCACGTACAATAGTTGGTCAGATTAGGAGAAATTCTTCTTTATTCAATTACACTGAAAGGAGACACTTTATTTTATATGAGATATTTTATTAAAGGTTTTTTTTGCAAACAATAGTAAACGCAGATGATATCTTATGGTCAAATAGAAAGTAATCAAACAAAAAAAGAGTTCAGAACGTGTCCTGAGAATAGAAAATAAGCTTAACTTATTAAAAAATCAATTTCTTTAGTTATATTGTAATAAGGACAATTCTTATTCTTTGGTCATTTTTATTGAAGGGATTTCACTTTTTGAAATTATCTTCTTATTAAATAAAAGCTCAGACATAATGAAATAAAATTGAATACTTACAATTGACAAGCAAACGAGTAAATATGTTATTAGAAAATCTATATTATAGTAATTTTTTTTCATATTATTATTTAATAATTTTTATAAAATATTTTAATTACAGGATCATAAATTAAAGCATATGGCAGAGTTACAGCAAAGCGTTGTTACTGATCAAGATACTCATCATCAATTTCAAACACAAATCCTTCAATGGGAAGAGAATTTGGAAAGATTGCATTGTGAACAATTCCGACTAAGGTGCTATATGGCTTCGTTGCAAAGTGGAGAGCTTCCTAATCCAAAGGTAAGTGACAAAAAAAAAATAAGATGTTTTTTTTTTTAAAAACTATAAAATATTAGTTATATTTAATAATCATATTCAAATGATCCCTTATATCATATTAAAATGCAACAATTATTAATAAGCTTTGGAATTTTATTTATTATGTATATTGTACGATGGTCAGAAAATCTAATTTTCAATACAATAAAATCTTAGGAAGTACATGAAGGTAGCACATCCTCGGTTTATATTAGAGCACGTCATGTGTAAAAATTATTTAAGCATTCTGACAAATATTTATCCTTTGATCCAGATGGTATATCCCCCATATTACTGAAGTGGTATTCCACCTATCCCTTTTTTGTTGTATTTTTCCAAATAGATGGAAATAAGCATTCGTTCAATCAGTCCCCATAAAAGGCGAGTCCTCCTTCCGCCCTAAATTACCGATCCATTATACGAAACTTCTTTTTTTCTAAGGTCATGTGGAGATGCTGATAAACTGTCAGCTAATAAAATATCTTAAATCAAAGAAGGTCCTCAAAATATGTACCAGTATGGTTTCCATGGCAATAGATCCACTGGTGATTTGATATCATATTTGACCAAAAAGTGGAACCACACTCTTTATTTTTCAAGGGATTATAGGGCATTTGATAGAGTTTGGCATTAGGCTCGA
This sequence comes from Atherix ibis, assembly GCA_958298945.1. NCBI lineage: Eukaryota > Metazoa > Arthropoda > Insecta > Diptera > Athericidae > Atherix > Atherix ibis. The sequence continues at coordinate 118,831,786 of OY282606.1, forward strand.
CAATTGCCTCTTCAAATGGATTAAAAGCAACCTTTCGAAACATTCAATACAAGTTCTCTTAAACGGCTTGAAGTCGGGAGTTCATCAAATAAATGCTGGTGTTCCCTAGGGTTCTCTTTTGTCTTCACCTCTTCTTCCTATTTTCATAAATGATCTTTTATCTATTACTTCTAATATAAGAAGTCTCAGTTTTTCATACTTGTTACCTGATTTACGTCATTGATTTTCGGCCATGGAAATGGAACGACAACCTATGCTAAACTAATTTAATTCCGATATTTTCTGTGGGTTTAAAGAACGGAGCCGAATTGAGTACTTTTAAAACACTTAACTGTCTTCTGTCTCTTAACCAAAACTGGAATTTTGCACTCCATCTGATCCAGCCAATATATACAAGGAATATAATTCGCCCCAAGATGGAATATAATTCGCTTATACACGAGCAAGCACTATTAAAGTCCTTTTCAATAAATACGTTTAATCTTTGATAGCCTAATCATAAATCAGTTAAAAACAGATCCCATTTTTGATAAAAGGAAAATAGCACTTTTAGCTTCCTTTGCATCCAGAAAAACTCACTGTCTGGTTTGGATTATGGTCGGACAGCATCATTGTGCCAAATTACTTTCGAAATAAGTCTAGTATGACGAAAACTGTTAATGGCGATTTTTTTTTTGGCCACAATTAGACGATGTGGTTTTTTTTTTTTAAAAAAGCCCTTCTGCTAAAGAAATTTTAAATATTTTTATATTGTTTTTGTACATTGCGCGTATAGAATGTGTAAGAAGGGATCACGAAAAAGATGTCCTGCTGATCACGACTTAGACTTTTTGTTATGGGGTTACGTTAACTCAAAGGGGTAGGCAAATGCGGCTTTTAAGTCCACATGTGGTTCTTGGTTGAGTTAAGTGCGGCTTACATTGAAATTTCAATTTTTTTACTATTATTTTTCAGGACTTTGTTCACGAATCTTCTTAAATTGGCTAAGTAAGAGATGCATTCAAGTTGTACGTAGTCTCTTCGATAGTAGTAGATCTTCGATTTAATTAAATTAAATGAAATTTAAATTTGTATATTTTCACAACCACTGAAACAAAATGACGGCAATTGAGCAAAAACTGCCAAAGAAAACGCTGAAGTATTTGCTAAACATTTGGTTAATAATTTTGCTCCACATGATGATATAGAAGACAAATCGCATACTAAAAAAATTTTCGTCACTAATATTTCCAGTTTCTATGAGTCTTTCTCCCAAAAATTTTAAACCCTCGGAAATTAAATCTACTATTATGCACCTTCCCAATAAAAAAAAGCTCCTAGTGATGATCTAATAACAGCTCCTATGCTGAAGTAAATTTCCCGAAAAGTTTTAGTTTTAATTACATGCATTTTTAATAGTATTCTGTGCACAACTTGTTTTCCTTTACTCTGGAATTTAACTGTCATTAAAATGAATCCTAAATCAAATAAACCCGTTAATTCTCCTTTCTCCTATAGACCTAACAGCCTCTTACCAAAATTTTGGTAAGATATTTGAAAAAATAAACTCCTGTTAAAACGACTCTACCCAATCCTAGTTAATGAAAAAATTATTCCTAATCACCAACTTGGCTTCCGATCTGAACACTCCACTATCCAGCAATATCATCGCATTATTGATCACATTGCATCCTCTCTTGAGAGCAAGTAGGAGTATTTTTGGATATCTCCCAAGCTTTTGATTAAGTGTGGCATCCTGGACTCCTCTGGAAACTCAAGGGCTTCCTTCCTTCAACATACCACCTTATCATAAATTCATATCTCTCCAAACGTCATTTTCAAGTTACAATTAACTTAGAATCCTCGGAAATATATCCTTTTCTAGCTGGAGTCTCATAAGGCAGTATTCTTGGTCCCATTTTATATAATATTTATACCCATGACATCCCAGCTGATCCTAATACTATCATTTCTACTTATGCAGACGATACGGCCATACAAATCATGACAAAGCTTCCAACAATTTACAGTTCCATGTACACAACCTTCAATCTTGGTTTAAGAGATGAAAAGTGAGGATAAATGAACAGAAGAGTGCTCATATTATTTTCACACTTTGTCATAGTGATACTTTATCAGATTCCACAATATGATAAAGTACGTTATTTGGGACTTTACCTGAATAAAAGATTAACATGGAACCTACATACTAGACTAAAAAAACTTGAAGCCACAAGACGTTACCTACAACTTCTTAGACTACTTGACAAACGCTCGAAGCTACCAATCAAAAGTAAGCTTCTAATCTACAATACAATTATAAAACCTATTTGGACTTATGAAAATGAACTTTGGGGTTCAACGAAACATTCCAATTCCTATCGCGTCCAGGCCTTATAATCCAAAAACCTCCGTAAAATTATTGATGCTCCCTTTTAAGTTCATAACACCGTGATCTAAATGTTCCCTTTGTTCAGGCCCTGTGCATTTCCCGCTATCAAAAATTTTACTACCGTTTACCCTATCATCATAATCCACTTGTGAGAGAATTGTCGTGTACTGCCCTCCCCGAAAACACTCATCGGAGACTTCAGATACAATGGCCTAGAGATTTTCCCAAAGGAATCTACCTTATCTTAGTTGGAGAAAAGCCGATGGGTGTTATCTGCAACTGAAATTTTATTGTAACAAGCAGATTTACATAAAATTTTAATAAACACAAGGTTGTTTATTAAAATGTTATGTAAATCTGCTAGTTACAATAAAATTTCAGTTGCAGATAAAATAAAAAATTACAAAAAAATTTAAAAAAATTTGTGTATTTAAAACCAAGTAGCTACCAAGTGTATAAGCTTAAATCCGCTGTTTGGTCATAGATGGCGTGAGTGAGCGTATTAAGTTACCATGGGCACGCAATACTTTTTTTTATATTTCCCCAATACCAAATTGCTTCGGACTAAGACGATGCTGTGCGTTTCGGAGTATCGTCTGCCCACCGCTACCACCAACAAATAGTGTTTTTTCTACGTGAAAAAACGACGGATTATCAACAAAGACATGATAAGCTGATTTTCCTCCACGATAACGCACACGTCAAAAATGGTCCGAAACTACTTTGAGACACTCAACTAAGAGGTGCTACCCCATTACGCTTATTCACCAAAACTGGCCCCTTCCGACTACCACCGGTTTTGTCGATGGGCCACGCGCTCGCTGAGCAGCACTTCGATTCTTACGAAGATGTCCAAAAATGGCTTGATGAGTGGTTTGTCTCGAAAGAAAAGGAATTTTTTTGGCGTGGTATCCACAAATTGCCCGAGAGATGGGAAAAATGTGTAGCTAGCAAGAGCAAGTACTTTGAATAAATTTTATTTTGATGTCTATGAAAAAAGCATGTGTTTTCTTTACTAAAAAACAGCGAACTTAAGCTTATATATCTAGTATGATATGCCTCTCTATAATATATGAAAAACTGAGATGTGGCTCTTATTAACCTCATGCGTACTTACTTCTAGTCTATGCTAATAAATCAATTGAAAAAAATTGTATAATTTTTTATATACAAAGTGTAAGTCTTTTGCATATTAAAATTAATCAAATCGCTAAATTCTTCGTTTATAATATTTCCAATAATCTCAAAGGTACCGCAATCTAACATCAATATTTGTTTATTTTGGTAGTGCAGTTTATTGTTTTATTCATAATTAAAACCAAATATTTAATAATAAATAAAATCTTTTACATATAATATTAGTATATAGTATGTATGATTTAGGCTATTACATTTATATTCATCAAAGAAGAAAAACTAAAATAATTTTTTATAAGGAAAATTTAATATATTTAAGTTGGATTATATTTTATCAAAGAAAATTACTATACTCCTACCTAACATTTTATTCTCATTCTCTAATCAAACTGAATTTCTTCTTTGACTTTTATCAAAATTGAATTATATTTTTTTCGTACATCTTGTCTATTGATATCTGAGAAAATCCCCGATTTATTTAGAGATCTTTTACTCCAACTGACCACCTACCTCCAAAATTTGCTGTTGTTTTTTTTTTTTTAAAGAGAATTATCTATATCAAGAGATATAATACTTATGGGTTTTGTGGAAAATTACAGTCATACAAGGCTATTTTTCTTGAATTTATTGATTGAAATGAAATTTTTCTTTTGTGATCTGGAAACCAATCACATCGATTACATGTACAAATTCAACAAAAGAAAATAAGATATAACACTTGGAGATTTATTTTCACCTCAATACACTTCAATAACCTTTGTTTTTTTTCTACAGATCACAAATCTTATAATATATCAGATCGACACTATTATTATTTTTTCCAAATTTCTGAGTAAATAACTTTACAAAATATCCAATAAATTTGCAGTTAAACTTATTGCATACTTGTATGATTACGTACAGTTCTTGATATGGCGAAATTTATTGCAAGACATATTATCCGCTGTGTAAGTACGGTACGTCTTAAGATTGCATAACAATTCATATATTTGATTACTTTAATTCTGAAATCTAAACTCGAAAAGGCTTTGGTAGTATAAACTAATTTTCAATCACAATGGAGGACTTAAATAATCGTCGATTCAATCGTGTCTGATTTGGTTGAATTCATTTACTGAGACTATAGAATCGTTTGTATGCATCAAACGTAAATCAAATCTGGGCAAACCGAAGAATATTTGTAATAAAAATGCAAGTAAATAACCGAATTTTCCCATACATAAATAATAAGGAAAGGTTTCCAATACAAACACAAACCCAATCTGTATCGATTCCAAAGGATTTGACCATTGACAAACTTCGTGAGACTATTCTATATACAGAACTCTCCAAATAGTACTGGGTATACATCGTTTCAAAGCAATATTATTCCATAGTGTCCTTTTGGCCTATGGTTGTAAATTTTTGGTCAAACTTATATACTTATGGCAGTCACGTGTATGTATTATTCCTTGATAAGGCAAACAACACACTCGTCAAATACAAGAAATCATTTGTATTTTCCTAAATACATAAAAGTTTTATTTATTTTGACCAAAATTTACTACTAATCGAAGAATATCGAAAGAGAAATCATATCAGGTCCTGTGCTTAACAAAACATTTTCCACATAAATTACAATAAAAATAAAAAAACCAATAAATATATTAAAGGATTATTCAATTTATACTGTAGAAGGTAAAGTTTAATCAAATATATTTAAGATATAGATTTTGATAGAAATAATTTGCCATTTTGTAATAAAATATAAAATTGTTTGAAAAACTGCCACAAAACTTCTTACAGGACATTACTTGAAGGATTCTGGTTTGAAAATGGTCTAAAGTTTACAGACTATCTATATAAATATAATTTTTTGTATAGTTTTATAAGAAAAAGTCCAAATGAATATCACCAAATATCGAAATAACGCGTCCTGCGAACTTATCGCGCAATAAAGCGAATATTTGCCATGTTGTACGGCTTGTGGCTCTGTTTAGTTAAAATCACTCATGTTCCAGATTAATATCTTTTTTTTCAGAAGATATTAATCTGGAACATGTGTGATTTTAATTAAACATTGGATGCAAAGATTTTTTTATTGTTCATCGCGGTTTTTTAGAGCCTCAAATATGACAGTTTTGCTTAGTGGCATATCCATCGACTAAGAAATACCTTAATTGGGTTTTAGAATAATAGGCATAAAGCTTGAAGAAAGTCTGGTTTATTGCTAAAGACTAATGGTGATAAATCACAACTCCTTGGAGGCCATTCAATGTCACAATTTCTTGAAATAATCGAATCTCCAAACTTTTCTCGCAATAATTTGGTTGTTGCACGTGCTGTGTGGCACGTAGCCCCGTCTTGTTGGAACCAGATGTTGTCAAGATCAACTTCTTCCAATTTCGGCCATAAAAAGTTGGTTATCATCGATTTATACCGCTCTCCATTGACAGTAACGGTGTTACCAGCTTCATTTCGAAAGAAGTACGGACCGATGATTCCACCAGACCAAAAACCACACCAAACTGTCAATTTAGGTGAATGTAATGGGTGTTCATGAATAATTTGTGGATTTTCTTCGCACCAGAATCGACAGTTTTGTTTATTTCCGCACCACTCAGATGAAAGTGAGCCTCATCGGAGAAGATGATTTTCTTACAAAAATTGTTATTTTTAACAAGAGAAGATGATTTTCTTACAAAAATCGTTACAAAAAACAACGTTAACGGTGGTCCAATGGCTTCAGTTCCTGAGTAATAACAATTTTATGCAGATGCATGCCCAAATCTTTTCTCAAAATCCGCCAGGTTGTGGTTTGAGACAGTCCCAATTCTTGAGAACGTCTTGGAATCGACAAATTGCGGTCTTCAACAACACTTGCCTGAACGGCAGCAATATTTTCATTACTTCGAGCGGTTCTTTATCTTATTGGCACTTGAACATTATGTAAAGAAAATGTACGCTCGAAATTTTTAACAATTCGACAAATAGCGAGCACAGTTAGACGATTATTACGACCATAAAATGGCAAAAGCGCACGATAAGTTGCAATTGGAGAACGATTATTTTGATAATAAAATTGAATAATTTGTAAACGTTGTTTTTATGTATATCTCTCCATGATAAAATTGTAAATGTCACTTAGAAATCAAATCACTCTTATTGGAAAACACTATATAAAGTATAAAGTGGCAAATTCTAAATTAATTTTATCTAAATGGCAAAATGGATAACCTTATTTACTAAAATATTAAAAAACAATTGAAAAATATTTTAAAAAATAATTTATTAAAAATCTCTTAAACTCTAATTTGTAAAATTTTCCATAAAAAAAAAAGGCAAATAATTCAGTTTAAAAATGTTCAATAAAAATAATAAAGTTAAATAATTTTTTTCTACCACCAAAATACTTACCTTTGATTATACGGATATACGTGTAGTACATGTATTTAATCCCCCGAACATAGTTCGTTTAATTTTGAAATGTATTTAATTAAACGACGTGCAAATGTAATCGCAAATTTTATTATTGAAAGGTATTCGATCGATAGTACATCAATCTTTTAATCCAACCCAAAATCCTCCTACAACTCCTACAAATGAGAAAATATCCAATGTAGCATATACAATTTTCCAACTCATCTTCAACATGATTACAAGCCGCTTTGCTTTTGAACATTCCATCCCCAATGTACCAATCACCTACTATGGTACTACCTGAAATTGGTTTGAAATGGTTTTGTTCATTTTTAAGTCGATCCCAAATAACAAATTTATTTAGTTCAATAAAAACTTTTATACAAATACAAAACTGTATGTATGCCAATATGTGAAAATTTAAATATTTTCCCAAATATACTAAATTGTAATTTTCACAAATACAAACCGAATCCAAAGTTAAGCATATCGTATTATTGATATTGTATCGTTTTATATTGAGAATAAAACTGAAGAAAAAAATATATTCTATAATATAATGCGTTGCCAATCTAGAATGCAAGTAAATAATCTGAAATTATCGTCGAAAGATATCTGTCGAGCATAAAAACGGAAATGAATAGTATTTAGGAAAGAGATAATCAAATTCCGTTTAACATTTCCCAAAATAAGCTCAACTTCTGACATCCTTGGCCATATTTTATACGACTATATCTCTACGTGTACCATCATATATAGTTTACCGTCTAAACTTTAAGTTGAATCAATCGAATTGAATTTGCAGGATTCACATTCGATTGTGTGTCTCTGTTACCATTTCCGGTCTATTGTACCCAATATCTAGAAAGTTTTATTTATTTATTAAGTTGCCTCTTCTTTGGCATCTTCCTTATCCTTGATGTTGTATCAAATTAGCTTTAGTATATATACCGTTTGAATTCTGTTAGGAATTGATAAAATTTCATGGAGGATATGAGAGGTGTTGTCACGTTCGCAGACACAAGAGTCACGGCAGCAGGTAACATAATCACATTATTACACACGAATACCCAGCTGACATTAACATCAAAGAAGACATCAATTAAACTAAATTTTTTGCAATTTGGAACATTGAGGATGTTGTTCGTTTCATCTAAATGATGAGGGAACAATGTTTTTAGCATTCCAAAAATTGTCACATTTCAGCCAAGTGAGCCTTAATTTTGGATAAAGATTCGACAACGAATTATATCATTCTGCCTATTATATACGTCTTACGTCTCACTTCTGGGAAAGGTTTGTCCTCTTGGAATTCTAGCAGAATATTCAATACCAATAAAACCGTAACTACCAGTTTCGAAAATACATAGAATCGATATAAACGAGAAACAGCATATCAAATGTTGTCACTTTTCTTGTCTATTTATTAATATTCAAATATGAGGTGAACTTTCCTTTCTCTTCGCTTCACGTTGACTTATATATTCATCTAGATTGTAATACTTAGTCCCCTCAACATGGTATTACTATAAAACGACAAACGTCTTATTATTCTGCATATAATATTTAATATTTTTATTCTGGTTACTACTGTCCAGCTCTTGAAATTCTATGGTATATAAGAAGAAATTTTTGTGACTTTTACAATAATATTTCGCCATTTTTGAATAGTGCTACCATGTGTACGGATTATGTGTTCTGGTCAAGTGTCGATAAGCAAAAAGGTTCAATTTCCGTGGAATTCATGATTTTTTTTTTAAATATATTATTATATCTGTTTCTATTCAAATACCATAGACTTTTGTATTCATATTTGAATGAAGTTTTAAAAAACTTAAAAGTTATGATTGATTTTTTTATTTCTCATTACTTTTATGACCTTTAAAGTACATGGTCTGTTCAAAACAGTTTCGCGAATTTTGTGTTTTTTCAAAAATTATTTATTTATTCATGAATATCTATTTTGTGCCCTTCAAAGTAATCCCCACCAGATATTATACACTTGTGTCAACGTTTTTTACAATCCTCGAAGCACTTCAAAAAATCATTTTTTGTGATCTTGTTCAGCTCTCACTTCGATTCCGTCTTTATCTCCTCAATCGTAGCGTAGCGTCGTCCTTTCATGAGACTCTTCAGTTACGGAAACAAGAAAAAGTCACAGGCCAAAAATGGCAAAAAGGCCAAAAATGGCAAAAGCCAATTTTTGTTCTTCCACAAATCGGGGCGTTTCTGGCGGATTGATTCACGTAACTTGCGCATAACTTGCAGGTAATATTCCTTATTGACCGTTCTACCCTGTGGTAAGAGCTCATGATGCACCACTCCCCTGCAATCGAAGAAAACTGTAAGCAAAGCCTTCACATTCGACCGAAGTTAGCGGGCTTTTTTCGGTCTTGGCTCGTACGGCAGCTTCCATTGGGATGATTGATCTTTGGTTTCCACGTCATAACCATAAGCCCATGATTCGTCACCAGTCATGATCCGCTGAAGAAAATTTGGGTCATCGCGAACAGAGTCCAACAGCTCCTTAGCAATGTTAATGCGATGTTGTTTTTGGTCAAAATTGAGCTGTCAAACATTAACTGAACATTCAAAATGGTGAAACTTCTCGGCATAAGTGAGAGACATGAGTACCAACATAACGCCACAAAAACTCAAAAATCGATTATAACTAACCTGCGGAAATTCAAAATTCGAGATACTTTTTGAACAGACCTCGTATTTTCCTTGAGGCGTAGTTTCCACTGTTCATAGCTGTGCTGGACGACTTCAATTAAAATCACCTTTAGTTCTTCGGTTACACAAGTTTGGCTGTTATTGACAGTATCAAAATAATGCTCTTCCAAATATGTTTTTATCTTAAGGGCCGAACAAAGTCACACGTACTAAGCTTAGGCGAAAAGGGGTACTGGAAAATCATTGTAGTTCATTTTCCAACAAAAACTCATTGATGAAAATTGTAATTCAACAGGGGAGGGGGGGGGGGGGCATTGGTAAGTTATCATTAATGGAGCATAAAAATATCTGCAGAGTCCAATCTGACGGAAATAACACTTTTCCTGACGCGAAGAACCCTTTTTAACTTTCTTCTCATCAGCTTCAATTTTAATCTACTATTTTTCTGAACCTTTCAAGGACTTTTTTGTAAAAAAAAATTTCTTGACAGACTATAAATAAGGTTACGTCCTTTTCATTTCGATCTAGTAGATTTAAATATGTTAGGGTGTTCCAGAAAAGGTTTCAACTAGAATTATATTCAACTTCTCGGTTACACTCCTTTGGATGTTACCGATAGTGCAATAAAATGTCGTTCCAAGAATTTTTTTTACCATGGGAAACTTAAAGGAGGATTCCTTCTAGCACTTCTACAAAGATAATCATAAAAATGATCGATAATGTTGATGGCTATGTGACAGAATGGCCTTGTCATCAAAGAAAACCTTTTTCCTGAGCCCTTCGAGGACTTCTGCATAAAATGCTGTGGAACTCAGTCCATATTTTTATTCATTTTCTAAGTTGAAACGATATTCGTTCACAACTGTTTATCAACCCTCAAAAAATGCATAATACCACCGAATAACATGTGCTTTTGATTAAGAATTAGCATCGCACTCGTTGCAACCCTATAGGATCGTAGGTTAAACTTGCGGATTCACCAAGCTTAATACAAATTTGATGGTGCATTGTTTCTTCAAATTTTACTGCTCCCCTTTTCGGAACGCACCATAAAAACACAACTGTGGTAGTTCTTTTTAGATGATATGACGATACATTATATACGGTCTAAAAGAAAATACCGTACACAGGATATGTGTTGGTATATCACTTTCAGTGCTGCAAATCTAACCACTCTTTTAATGTTAATATAAAAATAAAAAAAAAAATTAAAAAGGAGTAGGCATATGTCTGCTCCTTTTTAAATTGTTTTTTTTTTCGTACAAACGTAAATAATAGTATCCATGGTAACAAAGCTTTTTCTTTTTAAATTTATTATAGCATATCGTTAATTTTTATATGAATTTTCGAGCATATGAAAAAATATCAATAATAGAAAAATCGTTTGTTAAGAGGTTCGAAGAGAGAGCTTAATAAATATTTCAGTAAATAAGAAGAGCTTAAGCTTTTTGTAATTGGATTGTTTTCCATTATTTTAATGTCTAGTGAACCTTACTCATTATAAAATATTGAAGAAATTATTTAACGTAAAATATATATTTCAAATAAATCTAAATTTGAAATATTCGAAATAATTTCACTAATATTATTTATTAGGAAAAACTGTCAGTTTCCTAAAGATTCCATTACTTAATAAACAATATCTGAGTAACAAGACAATATTTTGTGTATTGTACAGTATCTCATTTATAATATATTATCAAAAGGACATTTTGAAAATTTCCATTTTGACTGAAAAGTAACATTTAAGAATTATGTGAGCGTTTATTGAGAAATTATTACAACAAAACCGCAACTTTTGACGTGTACTAAAAGTTGGTTGTCAAAACATTCATAAGCCACATTTGAGTGTTTTCTAATTATTTTGCTTGAACATTTTTTTTTTTTTATTTATTTTAAAAAACAAACTTTTAAAAGTATCTAATATTAAAATAAATTTCTCAACTAAAAATAGACAAGGATTTTAAAGAAATATTATATTTTTGCCTTGTCATCGAATCTAAATTGTTAGGCCTAAAACTTATTATCTATGAAAATATGTATCTAGATATATGTATAAAAAATTATGTTAAGAATTTATTAAAAAAAAGAACCAGAATTTCATTGAATTTATTTAAATGGACCATAAAATATTAGAATTCCATTGAATTCCATATCAAAGATTCAAAAACAGAACTTATATTTTAATTGAATAAATTTGTTCGATGAAATATTTAAATTAATAGCTTTTTATATTGATGAGATTATATTTTAAATTAGATTGAGTAAAACTAAGCCTTTATGTATAAATTATAACTCTCTAAAATATGCTCTATTAATTAATTTTCCAATTTATAATATAGTATATAATTTTCCAATAAAACGCATTAATTTATTGAAAAATAATTATAAAATTGACATTTTCAAATATCGATCAAATTTTGCATTAAATCTTTTAAAATTCATATTATACACCATAGAGCTGTAAAATATATTAAATATTATAAATTAACATATTTATATATACTATATACTCATAGTTATGTAAAAATATTAAAAAGGAAAATATTGAAAAAGGTCGTTCGTAGGGAAAAAAGTTTCTGATCCACTTACGAACAATAGCCTTCAGCTGCAGAGAGTATAATTTTTTATAGTAAAAGTTTTGTTTTCCTTTTCTGGAATTTATATTTTCCAAAAAAAAAAAATTTCTTCTTATACCCTATAATGGAATACATGAAGTGGAGGCAAAAGCTTTTAAAAAACTGGTAGCTAAAATAAAGTTTAGTGTTGTGATATTATTTTCCCTTTGAGTATAGGAGATTCTTTAATATCCGTTAAGTTTGACTTTGACAGAATTCAAATAATCGGAAAAAACCTTTGTAGAAAAAATAGCCAAATAGGACAATATCTGCACTTGATTTTTTTCCAACCATTTTTTACAAACAAAAAAAAATTTTACATATTACAATATATCAGAAAAATACTGTATAAAATTAATGAATTCACTTTAGACGAAAATATTTCACCTTTAAGTTAGTAAAATATTTGTTCGCTTTTGAAAAAGAAAAAAAAATGTAATAGCATTTCCAAAAGACCCTTTAAATGATGCCATTTATATTTGATAATATTCAACTTGTTACAAATTTTATGGACTATACATAAAAATTATTTATACATAAAATATAACAAAAAATAAAGCTATAAATTATAATGAAACAGAAAAGAAAAAAAATCTCCTGCTAGAGAAAAGGTGTTTAATAATTTTGGGGAATTTCGTTTTAAGCTTCTTTTTAAATCCTCATCAATAAATTAATATAATAGCTTAACCCAATAAAGTCCTTACATTTATGGCTGTTCAAATTTTTTTTTAAGTATTTCTATTATTCGTAAATGGTAAATTGAGGGAATTTTTTAAGTAAATTAACTTAAAAAATTCCCTCAATTTACTATTTAAGTATAATAGAAAGAAAAATTTCTTTTAAATCGATATTTCCAACTAAAGAGAGCTAACGAACTCTTGAATATCTCTCCAATATTCGCTGGTGATCCATCCTCATAACTTTTATGTATCCAATATTCCAATAGTTCTTTACTCCTTTTCTTTGCTATATAAACATATGATTTAAGAAGTAATTTGGAGATATTTACAGCATTACTCTAGGACTGGTTAACCAAATGGAGATTAAAAGATGATCTCCGGCATGTTGCATGTCCTCGCATATATTCAAATAACAGGAACTTATCATAACATACTAAAGTGTGATCCATAGGACTGTACTTCTAAACTATCGTTCTGAAAAAATACTAAAATTTCTAGACAAACATTTCAAATCCATAATAGACAAAACCAATATGGACTTACGGACTAGCAGGCTGCAGCTCTAATCATCCTTTTAATTCCCGTCCACTACAATATCTTCCATTAAAAAATACCTCAGCTAATTGTCGATGCTCCCTTTAACTGCTTCTCGTTATAAAAAGTATCATTCTCGTTTTTTTAAGTTCATGCAAAAAAATATCAGCCAAAATCACCACTTTTGTAGAATTTTTTTTAAAAATTTTTCCGCGTTATTCGTTCGGAAGAGCTTAATTAATACTTTTGTTAAAAAATTCTTCATTTAAATATTTTAATCTATAATAAAGAAAATAGCATATTTTGAGTTAAAGAAATGTTACCTTAAATGACATGAATTTTTTAACAATTGTTAAATAATAGGACTTTACTTTTTAAACAATAAAATTGATAAGCTTTTTATGAAGTAGTTGGGAGATATTTGCAAAATTAAATAAAAGTAAATTTTTTCAAAACAAACTGATTAATTTCTCATTTTTTATAGAATTTGAACAATATTTTAGTTTAATTATATTTATTATAAAATCATTTCAAATAACTTATAAGATAATTATAAAAATTATTTAGGTTATAGTAAATCTCCAATAATTTAATATTACAATCTGACAAACGTTAAATAGATTATATATGTTGTTACATTTAGTACAAAATAAGCACAGTCATGTATATATTTTTATAGCCCAGACAGGTTAATTATATTTCTTTTTCGAAGAACTTTAGTAAAAGATATTTTTTTCTATGAAAATCAATTTAGATGATAAACAATATTTTCTACAAATAAATACGAAATATTTACAAACTCACCTTGTAAACGTCATTCCAGTAAACAATATTATTAACGATTCAATAGTGTTTCTAATAAGTTTCTGTCAAATATTTTGAGGAATTTATGTATTTTTGATGTTTCTCATGGATTATACTTGTAGAAATTCTACAAGTCATTGTTTTTATAAAAGATACTTCACAATAACGATAGCATAAATATATGTAATCAGGCATCATCATCTAAATGGACGTTCTTTTTTCTAATCTGATAATAAATTTTCGATGAAAATCTATTTATTTTTACCAATATTAATATATCTGATGTAGCATATTTTTAAATAAAATATTTTGAAAAAAAAAATCCACACTAATAAATTATTTCGTATCCTTTTAGTGAACTTTAGGTTAAGTTTTGCAAAAAGAAATACCGAAACAACTTTACTAAATACAAAAGAATTGTTTTTTTTTTTAATTTAAAGATATTTAAATAAAGAAAAAAATTCTTTTTTTAATATATCTTGTTATTTTTACTTAGTAAATTTGTTTAATTGTTCTTTAAAAAAAATTTGATATTATACTTTATGGTAATTTTCATTAAGTTAACTTTTTATTAATTTTGATAAATAAATGATTTCCATTTTTATATTTCAGTCATTATTGACGCATGTGTCGCGTCCAACGAAGAACACATTGAATAAATTGGGCGTTTTTACGGTTTCCTCGTTCCACGCATTTATCTGCGCTCGCTCACCGTCACTGCTCAATAATTTACTCGCCGGTAGAGGTGCTACCAAACGACGACCGCCATTGCTCTCGAGATCGAATAGCAGTTCTAGTCGAAGATCAATGCAGGTAAGTCTTATCATCATTCAACCAAAAAAAAAAAAAAAGATATATTTTTTGCCGTAAATATTTCTATAAAATAATAGATTTAACTATCTAATAATATGTATCTAATATGATTCAATGTGGTTCTGTGGTTGAGTAAAATTCATTTTCTTAACTAGGCGTTATAGTAAACAGCAATTAATCTTCTTCAACAAAAGAAGTTTTATTTTAGTAAAATTCGTTTGGGCTTTCTTTTTTAAATTAATTTTTTTTTTAATTGCTGCCGGCTTTGCGACACCTATTTGGGTCTATTGGTTATACGTAACATTTATTGTGATTAGAATCAGTATTCTAATAATTTGAGTATCAAGTAAAGAAGCAGTAATTTATAAAAAATAAAGTAGAAACAAATTATGTGATAAAGAAAATTGACTAAATGAAAGTATTAAAACCCAAATAGGTAAAAGCCATAATGTGGTACGTAATTTTTTCGAAAGATTCATAAAATTATGGGAAACTGCAGACGGAAGTAGTAAAAACAGTCACAACAGAGAGAGAAAAATGTACCATAAGATGGATTATAGTAAAAGTTTTCTCTGATTTTGAAAAGCTTTCGAAAGTCAAAGGAATGCAATGAACGATGCAGTTAAATATTGACGATGGGTTTTTCAATAGGATAACCCACCAATACATAGTATAAAGGAATGGTTTGATTTGGAGGGGCCGTACCACAATTTCCTAATCAGAGTATCATCGAAACTGTATGGCGAATATTGACACAGAAAACTGATTTTGATAGATACCATCAAAACTAATTTTAATAATATTTCTAACAAAATTTAAAAAAAAAACTATATGATTTAAATCCATACAGTTTATTGGAAATAATTAATAAAAATTGAAACTATTCTCATCATTAATAATTGCATTAAAAAAGTAATTTTTTTTTCCTTCTATTTGTAATTGATAAAATATTTATACTTCTGCTAATGTTGTCACACTGCCGGCAGCTTATTTTTCAATAAATAAATAAAAAGTAAAAACCATATGAGTTCCCATCAATTTTCCTAAAACAAGATTTATCATTTTAAACAATTCTCAGACCTTAAAGCTCTAATTTTGAATACTTCCAAAACAGAAAGTCTATCTAACTATGCATTTTTTATTTACAGCTTTTTCAATTTTTTTTAATTGCCCATTTGTATTATTAGAAAAAATTTATCTTATTGTATTATGAGTCCATTTTTTTTTTTTGCTATATTAAAACACTTACAAAGATAATATTTCAATAATTTTCAAATAATTATAATAAGCCCAATGCCAATTTCAACCAAAAAAAAAAAATTTATGAGCAAGAACTGAAAAATGATTGCAACATTTAAGAAAAAATGTGAAAGCTTAAGCAAATCCTATTTGCTTTGACAAAGTATGATATTTGAACAAACACAAGCTTAGCACACATTAATACTTTTACTATACACAAAGATATCTTCTTATATGCCTGTATTTTAATATGTGTGTGTGTGTGTGTATGTGTTTATATCCGTTTTGCTTTCAAATCGCTATAAAAATAATAATAATTAAGGAAATGAATGTAAATAGAAATCTTTCGACACAATTGAAATGTTCGTATGCATTTAAGATAACTTCTTACATTATATACATTTGTCTTATTACACTCGTGTGACACAAAAACTCGCATACATATAAACTAGCATATCGTTTGTATGATAGATGGATGTCATCTTAAGATATCCCTGGAGTGGCAGCTTCGACGGTGTGTGCCATTGTCCTTGAGGCTCTCTTAGCAAAACATTGATTTTCTCGTCAGAACATTAATACTGATGTCATGACATAAGAAAATTGTGAAAATATGTGCCAACTGCACAATAATATGTTGTGAACATTCAGCAAATAATATTTTATTATACAATATATATAGAAAAAAAAACTCCTAATTTATATGAGTTAGAACACTTTGGTCACCAGCTATTACGATTGATATTCCTTATCGATATACACGTATGTACATGCACACATACATATGTGCAGAGTTTCATGTTCTATTTAGTTTTCGTTCACTCCAGAGCACAAGTGCTTGATTATGGATGTTGATTTTTGGATTTCTTTGAATCTTGAATTGAATTTAAGAAACTCCTAGAATTCTTCTTAAAGCTGTTTGAATCGAATACACAACAAACACGTAGCCAACGTTAAAATTGTTTACACTCGTTTATCATTGGATCGAAACAGCGATCTCAATCGTTCGTTATCCGCTATTGTTGCTCAAGCTGTAATCTAATAACATATAATAAATTATTTCCGGTGCGTATTTTTCCACTGAGTTTCAGCCTTGAAAAATGTTCGACTAAAATACAGCGGCTCTGACTAGCCTACCCACATAATACCAAATATACCAGCTTTCTATGGAAAATCGACAGCAAAGAATTACTCCCCTCATGTGGAATAGGAGCAACAATAAAGAAACCACGAATATATTTAAATAGAAAAGATTAACGAGCAAAGCTTAGTGCAAGGATACTAGTATAAATTTAGGCAGATAGGGCGAATGAAAGGGTCTTTTAAGCAAAATGGCTTGTACGAAAATCAAGTATCTTTTAAAGAAAACGAAAAGGGCGGAAGCATGCGAGGAAGGAAGCTATTTGAAAATTGGAAAATAAAGCAAGAAATCAACATAAAAAGTATTTTTTTGAAATGAATGAAATGAGTTAGGATGGATTTATTGGCAGCAATCTTACCATTTCAAATCTGTACAGATTAATAAGCTTTTACCATGTTTAAGGTTAAGAGAGGATTTTTCTTTACTCCTTAATTTTGTTTCCGCATTTTTATTTGTTATAGAACATCTATCTATCTATCCTTAAGGATCTAGTATACCACAACGGTTAGTCAGTATAAAGTCTAAAATGTAATTAACGCAAATTTTCCAAATAGATAAACTTGACGCTTTCGCTTGTTAAGATGAATTTTATTAGGTCATTTCAAATGTTAATGATCAACCCAACCTATTGGGCCATAGCCAATTATCATCGTCTTGTAAAATTCGTTCACCCCGTTTCTACTCTTACAAATGGAATTACTTTTCATATTCAAATGATGGCAATCAAGATATACAACAGTAATAAGAATAGAAAAAGTACAAAAATACCTTGTCCTTTAAGAAAATATACCGAATCCAACAGATATTTTAGTACATTTACTCCCTCTCTGATATACCATTACAGAATAGCATTTATTATGAAACTTTATAAATTTTTCCAAGAACAACTCACCATAATGATAACGATAAAAACAATTTCCTGGAATAAGAGCGTTTTTCATTTGTAATTGCACATTCATAAATGGAAATTTTACCAAAAACTCAATTTCTATTTTATTTAATTTCGTATCCTTACTCAAAACGTACACCTAATGTACTAACATCTAAGAATACTTGAAAGCTTTCTTCAATACATTCATATAAATAAGTTATGGATTTTTATCACCTTATTACATGTTCTTGTACATTATAAAAGATAAAGGTAAACTGAGAAAAGATATTATATGATTGGTATCATTGTTGCTCATTGAAGTTAATATCAACTTAACAAATAAACGTTGAAACTTTCTTATTTATGTGAAAATGTTTTTATTTAATTTCAATAATGAACCAAATTGTAAGAATAATTAATTTTTTGTAAAAAAAAATTCCATCTATAATGGATCCTTTAATTTTTATATTCATTTTTATAGTTTGAAAAGTACAGTCCTGTTATTTGGTAGTTTTAATCTATAAATATTCTTTTGCTATATGTCATGTGTCAATATCTAAAAACATAAAAAATTAAAGGATCCTGTTATACGATTTCCAATAATAATTTTTTTTTTGTATAAAAGTCTAGTTCAAGGATATATTATTAGGAAAAAATCAAAACAAAAAGTTAAAAAACCGCAATACACAAGTAAATAACCTTACAAATGTTTTCGGTTTACGCCAATGGAAACTGCATTATCGATTTGACTGCAGATTTCCTATGGTCGAATTAGATGATTTGATGAACTTCTGCTTAATTAGATATATTGTCTTAAATTATACTGAAATATTGATAAGGGTTTTATTAATTTAATAACAAAAAGTTTTAATAGTTATCTTCTTCTAATATTAAATATATTAATATTATTGTAAATATTAAAAAAAAAAAAAAATAACTTCAATTTTAATGAGCTTCTTTCAAAGGTTATTATAATTATTTTATGCTCCATTTAATATGTTAAATCTATAGATATATTTATGGATATCGTTGTTAAAGGAAACGATTATAAAAGAAATTATTCCTTTTATCTTTTATGTAACGAAAGAAGAAAAACAATTTTTTTTAACAATATATTCTTCAATTTTTCTCTTTTACCTCGTAAAAGGGTTATGCAGCCATGTATAAGGCTTACTTTACTCAATATTATTTCGAAATTAATTATACGTAAAATATTATATATATTGTACATTATATATATATATATATATATAAATATATTATATATTAAATGAATGTTTTTATTTAAATTTTTTACAAAGTAAAACTTACTTAAAGCAAAATATGGTTTTATAATTTTATAAAATTTCCCTTCTTGATAAAAATGGAAAATATATTTCGTAAAAGGATATAATTTAAAGCTACCCTTTTATTTGCAATAGCTTTTGATATAGAAAAGTTCTTTTCTCTATTCTAAGAAAAAAAAAATATTATATAGTATATAAAAAAGAATTTGTCAAAGGATAAAAATGCACCACAAAGAATTTTAAAATTACAACTTTTTCTATAAAATATATTATATGGTATGTTTTGAAAATCTACAATTTTATGTACTTTTAACATACTCATAAAAAAGAATTAACAACATTTAATTAATCGAATATGAATGAATATGCTGTAAAATTATAATCAAAATAAATGCAATATATTCTATCAAGTAGAAATAATTTTGTATATTTTCGAAAAAGTTGTACAAAGTAATTTTTTAATATAAAACTACAAGTAAACAATTTAGTTTTTTTTGTCGAAAAATATATTTTATTTATTTAAAATAATAATTCTTTTTCATTAAACATAATTTTGAGCAAATATTTTCTATAATATCTCATTTTCCAAAATGATACAGAATATTTTTTATTACTAAAAATTATTATAAAATAAATTTTCTATAAAACAAACTCTTGATAATAGTAAAAATTTAGAAAAAATTTTATATATATTATATAAAAATAAAACTCAAATAAATTTTCAACAAAATTTACATTTTAGTTTTTAACAAATTACAATTTATACACTTGATAAAGTATAAATAAATAGAAAAAGATGCTCATACTGTAAATTGAGTAGAAGTTCTATCGTATTGTAAATATGTGGCCAACTATGAATTATTTACACGCTTTTACAATGCAAGTACATACATTTTCGAAGAGTCATCGTCATTACATCTGAATACTAGATATATAAAAGGAAGTTCATTAGTTCCTGTCGTATTGAAAGGAACAAAGTATCTGCGAAATTTTGCAGCACACTGAACGTAAAAATAATTTACCCAGAATTCAAGGGATTTTCATTGAATGCAAGTCGTAATTTCGCGACTAGTTTCACCAGAACTACATCATTTCAAATAGAAGTCTTACATACTCATTTACAATCTGGTTACATGGTTTAAATTCAATTTTGAATTTATTCATTCATTAATCATAAACACTTGTAATTGTATTTTGGTCCAGTATAATAATCTTCTGCGTGCTTCTTTGAAACGACTCTTCATGAGCAGAAGAATATTTGCAATTTGCATTGATTAAATGAAAATATCCCTAATTTTATATGAACACAATTTTGGTTTTATAGATCTACTCCGAAAAATACCAAATATAGCAATTATGGTCAGCTAACAAAACTTATAATTATAATTGTAGTCTATAATCATAACCATTCAAGAGTAGAAAATTTCCAACTAACCGTAGTTAATATGTGCAAATTTATTCAGTTCGTATTATCAATATTTGTAGATTTGGGCCTTCTTTATTAGTTTTAAATATTACTACTCGTTTTCAGGCATATACAAACTATATTCTCAGAATAATATTGTAGAAATGCTTTCAGAGTCCATGTGTGCTTACCTCAAAATCAAAACCAAATTCGGACTAATTCTATATGTCTACATCCATCTTATATACATTATCTCAAAGATAAGATTAATTAAAATCAGCCTAAAGTCCAGTTTCTGATCCATTATAACACCTTCATATGCATTTTCGTAATCTATTATCTATTTATGTATGCTAAACTATTGGCAATTTTATTGACTATGAATATTGGTAGATAGCATAATTATCTTAAATCGATTTAAACAGAATTCGATTATCAATTTAACACACTATATGTATATCTATCTTTATTTGCCCTATGTGTATTTACATGTAAAGAAAAATATACTATATAACAAAATGAGTACCAGATTCTCTATTATTTAGTTTGGAAAGTAAAGATTTGTTATTTGGTAATTTTTACTAATATAAACGAGGTCTGTTCAAAAAGTATCGCGAATTTTGTGTTTTTTTCAAAAATTATTTATTTATTCATGAATATCTATTTTGTCCAGTTCAAATTAATCCCCACCGGATATTATACACTTGTGCCAACGTTTTTTCCATTCCTCCTTCATAAAATAATTTTTTTGATTTTGTTCAGCTCCTCCTTCGATGCAGTCTTTATCTCCTCAATCGTAACGTAGCATTGTCGTTTCATGGGGCTCTTCAGTTTTGGGAAGAAGAAAAAGTCACAGGGGGCTAGATCCCCAGAGGCGTTATCATAATAAAAGTCACAGGGGGGCTAGATTAGCAGGGGCGTTATCATGTTGCGAAAGCTAATTTTTGCTCTTCCACAAATCCGGGCATTTCTGGCAGATTCCTTCGCGTAACTTCCGCATAACTTGCAGGTAATATTCCTTATTGACCGTTCTACCCTGCGGGAAGAATTCTTGATGCACCACTCCCCTGCAATCGAAGAAAACTGTAAGCAAAGCCTTCACATTGGATCGAACTTGGCGCGCTTTTTTCGGTCTTGACTCGTGCGGCAGCTTCCATTGGAATGATTGAGCTTTGGTTTCCACGTCATAACCATAAGCCCATGATTCGTCACCAGTTATGATCCTTTGAAGCAAATTTGGGTCCAACAGCTCCTTAGCAATATTAATGCGATGCTGTTTTTGGTCGAAATTGAGCAATTTTCATACGAATTTCGCGGCGACCCGTCTCACGCACAAATCATTGGAAAATATCGAATGGCACGAGCCAATCGATATGTTTAAGTCCTCAGCAACTTCTCTAACGGTGATTCGACGATTGGCCAATACTATTTTCTTCACTTCATCAATATTTTCGTCTGTTGTTGACGTGCTCGGGCGTCCGGCACGCCTTTCGTCGTTCACATCTTCTCGGCCCTCTGAGAACATTTTGTACCACCGATAAACGTTGCTTCGGTCTAAGGTAGCTTCACCATATGCCACAGTCAACATTCGGAATGCGTCCGCGTTTTTTGTTGTTTTTCACACAAAATTTGATACCAATTCTTTGCTCCATTTTTTGGAATGGGCAAAAATCGAAGACCAGCCAAAACACATGCAAGCAAAACATTACGCCACAAAAAAATCGTATATATGTAACCCGCGGAAATTCAAAATTCGTGATACTTTTTTAACAGACCTCATATATAAATTATGGTTATTACATAAAATTTTCTTCAGCAAGGAGGCCCATTTCTCGCTTGGTATATATGTTAACAAGCAAAATTACCATAAAAAATTAACTCCAAAAACCAACAAGTGACTGTGTAGAAGCCATTGCATTCGCAAGAAGTATATTTTTATCTGAAGTTTTTATTAGACCGTATTTATTTGAAAATGAAAATAAAGAAGGAGGGACTATTACCGCCAATTTTGAGCGGTATAGACATATAGTTAGGCATTTTTTTATTAACCTGAACTTATAATCTGATTTTAATCTGAACCGCAGGTAATTTTCAACGGGATGGCACCACAATTTCAAGATTTAATGATGTCAAAATTGGCTTTTCCAAAATCGTGCAATTTGATATCATTAAACATTTTCTAAAAAGTGTTTATACAGTTAATTTTTAAACTCTACACTATTTAAAAAGCAACATCCGTCAAGTAGTAGCCTCAAATGGACGGAAAAGTTCATTAAAAATTACCTCAAGCAATTGCGTCTTCCAAAAGTTTTTATGACAATGACAATACAATTAAGTAAAAAAAAATTATAGTTTCTATAAAAAAAAGCAAAATCTAAAGCTAAAATATACTTTATTTAACTTTACTTTCCATGCCGGAACTCACTTCTTGAAAAAAAAAATGGTACCGGAACTCACTTCTACAAAAGAGAGAAAATTCTCCTCTATTTTGTTCTTGTCATATCCGCTTGGGGATAAGATTCGACATTAGGGGTTGTAAATAGTTGAATTTCCCAAATTAAAACAATATATCAGGTATTAGCCCTCTGGTTCTAATCGCAAAATAAGTCTATGGATTGTTTTGTATTAATATTAAATTATGATTAGTACGATACCCGGTACATAACATTCAAAGAATATTTCCAAGAAAAAATAAAAAGTTTTTAAAAGAAAATTTTGAGAATATTCATTTGACGCATAAAAAATACCCAGAAAAAAGGTGCCGGAAGGACATTCCACAGCGTTATATGGTTGAAAAAAAAGCCCTACTTTTCTATAATAAAACTCAATATTAATTTTAATGGCTTCTAATTCATAAAAATTCCATTGCAAAAACAAAAAAAGAAAATTTTTCTTCAAATAATTTGATTGATTATCGTTTGCAAAATATGAAATTTTTCTATTCTTATATCATCATATAGTTTTCGACAGTTATTTCCCAAATCCTACTCTTTTTGTATGGCTTCCTTACAAGCTTTTCCAAAATACTTTTATAACATATAAAATATTCTAATTAAAATATTGCAAAACAATTTAATCATAATAAGAATGAATGAATTTTTTAAATATCAAAAATTAAATAATATCGAAAGGAATTTAGAGCAATAAATTATGGAAAAGGACGAAGGAAAAAAGATATGGAAAAAAAAATTATGGATAAAATTATAATGGAGCACATCTGTTGTGGATCTTAAATAAAAATCCAGCTTGTTAACGAATTTGGAATGAAGTGCTCTGGAATAGTTGTAAAGTGGGTTGGAACGAAGCTTATCCTGAACATACCCTTAAAACCAGATGATAAAAAAAATGAGAAGAAAATCCTATAAGCTCCGTAGGTGTAGCTGATAAAGAATAGTGATGGTGCAAAGTGTCGGTGTTGTAGAATCTTTCTAACATGATTGTAGAACTGTGAAAAATATGTACATATTAAAGATACACAAATCGATAATGCCAGAATCAGATCGAAGTGGAAAAAACTTCTGTGCTGGTGGAGTATAAACTTTTTCATCAAATCAATGGGGTTCAAATGATGCCCGACACACGGTCACAAATATAGAAATCACCAGCTTATAAGGCTGATTGGCCGGATTTATGGCGTACTATTGTGTTTTAAAGCTACCGAAGGATAATCTATCTGTTGGTTTATTTGTCTATTAAATATTAAGAGTATACAGACGAATGGCGTCGGAATTGGCCAATGTCGTGAACTTCCCAATGACCTCCCCCTAACCAAGAGTATTTATATATCAAACGGTAACTACCAAAATTTCAGTAATGGCCAACAAAACATGAAATTTATGACAAGGGCGTAGACAGCCTACAAGCTTATGTGAGCGAGGAATTTTTTTATTATATTTCAAAAGTAAATCAAATAGACATATCCTCTGACCATAAAAAATGTAAACATTATTAAGATATATTAAAATATGTATAGTTTAGATGATATAACTTGAAAAAAAAAATAATATAAATTTAAGGATTTCGAATTAATTTTGTATCTTATTTAAAATGATGGAGGCAATTTTTTTTGATAAAAATTCTAAGAAAGACTCTATTATTCTGGTTAGATAATAGTTTTAACAATTTTATTTCGTTTTTATTTTGTTTATATTTTAATATTGCAAATTAATTTATAATATCGTTAAGTAATGAAGTGGGAGTTAGAAGATTCTAATAAATCTCGCGGCTATTGTCTTCTTAGTCTCTGGACTATAAGCGTTTTCGGGGAGGGCAAACGAACGGAAGTTATCTTATGAGTCGGACAAACGGGAATGAAATTTATGGTCATGGGAAATTTACACGTCCTGATCAAAACAAACTTAAGGATCACGATGTATTATATTATTACGAATATAAAAGGGGATATTGATAATTTTTGGAGGATTTTGGAGTCCATAAAAGTGTACTATTTATTCTTAGTTTCGAACTGTTTCTCACTTTAATCATGTTACAATTAATGTATAGGGTTTTCGGATAAGAGTGATATGATTTCTTTTCAATAAAAAAAACACACTAATTATTAAAGAAATTCAAATGTTTTTTATTTAATATAAAGTACAATCAATACAATTAAGTTCTGAATAAAACGTCATTCAAATGAATTCGATGAACCCAATTTTCGAGCACTTTTTCCACTAAATCAAGTCGCATGTCATGCATAGCACGTTCAATATTGACTTCTAAAGCTTGAAGAGAGTCTAGTTTATTGCTAAAGACCAATGACTTCAAATAAATCTACAAGAAATAGTCTAATGGTGTTAAATTACAACTTCTTGGAGGCCATTCAATGTCACAATTTCTTGAAATAATCGAATCTCCAAACTTTTCTCGCAATAATTCGGTTGTTGCACGTGCTGTGTGGCACGTAGCCCCGTCTTGTTGGAACCAGATATTGTCAAGATCAACTTCTTCCAATTTTAGTCATAAAAAGTTGGTTATCATCGTTCTATACCGCTCTCCATTGACAGTAACGGTGTTACCAGCTTCATTTCGAAAGAAGTACGGACCGATGATTCCACCAGACCAAAAAGCACACCAAACTATCAATGGGTGATTGAACACCCATAGTAATGGGTGTTCATGAGTAATTTATAGATTTTCTTCGTACCAGAATCGACAGTTTTGTTTATTTACCGCACCACTCAGATGAAAGTGAGCGCACGAAAAGTTGCAATTGGAGAAGGATTATTTTGATAATAAAATTGAATAATTTTTAAACGTTGTTCTTACGTACATCTCTCCATGATAAAATTGTAAACATACTAAAATATAATGAAAAAAAAGACAGATCATGGCATATTACAAATAGCCGAAACGTCACTTAGAAATCATATTACTCTTATTGGAAAACCCATTATAAAGCGTTAAAGTTATATGAATACTCTTCTCTTCATGGGTATAAATCTTATATAAAATGGGACCAAGGGTATTGCCTTGTGGGACTCTATCTATTTTTGAGGACTCAGCATAAAGTGTTACTTGAAAATGACATTGGCACAGATATGAATTTAAAATAAGATTAAGATAGTATGATACCCAGGATACCACACACTATTAAAAGCATAGGAAATATCTAAAAATACTCTTGGGCAATACTCAGGAATAATTTTTTCATTATCTACCAGGTGCATAAGCTCAAATCCGCTGTTTGGTCATAGATGGCGTGAGTGAGCGTATTAAGCTACCATGGGCACGCCATACTTTTTTTTAAGAGTTTGACATACAACAATATACATTTTTCCTTTGGTAAGCATGTCTAGTTTTATGCCAGAAAGGGAGCATTTGCGGAAAGCTCTGCTTTTCTGCTTCAATTTGAAGAAATCGGCTGTCGAATCGAAAAAAATGTGCCGAGATTGGTTTCGTCGGTTCAAATACGAAAATTTTGACTTGTGGGACAAGAAGCGTGGAAGGTTGAGGACCATTAATCGCAGGCTCTTTTGGACAAAGATGATACCCAATTGCAAAAAATGCTCGCGGGATAATTGGGTGTTACTCAACCAATCATTTCCATGCGTCTACGTACCATGGTGAAGATTGAGCAGCACTTCGATTCTTACGAAGACGTCCGAAAATTGCTTGATGAGTGGTTTGCCTCGAAAGAGAAGGAATTTTTTTGGCGTGGTATCCACAAATTGCCCAAGAGATGAGAAAAATGTGTAGCTAGCGAGGGCAAGTACTTTGAATAAACTTGTTTTTACTTTCTATATAAAAAACATGTGTTATTTTTAGTAAAAAACATCGGATTTAAGCTTATACACCTTGTATTTTTTTAAAAAAATTACTAAGATTTGCCAAAAGACTAGTAAGTTTATAGGAAGATAGAGAAGTTATGAATTTATCTAATTTAGAGTTCTTGTGAATAATTAAAAATGAATATTTTTAGGTTAGGGGAAAATATTTTTTTAATAGTTTGATTTTTGGAGATTTCAAAATTTTTGCGAGGAAAAGAGACTATAGGTTCCATGTCGATAAGTTCCGTTTTCTGTATCAAGAAGAAGAACAAAAGTATTTACTAAATTTTTGCCAAATATTGTACTTCGGCTTTTTCTTTGCTTGTTTTTTGTCCAGTTGCCATCATTTTTTTTAGTGGATATGATGTAATTTTATCTAAAAAAAAACATCATTTTGTTTTAGTGGATATGATATTTTTTTTTCAATTCATTAAAACATGTTATTATTAAGTAAAATTTTATAGTGTTCATACCATTTGAAAATATTTTGATTTTTTTTTTAAATTTATTCCACATCAGAAAAAACAAAACAACAATTTTATTTAATGAAGAACATCATCAAAAATAAAATATGAATAAAAATTTTGTTGACAATTTATATGAATACTCGTACACATATTAGAAAAGGATATATTGTTTTTATGAAGTTTTTATTTATATGTCGTTTAGGCGATATTTTCTTCCTACATTATATATTAAGTCTAGTCCTGTTTCTTTATATTTCCTTGCACAAATACCGTTTAATAGAATATATATCATTTTTTTTTTACAGATGAATTCTAGGGACGACCATGAAAAAACCTATAAAGTAGCTTTACCAGATAATAATTATGCGACAGTTTATCTACGTGATGCCATGTCTGTAGAAGAATTTCTAGCTAGTGCCTGTGCTAGAAAGAATCTCAATCCAATGGAGCATTTCGTTCGTGTGAAGAAACGACGTGACATGGAAGACCACAATTACTTTGTGCCACATAGGAACGATTTGATTGAAACTTACGTAAGTACCCACAATAATTCATACTAGATGAACAACAACTTTTCGTTTTCTCATTAGAAATATATGTGTTTGGATATAAGTAACAACAATGAAAAAATACAATATCTGTCAGACCCACACGTGAACTACTCTTTTTTTTCTTACACATTTATCGAAATATAATTAAAGTTTATTTATATATTTTTTTATACCTTTAATTAAGGGCGTAAAAGTATCCTTTTTTGACTATTTTACAGAATAAATTAACGAAAATAAATTATATAATTTTCAATAATTAGAAAAAAAACACATTATTCTTTTTTTATAGAAATGGAAATATTTTATATTTAAAATTAATGCTTTCGTTTACTATCGACTATTAAAGTGTTAAGAAATTTAATTTTATTCATTATTTAATATTATATTTTATATACTACTAATCTGTATACTATCTTTAATTTTTTTTTTGTTTTTATTGTAGATATCTTGTTTTGTAAAATCTTTAATTTTATTAATTCGGAAACCGACATTTTTTAAAATTATTCTTAATTAATAACATTTTTATTTGTTTTTTTACTCAAAAAAAATTTCTTGTCGGACTTAATTTTTGATGACTTTTTCGCACATATTAGACTGTGAACTTTATATGGTTTATGACTCCCAAATTAAAATCTTTAAGATTAAATTTAAAAAAATGTCGCTTATAATACGTTAATAGCGTTCAGACTTAACGATAACGGTTCCTCCTTTTTAATGCCTAAAGAATATCTTTAGACCAAAATCCACACCAGACAATATTTTTTCACAGGTATTGGAGGCTTCTCATAGCCTCATATGCAGCAATTATACTTATTGACGTGTCAAATGAATGATAAATGAACCCCGTCGCTGAAGAAAGTTTTGTTTATTAAAACGTCAGGGTCTGGCCCTGACCAGAACACCTTTTTTATAGTCAGTTTTTGCATTTTTAACGTATTATTTAGTAATAAAATAGTTTATATAATAGAATGTGAAAATTTGTCTAAATAATATTTACGAGGTCTGTTCAAAAAGTATTGCGAATTTTGAATTTCTGCGGGTTACGTATATTCGATTTTCGATTTTTTTTGTGGCGTTATATTGGTACTCATGTCTCTCACTTATTCCGATAAGTTTGGCCATTTTAAATGTTCAGTTAATTTTTGACAGCTGCTTTGCTTGCATGTATTTTGGCTCGTCCTCGACTTTGCCCATTCCAAAAAATGGATCAAAGAATCTGTTTCGGGAACAAGAAAAGTTACAGGGGGCCAAATCTAAGGAATACGGCGGCTGCGGCATTATTAGTGTGTTGTTTTTGGCCAAAAATTCACGCACAAGCAACGATCAGTGATCAGCCAATTTTTGTTCTTCCACAAATCCGGGCGTTTCTGGCGGATTGCTTAGCGCAACTTGCGCATAACTTGCAGGTTATATTCCTTATTGACCGTTCCACCCTTTGGCAAGAACTCATGATGTCCCACGCCCCTGCAAATCGAAAAAAAACTTCACATTCGACCGAACTTGGCACGTTTTTCGGTCTTGGCTCGTGCGGCAGCTTAAAATTGGGATGATTGAGCTTTGGTTTCCACGTCATAACTATAAACCCATGATTCATCAACAGTTATGACCCTTTGGAGCAAATTTGGATTGTCGCGGACAGAGTCAAACAGCTCCTTAGGAATGTTAATGCGATGCTGTTTTTGGTCGAAATTGGGCGAAAATCGAAGGCGAGGCAAAAAACGTGCAAGCAAAGCAGCTGTCAAAAATTAACTGAATATTCAAAATGGCGGAACTTATCAGAATAAGTGAGAAATAACTGCTTTTATTGCTATAAATATTAATATTATAAATAAATTATTGAAAAAAATAAAGCTTTCTACTAGCATATGTACATCTATTATTCAATATTTATAATAATAATTAAAGAATAAATAAGACAAAAATATTCGAGCAAATTGGAACTGTTTCGAACTTGGTACAAAAAGCTGACAACATTTTACGATTAGACTTATTTGATATGTTGACAATCAATGATAATATCTGTTACAAGAATGGTTGTTCAATGCTGAAATCATATATTGAACAAAATATTTTCGAATGTTTTCATATAGTATTAGTAGTGACAAATTCCTTTTAACAATAAATGGAAACGCATCACCCGTCTTAGTTGTCAGTCTGGCGGGCACAATCACCATTTTATTGGAATCCGATTATTATTTATTTACGAACTAAAAAGATAATAAAATATTCAATAACTCTTGAGAAACGTAATAACATTGAATTCCGCTGGGAACTTTAATACAAAAACCATATGTTGACTCCTTTGTAGATGGTATCTTGCTTCTGTTTATACTGTTTGGTTTGGTTTCGTGCAAAAAATTACACGCAATCCCTAACAACAGGACACGATTAATTTTAAATAAACACAATCATCAAAAATTCATTTTTATTGCACGATAATACCATGCACCATCCACTGGCAAGATCAAGTTTTTGTAAAAAAAAAATAATTTATTTTTAGCCATTTACTAAATATTCTCCTAACATGCACTCTTATTTTCGAAACCGAACTATACCCACTGACAAACGTTATTAGGTTTTGCTTATTTTCTAATAATTTATTAAGTCCATCAATGAATTTATGAGTGTAGTAATTTTCTGTTTCATAAATACAACAAATATTATTTATTTGAAGAGAAATAATTGTTGGTTTTTTCTTGCCAATTGACTTCTGAAATGATGCAAAAAAATACATGTCCATCTATTGTGAAAAATTATTACGACAGAATTGAACGTTCGACAGAATGAAGAATACTTTCTAACAATTTTCTATGAAAAGTGTATTGTTGATAAATAATTCGGCAACAATATTTACGCCAATCGATCGAACGAATAATTTATGCGTTTTAGTCTTTATCAAGTTACTTTTGGTATTTTTTATATTGAGAGAGTCTTATTTTTGCAAAAGTCTCAACAATTGAATGGAGCTTTATTAGGTTTTACAAAAATTAAGTGATTTCCCAAGATACAGTCGTAATTGCCATCGATTCATGATCCTTGTAGCTAAAAGTATCAATATAATTCTTGAACATACTGCTTCATACATAACGCACTTGTGCTGGGATCACCTACCATTGAATTGGTAGTAAATATTCCATTTAGATAGGAAGAGAGGCCAAAATTAAATACACATTCGCGCTTATATAAACACAGTTAAGAACCATCCGAGAATAATGAACATATCGTCAGAATGAAATGTTATTACCTAATTGTGAAAGAGCCATCAGAAGTAATCTAATTTCGAAAATCAACAATTTCAGCCTAAGAAGTGTGTATTCTCTTAAGTGGGAATACAATACTATCAACCATGAGACCCCCATCGCCAATGCCCAACAATAAGACTCACCGATAATTGCTGCCCTAAAAGCACATTCGGCCATATTGTCTAACTCAGTTTTTCTGATATAATCGCAATAAATATGGCTACCAATAGATACATCTTCATTCCTTAAGGTTGTATTTTGCTTCGTCGGAACGTAACACATCTTAACAGTGTCTAACAAATAGCAAATAATATGCGATTTATTGCGTAAAATTTATACTAACATCTTAGAAAATCGCAATTATTTCTTAGAAGCTCCATTGGAGCGGAAACGAAGAAAAAGTCCAGCAAATTACATTTTGTTGTATGTAACTTGGCGGCCAATAACTTCCTTGAATGAACATTTCTACATAAAATATAGCATATTTCATACAACTGTGAACATTCTGAATATTGCCAATGTCCTGTTCATATTACCGCCTAACCACTTTGGCACTTTAACATAAATTTATACCCTAAGCAGAGCACAGGAATAGTGTATATCTACAGCGGCAGTGCTCTTTATATTGAAGATGAAGAATTTCTTCTCTTGTTTATTTTTCGAATCACTTTGAGAAAAACAAATTCAACTTTTCATTATTTACTTGGAAAATTCTACAAAAGAAATTTTCTACACTATCGGAATACTTTAATGTCAATTCTACTACGAATGTCATGTTTGAATTTGTTTTTTTTTTGGTATTTGAAAACTGAAAAACTTCTTTCCGATTTCAACTCAACACTATAATTTAATTTTGCTAGGTATTTTTTTTTTGTTATTTTCTATCGGAAAAGCTGAAAAATAGTTTCCCGTTCTTTCATTTTTCCATTTCAGTGAATAAGTTTAACAAACCTTCTCATTTAGTTTGTATCCTTTCGTATTATATTATAGATATGTTCATTCTATCATCAGTTATGTACGTATAAATAGTGCAGAATTTAGTAATGATTATTATAAGAAAATAAAACTTCACCAAACTATAGAAAGTTTGATGTGAACACTCAACAAAAAAAATTACATACCAGGTATATAAGCTTAAATTCGCTGTTTCGTCATAGTTGGAATGAGTGAGCGTATTAAGCAACCATGGGGACGCCATACTTTTTTTTTATGAGTCTGAAATCTGTCAACAATAATCAGTGCACATTGTCAGCAATTTCGTACAACAACATACATTTTTCCTTTGGTAATCATGTCTAGTTTTGTGCCAGAAAAAGAGCATATGCGGGAAGCTCTGATTTTCTGCTTCAATTTGAAGAAATCGGCTGCCGAATCGTAGCGAATACTTATGGAGGCCTATGGTGACAGTGCTTTATCGGAAACAACGTGCCGAGATTGGTTTCGTCGGTTCAAAGACGGCGATTTTGACTTGTGGGACAAGAAGCGTGAAAATCGGCCTAGGAAGGGTGAGGACCATCAATTGCAGGCTTTTTTGGACGCAGACGATACCTTATCGCAAAAAATGCTCACGGAGCAATTGGGCGTTACTCAGCTAGCCATTTCCATGCATCTGAGTGCCATGGGGAAGATTGAAAAGATCGAAAAATGGGTGCCGCATGAATTGAACGATAGGCAGATGGAGCGACGCTAAAACACATGCAAAATCTTGATTGCCAGACAAAAAAGAAAGTCGTTCCTGCATCGGAGGAACATTGTGACAAGCGATGAAAAGTGGATATATTTCGAGAATCCTAAACGGAAGAAATCGTGGGTTTGCAAATCGCTTCGGACGGAAGACGATGCTGTGCATTTGGTGGGATCAGCAGGATATCGTCCAACATGAGATGTTGAAACCTGGTGGAACTGTCAATGCCCACCACTACCACAAACAACTGATAAAATTGCATCGTGCTCTGCGTGAAAAAAGGACGGATTATCAACAAAGACATGACAAGCTGATTTTCCTCCACGACAACGCACCATCGCACACGTCAAAAATGGTCCTAAGCTACTTGGAGACACTCAATTGGAAGGTGCTACCCCATACCGCTTATTGAACAGACCTGGCCCCTTCCGACTAGCATCTGTTTTCGTCGGTGGGTCACGCGCTCTCTGAGCCGCACTTCAATTCTTACGAAGACGTCCAAAAATGGCTTAATGAATTGTTTGCCTAGAAAGAGAAGGAATTTTTTGGCGTGGTATCCACAAATTGCCCGAGAAATGTTTAAAATATGTATCTAGCGAGGGCAGGTACTATGAATAAATTTGTTATTGCTTTGTGTTTTTTTTGACTAATTTGCCTTAATAACCTGGTAATTAAAATTTGCCTTACATGTGTCCACTTTCGGTAGAATTATTTTTATTCAAATTTTAAAATTATCTCTGATTTTAACAAAACAATAAACTACTCTATTTTCTATATACTTTGAAGTCTGCTTCCAATTATATTAACAATATAATAAAAAAAATATTTTTACTCTTCTCAAATACTCAGAAGTATTGTTGAATAATTAATGTATTGTGTCCCGGTGATTTTCTCGATATAAGTCAAGTTTTTGGTCATATTTGGCAACCGAGCATACTTAAAAAACTCAACAAAAAAAAGTCCCTCCATGTACATATTACTAAATACTAATATAATTTTAAAATATATAAAGCTCCGATATTCGCTGATATTCCGCAAGGCAACATACTAGTCCCCATGCTCTACAAAATTTATATATTCAATATTCTCATTGTTGCTAAAACCTTCTTTGCAACCTTGTATTTAGGGCAAATTCCCAACACACTTTTATAAATTATTCAAATCTAAATTCAAATTGGTTTACCTGGCGGAGAATAAAATTGAACAAAGGCAAATGTGTCCATGCAACTTTTACGCTCTGCCATAAAGCATGTCCTCTTATACATCTTATTAACAGTGAAATACTACATAGAATTATCTACACATAAGACTCAAGAGACTAGAACTAAAAAAACAATATCAACAAATACTATCATA
This sequence comes from Atherix ibis, assembly GCA_958298945.1. NCBI lineage: Eukaryota > Metazoa > Arthropoda > Insecta > Diptera > Athericidae > Atherix > Atherix ibis. The sequence goes on from OY282606.1 coordinate 118,866,326, forward strand.
GAAGGAAAAGTACTTTTATTCAATGTCATACAGGAACCAATATGGACTTATGGGCTAGAACTCTGGGCTCTAGTCAGCCATCTAGTTCCTGTTGACTTTGATCGATGCAGTCATCAGTGCTTTATAAAACTATCAATTCGCCCTTAAAAGTCGTGTACATCGTATGATCTTAAGGTCCTATTTGTTCATGATGTGACTGTGTTTCTTTATAAAAAGTTACATTCCCTTCTTTCCAAACATTCTTTAATTCCCTTGTTCTTGATTATATTAAATTATTCAAATATTTTGCGAACACAATTTATCAAGTTAGTATACATCATCAATACCCATGGGGAAGGCTTCCACTTTTTAGTCTATTTTTAAAGAAAAAATAATAATTCAAAGCAAAACAAAGTACACAGTTTATTTTCAATTTGAACTAATCTGACTTTAAAATATTTTCAATTTCCCTTAAATCTAATGTTGCTTATACGTGATAATAACAGAAAACAATATCTACCCCCACATTATAAATTTATTCAATAAACTTTTCCATACAACAGTGAATTTAATTTCATTTAAAATCAACCATGAAACTTTTTAGGACTGCAGCAACTATGGTTAACTAAACTATTTTGTTCAACTAAATTCATATGCATACGAGTAGATATACATATGCATATTTATATTAGCGAATTATTGGGCACAACTACGAATTATTCTGGAATTTTGTTAATTTCTAGTAAACACAACATTCTACTATACACAGATTTCCATAAAATAGTAACAACTTTGATTATATTAATTACTAAATTTGTTTTATTACACAAAATTATATTGCAGATTAATTGTATGTAAAATTGAATAATAACTGGAACATTTACTGGATTCACGTGGAATAACTTTAAGTTCTTCCAGGATATTAATATGTAAAAGAATTTATTTTTCTGTACTGTGAACAACAGTTTTATTAATCTTAACTTATTTTAATTAAATTGAATATTATTGAAAATGTGCTCCCATCTAATAATTATTATTTATAGTTTATTAAACAATGGTGAAAAAAACCTTGAAACCCATAAGCATATATCAAGATACGTATTTGGCAAATGTCCTCATGGTCCTTACAAGAAAAAACAAAAATATATATTCAACTTTCAACGATATATCTAATATGTTCGCAATTATAAATTTATATCTTCTTAACTGGAATCTAATCAATTATCAAAATATTAAAATTCGGGATTGACAACAGATGGCATAACTTTTACACATGGTTTGTGTTAATAATAACTCATATGGCATTTTGGAGGTTAAATATCTGCCATTCATTCTCGATTAGTCATTGAACGAAATAGTGTAAACAACAAAGTTTTTTTTTTGCTTCAAAAATGTCGAATTTCGTAACAAAAAAAGTTCCATTTGCGGGAAGTGTTGAATTACTTCTTCAATTTGAAAAAAAGTGTAGCTGAAGCACATCGATTGCTCACCGAAGCTTGTCCTGAATATGTTCCATCGATTTCAACATGCGAGAGATGGTTTGTGCGGTTCAGAAGTGGTGATTTTGATACGGAAGACAAAGAACGACCAGGTCAGCCAAAAAAGTTTGAAGATGAAGATTTGGAGGCATAACTCGACGAAGACTGTTGTCGAACTCAAGAAGAAATTGCAAAATCATTGGGAGTCACTCAAGCAGCCATTTCAAAACTTTTGAAAGTAGCAGGATTCATCCAAAAGCAAGGAAATTTGGTCCCATATGAATTGAAGCCGAGAGACGTTGAAAGGCGATTTTGCATGTCCGAAATGCTGCTTGAACGGCAGCAAAAGAAGTCGTTTTTTAATCGAATCATTACTGGCGACGAAAAATGGATTCATTACGACAACCCAAAGCGCAAAATATCGTATGTTAAGCCCGGCCAACCAGCCAAATCAACGCCAAAGCCAAATATCCATGGCGCCAAGGTAATGCTCTGTATTTGGTGGGATCAGAAGTGTGTGATCTATTATGAGCTATTGAAATCGGGCCAAACGATCACAGACGACCTCTACCGAACACAATTAAGCAGTTTGAAGCGAGCATTGGCCGATCAACGCCCGGAATACGGTCGGCCTCATGTTGCAAGACCGGTTAAAAATTATTTAGAAAACAGTGGCTGGGAAGTTTTGCCTTACCCGCCTTATAGCCCAGACCTTGCCCCGTCCGACTACCATTTGTTTAGATCCATGCAAAACGCCCTCACCGGAATATGCTTCATTTCAGAACAGGGCATCAAAAATTGGCTCGATTCATTCTTGGCCTCAGAACCGGAGCAGTTTTTTTGGCGCGGAATCCATATGTTGCCAGAAAGATGGGAAAAAGTAGTGGCTTCCGATGGACAATACTTTGAATAAAATATATTGTAACAATTTTTCAAAAAAAACACTCAAAGTTTGCCAAAAATCCCGCATTTTTAAGTTATACACCATAAAAGTAATGATACTGAGGTTGTTTGTCACAGCAGTATGACCATGAGGATATTTGGCGACTTCGATTTTCGTGTAGGTGGGCTGGGTTTTACCAGTTTCCTAAGGGTCTCACTATTAGTATAGGGTGAATTTATATGGCTGAGAATGACGTTTGTTATTCTGTTTGTAGGCGAGCAGATTAAGGATGGCAATGAGCTTCAGACACCAAAGAGGGTGGGTGTTTTCCGTTTCTTATGGGTCTCACTATTAGTATGGGATGAATTTGTATGGCTGAGAATGTCATTTGTTATTCTGTTTGAAGGCGAGCAGATTAAGGATAGCTGTGAGAATCAGACATCAGAGACGGTGGGTATTACCAGTTTCCTAAAGGTCTCACTATTAGTAAAGGGTAAATTTGTATGACTGAAAATGTCGTTTGGAATTCTGTTTGTAGGTGAGCAAATTAATGATAGTTGTGAGCATCAAATAGCAGAGAGTTTCTCCAGCCAACTGATCAGTACGCTCATTGCCCATAATTCCCATTTACATAAGGTCCCAACAAAACTAAACACTCTTATTTTTGAGTAGGTCAGTTCGACTATCGTAGAGTTCAGGATCATTCAATAGGTATTGATATTGCATCGATTGAAAGGGTGGATAGTTCGCAGCTTCCATGGTTCAGAGCTGATCTCACAAGATTACGACTTATGGTGCCTGTAACCTCGATAACTGCAACGGAAGTTAAACACCCAACTGTCCGAGATGAAGATTCCTGCAGGTAGCCGGGTCAACACTTGCCTTCTTAAACCTACTTGAAGATATAGATACTCCCAACACCGCTCCTAACACTACTTTAGATGCTATCGATACTACCAAGATGGATGACGCACTTTCAATTTTCTCCATGTGAATATGGGTCTTGACAATCACCGAAATTAATTTTTCCGACAAATGCAAGTAATAAAGGACATTATCATAACAAGGTCTACAATGACCGACCTCAGGCAAGGGACCTCCTTTTATGAGCTTCTCAAGGTCTTATTTATAGTTTTTATATTAATCGACGGTGTGACCTCACAAAAGCCATCAGTCGTTCCATATATTCAGCAGTTTTCAATGTTGAAAGCCTTTCTGAGCAAGGCTTGTTTTGTACTATAGGTATAGGATCGACATACTATATATCTAGAAGGAACGTAACCTATAAGCTGCAGTGTTGCCAGATCACTCTCAGCAATTTCGTTTTTATAGCTTTACTGCTTTTACTTTTATAAATTGATTACTATTAATTTCGATTATATTGAATATAATTGCTTGTTATTTTTAGATAAATTGAAATTTTTATTTTCTCACTTCATATAAAGATTTATACAATAGAAGATACTATCTTGACAGAAAACACCTATGGTATGGCAAGGTAATAATATCAAGCAGACGTATTTCGATATTATTGGTTCAAAGAGATTCTTATAACCTAAAGTGGGAAAGTGGAAATTTTTATTTTACTATTTATATCAATTTTCTATAATAACTTGTGTCTAGATATTATTTCATCTAACCGAATGAATTGACTGCCAGATTGTCTGTAATGTTCATATCTATTTAGCTAACTTATGTACATATATATATATATATATATATTTCGATATGGTCTGTATCTTTTCCATGTCCAATTCCCAAGACGTTCGTTTCGAAAATTGGACATGACGAAAATATGATTGGCTAATATTAAACTCATTCCCAAAAATCCAACCTGAACCCGACTGAGTCCTTCGTTTTACTTGCCTAGGTAGCTGCTCTATCACAGCTCAGCGATCAACTTTTATGAACTTTTATGTGTGGTACGGGTTCATAGCTCTCTTGGGAAAGTTCATTACGTTAAGTGGCTTTAGATCAAGAATACAACTAAGCGTGAATTGTGTAAATATTACTCGTTCGTGTATCACTGCAATTTAGAAAAAATTCAAAACAATCACAAGCTACGACAAAGGAGCACAAAACTTTTTTGTAGCAGCCCAAACCCAAACCCTGCGAATAAAAATTTTCCATACACACCTGTAAATATATATAGTGGAATATTTTGTTTTCTTATTTTTTTTTTATTATTCCATATATTTATGTAAATACACATGTACGCGACTAAATATATTGTATACAATTTAACTACAAACTGTTCGTTTGGCTATAATATGGGAATAACATGACATTCACGTAGAAGTAGGAGTATGTGCACCTTATGGATGCTTATTTGTGTTCATAATTACTTTGTTTTTCTACGATAAAAATATTAAAACAATATGTTAAAAATTAAAAATATGTACAAAATGTTAGTACAATAATGGTATAATTTATTTGTGAAAAAATAAAGTACAAAATAATAATAACAAAGTTAGATAATGTATCACGAAAATGGTAATTTTACAAAAATTACACATTTCAATTGAAATTATTGTTGTTGTTGTTTATTTTTTTTTTCCACTTTACATGTAAAGGTTATTATGAGTAGTAGAAAGTAAAAATATTCTATTAATAGTAGTCGTGCCTCATATAAGGTGTGAGTGTGGCAGCCCAAAAAGGAATTAGGAATTAGAATGGACATCGTAATGAAGGGTAAAATTTTATTTAAAAATCACAACATTTACAATTGCTGTATTATTGTAAATTCAACTGTGAACAGAATACTTAATGTATGTTGATATATTGGAATATCGTTGAGAAATGCTTCACTAAGGGTAAAATTAAATAGTTAAAATGTGTGCTACTCGTAGTAGCACGTATTTGGCTTATTTGCACTATAAATACACGAGCCGAGCGTCTGACTACTCTGGCCTGGCCTGATATGAAGTGATTAATACCACGAAAGGAACAAGAGCATTATTGTTCGTTACCAATTGAAAATCATAGTAAATATATATGCAAGTATTTTAGCTAAAATATATGTTTGCAATAGATGAATAATGGTACGAAGTAAGTAGGCATAAATAGTGATGGTTACGATTGTGGTTTAAGGTGAGATTTGCAGGTGAATTTGTATGTGGGTCAGATTACCAGCATCGATCGAACGAAATCTAGAAGTTGACAAATTTATTCATGTTTACATATTACGGAAAACATATTGCTTATGGTGAAACAAATAAAAATCAACCAGCATAAGACAAAGACCTTTGAATTCATAGTTGATGCAGGGTATATGCTCTATGGATAAGTGGGGTTATGCGGTTGGAGTGTAGCATATCAATAAGGGTGCTTTCACGGGAAAAGTGGCCGACTATTCGGAATAAGAATGACGCTACCATTCCGTTCACAATAACAACCTATACCATAGCAAGTATTATTTAATTGTTAGGCGTGACCTATATAAATATTCAATGAGTGCCAATATGAGCAGAACTCGATATATAAAACGTGAGCTGATTGCTGCATGTTTTTTTTTGGGATAGTGTTCTCTTCCTTTAATGTGCCTGACTGATTCTTGTAAAAGCAGCCGGATGTGTCAATGGTCCCGGATGTCATATCTACTGACTTTTCGCCTACGTACAACATTAACTCCAAGATAATTGCGTTTATAATACATTCGATATGGCAACTGGTTTAGTATTCAGCAAAAATCGTTTAAGCTAAAACCATCTAATAACAACAGAAAAACAAAAATGTTTATTAATCGATGCTGGTGATGATGTAAATAGATTTCCAATACAAACCAAAGTTCATGAAAATCACTGCCATATAACAAATATCTGAAGAATAAATAGAACGTTTTATTAAATACTCATACCACAATCTCTGTCAAGGATCCAAAATAGGCAAAGCCAAAAATTTAGCCATATTTTGATTTTTTCCAAGAATAATTAATTCTCGTACACTTTAAGTTTTCATATTATTATATTTAACTTTTTTGGGAGAGTTTCCGCCTACACCATATAAAGTTTGAATTTTTTCCTATACTATACGAATTTTTCTATTAGAAATAATTATTTTCAGACATTTACTTAAGTATTGTGAAAATTAAAATTTTCCTATTGGAGCAAAACTTTTTCTTTATAATTTAATATTATGAATAAACTAGTATGCAGCAGTATTGAACTGGAATTCAGCTGGTAATATAGCCAGAGAAGCCCTTTAAGCTATGGTTAAATAGTCTAAGTTAATAGAAAGGATTTATTTTAATATAAATTTTATTTTCTCATAGGACAGATGGTTTTTTTCTTCAATAATTGATTTGACTGAATAATTATTTTTTCCCAATAATATTAACATAACAATTTTACTGTAAAAACAGAAATTTTTCATTTAAGAACCGAAAAATATATGTCCAAACTTTTCTAATTAATTATTTAATGAGACATTTGCACACTGTTCATTTTAATGTAGCTTGGAATACAATCTTAACAAACATATTTTTAGTAGCAGATTTGATATAGAAAGGGTTTATTTCAGTTAAACATTGTCGCATCTCATTTAAGTTATAAGACTACACAGAACATATAGGATTATATCGAAATGAAAAGTTTTTGACTTTTATTCAAATTATTTATTCAATATTTAAACAGTTTACTCATACAGGCATATTCATAATCTTATACACAATATAATTTATGTATTCTAAACTTAAAAAGCTCATAAATAATATACTTTTATATCTAATATTAATTAAATCCTTTAAAAACTTCCGCATATTACCATACTAAAGATTTCTTCAATTTTAGCTTCAGAAGGGAAAAATTTTCACAATAAAAGATTATTTATTTTATGATTTGTATATTGAACCATGCTATTTGACATCTGTCATATATATAAATATGTCATTCAAGCAATAGCATTTGCTTAGATTAAGATTTTTCGTTGTACATTATAGATCCTTTAAAATTATAAAAATTTTTTCTAAAATATTCAATTAATGTTAGTTTTGAACACCATAGCCGTATGATAACCAAATTATTTTAACCTGACATTAAAAGATTTGAAGCTCAACCATATATGTTTTCAACAAAAGCACGCTACAAACCGCACAAGATAACAATAAATCTTAAGGCATCTAAACAAAAGCTTTTTCCATCCAAAAAGATAACACTTTTCTAGTTCTTACGGCCTAGCATGTGATTTTGTTTAAATTTCAGTCGAATTGTCATAAAACGTTAAGTTAAAGTTGTCTTTCTTTTAATCGAAGTAATTGGAAATGTGTTAAAAAATTTATTAGTTTACAGCAATTTTATTAAAATTAAATTATATTTTTATATCCTGAAATAATATCTTTTCATAATTGGGGATGATTTAATGATCCATTGAACTATCCTAATACTTACTGAATTAGTTACAGTTCTCCTTTAATAAGGACCTACTTTCTCGTTCCATTGTAGTGTGTTTTACTCTTTCTCTTTGATTTTTTTTTATAATATAATACTGATAAGATAAACTTCTACCTGCTTCTTTCGGGATTGCTCACTTAGTTTGAATTTTTTGCAAAAGGAAGGTATACAAATTTAGAAAGCAATAGATAGTAAAAAATTTAATTCAAATACCGGTAATTAAATAGAAAACCAATTCGACTTTTTGGTTTAATAAAAAAATTAGGATAAATATAAATTCAATTAGAATGGGACAATTTACACATGTTGGCCAACACACCATCCATCTATTTGCTCCAAACAGTTTGACACACATTTAAAAAAAAACCTTTTTAGCAGAATAAAAATTTTTTTTTTAAAAATATGTTTATGGGGAAACATTTTGAAACTAATTGAATTTTATTAATTATCATTTTACTCATTTACAAACATTTTATTATGGCATAAAATAGTTGCCGTCAATTAATTTGTTATAACTTAATTTCTTGGATAGTTTACCAAAATTATTATTTATAATCTGTACAGACTACAATTTGGATACCGTAACATCTTATATGATTATCTAATAATTTAATATAACAAACAGTATCCTTGAGGAGTAAACTTTCAATTTACTAATTAATCCTTTGAAACAAACATATATTATTGTATAAATTTTGATATACAACAAAGTTGAGTGGAAATTTTCTTCCACTTTTCGTTATTAATGATAAAATAATAAATAATTATATTTAAATTTATAATATTATTAACAAAAAATACTAAAGTTTATTGTCAAAAAAAAAATCGTTACTAATTAAAAATTTTGCAAAAAAAAAATTATAAAAAAAAAAACATAAAAATATTTATTTTATTATTAATATAGAATTATTATTAATAGAAAAAGGATACGAGAATGGAAATCATTTAATATTTTTCATAATTTATAAATGGCAATTTATCAAATAGACAAGAACAAAGTATATTCGTATCTTCATCTGAAAGGTTTCGAGACCAATCAATCAGCTACCATCCATCTATCTATGAGTTAAGTTGCAATTGAACTAGCTTATTAATATTAGATAGATGTTCGAATCTTGGCAAATGGAAACAATCCTAAACAGATGATGAACAAACTTGATTCATTTAAATTTATTTCCGAAACGAATTTGAACGATTATTAATTATCCACCTCGAAGCCGAACATCGATTAAATGGCCGATTTTCGTTGGCTTTTTCATCAAAGTTTTGACAGTCCATTAATCGAAATTTCCAAAAGCTTGCTCGCTAACTCTATCGCCAAAAATACGTGTACAAAATACTTGCACATATGTACATATTTATACCATTATATAAACTCATATTCATACAATAAGGTGGAGCAACTTGAAATCCTTACTTCATATACAATTTGTTTAAATCGCTTAGAAAATCAAGGACCTCCATACCATATATTGCAATTCACATTGTTTTCTTTTGAGAACAATCCTCGTGCTTGTGGAATTGAGGGGGTTGAACTGAGTAAATATCGTACGCCAGGGAATACAACAATGTACGAAGAATATGTGCCTCATAAAAATTCCGTTTTCATCATTAAATAAAATGTCGCCGAGATAAAGTGAACAATTTCTGGAATGCCATTTCATAAACGTTGCCTTTTTCCATGTTGCCATCATACGTTACAACATCAAATGTACGTGTTACGAGCTCAAACACTCCGCATTCATTGCTTCTTTTTCTAGAAATTTTATATTGTAGAATGGTATAGAGCGAGTAAGATACGAAAAAAAAGAAGATTGAAATATAAATAAACACTGAAAAGATTTAATATCTCATGAGAGCCCCAAGATTTAAAAAAACCAAACAAATCTGAACTATTCGAAATACCAACCACGGGTACTAGCTACAAAATCATGTATATAAATATTGTACACACATGTATACATTGTTCCCAACTGAAAAATATTTCATATACTGGCTGAGATTATTGCTGTGCTGCTCTGTTGTAAAATTTCAATTAGTTTTCAATCAGATTACAGCTTACAACAATATTGTCAAAATTACATTATCAGGTTATCTCCTGACAAATGGAAAAAATAGCACATTGAAGCTATTTTTTTTTCATTTATTAATTATAAATGACCAACTAAAAATATCTATTATTTATTAATGACTAAATATTTTATACCAAAAATTTAAAAAAAAACGAAATTTTTTTGCCTAATTATAATAATAAAGAAACAAGCATTGATAATTTTTTTATATATTGTTAAAAAATAACATACGAGGTCTGTTCAAAAAGTATCGCGAATTTTGTGTTTTTTCAAAAATTATTTAGTTACGAGTATTCATGAATATCTATTTTGTCCCCTTCAAAATAATCCCCACCAGATATTATACACTTGTGCCAACGTTTTTTCCAATCTTTGAAGCACTTCAAAAAATCATTTTTTGTGATCTTGTTCAGCTCCTCCTTTGATGCAGTCTTAATCTTCTCAATCGTAACGTAGCGTCGTCCTTTCATGGGGCTCTTCAGTTTCGGGAAGAAGAAAAAGTCACATGGGTCCAAATCTGGGGAATATGGTGGCTGCGACATTATTAGTGTGTTGTTTTTGGCCAAAAATTTACGCACAAGCAACGATACGCGAGCAGGGGCGTTATCATAGTTCAAAAGCCAATTTTTGTTCTCCTACAAATCCGGGCGTTTCTGGGGGATTGCTTAGCGCAACTTGTGCATCACTTGCAGGTTATATTCCTTATTGACAATTCTACCCTGTGGTAAGAACTAATGATGTACCATGCCCCTGAAATTGAAGAAAACTGCAAGCAAAACCTTCACATTCGACCGAACTTCTTCAATTGGGCTTTGGTTTCCACGTTATAACCATAAACCCATGATTCGTCACCAGTTATGACCCTTTGGAGCAAATTTGGGTGGTCGCGGACAGAGTCCAACAGCTCCTTAGCAATGTTAATGCGATGCTGTTTTTGGTCGAAATTGAGGCAAAAATCGAAGACGAGCCAAAACACGTGCAAGCAAAGCAGCTGTCAAAAATTAACTGAATATTCTAAATGGCGGAACTTTTTGGCATGAGTGAGAGACATGAGTACCAACATAACGCCACAAAAAAATCGAAAATCGAAAATACGTGGCCCACGGAAATTCAAAATTCACAATACTTTTTGAACAGACCTCGTATTATATATGATATTCTTTGGGTGTTGGAAGTAATGAGAAAGGAAAGAGGAAACGGAAGTTAATGAACGTGAATTTGTAGAGAATTATTAACATCGCCATTTATTTTAAATTCTAGGGAAAAGGATAAAAAAATTATTATCGGTTAAAAAAATTCTTCAAAAAATAATTTAAGACCAGCTGAAAGAGGAAAGAGAAAAGTGTTTGGAGGATATAAAAATTCGGATAAATATAAAATTTGGTAAAACCAAAAAAAAAATAAAAAATTACTTAAATTTTCCATGCTTTTAATTAATATTGGGGCAGTTAAGAAGTAATAGTTAATTCATGAGCACCAGTAATATGTACCCTTTTGGCTGGAGTCGCACAAGGAAGTAACCTCGATCCTATCTTATACAATATTTATATTCATGATATCCTATATGATTCTAAGACTATCATTGCCATTTATGCAGATGATATGGCCACGTAAATCTTGACATCATTTTTAATTATTTACAGTCCCATATTCACAATCTTCAATCCTGGTTATAAACAGTGTTCACATTACTATTAATATTTGTCAAGTGCACCCTATCACTTTACACCTTAACGAAAGAGGTTAATTTCTTGTATTCTCACCTTAAAAGGATCAAATCTTCGAAGAAATCTTGCAGCAACTATTTAAAAACTGTTTTATTGAAATAGAAATTTAATCAAAATCTAATTTAAAGTGAGTTTTTTCTCATTTTACTTTTGCATAATTTCAGGTTTGGATCAACATTTATTTTAAATACTTTTAAAGATGAAAATTTTAAAAAATATATTGTTTTTTATATTAAAAAATTCTGCAAAGCATATTAAAGCAATACTTTTCTAAACCGACAAAAGCCATTAAAGAATTTATATAAATTTTTCGCAAAACAAAAATCAAGAATCATTAATCAAAACTTTTTCTCGAAAGTATTTTTTGAAAATATAAATATAATTAAAATAAGTATAACGCTTCAGAAACAGAAAATAGCTACTATTATGAGGGGGGGGGGGAAGCTTAAAAATAACTCCTCTTAAAGATTGAGCATAATGGACCGTGTCAAAATCTGAATTTTCAAAATAATTTACAATACTTCCAGAGAATGAATATTTTATTATGGAGCAATCAATGTTAACATTTAATTCTGCTATAAATGTATTTACGCATATATATATATGCAAAGCATACGAATAATTTCAGCTAGCTGATTTCTGTTCAGGCTAAAGTATAGAAAATATTAATGGAAATTGAAATGAAACCCAAAAAAAATCACAAAAAAAGCGCAACACTTCTACAGTCACGTTGTTGGGTTCTAAAATGATATAAACATCAAAAATAATTGTATTCACTTGACACGCTAATGCCCTGCAATCAAGTTGATTTGATTGTCATCCTAAAGATCCATATTTAATATTATGTGAACAGTGGCGTAGTCTGAACTGAATGGGTAGGGAGTATAAATTAAAAGTCTTGTAATATTATGTACGTACTCGTATATGGTTTGGAATATGTAGTGCTGCGGGATTTAGTTATTGTCATCTTTTATCATATACAAGCGAAAAAAAACAACATATACTAGCATTCAAGTATATTGGCTGATGAGTGTATTGAAATGTACATTTACACAGACAAAGGAACTGGACCTTATTAGTGCGGTTACTTGTATTAAACCACTGAAAACATAATAAATGGGTCGAATAGATTTCCTAAATGGTCGATGGAGCTTTTATTTTTTGCTGTATTTACTGTGATTACATCGAGGATGATGGTGAAAATCCTTGAAATTATTTCATTATCATCATTCGAATACAACAGAAAACCATCATTGGTATTACGAGTATGTGAGGGTAGGCATGATTTTTAAATGCTATTCCGCAATGACTTCGCTTCAATATGCTTTAAAATTTCCGGAGTAAAATTAGTAAATATTCTGAAGCAGCCATATAAGGATAATATTGATTATTTTTCTTTTGAAATTTGAGTTGTTTTTTTTTTATTTCCCAATTTTATAATTGCTTTCATTCTTTAATGGTAATTTCTAGTAGCATTTGTGCTGAAATGTAAATTATTCAGTGCCATGACAACTCAGGCCATTTGGTAATAATAAAAGGCCACAGCGGCTATATCATAAACTTAAGACCACCACGTTCTAATAGCTTATTCAATTCAATTTAATATGTATAATCTTGTCATTTGACAGCTGTCAAACATATATATCATCTCAGGTTTAAGGTTTACCATTTTGAATTATGGACTACAAAATTACCGACCAACAATAAGTTGGGTGCTGGAACAATACACTTTGGATACTGATTTTGCTTCAGCGAAAAGGGTCATTTGTCAATCGCTTAATACGACAATTATTTTTAATGGATTTTCCTCATAATTATCCGATCAATGGTGGTAAGTTGTGCCTTTCTAAAGCAATGCTTTATGCGGACGATACGATAATAATGGCTAACAATGCACATCCTGGGATTGCGAGAAAGAGTGTGCAGGATCATGCCAGTTGTATCAACAACTACTACAAAAAATGGGGCATAAAAATAAACGCAAATAAATCTAATTTAATTTGTGTCAGGAACTCTTGTACTCAGGGTAGAAGGAATAATGTTGCTAAATGCAGATTATTGGAAGTAAGAATTCATGAGGATACGATTAAATTGAAAAATGAAATCAAATATCTAGGTGTTATTTTCAATAACCTATTTAAAATGAATTGCAACGTGGTTAGAAGAAAGAAGTTGGCGATTAAGGCGCAATTTGGAACGATTTCATTATTCAAAAGCAAATTTGTATGGTCTAAAGCCAAATTAATGTTGTATAAGGTTCTAATCAGACCAGTTTTAACTTATGCTTATCCATTTTGGTTCTCGATGTCTCATGAGGCTGCGAGTAGTTTGGAAATTTTTGAAAGAAAAATACTAAGGAAATGTATGGACATTGGTTTTAGTGAACGAAATAAATATTATTCGAATAGAGTTCTTTATGATAAAGCGGGAGTCGTTCCTATTCTGAATTGCATGCACAACCAAATGAAAAAGGATATCGATAAATTGGATGTTCATCCCAATGGAATTATGAATGAATTATACTCGGTTTTTTGAGCAAGTTCTTCAATCAGTGATTATTATCTATTCCCGTTCTGTGTGGTAAATTTAGTACTGAATGATCCTCTATTTTTGGGAAATGATCCTTTATTCTATAAAAGTAGTTTTTATAATAATATGAGGAATAATAGAAGATAGTGGTGGCTTCTTTTGGCTGATGAAAAGTTGAGGGGTTGCTTATTTGCCTCACTGATCGGCTGATTGGTTTTTTTTTCTTCCTTATTAAATATCTTTTGTTTAAGTTACATTATTGATGGCTTTAGAGGTTCTAGCTGGACCGTCTTGGAGGCTTGGTTGTTGACCTGACTGCTGTGGAACCTGAGATTGTTGTCGACATATACCGAAATTTTCTTTCCAGAGGGAAATTATTTTATGATTATCGGTGTTTAGATATACACAAAATTAATAGCAGTACAGTAAAGTTATATATCAACATTGTAAACTCTTATACTCCTAAACAGTATTAGAAGTGTGGATAGTTCTTATTATTACTTATTTTTGTTTTTTTTATTAAATTGGTATGAATTCAATTTATTTGAACTAAGTTATGATCTAGTCCTGACACTGTTATATAATTGTACAACTAGTTTTAACTATATATTTTTGTATTACTTTTACATAACCTAGTTGTTTACATAACAGGCTGTAATTATCCTTGCTAATAATTGTTATAAGATTACCTTTTGGTAATCTGTATAGTTTATAAACTGTTATACTACATTGCCAAGTAATTAACTCATTAACTTAACTTGTTTTTATCAAAGCACTTACTAAAGTAAATGTTTTGGTTTTATTTTTGCTCTAAGCCTGAAGCAATTTTTAATTTGACTGTCATTATGATTTATATCATGGTTGCGTATAATAAAATGTTAAAAAATTAAGTAAAAATGAAATGTATTTTTTGGAAAAATTTACAAATTATCACTCTAAAATATTGGTTGCATTTGATATGCTGAAAAATTGTTCCAGATTAGTATGTGTAAAACATTAGAACACTACATTATCCCAAAAAAAAAAAAATGGTAATAGATTAACCTTAAGAATAAGTATATGATATTAATAAACGCAATTTTTTAAAAGTAAAATGTAAGTTAATACGACAATTGCCATGCACAAAGATCTGAACAGCCCTAAAATGACTATAAAAAAGCCACTGTATGCATAAAAAGTAACTGTATCAATTATGAGTGCTAGTATGACCGACTTTGTTTGGCCTAAACTTATAAAATTTTAACTTGAATCATATGTGATTCTAACAAAACGTACATCCCAATATATAGGAAAAAATCCTTAAAAAATTACCTCAAAGAGGTCTCATGGCAGCTATTTAAATTATTTTATATTTCATGGATAATGCAAAAAATTTATCAAAATTCGAGTTTTAAATTTATTTTTAAATAAATTTGAGGTTATATTGAATAACACTATAGATATTATTATGTTAATTTTAATAAAATCCAACTTAGCACTAATACAATGTCATTAAAATTTTTTTTTAAATTCCATGAAAATTTATTATTAAAATAATTTTCACAATCAGTAAGAATTCTGTTCTCTTATCTGCATTGATTAATTTATCTCAGATACAAAAAAATTTATTCTGTTTTTTATTTTTTCTATATTGAAAAGTTTAATTTATTATATTGGGCTGAACATTATTCAAGGGAATTTATTAATTATGCATCGTTGAGTTGGTATGCTGCCGAATTTTTGAATAGTTCTTCCAAAAAAATATCAATTTTAATCAAATTATTTCGTTTAAGACAAAACCGACTACACCACCAATAAAAAAAAAATTTATATATTCAATATAAGCAAAAACGAAAATAAATAGGTTTTATTTTTATTTAAAAAAAAGTGTTCACATTACGATCGGAAAAAATTTGCTATTTTGTTTAGCTCAAGTATTAAATATTTTTATCTGTTTTATAATCATTTAAGATATGCGGTCGTATTTTTGTTTTTCTTGGAGTCTATTATTAATTTAGTGGTTGTTCTGATAAGAATTATCGGCGGTTTATTTTAATTACTATGCCAGTTCGGAATTGAACCTGGAAGTTGTGGGTGAATGTGTTCAATTCGCGCCGAAACTTTAAATTTTCTTATTACGCTCTATGAATTTTATTGTTTTTATGTCGTTTACAATTTGATTTGGACTCTTCGTTATTGCTAAAAACGAATCAACTTTAGAGGTGGTAATTCAGAGTTTTCAGAAAAAAATCTATTATAAAAGTGTAAAATTGGCTCTAATACTTTCTGAAGACGAACGTTAAAAAAAGACTAGACTAAATTTTGAATTTTGAATTACTCGATATTTGCACGTAAAACTGATATTATTGATAAGTGTTTCTGGAGTGAACTGCGGTATAAATCGTGGCAGTTAATTTCGATTGTCTTGGTCCTCCTTTTGCTTTTAATTTTGCTATTTTTGTTGAAGGATTGAGTATCCTTAAGAAATGCTTTCCCAGAAAGGGCTAATTTTTTGTGCGGAAGGATAGTATTAGAAGCAAAGTTCGTTAATATGTTAGGTGGAATTGGGGGATACAAAAGAGAGTTTTCCATAAAAGAGATATTTTCCAAAAATCCACTGAAGACTGTACTAATCATTCTAATTTTTAAAAAAATCGAATCGCCAAAAAAGTGAATTTAAGGAGTTCCTCTCTAAATAATCATTATTTTGTCAGTTGTTTAATAAAACGGAAAAATTCACATTTTTGCAAGAAAACAAAACATTAAGAATTCACCATTTATGCTCAGATAAAAGCAGAACTTTTACCTTTTTGATTACAATTTATGCTCAGATATAAGCAGAACTATTACATTTTTTACTATTTTTTTGTGTGATTTCTTCTCCGAAAGAAGGAGGATAGTATTAGAAGCAAAGTCCGTTAATATGTTAGGTGGAATTGGGGGATGCAAAAGAGAGTTTTCCATAAAAGAGATATTTTCCAAAAATCCACTGAAGACTATACTAATCATTCTAATTTTTAAAAAAATCGAATCGCCAAAAAAGTGAATTTAAGGAGTTCTTCTCTAAATAATCGTTATTTTGTCAGTTGTTTAATAAAACGGAAAATTCACGTTTTTGCAAGAAAACAAAACATTAAGAATTCACCATTTATGCTCAGATAAAAGCAGAACTATTACCTTTTTGATTACAATTTATGCTCAGATATAAGCAGAACTATTACATTTTTTACTATTTTTTTGTGTGATTTTTTCACATAGTATTAGAAGCAAAGGAGGATAGTATTAGAAGCAAAGTCCGTTAATATATTAGGTGGAATTGGGGGATGCAAAAGAGAGTTTTCCATAAAAGACATATTTTCCAAAAATCCACTGAAGACTGTACCAATCATTCTAGGCAAAATTAACTATTGTATTTTAAAATTTATGTTTCTATATCTTTTAAATGCATCTATTTTTCTATTTCGTATAATCGAAAGGAACTGAATTCCTATTAAGACAGTTTAAATAATTCTTAAAGGAATATAAGGAAGGTTATTTATTGCTGTAACCCCAAATTTAATAAAAAAACAAAACGCCATTTTATAATGATTATAATTATTTTTTTTTATATAATTTACTAAAAAATGATCCTTTTCGGACAATAACCAAAAATTATTGTATAATCATTATAAAACGTGCGTTTTGTATATAAATTTCAGATGTTTAGTTTAGTTGAATATAATTGTTTAATTTAGTTGAATATATAAATTTCAGAAAAATTCATATTCAGATACTGAAAGTAATTATAGTAGTGCAAATATGAAAATTTCAAATAGTAATTACTAGAAATGAATCAGCAAAATTCATTCTTCTGTTGTTCTTAACTTCCATAATGCCTTTTTAGAACTAATGATATTACGAATCCATTTACGTCTATCACATTCTATGTAATAAACATATAGTATTGTAGAAAAGTAATTTATTAATATTGACATCTTGTTTATGGCTAAACTTGTACTTATATTAAGCATAAAAGATTTCATCTAACTTCGATTTCATTGAAATGAAAATTAGTATCACCTTGAGTTTATTGTTAGTCTCCCCCAACTGTTACAATTCTTGTTCATTCATTCATTCATTCACATTCACACATCTCTGTTACTATTATAAGAACCAATTTTCTATCTTCGTAAATTTTCTTCATACTTCTATATCTATAAATACATATAATAGAATAAAAAAATGTCAGAAAAGATATTTATCTTAGATAATACGTGTATGTTCACCAAACTAAAGCATTACAAATTTAACAAAAAATAATAATGAGGAATTATATATGTAAATGGTAGTTCATGTTTTATAAAATATATTTTAAGATGTAGGCTCTAAACTTCATAAACACACCTTAGTCTTGAAAAAATATGATTCGCTTCTGTTGTCATAGCAATCGTAAAATGTAACTACCATCCTTGCGCAACTGGCATCTTGTGTTGTTCACGCTCTAATTAGCTGCCGTAAACAGGCAAAATTCTCAAATAGTAATAATGAATATAGTAGGGTAATGTGACTACCAGTTCTCATCAGCTTTGATTTTTATAGGCCTCGTCAGCTTTAATTTTTTTTTATGAAAATATTTTTTATATCCAATTTTATTTAATAGATATGTTTTTTTTTTTAATATTTCATCATTTCTTGTAAAAAGATTACATTATTTCATAATAAGTAATTTTTTACTGTAATTGTAAGTGCCGTCAGTTAAGCTTTAGAGCTGAACATCATACTACGAGTATCTATCAAGCCCATTGCGTTATAGACTATAATGTATCCTCCTTTTAGACAAACGAGAACTGCCGAGTTGTGCTTCTAAAAATATCGAATGAGTTCAAAACGATTCCTTTGCTTCACTTACAAGCTTTTAACATAAGTGTATCTCTCACAAGAATGAGAATTTGAAATATTCCCTAATATGCCGCAAAATCGTCGGTATTCCTCAAGGTACCAGGGGTATACGCTTAAATCCGCTGTGTGGTCATAGATGGCATGAGTGAGCGTATTAAGCTACCATGGGCACGCCATACTTTTTTTATGAGTTTGACATCTGTCAACATTAATCAGTGCACATTGTCAGCAATTTCGTACAACAACATACATTTTTCCTTTGGTAATCATGTCTAGTTTTGTGCCAGAAAAAGAGCATATGCGGGAAGCGCTGCTTGTCTGCTTTAATTTGAAGAAATCAGCTGCCGAACCGCATGGAATGCTTATGGAGGCCTATGGTGACAGTGCTTTATCGGAAACAATATGCCGAGATTGGTTTCGTCGGTTCAAAGACGGCAATTTTGACTTGTGGGACAAGAAGCGTGAAAATCGGCCTAGGACGATTGAGGACCATCAATTGCAGGCTCTGTTGGACGAAGACGATACCCAATCGCAAAAAATGCATGCAAAGCAATTGAGTGTTACCCAACCAGCCATTTCCATACGTCTGCGTGCCATGGGAAAGATTGAAAAGGTCGGAAAATGGGTGCCGCATGAATTGAACGATAGGCAGATGCAGCGACGCCAAAACACATGCAAAATCTTGCTTGCCAGACAAAAGAAGAAAATCGTTCCTGCATCGGATTGTGACAGGCGATGAAAAGTGGATATATTTCGAGAATCCTGAACGCAAGAAATCGTGGGTTGATCCGGCCAACTATCAAAATCTTCCCCAAGACCAAATCCCTTCGGACGGAAGACGATGCTGTGCGTTTGGTGGGATCAGCAGGGCATCGTCTACTATGAGATGTTGAAATCTGGTTCAATTGATCACTTGTTGGTGGTAGCGGTGGGCATTGACACATGAAACTGTCAATGCCCACCGCTACCACCAACAAGTGATCAAATTGAACCGTGCTCTGCGTGAAAAAAGGACGGATTATCAACAAAGACATGACAAGCTGACTTTCCTCCACGACAACCTTAGTAGTTCGGACACGTCAAAAATGGTTCGAAACTACTTAGAGACACTCAACTGGGAGTTGCTACCCTACCTCGCTTATTAACCAGACCTGGCCCCTTCCGACTACCACTTGTTTTCGTCGATGGGCCACGCGCTCGCTGAGCAGAACCTTCGATTCTTACGAAGACGTCCGAAAATGCCTTGATGAGTGGTTTGCCTCGAAAGAGAAGGAATTTTTTTGGCGTGGTATCCACAAATTGCCCGAGAGATTGGGAAAATATGTAGCTAGCGAGGGCAAGTACTTTGAATACATTTATTTTTGCTATCTATGAAAAAAAAGCATGTGTTTTTTTCATTAAAAAAAAAAGCGGATTTAAGCTTATATACCTGGTAATATTCTTGGCCCTATCCTGTATTATATCTACAATTCCAACTCCCTTACATGTACTGATGACAAATGTGTAGCTATAATATCAAGCCACAAAAATTCTCTTATTGTCTACAATATTTTGCAAAACAATATTCTAGAACTCCAAAGCTGGCTGACGATGTGGAAAGTAAAAGTAAACGAACAATGTAACTTTTTCTCTTTGTCGTCAAAGTAAACGAGTTAATGTAACTTTTTTTCTTTATCGTAAATTATGTCCCTTTATAAATTTTAGAGAAATATCATCGCTCAGAAATAGCAAGTGCGTAAAAGTTTACAGATGATACTCACGTTCAAAGCTTATGACTGATTGCAAATTACTTATTTATATTATAGTACTTAAACCAATATCAACTAACGGAATAGAAATTTGGAGTTCTTTACCATTCAGTCAAAATTCCTTCGAAAGATAGTAATCCTTATTGAGTTCGTAACAGTTTCATGCTCATATACCATATCATCCCAATACCCTTGTAACATAATCAGTTTCAGTAAGCCTATTCAGAAACTTATGTCGCCGCTTGAAATAACCACGAGAGGTGTTAACTCTTCCTTCTTCATGTTCCACTTGATTGTGATGACATTTTTAATAATAAATCTGCTTATTCGTGTTGTAGTTGTTAATACGATTATCTAATATTTAATTTAAAAAATCAACATTTTTTTTAAGGACAAACTTAATTTTTTCTACAAAATTAACTAAGAGAAAACTTGCG
This sequence comes from Atherix ibis, assembly GCA_958298945.1. NCBI lineage: Eukaryota > Metazoa > Arthropoda > Insecta > Diptera > Athericidae > Atherix > Atherix ibis. The sequence continues at coordinate 118,887,423 of OY282606.1, forward strand.
ATAAATAATTTGTTTAAATAAAAATCTTAGACATTATTTTGCTCCTAAATGACAATTTCCATCATGTTCCATTTAGAATTGTTTTAAACTTTCCTTATCTAATCACTTAGTTTTCCTTCAAACATCTGCTAATCTATGTCTGTAATAATACTAAAAAAATACCATTATAAATTTATGCGATGATAAAATGCGTTGAGAAAATTTTCATACTCATACCATATGTGTGTACTTAAAAATCTTCTATTAAAGCATATATTCTTATGTTATGTGAAAATATGTGAAATTTAACACTTGCGTATCAGTGGCGGTAGCAGGTGATGCTTTCCTAACGTCGTCACTATTCACAGCATTATCTTGTTCATTCTGACCCGCATCGATAATAATGCTGTCTAGGTCATCTGTTGTTTGAGTGTAATTTACGCTGGAATTGCTATTCTCGGTGGATTGGTACTCGTACAAACAATCGCTCTGCGCAGCTTATACTTCCGGCGGAGCATTACTGTTCTTTGGAGCGCATTTTTCCAGCTCTGCGGCAAGATCTTCGAGCAAGCTTTCGGCAAGTTCTTCAAGACCATCTCAGTCTTCGAAGTCGGCGAGCAGTTCTTGTAAAGAAAGCAGTGCGCAATAATTTTCTAAAGTTGAGCTACTGAGTTGGCGTTGAGGCCGTACTCTTTCGACTTTCAATCCAGACCCACCGGAAGAGGGTATTCAGCTACTGCAGATCCGTTTGATTCACTCTTTCTTTATGCTCTCCGTTTTCATTGTAATGCAACCTTTATAATTTTGACTCTTCTGTTGGTTTTGTAAATCCTTCATTTCTCCACGCAAACTGTCCAATTCCTTTTTTAAAATACGATTTTTACTCATTAATGAATAGTTTATCTCTTGTAGACTATCCCATTTTTTTGTAAAATGGCCGATTTTTGTGTTAAAATATTTATAGTATATTCCATTTTATCCATTTGAGCCTTCATTATGATCGTGTAATATTTGTGCAGTGACATGATTTTTCAATTTTTTTCTTTGTACTTTTTCTTTCCATGATAGATGGTCGAGACGACGTTTTTTGCGCTCACTGCTGCACTCGTCAGTATCTTGCTTTAGTTCTTAATTTTTGAAAAGTTTCGGTAAAATGGGACCCGGCGATATTGAAACGAATTTAGCTGGAACAATTATTTAGATAGGCGAACTCATTTTTAACAAATATCCAAATTCCGATTAATAATAAAGAAAAAAAAATGCAACATTTGAACTATGAACTTGTCCGAAAACTAATGCGATAACTTTTATATCTGAACTGATAATTGCGTGGATAACCAATTATTGTTTATTATTTTCACTGCGATCTTCTTCAATGCTTTTCTGACCATTTCTAAATATTAAATCTAATAATTTTTTCTTGTCCCGCTTTTACTCACAAATTCAGTGGGGGTCCACTGCCCAACTTATATTTTCACATACGCACATGTGATTTAATAGAAAGAATGTTTGAAGAAATCCAGTCAAAGGGAATTTGAGAGTTGATAACCTACATGAACATGTGATATTTTTTTTTAAAGAATTTCTCCTATTTATTATATATTTTAATAATTTATTTTTAAATATAAAAAAAAATTGTTCTCTTTAAAAATAAAATAACAATTACGAATATTTAAATGATCTCTGTAGAAGCTTACAAACTTTTAGATTTCGACAATAACATACTTTGGTTTCAACAATCATAATTTATACATATTTAATTTAAGCTTATTATTATTTAGTTTATATGAAAGATACTCAGGTACAAACATACAACATATGTACGATGTCTGTTCAAAAAGTATCGCAAATTTTAAATTTCCGCGGGTTAAGTTCATTTGATTTTCGATTTTTTGTGGCGTTATGTTGGTACTCATGCCCCTCACTTATGCCAAAAAGTTCAGTTAATTTTTGAGAGCTGCTTTGCTTGTACGTGTTTTGCCTTGTCTTCGATTTTTGCCCATTTTCGACCAAAAACAGCATCGCATTAACATTGCTAAGGACTCTGTCCGCGATGACCGAAATTTGCTCCAAAAGGTCATAACTAGTGACAAATCATGGGTTTATGGGTATGATGTGGAAACCAAAGCTCAATCATCCCAATGGAAGCTGCCGCATGAGCCAAGACCGAAAAAAGCGCGCCAAGTTCAGTCGAATGAGAAGTTTTGCTTACAGTTTTCTTCGATTACAAGGGCGTGATGCATCTTACCATAGGGTAGAACGGTCAATAAGGAATCTTACCTGTAAGTTATGCGCAAGTTGCGCGCAGCAATCCGCCAGAAACGCCCGGATTTGTGGAAGAACAAAAATTGGCTTGTGCACCATGATAACGCCAGTGCTCACGCATCGTTGCTTGTGCGCAAAAAACAATTTTCGGCCAAAAACAACACACTAATAATGCCACAGCTACCGTATTCACTATATCTTGCCCCCTGTAACTTTTTCTTGAGCCAAAACACGTGCAAGCAAAGCAGCTATCAAGAATTAACTGAACATTCAAAATGGCCGAACTTATCAGCATAAGTGAAAGACATGAGTACCAACATAACGCCATAAAAAAATCGAAAATCAAAGATACGTAACCCGCGGAAATTCAAAATTCTCGATACTTCTTGAACAGACCTCGTATGTTTCTATATGATAATTTATGTGCTAAGCTTTTCGATACAATATAAAAATTTCAAGCATGATGGGTAGATGATATCACTACTTATTAGTCTACATATTAGAACCTTGAAAAATAATTTTCGAAATTATATTAATCCATTTTTTGGATCACCAAAGGATTGTTATCGAGGAGCTGAGAAAATTTACTCAGCTCCTCGATTACACTCCTTTGGTGATCTGGTGGAGCATGCTTCTAAGTGTTTCTTTATCTTGGAAATTTTCAATGAATTTTTTTATTAGAAACTTGGTTGACCGTTTTTACCTCTTAAAAGAACCCTACCGTTAAAAAATCAAATGAGCATGGACATGATTTTTAATTACCGATGTTGAAGGACTTTTTGATCGAGGTTCATTTTCAACAGTTTATCGGATTTACAAAAAATTTCATGGCACATTCTTGCTCCAAATTTTTCGTAACGCATTACAAAAACACAATTTTACCTTCAACATTATTAAGGGTATCGTTGTTCCTGGATGCGATTGAAACTTGTACTGTGCCTTTAAAAAGGAATTAACGTGCAAGCTATGTGAAGTGAAAGTTCGCAGTTTTAGCAAATTACTCACAGCTTATTACTTTTCTAACACACCTCGTGCTTGGCAATTTCTTACATCTAAAAAATTTTCAGGGAAAAAATTCAATGATTTTTTTTTTAAAGTTTTTTTATTTGTGTAAATTTTTAAAAAAAAATTTCAATTAAAAATTGAGATTAAAATATTTTAATGAATAACACGTTCTTTTCATACTGCTTTTATGTATAAAAAATAGTTTCAAAATATACTACTTTGTAAAAAGTGGTACAAAATAAAATATACCTTAAGTTATAAAATTAAACAATTTTATTTATTTTTACTTATGCATATAACTAAACTTTAAAAGGGTTTTCGAATAAGAGTGATATGATTTCTTTTTTTTAAAAAAACACACTAATTATTACGGAAAATCAAATATTTTTTATTTAATGTGAAGTACAATCGATAAAATTATCAATTTCAAATGACCTGAATAATTTATAGATTTTCTTCGCACCAGAATCGACAGTTTTGTTTATTTACCGCACCACTCAGATGAAAGTGAGCCTCATCGGAGAAAGTGAGTCCCAATTCTTGAGAACGTCTTGGAATCGACAAATTGCGGTCTTCAGCAACACTTGCCCGAACGGCAGCAATATTTTCATTACTTCGCGCGGTTCTTTGTCTTATTGGCACTGTTTTTAACAATTCGACGAATAGCGAGCACAGTTGGACGATTATTACGACCATAAAATGGTGGAAGCGTCCGAAAAGTTGCAATTGGAGAACGATTATTTTGATAAAAAAATTGAATAATTTGTAAACGTTGTTCTTACGTATATCTCTCCATAATAAAATTGTAAACATTACTGAATACAATGAAAAAAAAAAGAAAAATCATGACATATTGTAAATAGCCGAAACGTCACTTAGAAATCATATTACTCTTATTGAAAAAAACCTATATTTTAGTAAGTTATGATATTGGCACAAAATCCTAAGTTAGCTTCACTCTTCCACAAATCTACAGTATATTTTTATTAATAATAAAAGACAAATAGAAAATATAAGGATACTATTAATTTTATATTATATAATATAAGATAAAAGTTTTTTCAAAAATACTTTCCTAGTCCGATTGTTTGTTTTATTTTTTGTTTTGGAAAAAGAAAGAAATGTTATCGAACTAATATTTTCTGTTAATTTATTGTTACGAATTGTTTTCTATTCAGTATATTTTTTGAGGCAAAAAATTTTTATTATTGTATATTTTCATAGATATATACAAATTAATTCCAAATTTAGATACACCTACGTTTACATATTCATGTGTGTTCGTTTATTTTATACGTTTTCATATTTATGAGGGCGTTCCATTCTACAACATAAATCGAAATGAACAATTTCCATTCGATATATTTACTCAATGAATCCTGTTAAATAACTAACATTTATTCTATTTCTGTTTTTATTACAGCTTCACACCCACGAAATAGTGGAGGTTTGCGCAAAAATCCTTTATCAAGTGGAATTGCAACGTACAACCCTTGAACAAATGTGGGGCTTCTCAGTCGAGGCAGAACTTATCGAAAACGCTGACCGTCAAGATGAACTCTGCTGTTACGTAAGCCGTGTGGAAGATAAAAGCGTTGCCATGCAAAATGGTAAGTACTATTCGATTTCGGAAAATTTCTATTCTATTTCCGTATTAAAATGGAATTTTCCATTCAAATATAAATTGAAATACTTCTGCATCTATTGTATAAACATGCAAATATTTACGTATGAATATATACTTTTATGCGTATAGATACGAGTATCTACATAAATTACGAGTATATCTTTGTCATGTATAGGATTTATATGAAGATATGTACCCGTATATAATGAGAAAGCGCCAAAAATAGTCCTGAATAATAAACTTGAAATTTTCACCATTTAACACAGATCGTTCCGTATATCGTTCGTAAACGTACTATAAAAGTAATTATTGTGCAAATAGGAAAGCAGATTCTTTATTTAGGGGTGAATTTAACCAATATAAATTGATTCTGCAACAATCAATCGTTTGTCTCTGCTTGGCTGTAAAATCTGGAAGCTCGTTAATACTGACATTATTTACACGTGTTGACATCATTCACAAAAAGGGAATTATCCACAATTCACCATTCGGATTGTTTCTTTATTGGCAGTGCGGCGATGGGCTTCCCTAAAAACAAAATCGAGATAAACGGATGAAGCGTTCGGGTCGACATAATTCTCAGTTGGCAAATTTATTGTAGTAAGGTTTACGCTTTACTAACTGTATCAGGAGCAGAACCTTTTAATAATCGATTCTACGTCTATATTCTCTAATTCTTCTTCGTAATAGATTTCTTCATGCATATGCACATACAAGTTTATCCGCAATAAGGATATTCTTAGTGATAATCGCGCCTAATTTAGCAAGACGCATAGGCAAGCCAATAAGAATGGTCGAATTTTATTCTGCCACACCCTTAATTTTGGTAATTTTCACCATATCGATAAGTACACATCCTACACACATTGATAACGCTCAAAAAAAAAAAGTTTTTTTATTTTTATTGTATAAAATTCTTTTTATACCAACAAGTTAGTATGTGTCTAGTATTTTTATCCTTATTGTATGTGCGAATATAATAAAAAGAAAATTGGTGTGTTTTCGTTCAGGCGAGTATACCAATACAGATTTCCGCCAATTTCTACGTAAAATTGTAATACTTTTGATTGGTACTCCATTTACAAGATATAGAATTCTTCATAAAATTGAGAAAATAAATTGATTCAAAATCCATCGAAATGTATTTTTAAAGAGTAAAAATATTTCCAACTCGGATCGATTTGTTACGCATCGATTCTCAGTATCAGTATTATCCTTGGTTCAGTTCTGTGCTCATATTTCCCGCACTTTCTTTTTGTAATAATTTTTTGCCATCTATTTTTCAATACAAATTTATGCATATCTATTTCATGAAGGATACATTTTTATTCAACGTCAACATGTATACATCAACATAGATCATTACATATTATTATTATTTTTTTTATTATTATGACAGTATTTTGGCTGTTCCATTTTTTATTTGATTTTATTTCATTCCATTTCTTCTTCTGAAAAAAAGGCAGTAACAGGAGAGAAATAGTAAGAATCAGCAAAAAGAAAAAATTACATCCTTTCTTTTGTCACCTCGCTATCTCTTCAAAACTTTTCAATATTTTATATAAAAAGCATTGACAAGATTAGAGAAAGCTTGACAAAATTGAAAATAGAAGGAGCGAGAAAAGTTTGAAAATTCTAACAAGCAAGAATCTTGTTTTCTCTCAAAGGCAATCGTAATACCGTAACCGAACACGGAAATGGAAAAGAGGAGCATAATAAGAAACGAGTAGGCATTATTATTGTAAGAAAATTTTCCGATCATATGAAATATGTATGCTTGAATGGATTGATATCCTTTCAAGCTAAGCTACATATACATGCATACATATATACTATACAACTAGAAAATAAGCATCCCCAATAATGATAACACAAATTTATTCATCCGTTGGCTCCAGATGCACGATGTGGGTAAGTCGACTAAGTAAGCATGCAGTACGGCTACACTCACATATGTGTAAGGTGTTAAAGGTAGTGAACAGAAACATTTTAAAGACTTTTTCTATTTTCTATAGAAAGTTAAAATATTGTAAATGGTAAATCCTCTTCGATTGATAGATATAATCAAAATTTTTGAAAGAAAAGTTTCTCATATGACAGTAAATAAGAACTCCTAAAATAATCACCGTAACCAGCTATCCATCTTGTATAAGTAATTAAATTTAATTTATTTTTCGTGTAAATATTCCTTACTAACAGTTAAGTTAAAGGCTAGAATTTTGAGGCTCTCTCTAACGCCCAATCGGATTCCCAACGACATCAAAACATCTCGAAATACCGTATCCTGTAATTTTTCTTCGAACTTAAATCAAAATTGGTCATGTTGTGGGGCTTGTGGCAACGATTTATTGAAACCACAAATGTTCCAGATTAAAATTTTTAAACTCATGCCAAAAAAATTCTTCTTCTATTTCAGATTAAAATTACTATCAATATGGCTATTGACAGTAACAGTTTCTCCTTCTTCATTTTCGAAATTAAATAAAATGCACACCAGACAGTCTATTTTCCTCGATATAATGACTTCTTCACATTCATTTACGGGTTTTCAGAGCTTCATATATGAAATTTTTCTAACTGAAATATTCACCGAGATAATCATGAGATTTATATGCAAAATCACTATCCAAAACCAGTTATACCAGCACCCAATATATAATTTTTTGGTAGTTTAGCAATATTTCTAACTTTTATATTAAAGAATACCTGGATAGTCCCGCTCGTCAGATTTTCGTAAATGTAAACGCAATTTTCTCTGTGCTTGCATACATTTGTATAGACATGATACCCAGTGACATCTAGTTTTCGTACTAGAAATTTATTGAATTCCAAAACCATAATTAATATTCATTTTAACTCACTAATTCCAAACAAAAATATAATTTATTTTTTTCCAACCTTCTCGTATTAAATGCAATTGTATTTTAGTTTTATTATTTATTTTGTAAACATCAATCGCATACAAGGTCTGTTCAAAAAGACGAAAATTTAGATTTTCGATTTTTTTTATGGCGTTATGTTGGCACTCATGTCTCTCACTTATGCCGACAAGTTCGGCCATTTTGAATGTTCAGTTAATTTTTGACAGCTGCTTTGCTTGCACGTGTTTTGGCTCGTCTTCGTTTTTTGCTAAATTTCGACCAAAACCAGCATCGCATTAACATTGCTAAGGAGCTGTTGCACTCATAACTGGTGACGAATCATGAGTTTATGGTTATGACGTGGAAACGAAAGATCAATCATCCCAATAGAATCTGCCGCACGAGCCAAGACCGAAAAAAGCGCCCCAAGTTCAATCGAATGTACAGTTTTCTTCCATTGCAAGGTCGTAGTGTATCATGAGTTCTTGCCACAGGGTAGAACGGTCAATAAGAAATATTACCTGCAAGTTATGCGCAAGTTGCGCGAAACAATCCGCCAGAAACGCCCGGATTTGTGGAAGAACAAAAATTGGCTTATACCATTTTTGGCCAAAAACAATACACTAATAATGCCGCAGCCACCGTATTCCCCAGATCTGGCCCCATGTGACTTTTTCTTGTTCCCGAAACTGAAGAGCACCATGAAAGAACGACGCTACGCTACGATTGAGGAGATTAAGACGGCGTCGAAGGAGGAGCTGAACAAGATCACAAGAAATGATTTTTTGAAGTGCTTCAAAGATTGGAAAAAACGTTGTCATAAGTGTATAATACTTGGTGGGGATTAATTTGAAGGGGACAAAATAGATATTCATGAATAAATAAATAATTTTTGAAAAAAAACACAAAATTCGCGATACTTTTTGAACAGACCTCGTATCAAGCGCCTCAATTTTGTAGACTTTTGGAGAGTTTTAAAACCCGCCATTCTCCATGAAATGGTAGCAAACCGAAATGCTTGGGTACTTTTATTATGCTTAATGTTGAGATTTAGACAGTTTAAGCACGCTTTTATTAAATTTTTAATAATTTACGAACAAGTCAGTATAAATTAATACATTTGCATAAATAGTTTTATTCTTCAAAACAGCAAATAGAAAATTTCAAATTTAGAATACGAAGTGTTTCGTGAAATGTTATTTTGAAAGTGTGTGCATTCCTAGGGATGTATTCTCGAAAAAATTTGAACTGAATTTTTGTGTATGTTAGAGGCCTATCCAGTTCTTCTAGAATCTAAGTTCTAACCAAACAAATCTTACCTTAAATGACATACACATTTGACAGCTGTCAAATTACACGACTATTACTTGGAAGCTACAAAATAGATATGCCTATAGTTGAAAATAACTAATGACCCAGAAACAACCTGAAAATACTTTGAACAATAGCATAAATTTACTATAAAAAAAAAAATTTATAAAATCAATTTGCTAAAAAAAATAATTCAAATTTTTATAGCACATACCAACGTATTTGTAGAATCAACTGTCATTACCAATTCAAACAATAAATAAAAAAATATTACATCGTTTCAAATAACAAACTGTTTACCAAATCTACTATGATTGTTTTTAATAAAAGCTAAAAAAAAAAAAATTAAATAAATATTGGGCAAAAGTTTTCCTTTTGAATTTCTGTTCCAAATCAAAATTTATAGAAAATTATTATTTCAAATGAATTGTAAAAACACTAATAAACAACAATACAAAAAAGCACATATAAATAAAAACAAACATTTAAATATGAATGTACACACATAAAAAAAACCTAAAAACGATTGTAATTAAAATAATTTTTTAATAAATATTAGAGGGAAAAAAATTCAAAAATATTCATTCCCTTACAACAATAATATAATATTATCCATAACTTTATATTTGTATGTATATGTAAAATATCAGTGAATAGGTTTGGATAAAATCAATTTCAGTATCAATATTTTCATATAAAATCAATTTTGAATTTGATTCAAGAGAATATTCCTCCTCATTTTAGTATTGTTTACTTATTTATGCTTACTGATTTCGGTGGTAATGTTGATATTGCCGATTCTATTATATTACCGCACTTGAAACGCACGGCCCCTTGGTGTGATATGAATTTATCGAATGCTATTTCTGGAATTATTCAAAAATTTCTTGTCAATGTTGCCATTATAGCGCAGGGGGGATATGTTGATTATGTCGCGTAGAATTACGAATATCGAATGGAAATCGTTGAATAACTAGAAGACAACGTGTATTCGAATCCTTGATGCGGCACAGTTTTTTCACATTTATTCTCTTATATGAATAGATAATCCACGAGCCATTTGTTTTGAACACTTCTATTAAATCATGTATACTCACATCCGTATATATCCATTCGTATATCGGTATGTTAGTAAGCCTTAGGCTTTACTTTCCGTATGACGATTGTTCTTTTTATTGCGATCGGTGTATTGTATATAGTCTCACTTAGTTGGGACACATTCTGTTTCTAGGCACCTTGAAGGCGACAACCTATTTACATCGCATCAGTTTTATCGGATGCTGATGTCATTGCCGATGTTGATGCCAATTCCGATGCCATACTAATAACGAGGATGATATCGAAGTTTGTACGATAGACCTTTTACCATACATCCCTTATCAACCCTTAAATCAATGTGTCAGTTCTGAAAAACTATCTCATTTGAATACGATGATATTGTGACAATATACAAATGTGAAGAAGCGCACCACCACTTGTGATCAGCCGAACGTCTTCTTTTAGCGGACAGTACATGGCGAACTGAAATATTGTAGTTTCGATAGTTTTGGCAATATTTCAGAAGCCATTATTTGTGGCCTATTAGCACACAAAATAGACATTCTCTTAGGTGATTGAAACAAAAACTCCATCGTAAACTGACAAGCATTTCGTTCTAGAATTTTTGATACTTTTTCATTTTTTTTGTCTACCGTAGCTCACCAGGAATTCTATACAAACTATATCGTGACAATCAACATTTTCATGTTGTTATAATTCAAATAACTAAACATATACATATGCTACTCTACATTTAACTAAAGCTTAAGCAAAAAGTAATACTATTGTCTATATAGTCGTTGTAGTCCTTCTTAAGATTATTTCTAGTCCTTTTATTAGATACATTTTTTTTCGGTAAGACTGGATGTTATTTCGAAATTGAAAAATAGGAAAGAAAAAAAAAAGTCAGGATGGAAACATGACAAAAATTCCTAATAGTTACAAGGCAATCACCCAAAGACATCACGTATCCAAAAATAGCCCATTGGTGTTTCCAAATATATGTAAATGAAGAAAACGTGAAAGTTGAAAATTTAACGCGATCCTACATTGGTTCGTACTCTTCCATACTCATATATGCACTATTATTACGCCTTAATCTCTTCCATTTCTAAATGAAAATAAATTCAAATATATTATTCAACTGTCCAATATTCAATAATAGCTGTATCTATTGTACATAGATATTTTCAAGTTTAAAAATTCTAAGAACTAACTTTAATTTATAAAATCGAGAGAAAAAATACTAATAAAATTATATTTCAATGTTTAACTATTGATTTTATTGAATTTTGTCTAAATTACTTTTTAAAATGTTTAGAACCGTTTTATTATCATTTTCTATTATTCTCTGGGAAAAAAATACGATTAATTTTTATATTATTTTACAATTTTCTAATACAATTGAATTCAATTACGAATTTAAAAAAATTACATTTACTACTCTTTTATAGAAAATCCATACGATACGAGTAATAACATATTGGAATAAATGTTATTATTCAATATTAGATATTATCAATATTTATCTGATACTAATAATAATCATGAATAGATAAGAAATTGTTTTGAATCTTTAATAATAAATTACGAGTATCATCAATTGTAACATCAGCAACATAGCTATTGGGGTGTTCGAAAAGTTTCATTACGAAGTTACTTTCCGAACAACCCAATAGTTTTATTTATTGGCCTTTTTTCTTTGACTGAATCATTCAAAATTGTCCAACTGATAATTGTACACTTCAGAATTGATCGTTGTGTTGCTCGGTAGAAGCGATTCCTTTGAAATCCCACCAAACAGATAGCATAACCTTTTTTTTTGATGAATATTGGCTTTCGAAGTGCTTTGAGCCGGTTCATCTTTTCTACTCCAGGATCTTTTGCGCTTAACATTGTTATAGACAACCCATTTCTTGTCCTCAGTGATAATACGTTCAAAAAGGGATCATTTTCTTAGCGTTTGAGAAGCAAATCACAAACGTCAATGCGACGGCACAAATTTTTTTCCGTAAAAAGATGACGAACCCATATGGTGAGCTTTGAAATTAAACCTAGCCTTTTCAAATGATCATGAATAGTCGAATTCGATAAATTTAATCTCTCAACGATCTCAAAATTTGTTATTCATCGGTAAATGCCTTTATTGTGTCTTCGTTAGCTTCAACTGGCCTTCCAGAACGTGGTGCTTCTTCGAGATCAAAATTGCCGAATAGAAATTTTGCAAACTAGTTTTGGAACTGACGCTCCCTTAACACCTCTTCTTCTTTATATACATCAGATAATTTCTTTCTCGCTTGTACAGCATTTTTATCTTTTCTATAGTAAAAAATTAAAAAATATTGCCAAAAATGCTGTTTTTCACTTTTCATATTTAAAAGGGTATCAACCAAAACTCGTACTATGCAGAATCAATCGAATTTTTTCACAAGCAAGCCTTGCTATGTCAGCTGTCATTATACATACGATTATGCGGCTTAAATGTGAAGTTGGTTGTGAAAAAATAGAATTTTTTTTATATCATACTTAAATTAATACAAAATGTAAGATGTAAAGATATTTTTTTGGTCGCTTACCGTAAGTTTCATATACTAAATAGTATGCTTAGAAACTTCATTTACAAAAAGCCTAAACTCTTATATGTAACATTCGTGTAAATAGTTATCAAATTTGTGCTTTGGAAAGTAAAGTTGAATAAGATAAATTTTTATTTTGTAATATTTATTTAATACTGCCATTAAAGTACGAGGTCTGTTCAAAAACTATCGCGAATTTTGAATTTCCGAGGGTTACGTATATTCGATTTTCGATTTTATATTGGTACTCATATCTCTCACTTATGCCGACAATTTCGGCCATTTTAAATGTTCAGTTAATTTTTGACAGCTGCTTTGCTTGCACGTGTTTTGGCTCGTTTTCGATTTTTGCCCATTCCAAAAAATGGATCAAAGAATCTGTTTCGGGAACAAGAAAAAGTTACAGTGGGCCAGATCTGGGGAATACGGTGGCTGCGTCATTATTAGTGTGTTGTTTTTGGCCAAAAATTCGCGCACAAGCAACGATGCGTGAGCAGCGGCGTTATCATGGTGCAAAAGCCAATTTTTGTTCTTCCACAAATCCGGACGTTTCTGGCGGATTGCTTAGCGCAACTTGCGCATAACTTGTAGGTAATATTCTTTATTGACCGTTCTACCCTGTGGCAAGAATTCATGATGCACCACGTTCTTGCAATCGAAGAAAACTGTAAGCAAAACCTTCACATTCGACTGAGACAGCTTCCATTGGGACGATTGAGCTTTGGTTTCCACGTCATAACCATAAAGCCATGATTCGTCACCAGTTATGACCCAATCCATGATTCGTTACAGAGTCCAACAGCTCCTCAGCAATGTTAATGCGATGCTGTTTTTGGTCGAAAATGGGCAAAAATCGAAGATGAGCCAAAACACGAGAGAGCAAAACAGCTGTCAAAAATTAACTGAATATTTAAAATGACCGAACTTGATCTAAACATTCAAAATAGTTGCCAAAACACTTTTTGCAGGATTCGATTCTTGACGGATGTTCTTTAAAATATTTTTAAAGACTATCTTTTATATAGTGTTATTAAGAAAAGTCGAATAGTGTCAAACCGCACGATCTTGGAGGCCAATTGACATTACCAAATTTTTAAATTATGCGACCTAAGAAATGGTCGCACAATAAACCCCAGAATAAACGGTAACTGACGAGGGTTAAATACGGGACTCTGATACCTTTTGATCTAAATATACAATAATTAGTAATTTTTGCAAATGCAATAGCTTTTTTTCAACATCAATTGTGTGTTATCAGAGGTTCATATATAGAAATTTTGGTCAGTAATGCATCTATTGAGCAAAAAATGAGTCTCATCGCTCAAGAAAATTTTGTTCAAAAAAGCGCAAATTGTGACTACGGCGGAATCATACATTTTTACAATTTTTTTTGAATTTATTTATGAAACTATAAACTAAATAAATTATTTTTAAATAATATATATGTTTGTACAGCTATATTTTCCAAATTATAAAATCGATAATCTCGTATCTAATAATTCGGTATTAAAGGAAATAATTATTTTTTTCACTTAAGTAGTTTCTGATAAGATTTCGCCTTTATTTATTTATGGATTTGGCTTACTGCAAAAGTAATATCGTATTTTTTGCCCATATTTAAAAGCATTAATTTTCTATAATTATTTTTTAATTTTAAGGACGAATATCGTTTAGATTATTTTTTTTTTACTTAAGTAACTGGTTGAAGGAGGTTTTTATTTTCCTCCAAGAAATCGAAGTTTTTTACGTTAACGGGAAAGTGGTGGTTATCAGATGGTGCCAAATTTGGTGAATAGTTTAGTGTAAGTCATCCAAGCTCAGAATATTATTTTCTTAATATGAAAACGCCTTGTATCTGGACGCCCTATTTCAAATCCAACCTTGATTCGGATGATTATACAATAGTAAACTATAAACTTTTTAGCATTAGAAATCAGTTATTGAGAAAATGGATCATTATGATTTTATTTCTTTAATAAAGCACAAATAAAAATATCTGATCTATAATTAAAGTCTGTGTGAGTTCTTTAATAAGAATAAGACCAAATATCATCCTTAACTTTAGCATCATCTGTATCAAAATATCAGCCAGGATGTTTTTCTTCTTCGAACGTAACGAAATTTAACATACCATTTTTGAAACATTTATACCTGTTTTTATCAGATTTTTTCTATTCGCAAATAAAAAAAGTTTTAAGTTCCCCAAAAACAAAAATTACTTCAAATTTTTCTAACAATTAATTTGATTTAAATAAATGTCATAATGTCAGGTTATGGTGAACAAAGTGAAGTACGATACGAAAAGTTGCTGGTGCCGACATCTAGTAGGAGAAAAAATATTGTTTACGCATTCAACCAATAGATAGCACCACTTTGAAATGAAAAAAAATTAACCATAAAGATACAATAACGGAAACCATAACATAAGTGATAAAGTCACTGGCAAATATGATCAATCGGTACACGATAATATTTATTATTGCAAAAATTTATAAAGGTAAAAGTGATGTTATATCTTAGAAATGAGAATATTTCGAATGTTTATTTATCGATTTTTTCGGAGCAATATTTCTGATAATTGCCTAACGTATTTATTGTGAGGTTTTTCAATATTTCAATGATTGCAAAAAATAATTTTTCGATATTTCAATAATTGATTTCATATACACATAGGCGCCGCTGTTAATAAACCAAATAATTATTGAAATCCATTTGATATTTTACTATGTAGAATTGTCTGGAATATATTTTTGACTAAATAACAAAATCGATAATTACTTGTTATTTGATTAACGAATTTAACTTTCATTTATATTGCAAAACTGTTCATGAAAAAACCCTCGGACCAACTCAACCCATTCCGCACCTAAAGCGCTAACCGAAAAAATTCGTTCAATTAGTTATTTTCCGGTGCAACGATTACAAGTGAACGCAATGCAAGCGAAAACTTAGTTATGAGTGCAAACCATGAACATAATTTGATTTCGATCAGAGGCTACATCAAACTGTATTAATGAATACGCAAATACTGTACTTTTGCCTAAAAATTCCATATCCGAACTGACTGAAATTTGAATAAAAATGGAGTGGCGACAGTCATGGAAGCATTAGGAACAAGTTACGGGGAGATGGCAGCTGTGTAAACCATGATGGGAAGAGGGCCTTCATCCACCACTATGGCCTTGCAGTTAGTTAGTTGACAACGTTTGCCGTGTAATGAAATTTCTGTCCACCGCCACAAAGTAATGAGCCAAAAAATGAATTCGTCGCCAGAAGCCATCATTAAAATGACAAATTAATTGAAAAAGTTTCCTACAGCTTCGCGTAACCGGGCAACCAAAATCCTCCCTTTGTCTCCGCCGTGCATTACTCTTTCAGACCCAAAAGAACGTTCATTTATTTAAATGTGCCTCCCTTCAACTGCAACAGTTTTACTTTTATTACAATATTTTCTTATTCTTCCTATTTTTCAACAATTTAAATTTAATTATTTTTATCCTGTGTGTATGAGTTGATCTAAAAATTCTTAATTGAGGTTTCCTAGTGCACCACTTACCATCTATTTACCGGTATTATTTTCAATCTCCACTCATTGTTTTAATTTTTTTTCAACTTCAATGAATTTGTCCATAGAGAAAAACTTATAAATCTAGTACAGATGTTGGCCACCCGACATAATATCTATTCGCTCTTTTCCATTAATTTAATTTAATATCTATCATTCATGGTCGTTGTCTCACTCATTTAGTAAAAATGTTTCAAATTAAAATGAATATTATTTTCTAATTTATTTTCCATTAAGTTTACTTGTTTATTTTGTGTTATAGATAGTTTAGTAAGTCTTTCTACATTTTTATACATAAAAGTTACTTATTCAAATGTTTAAATAAATTAATCTAAGGTATTCAAAATAACAAGTTAACCGTTATTTGTAATAGATTTTTGTCATATTTTCGTTGGGGATGGTAAGTTATTGTGATTGTTGGGCAATTCTGAATTTCATGGTTGAATAATTAAAACTTAAGAAATTTATGCCTTTGAAAATTTCTAACTCTCTCGAATGATTTGAATACCAACAATATTACTTTTGATTTTATACAAAATAATACCAACAATATTATTTTTGATTTTAATTGAAAAAATAAAGCCAACACCATTAAAATTTCTTCTTCTTCTTCTTCTGTTATCAATTTTCAATAGTACAAAATTTATAACAGACAGTTTGAAGATATTGTATTTTCATTTATTTGAATATTAGTCCTTTTAGGATATAGACAATCTCTACCTTGTCAAAATTCTTTGAAATTTGAATGACGATTGTAATTTTAAAATGAATATTTTTCAATTGCTATCATTTGTAAAATGATGATTGTTTGTGTTTTATATCTTGACTAAATCCGAAAGTTGGTTTTTAATTGAAAAAGAAAATTTCCAATTTCTTAATGAAAAAGTTTAGTTTTTTAGTTGTTTTTCTTTTTTTTGAACGAAAATTTAATTGTTCTCTAAAATTTCATCAATAATTTTGATATTGTTAGATCATAAATACAACAACAAAAAACTAAAGTATCTTAAAAGATTCTTTGTTGTTCTTTAATTATTTTCAATTCAATAAAATCTATTTTATTTTTTAATTTAATGAATAAAAATATAATTTTAGTGAAAAAATTCAAAAGTAACAAGAATTGTTTGCATTATTCTGTATACTTAAATATTTAAATTAAACAAAAAAGACTTTGTTATTATCTTAATGTTAAAGTTGTTATTTTTGATGACTTCTTTAATTAAATTGAAATTTCTTTACCTTGATTTTTTGGTTTGTGTTGACTATTCAATTGTAATTTTTTCTAACTTGTACAATTTTGAAAAAATATATAAAATGTTAATTTCTTTTGTAGAAAAGAATATTTCAATTAAAAAAAGGATTTTACCTCTTTTAATATTAAATTAATTACTCTATTTACCAATTTTCAAGATCCCAAAACTTGAGTAAAGATATATTTTTTATTATTTATTTTTTATTTATGAAATTTTAAAAAGGGTTGGCAAATAAAATGTTTTTTTTTTTATTTGGGAGCATTCAATCTTAGAAATTAAATAATCAAGTTTTGAATGACTCTTTTTTGTATAAATCGGAATAAATCCGATGGCTTGAATGATGTTGTTTTTTAGCTGGGAAAGTATTGTTAGTTTATTAGCATTGATCAGAGGTGAGCAAATACATCTCTATGATCAATAAGTGTACTTAATAATATGTTACTATGGCGTGGCTCTTTTTAATATATGAAAAACCGGAATGCGGCTCTCATCGACCTTATACTTGGCCACCACAATAACGCCAAAAAAAATTTAAGGGGATTTACTAGTAGAATCTTGGAGGCCAATTGACATAAGCATGACTCGAAATAATGCGAAATTGTTCAAATTCATATCGTCCAAACAAGACCGAAAACAATCGTCATTGACATTTACTCTTGCCCAGCCTTATTGCGAAAGCATTACGGTCCTATGATGCCGCACAACCGAAATCCACACCAGACAGTAAGTGTTTCTCGATGCAAAGGAACATCCTAGAACTATTAAGGTCAGACAATTTTGCTTGCTTAGTTAGCCATTCAGCTAAAAATGTTTTTTTCACTAAATTTGGGATCTATTTCCAACTGCTCAAAAGACCAGCCAACAAACAACCGACGCATCGTATGGTTTTTTGGCTTTAGTTTTTGAGTCAATTGAATCTGGATTTCAAATGTAAGTCACACAACAGTCCAATTCTTTTGAACAATGAGGAATTAGAAGGTTATGATCTTCACGTACACTTTGGACCACAACCGCAATATTTTCATTCGACCCATGTACTTGCCGATTGACAGCTGAACCGATTTTTTTTCAAATTTTTTGATTCAACATTCAATTGTGCTCTAGGTGAAACGTTTAGTGCTCTCGGTGAAACAGAACACACATTTTCATAATAAGTTTTTGCTCACGAATCGTTATTGAATCCTGTAGTTTTTTATGAACTAATAAAGAGAATATTGAATGAGCCCTTTATTAGTTTTATAAAAATTATAGTACAGCATGGCCACTAAAAGACTGATTGATATAAAACAAAAATAACTTTGACAAATATATGTTTTTTTTTAAAATTTTTTTATAGTATTTCAATACATAATTAATGGATTTTTTGCAGTAGTATGTATGAAAAAACATCCCTAAAATGACCAACATTTTCTGCTAAACAAAATCAAGTCCTTTCCAAAGTGTTTTCCATGGCCCCATAAAAAGAAGTCAAATCAAATTGAAATATATTTTTTTTAATTCTTCTGTTGGAATCATATCTGCTGATTGATCTTCAACTGCGAGGTATAAAAAATTTCCAAACATTATCCTAATGGCATACGTGCGCCATTTTAATATCCACGTTAATTATAACCTTCCAATAACAAAACAAATATAAAATATTGAAAATAAACAAATTATAACCCTTTAGGTTTTCTATAGCCAGGACTAAATTGCTTTTAGGTTGAAAGAAAACTATTTTTTTAATATTCATTTTAGGTAACAATAATGGTGAACTATATGGCGCCACAGTAGCATTTAACAATAACTAAAGATATTTCGACTATTAAGTTTGAGATTAATAATTTCGTCCTATTTGTAACTAATACAGGATATAATAATAAGTTTTTCTCAACTCTACAAAATAAACTCTATAAATGGCAAAAATAAAATGTCACACAAATTACGAGACGTCAACACGATACTTTATTTATTTACAATTAAATTTGTGCGTCCAGCACATCTCCGGTGGAATCCATTCTGATAGAGACAGATCGGAAACCTATTTTTTTCTATCTTCACAAAGCCCGCCTAAGTTTAATTTACAAAAACCTATGCCTTCCAAATTATCCCCTCTACACTTTAATCAAAAATATTATCATCTCCCCCAACTCAAAAAGGAATTCATCATCGCTATCCTTATTAATATTCCACCTTCAAAGCACTTCATCCATCCTCCCTCTTGTTTTCCAAACTTCTTCTCCACACCCAGATTGGAAACCGTGGTTGGGAGCAAAGTTGAAAGTGACTGCTTCTCTTGACAGGTTTAAGAAGGCTAGAACTGATCCGTCCACATATAGGAAATTGTTCCTTGAACAGTTGGACGGATTAAAAGATCATCGACTGTTGTTCACTGATGCCGCCGCTGACACCGATATTACATCTTTTTCGGTCGTCGAACTTTTCGGCTGCAGCACCCGCACACTATGTTGTTCCTTTAAAGGGCAGCTCCATATTACGGGAAGCTGTGGGCCGTCAAAACCGCAATTGAAATTGCGACCAATATTCCCAGCCAACAAAACGTTATTATTTTTAGCGACAGCCTTGCTGCCCTTTAAAGCCATTTGTGGCCCATTGAATGACCCAGTACTTAGCGCAATTCGTCATACCCTACTTACCAATAGGAGTGTCGAGTTGTAATGGGTGCCAGGACATGCGGGACTTGTGGGTAATGAAAGTGCTGACAAGTTGGCTGGAGAAACACTCCGTCGACCAGTGATCACAGTCGACCAGTGATCACAGGGAATCTGCCTCGCCTACTAACAGAATGGCAACTAACACCATTAGCCATCCGCACACACGATGACTGAACCAATAGTGACACTTTTTTTTTTAACCACTTATAAACCAGTGTATTCAACATCCATACCGAAATTCTGGGCGCGGAAGCTCCTTTTTGGCAACACCAATCGTCCGTTATGCCAATCCTGTGGAACCCATTTCACTATCATCCATATTCTACATGAATTTCATATAACCAAGAATTACTTCGCGAGCAGGATTCCTCCCATTATGGAGCTCCTCGATCCAACAACTCCCTTCCCTACTCCCCTATTTAAACTTCTACAACATACTAATCTGCTCCACAAAAAATAACAAAATTCTCAACTTTCTATACTGCTAACCACAGACCAGTCTCTCTCAGACTACGAAGTCGCTAAATGGCCTCACGGTCGTGGCGCTATGAAGTGGCCCCTGGCATATGTCTAAGGGACCTTACAAACAAACAAACAAACTTTGTGCGTCCAGCCACCCACTATTTACAATCTCTGTTCAGGCTCAACTAAACTAAACTCTCTCGCGAGCAGCGCTCGTATTCATACTTACTGAAACCTTTCTGGAATCTTTTAGAATACTTCAGAGCCATGACACGTCATAACAAATCGTATAATGAATATCTAATCCTGTCTAAGTAACAGCAAGTAATTATGAACCTTTTTCAATAAAATTTACGTTCCTATCTGACCTAACGGATATAGTCCCAAATAATTCGGTTTCATGGCTTTGTTAAGATTCTGATATATTATTTTTTTTGTTTCATAATATCGGAAGCGAAAAAACAAATTCGTTTTTAATAATAGAATTGCAATTCCGTATCTACCTATCCATATAAGCATATATTATGTACGTTTACATAGTTGTGCGGAATGAACAAATTTTATAATAGAATTTTCTATGAACACTACATTCTGAATCTATTGTCAAGCTATAATAGATGAACCGTACGTATTCATGATTTTCATATACCCGGATCTATGGACCCTAAAGTGGACTATGCTAGTCTATTCTGTTCAGCTAAAGAAAACCATAATGGCTATTGTTTTATAAAACTTCCATGGAAATAATTCAATGAATCTACTGAAAGTAAACTTTTTATTATTAAAAGAATATTGCTTTGTTTCAGATGTTGTTCACTGTATAAAAGGATATGAAATGTACAAGTGCTTTAGTGAAATGAATTTAATGCACTTTAACGACAGAACTTATAATGGGAGACATAGAAAAATAGTGAGAGATACATAGGGGGGGGGGGGGGGGTCAGGAAATGGAGAACAATAACAACCCAAATTGTTGAATATACTACACGCACATACTTCCTTGAAAACTAATATTTTAACAATATCCTGCCTATGATCGATATTTTTATAAACGAATATATTTTTTATTAAGATACATTTATCTTAGATGATAATATTCGATTCTTTATATTATTAGAACTATTTTTTTTTTTTAAAGTCAGATTAGACTAAATCGGTTTGACTCAATAAAAACTCTATTCCATAATTTATCATAGTTAAAAAAAAATTTTAAAAAAATGATGTCATAAATTATCATTTAAGATACCTACCATGTAGATATTCTACATAAAAATAAAATGGATAATTTATTTTAAAGGCTTTCGTTTAGAAAAAGTTTTTCCTAAATTTTCCATAATAAATGGTTAGATACGTGTATGTGTATGGTATGGAAAATCTTGCAACACTTCGAATGAATTCATATAGATGACTTCCGCGATTTTGTACAGCTTCTGAGCTTTTGATATACAACTAAACTGAATGGCTGCAAAGTGATCTTTAGAATCTCCACTTTCCCTATTGCTTAGTCTTTTTGTTGTTCTTAACCAAATAATAAATCTATTCGAATATGAGACGATGATCTGTGTTCACAGGAGGTAGAAAATATACAAGTATGACTGAATAAGGAAAGTAGATAATATTGTAGTAGTAGAATATATTCTTCGAAAGACTTGGCTAGGTGTTATTGTACCAAAGAAATAACCGCATCTTATCATACCTATAACTATAAGTATAGCAATGTTAAGTGCAGTAGATACTCCTACCAGCTGGTGACGACTATAACTGTAGATATTAAAGAAAGTACGTGCATCGACTATAGACAGGAATTGCTTAGAATCCTTTATATTTATCTTTAAATACGATTCCCTTTATATATGGATGAAGTACGAATATAAAGCATTTCATTCTTGAATTGCAGGTATTATCAAGGGAGATGAAATAATGGTTATCAATGGAGCGATTGTATCTGACCTGGATATGATGTATCTAGAGAGTGTACTACAAGAGGAGCAGGCATTGTGCATGATGATGAGGTAAGTTTATATTCACCTTTTATATATAAATAACATATACTATATATTGTATGCATTATTTATCAATGTTCAAATATTCAAATCATAAATTCTGACGTAGCATAACAATAGCTTGGCTCATTCGATCGGTCATCGAACGAAGTCAAATCTACTCAAGCAACAAATCTCATTAGAACAATAATATCATAAGCGATATTTGTGAATTAGTTGTATTTGTATGCCTAAATTATAATTTAAATTCCATTATGATGAGACAACAAAATTTACTAAAATAATTCATTCAGCAGAATCCTTCTATATCGGAAAATCTACCAACAACCGAACAGCAGTAGGTGTATTTGTCCTCTATTAGTACGAGTAGTTGCATTTGTGCAGTTTAAATTTACAATCTAATTCTTTACAATAACAATATTTTATACACAAGTGTATAGTTTAAATATGAACACCTTCTATTAGTATCTAATAACAAATTTGCAATATTAACCAATATCCATATTGAAAATTCTGCATAATTATAATCACTAAATATGATTTGTCCTATTTACACGCGAAATTATTATTCTATTTTGCAATTAAATTAAAATTTCCCAACGCTAAATGAACTTTAATCTAAGCTCTATTTTACTGTTACTACTACTATTTTGATATACATTAGAAAATTGTGTTCGTAATTATAAATTGAAATTCATAATTTACAATACGATTGCTAAGCGTTATATCAAAGTGACATAAATTTTCTATTCATGAATGCATTATGCTAAAACATTCTCCCAAAATAGTTTAATCTATTTAATTTAATTTAATATTTTAGATAATAAATGATATTTACGACTATCTCATAAAATAATCTGCAACATCATTTCTTTTTTTTTATGAATCCAATCATTTCAATTGATTTTGAAAATACTCTTCATTTCAAAAATTACATTTATTAATTTTTAATGTTAAGCATTAAAAGATTAATTGTTTAATTATGCATATTAAATAAATTATTTAAAATAGAATTTGCAATTAATCTGAATTGAAATTTTTATCAAAAAATATAATTATTATTTTAAATGTGAAATAATGAAAAAGTCATAATAAAGTGTTATCTATTTTGTAGTTCGGAAATTATAGTCCTATTATTTATTAGATATTTAACAAAATATATTTAATATTATATATAATTTAGTTAGTAAATAATAATGCCATTTTATATTTTTGATTGTATTGAAAAATTACGAATACCCTAAAATTATGAAGAGTTTCTACAAAGATTCTACCATAGCAAGTATAAAAGAAATTGTTGTGTTATAAGCTGAAATCGGCAGTTTTTTTTGTCAAAAAACACATGTTTTTTTTCATAGAAAGCAAAAATAAATTTATTCAAAGTACTTGCCCTCGCTAGCTACACATTTTCCCCATCTATCGGGCAATTTGTGGATACCATACCAAAAAAATTCCTTCTCTTTTGAGGCAAACCACTCATCAAGCAATTTTCGGACGTCTTAGTAAAAATCGAAGTGCTGCTCAGCGAGCGCGTGACCCATCGACGAAAAAAGGTGGTAATCGGAAGTTAGGTGTCTCCAAGTAGTTGGAGACACTAACACCTCCCAGTTGAGTGTCTCCAAGTAGTTTCGGACCATTTTCGACCTTTGCGATGGTGCGTTGTCGTGGAGAAAAATCAGCTTGTCATGTCTTTGTTTATAACCCGTCCTTTTTTTACGTAGAGCACGATGCATTTTGATCAGTTGTTGGTGGTAGCGGTGGGCATTGACAGTTTCACCAGGTTTCAACCTCTCACAGTAGACGATACACTACTGATCCCACCAAATGCACAGCATCGTCTTCCGTCCGAAGCGATTTGGTCTTGGGGAAGATATTGATGGTTGGCCGGGATCAACCCACGATTTCTTGCGTTTACGATTCTCGAAATATATCCAATTTCATCGCCTGTCATAATCCAATGCAGGAATGACTTTCTTTTTTGTCTGGCGAGCAAGATTTCGCATGTGTTTTGGCGTCGCTCCATCTGCCTATCATTCAATTCATGCGGCACTCATTTTCCGATCTTTTCAATCTTCCTAATGGCATGCAGACGCATGAAAATGGCTGGTTGAGTAACACCCAATTGCTCCGTGAGCATTTTTTGTTATGTTCCTTAACATTCCTAGGCGGATTCTCACGCTTCTTGTCCCACAAGTCAAAATTGTCATCTTTGAACCGACGAAACCAATCTCAGCAGTTTGTTTCCGATAAAGCACTATCACCATAGGCCTCCATAAGCATTCGATGCGATTCGGCAGCCGATTTCTTTAAATTAAAGCAGAAAAGCAGAGCTTCCTGCATATGCTCTTTTTCTGGCACAAAACTAGACATGATTACCCTAGGAAAAATATATGTTGTTGTATGAAATTGCTGACAATGTGCACTGATTAATGTTGACAGATGTCAAACTCATAAAAAAAGTATGGCGTGCTCATGGTAGCTTAATACGCTTACTCACGCCATCTATAGCCAAACAGCTGATTTACGCTTATACACCTGGTATATATTATTTAAATTAGCAAAATTACCCTTTACAGATATTTAAAAATTCAAAAAAAGGGACTATGAAAACGCAATTGTATCTGCAAAAAGTGAAGAAGTTCAAATCTTTACCATCATTCTGAGTGGTATTGCCTCTTGATAGCTAACTTTTTTGGCATTTATGTAATGATTTTAATTTAAACCATAAATGATTTTAATAAAATGCTACTACAGGCTTCACAATGAGATAAATCTTAGCTTTATAGCGGTAAACGTTCTCAAGTCACGTAATTTTAAGATTTGGTAATGCCAATTAATCAAAAATTTTCTTATAAAATTTTCAAAGCACTTTCCAATAGTACAAACGGATAAATATTTAAATTACGAGTACTATAAAAATACTAATAGGACAAATATTTTTTATTGTAAGAATAATTTTATTTCAAATCCCAAAGGAAAAATTCACTTGAGGCTACAAATCATGATATTTTATAAGATTTAATGTTAAAGTAAATATTTTATTATATAATGAGTACCAAATAGACAAAAAAAAGATAACTTTTGCCAACTCTTACCGAATAAGTTTCTTTCTACATTTTCCATCCTAGTGAAAAAGCATAGGTACTTTTACGATATTGTACTATTTAAGAGGCGAATAGTTAACCAATTGAAATGTTCAAGTTATTTGTATAGAAATAATTTAGAAAATCTATTGCTGAACTTACTGGAAAGACCTACTACTGGAAGAACCGACTATCGACTGCCATGGGATGCAAACTTCTTGTCAGAGATCATAATCTTGCCCACTCAGAATTTTATTCATTTTAAGAAGTTTGAAGGAATATATCCACGGTCTTTGCATTCTCACCAAGAATTCACATTATGGAATAAGTAGCAGTATGTTATATGCCTGAATATACTCGTAATATTCAAAACAGTTTTCGAAACTCTTCAAAAAGAAAATTCTACTTTAACTGTACTCGTACCAGTCACATCACACTCATATGTTCTTGATGTTAGGAAAGAAAATACTTTCCTTAAAGAAAAAAAATATTACCACATTAGTCAATATAAAAATAATAATCCTCGTACATGATTATTAAAGGGGAAAAAAAACCAAACTTAATTTGATTTCTTTCTATCGAAATCTACTATCGAAAAAATATCGAGCGAAAGAAAATAATTGCGAATAGTTTCAATAAAGAAATTTATTAAGGACCAAAAAAGTCATTAGCTAAATTAAAAGTTTGTTTTAGAAATTAACTATTTTCAGAAAAAGCACTTTTATCAAACTCTTAGCTTATATGCTTAATTAACTATAATGAAAATACAACTAACTGACTATTGGCAACAAAAAAAAATTGTTCTTTTTTACATTACATTTTTCCATTCGATTAAGTAATTAGCTTATTGTTACTGGATATCCTCGAATCGATGTAATTACAGTTTTTTGTTAGTAACTTTCGTCTTTTTTTTTGCATTCGATAATAAGTAAATATAAATAAATTCTCCGAACATAATGAAATTGTGTATTTTAGATTCGATTTTATCAAATCAAATAATTATTAGAGATTACATAAAATATTATTATCTATAATTGATTAAGCTATATTTTTTCATATAATTTCAATAAAGTGTAACCATAATTAATAAGCAATAATTTGGAAAAAAATTAACTAAAATTGATCCATTTCGTAATTTCGGTTTTTTCTTCTATTACGGACAGTTTAGTAACGAAACAATGCGTTAAAATTTTCAAAATACTCTTTAAAAGATGCGCTGCAAGAGGAGGTTATAATTGTTAGAATATATTGTCGGAATTCTGTATACGAGGTATGTTGAAAAAGTATTGCGAATTTTGAATTTACGCGGGTTACGTATATTCGATTTTCGATGTTATGTTGGTACTCATGTATCTCAGTTATGCCGACAAGTTCGGCCATTTTGAATATTCAGTTAATTTTTGACAGCTGCTTAGCTAGCACGTGTTTTGGCTCGTCTTCGATTTCTGCCCATTCCAAAAAATGGATCAAAGAATATGTGTCAAATTTTGTGTGAATAACAAAAATTGCGCGAACGCATTCCGAATGTTGACTGTGGCATATGGTGAAGCTACTTTGCACCGAAGCAATGTTTATCGGTGGTACAAAATGTTCTCAGAGGGCCGAGAAGATGTGAACGACGAAAAGCGTGCCGGACAACTGAGCACGTCAACAACAGACGAAAACATTGATGAAGTGAAGAAAATTAGTATTGGCCAATCGTCGAATCACCGTTAGAGAAGTTGCTGAGGACTTAAACATATCGATTGGTTCGTGCCATTCGATTTTTACCAATGATTTGTTCGTGAGACGGGTCACCGCGGAATTCTTACCAAAATTGCTCAATTTAGACCAAAAACAACATCGCATCAATATTGCTAAGGACCTGTTGGACTCTGTCCGCGACGACCCAAATTTTCTCCAGAGGGTCATAACTGGTGACGAATCATGGGTTTATGTTTATGACGTGGAAACCAAAGCTAAATCATCCCAATGTAAGCTGCCGCACGGGCCAAGACCGAAAAAAGCGCGCCAAGTTCGGTCGAATGTACAGTTTTTTTTCGATTGCAGAGGCGTGATACATCATGAGTTCTTGCCACAGGGTGGAACGGTCAAAAAGGAATATTACCTGCAAGTTATGCGTAAGTTGCGTGAAGCAATCCGCCAGAAACGCCTGGATTTGTGGAAGAACAAAAATTGGCTTTTACACCATGATAACGCCCCTGCTCACGCATCGTTGCTTGTGCGCGAATTTTTGGCCAAAAACAACACACTAATAAGGCCGCAGCCACCGTATTCCCCGGATCTGGCCCCCTGAGACTTTTGTCTTGCTCCCAAAACTGACCTGAACAAGTTCACAAAAAATGATTTTTTGAAGTGCTTCGAGGATTGGAAAACACGTTCGCACAAGTGTATAATATCTGGTGGGGATTACTTGAAGGGGACAAAATAGATATTCACGAATAAATAAATAATTATTGAAAAAACACAAAATTCACGTTACGTTTTGAACAGACCTCGTATAGGACTTTGAAAATCCACAAGCAACTGAGGAGAAACCATTGTATTTGCGAAAAGTAACTGTCTTAGGTTCATTATTTGGAAGTCATTTCTTTAAATAACGTTACCAATAGTTTTGAGCTAACTTTAAACGAACAATTTACCGTTAGTTTTTAATAAAACGATGCCAGAAGTCACATAACACTAAAAATTTGGGCTTTATTTGGCATTGTTTCAACTGTCCTCTAAGATCGAGGCCATTTAACGCCGTTGAACTTTTTTCGTCCAGTTTTTTTTTAAATCATACGTGTATCTATTCAGAATATCTTTAAATTTAAGACCATTTTAAAACCAAATTACACACCAAAATGTGCAAATATATTATCAAAATTTATCTGAACAGGATTGAGTCCTGTAAAATGTCTTGTGATGACCAAATTTTTTCAATATAATAAAAGCAAAATTTTAAAATTTAAAAATTTAAAAAATACTAAATGAAATTTTATTTTTTCAAAGTGCAACTTGGACAGTTCTTTATTATTAAAAGTCTCTCTATTTATTTTATAATTTTAACACCATATCTTTATATTGCATAAGATCACTTTTTTATATTGCATATATAAATTTTTTTAATTATAAAACCTAAAGGGATTAAAATTCATGAAAATTCTTTTAAGATAATGGATCTTATATGTTTGCGAAGTATTCCAACTACGAAGCACTACAAAACAATTTTTTTTTTTTGCATTTAATAATTTTGGAAAACTTTAAAACTAATTTATCAAGTAAGATTAGCCTACCATCTATGTACATATACAAAATACCAGATAAAGTTTGAACATTAGAGAGTAATGCAAAATCAATATGCAAACTGATTATACCACAACCGCATAAATCTAATCGATATACTGCAGATTTATCTGCATAGCTTCTGGGACTAGATTAAGTTGAATCTAATAATAAAATTTTAATTAAAAAATTCAATATATTTCACAATAAAAAAAATATCAATATTTCACCATAATATTTCACCAGTCTGATAGTAAGAACAAAACCCAAGCTCTAGGTCCTTCCAAACATAATTTTATACTAATATATACAAAGAAAATATTTCATACAAAATCTAAGCATTTTCATTTTATAACAAACTATCCTTAGATGATATTCTGCTATTCCGAAAGCTATCAGTGTTAATATATTCCCCACATAAAGAACCTGATGAGATTTCAGTTCATACCCTAGCCGCCTATATTTATCAATACTTCTAGTGTCAAACTTGTGCATCGATTTTGATAGAGAGAAAAAAA
Organism: Atherix ibis; assembly: GCA_958298945.1. NCBI lineage: Eukaryota > Metazoa > Arthropoda > Insecta > Diptera > Athericidae > Atherix > Atherix ibis. The sequence continues at coordinate 118,916,887 of OY282606.1, forward strand.
CATAGACGGATCTATATGTCCAGCAGGAATGAAAAAGCATCTTTTCAGTTCGAATTGTATCTACCAGTATGTGTACTTATCGAAATTGAAATTGGAAAAGCTCCGAAATCACATGCAAGTAATGAAAACTGATTGGAAATCTCGACTGTGGCCAAGCATTTTTTCTAAATATCAATAGGAATTCCTACATTAAACCTATCCGAATATATACACATATGTGTATGGTATTCATATGTGTATATATGTTTATTAAGTATTGAGAGTGCACCACATATGGTGTCTAGGGACACACAAATTGGCTCGATGCGAATTTGTCCAATGAAAATCCAAATCCCATTGAAGGATTCTTTCCCATTCAATTGTTTTACTCAAAAGCATTACTTTATAGAGTTAGAAAAAATGACCAATAAAAAAATTTATGACCAAAAAAAAATTAAACCAAAACCAAAACAGTAAAAAAAAAAACAGAATAAAAAAAAAATCCATTACCATCCCTTTTGCTCTGCATAAAATAATTTAAAAGATAGAGTAGCAAGAGATGACTAAAAGGATACCAGTCAAGGTTTAACATGGAATTTAATCCTTTATAGTTTTTATTACCACCAAAATCTACCTCCTTAGTAATATATGGAAAACAACTATTTCAGAGAATAAGCTTCATCAGGAAAAAGTTTTGATATGTGGTCTATGGTTTTTTGTACTTTCATATATAAACTAGTAAGCGTACATGAGTGCTCGTTTCATGTAATCAAAACAAACCAATGAAATCCATACGTTGATAAAGTAAAGTTTTGTACAAAAATAAATTCAATTTATTCGGGACAGTATATAATTAGTTCTTCTACGAAACGGTCAAACACACTATCAAATCTCAGAGAAAAAAAATGGAACAGACCACATTCAAATGACATTTTTCACTAACTTGTATTTGATCTAAAAATGGTAAATCTGAGTATATCAACAGTCAGTATCTATCATTAGATGAATATTTCTATATATTTCTATCTACAAAGATATTTATTCAATTGGCAAACATTAACAAGAATATTTTTACAATTAAGGATATTTCGGCATAACTATGGATAGATTTTAAAATGAATTTCAGCCTTTTTAATTCAATTTTTATAAATAAAGTTACTTTTCTAAAATAGATGTTTTGGAATCAAGATAAATGATGACAAATTTTGGTCTATATTAAAAATTAAGCAAAAGGTTATGGGATGTGATTAAAAGCTCCTTGATATTTTATTAATTAGAACTAATGGGCTGGGTCACCAAATAAGTTAAAGTCCGAATAGATTTATCTTCATATAAAGTTTATGCCAAAATTAATTATTCATGTTTATGTCATTAATATCTAACTATGGTAATTTTTTTTTTCATAAAAAGATATGTTTTGATGATTTACTAAATATATAAAAGATATGCAAATAAATATGAACAATTTGAAACTATTTTATTTTTGATACAGATTGAATTTGAATATTTGATAATTGTTTTTAAATTATTCTGAGTAAAAATATTTTAAATATTTTATTCGATATTTTTTTTTTGGTTTTTGTTTTGTATAATTGCAGATCATCGCGTACTGAACCACCAGATCTAGTTGGCATAATGCGTGTTACTGATGATATGATTGATTCTTTGGTATGCCCACCACCACCATCAGATCCTCCAGTTATGAGTGAAGAGATGATATCTGGACTGATTGTTCCTGCACCCGGTTGGAGTAAGTATAATATAAAATAAAAAGTTTTTAGACAAAGATAAAAAAAAAAATTGCGAATTTCATCATATGAGGTGTGGCTAAGAAAAGTAATAAGCCTGCTTGTTTTTGTGGAACAAAATTTAATTTAATTTTTTTGAGTCAATGTTATCCCCATCAAAGTAATTCTTTCGGAGCAGTTCTGAAAGGCTTCAACTAGAATTGCCTTCTCCTCATCGGTGATACTTCTTTGGATATTATCAGAAGTACCAAGATGACGTCGTTTCAAGTAGTTTTTAATATTGGGGTAGAAAAAAACTAACATTAGGGGTCTAAGGTACCACAGAAATTCCTGTTCCAATAAAAACTCATTAATGGAAATGGCCGTGTACCATGGGACGTTACCATAATGGAGCATCCAAGTGGTTACAATGTTCGATCCGAAACAAAGAACCCTTTTTCGCTACTTCATTGGACTCCCAAAAATGCCTCATGTCACCGTGAAACTTAGGAAGTATTCTCGATAAATGCAAAGCTTAACACAAAAATTGATGTTTCATCTTTCACTGTTCCATCTTTCGTAATGCACTGCAAAAAGACAACTTCTTTGTTAATTTATCACACTCTATAGCGTGCCGCAGTTTACGGACCAAGTTGTAACTTGTACCGCACGTCTACGAGAGACTTATGTACAATCCATCATCATCATCTTCAATGGTGTGATAATCGGAAGTCCGGTCTAGACCTGCAGAATCAAAGAACTCCAGATGTCCTGGCTTCGCGTCCCGGCCTTGCTGTTCGACTTTCCCAGCATATTTTTGGCATCCTGGCTAATGCCGTCGCTGCATCGAAGGCAAGGCATACCTCAGCTTCTGGAACTACAAATAGAGCCACTGTAGCTTTTTCGGGTAGACTCATGAGCGTAATTTTATCTACAACCAGGCGGTTACAGTAACAGTCCAATATCCCATCGCCTCCGGAATCGCCCATCTTCATAAAGATATTTTTCTCGAACGCGGACAACAGTTCCCAATGTTATAACCCATAGTAAAATAAAGTTCGCAGTATTCCCAAATAGATCTTTGTCTTATTACTTTTCTGCCACAAATTATATTTATTGAAATTAAAAATAACTAAAAATATATCAGGTGTATAATCTTAAATCCGCTGTTTTTTAGTCAAAAAAACATGTTTTTTTCATAGAAAGCAAAAACAAATTAATTCAAAGTATTGTACTTGCCCTCACTACCTACACATTTTTCCCATCTCTCGGGCAATTTGTGGAAACCATGACAAAAAAATTCCTTCTCTTTCGAGGCAAACCAATCATTAAGCTCATTTGAATCGAAGTGCTGCTCAACGAGCGCGTGACCCATCGATGAAATCAGGTAGTAGTCGGAAGCGACCAGGTCTGGTGATTAAGCGGGGTGGGGTAGCACCTACCAGTTAAGTATCTCCAAGTAGTTTCGGAGCATTTTGGACTTGTGCGATGGTGCGTTGTCGTGGCGGAAAATCTACTTGTCATGTCTATGTTGATAATCCGTCCTTTTTTCACGCAGAGCGCGATGCAATTTGATCAGTTGTTGGTGGTAGCGGTGGGCATTGATAGTTTCACTAGGTTTCAACATCTCATCCCATCAAATGCACAGCATCGTATTCCGTCCGAAAATTTGGTCTTGGTAAGCGATTTGATCTTGGGGAAGATGTTAATGGTTGGCCGGGATCAACCCACGATTTCTTGCGTTTAGGATTTTCGAAATATATCCACTTTTCAACGCCTGTCATAATCCACTGCAGGAATGACTTTTTTCTTTGTCTGGCGAGCAAGATTTTGCATGTGTTTTGGCGTCGCTCCATCTGCTTATTGTTCAATTCACGCGGCACCCATTTTTCGATCTTTTCAATCTTCCCCATGGCACACAGACGCATAGAAATAGCTGATTCAGTAACACCCAATTGCTCCGCAAGCATTTTTTGCGATTGGGTATCGTCTTGGTCCAAAAAAGCCTGCAATTAATGGTCCTCAACCTTCCTAGGCCGATTTTTACGCTTCTTGTCCCACAAGTCAAAATTGCCACCTTTGAATCGACAAAACCAATCTCGGCACGTTGTTTCCGATAAAGCACTATCACCATAGGCCTCAATAAGCATTCGATGCGATTCGGCATCCGATTTCTTCAAAGTGAAGCAGAAAAGCAGAGCTTCCCGTATATGCTCTTTTTCTGGCACAAAACTAGACATGATTACCAAAGGAAAAATGTATGTTGTTGTACGAAATTACTGACAATATGCGCTGATTAATGTTGACAGATGTCAAACTCATAAAAAAAATATGGCGTGTCCATGGTAGCTTCGTACGCTCACTCACGCCATCTAAGGATTTAAGCTTATACCACTGGTTTGTTGAATAAACCCAATTTCATTGATTAGGTTATAAGAAATTATTTTGATAAATTTGAAAATTATTTCATAGATAAAAATAGATACAAAAACTTTCTCCTATCGAACATTTTCGATATGATAATATTGTTTTAAATATTGATTTTTTAATTTATAGGTAAGGATCTTTATTCACCGGATGCGGAAAGCTCACCAGCTCCATCTTCGGTTGAGCCACAAGTAACATCGCACATCACTAAACAAACATCGCGAACAAGTAGCTTCGAAATAGAGAATCTTCTGAAAACAGCTGAACAGGTGAAGTTCTACTCCTTGCTAACGCTAGTATATACATCCGTAAAAATTTCATATACAGTGTATCGCATGCTTATGTGTCTCAATGCTTTTGTTAAAAATGCCTTCAACTGATTAACACAAGTTCTTTAGAAAAAATATTCACTTCAGGTGACTGGTTTTTGTCGATCACCTCAGGAAACGAGAAAGTCGAGCCCAACTGGATCGGTAGCTTCTTCAGTTTCGAACGCAATGTTGACACCGTCAAGGCAGTTGACCGACGCTGAAAAATTGCGAAAAGTTATCCTCGAATTGGTCGATACTGAACGGACTTATGTTAAGGTAAAATAACTGTACAAAAATTATGCAAATATTATAAAAAATAATCATCCTTGTAGTTTAAAATACATATTATATACGTGTATATATATATAAAAATTAGATAAATATATTCATCTATGAAAGAAGTTTCGAAAGAGACAAGTTAAATCATTAAAGTATCATCATTTATCTAGCCAATAATATGTACAAAAAGTTTTAACCATTTGCTAAAGTACAATTCCATAGAGTCCCCAAAAGGGATTTAAACAATTCATTTATTATTTAGCTACTCATTATTTTTTACTGACTATTCTCATCTGGTGGATCATTAAAGGACTTTTACACAAACCCTTTTATAATCCATCAAACAAATACTTTGTATCAAGGTTACCAGAAAGTTTTCAGTTCAGTGCTGCTACCTTTAATCAAATTATATATTTTCTGAACTTCTCCTTAAAGTAGGCTTCACTTCCACATAAATTATCCAAATTTTAATTGAAGAGTATCACATTTCTAACAATTGTTTGCATATACATTTATTTGTGTAAATATCCTTAGAAAATCTTTAATATATTTAATAATTCTCAATTAATTTGGTATACTGAATATATACGTTCAAATATACTTCATTCAAAATTTAATAATATAACACAATATAAGGGAATTAATTTAATTGACATCCGAGATTATAATGTACTACTAGCCCCACTGTGTATTAAAAAAAATTTTTTTTTTGTACTTTCTGAGTTGATTGCGTAATTACTTTAATTATAAGTAAGCATATTTATTAAAAGAGCGAAAAAAAATTCCCAAAATTTATGATCATTAATCAATGTTTTTATAAACTCTCCAAAAGTTATGTGCAGCAGTTATGAGTATGTTCTTTTCAATGGGGCTTTACCTTAAATTCAATTTTTATGTATATTCATGCAAATGTAAGGAAGCAAAAAAACAGAAAAATTCACACACAAAAAAATTACTGAACTTTTGAAACTTTTAAAATTCATCGAAATAATTTTGTTTGCAAAAATTTATTCCATCCCGAAAATTTTATTTTTGTTTATTTTTAATTTTTCAATTTCTCTTTTTGTATGCCAATCTGCTTCTATAATTTTATAATCTACGAGTTCAATACGCAAAAAAAAAATTATTAAAAAAAAAACAAATGAATTTGCATCCGCAATAATGCTAAGATGTCGTTAAAAAAGAAAAAAAGCAAATTAGCTTAATTAAAACTTAGCAGCTCCCTATTCTTGGGCACCTGATAAAGACGGAATTCATTTTTGTATCCTTCAGAGGGACAGTATCCTAGAGAAGAGAATTAACTGAACACTCTTTATAAACCATACTTTAATAAAAATTAATTAACTCTTCGACAAACTTCTTGTATCCTGTAAGAACGTATTGTCCTTTTCTATAACCTCTGGTAAAATCGAACCTCAGCTCTGCACTAATAATGGGCACAAACACTTCAAACAAGAACGCTTTCGATTTGAAAAAGTGTATATTGTAGAAAAATATTCAAATTAAATTTTTTTTTTTTTAAATCGAAAATATTAATGAAAAAGGAAATTCCATAGAATTAATACTCATAAAAATGCTCTAGTAAACAACAAAATGCAAATAGATGAAAAAATTCGGCCTTTTGTTTTTAGAATAATTTTCATATACACTAATACATCATTTTAAAAATTTTAAACATTTCTTTGTGTATCCTTCCAATTAGCGTACAATAAGTTTAGAATAAAAAAAAATATTACACAACATAGATAGCTACTGTAATTGTAATACATAATGAACTAAACGATAGCATTCGAAAGGATCCTTGCCTATATACAATATATAAATATTTCTAAAGCTAAATAGAAAAATTAATTTTCATTATATTTTTTTTTTCATTTTGCATTTGCTAATACTCCTTTCCTTTAAAACTGAACTATACCCTAGGATGTGTTTATCTATATTCATATTTTGGAAGATATTCCTTCGTATCTACTAGTCCTTCTATACGGATACTCATGGCAATGAAAACAATTGGGTTGTATTTATGTTGATTAAAAATGCAAATTTTCATTTTTAGTTTCATATAATATTTTCTTTTTACTGAAGGAAAAAAAAAATTACAAAATTAAAAAATATACATTTAGCCTGATTGCGAAAAATTATGTATACTTTTACTAAAATATAGTAAAACACAATAAGATGGGAAAATCTTCAAAAATTCTATATTCATATGGTAAAAAAATTTTATTTTTTTTTCAAGTCAAAATTTTAATAATCACAAAGAAATTAAATTTAATTTAATTGAAAGAAAATTATTTATTTAAAAAAAATGGTAATACTCGTAGATAACTTTATCTGTACTTAGATAATGATTACTAAAAATGAATTTAATGATGCAAAAAAAATATATATCAACGAGTGTATATGGTTTTTTTTTCGAATAATCAATATAAAAGTAATTTTTTATATTTTCTATAATAAATTATGAGTACACATTCTCCTAAATATGGTTGTAGTATGTGCTTATTATTATAGCCAGAAGCGATATGAAGAAAATTTCTCCTTGTTCTTTTCATCTTCTTAAATTTACAACACAAACATTACCAAAACCCATATAATTACTTCTTTATTATGGTAAAAATATTTTTCAATAATATTATGGAAATGAGGTGCGTTCAGATTGGAAAGGAAAGTTATAAAAAGAATATTTTTTTTTTAAAAATACTTTTAAAAAAATTACTGGATTATCCATTTGGCGTTTTGGAAAATATAGCATTATCATTTGATAGTTAATTAAATATATATCGTATATTAAATAAGTATACTATATTAATTAAGCATAAAATTTGCCATTTTATATTATGAATAGCTTAATTACCAACCAATGCGTAAAAGATACGCCGGCCGATTGGGTGTTGGAAATTTTTGGAAGCTGATTTTTTTAACGAAGTTTTCCTCAGCAATGATGCTCTATATAATTTAGAAAAGCTATTGTATTATTCGAAAAGTGACTGTCTGATATGAATTTTGGTCTAAAGGAGTTATTGGGCATGTTTTTCTTCGAACCTAATTAAAGAGGCGCAGACAGTTATTTGCTTAATGATTTTCATGTGGACCACCATATGTGGTGGTTTTAAAAAAACGGTACTACAAGCTGCTAAATATGACAAATTTTGACTTTATTAAGCGAATGAGTTATCAGAACACGTAATTTTGAGATTCGGTAATGTTAATTGGCCTTCAAGATCGTGGAATTTGACTTTCTGTTATAAAATTATGCAACAACAAAAATCATGTTAACGCAGATAATCTTTAATAAAAAGTATTTAAATTAATATTCTTTAAGTAATGGCTGAATTAGAGTATATTTTTTGGTTTAAAAATGGCTGTTTTTTTGACTATATTTTTTTAAATCGTTCTAATTTACAGATAAAGCTCCGAATAGTTAATTTTTCTACAATTATATTCATTTTTTAATAGTTAATCAATTAATATCATTGACTTGATTGAATATTCAAGTTAAATTATATTTATTTATAAAAAAAAATTATGGAAAATAATAGTTTAAAATAAGTATAAGCAAGTTGATTATTTTATTAAATATTTGTTATTGTTTTGTTGTTTTTTTTTTAAATCTACATCAATTTTCATCCTTATACATACATATGTATGTATTTTTAATACGTTTTCTTGTTTTGCAGCATTTAAATAATCTTCTTGAACACTATTTGGAACCATTGAAACGAGAAACATTCCTATCGAATGCTGAAATTACAGCTCTGTTTGGTAATATACAAGAGATTGTAACATTCCAAAGGCAATTCCTTCAGAATTTGGAAGAAGCACTCGAATTAGAACCGGATTTCCACAAATTCGAGCATTCAAGCCATTTCAAGGTAAGCGCCTTTATCGTTCACTAAGCTTTTCAAAAAAAAACCAAAAACAAAATCTTTTTCATATATACAAAAACATATTCACATATATTAGGATATTTATATACACATAGAAACATATGTATTCGTACAAACAAAAACATCTACTTATTTAGACGAAATACAATAATGGAGAAAACTAAGGAGAAAGAAAAAAAGCCAGAAAAAAATTGCCATTTAAAAAGCAAAAAGGACTCAGACTGGATATGTTATTCTTTTTTAAAAAGAAAATAAACTAAGCCAAGATGAAAAACAAAAATAAAAGAATAAAGAACCAAATAACAGCCATAGAAAAATCACACAAAATAATGAAAAGATTTTTTTCTTTTCGGTATTTTCTATTTTCTACAAAATATACAACCATATATAGATATGTATAATATGTACATACTTATGTAAATTGAAATGCATTGCTATATCTATCTGTGTACCTTATATAGTGTTACTATGCTATATCATACTCATAAAATGGGCCATACTCTGGTATACTTTGTCTTAGAAATGAGCACCTTTTCTTCTATACGCTCGGGAATGCGTTAACATTTCAAAAAAAAAAAAAAAACACAATACATTTTATGCTGTACGAATCGACCAGTTACCTTTACCCGCTTTTCTCCTACACTACCATCATCAGCATTACATTATGTTTTTCCTCCTTCTTAAACAATATCCATATATACTATACATGTTGAGTATACGATAAAGGATAAATGCGAAAAATAAGAAAAGTTTAATGTATGCTTATGCCTATAATATGTATAAAACATAACAATAATAACAATAATAACAACAACAAACAAAAACAATATCAAAAATAATAACAGCGAAGAAAAAAATACTCTGATTAGAAAAGGATCAGTGGAAAGAGAGAGAGAAAAAAATTAATTGAAAAGAAAAGAAATAACAATAATAACTATTATTATAATAAGAAAACGAAAAGTAAAACGTTCTAGGTTTTCTACCCTTATACCATCATCGTACACCCCCAACCGGAACAGAAAACTTTTCTATAAAGAAATATGACGAGAGAAAAAACAATAAAAACTTTGCAAAAAAAAAATATCAACCAAACAGAAAAACAATTCTTGCAACACTTTTCCAAATAATACTATTCACATACTTGCAAACGGAAAATAAGGAGCACGACTAAAAACGATTAAACACGATAAAGATGACGGCCATGATGTGTATCTACCTGGATTTGTACAGTTATCCCCATTTTTATGTGCACATTCATAATCTTATATGAATATGGAAATTATAAATATAAAAATTAACAAAAACTATTATAATTCTATATAGTGACTAACAGAACTATTCGAAGGATATTTTTTATATTTTTTTTTGTCAAAACACAGAAATTAAACAAATAATTTTCCTTATCAAATAATTTTAATAATTCGAATTTAATCATTAAAAAATAATATTATTAGAATTTTTTTAAAATTTAGATAAAGAATAATTAAAAATATTGCTTGTTTGTGTATATGGACGAGGGTATTTTATATGTGATTGGCTTAAATTCCTTTTTATTGTAGTATTTCCATCCAAAAGCTTATGTGAATTTTTTTTTAAGACTATAGTAATTCTGACTAATCTGCAGAAAGGAAGACCTCATGATATAAGTGTATCCTTTTATAAAAATAATAAGACAAAAATTACACTCCTCTAATCGGAAAAGATAGTTTTATATAATAATTGAATAAAAAAATTTAAGGACCCTATTAACAACGTTCAAGATTATCCATTTTAAAGCTCGGACAGTTCTTAAAAAAATATATAAATTGTTGTTAAAATTATTCAGATTAAAATATGCCATAATATAGACTAGTTAATATATGTATTAATATTTAATTAGTTGAAAATTTGCTATTTTATAGTTTAAATTTATAAATTACTTAACAATGCCATAAAATTATAAAAACTTTTTTGAAAAGTGGTAATTCTGGCGTAGCCACGTTGTACATTTTTTTTGGAACAAAATTTTTTTTCAGCGAAAAGCTGAATTTTTTTTAGAAGGAGAAATCCTTGCCGTCAATTTATCCTTGAGATAACCGATTTTTTTTGGACTGAAATTGATGGTATTTATTTAGACCATATTTGATTTTAACAAAATGGTGCTACAAGCCACAAAACAAATTTTGACTTTATTGCACGAAAAGTTACCAGGACTCGTAAGTTAATCGTTCGATTTGACGCCATTAGACCCTTTATTATAGAATTTTATAAAAAATTGTATTAACGCAGACAATCGTCAAACTTTATGGCATTTTGTAAGCTAAAAACCTTCAAGTAATGACCGAATTATACGAGGTCTGCTCAAAAAGTATCGCGAATTTTGTGTTTTTTCGAAAATTATTTATTTTATCATGAATATCTATTTTGTACCCTTCAAAGTAATCCCCACCAGATATTATACACTTGTGCCAAAGTTTTTTCCAATCCTCAAAGCACTTTAAAAAATCATTTTTTGTGATCTTGTTCAGCTCCTCCTTCGATGCTGTCTTTATCTCCTCAATAGTAGCGTTGCGTCGTCCTTTCATGGGACTCTTCAGTTTCGGGAACAAGAAAAAGTCACCGGGGGCCAGATCTAAGGAATACGGTGGCTGCGGCCAGCATTATTAGTATGTTATTTTCGGCCAAAAATTCGCGCACAAGCAACGATGCGTGAGCAGGGGCGTTATCATAATGCAAAAGCCAATTTTTGTTCTTCCACAAATCGGGGCGTTTCTGGCGGATTACTTAGCGCATAACTTGGAGGTAATATTCCTTATTGACCGTTCTACCCTGTGGCAAGAACTGATGATACACCACGCCCCTGAAATCGAAGAAAACTGTAAGCAAAACCTTCACATTCGACCGAACTTGGCGTTTTTTTCGGTCTTGGCTCGTGCAGCAGCTTTGGTTTCTTGGATGGTTGAGCTTTAGTTTCCACGTCATAACTATAAACCCATAATTCGTCACCATTTATAACCCTATGGAGCAAATTTGGCTCATCGCACACAGAGTCTAGCAGCTCCTTAGCAATGTTAATGCGATGCTGTTTTTGGTCGAAAATGGGCAAAAATTGAAGACGAGCCAAAACACGTACAAGCAAAGCAGCTGTCAAAAATTAACTGAACATTCAAAATGGCCAAACTTATCAGCATAAGTGATAGACATTAGTATCAACATAATGCCACAAAAAATTGAAAATCAAATGTACGTAACCCGCGAAAATTCAAAATTCGCGATACTTTTTGAACAGACCTCGTATACCGCCTGAGATGTGCGAAAAAGTAATCAAAAATAACCTCAAAAGGATCGAGAAGTTTAGTGATTATTATTTGTATACAAATAGCAATGCAATTTTTAAAAAATTTTATTAAATCTGAATTTTAAATCTATGTGATTTTAGTTTTTATAATTATTTGAAACAATTTTTAAGTTTTATAGGTCACACCTATATGTGTATGCATGTAGGTAGTTAAGTATATAGACCGTATAGCTACAATGTCAATCATAATTGTGAAAATTAACATTATAGGAAAACGTAACGTGTATGCAAATGAATAGATGCTTCTTACTCTATTTATACTAATTCGCAACCCCCTTAGCACATTTGTGTAGACCGCGCGCTCTTTATTCAATATTTGTTTGCTTTCTAATTTTGATGATGTAGCGCACATGTAGTGCCCCGCATTAGTACAGTATCAAAGTATTCCTCCATCAAATGAAAAATATAGAAAAAAGTGGTTTCTTTATTTTTATTTTTGAAAAATTCGTTCATTACGTGTAGGGAGAATGGTATAAAGTGCTTACGACATGCAACAGCAAGGCAAGTTGGAATCGACGTCAAATCAACGAACTTTATTCCTTGAGAGCTAAAGATTTCCATTGAAATTATTTTTTCCTTTCTTTATTTGAACTTTTTCGAAGAGTAATAAAACGGTAGATGTGGAGAAAGGAGAATGCGTCTATCTGACTTTGATGACAGAAATACGCGTGTAGAACAGCGACAGGCTTTTTTTATGTATGCTAACGAATGAAAGCTTACAACAAAACATTATCACATTATATTTAGTAACATTTTATTTGTAAAATAAATAAATTTAAAAAAAAAGTACTTTTCATTATATTTTATAATTTTATACAAATCATATATGTACTATAATCCGTCCATATATGATTATTTTATAGGAAAGAAGATGAAAATGAATTTTAAACAAAATAGCGTACATGTTCTATTATAACATGACACCATTTTTAAAATATAATTTTAGTAATATTTAGTTGCCAAAATTATTTCTCTTATTTCAGAATGTCCTATTCGCAATCGGATCAGCATTTTTATACTACGTTAATCATTTTAAATTGTATTCATCGTTTTGTGCCAGTCACAGTAAAGCACAAAAGGTTCTACATCCAAGTAAGTATACTATTTTAAAATAGAAAAAATAAAAAACAAATAAGAATTATATAGCTCTGATAAATTGATAGAATATATTTTCTCATATAAACACCTAAAAGGTATAGAAAAAAAATCTTACAATTCAATTTAAGTTTGTTTTCAAACATCAAACACGTAGAATTCAAGTTTTCCTAATATAAAATATTTTTCTTACTACTCGTATTTTCACAACGTTCGTCTGTATCTGATGTCTTTCCCAAAATGCATAGTGCACATTTTATAAATGCAATTGCATTTTCCTTTTATTTTACTTTAGCTCAACTGAAAAGTCTTTCAATCACAGCCATTAAAAATTGGTTTGTTTATTTGAATTAACTTTAAAAATAGTTGATTGATATTGGTTTAGGGAATTTCTCAACAAAAAAAACCAAAGTAATGCAATTTATTTGAATTAAAATATTAGCAATTTGATTTTTTTTTTTTTGGTTTCGTACGCTTTTGGCTGTTGTTAGCACCCTGGATTACTCGGGAGCTGCAGCAAATCTTACTTTCTGGTTATTTTCACATCCATGAATTCTCTCTCTAAGACTGATATTTTCAGATAGTTAAAAATATAGAGTATTCTCACATATAAGCTCTCACCGCCGGTGTCCCTCAGAGTAGCATTCTAGAACCAATGCTTTATAATATTTCTACCAATGATATTCATTCTAACCGAAATATGTACAAACGGTACAGCCATTATTATCAAAGATAAAAATCCTTCCAAAACTACTACCAGTTTACAGAACCACTTCAAATTTTTAGAAGCCTGGTTCAAAAAAGGTGAAGAGTAAGGATAAATGAGCAAAAATGTTACTTTTACGCTTTCCCAAGAACAGGCTCCTCATGTTACCCGACAAACGGTTAACTTGGAACCCGCACACACAAATAAAAAGAAGTAAACTTAACTGGCAATACAAACAACTTACTAATCATAGTTAGTCCAATGAATTATTTAATATCATATATTATATAAAATATTGGGTAAACAAACTTTAACTGACTTATATAAAATGCATAAAATTTTTTTAATTCTAAGTTTTTATTGAATTTTTCTTCGTTAAAATAATATATTATTAGTTTTTTTTTCATTTATTTATGGATAGAAATGTAAATGAACCCCAATTATTTGTCGACAAGAAATTACTCTTTCTAAAGCATTTTGCATTACAGACCGCAAAATTTCTGACTGAAAATCTATTTTTTGTGCACGAATATTTTGCTCAATCTAATGGATTGTTTGTTATCCATTCATGTTAACCCGCCTTTTTTTCGAGTAACTCCTTAACAGGAAGAGGAACAGGAAGGCCAAACGAAATCCGAATTTTTCGAAATAATTTAGTAACCGAGAAGTTCTCGAAGAATCTCCGTTGTCGATCTTATGATGTGCGATATGCTGCCTGCCATCCTGCTGGAACCATATGTCAGGATTGTTCAGAACTACCGGATGTAAAAAATTTTATATCACAGTCCGGTATACCGTCCCAAAGACATTTATCATCATCTTGGGAAAAAAAACTGCACCGATGACTCTATCGGCCATAATTCCACACCAAACGGTGCATCTAAAAACGCAACGTTCTCGAATTTTTCCCTCACTCCAAATTCGGCCATTCTATTTTTAATATATAAGTCAACACATAAACAATAATTCAAAAGTAAGCACAGCCTATACCTTGCTCCACAAAATATCTGATATGGATCCTAATCATATTTTCACTGGGAGCTGTTGGAGCATTGAAATTCTCGTAGTATTGTTGTAATAGGAGATTGTCTGAAAACATAATAAAATTCAACAATTTTGACCCGTTCTTAGACTTTGTCTTTAGTGTAAGGGAAAGTTCTGTCGCAAAGTATTCTTCCATTGCCATTTGGACACCCTCATAATTTAAATATTCATTTCCATCAAGAAAGTTTTGCAGTGACCTGATAGTCAGATGGTACAATATCTAGAGAATATACTGGCTAAGGTAGAGTTTTCCAACCCAACTCTGCAATTTTTTGTACGGGTAAAGAATTACACCCTTTCTGTTGGCCAAATATGGACATTAATGTTGAATTTCTTTATTCAAAACATCAAATTGTGAACAGTAACGATCAGAATCGACCGTATAATTTTCTTTCAGCAACTCGTAGTGGAAAATACCCCTCCGATCCCACCAACAACACAACATAACTTTCTTTTGATGTACGCTAGCTTCGGATGTGGTCGGTGGTGTCTCCCCTTTATAAAAACATGCCCTTTTTCTTATCACATGTTTATAAATTATCCACTTTTCATCATCAGTCACCAAACGGTCCCTTTTGTGACGAGCAAGATTTCAAGAATATATTGAAATTCGATCCATTAAATTTTTTTCGCTTAATTCGTGTGGCACTTGAACAGATAGTTTGGACACAAAACCAAGCCTTTAAAAGTTCTCTAAAACAGTAGTCTGATGAATTCCAAGCTTGAAGGCCACTTCTGTGGATTTTAACATCCATACTGCGTAGCACTTCCTCATTCACATCTGATGGCCTTCATCCTCTGGGTTCATCTTTCAAAGAAAAGTCACCCGTACGAAATTTCGCAAACTGCGTCGAACAAGTTTTTTTTTGGCTCCATCGCGTTGTTCCCTTTTTGGAACTCATACAACGTACAATGTCTTACACATAAGTGCACTTTTTTTTCACACATGTTGACTGTTTTACAAGTTTAAAAAAACTGACAAAAATACAATCATATTGTATGATTTCAGTCGAATCAGAATTCTCGCTAAGAATCGACAACCCATACAAGTGCAAGTGTTCAAAAACGACAGAACTTTCTTTTCCACCCCATATACGAGGTCTGTTCAAAAAGTATCGCGAATTTTGTGTTTTTTCAAAAATTATTTAGTTATTTATGAATATCTATTTTCTTCCCTTCAAAGTAATCCCCACCAGATATACACTTGTGCCAACGTTTTTTCCAATCCTCAAAGCACTTCAAAAAATCATTTTTTATGATCTTGTTCAGCTCCTCCGTCAATGCTGTCTTTATTTCTTCAATCGTAGTGTACCGTCGTCCTTTCATGAGGCTCTTCAGTTTCGGGAAGAAGAAAAAGTCACAAACAACGATGCCTGAGCAGGGGCGTTATCATGGTGTTCTTCCACAAATCCGGGCTTTTCTGCCGGATTGCTTCGCGCAACCTGCGCATAACTTGCAGGTAATATTCCTTATTAACCGTTCTACCTGTGGCATGAAGTAGCTTCACCATATGCCACAGTCAACATTCGGAATGCGTCCGCCCATTCACACAAAATTTGATACAGAATCTTTGATCCATTTTTTGGAATGGGCAGAAATCGAAGACAAGCAAAGCAGCTGTCAAAAATTTACTGAACATTCAAAATGGCCGAGAGACATGAGTACCAATATAACGCCACAAAAAAAACGAAAATTGAAAATACGTAACCCGCGGAAATTCAGAATTCGCAATACTTTTTGAACAGACCTCGTGTACTGTACAAATAAAAACATAAAAGTTATAAATATCTGAAAACAGTTGGTCCAATCTAATTTTTCGAAATGATTTTAAATGGAAGATGGGAAAAATTTTCTTTATCAAAATATATGCTACCAAAGAAGCTAAGAAGATAGAGATATATTAAAGTTTAAATTAAAAGCAAAGAACATTAGTGCGCTAGAAATCACAAAATACGATTATATAACGAATAGATTGTACTTGTATATAATAGGCTAGATGAATTTTCTGCTCAGCCAAGTAAAAAGTTATCTATTATAGAGAAAATCTTTTATCACCTGCTATTCGTTTAGTTAATTCATAATTAAACGATGCTTATTGTACTATTAAGAATATTATCAATAATTTCTCTTTGGTATATATTTATTAATATAAAATCTCATAATCTGACACTTTGATCCTTTTACAAATGGTTAGTGCTATCATAATGTCGACAACACCTGTTTTTTCATATTCGATAAAGCTGATATTATTTGCTTGCAATTCTTGCAAATATAACAAGTTCGTGTTGTAACACCATTTACACTGCTTACTAATATTATTTACAATTCTATTTCTATTATTATATTTTTAGTAAAGACCATAAAATATGAAAAGAAGATGTAAGACCCAATATGAAAAGTAATAAAAAAAATCTAACCAAAGATAAAATGTACAATAATAAATATGGATATAATCTTAATTTTATCAGTACTCTACATTCATCTCCATACATAAGTATTCGAATTGTAGATATTATACTCGTAGTATACTTAAAGAGAAGAAAATTTTCCGATTACATAAAAAATTCAATTGTAAAATTGGTAAGAAGAATGGCCAAACATTTTCCCAAACAATCGAAATCATTAAACTTTTTATGATTTCTTCCGATTCTATTCCTTAAACCGCCTCCACTCTCAATGCCTTTTTTTCCCACACAAAAAAAAATTATTATCTGGAATATAATTTTTCTTTTCATTTAATTTCTTTGGTGACTATTCGTTTTTAGAATTTCGTTTATCTGAATTTCCTTAACTCGTCCTCTATATATTTTCTTGTCTAAAGTTCTATTTGGGAAAAGTTAATTAGTAAAATTCTTCGCTTTCCAATTTATTTTATCATCTTTGAATAACAGATAAATCTCTTCCCTAAAAAATGAAATTATTGATTTTGATTTCTTCAGATTGCATCAGCCTATAAGCGTAGAAAGGGTTGTACTTGTATAGTCAGTCAGTCAGTCAGTAATCGTCAAATAAAAATCCACCCTCGCTTTCTTGTTGCGATTTCTACAGTTGGGGAATGTTTACCAAAACATTTAATATTTGAAAAACGCCGAACAAAATAAATTCCTAGTAAAATCCAACTCAAGTTATTTTTATTTATGCAATTTATAAAAGGAATAGTATTTTTTTTTGTCAATATTATTATATCCTTCGTTACCCTTTCACAAGTATGCGATAGCTTAGTTGATGATCAAGTCATGGCAATAGGAGATAAAGGAGCGTGCAAATTCAACAAGTCAGTCTATTATCATTAATGGAATTAATTATAAGTCATGTCAATTATTAATTCTGAAAATGGAAGTTTACAAAACCATTTAATAATTTGATAAGAAATTGATGTTTCCATCCATCACTGATCAAATGTCAACTTGATTACTTGTAAAAACAAGGCGACCAAATTGAAATGGTTTTTCCTATTTTTACTTTTTCTTATTTTTTTTTTATTTATATTTTTCTTTTTTTTTGGTTTTTATGCAAAATTGATTGATTGTATTTTTATTCAATTTGTTTACATAAAAACAAAAATATTTAATAAATGTCAATTTAATTAAAACTTTGCTTTTCATTTTATTTACAATAAAAAATATTCGAAGCTTACATAATTCATAAATTTGAATAGTATTTTATATGATATGAAAATTGCTTTATTTACAAAAAAGATACTATCCAAATATATTAGAAGCTACATAATTTACAATATTAAATAAAATTTTGATTTTTTTTTGTTACAGTTCTAACAAATTAAAAGTGTCCTAATTTATTCATATACAATATTATTCAATTTATGCTTCGGATTAAAAAATTAACAAAAAAAATTCAGATTTTTATTAAAATTTTATTTTTTATTATAGTTTTTTTTTTAAACTTTGTTATTATCCATTAAATATAACATTATTTAAATATCTACCATAAGATTTCTTGTTGAAATAATTTCTGATAAAATTTTTGCACATTTCATGGTGTAATTTGGCTATTAGTTAATAGATGGCTATTTTTGAAATGCTCTCAAGTTTGTGATTTATTTGGTCGAAACTTTAGATCACTTAAAATACAGCTGTTCAACGGTGTCAAATTGCACAATCTTGAATGCCTATCTCCAAATCTCAAAATTATGCATTCTGAGTACAAATTAAAATCTATAAATTCAGGCCAAAGAAAAGTCGATTGTCATATGGCCATAGCGCTATCCAGTTTTATTTTCATAGAAATACAGGCCAACGACACCTTTAGACCAACATTTTGCTGATTTTCATATTAACCGAACAAAAATTTTGCCTCATCGCTGAATAAAATAATATCTTCTTAAAACACGAAAACAAAATAATATCTTCTTAATATCTTCTTAATAATATCTTCTTTTGCAATTTTTACATATTTTTGGAATTTCAAATAATTTTTATCTTAAATAGTATAATTTATTTAGAAATTTTCAAATTATAGAATGGTACTTTCCAAACTATAAAATAAATAACTCATAATGGATTTTATTGGGTTGTTCGGAAAGCAATTTCGTTATTTTTAATAAAAATGAAAGACGATTTTCTTATAGTGACTTTAATATTTTATTCAATTAAATATTGTCCAGTCTGATCCAATACCGTTTGCTATCTTTCTGGCAGTAGCATGATTTCACGCACATAAAATATTTGTTCTTTGCTAGCAAAAAACTGATCCAAGTAATTTTTGGCCTCCTCATTTGAATTAAACGTTTTACAGTCTAAAAATTTTTGTAGAGACCGGAACAAATGATAATCGGAAGGTGCTAGGTCTGGAGAGTATGGTGGGTGTGGCAGTATATCCCATCCAAGCTCTAAAATCATGTGGTTTCTCATTATCCTGTTAGAACACTATACCTTTCCTATTGACCGATTCTACCCTCTTTTCTTTAAGTGATTCATTCAATTTGTCCAACTGACAGATAGCATAACCTTTTTTTTGATGAATATTGGCTTTCGAAGTGCTTTGATGCGGTTCATCTTTTCTACTCCAGCATCTTTTGCGCTTAAAATTGTTGTAGACAACCCATTTCTCGTCCCCAGTAATGATACGCTTCAAAAAATGGAATATTTTCTTGTCGTTTGAGAAGCAAATCACAAACGTCAATGCGACGGCACATATTTTTCCGTAAGAAGATGAGGAACCCATAACATAGGTCGAGCTTTGAGATTAAACCTAGCCGTTTCAAATGATTATCAACGGTCGAATTCGATAAATTTAATCTCTCAGCAATCTCATGAGCTGTTATTCGCGAGTTTTCCTTTATTTTAATTTCCATCTCACGAAATTACTTTCCAAAAAAAACCAATAGTTTAAAATAAAAAAAAATTTATGGAATTAAATTTTTTATCAATTTAATATACGACCAAATTAATATTACCCTTATTTAACGTTACTCGAAACGTGTGCGACTAATAACGAGCAGTCTAGAGTTTAAAACTAGCTAGTGACATAGCTAGAGTACCCTTTAGTTTTCACCAAATAGCATAAGTATTTTTTTGGTAACATATCGGATTACCAAAAACAGTATATAATTTTTTCGATAATATTTTTATTCTTTTTTTTATGAAAAGTTATCTCTAAAATAATTAAATTTGTATTTTTTTTTGTGAAAACCTACAAAACAAAAAAAATCTTTAATTATTTCCCATTTTACTTAAAACTGATGTTACAGATGAAGGAAATCAGGCGTTACAGGAATTTCTTGCAGCAAGGAATCCAAAACAACAGCATAGCAGTACACTAGAATCCTATCTAATCAAACCAATACAAAGAATTCTCAAATATCCTTTGCTATTGCAACAATTGAGAAATTTAACAGATCCTCGTGCTGATGAACATCTACATTTAGTCGGTAAGTATCCAGCACATACACATATATCCATTCATCCCTATACAAAATACATGCTTACTTTGAAATACGGTTGACTAAATCAACCCCGATTGTGTCAAATTCCAAGAAATTAAATGTATTGTAATACAATTTAGAATGTGCTTTGAATCCTTCAAGTCGAAATTGAATCGTCACGGAAGCTCCACAGAGAGTTTCGATAGCACATCATCTAAATCAATTGGCAATTTAATTGATAAATGAATGAATTCCTTTCGTTTTTTTTTTTTTTTGTATAATAGAGGCACTCAAGGGGATGGAAAAAGTGGCTGAGCACATCAACGAGATGCAACGAATACACGAAGAGTATGGTGCTATCTTTGATCATCTATTCCGACAACATCAGAAATCATGCAAACAACCAATCGATCTTAGTCCAGGTAAAGCATTTAAACTCAAATACATAAATACATAAATACCTTTATTCAAATATACATTCTCCTATACGAATATTTATGTATGAGAATATCTGTACAACTATTGTATTTATCACAATCTACGTTTATGTATCTATAAATTTGATTCAAATACAATATAGAATATAAATAATTGAATGAAATCAAATTAAAATCAAATACTAACAAGATGATTTCACCAAGCCAATGACTTTAATTTCGTTAATTTCTATTAAAATCCTATTCGTTAATTTAATTATACAAATGAATGGATATATTTGTTTTTACTATTATGCAATTATTGAAATTATCATTTAACTAATGCAAATACTTAATGAATCATTTTCAAAATGTAATTAATTTAAACTTTTGTAAGAGAAACAACAATTTACTAATATTGTATGTAAAAGTATAAAAATATATTTTTTTTTCTCTTTCATTTTAATTATTCGATCAACTTTTAATTATAATTAATTAGCTTTGATAATCAAAATGACTAACTAGTTATAACTACATATAAGTAAGGATATGATTTTTATTTCAAATAAATCGGATTAAATCTGTTCATTTATGTATTGATGTAGTTGTATAAACATTCGTATTTAGTCAACAATCATTAACAATTTAATTTAATTGATTTCAGTTTTTTTTTTAGAAAGTATAAATAAATTCTATGTAAATTAATTGCGTGTACTTGTTCCATTTTAATAGCGGAAAATTAACAATCTAAATGAGGAAAATAATTCCACACTACGAGTATAACCCAATATTCAAAAAAGAAAATATTTAATAGTTTTAATATAACATTTTTAATAATAATTACTTAATTACTTACATTCAACTCATTTACCAAAATTAATTAATTTTTTTTTTTCAAAATTGTTTATTGGACAAAGTTAACCATTTTATGGTTTAAAAATTGCATCTCGGTTATTTAATAATTGTTAAAATTATATTATTAAAAGAAATATTTATTTAGCAGAAAGTTTACTATTTTACATAATACTCGTTGGTCGTATTTGACATAGATTCGATAGATAGGGTAAAAGACAAAAATTAAATGATATACAAATTATGAAACGATAATAAATCTGCAAATTGCGCAGCGTCTACGCACTATCGCTTACAATCGCTGTTCCGACAACACTGTTCCGACTCTCTCGTGAACAGCGCTCGTATTCATACGGCTCTGGAACCGGTTTGCTGAAATCTTTTCGAATACGACAAAGTCATGCTAATCAACTCCCTCTCGTAAGCAGCGCTCATGTTCATACTGTTCTGAATCGGTTTTCCGGAATGTTCTCGAACACGCCAGAGCCATGTTACGTCTTAAAACTACTCAAATCCCTCTCGTGAGCAACTATCGTGTTCATACTGCTCTGAAACCGGTTTTTTTGAATCTTCTCGAACACGCCAGGGCCATGCTACTTCTTAAAACTACTCAACTCCCTCTCGTGAGCAGCGCTCGTGTTCATACTACTCCGCAACCGGTTTTTTGGAATCTTCTCGAACACGCCTGGGCCATACTACTGAACTACCTCTCGTGAGCAGCGCTCGTATTTATACTGCCCTGAAACCGGTTTTTTGGAATCTTCTCGAGCACGCCAGGGCCATGCTACTTCTTAAAACTACTCAACTCCCTCTCGTGAGCAGCGCTCGTGTTCATACTACTCCGCAACCGGTTTTTTGGAATCTTCTCGAACACGCCTGGGCCATGTTACTCAACTCCCTCTCGTGAGCAGCGCTCGTATTTATAATGCCCTGAAACCGGTTTTTTTGGAATCTTCTCGAGCACGCCAGGGCCATGCTACTTCTTAAAACTACTCAACTCCCTCTCGTGAGCAGCGCTCGTGTTCATACTACTCCGCAACCGGTTTTTTTGAATCTTTTCGAACACGCCTGGGCCATGTTACTCAACTCCCTCTCGTGAGCAGCGCTCGTATTCATACTGCCCTGAAACCGGTTTTTTAGAATCTTCTCGAACACGCCTGGGCCATGCCTCTCAACTCCCTCTCGTGAACAGCGCTCGTGTTCATACTGCCCTGCAATCGGTTTTTCGGAATCTTTTCGAACACGCCTGGGCCATGTTACTCAACTCCCTCTCGTGAGCAGCACTCAGGTTCATACTGCTCTGGAATCAGTTTTTCGGAATCTTCTCGAACACACCAGAACCATGCTACATCGTTAAAATTGTCATAACTTTCTACGAAAATTTCAATTCTGCCGTAGCCACCATTCGCACTTTTTAAGAAACAAATTAAAGGAATTGATGGAACAATGATGACACTTATTTTTCCTTTGTAGAAAAATGGCTATATTTTGGGGTCTAAAATCCCACAAGTCAATGTGTGAAAAAACAATACATCCGCGAAAGGTGGTTTAAAGAAGCTTAGGCCAGTACGGTCAATTGTAAACACTATCACCATATGATAACCAATTTTTTTTCATCTAAACTTAAACATTTTAATTTGAACTATATGGGGTTTCACCAAAACGGTGCCACAAGCCGCATAATACAATAAATTTTAGCTTTACTGCACGAAAAATTCCTAGGTGGCATCATTTCAAACTTTAGTGCTGTCAATTAACCTCGAAGATCGTGCGATTTGACGCCATTAGAATTTTTCTTGTAGACCTAAGATTTTAAAGCATTTACTTGACATCTCCTTTTGATGTTTTTTTTTTTTAACTTAATTAATTTAACTTTAATTTCCAAAGCACAAATTTGATAGCTCTTTATATGAATTTAAAAAATATCCTTTTGCTCTATTATATTCTAGTATTCATTATTTGTTCATATACACATAATACTTAGAATAAAGATGACTGTGTACATAGCCAGTTAAAAATGAAAAAATATTAAGGGCACATAAGTACCACTTCTACATTTAACAATACGTGTATCTAAAATATTTACAAAAAGTATGTCATAGAAAATTGAACAAATTCCCTTATGACTATTTCGATTTATTATTTTCCAGTATTAAAAACAATATAACATACCATACTACACATACTCGTATATATATTTTTATATAAATTCACATCGAAAAAAAATGAAATTATTGCACAGCTAACATTCTCAAGTTCATTTGAGTACAATTTTATTCGATTCATAATAATTAACGCTGCAATACACATAACTAGTGAATTTACTATTTTTTATTTCTATATGTATTAATGTACATACTAATGCAATGATAAATTTCATCTTTATATAGCAAATAAACCCCCTTTCAACTTCTTACACGTTCTTATGAAAAATATTCAGATGTAATTTGGTTTAATCGATATTACAGTCAAACATTTGTAGGGTATAACATTTTTCAATTTTTTATATAGGGTTTTCCAATAAGAGTGACATGATTTCTAAGTGGCGTTTCGGCCATTTGTAATATGTCATGATTTGTCTTTTTTTTCTTCATTGTATTCAGTAATGTTTACAATTTCATCGTGGAGAGATATACGCAAGAACAACGTTTACAAATTATTCAATTTTATTATCAAAATAATCGTTCTCCAATTGCAACTTTTCGTCCGCTCACTTTCATCTGAGTGGTGCGGTAAATAAACAAAACTGTCGATTCTGGTGTGAAGAAAATCCACAAATTAATCATGAACACCCATTGCATTCACCTAAATTGACAGTTTGGTGTTGTTTTTTGGTCTGGTGGAATCATCGGTCCGTACTTCTTTGGAAATGAAGCTGGTAACATCGTTACTGTCAATGGAGAGCCGGTATAGATCGATGATAACCAACTTTTTATGGCCGAAATTGGAATAAGTTGATCTTGACAACATCTGCTTCTAACAAGACGGGGCTACGTGCCACACAGCACGTGCAACAACCAAATTATTGCGAGAAAAGTTTGAAGATTCGATTGTGACATTGAATGACCTCCAAGAAGTTGTAATTTAACACTATTAGACTATTTCTTGTGAGGTTATTTGAAGTCATTGGTCTTTAGCAATAAATCAGATTCTCTTCAAGCTTTAGAAGTCAATATTGAACGTGTAATTCATGATATACGACTTGATTTAGTGGAAAAAGTGCTCGAAAATTGGGTTCATCGAATTCGTTCCTGCAAAAGAAGTCGTGGAGGCCATTTGAATTACGGTTTATTCAGAACTTAATTGTATCAATTGTAGTTCATATTAAATAAAAAATATTTGAATTTCCTTAACAATTAGAATTTTTTTTTGAAAAGAAATCATATCACTCTTTTTGAAAAACCCTATACTTTAAATTTTATATGGAGATATCATAAATAGTATTTATTTTCTAATTAGCTTTTTACTCATTTCGAATTAGAAAATAAAATAAACATTATATAAATTAGATAAGAAATAAAAACTAGAAAATCACTGACATTTCTTCTAATTATCCTGTCGCAAAGCTGAATTTTTTTTTGGTCATTTCATTTGTATTCAAATATGACTAAGAAATTATATTTATCTGTTTAACTAAAGATTATTTATGATAAAATCACTGAAATGAATATACCAGATACCGAAACATTTGATATTAATTTGTGCGAATTTTTTTTGTTTTTGTTTTTACCAGAATTTGTTATATTTATTTTATGTAGCTAGATGAAAAGGACATTATAAGAGAATACTGTCATTATATTTAAGATAATCCTTCGAGGTTTTTGTATAATTATAAATATATGAACAATTGACTACTAAGAAACTAATATTCATTACGCAGTTATACTATCAAAAAATCAATCCCAAAATCTCGGTATAGAGAATTATTCATGTTGTCCCATATAATTTAGCCAAATAGACAACAGCAGTTTACGAAATCACATCTTCTAGTGAGAATACCTTAAGGCTATCTTATTCTATGGAAAAATTATATGATAAATACTTATAATGTACACCTTCATACCTGGATATGTGTAAACAATAAAATGCCAATAGAAAAGAGCATTATTAGTTATTAAATTGTATAAATTTATTTGATTTTAACTAAGCAATCAATCAATTTCCGCTTTGTCTATATATGTGTAGGAAACTTTTCCTGTAAGAGCTCAATAAGATGGAAAATGACGTGCTATTTTTTACGAATGCGACCGTAAACGACGATGGTGCGTCCTTTGTTATAATCCAGTGCGTGGGCGACCGTTTCTGTAAGGCGGCATACGGTAGTTTTCCTCTCAGGGCAGCGTTCTATTATATCGAACTTTGGGCCATCACAGTTGCCATTAATGTAGCAGTTACTTTTAATTATACTGATTTGCTCTCGGCAATGAATGCTATTATGGGCAAAAAGTGCAACCTCCGCTACCTTTTATTTAAAAATAAACATATAGGACTTCTTTGGGTTCCAGATCATGTGGATATTTTAGGATATGAGTAGGCAGACTTTCTGGCAAAATCTGCACTCTAACGACCAACATTATACGGCCAACCCCGATATGCTTTAGCTGCTCACCAAGATGCAAACGCAGAGATTGGGTGGAACCAGACTTGTAACCTTTTTTTGCAAAACACTAGAATCACACTTATCAGCCCATATATTCAGAAACCAATCCGAAGTTCTGAGCAAGAAAACTGCTCAGGATTAGAATTGGTCATACATGCCTTACACACGATTTCCAATACCCCAGTTGCCAAAACTGCAAAGTTCCCCTTACAACTTTATATATCCTCAGGCACTGCCGCAGTACCTTTCAAGATTTTCTCTGATACGATTCTTCCTATGTCAGTGCTACTTGACCCTTTCGCTTTATTCTCAAGCTCGCTTTACAATATCATAAGCCACCTAGATTTTATTAACAAAATATAAGCTAAACTCTCATTTCTATCGATCTAACTGTTACATCTTATAAACTTGTTGTGCTAAACAGAAATTAAGTTTTGTTAATCTGTTCACATATGAGATATTAACATCTGACATGCAAGGTCATGGCGCTGAAGCAATGACCCCCCTGACCTATGCGTACGTACTACAAGCAAATAAAAAATTTCCACTCCGCAAAAGTAAAGTTAATTAAAACCCATTTAAAATGTAAATTTTGATAAAAATGTTGTTTTATTATATATTTTTTTAAAAATTTTCCATGATTTAAAAAATATAACATAATTGTATGTGTGGCCACGAAACTTTTTGCAGGACTCGATCCTTTTAGGATCATTTTTAATGACCTTTTCGTATAATTCGGGCTGTAATTCAACCACTATTTAACGAATGTTGGTTTCTAAATGCTCATAAGTTTGAAGATTATCTGTTTCAATACAACCTTTTGCAAAGAACTACAATCTTGAAGAACACTTGACATCACCAAACCTTAAAATTATTTGTCCTGGCAACTTCTCGCGCAATAAATTCAAAATATCTTATGCTAGCTTGTGTCACCTTCTTGTTGAAACCAGATATGGTTTAAATCAAAAATTTTAAATTCAAGTCAAAAAAAAGTCGGTTCTTGTACGGCCATAACGCCCAGAATTTCCTTCTTCATCATTTTCAAAAAAAAAACCACCAAAATGCATACAGGAGAATCAGTTTTCGCGGATAAAAATAGCTTCTTCACAGTCACTTGAAGATTTTCAAGGCCAATTTTGCTTATTGACGTTTCCACCAAGCGCGATGACCATAATCTCCTTAACAACCATAATCTCCTTTATTATGGTTGTCAAGACGAAGCGTAGCTATGCCCGAATTACTTTAAATAAAACATTTCTACAATTTTTATGTATTTTTTATAGTTAAACGTTATAAAATGGCAAACATTAATATAAAATAATTTTTATCTTAAATGATTTATTTTTATACTCGTATAACAACTGGCAAATGACAAAAATATATTTTTCCAACTATAAAATAGATAATTTTTTATAAAATTCACAAATTTGATATAATTTTTTTTATAGCTTGTTAATTTACTTTATTAAAGATATTCCAATTTTAGGCGATCTTTTATATTATGGCGGGGTCGAGTGGTTAAATATATCGGATTTCTTAGGCAAAATTAAGAAAGGATTAGAACTGCATGCAATGTGCTTTGTATTCAAATCTGCCGTTGTATTCCTTTGTAAGGAAAGATTGCGACAGAAAAAGAAATTAATGGTAAGATATTCGAATTTATTTATTTTCTCATTTTATTATATATATTTCAACATAATTTTAGTTTTATTGATAATATATTTTTTTTTGGATCTTTCATTTTTAGGGAGTTTCGAGTAAAAATGCTCCAAATGAAGTAGAAATTATTCGTTATCAAGTTTTAATACCAGTTACGGAGGTCCAAGTACGAGCATCATCAGCTAAAGATATGGACTCTCATTTCCTCTGGGAACTAATCCATCTTAGATCACAATTGCAACGGCGCTCGGAAAAAGTTTACGTACTCTCGAATAGTACGGCAGACTTTAGAAATGCCTTTTTGAAAACAATTCGTCAAATAATTCGTGAAAGTGTACGCAATATGTCAATACCAATGAAAGGTCTCGGAAGTCTTAGTTCGGTTACTGGGCTTTCTCCGCACGGACCCTCAGGAAGTTCACAAACATTAGAGCGGCCTAAACAACAGGTACTGTAGATACATATATCCATCTTTGTACATCATTTTTAAATTGATAATATAATAAATTTTATATTTATCACTTTTTTTTTTTAGATAACAATTATTCAAGGATCTCAGACACTCGGCAAATCAAAGAAAAAAACATCATCACAACGTCATTCGGCAGGAAATATTGATTATGATAATCTCTCCGGAAGTCAAGAGGCTGATGATGTTCCATGCCAGCAGCCGCCGCAATCAGGTTTCAGAAGTCGCAGCAAAACTGTAGGAGATGCTGCTGGTAAGAAACCAAAATTACTACTCATTCGAAAAATGGAAACCAATTAAAATTATCAGCATTCATACCATATATTGGATTCAATTTAAAAAAAAAAAAAAATTGTTCTCTAAATTATTATATATTCAATATTTTTTTTTTAAATAATCAATTTGAAATAAAATTTCCTAAATTAAAATAGAAGTTGAAGTTATTTAATTTTGAAATTTCCTTTTTATAATTATGACAATTAAATATGAAGAAATAAAATAGAATAAAATTATCTTCTATAAAAAATTACTATCTTTCTGTTGTTCAAATATGTTTGTAAGATTCATAACAGAATTATTACCAATAGAATAAAAGGCAAATAATTTTTTAAAAATTTCTTGAGTTGAGTGCAAATTTTGCTGATGGTTTTCTAAATTCTTTTTTCTAAACATCATGGATTCAGTCATGGTAGAACATTATTGAATAAACCTTACAACACCAGTACAATACCAAATCAAAATATTTAATTTAATGTCATACCAGATTATTTCTCACTTAGTTTGAAAATCAAAATAATATCAATTATTAAGCTTTCCAACAAAACAAAACAAAAAAAAACGAATTTAATTCTAAATAAAAATTATTTTTTAGAAAAATGTTGGGGATATTTACCTAAAAACAATATCTTTTGTAATTAATATCAACAAACAATGAAATTTTCAGAACAACCCAAACTTCATCACCCATCATCATCAGGTGAAGGTGAAAAACTCGATCCAGGAATTAAATCAGAAGGTGAAGATGATTCTCAACAAGGAACTGTCAAATGCAAAGCTACACTTGGAAAAACACCTAATCATCTAACACTCAGGTAAGCTTTAATCAATTAACAAAATGAAAATTCTTAATGAGAAGAGAGAAAAAAAATAACACTTAAAAATATGCCATTTAATTTTATACAAAAAAGTAGTATAATTATGCCAAAGTATGCCAAAATTGTTAATAACTATTTTTGTTAATATTCGATTTTTACTATTAATTTGTATGATTTGTTATAAAACAAAATTATTTTCATCAAGCCATATACCATAGTGTAGAGTTAATCGATTGGAATTATAAAAATTATACAATTTTGATTGCATTGGATTGTTAATCTTTTAAAAGTAATACAAATTTTTTTTCGTATGCCTATAAATTAATAATAATAATTAAAAAAAACTATTAATTAATTAAATAAGAAAACTATCTATTTTATACATATTTAAATTACTATACTATTATTATGAGTATATATAGTTTCTATAAATGCTAATTGATTAGTTAATTTTATTTTGATTTATGATTTTTTTCGATATTGTTTTTGTTTTTTTTTTGGTTGAAATCTTTACTTTTTATTTGATTAATTTAAATGCAATTATTATGAAGTAATTCATTATTTGCTCATTACTATCATATTGTCTTTTTCTCTTTTCTTTTTGTTGGTTGGTTATTATCCGTACAGCACAACATCAACACTTTCGGTCGGCAGTACTGGTAGTCAAGCTCGATTGATACAATCATCCCATCCACCATCGAGTTATCAGCCGGTACTGATGAAAGATTTAGGTAAGGACGATAAATCAACTTTTATGCCAACAAGTTCAGCTTCTTCTTTAACGTCTCAATCGACAATGACCACCGGATCGTATTTATCGCGACATTCCCCTAAACAAGATTTAGATGTGATTAATATGTTTGCTAATCAAATTAATTCAGATAAACAAAAATTTAGACATCTAGATAGTAGTAACAAATCTAGTCAAACTAAAAATAACGATGATGAAATTAAACAAACAGACAAAGTTATGGATAAGCATTTAAGTGATCTTGAACAAGAAAATCTAACAGAAACGTGTG
Organism: Atherix ibis; assembly: GCA_958298945.1. NCBI lineage: Eukaryota > Metazoa > Arthropoda > Insecta > Diptera > Athericidae > Atherix > Atherix ibis. The sequence goes on from OY282606.1 coordinate 118,947,678, forward strand.
ATATTGCCACGTATATGGCCAATCTTAAAGAGAAACATCTCGAATCACAACAACTTGATTCGAGTCTATCGCCTGAACCACAGACAATTGTTGAAAATACCACATCTATTGATTTAGAACTTCCTCCGCCTCCTCCTCCTCCCTCCATTGATTCTAATTTTGGTACATCGACAAGCTCTTCCATGGACAAGGAAAGTGATAGTAGTGATCGTGGTGGAACCACTGAAAAATCTGAAGATTCAGAAGATGGTCCATGTCATATGACTGGTACTATTATTTTAGATAAGAAAGTCGATAAGGTATTTAAAGCAAAATCCAGTAGTAATGAGAAGTCGTCACGTAATAATGGCAAGCAAAAAACTTTGAAATCACCGCGTCAAAGTATTCACTTATCACATTCACCAGATCGTTCTAAGTCTCAGGGCAGTAGCCCAGTTAGAATAATTAGAGTGAAATCTCCTCGTAGTAGTGTAGATCAAGGTAAGCGTAGTTCGGTAAGTCTTAGTCGGGATAGTTCCCAAGATCGTCTTAGTAGTGGTCTACGTACGCCGAGTCCTAGACGGGCATCCGAAGGTGGTATTCTGAAAAGACCTCAAAGTCCAACTGATGCCACTATAAGTATTCTCAAGAGTACCGCTAGCCCCTGTAAGTCGAAATCTCCTGATCGCAGCGGCTACAGAAAACAATTGGGGCCACCATCGCATGAATGCAGTATTGAATCGCGATCGCCACATCTGTCACCTCGCAGTAGTATTGAACATTTGTCACCGGATCGAAGTTCCTGCTCTCGGTGCAACTCTCGCGAATCGTACACACCGCGTAGCAGTTTTGATAGTCGCTGTTCGGAAGCAAATTTGGACATTCCAAAGCCGGTATTGAAAAGTCCTCGTGGAAGTTTTCAAGGTCGACTCTCAGACCGATCATCTATAAATGGCAATCGCAAACGGAGTCTAAGCGCACAAGGCAGCTTTGACACTTCAACGAAATTACAATGCCCAGAGCCATACTATCATTACTATCCAGCATACAGTATTGCACCTCCTGAAGAACAGCCCCAATATCATTGCCGTCGAACCAGTAAATCACTGGAACGAACAGCGTCGCGTGAAAGCAATAGTAGCGGAGTATATCGATATGGTGTATCACCGGACCGCATATATAATATACCGACTAGTAGCGGCCCGGTACGATCTCAATCGGCGGAAAATACCTTCTCTAAATGCGGTTATGATTCGGGAAGGAGTACTGAAACTCTACATCGAATCGAGCACCCAACCTGCGTTGAGTGCTTATACCAATTAAAACCATCCTAGCAGAAAGCCCGCGTACGACAAAGTCGTACGCGGAAGAAAACACCTCGTGGCGTTTCGAATGAGTCCGGTTCCGGGGCGTATGGAAGTTATGATAGCTCTTTTGATCAAGGAGGATGTGTCGATTGCCACGATTACTATGAGATTCACGTTTAAAACAATATAAGCTGTCCCAATTTGATTTAATTCCAATATTGTAATTTTTCTTCAAGTTTCGTTAAGTAGAAATTATGCATGATAGAAAAACCGTCGACTAACAATGACTGGCTTCAAATTTTTTGTATCTATTTTACCCATACTGACTACTTAAACGGTTGCATTCATATTTCCTTTTTCTACATTAAATATATAATCATAAAATGACATAATTTGAGCTAATAATCAGAGGATAAATTATTGTCTTCTGTTTGCCCAAAAAGGTTGTGATCAAAAATGTACAAGTTATGCACATTCTATTTAAGTTTCCTACAAACTGTAGGTCCGCCATACTAAATCCGACAATCATACAAATATTATTTACTTCTTATAACTAACAAATTTGCTAAATCTATAAGTTTCGAAGCCAAAATCTGCTTGTCGACGACAGTTCAAAATAAATCCTATCAAATCGAGTATTCCACACAAAAAAAAACCTACATTATAACTTACCATTCTATTAATAAATATGCAAACTTTTAATGAATATAATTAATATTTATGATATCCAAAAAGCAGGGATTTTGCACTACATTTTGTAAATATATTACAAATAATTATAGCTACAATATACAAATATAAATATATTATAATAAAATTATACAAATTAAATACAAACAAGTATATTCATAAATATGGTAAATTTATGAGTAAAAAATATTCCTTTGAATATAATTTCAACATAAAAGTTCGATTAATTTCGTAAAAAATACAATCTTTAAAAAATATAATATCTAAAAAATGAAAAGTAAAATGATTCTTTACGTGTATGTGCATAAGTACTTTCATTAATTTAATTAAAATAATTTAGTTTTTTTTTCTTTAAATTGAGTTTTATAATTAAATTAATAATCAAAATGATATTCTTCAGAAATATTATGAACGTAAATGTTATTGTTATTCAATATTCTATAATCTAGGATTAAGACGTGTTTTAAAATTGAAAGTAAGTATGTAATATTGTTGATTATATTCGAATAGGATTAGTTTAAATAACAAATTAATAGTACTCATATTTATAGTGGTCATGTGTGAAATAGATTGTATGAAGAGTGGTTGGGGTGAAAGTGGATGGTAATTTTGTTAAGTGTTTTTCTCTAATCGATATTTTTAATTAGATTAATTAGGATTGTATGCATAGTATTACCCGCTTAAGTTATGTTATTAGACAATCTACAATTCATTATTAAGTATTTATACAATTGCTAGACTATTTATTATGTTATTTATTAAAGAAGAAGAAAAACCAACTCATTGAAAATCGATAACAGACTATCTAAAAATCTACTAACATAAATTTTTTTTCTTTTTTTTTTAAAATCATTAGCAATTGAGAATACATTATTTTTATTTTTCCAATTAAATTTACATAATTTTTCTATAAATAATAATTTATAATCATTTACAAATTAATTATTTTTAGAGGAAAAAAAAAGCATATACAATAATATATAAAGAGTTATTCAATTTGTTCTTTGGAAAGTATAATAATTTAATCACATATACATTTTTGACTAATAATTTAATCACATATACAAATTTGACTATTTGATCTTTTAAAAGTAATCTTTGATGAATTTGATCTTCTGGAGGTTATTTGTGATGAATTGTTCGCATATTATTGAACTGTAATTCAGACATTACTTAAAGAATAATACCTTTAAATGCACTTAAGTTTAAAAATTATTTGCGTAAAGAAAATCTTTTATAAAAAATTACAAAAAAAAACTGTAACAGCGTCAAATCGCACGATATTAAAGGCCAATTGACGTCACCGAATATCTAACTTTTCATAAAATACGTGGGTCATTCAACAAGTACTTAGCCTACAAAAGAAAAATGAAAATTTTGGAAAGGTGGCAATTTATTTTTCCACATAATCTCCTTCAAGCTCGATACACTTGGCCCAGCGATGCTCTAAATTTTTTAACCCGTCCAAAAAATACATTTTCTCGAGGGAAGCAAAATAGGCTTCCGTGGCGACGATGACCTCCTCATTCGACCCAAATCTATTCCCGGCGAGTGATTTTTTCAGGTTTGGAAACAAAAAGTAGTCACAGGTGGCCAAATCTGGAGAGTACGGTGGATGGGGCAGCAATTCGTAGCGCAATTCAACCAATTTGGCCATGGCGACGGCGGAGGTGTGAGCCGGCGCGTTGTCGTGGTGGAACAGCACTTTTTTCTTCGCAAAGCGGGGCCGCTTTTTCTTCAATTCGACGTCAAATCGGCCCAATAAGTCAGCATAGTAGCACCCCGTGATTGTTTTACCCTTCTCGAGGTAATCGATGTGGATCACACCTTGTGAATCCCAAAAAACGGTGGCCATCACCTTTCCGGCCGATCGAACAGTCTTCGCGTTCTTCGGAGCACGTTCGCCGGGTGAAGTCCACTGTTTCGACTGTTCCTTGGTCTCTGGTGTGTACCAGTGAATCCATGTTTCGTCGACGGTCACGAAACGACGCAAGAACTCCGTTGGATTGCGCTGAAACAGCGCCAAACACGTCGCCGATGTAGTCTCGCGGTTGCGCTTGTTTTCCGGTGTGAGCAAACGCGATGGGTGCATCGCGCCAACAGCTTTCTCATGCCCAGTTCTTCGTGTAGAATATGATGCACCGTTCCTACTGCGATGCCCACAGTCTCAGCTATCTCGTGAAGCTTCAATCGACGGTCTGCCAACACGAGATCGTGGCCTTTTTTAACGTTTTCCTCCGTAGCAGCCGTTTTCGGGGCACCTGGGCGTGGCTCATCAAAAACCGACGTGCGGCCACGAACAAACTCGTTGAACCAATTCTTGACGGTCGCCATCGAAGGAGAAGAGTCACCATACACAGCATCCAAGAGATCTTTGATTTTGCTGCGCGTTTTCCCTTCCAAAAACAAGAATCTAATCACCGAACGATATTGTTCTTTTTCCATTTTTGTGCAACCGACCGACATGCTCGCTTTCAAAGGCTCTCAAAACAAAATTAATAAAGGGAATCGACTGAAACTTTGACAGTAGGCTACTAAAAGAATGTACTGCAAGATGGTAAATTTCTTTTGTAACAGCAGTTCCATCGGGCGGTGAGGCTAAGTGCTTATTGAATGGTTCTCGTAAAGCCAAAATTTATCGTATTTTGTGTCTTGTTAAAACTACATACGATCCAAAGATAATATCTTAAAATTTTAGTCCAAAAAAAATTGCTCAATGGTTTTCAAAATGATAACTTTTTGCGGATATATAATGGGTTTTTATGAAATCTCTATTTATCAAACTCCGCTATACAAGGGTTTTAAAGCTGTATTTATGAAAATTGTGCTTATTGACGTATCCACTGAACAATAAATAACCCTCATCGCAGAAGAATCAAAACCTGCTGTTTCCCAGCATTCAATCGAAATAAATTTTCTGTATATTTTATTACTATTATATTTCATAATGGCAAACAATTATCTAAATAAATATAATATTAATATATATATATATATTATATAATTTATATGTAAACAAAACTATACTTTCCAAACCATAAAATGGATAATCTAATACAATAGTATAAGACAAAAAAAACCATCAACATATTTTTTAATCGGTTTAGATTGCATATTTTTATGATTGCAATTTCTTTCGCTTTAACTATTTTTATTGAAGCTCTCAAATAATTTAGTGCAAATAAATTATAAATAAAATAATATATTCTGTGTTATTTATACATTGTAAATTTCTATAATTTTGATAGATACATGTACACATTATTTTAAATAAGCAATTTTCTGTGATTTATCTAATTTAATAAATTTATTCAGCTCATGTTCCAATTTAATAAAAATAAAATATATATCTAATAAAATATTAATTGTAAATATTAAGAATTAACAATTACAAAGAATATCATACACTAGATGCAGATATATTTATGTAGATACACAATCTACCTAATATCTAATGATAAAGGCAAACTATTCATAACTATTGATTTAGCTTAAAAAAAATGGATAAAATTCTTTAAATAATAAATAATTTCGTTAGTTCTAAATGATGGTTATATAAAATTCAGGAATTCTGGGGATAAAAGGGATTGATAAATGAATGAACTAATGATTATTTATTAAATACAAAGGACATATTTGAGTAAATATATAGTGATTGAACTGAAAAACTGAACTTTCTTTAAATACACGTATTCATAATGCATATTCATAAAAAAAACTTATTGTAAAATTTAAACAAAATATACTTAAACATTTAAAAAAAAAGAAATTTAAAAAATTCATTTAAATTTTTATTGTGCAAATCCCCAAAAAAAAAAATTTTAAAAAAAATTACATTATATTATTATCTTTATATGTACATATATAATATAGATATTAATATATATAAGTATATATGCTCGTTAATATAGAATATAATTAATTATTTAACAAAAAAAAATTTAAAAAAAAAACATATTGAATGGAAATTAAATCAAAATAATACAAAACTTAATAACTGCAAAATTGCAAATTATTTAACTTAATTCTGGTGCTAAAAAGCAATCAATCATTAGCGAAAAGTATATCCTCCAGAAAGATTTTATTTATGAAAATAATATTTTTATGAATTTTGATCGAAAATTATATGTAGGGAAGTGGAAAATTAATTTTGCAGTTCAATTTAAATTTAAAAAAAAAAACACCATATTAAATAAATTGAAAATATTTTTTAAAAAGCAACAACAACAACAACAAAATAAATAACTAAACGATTAAATAATATAAATATAAACGGATTGATATACTTATTGAATATATGATAGTAATTATAATAATTATAAACTGTTGTTGATAATTATTACCAATGTAAATATAATAAAAAAAATACATAATTATATATAAATATAAAAGATTTTAAAATAATATTAATTATTAATTATCGATTAAATAAGATATATACATACACCATATGGTATGATAGTACATCTTATTATTTATATAAATTTATTAAGGAGATTTATTTAATCTCGACAATTATCAACAAAAAAATTAATTACATATAATGAATCTGTTTTATTGATTCTATTTATTCGAATTCACTCAAAATTAGTTACAATATCATTAGGGATTCATATAATGAATTTCTAATTTAAAATTTCTCTGTAATACATAGAAATGTAACTAATTTTGTGCCTTAAATAATTTCAATATTTTTAATATATATATATTATTATAGTTACCAAAATTAATTAAATGAAATTCATATATATTATTAGGATAACATTTTAGAAGAAGTAATATTCGATTATAAATTTCAAAGAAAAGTGAACAGAAACGAAACCAAACTGACCATTTTATAAATATATACATACACACATAGTTGAATACAAAATGTATATGTGTATGTGATCGCTCCTTATAATTTAAACGTAATTTCTCCATATTCATAAATATTCAGTTCCTTTATTATAATATAAAAAATACAAATAAACTATATTAAAATTCAATTAAAATCATAAATATTTCAAATATTAATAAAATCGAAAAGAGAACAAAAAAAAATGGACTACTATTAGTGAATAACATATATTATTTAATAAAGGAAAATCTTTAAGTCCTCATAACTTAATACAATATATTCCAAAAAAAAATTCTGAAGATATATTATAATTAAAGCAATATTTCAGTATATCTTCTATAGTCCAAAAAAAATTAATAGAAATTAAAAATGAGTGATCACACTGAAAAAAAGGGGTTTTATACTAAAACAAATGCTAATTAACTAAATAAATACACGTATACATAAACAAAAATAAATAAATCAGAATATGTTAGTCTATTGCTAAAGAAAAGAATTCATTTCTATGGAAAAATACAAATCTAAACACAGGAATTGTAAAACAGTCCTTTAGATAAATTATTAGCTAGCATACCTATTACTATAGTATAAATAAATAAATTAACCGAATTGACAGGATAATGAGGGAAATTAATTATTTAATAAATAAACAGTCTTAATTGTATTTGCCTAAAAAATAAATTGATTAATATAGAATATTTAGCAATATTGAAAGTTTACAAACGGGTATGACTACTTGACATGCATTTGTTTTTCCCAATAATGCGTGTATATACGAAACAAAAGTACAGATTATAAAACTACTAAATAGAAATATGTAGTAGATAGCCAGCAAAGAAAATTTTTAAAAAAAAATCTAGTCAAATATAATACAGGTAAAACTAAAAAATAAACAAACAAAAAAATACAAATACTTATAATAAACTTTAATCTAATCGTAGTATATGAAATAGATGAATTGTTATATGGTACTCGTAGTTTATTCAAAAGGAAATATAATTTACATAAATATAAAAATATAGATAAATATAAATGTACTATTCACCATAAACAGATTCCTATTTTAAAATGAACAAATTATATTAAATAATAAATCCTGTTGAAAATACCTAACAATACTATATAAATTAGCCATAGTTTCAAGAATGGGCTTCACAGCAACAAAATCAAAAACAACGCATACATTTATAAATAATCAAAAATCTATAGTTAAATAAATAAATCAAACTACAAAATAAATAACCATATATACATACAATAATGTCCGCAAATATATTATATTCAATATAGATAATCTCGTACATCCATATGCAGATATATACTCGTACAATATATATTACTAATCATATATAAATTGTTATTCGAATAACTAAATACGTAAAATGAGATTATTTTCAATTTTAAAATAGCCCATATACAAATACATTCATATAAATATACATATATATATATATAACATATAATAAAGGATAACTAAATAATTAAAATAATCATTTAAAGTGGACAACCCAATCAATATAGCATATGTTGTAGTTAATATTTCGATTTAAATTACTTAATTCAAATTAAGGCACATAGAAATAGCATACAGATATAAATACTCATAAATATATACATACAAATATTATATTCATATTATTAAATACATATTATATACAATTACATATACATATATACATATACGATTAAAGTTAATCAATATAATATAACATATATGAAAATGAATAAAAATAAATCAATTTTCTTCCCATGTTAGTGAGTAGTTGGTTGACCTGCACCGGATCAAACAAATGTTCAGTAAAGTTTGAAAATTTTCGCATATTGTATTATAATAGTAGGTGTATCCTAAATATACGAGTACATATAGGTGTATTCACGTTTACTTATTTGTAAGTGTATTCTAGACTAGATACTATTAAAGTTAAAGGTAGCCAAATGATTTTTTTCCACCGAGCCATACCTCTAATTAGAAAAAAACTCCGTGAAAATTTCAAAAATAAATAAACCGCTATGACCACCGTGAATATTTGTCTTGACACAAAATAAGGAGGGGCACCAACCTTCACTCTTAATTTAAAACTAGGTCAAATTGGCATAACTGGAATTTTTCTCTCTACCAAATCATAGTTCCAATTGAAAAATAATTAGGCCAAAATTCAAAAATCAATTGAAAAAAATTTTATCAACAAAAAACAGGATCGGCACCAGCCTTTACTATCTATTTGAAAGGAGGTCCAAACGGGCTCACGATTTTTTTTCTCTACCGAGTAACAATTCCAATAAGGAAATACGTAGGTCAAAATTTCAAAAGTCAACAGACTCACTCAGCGATCGTGAAAATAATTTTCGACAGAAAACAGAGTCGGCACGAGCCTTTACTCTAAGTTTGAAAGGAGGTCCAAACGGGCGTCACGAGTTTTTTTCTCTACTGAGTTACATCTCTAATTACAAAATAAGTAAAAAATTTCAAAAGTTAACACACACACTGAGTGATCTTGAAACACATTTCCTATACAAAACAGGATCGGCTAAAGCCTTTTTCCTCAGTTTCAAAGTAGGTCCAAACGGGTTCACTATTTTATTCCTCTACCAAGTAACAATTCAAATAAGGAAATACGTAGGTCAAAATTTCAAAAGTCAACAGACTCACTCAGCGATCGTGAAAAAAATTTTCGACAGAAAACAGAGTCGGCTCGAGCCTTTACTCTCAGTTTGAAAGGAGGTCCAAACGGGCGTCACAAGTTTTTTTCTCTACTGAGTTACATCTCTAATTACAAAATAAGTAAAAAATTTCAAAAGTTAATACACCCACTGAGTGATCTTGAAACACATTTCCGATACAAAACAAGATCGGCTAGAGCCTTTTTCCTCAGTTTCAAAGTAGGTCCAAACGGGCGGCCCGAGTTTTTTTTCTCTATCGAGTAACAGTTCCAATAAGAAAACAAGTAAGTCAAAATTTCAAAAGTCAACAGACCCACTCAGCGATCGTGAAAAATTGTTCGACAAAAGCAGGATCGGTACGAGTCTTTACCCAATGGTAATTAGGTCGGTGAGACTATTTTGGACCTAGTTTGAAAGAACGTCCAAACGGGAGTCTCGAATTTTTTTCTCTCTACCGAGTAATAGTTCTACTAAAGAAATACGTAGATCAAAATTTCAAGAGTAAACAGACCCGCTGAGTGATCTTGAAAAAAATTTTCGACAAAAGCAGGATCAGTACGAGTCTTTACCCAATGGTAAATTAGGTCGGTGACAGCATTTTGGACCTAGTTTGAAAGTAGGTGGAAACGGGCGTCTCGAGTTTTTTTTCTCTACCGAGTAACAGTTCTACTAAAGAAATACGTAGATCAAAAATTTTCGGCAAAAACAGGGTCGGTCCGAATCTGCACCCTTAATTCGAGACTAGTTGCAATGCTGTTTTCTCTACCGAATCACACCTCAAATTTAGAAAATAGGTAGCTCAACATTTTAAAAGTAAACAAATTATCTTATCTGCTGAACAATTTGTCCAATACAAAATAGGATTGACACTTGCCTTGACCCTCAACTTGAGACTATGTGGAACTGGCGTGACGGTATTTTTTTTTTCACTGAGTTATTTCTCTAATTAGAAAGTACCTCGGTTAAAATGATGGCATTATTATTGTAGTTGTATCTTAAAAATTCATATAAGTATATATTTCTGATTTATATGTGTTCTAGATAAGATACTTTCTAATTGAAAGTGGCCAATAATTCAAAAATATGATAATTTTTCTTCTCTAGATTCGGTAACATTTTTTTTTATCCCAATCTGTTAGCTGAATTACCATAATTTACGGGCTTTTTTCACCATAATTAGTAAAGGCACAAACCTTATTTGAATTATTTCCTCGGTTGAAATTGCTCAAATTTAATGAATAAATAAATCGGTAATCAAAATAGACTAGTGATTATAAGGAGCAAAAATCAAAATGTTTCAAACATTAATATTTAAAACTAAAGAAAATGAAAAAAATCAAAATAAAATAATTACAAGATTAATCGAAATGTCTTTTCTATATTTTTTTTTTCTCAACGAATTTGTGCATTTCGAATTTGGACAATTAATTTTTAAATAGTTGCCAAACTGAATTTTGATACAATAACTTTTACTGGTGAAGATTGTCCAAGCTCTTATTTATATTAAATAATGATATTTGTTAAGTTATATTATCCTATATGATTCTCAATTTTTAAATAAAAGTTTATTGAAATATTATATTTATAATATTTGAAAAAAGAACTGCTTCTCAAATTATACACGTAGAAATAAATTTCATCAATTTCTTATTTTTTTTAGAAAATATTTTTTTTTTAAACGATTGTCTAGTTAAATATTAATAAATATTATATAGTATGCAATTAACCAGAGAAAATTGATACAATTTCAAACCTGCAGTTTTTTATTTTAAAACTAAATTTATTTTGATGATTTAATAATTAATTTTTCATAAGATAACCAAATATTGTTGAACTGAAATATGTGAAAATTCCTTTCTAAATATCAAATTTATGTGCAGATATTCTTTGTATCACTAATAAAATAAATATGAACTATGTTTATCTCATATTATACTCGTATCTGTCAAGTTGTTACATATTTATGTTCTGGAAAATAATTCACACGATCATTTTCAATTATATCTTATAATTAAGGAATAAGTATTCTTACGAAGAAACTAAATGCCTATCCATAACTTTGTACAAAATTATAAACGAAAATAATTTCATTCCAAGAAGTAAAAACTAATAATTAAATTAAAAAGCAATAATTTATATACAAAAAAAAAAAAAAAAACATAAAAAATTTAATAAGTGAAAGTTATTTAAAATGTTTGATTCGTGTTCAAAAATAATTTAAATATGTTAATTTTTTTAAAAAAATTTCCTATTAAATATTTAATACATATACAATAAGAGCGAAAATTAAAAAAAAAATCAAACATAAATATTTTTAAATATATTTATTATAATTAAGAGTAATTATAAATTTTGTAGAATTTTTTTAAAAGCTAATACATTGTCGATTATTTTTATTTGGATTATGATTTGTTTTTAAAAAAAATAAAAAAAAGTTTATATTTTGAATATTTTTGCGTATAAAATATTCTTAAATTAAAAAAAAAACGAATAAGATTCTAGAAAACACATTGTAGAAGGTAAGTAATTAGGTGCTTTATTCATTAATTTATTTATTTGTTAATTGGTTGATGATTGATTGGTTGGTTAATTAGTAATTGTAGATAGATAAAAATTGATTAAAACATTTTGTTATCAAATAAATACATCAAGTTATTCAATATTATAATATCGTATACTATTGGATAGTTTGTTTTGAAGAGGTTAAGTGACAGTGATATATACACATTTAAATGGTATATCCAATTTGTGTTACGGTGATAAAAGTCAATCAGACTTTCATTAAGTTTCAATTTAATTCTATTATATTATATAAATTTTTATTCAAATGACCACCGCAAAACTTTTAATAGGAATCGATAATTTTTGATGACATTTTTGCATATTTCGTGGCCATTACTTAAAGTATATTAATTTTAATACTCTACTATTTAAAAATGGTCGATTTTTTTTAAGTATTTTCTTAAGAAAAATTCCAACGACTTCAAATCAGATGATCTTGGAGGCCAACTATGCGTCCTGGTAACTATTGATGCAAAATAGCCAACATTTATCCTGTTATATGGTTTGTGGCACCGTCTAGTTTTGTTGGAACCACGTATGGTTCAAATTAATATATTTCAATTCAGGACACACACAAAAAATTCGTCTATCAATACCAACTTAGCGCTCAGAATTGACGATAAGTTTCTGTCGTTCTTTATTTTTAAAGAAATATAGTACAGTGGTGCCTTCAGACCTAAATACACACCACTGAAAATGAGCCTCATCAGTGAAGAAAATACTGTATCTTCTCTGAAAGCGCGAAGCAAAACTACGACAAAATTAATACTTTTGTAGGTAGTTTTAACAATTTTAACAGATAAGTCGGTAGCTAACTTTAATCTAAATAATTACACATATTACCTAAATTAATAGAATTATGAAACATCTACGAAATGACAGGTCTGCACTTCAAAAAACCATAAAATGGATAATGCTGTACATGAATATATTACGGATTGTGTATAATCTACTGTCACAAAATTAACCAACTATTAAATAAAATGTTAATTATTTATTAAATGAATCAACTTATATAATACAAAAATATTTTATATATATTGTAGACAAAAAAATTTCCGTATATACAATTAATTTTATTATTTAATATTAATTAACTAAAACAATCACATTAAGAATTAAAGTCAAAATGAATATACATAAAAAAAAAAATTATTATGGTAAGAATAATTAAATATGAGAATAAATATTATTACATTTATTAAAGGGAAAATAAATTAAATATCATAATTAAATAAATAATAATATATAATATAAAGTGCTATTTAAAAGCAAATAAAAAATTAATTAAATAAAAATAATTTTTAAACGGTTCGTGTACGTTTCTAACAAGTAAAAATGCTTGGCATCGCTTTAGTTAATATACAGTGCATAGTAGCCTGCATGTTGTGGATCCTTTAGTATTACTTCAATAAAAAATTGTAGTTTACCTGCTATTCTTCTAATTAACTTGATTTTTGTATAGAGTTTATTAATGAAAGAAACCAATTGTAATAATTTCTTTCTTCGAAACTGTATCTAGTAAAATTTCAATTTGAGTTATTTTTTTTTTTGTTTTCGTATAAAAATGCCCAAAAAATATATGGTATGAAAATTTAGAAATGTTCATCCCAGGCCACTATGCACCTATTATGTCGAATGGTTAACACACACCTGTACCCTGTAATTGTGCTAACAAAATAATAAGTAAATAAGTAACTAATATAAATGTTTTTGTTTATTTTTTTTCAATAATATTTATCAAATTTTCAATTTAGAACGCATTTAGTATATTTTTTTAATTATAATTTTCATCCATATTTTTCAGTTTTTGTATGTTTTTTATTTGTTTTAGTTTTAACATTGTGCTTTTTGTTTAAAAATAATCTAAATCGTAATGTACAATACTTAGTTACAAATATATGAATTTGCTATAAAAGAAAATTTGTTTTTTTTTATATTAAAAATATAGTTGAAATTTATATGCTTCAGCATAAATTCATAATATACTTTAAATTTTAATAATAATAATCTTTTACATAAAAATAAATTCAAATATATATATTTTATCTAAAATAAAAAAAATAAAAAAATATTCAGTATCAATTTTTAATAAAATTTTTATTTATACATAAATAATTTATTAAAACGTTTATTTATGGATAATTTTTCCGTTCTAAATATTTAATTAAATTTATAATTAGTATCCAACCATCTTTTAATTTAAAGTAGTTTATTTTGAATATTTATTTAATAATTTATTTATATAATTACCTTTTTTTTCATTTAAATTTTTTTTGAAATTCCACACAATACGCACATATACGATAAATTGGGAAAATGTTGGCATGATACACACAAATAAATAAATATGCAATGCAAATTTAATTAAAATCTAATCAATTCAATTAAATTCGTATTATTATAAAAAAAAATAAAAAAAAAATTCAATAGATAATATTCCATTAAATATCAAAAAAAAAAAAAATTAAAAACAAACCTTTAAAAAAATTGCTTAAAAATTTTTATGTATATTATTATAAAGCGATGTCAACATTTTATTTGCCATAACAATTTTTAATTAATTATTAGATAAAAAAAAAACAGTAAAAGAATGTCATTTTTAACGATTAAAAAATATATATTAAAAATTTATTAACATTTTAATTTGCCTTTTGATTTTATTCAAACATTTATCATGTAAAAAATATTTTGTTTTTTTTTCGTTTTTTTTATAACAATATATTTATATATTATAATGAATTTTTTTTTTTTTAAATTATTTAGTAATAAAAAAATTTATAAATTAGTAACTAATTATTATTAGGTAGGAAACCTGAAATAAATTAATATGCCAATCAGTTGCTAAAATTTTAATTATTTTAAGTTTATTTCTTTCAATATTATTTAATATTATTATTATTACTAATATTTTTAATATTATTGAGAAAAAAAAAGAATAAAACAAAACAATTAAAAAAAATATAAAGAAAAAAGTAAAAAGAAACAACATCTAATTTGGCCATTTTCATATTTTTTTAATTGTAGGGTCCCCAGTGTGGAAACCACGAGACATGATTAGTTTAAGCGATGCACAACCAACAACACGCAAAGATGACTCTAAGTAAACAAATTAGCCAAAAATAATTGAAAACAATTATATATATACATATATATATATATATATTTATTAAAAAATAATTAATAATACTAAAACAAATACTAATAATAATAATAATAATAATAATTTTTAAATTATAATATTATAAATAATAAAAAACTTAATATGCAAATCGAAATCGAAATCGAAAATAATAGTAAATCATTCAATATTAATAAATAAATATTACTAAAAAATATTATTATTGTAAAGCAAATAAAATAAACGGACAAACAAAAAATAGACAAATAAAATTAATTCAATAAAACTATTATTTTTTCTTTCTAATTTAATTTGAATTTCAAATATAAAAGAATATTATTTTTCTATCAATTATATAACAGTTGAATTATGTTGGCTTTTTTTTTTTTTTTTAAATTAAATTTATAAAAGAAAAATTTAATAAAATATAATATTTACAAGAATATTGGATAAAAATATGTTATTTATAACAAAAGAATTATAATTATAATAATCCTTATTATTATTGTTATTATTATTGTAATTATGATTATTATTATTATTATTATTATTATTATTATTATTATCATCAGTTATACATATTTATGTTATTAATGGAATATCCAATTTGTATTTTTGAAGGTAAAATTAAATAAAACATAATTAAAATTAAGATTTTAATTAAATTTTTATTTGATTATACACGTATTGCTTAAACTTTGCCATTATACAATAAATACAATATCATTCAAATGATTATTAAGATACTTCTACCATAACTTTTCGCACATTTTGGGTTGTAGTTCATTCGGCAATAGCTTAAAAGATGTTCGATTAGAAATGCTCAAACCTCAGATTTTGTCTGTGCAAATACAATTTTTTACATAGCCTTAAAAGAAAATGTCTATCGGCTTCAAATTACACTTGTTGCAATTGAAAATTTATCGTGTTGAGTAACTTCTGGGGCCATCATATTAAAAACACATATTGTCCAAATTAAAATCTTTAAATTCCTTTAAAGAATTTAAAAAAAAATCCCGTTTTCACCTTCAAATAAAGACACTTTCAGACCAAAATGTCCAACGGACAATCACTTGTCATGGAATACAATGGCTTCTCCCTAATAACGGGTGGGTTTTTAGAGCGCCATATATATGAAAATTTTGACTTTTAGTTTTTAAAAAGCATTGTCAAAAATTTTAATTAAAATAATAATTCAAAAACGGTTTAAAAAATTAATATGTTTAAAATTTGTCAAATAATATTGATATACGTTCTTATTATGAACGGATTATATTAAAGTCAACATAAATGAAGAAATTTATTTAAAAAATCATCTAAATAACATTATAATTATCATTTTTAATATATAAAAACTAACTGCTTTTTAAATAAATTCTTTTTGATATAGTATTTAAAATAAATAGTAAATTTTAATTATTATAAATTTCCTTCAACCAGAACTATTTTGAATGTATTTTTCATATTATGTACACGTATAATTGACAACAATAATAAAAAACAAAAATTGGTCTAATTTAAATTATTATATTTCGTATATTATAGAATAAATTATTTTTAACAGAAGTTATCGAACAAATCCAAAATTATATTGACAACTATTTAATTAAGATTATTCAATAAATATAAAAATTATAAATTATAAATACCAAAAAAATTGACAAAAAAAAATATTTAACGAATGACTGAAAGCGTTACCGTTTTTAAGCGAAGCGTACCAAAGATGAATTTTTAATAAATATTATATAATATTATATATAAAAAAAATATAAATAACAAAAAAAAAAGTTTATTATTATTATTAAATAGTCAAAGAATTAAAAAAAAAGAAATACTCATCATAAAATCAGATTTGAAACCAAATATAAACCAAATAATAATAATAATAATAATAATTAAAAAATAATAAAAATAATAATAATAATCATAACAAAATGATATTATTAAAAAATTCAATAATTGTTTCAATTAAGCATATAAATGAAAATAACTAACATTATTGTAATACATACATACATACATACATACTCGTAATCGAAATTTTTCAAATGAATTTAATTATTAGAAATACCAAAATAAAAATAAATTTAATAAATCAATACCAACATTTAAAACAGCAAATAAAGAATAAATCAACCATACGAACACCGTAAATAAAATTGGAAATTATTCAAATTAATTCCATATTAAGTTCATGTCGATTGATTTTAATAAAGAATTTTTCGAAATTATGTCGATGAAGATAATTTTAAAAAAAATCAATAAAAAAAATAATAATATATTATCTCTAATATTTATTACCGATAGGCAATATTATAGTTAAAAAAAAAAGTAATATAAAATAAAATTCACCAAAAAAAAAAAAATGAAACAATTTATAACACTGAATTAAATTATTGCACTTTAAAAAATCCTTATATACGAGTATATGTGCATACATACACAATGAAATAAGCAAAAATAAAAAAATTCTTCAATCACATATACAATATTAATATACAATACATACTATACATACATATATATTAACATTCAAATTAATATTGAATGTTATTATTAAAAATAATTAATAATTATTAAATATAAAACATTAAATATGAACAAAATTTCCATAGGAGAAACATACTAAAAGAAAATATTCGTATTCATTGAATCAATGTGTTGGAATATTTATTCACAATAACACCTATTTGGTAATTTTCTCTAAAAAAAAACAACAACAAAAAAAACAAAAAAAAAACTAGAAAATAAAAAAATAAAAACAAATAATTCCCATAAATTAAATTTTTAAATACTATAAGTTACCTACCTATTTATAATTATTTACTTTATTCATTTATTAATAAATTTATATATTTAAATTTTCTTTATATATATATTTTTCTATAAAGTTAATCAAATAAAAATAATATAAAAAAAAAATAATAATAATAATAATAAAAATAATAATGATAATAAAAACAAATAAAAATTTTGAATAGAAATACAATACTTTAAAAGTGACAAATCTTTTCTTTTTTTTATATATAAAAAATTATATTAATTATAGTAAAAATAAAGAGATAAAAAAAAGAATATTATAAACAATTTAAATCAATTTTATATAAAAGAAAATTAAATACATAAAAATAATTCAAAAAAAAAAAAAAACTTAATACACTTTATAAAATGTTTATGAAATGTTTGAATTTCCATAATAATAGAAAATATTTAAAATAAATAAGAGAAATTTTCAAAAAAAAAATAAAAATAAAATAAATATCAACTGTTGTTATAAACGGTTTAAAAAATATTTCAATCAAATATAAAAAGTTAATTATTTCAAAGGATACCAAAAAAAAAAAAAAAAAACAATTATTTTTATTCTAATTATGGTAATTATAATTTAAGTAATTATAGTCAATTTTTTTTCATATTAATTTACTCTTAAAAATAAAAAAAAAAATTTATGTTATTCGATGCACAATATTTATATCTTGTAATCAATAAAAAGGAACACAATTATACGAATACTTTAAAGCTAATTTGTTTTTATTTTTTCTAAGTTGATTATTATTATTTATTTTTACATTCTTAGCTAATATTGTATTTAGATAAAAACAGGTTATCCAATTTGTGCTTTGGAAATTAAACTCTAAAAAAAATCACACATGAAATTTTCGTTTTAAAAAAAAAACTTACATTTTATTATATGATATTGTTTATAATCTTACTGTTATGTATAAAAAAATTATATCATTCCAATTGCTATGAAGAATTTTCTTGCTGACCTCTATATTTTTTTAGATGGTTTTTGATAAGTTTTTACATGATGGTTTTTTCATATAAACTTTTCGTGCAATAAAGTTAAAATTTGTCAAGTTGTATAGATTTTAGCGTAGGCTTGTTAAACCCACGTATGGTTCAAAATTAACAATTTCAAGTTTAGGGAAAAAAAATCAGTTGTCATACGTTCAGAATTGACGGTAACGAATACTTCTTAATTTTCAATGAAATACGAGCCAATGAAACTTTCACACCAAAATGCACCCCAGACAGTCACTTGTCGCGGATACAATGGCTCTTCTACAATCACTTGTGGGTTTTCATAGCATACCCACCGAGCAAAAAATGACCCTTATCGATGAAGGGAATTTTTTTTTTCTAAAAGTGACTATGGCAAAATCACCACCTTTGAAATTGGATATATTTTATTTTCTTTAAACTGAAGTTGATTAAGATAAACTTAATGATAAAAAATATATAATTGGGTTAAGCATCTTATTAGGCAAAAAATTAAAATTGATTTTCTTTTAATTATAACAATTTACCAATAGAAAATGCCAATTTTCGCAAATACATGTATTTGCCTAAAATATTGAGGAAAGTGCATTGGAATTTAATGAGGTATAGTTAGCTTTTCGTTAATTATCAAAGATTTTATATTTTATTTAATTATCATAGAGTAATATTAGTTTGGTAATTGAGCTATTGTAAAAAAATATTGTTTATCTATAATACTTTTTCCTAAAACTGATTATTATAAAACCATATAACATCATTCACAGTTACTATTTAATATAAAGTCTTGAATATCGTTGTATCATAACAAACTTCAAGGTAATTCAGAGGTTGTAATTTATCTAAATATCATAATTAAGATGATATTATTCTTAAGAAATATTCATTATAATAAATTACATCTAAATAAAAAAATTTATATTTTTTTCCATATTTCATATTATTTGTTTAACATACAAACTCAAACGCCTTAAGAAAAGGTTTCGAAATTAAAATATGAGCAGAATTATGGCGGTTTCCATAAATTACATAAATATCTACGCACAACATTTATATAAATAGGCATTTTTAATTCTAAAATATGTTCTTTTTTAAGTCTTATTGTATATTTATTTTATTTTCTTAAAATGATTTCTTAAAGACTACGTTTATTTTTCAAATATATTATTCCTTAAAATTACTCAAATTTAATGTAGAGTTTATATCAATTTTTTTCGAAATTTATAGTATTATAAAACAAATAATCTTTATTGTTTTGTATATGATTTTTATATAACTTACAAACATCTCATCACTAACTCATAAGGAACCTTTTATATTAGAATGGCGAACTAAATGTCATCTAATTTCCATAACTGATCCTCTTAAAGTTATTTAAAATAATTTTATTCAATTAATATAACTTTTTACCCAGATAGTTTATGCTTAAATTTAATAAAATTTTATAATTTGACATATAAATTACTATTTTTTTTCTCCTTTTTTTAATCATTAATTTTATACTCAATTACCAAACTAATATTTACAACCACTAATTTGAATAAACACATTCATTCATCTTTTCTAATCAGAATTACAATTTTTTATAAAATATGAATAAATAGAAAATATATAATATATATAAAATATAATAAATAAATAAAAATAAATACAAAATATAATATTAAATAAATAAACAGAAAAAGGTAACGTAATTAGTAAAAAAGAAAATTAAAAAAAAAAACAATAAAAGTGCAATTTATTTAAAAAAGTGAATATTTTTAAATTATAAAATAAAATGACAAAAAAAAAATTATAAATTATATAATGATAATGGAACAAAATATATGTTAATTTTTAATAATTAACTCTTTTTTATAAATTGAATATATTTAAAATGAAATGAAATGATTAATTATAAATTAAACTATTAATAAAATATTAAAAATTAAATAAACACTATTGAATAAATACCAATTAGTAAATACATATGAAAGAGATGGTGAAAATATAATATATTATATAATTTAAAAAAAAAAAGAAGAAAAAAATATGTAAATCAATAAAATTTTAAAAATATTAAATCTTAACAAATAATCATATTAAAAATAAAAATATAAAAATACACAAAAAGCTCACATTTTAAAATAACTTATAGTTATTTATTGTTAAAAATTTAAGATAATTCATTATTAAAATATAAAAGGAAAAAAAAAACTATAAAAATTAAATAACATAAAAAGAATATTTCAAATTTTTAAAATTATGTTTTAAAACGATTCTTGATTATTAAAAAAAGAAAAATTAAATATACACATCATACCTATTAATTAATTAATTAATTATAATTATATTATACTATTAACAAAAAAATTATAATACAACACCATTAACTATTTCTAATATAAAAATTAATTTATTTTTTAAAACTGACCAAATCAAATATATTTAAATCAAATAATCCACAAAAATATAATAAAAAAAAAACAAATTTTATTATAATAAGGTTTGTTTTTGTTTTATGTTAATATATAATATAATTTTTTTAAGAATAAACTGTTATAACATTCTGATAAATCGATTGGGCATAAAACATGAATTCTAGAATTTTCCGATAATTTTTCTTTATAAAAATGATTTATGTAAAATTTAAATATTAATAATATATATATATGAATTTACCGATTCTATAAATTTTGATTGCAATAAATATTTGAAATTCATTTAAAGTATTTTATAGAATTGATAAAATATAATTATTTAATAGGAAATATGAAAATAGTAAAATTAACTTAAACAAATATATTTCAAAATTATGTTAACTAATTTTTTTTTTAAATAATTATACTGTGGCTCTTTTGACCTTTTTCCAATGAAAATTTAATAGGAATTATTTTAAAGAAGTATTACTCAAAATAATATATTTAATGAATATATAAAAAATAAAACCCATTTCTTTATAATACTTCTAGATATTTGTTGTGGAACAATATGATTAAAGCAGAAAAAAAACCCTTTAAAAATATACTAATATTCGCACACTTACATACATATACACATAAAATAATAACACTTAGAATATTTGAAGAAAAAAAAATTTTAAACAATGTTATAATAAATATAATAATACATAAAAATAAATATAGTAATAATAATAATAATTGATTTGAATAAAAACTAAATTTAGATCATTACTACTCGTATATTGAATAGATTGATCGATATAAGTAAAAAAAAAAGAAGATAATAAATCGATAGCATAATATTAAAGAAAATGAACAACTTTATAATAATTATAATTATAATAATTTTTATTTAATTAAAAAATTAATACAAATCAAATTTACTAATAGTAAGTATATAAATTATATACAATATATAAAAATCTATTGAAGTTTTTAAAATTTCCATATTCTTTTTGTAAAAGAATTAAACGAAATACTTTTTATTTCTTGCTAAATATATTTATTTTGATAATATTTCTTTTCAATATAATTAATAATTTTATTTATACAAAATAATGTTTAATTCATAATTAATTATAATATTCAAATAATTTCGATAAAAGAGAGGGACAAATAGAGGAATTAACGGTATTGTGAGAAAAATTATATAAACTCGTATGGAATTCAAATTAAAATGAAATTAAGATAAAGTAAATAAGATATGTTAAGTAACCAACATCAAATAATATGATATGAATTAAAGAAATGAATTAAGTTATTGTAATTGTTAAGTATAAGAAATACAAGAATCGAATTAAGTTTTGGTTTTTTTTTCAAATAAATAGATAAATAGACTGATAATATTATTGTAGTTTTATTAATCCATCAATACATATACATAATATGCAATTACAACATCTGTACTCTACCAACAATATAGAATTGTTTGTTTGTTGGTATGTAAGTTCTATTTTATAGGGTCACAACCTTAAGACCATTTGGCGACTTCATTTTTCGTGTGAGAAGCTATCTAACCGAGACTAGTCTGTGGTTAATAGGGTGGAATAATGAGAGTAAATAAATTATATTTTAAGCTAAAGGAGATAATAATATTTTTGATAAAAATGTGAAGGTGGTAATTAGGAAGTTATAGATACTTGTAAAAATTGTTAAGGGGAGCATTTTGAAGATAGAAAAAGAAAAGTTTTCGCTCAGTTTCGATTAGTAGCAGATTCCACCTAAGAAGCGACTCTCTTCTTTCCTTCTATTAGAACAGTAACACATATTGCGAGGAAATAGAGCAAGCTTCCATCCAAAAGGATATCGAATTTTTACATATAATATTTTGAATATTATACTATCTCACAATTTTTAAATACATTTATATCAATACGAGGTCTTTTCAAAAAGTATGGCGAATTGTTAATTTCCGGGGATTACGTATATTCGATTTTCGAATTTTTGTGGCGTTGTATTGGTACTCATGTCTCTCACATATGCCGACAAGTTCGGTGATTTTGAATGTTCAGTTCGTTTTTGACAGCTGCTTTGCTTGCACGTGTTTTGGCTCGTCTTCGATTTTTGTCCATTCCAAAAATTGGATAAAAGAATCTGTTTCGGGAACAAGAAAAAGTCACAGGGGGCCAGATTTGGGGAATACGGTGGCTGCGGCATTATTAGTGTATTGTTTTTGGCCAAAAATTGCCATGGTGCAAAAGCCAATTTTTGTTCTTCCACAAATCAGGGCGTTTCTGGCGGATTGCTTAGCGCAACTTGCGCATAACTTACAGGTAATATTCCTTATTGATTAGGTAATATCGCACCCTGTGGCTAGAACTAATGATGTACCACGCCCCTGCAAAATTAACTGAACATTCAAAATGGCCGAACTTTTCGGCATTAGTGAGAGACATGAGTACCAACATAACGCCACAAAAAATCGAATAAACTTAAGCCGCGGAAATTCAAAATTCGCGATACTTTTTGAACAGACCTCGTATACAAACAAGTTTATATATTTTTTTAGATCGAAACAAACTAATTTTCTACTGAGCTAAGTAAAAGTAATGTTATAATTGTTTGATGTAATAGTTCGTAGCACTGTTGAACTCTTCAGCTACAGGTGATAACTATTGAAGAGTATAGAGATCTCTCAATTGCACGTAACATGCCATACAAATCTGCCGTTTGCAAGTACTCCTGGTCTCAAATTTACGGTATACGGTATTATTTCGGTTATCTAGCTGCTTCCACATAGTCCATCAACCTTTTTGCGTTGTCCTATTTTGGCGAATAGCATGTTTAGGAGGTCGTAGTTTATTTTTTAATCAATCAAACACAGTTGTAGTCCTCATATCCTCGGCCTGTGCTATTGCTGTCTTTCTCTAATGTTAATTTTCGGACGGAAATAGTTTTTCGAATCCTTAATCTATCAAAGTGGGTTGTCTGACATGCTCGCTTTTAGAGGCTCAGCATTTCGATGCAACTTACCTAATCAGTGTTTACTGACATATATTTTTTCTGAAATCCAAATGTTAAAAAACACTTGAACTATAATGTATAATTTTATCGAATTGATATAATTTTTTATTGTTTCAATCATGGTTGTTTTGTGTTCATGATGCGAAAGAATTCAAAAAAACATTTCTTCTGAGTTCATTATTCTCAGGAGAATAATTCGGCAAAATTTGTATGACATTTTCAAAAACTTCCGCCATTTTGAAAAGTAATAAAATATCTTCCTTAACCGAAAATGGATTGTAAAATGACCACCGAAAATTAAGTGGAAGTTTTTTAATATTATCTGTTGTAATAAAAATACACGAATTTTTAGATTAAATTCAATTTTTACACACATTCATAATTGCCTTTTCTATACAATTCAAAATCCAAAAATTTCCGAATTCTTATACTAAATTATGTAAACGTAATTATATAAATAATTAATAATGAAAAATTTATTATATTTTTATAAAAAAATATGAATAATATTCAAAAAAAAAACATTTTTGTATGCAAACTAACATCAATAACGTCACGACTTTTTAATTTTGACAACAGAAAATAAATAAAATTTAATTTTGGCTGCGTACTTTTCTGTAAACAGTCTCAAGCAAATATGGCAGCACTGTTTAAACAGCTGTTACATGCTTCTGTTATGACACTTTCGGTTTGAACAACTTTTCTTTATTTTGTAATAAACAAAACTGCGAATTAGGGTATTTCGGGTATAAACTTTTCGGTTTAATGGTGTAATGTATTTTTTATTGGCCTTCTTTCATACAATACTCAATAATATGATTCAATTGTTTTCGTTCGGTAAAAAAAGTATTACGAACTCATTAAGTATCAACGTGAAAACTACCTCTGGGAGTATGCTGACAGTAGATTTAGATCCGAAATGGGACATAAAAAATGTGAAAGAAATTGTTGCGCCTCAATTGGGTCTCTCCCCAGAAGAAGTGAAAATAATCTTTGCGGGTAAAGAATTATGTGACTCAACAATGATTGAGGTAAAAACTAATTGCCTATAATATGAATAATCTTATGAACTTACAACGATGTTCAGGAATGCGATTTAGGTCAACAGAGCATTTTACATGCTGTAAAGACTCGACCAAAGCCCTTGAACAATTCGAAATGTAGAAGAGGCCTGGATTCGGAATTTGCTGAAGAGAATTCACCAGAAGAACCATCGAAGCCTCTTTGTGAAACATTAATTGACTTAAATATGGAGGACACAGAACGGCAGGCTGTAATTTCCGATGGTATATAAGCAAAAAAATTTAATTAACTTCATTACAAGTAAAATATCCAATTTATTTTAGAAAAAGTAAAATCTAGAACTCATTTCTTTGTATTTTGTTCACAATGCAACAAACTTTGCACTGGTAAATTACGGGTCAGATGTTCTGTTTGTAAAGGAGGTGCTTTTACCGTGCACAGAGACCCGGAAAGTTGGGATGATGTACTCAAAACACGACGTATAACTGGTCATTGTGAAACACATCAAATCCCCTGCATTGACAATGAATTGGGAGATCCACCATTTACTGAATTCTACTTTAAATGTGCCGAACACCCATCTGCTGGTGAAAAAGATTTTGCAGCCGCATTAAATCTTATTAAACCAAACACCAAAAATATACCGTGCCTAGCCTGTACCGATGTCAAGTAAACTATATGATTTAATTTTCAATTAGAAAATTTATTTATTAAAATCGTTATCACGGTAGCGATACTGTTTTGGTATTTGATTGTGCCGCAAAACATGTCACTTGTATCGAATGCTTTCAAAATTATTGTGTTTCGCGTCTTATGGAACGTCAATTCATACCACACCCTGATATTGGCTATACACTTCCATGTCCAGCTGGTTGTGAGAATTCTTTTATTGAGGAAATTCATCACTTTAAACTTTTGACGAAAGAACAATATGAACGATATCAGCGGTTTGCAACAGAAGAGTATGTCTTGCAGGCAGGTGGTGTGCTATGTCCACAGCCGGGATGTGGAATGGGTTTACTTCCAGATCCGGAATGTAGAAAAATAAAATGCGAAAGTGGTTGTGAGGTGCGATTATATATGAGTTTCAACTAAAAAAACGCGGTAAAACGAAATTATATTTACAGTACGTATTCTGCCGAAATTGTAGACAAGGGTATCATTTAGGTGACTGCCTCAACGATGGTACACCTTCAACAAACACTGGAAATTGTGAATATGCTGTTGATCCAAATGTAATTTATTATTTACTTACTTCCTCATAAATCTATTCCATAAATTTGTCCAACTTTTACAGCGTGCAGCCGATGCTAGATGGGATGAAGCTAGTAAAGTAACTATAAAAGTTTTTACGAAACCATGCCCAAAATGTCGTACACCAACGGAACGGGATGGTAAGAAAATATTCCATTATCAGAAATTAACAGAAATAATTTGTTTACGATTTTAGGCGGTTGTATGCACATGGTTTGCACTAGAGCTGGTTGCGGATTTGAATGGTGTTGGATATGCCAAATTGGTTGGACACGAGACTGCATGGGTGCACACTGGTTTGGTTAAATCGAAAAACAATTATCCCAAAATATAGAAAATCGTTCACCGTGACTGAATGTTAATTTATTTTGTATTGACTATTAATACATCCTACATATGTACAGTAATTTGTGGCCATGTATAGTGATTTTTCATATATTTTATAAATATAATAAAATTTATAGTTGAATAAAGAAATTTTTTTTGAAAAGTCTTAATCTATTTGTGTTTTAAATAAATTATTGTAATATCTTTGTAATAATATTGCTTAAATATAATTTTTCCAATCGAAGAATCTTCAGGATTAAAATATGTTTTGAGTATTTATATTGTAGAATAAAGTATTTCTTTATATTCTACATATATGTAGAAGCAACAGTAATTAATTTCGATTATAACAAAATTATAAATTCGTATTTAAAAAATAAAGTGAAATAACTTCATAAGAAAAGTCGATAAAAGCTTTTTTCATAAAACTACAAAATAAGCAAAAAAAAAATTGAAAAAAACCTATTGATTTATTTTTTTTTAAATAGAAAATTGCAAATTTCACTTTATATCACTATTTAGTATACACGTAAAATTGCACCGAATATCCACATAACTGAGCTTTTTTTATAATTCGTGTACATTTATATGCAACCACCCACACATGCACATGTGAGAGTTTAGTATTTTTTATGGCAACTAAGAGAATTCCACGAAAATCTATTTTTTTCGTTGCATTTCCTTTTCCTACTTCATAGTTAAAGAAAAAAAATATGAGAATATTATTTGTAATAATCAGTGTAATGGTTATTGTATACGTTACTATACCGAAATTGAAGACTGATGTCCTGAAGTTAGTTTAAAAAACGTAAAACACATAAAACAGAAGTTAATTTCTTAAAATCAATTACATTTCTTACTCCTACTATTTTATATTTTTCCACGTCATTGGTTCGCGATTAACTATCTCTGATGTAGTGCATCTTGTATGGAGAAAAAAAACGTATACCATACATTTAGTCGTTGTTGTCTTGTGTACACAACATATGTGTATTCATTATACCCAAGTATAGCTCAATAAAAGCTCACTTCACTGGTAGACTCTTTGCATTGGCAAAAAGAGAAAAAATATTTCACAAAATATAATGTGCCACAACTAGGACATTATAGATTTTCTTTGTTGTAACGGAACACACAGTTGCGCCAAAAGGAAATAAAACACCGGGTAGAGCTTTATATACAAAAATCGTTACCCGATCGACCAGTTCCTCTTAAATTTCAGACATGCCCGTGAGCTATGTTTCAGCTATTCCGTCATCGGTGTGGATTGACTACCTGCGCTCCAGAACACTAT
The DNA here is from genome assembly GCA_958298945.1 of Atherix ibis. NCBI lineage: Eukaryota > Metazoa > Arthropoda > Insecta > Diptera > Athericidae > Atherix > Atherix ibis. Next base: position 118,975,921 of record OY282606.1, read on the forward strand.
TCGAACCAACCGACATCAAGCTACTCTTAGTTACAGATCTGAAACCAACTCTAGCTTGTTGGTTTTGTAATATTAGGTGGTGGTTTTGTAATGATGATAGTAGCGACAGTTGTCAAGATAAGGGTGAGCTTTCGCTGGAAAAGGGTTCGTTCACACCTATTGTACTTTTTACGAAACATTCAATATATGCGTTGTATAGTTGAATAATAGCGAATTTTTTTCGCTCAGTCAACAAAAAAAACTTTCATCCAATGCCGGACAATTTCTTACATACCATATTTATAAAATATACAATATATAAAAATTGTATAGATACTCTGAGCATTTATTATCTGTCTATAATACAGTATGCAAATACAACTTAATGAAGAATAAACGAAAATATAAAATTTATTAATACTTTACTGACTGGTGATGAAGTAAACAAACTGGTTCACAAATCTAAATACAGGTTTTATTTTAATTTTGGATGAAAAATTTAAAATAAAAAATTTGAAAAGAGTTGATTTAATACTCGTAGTTCTTGTAAGAACAATATGAGTATATCGGTTGGGAATTGTAAGGTTGCGTTTGAAAGTTTCTTATATGAAAATCATAGATAGTATTTTGTTCCATTCCATTTAGTATGCCCAGTAATATAAAGTTATGTATTTCTGCCTCGCCCATTGAGTGTACCAAAGAAAAGTCCCAACTAAAACATAGCAGCGGCGTCCAACCTTACACGTTTGTAGTAATAATAACTGAATTAATCATACTAAATCGATATCGTTACAGAGATTAATCAGTATAATTTGAATTTAATTCCATTTTCTAAACGCAACAGGTTATCAATTCTACAACTATAAATAATACTTCTTATTTCCTACTTTTGGGACTCTCATTTCTAAATTAATATAGTTTTCAAAATTTCCATGAAGTTCTTTTTAACCTAAGCTTATTGAATGGATAATTATTAGAAAACTTTCTATTATAATAAATAACAAATATAAGATCAGAAAAATTACAATTTATTTTTATATATTATTATTTATAATATTTTCGCCGTTACTACCACTGTACTGTTGGATTATATGGCGGAGAAAGCTTTCTCTTAGAATACAGATACGTTTAGACTGTACCCAAATATGTTCGACTCATACTCACCATATGCATATTATTGCCCTTCTATTTTACGAGTATGGTTAGCTTTCATCAGCATTCCAATACGCTTTCCGAGCATGTTCCACCTAGGTAAATCTTATTCCTGTCCGAGGACGATGGCAACCATGTCGACACTGACGACAACGATGGGAAAGCAGGCAGCGACACGACGGGCAATATCAATTCAGTGTTTGCCGATTGCCGTTTTGTCATAAGCAATGCCATCAGGACCAGAAAATGCCAACATTTCTGTGTGTTAGTACCGCAAGACGAATTTTCGATTTTCCTATTTTCCGCATTTTCCTCACAAACGTAGCTTTTTCAACTCGATATCCACGAAAAGTTCTATTTGCGTTTCAGTCTTCGCAAATCAACTTCTCAGTTCGGTAGAAGCTCTTCCAATAGTATCGCCAAAAATTGCTTTCTTCTCTTCTGTTAATATTCCGTGTGTGCATATTCTATTATCCGCGCGCTTTTTTTTTTTTAATTTTATACAATTTTTATTCATTTCATATTTATTAAATTTCTTATCAAATAATATTGTATCGTTATAAATGCAACTTATTTTCTATAAATTTATATATATATATTGTAAAAACACATAAAGAAAATAAACAAAATAAATAACAATTAATAAAAGAAATTTTCTAGTGGTAAATAAAAATGCTAATTAGTGAAAATAATTGGAGAAAAAAATTATTTTATATTCTAATAGTGTTAATTATTGAAATTCAATGTACTTATTAATTAATATATGCATAAAATTAGTTAAAATATTAGCTACTAAATTTATTTCGTTTTAATTGAGGACATATTCAAATCCTTACCATTTAACGGAAACTGTATCAAATTCAGCCAACTTCACTATCTCTTAACGCATACTTTCATACATGAGAAAACCATCATCCTAACGCTTATTCATAGTTCAGTTAACATTTCGAATTTTTGCCTTCGCGCAGTCAAAAAAATCTATATATTGATTATTGTTAGCATAAATATCACCCATGTAGTAATATTTTTTAAAAAGTTGGTTACAAAGGGAGGGAATTTTTTTCAACACATTCAACCTTTTACAAATAAAGACATGGAAAAATTAATTTTCACGATTCACTTCAAGTTTCCATAACCAAACGGTCAAAAGATTTGAAGTAAATAATTTTTGTTATCGGAAAGTTCAATTGGATTTAGTAAAAGTTCTATCGGATTTTTCATATGGTATAATTTAAATTGTGAAATCTTTCTACTCTTAAAGCATAGCTGCCCATGGAAATTAACAAGAATTGAGTTCAATCGCATTATTATACAGGACAACTTGGGATTTAAAAAAAAAAAAAAACTGCAGTAACTGCAAATTCGAGATTTGAATACTTCTTGAATATTTTGTTTTATAAAGTCCTTGAAAATATCAAATTAATGAGTGGAGTTAAAAAAGGCTGCACTTATATGCATGTATGCGTGTATGTAAGTGCACTCTTATGTTATCTATTGCCAGCGGGTAGCATTGATACCATTCAAAATATTGTCGACCAGCACTCAATTTGAATATTCAAGTTGACTTCCTCATTTAGAACTCTTGTCTGGTACCTTTTTGCGTGTTTTATTTTTGCGCATCCTCTTATAAGGGTGATATCATATACAATATAATATATCGCAAAAAATTATCGAACAGATGTCAAAGCTACAAGCAAGGATATATTCGAAGAAACAGAATTATAGCAATGGAAGTACTATTAGGGACTGACTATTTGTAAATAGAGAAGAATCAGTCTTCACATAACTATGTGTACGTACAAATGTATGTATGTATGTATGTGTGTATAGAGGAAGTCCAAAAGAGATTTGTTGGAGTTGTGCATACTCGTAAATATGTGGAATAAGGGAAGCTTATCAAAAGATGATAAAAATGGGAAGAGCTTTCATGTCTTTGTCTAAACCTTCGTTGAAAACTCTGTAAAAATCACGTACAATTTTTTCTGGAGATTTTCGGTTGCTTATTACATCCTCTCTAGTTTGAGTACTTTTTACATATATTGTACTTATTTTTAACTGAACAACTTGAGTTCAGATTACTTTATGTTTTGTTACTTATTGTTAGTTCCTGTTTTCCTTCCGATTTAAAGGAGAGACAAAAATTGCTTATGACCATACAAATAAACATTGAAATGGAGTTTTTTTTTTAAGATCACCAATCATAATTATATTAGCGATTTTATTGTAATTTAAAAAATTCAAATATATTTAAAAATTTCTTACCTTAAAAAAAATACTAAGAAATTTGTTCTCTATACTCAAGTAGAAAAGATCCATTTACAGAGTAAATTCGGGTCAACTTATTATTTCATCGTTCACAACCGATATAATTTGAAGTATTCCTATATACAATCTGGTAGAAAATGGCATATAAGATTACAAAAGCTTTTCCAATTCTTTTCAAGCAATAAATTCACTGTTGGTGCGTTGGACGCATCCCAAAACACATCCACGTGTACTATTGGCATGAGCGTGTAATATTGATGTACCACAATCCTCGCATATCAAAAGAGTTGTCTCAGTCGCATTTCTGTACTACCACCGTGATCAAAAGTAAAGCATTCAAATAGATGCCTACAAAAGAGTCAAGGCTCGAAGAATTAATAGTCCGAAATATCGTTCCAACTTTGTGACCGTACTGTCACAACTAGAATAGAATAGAATTCCTATCGATTTAATGTTGAAATGTCGTCATTTCTCTTTCACTTCATTTTCGCCTGCTGCTATATTTAAATATCGACTCGTCTCTCAGTTCGATAGCATGAACAGAGGCATAACAGGACAGAATATAACAGAATAAACCCGAATAGAAGGAACAGATCCGAGAGGTATTAAAGCTTTTTCTCTGGAATTGCACATGTACACTTCCACACGTGAACATATATCCTCACAAAGATGAGGGCGGAATTCCAAGGGATTGATTCTTTGCAGCTAAAGAATGAGAGTGAATGACTACTACCGGTAAGAGAAACGTTTAAGTCACAAATACGCGCCAAAAGCGGAAGGCAGATAAAAAATCAATGAGGATCTAAATAATTTTAATACATATACTATATAGGCTCTAATAAGTCCTATCGATTTCTTAGCTGGTTGGTTAGTTTTTTACGTCAAGTTGTCCAGAGTCGCGCTCTTCTAGTTTGTAATTTATTGAAGTAGAAAATTGACTGGGAGTCGGGAATATACTCACAGAATAAGTTATTCTTGCACATACCAATACAAAAATACTGAAAATATAATAATAGTCAGGCGAAGGATTGGTCCTCGGACTCACATCACTTCAATTCCTGAGCTTGTTTATGCTTCTTTAGCCAACAACAAACTAAAAAAGAGCATTTCTTTTCTTACACACTAGAGAAAATTATATTCAAGAAAGTTATAAGTCTTCACAAGACTTTTCAATCTTATTGCGTAATCAATAAGTGTCATGGACTAAACAATCAATGTTTATTATGCCAATAGACTACAAAGATTCGTTTCGGTTGTAGGTGCAGGGTGATATGGATAAACCAGCACAATGTTTCCTAAAGTTACGAGTAATTCTAACTAAATGATACATTTCTCAATACTTCCTTAACAGATAGATGTAGGATTAATAAGAAAAATCTTTATTAATAAAATAGATTTTTGAATAAATTAAACTAATACAAATGATACATTTGATTAATTAGGAATAAATCAGCATGAATAAAAACAGAAAAAAAATTATTAAAATATAAACTGTTATTTGTGTTAAAACTTTAAAGAAATCCAATATATTATAATTAATAAATTATCATGCAACCGCCAAAAGATCTTTTATATATGAAAAGATACGATCAAACTCTTAAAAGTTCAATAATGAGTGGTACAAATATGAAAAAAATTACATTATAAAAAAATGCAAATACACATAGTTTAATTAATCAAAAATATTATTATCTAGAATACGTATTTAAAAAAAAGAAGAAAAACTAAAAGTTTTGAATATAAATCAAAAGTGAAAAGATGATATTTTACGATATCAAATAATATTTATTAGAATAAATTTCTAAATATTATATAATATTAGAGACGTAAAAGCAATTTATCTAAACAGGCAGATAGTTCTTAAAATATGGATTGCTATAGCAATTTTTCCGACTATCGGCATCATCCGATTGCGGGAAATATAGGAAGTCCTGGTTTACCAGGACTCAGCAATAATTTTTTTGGCCATGGATATTCGTCTGCCAAACATCAACATTCGCAACATTCTTCATTATACAGATTAACTGGTACACCTAACTATGGCCCTGTTAGTCCAGCGCCACTTCCATTACATCCACCGTCACTGAACCTTTATTCAAGCTATGACCGATATGGCAGCTATCCAACTTTGCCGTCATATGGATTTAACGGTAACGGTTTCGGTTATGGCGGTATGAATATGCGAGATATGAGTGGATACTATAGTCACTACGATAGTTATCATAGTAGACTCGGAACGATTCCATATCATCAACACCGAGAACAGTATGGCCCAACTATGTACGGCCATCGTGGTAGCGGTAGTGCATACCACTCATATCCATACTCTTTGTCGAACAGAGACTATTATCAAAATAGTAGCAGTAACTACCAATTACATGCTATAGGCCAAAATCAGAATCAACCATTCAATCGAGACATATACACGCCGAGACCGCCCGATATGCTTGTTTCTCCAAACATTGCTGACGTTGAACCTCGTGATGATGTCCACAATTCAAAAATATACCATTCTGAAACTGCATCCTCCCAATTAACGAGCATAAATGGAAATACGAGTAGTGTCGATTCAGTACACCGCGAATATTTGCCTCATGCAGACACAACCTACTTAATAGAAAATCCAAATTATTCTGGAAGTACAGGAGATCAACATCATTATCATACTCCATACCAATTGGCATCCTCCAGTGGCGACGTCCAACAACGTCCAACGTGTAAGTGCATACGAATATCAATAATTTTTTTTTTTTTTTCATTTAATCCTGAACATTCAAATCTCCCATATCCAATTATAAAGTCCTTAATTTTGTTCCTAGTTTTTTTTCATACTTATTTTATTCATTATTATTTTATTTAAATCCTTAATAATGCACAGTTTATTATGAATTTAATTACCATTTATATCTATTAGACTGAAACAGTTTCGGTAGTAATTTTCAAGTATATAATCGGAAATTAATTTTAATATAAAATTTTGGGTAGTATTTTTTTAAAAAAAAAATTGTATCATTCTTCATTTGATTTTAAATTTATATCTTCGACGCCAATGATCCAAAGACAATAATAAAGAACTTTTATATATTTCGTATATCGTTGAAAATAAGATATTATTATGAAGGGATGAAATTTAGTTGGGGAAAGTGCCACTTGTATCTCAGCTGCCGTGTTTTATATTTTTGTGTCTCCCTTGCACTATTTCATTTTTGCACTGTGAAAAGCTCGAAAAAGCTCCTCCAACATTCATAAACAGCAAAATATAGAAATTGGATCAACAAGTTGCCGGATAAAATTCCTTAATTGAATTGTGTCTGTATACGTTACGTCAATCAGCGTGTCAGTGACAGCGACACCCGCAGCGGCATCGACAACTTAACGCAAACACAATAGAACCAAATAATACATACACATACATAACCAAGTGAACGACTACATAATATTTGGCATTTTATTTGAGCTTGTTTACAGTGCACATATTCTATACAACACAGCTAATATTTATATGTATATGTGTGCGTGTTCCATGTTGGAGGTTGCTTAAGGGTTGATTTAGTGTCGCATCAGGTAATTTGCGTTTCAATGGTCATCTAGTTCCCCTTCCTTACGCACTCAATTTGGATTTAGTACCGTACATTAGTATAGTAGTGAATGCACTTATTACAAGCAATGACCATAATGTGTTCTTTGTTTTTTTTGTTTTTTTTTCTACTAATATTTTAATATAAAATAACTATCTCTGTAGGTCATATGATCTTTATTTTTTATTTTTATGCTTTTGTGATAAATTATGCGAACCAAAAATATTTTCAATTAATTCTTTCAGACTCTTCTTCTCAAGCTGCCAAAGAAACTAAATTGCGAAAAATGCTAAGAGAAAAGGAAAAAATTTCCTCTCGTCTAGCAGCCCATCGGAAACAAGAATGCTGCTCGCCATCGGTAAGTAAAACGCATGTTTTTTACTATATACTCTTGACAAACCATATTATACATATTCACATACTACTAACATAATACATATGACCAATTTACTTTCTTTTCTGTGAAACCTTTTCATACTGTACACACGTAAAACATTGTACAATCCTTCTCGATCGATAAGTTTTTCGTACAAAATCAATATTGAAATGACAAAAATACAAAGAAACATTTTATATGAAACTATAACTTTTCTATCATTAAGGATTATCCCAACTAATCAAGCACAATAGAAGTATGGTATATCGAAAAGCCAAAGTATTCCTTAGAAAACGTAAACTGAAACTACCTTTGGGGCCACCGCTGCGTAACTTAACAAATGGATGTGAGGTTCCAATTAAATAAATTAAGTTTGTCAAAAACCCTCACAATCTGCGTCAGGGGCGAGGTATATTTCAAAAGCGCAAGCGACTATTTTACAATATATCGTGCTTTGACAATCCCATCTTCAATATTTTACTTATGTTTTATTAAAAACAAAAGAAAAACGAAAACACTAACAAAATGCAATTCCCCAATGTTCTGTCTGTTAGCTTTTTTATTAGAACATTAAGCAATTTTCGTATGGTTGATAGAAAATAATATCGATCTATCCAATCCAATAATTTTTCAAGGAGCCTTTACTTTGAAATTAGTTTAATGTTTAATTGTAATTAAATTAAAAGCTCACAATAACAATTCAATTTATTAATAAGAACTATAACTTTGAAATTTATCATTTTTAGGAGTTCCCCTATATTACTAATTGTATTATACATATAATACAAATAAAAATTAAATTTTATCGACAAATTGAACTTAATAACATAATGAGAATCGCCTCAAATGAACGAATTGAATTCAACCATAATCAACAGGTGTAATGTGAAATTCAAATTTTGATTATTGAATATTCCAACAACAACAACAACAAATCGCTCTATTCAAAAGTTTCTAACATTATACTTTTCATTTGTTATTCATATATTTTTATTAATTATTTTGAAATTTATTTATAAGTAATAAATCTTAATATTATGTTCTTAAATTAAATATAATATAAAGATATATTAATATATTTTGACAAACATTCAACATATCTAAAAAAAATTGCCTTTCCATTGAAAAAAAAAGCGAAATAACATAGAAAATATTCATACATAAGTTCAATAAGCAAAATACTTTCGCGTTCAAAAAAAAACTAGTCTATAACCAATAAACGAATATGTAACATTTTTTATTGGTATGTAATAACAATTTCTATGTACATAGTTGCGCAATCGACCCGATTAAAATACGTCATAATTTTCCTTTGAAAAATTTTACATAATCCAATGAAAGGTTTTTGCTCCGTTTTATACTCGTACATATCAGAAGACGTATTTGTATCTAAAGGTTTTTTTCATAAGTATTACAATCATATCGCTATATACATATGTGTACGTCCACCAATTTAGCAGAATTATTTTTATAGATACTAATCTACTCGTATATAGTCTAAGCAACCAATACTTCCTCTTTATTATAATTTGAAATTATTATTTTTTTTTTACTCAACTATACAGTATAATAATTATGTGAACTCTGTCCATTTGCCTATTGAATATTTACCTTAATGTGCATTTTCCAAATTGACGAAACCATACTGTAGTGACGATGGGCCTATCAAGTAACAATATATAATAACTCGATTAAATATCTTGTGATTACATTATGATATAATATACTTCAAGTTATTATATATTAAATAAATTTAAATAGTTTTTTTTTTAAATAAAATTTGTTAAATTATTCTCAATTGGCATAAAACATATAATAAATGAATAAAAAAAATATAAAGTTTCTTTTTTGCACATTTAATCTTACGATTACTTGAAAATACTTAACAAATATGGTAGAATTTATATTGTAATTATTTATGTATGTACGTATGTGTGTAACTCAATGTTCTAAAATGTCCGCATTTAATCTGAAACTCTATAATTTTCCAAAGATGAATGCTAACAACCTGGGTAAATGCACTTGGATAACCTAATCACTTCCGCTACCTACCAACTGATTTTTTCCAGTCTACTACAGAACCTTATGATTTCTGCAATTCTTTTAGTTCGTTTTCTTTATGCAATTTTTACTACTTGAAATATTAACATTTTATATTTATTTTACCATCCATATGGTACCTTTTTCTTATTACTATTAAGAATAAAACACTTTTTTTTTGTTATAAAAAAAAAAGTAGATTAAAATCAATAATATTGTTAAACGAAAACTAAATTTCCATACGCGTGAAATGAAGAATATACGTGCATACTGCATATATGGCTTTACATATGTACACACAAATACATAGAAATGTATTCTTAGAAGATAACGAAGATAAATCTAATGATTCAGTGTTTTTTTTTCTTATCTAAAAAATCTTCAATAATAACAAAAATAATGCCTATATAAAGTGTATCGTATATATCACTTTCTTCAATAAATACACAATTAGGATAAAATTTATTGTAATATAAAATAAATAAACGCCCACATAACAATAACTATATAATTTATAAGTGCATACATACGTGGTGTAGGGAATATTTGCATACATAAACAAAAGTTTTGTGTTCGTTCGTGATGGCGGAAAGTATAATTTTGAGAGACGGAGAGAGAAAAAAATGGATCCAAAACAAAAACTGAGAAAAGAAAAAAGGAAGAAAATGTGTGTAAAAGGGAAACGTTTCTTTGAATGAAAGTTTTCGGCACGGCTAGTTTTGTCTTATTTTTCCCAATGGAAAGCTCAGTGACGCTTTTACAAATTTAATGTTTGCCTGATATTGAATAAAAATTACGCATGCTCAATGGTAATTAGGCCAAATGGCGCCATTTATCCGCTACCACTAGCCAACCCACTGGCGAGAGCTTTCAGTTCTTTTAACGTCTGCACACTGATCTAACGGATTTTGACGGTTTCATTTTCCAGCACTATTCAAAAATACGACTGGGTAGCAATAGGAGTATCAGCCATGCCACTTTTGGGCACCAAAACTCTACCCTCTATCAACATGTTAAAATTCCTAACTCACTCCTACCTCAAGCTTAGTGACATCCAGCCATCCAGTTAACTACTTACTCCGAAATAAAGAGTGGAAAAGTAGTCGAGTGATGACGATCTATTACTACTCATATTGAGCGATTCGCTTTCGCCTCTCTTTTTCTCGGCAGGTTACTCTTTTTTCTGCTCAGTTTCAATGCGATTCTAGCGTTCTAGTTTCCTAGTACCCACCGTCCAGAGTAATCCCAAATAGAAATTCAATACTTTTAGGGTGTCATTTCTTTGAACGTAGTACATAGGCATTCTCATGGTGGCATATTCACAGAGAGCACTTCAGGGATTCACTATAATAATATCAAATAACCGCACAATACAGCAATAGTCGTAGAGTCGTATTGTATTGAAATACTTGCTTTTAGAGCTTCTGCCAAGCATAACGAAATTTTTGGCGATTTTTCAGCTTCACAAATTTTCAATTGGTTGAAAAATTGAATTCAAGCATCTTGTAAAAAGTTTCCTATACTAAATCTAATAAATTTGCATAGGAAGTATTTCAAATTCATCGACATTCAACCATCAAACTTTTAGTCGTAGAATATGATAAAAATTTCTAGTCGAGCAGATAAGGCGTAAAAACTTCAAGATTTGATTTTTATGCAAATGCTACAATTAAATTTCATAAAATATAATCGATTTTATTCAGTTTTCTAAGTAGATAATTTTTAACACGTAAATAATTTACAAATGTAAGCTCTCATTAATTGCCTAGAAAAAGCCTTTAAATAATTTAAAAATTTAGCTACTAGTTTTATTTGTTAATTTATCGCTATGAATTGAACATTTACAAATAAATATATGCTTAGACCAGTTAGAGTTTTCTTTTCAAATTTTTGAAGCACATAAATCTGTTTGTTCAGGTTAAAATTCGGACTTGGAAATGAAATTATTGAATCTACAATAGTAGCTCCTAGAGTTAGTAGAATGCTACAAGATTGGCAGATAGGCGGAGGTGTGTGGTTTCCAAAAATAAATTTATGGTTGAGAGCAGTATGCCCTATTCGAATTCTGAATAATTCCTTCCCATTATTTTTACTCTATTTTAAATTTATAAACACTTCGATTCCATATTATTTACGTATGTGTATATATGACATATAAATTTATATACCAAATACCTATTTATTTTTTTTTAAATTAAATATTTTAAAAAATTCCATAACAATTTTACAGTCAAAATCAAAAATTCTGAATTCGGTTTCACTTTTGATGAATAAAAAGTTAAAATTCGAAATTGGAAATGAAATTATTGAATCAAGGAGCTCCTAGAGTTAGTATGATGATATAAGATTTGCAGATAGGTGGCGTGTGGTTTCCAAGAATAAATTTTTGGGTGAAAGCAGTATGTCGTATTCGAATTCTGAGTAGTTTTCGTGCCCAGAATTTCGGTAAAACTGTTGCTTAGACTAGATTGTTGGATAGTTGGTATAGTGAGATGATAAAAAGGCATCACTACTAGTTCAGTCTGTATATCTAAGTATGACTGAGAATGTTGTCTGCCATTCAGTTAAAAAGTGGTGCAGATTAGGGATAACTGTGAGCACCGGGCCACGAACGGCTTGGATATCAGTCGTTATGAAAAATACCAATAGCTATTTCAACAGCAGCTTTTGCTGCCGACAGCACGTCATGTTCCCAACCATATGTCCCCAGAATTCTGTTATTCATTAAAAGAACTTGGTAAAATTCCATACCAAAAATTCATCTAAGCAGGTTATTTTGAACAAATGAATTCAATAATACTATTATTTTTACGAAAGCCGATTTAATTAACTTCAACATATAAGTGATTACCATTCAATATAATTTATTTTGAAATAAAACTTTTGATTTAATATACAATAATTTATCCATTATTGTTTGGGCTGTTATCAAAAATGAATACGCTTCAACCTACAAACAAATCAAATCGACATATTTAATTGCTTATATAAAATAATTATTCAAATATATTTTAATATTTATTAATAATAATTTATAACATTTTCAATACAGGTAGATGATTATATGGAAAAAACTGAAACACTTTCCAGAAATGTGTCCAACTCGTCTGCAAATATTCCTCCCCGATTACAAAATGGTTTTCTATCATCGAATCAACCACTTTGTCAACCATTTTCGAAATTAATTCGTAAACGGCATCATATATTAAGGTCACAATCTTCTCCAATGCCCCAAAGTTTTGTGCATAAAAATCGTGTACTTGAATGTGATTTAATCCCATGCAAGCGATCAAAGAAAAAGGTAGAGGCAGACGTTGATGATGGATCATTAGATTTTAGAGAAGAAATAAAGGTAATTGCTGATGATAATTGATTTTCGAAGAAAATATTCATTATTAACTTACAGAATATAACCCCATTACCTGGTTTCCAACAAGCATTCGGTTCAACAGAAATAGGAAAATTTTCAGAAACATTTTTCAATACTCCTGACGATAGTCCATACGAAATACCATATGAATCTGAAGCGGACACCTTAAGCCCCCAACCATGGGAGGCGGGCGACTCTCTTGAAGGACCACACTTCAATTTACATATTGGCGCCACGGTTCAACCAGTTTATTCCGACAATCATAGTTCGACAGATTCACCGATAGACACTAACTATTTTAGCGAGATCCGTTGTAGTGATTATTAGTTTAAACTATCATTTTTGTTATGTACTAGTTATCGTTATTATTAAAAATAATTCTTTTTACAAAAAAAAAAAAAAAAACATAAAATAATAGGAAAAAATTTGTTTTTTTATAAAAATCGCACTTCAAATTGTGCCTTTAACAAAAATTCAAAGAGAACATTTTAATTTTAATAAAATTAATTTTGAAGACAGTATTTCAAAATAAAATTAATTAATACAGAAAATGAAATAATTTTTATTTTTGAAATAATATAATTAGTTAATTTTTAAATTTTTACTTAGTAGAATATAAGTAATAAATACATTTACATATATTTACATAAAGTTCAGCATATCCATTTGGTCGATGGTTTTCTTTAACCAATAAACAAAGTTCAGATATATCTTTTTTTTAAGGGACCAAAAAAATCAAATATATTCCAATTACTTAAGAATTCGTAATTATTACTTAAATTTAAACATATTTTCTTTTGTAGAATCGTTTTCAAAAATCCAAAACAATGTCTATAGAAAAATAAAAATTTCTATTTTTTTGCCATTTAATAACAAATTTTAATCATTAATCAATTTTTAACAACATATTCAACAATCTAATACCATAAATATTAAATCTTGAACAATAATCTTTTAAAAAGAATATTGAAAATATAATTAAATAATAGTTTTTGTATATACATATAAATGATCATATTCATAATATAAGAAAACAAAGTACAATATTAATTAGCTGAAATAAACTTTCGAATTGTTTCCGTAATAAATAAAATAGTCCAATTTCGAATTTAAATAAACTCCAATTTAAATAAAATTGGAAAACTTTTTTCTATTAAAAATTCTATAAAATTTCTATTAAATAATTTTTAATACAATTTTTGGAAAAAAAAACTCATTCATAATTACACTTACAATATTTAAATAGTAAAACTGAAATCATTCAGAAAGCAGTTATTTTATATGAAATAATATATACTCCATTTACAAACAAAAAATCAATTTTATATTTTTCAAGCACATTGCATTATTATTATTTAATCCAAATCACTATAATAATATAGTATTTTTGAATATTTAAAATAATTATAAATTTACTATTTAAAATAGAGATGAATGTCATCCACCAGAATGCTTACCAAATTAATCTCCAAAAAAAAATTTTATAATAAATAATAATTATAGTAACTTTAAATGCCAAAATGATTACACCTTTCATTAAATTTTTGCATGATTATATAATTATGCAAAAAGAAAATTATTATATATATATGTGTGTACATACATGCACTTATAATATTATTAATCATATAAATTTATATAGAGGTTATAATTATTTACAAATAATCTTATAGAGATTCCACATACATACAAACATAAATATTACAACAACAAAATTTTACTAACAAAAATAATAATAATGTTTAAGCTCGATAAATTTTATGTAAGCTAAATGTACTTAAGAAGAATTAAAACAAAAAACAAAAAATAATATAATGAGTCTAGCTAGAAAATTTGTAAATTATTTAAAATAAATTATAATATCTAATTTGTAATCGAATATAATATGAATTATTTATTAAATATGAAAAATTCTATAGAATAGTGATGATTTTAAATCAATACTTAAATAAATAGTTTATAAAAATTCAAAAATCGAAATGAAATACAATATAAAAATTGTTAAGAATTTAATTTCAAAATTCATATTTGTATGTATATTGTAAATTGTGCCAGTTTTTTTTATGCAAACCAAAAAATTATTGTTAATAACAGTTTTATTGATAATAATATTTTTTAAATTGAATAGCAAAAGTAAAAAAAAATATATACTTTGATATTTAAGTCCATTAAAGTAAATTTTAATTATAAAACATAATAAATAAGCACAAGTTTTTTCCATTTTGTACTAATCCAGTTATACTCGTATAGTCGAATTTAAAAATTAATTTTTAGCAGTCAATAGAATTGTTTTTTTTTTTTAAATACTTTAATGGTCTTTTTATCAAATAAAAATATAATTAATAATAAAAAAACTTATATTAAAAACAGTCAAACTTAAATAGTCAAATTGAAAATCTGTACAAATTTTTTTAGAAAATTATTATAAATTAATAGTAGATAACCCACTAAACAAATTTATAAAAAAAAAAAAATATAGAAGTTAATTAAAAAATATAAATAAATAATAATTTATAATAAAATATTTAAAAAAAAAATGAAATAGTAAATAAAGAATAAATAATATCGGAAAACTCAATACTCTAGACAAGAAATCGGCAAATTAAATTATTTATTACACTTATTGCTGTAGACCATACTATTTGACGTTAATTTAAAAAATAAAAATTCATTCACCTAAACCAATTTATTTTTTTTTTTTAAATATACTTAACAAAAGAAAATATATGTTATGTTATTATAAATAAATAATATAGTGGTTAATGTACTCATATACCATAAATATATTAAAAGCTAAATAAATATTAAAATTGTAAAAATTTTGAAAATATTTAAAGCAGAGAAAATTGAGATTCATTGATTCTATCTATGTCTATTCGTATTATAAATAAAAGATGGAATCCTAAAATTTTGATTTTAGGATTTTCTTTTAAATCCTGACTGACAAAACGCAAACAGTTGCTGCCAATCAAAATATAATGTTTAAAACGAATTATTGACCACTATTAAAAGAAAAAACAATATATATTTTTGAAAATTTCAACATAAAAACTATTTACAATATGTCATTTTCCAAATTTATAAACAATTTTGTAAATTTTTTTATTAATTTTTTTTTTTTTTAGTTTTCTATTTTTTTAATTAATTTTAATTTAAAGTACATCATTAATATTTATTATTAGATAAAAACGAATATATTATTAAGTGCCTTACAACATCACACATATATTAAAACATATTCGAAAAATATGAGTAAAATACTCCAAAAAGATATTAATGTTAGTGGAAAATTAAAACGTTCCATTTGTAATTTATTTACTTTATATAAGCAAACTGTATTTGTATTGAAAATAAAAAAAAAATTCAATAGTAGCTTGAAAAAAAATTTTATATTATTTATGGTTAAAATTTTATCGTGTAAAATCAATTCTAGAAAAATATATATTTGTAAAATTTAACAACAACAAAAAAAAAAATATATATATATAACAAATATTGTAGGTCATAATATATAAAAGTAAATAAGTGAAAGGTTTCAAAAAAAAAAAAATGAAAATTAAAAACAAATTATCTATGAAAATATATTTAAAAAACTATATTCAAAAATCTACAAAAATGTCATTAAAAAAGAATCCAATTGCATCCGTCTTTTCAATAATTCCTTCCCATTATTTTTACCTATTTTAAGTTTATAGACACTTGCATTCCACATTATATATATAATATGCATGTGTATATATGAGATTTAATTTTATATACCAAATACCTATTTTTTTATAAATTAAATATTTTAAAAAATTCCATAAAAATTTTATAAACAAAATCAAAAATTTTGAATGCGGTTTCACTTTTAATGAATAAAAAGTTAAAGTAAACAAATTTATAAAAAGAAAAGAAAAATTTTCAAAACCATATTAATAATATTAAATAATAATGGATTATATGAAATTTATGCAAATGTTATAAATAATAAATTCATTAAAAAAATAATTATTAAATTTAAGATAATTCTTATTGTTAATATTCAAAAAAATGTATTTACAATTTATAAAAATTTACAAATTAAGATTAAAACAATAATAGAAAGAAGAAGAAAAAAATAAACAAAACAAAAGTACTCTTAGTATTTACAAAAATTTCTTAACATTTACAACCAAAAAAAAAAAAAAAAAACAAATCATTCTTTTTTAATCTATAATAGTTTGATCTAATAATTTAAATATCCAGATGAAACAAAAAAAGTTATAAATTATTACCAAAAAAATATATAATACAAATAAAAAACATAAAAATTTTCAATGGTACTGTTTTAATTTCACTAATATTTTAGGTCCATTTACGGTTTGTTTACATACCTACCTCAAGGTCAATTGGCGATTTGCTTTTAATCCTGTGGTTAGAAACTACGTAAAAACGGTTTTCTTCTAATGACATAAATTTAATTTTGTGTTTACGAAAAATAACTGTCTGGTGTGATTTAAAACAAAATAAAATATTCAAAATATTTCTGGGTAATGAACTAGGATGACAAAATGTAATAAAACTTGGAATTAATGAACGTTAAGTTCAACACCTGAACATTGCCGTGGCGTGTTTGTCGTCTAGTATTACGGAGATTGTTTAATTAGAAATTTAAAAAAAAACTATATAATTACAAAAATAACTTCATGGTTGTTTGAAGAAAGGAAATAGGAAATGTGATGGGTACTTAATTGTTTTTTTTTTCACAACCAACTTCACACTTAAACTGCATAATCATATGTATTTTGACAGTTGACATAGCAAGGCTTGCTTGTGAAAAAATTCGATTGATTCTGCACAGTAGTTTTTGGTTGGTACTCTTTTAAATATGAAAAGCGAAAAACAGCATTTTCGGCGTATTTTACTTTTTTACTATAGAAAATATTGATCTCGAAGATGCACCACGTTCTAGAAGGCCAGTTGAAGCTGATGAAGACACAATAAAGGCATTAATTGATGCAAACCGACGAATAACAACTCGTGAGATCGCTGAGAGATTTAATGTTTCGAATTTAACTGTTCATGATCATTTGAAATAAATAGATTTAATCTCAAAGCTCAACGTATGAGTTCCTCATTTTCTTACGGAAAAAAAAATTTGTGCCGTCGCATTGACGTTTGTGATTTGTTTCTCAAACGCCAAGAAAATTAGCCATTTTTTGAATTGTACGAGGGTCGTTCAATAAGTCTTTAAAAAAAATAAAAAAAAACTGTTTTTAAAAACAATTTTTTTATTTTTCAACATAATCTCCTTTTAGCTCTATACACTTTTCCAACCGTTTTTCCAAAATTTTTATCACGTCCAAAAATAGGATTTCGAAAGTTCTGCAAAATACTCATCCGTTTGAGCAATGACGTCCTCGTTGGAAGTGAACCGTCGTCCGCCAAGCCATTTCTTCAGATTGGGGAAAAGAAAATAGTCACTCGGGGCCAAATCTGGTGAATAAGCGGGATGCTGCAACAATTCCACAATTTTGGTCATGGAAACAGCGTAGGTGTGCACACGCGCAATGTCCTGATGCAAGAGGATTTTTTTCTTCTTCAGATGGGGGCGTTTCTCTTTGATTTCCTCGCTCAACCGTTGCAATAACGACACGTAATACGCTCCTGTTATTGTTTTTCCTTTTTCCAAGTAGTCGATAAAAATGATGCCCTGCGAATCCCAAAAGCCCGTGGCCATCACCTTGCCGGCCGATGGCACAGTTTTTGCCTTCTCCGGAGCCCGTTCACCCTTAAAAATCCACTGTGATGACTGTCTCTTCGTTTCTGGAGTGTAGTAGTGTATCCAGGTTTCGTCCACAGTGACATATCGACGAAGGAATTCGGCAGGATTGCGATGAAAGAGTGCCAACATAGCCTCAGAGTCCACTACACGATTGCGCTTATTCTCCTCTGAGAGCAAACGCGGCACCCATCTTGCCGAAATTTTTTTCACAGACAATTTTTCATGCAAAATTGAAGCGACTATACCTTGTGATATGCCCGTGGCCTCAACTAATTCGCGCACTTTAATTCGCCGATCGTTCAAAATCAGATCGTGGATTTTGTCGATGATTTCAGGAGTAGACACCTCAACTGGGCGTCCTGAACGATGTTCATCTTTTGTGGATGAACGGCCACGTTTAAATTTATTCACCCAATTGTAGACCGTCGCAAACACAGGTGCAGATGTGCCATGAACTGCATCCAACTCGGCTTTGATATCTTTCGGGCTTAAGCCTTTCAAATGGAGATGTTTGATGACAGCCCTAAACTCGGTTTTTTCCATTGTTATGCACAAATAAATTTCGTCAACTTTAATCGACGATAGAAATTACGCAATGGATCGAGCTGAAATTTTGACAGCTTTCCTGTCGATAATGCTACTTACAACAAAAATCTTTACCGACACTATTCCTTGGATTTTCTAAGGACTTATTGAACGACCCTCGTATCATCACTGGAGACGAGAAATGGGTTGTCTACAACAATGTTAATCGCAAAAGATCCTGGAGTAGAAAAGATGAACCACCTCAAAGCACTTCGAAAGCCAATATTCATCTTCGAAGCCAATTTCAGAGGAATCGTTTATTTTGAGCTTCTACCGAGTACACAATTCTGAAGTGTACTATCATCAATTGGACAAATTGAATGATTCACCTAAAGAAAAAACGCCAAAATAAAATATTAATTCACTTTTTATAAAAAAACGAAATTACTTTCCGAACAACCCAATATTTTCGACAAAGAGGGGAAGGTGTGTTAAATCTATAAATCAAATACAAAAAAAGTATCAACTAAAAATGGTGGTGGAGTTGACCGACGGTACATATGTTAAGTGGGCAAGAAGTAGATGTAAAGTGTCAACATGGCCATGCCCGAAACCACCCATGGCATTCCTTGGCAAATTGTTTTTGAGTGCCTCTTTAGATATTACAATAGCGACGATCTTCTTCACAACATCGGAAATTTCAAAAAGCTAAATCGCCTGACTGGAAACTTGAGGGGTGGATAATCCCAAAAAAAAATACTAATTATTCAAATTCACTATAAAATTCATAAATGAAAAAAAATTTCAAAATAAGATAAAATTTCAAATAGAATTATTGAATACATATCCTTAAAAAAATTTTGTTTTTATTTTTTTTTTAAATTATAAATGATCAGTCATCATTAAAATTATATCAAACGACACGATACGCGTAAATTATAACAAAAAAAATGCTATTTTTTTAAGTGTTTGATTTGAAAAAATGTATGAAATTTTTATTTTAATCCATAAATCAATGCTTGTCATTAACGTTTTTAAAGATCATTTCATGTGATCGATGCGAGATGTCCTATTCGAGCTTCTCAGCTAGTATCTCGCTAATAACACGTGTAATATTATCTTCCAAGGCTGCTAGTGACGCTTGTTTATCGACATAGACGAGAGACTTCACGTAGGCCCATAAAAAAAGTATGGTAGGGTGAGGTATGGTAGAGTCAGCATACTGATGGCATTTGCTATAGCTGGTATAAAATGAGGTATTTTGAAGAAGACGATGAGAAGAGCTGATACACTTATACTGACTGTTTCTTGCATGATGCAGTCCAAGCAAGAAATTAGAATCCGTTGGAAGGAAGTGAACTGGGTTGATAATGCGTTGGTAGAGAGGTGGATGGGTAATGCGTTGGTACCGTGCTGGGTTGCGATCTAGTTACCCAAGCTTGCGGAATCCCTTATAGACAGACCTCTAAGCACGTTGATTGGCCATATCACAATCCCGGTATGCCACGTTAAATATAATTATATTAATATTACCGTTGATTCTAAGGCAATATGATTACCGACTTTTTTTGCTTCAACTTGAAGGTTTCACTCTGTATCATACGTGGTGTCAAATAAACGACGCCACAAGTTATATAAGACAACTACTATTGGCTTTTTTATATAAAAAGAAAATGTAACCAGGATCGTACAATATGACGCCACATTTTCTTGTGAGACTACGAAAAATATCGCATTTACCCGGACTAACCTTAAATTTAGGAGCATTTAAAAACCAATATTCGTGAAGTAATAGCCGAATTTCGCCGCTGTGTTCGAAAAAGTTATCAAATACCTCATCAAAAGGACCAAGTCATGCAAAAATCTGAATTTAAAATGTATTTTATTTAACTTTACATTTCGAATTGTGAAATAGATAAACCGGGTGTTAAAATAAATCATACTTAATTTTTTTTGTATTTATTTATTCAAGGGTATATTAGAATCAATCAAATTCTTCTAAGTTTGTTTCGGAATAACTATATATTTTTTTAATATTTAAATTTCCTAATTTCCTTTTTTTTTTAAAATTAAATTATCTAAAATTAGGTCGAAACTAATTGCTATAAATCGCTTCATATTCTTATAAGGAAGATTGAAATTCAATTATTTCGATGTTGAAATTGCATTATTTTTACCAATAATTTTAATTTTAAAATTTTCAAATATCATAGTTTGAACAATTACAAGAACTATTTTTATTTTAAAATAAAAATGTTCTAGCACTAACTATTATTCACTTAATATTTCTTCATCAAACAGGGTCAAATAATCCATTAAGAATCAATTCAAATATTGATCAAATTCCATAATTATATTTAATATTTTTTTTTTTTTGAAGAATATTAAAAATTTAATTAATTTAAGAAATTTAAAACCAACATCTGTAAAGTCTTTCCCAAGCACAAATTGCATAACCCTTTACTTTTTAAACATTGTTTTCGTTTCGAATAATAAATATTCAACTTTATTCAAATTTTGAAGAAAAAAAAAAATATTTAGTTTATGCATACAAATTCATATATAAGGGAAAAAACACAAATAAATTAAAGATAAAATTTGATAAAAAAATATATGAAAAATTTTATCCACAAATAGAATAATTCAAGTAAATAAAATAATTTTTTTTCAATTTGTGCAACATTCTAAAAATTCATCCTTAAGAGCCATTTGATGAACTGAGATTTGATTAAAAAGATCTCTTATTTTTGGTATCAAATTGTCATCAATATATTGTGGAAATTTAACTGAAATCGAAAAGAATTTATAGAATATTTATATGGCAAATTATATAACCATAAATGCAAACTTTTGAAATGTATGCAAAGATTTCCAAATTTATTTGGATCATCAGCGTCTGGTAAACCTTCATCCGGAAGTATTCGCACATACTCGGGATGTACTACTTCGTATACGCCAACGCTCAATTGTCTATCATCGATTGTTTGAATGTTCATGTAAAAACCGCACAAAGCTCTCTCTAGGCTTACACAATATGTCATGTGTATGTCAGAACCATCCCTTGAAAAATATTTATCGACCTTATCGGCAACAATAAAAATTATATCAGCTGGAATTTTATTAGGACCACGATCGCCCTCCTCCTTAAATACAATACGAGTTCCGGGTAAAATTCCCCTTGGAATCTTAACAAATAAAATTTTTTCTCTTCAAAACAAATCAGAAAAACCATATTAGATATTGTATTAATATTCCAGACGATGTTTTACTAACCGAGTTTCGGTTTCAGTTTTAGTCTCATCTACAAATTCATGCCTCATAATTATCATTCTTTTCAAAGCTCCAAAGTAGACCTCTTTAAGTTCCAAATAAATTAACTTTTCTACATTTGGATCTTTCTGTTTTACTCTGTATCCTAAATCTGTCTTAAAAATTGGCGGTGGGTCTATAGCAGCATCGATTAGATTTGCAAATGGACTGTAAGAACCAAAAACATCACGATAGGTTTTCATAGTGTCGTTATGATATTTATAAGGTTCGAAATATCCATTTGGCAGTGGAACACCTTTCTCCAACGCTTCTTCACCATAACGATCATATACTTCACGTCTCAGAGGGTCAGCTAATATAAAATAGAATAATAAAAAAATTATTTACAAATTTGACCAGTCCCCGACAATCTTATTCGTTTACAAAGAATATCATATGCCTTATTAATATATTCCCATTGAACAGAAGATGGAAGTGACGATAAAGTACTGCTCTCGGCCAATAATTTTGGCATTATAAATTTATTTTGAATTGTTTTATCTCGATTAGGATGAATTGCAATGGCAAATTTTCTATAAGCCAATGCGATTTCTTCTTGTGTGCTATTTTGAGACACATTTAAAACTGAATAATAGTCTATTTCCTTTTCAGACATATTTATAAATTTAAATCAATTCCAAACTGCAATGTTTGTACACAATCTCTAAAAAAAATAACTTTTATTTTTTAGAGATAATTGTCTTTAAACAATATTGCTTACTATGATTTAAAAATACAAAATTCTACGTTTATTAATTTCTTGTAATTATATTTTGATATTCGTTTTGAAATTTCGAAAAGCGAAGGAAAACAATTATGATTGTTTTTACTGTATATTTTTTTTAAATAAATGTATTTAATTTTTGTAATTATTGAGCTATTTTATATATTCAGTAATTATTAAAAAAAACAGAAGAATGCAAGAATTAGAACTGAATGTGTGAACTTCAACGATGACCAAATTAAAACAAGATTTAATTCGACCATAAAAACATTTGTCGTCGGAAATATATGCATTTCCATAAGACAGTGAAATTTTTACAAATTTTGACAGCGTGTACCTCTTTGACGTTAGAATTGTGGTCCTATGTTAACGGTAACAAAAATATGGCTGGGAGTCACATAAAGACCCGACTTCCGTCGATATATTTGCCACATTGGACTTTTAGTTAATATTATGTGAAACATATTGTGGACGTTTCAATACATATTTCCGTAATAAAAATTATACAAAATTTTCCAATTTTAAATAAGCAGTTTATTTGAGTTTTTATTAGATGTTATATATATACACCAATTAATATTATTCAGTTTGTCTTTTTATACATATTATATACATATACATCCTTACATAATTTTGAAATTAAAAAATTTATAAAACAGTCTTCTTAACTAGTATATGAAAAATAGATTTTTGCCTTAAAAGTATATATTATACAATATATTGTTCTGATAAAAAATGCATGACAGATATAAAAAAATCAAAAAAATTAAACACATTTAAATATGTAAATTTGTTATGTTTATTAACATCCGCATTTGCGTCATTTTTCTGAATTTATTTCTACTCTACGCGGTATTTTTACACCGTTGAAAACATATATCCCCAAATACATATATAAACCGTATTGCCTACTTATAGCTTTTTTTAATAATAATTTACCTTCATCAATACTATAAGATATTGACAATATATAATTAGAATATAAAGTATCTGAATTTATTTCTACTCTACGCGGTATTTTTACCCCGTTGAAAACATATAACCCCAAATACATATATAAACCGTATTGCCTACTTATAGCTTTTTTTAATAATAATTTACCTTCATCAATACTATAAGATATTGACAATATATAATTAGAATATAATAAAATTGCTGATCCAGTTTTTGGAACTTACTGTTATCCCGTATCTGGGACTGGATGAAAATAACAATAACTAAAAATTGAATTTTCAAATTTCATATAACAGAATATCAGTTGTTTCACACGACTGATCAATTTTTCTATTGGCAATCATGCTCAGCAAATAAATTTTTGACATTTCTCTATGATCATTTCCGGTTTCAGAAATGTCAAAGTTAAAATTAAGTAAAATTGAAAGTTTTGATGCTTAGTGGTTAATAAAATTGATAAGATCGTATTAATTGCAAATTATTGCAAGAAGTCAAATCTTATTTTCTTTCATTTGTAAAATTTATTGGATATTCTTACGATTTCTTTGAGGTTAGATTTGGTTAACACGAAAATGCAAATGTATTAGACTTTATATAATAATTTGGTCGTACAGCACACGTATGTGTTGTAATCAGCTGTTTGCTGAGTACTTTACATTTCAATTTCTGTGCTGGGCGCGCAAATAACCAAAATTACCTCAACCGTTTTTTTATCTAGTAAAAATTTCAAGAAAATGTCCGGAAAAGTTATAGAGATTTCTGGCGATTTATTTGCATGTCCAGAAACTTCATCAATGGCCCATTGTGTTACTGCAAACATGGGAATGGGAAAAGGGATCGCCGTGAAGTTCAAGTATTTGAAAATATTTTCGCTAATTTGAAAGCAATATTAGGTATTTTACATTTTCATTTTATTTATAGAAATAAATTTGGACAAATTCCACATCTTAAGAGCCAAAATGTAGAAACTGGAGGGGTGGCTATTTTAAAGGATAACAATAGATATATTTATTATTTGGTAACGAAAAAACTATCTTCAAATAAGCCTACCTATCAGAATTTGCAAAGCAGTTTGTCAGCGATGCGAGATCACATGGTTTATATTTATTGAACTTTTATTTTATTGATTAATGCTTAAAAGAATTTATTAATTTTAGTTAAAAAATAATGTTAAAGAATTAGCTATTCCTCGAATTGGTTGTGGTATAGACGGTCTCGATTGGGTTAAAGTGAAAGGTATTCTCGAGGAAGTATTCAACAACGATGATCTACAAATAACTGTTTACAACTACATTCCATAGTTTGTGATGTATACAATGTTATGTTATTATTCAGTTACTATTCTTTATTTATTGTACCTTAATAAAATATATAGAATTTAATAAAACAAAGATATTTTTTGTGATGACGCATTAGAACAAAATTAATTTTGATTTTGTTGCATTAAAAATCGATCTTCGGCTCAAAAGTTCTTAATTAGGATTAAATCAAAATAAAAATTTATCATTTTTTGAGAAAAAATTGACTTGGTTCCATCCAGGATCGAACTGGAGACCTTCTGCGTGTAAAGCAGACGTGATAACCGCTACACTATGGAACCCAATTGAAAGTTGTAAACAAAATTTACAATCTCAATTTTATCAAATTAATTTAATAAGATAATAATAAATACGAACATACTTAATATTGTAATTTATCTAATTAGCATATTTTGGAAAGATAACAGTTACTGAAGTTTATTTTTTTTTTTTTTTAAAACATTTTTTGCCTTTTCTATAAATATATTATATTAATTCAATTTTCACAATTCATTTTGGAACAAAATTATATACAGTGATATCAATATTTTCAGCATTAAAAACTTCATATAATTGTGCTTTAACTTTATCCCATTCAAGTCCATCAATTCCACAGCCTATACGTGGTATGGCAAGCTTTTGAACTTTATTGTTCACCTATGGAAAAGAACAATTGATATTGAGTTTGTTTATGAAGGTAAGTTTTTCAAAATTCACCATATGATTTTTCATAGCAGTCAAAGAACTTTTGAGACTATTATAGGTAGGTTTTTCATAGCTGAACTGCTTAGTGACAAGATAATAAATGTAACGCTCCTTATCGGAGAGAACAGCAACACCGCCGGTTTGTGCATTCTGTGACAGCAACTCATCAATTTGTCCATAAATTTGCCGGAATTTCACCGCGATACCGGCTCCCATAGCCATATCAGAACCAACACAATGAGCTAGGGACACATTGGTAGGTGCCGAAAATAGATCACCTTCAATTTCATTTATATTAACCTTGGTCGCTGCGGTTGTCATATGTGCACTTGATTCTGAAAATAATAAAAATAATCTCTAATTTTATATTTATAAAATGTTTAAGCTAAAAGAAAGTGATAAAAATATTTGCCAAATTTAAATTCAAACCGGATATTGATTATCAATTTTGCGGAAACATCAATTTGTTTACAATGAAGAGGTTTTGGTCAATTTTGACAATTCTATATCGTGTGATTTACTACTTGAATAGGGGAATTATTTGTGAACATGCGTACACACGAACGTTATATGGATTGCAGGTCCTCTGTCATGGAATCTGCTTGTTAATAACTAAGCCATTAATCACTAGACACATAATGACTCTTTCCCCTCTTTCGATATAAACAAATTGTTTATGCTTCCACATTTGTATTATTTATTGTTTTTGCATTACTTTTATGCAAAACATCTAAACAATAATAAACGGGTTATAATGCACGTGCACTCACGTTTAAATACACTTATTTGACGTCCAACAGTCTTCTTCAATAAACCGAAATTTTGCACCAATGGAGCCCGCAAAACCAAACTAACACCTAATATCATCACAGCTCGTTGCTTAGCAAGTCAGAAAATTCAAGCACTCTCGTACACGGATATTCTGTGCTGATATTCACTTGCGCTATAGTAAATGATGCGCTGCTCCGCGCTTTCATTTGGCTGTGAGTTTCTGAAAGAGTTACACGAATAAAATAATATGGCAAAGGGCTGTTGGTTGCGTAATCAATTTATATCTATTTGAATGTTAATATAGAGGAATTAGTTTTTATTGGTTCCATTCGATAAATCAGTTTTACAATTGTTCCTTCCCCGGTCTTTAGAAACGGGTCAAGCCTTTTTACCACAGTTAACATTACCACCACTAATAATAAATAAACAAGTGCATTGTTTCGGTATATGCATTCTCAAGTACATATAGCATAAATCGTAATAACAGTCGTATTGTGCAAGTGGAACACACATGCTCACTATGGCACTAAGATCGTTTGCCTTCGCTCTTGGGCAATCGAGAACTAAATTTAAGCCCACCGCACACTACCATTGGCTTGGACGAATCCAGCAAGTACTAGGTTCAGCCGAGATACCGACATGCGATCATCAAACATTGGCTCGCAAACATAACTGCCGGAAACCAAGTAAGTTCGATCAGTTTTATGCCTTTCGTTTTCGTTTCTATCGTTTTATTTTGGTGTGTCCGTCTGTTGAGTGTAGACCACCAACCGACCGACCGTCTTACCGCATATTTATCATATAAACAAATTTTTCGTTAATTTATTAATTAAAAAATTTAAAAAATTATCACGATCTGGACAGTATATAAAGTCTTAAATTTGCCATCCAAAAATAATTATTTCGTTAATTGCGAGACCAACAGTTGTTAAATTGAAAACGAAGGTATTAGTTAGTGATAGTGATTGATTTTCTATTTAAAATTGACAATATTTTTTTTTATATTTAACTTTATATTTACTTTTAAAAGTGCTTAAAGTGCTGGAATATAATTTTCGAACGTGCCAGCTATTAACAGGTGCTGTCTGCTAAAAATTCACTATTATTTGGTAGTAATGGTTATACTTAATATAAATTTGAATAAATAATTTCACCCGCAATAATACTATGTACATAACTAATAGCGAATAATAAATAATGTTTACTTTATTTTTACGATTCGATTTTTTCCATTTTCAATTATTTTCAATACAAATTTCGAATGGCATTGAATATTTATGTAAATATTTAATGACCAACTAGCAAAAAAAAAAAATAACAATAGATTCTTACTCTGTAAAAGCTTCTCGGAGAAGTATGTATAAATTCGATTAGGCAGAGAATATTTTTAGTAATAAATCTTTTAATTAATTCCTAATCCAAGGTCTAGATGTTGATGCCCTTACAATTTAAAAGAAAAATACAATTAAATTAATAAAGTACGAGAATAAAATTCACTACTACAGTCAAAGCTACTTAAATAAGTATCTAGAAATACCAAAGAACTATGGATAACCTTTGAAAAGATAGATGATCTTTTTATATTATATCAAATTGTCAAAAAAAAAACTTGTTTCTAGAATTTTTTTGTTTTTTATAACCATTAAATTTTTTGCGAATAAAAAAATTTTAATCAACACTTGCTTTTTTTTTTATTACATATTACGTAAACACATATATATGTGTAGAAAAAGTTTTTTAGTGAACCGAATTGATATTTTTATCAAAAATACTACCTCAGCCGCCTCCGACATAGACCTTTGCATGATAAGTTCATTTAATCTTAAATAAAGCTCAATTATCATCGGGGCTATTTATACTTTTTTATTATTTTTGCTTCTGCTTATTAAGTTTTGTTTCTCTTTATAAATATGGGGCAGCTCATAAAAGTTTAATGTTTTTATTCTATTACATATAAAAATAACCAGCGATTATTAAGTTTAAAGACAAATTAATAATTTAAGCTATTTCAACGACAATCAACAATATTATTGTTTTTACGTATGTGTATGTGTATTTTAAATTCCTGAATATATCTTCAGTAATTTTTTTTCCTTATATTTATAAATAAAGGAATTTTTATTACAATTGACTATCTCGCCACCATAAACGTTTTTATTAAATTTAAAGAAAAATTCTTAACTTAGTGTATTTTTAAATGCCCGTACAAAAATAAATGAAAAATAATACAGAATAATTGAGATAAAAATTAATATTATTTTCAAATTCATTTGAACAGAAACAATTCTTAAATATTATAATAGGTTTTTTTTTATAATCTAAATTGTTTTCGTTTTTTTTTCTTCATATTTTCTTATAGAACATACAATAGTGATTAGGAGTATATTTAATTCTAACTTTAACATGGCTCAGCATCGTAAGTGGAAATGATGAAAAGAATTGTATAATTAAACAATGTTTAACAAATATTGTTATTTTTTTTTTTAAGAAGCACAAATCGAAAAGCTGGTTACCCCAGAAGAGTCTAAACGGTTTATGACTGATTGTTTTATAGCCGCAAAAGTTCCACGTGAAAATGCTGAAGCTATGGCCGATTTACTGGTTGCCGCCGATGTAAGGGGCCACTTTAGCCATGGTATGAATCGGTTGGAAATGTACATTAACGATCTGATGATTAATTCAACCGATGGATCAGCCATTCCTCAAATTCTGAAAGAAACACCTGCCACTGCTTGGGTCGATGGACATAATGGCCTAGGTGCGGTCGTTGGTAACTATTGTATGGATTTAGCCATTAAAAAAGCAAAGAATGTTGGTGTGGGTTGGGTCTGTGCGAAACGATCAAATCATTACGGAATTGCTGGATGGTATGCTTTGAGGGCAATGAAAGAAGGGCTTATTGGTATCTCAATGACGAATACATCACCTCTGATGGCACCGACTAGAGGAAAGGAAGCTGTTCTGGGCACGAATCCTTTAGCGTTTGGTGTTCCGGTTAAGGATGATAAATATTTGCTCGATATGGCAACGACTGCTGTTGCAGTTGGAAAAATTGAAATTCAACGACGTAAAGGAGAACCTATTCCAGACGGATGGGCTCAAGATCCGAATGGCAATATTACCAATGATGCAGAACTAGCTTTCCAAACAGGCTGTCTTATGCCGGTAGGTGGACAAGAAATAACCTCTGGATACAAGGGGTATATTCTCGGTGGTATGGTCGATATTTTGTGCGGAGTGATGGCTGGTGCTAATTATTCAACTAAAGTACGCAAATGGACACATGCCGGCGCTAACACCGAAGCTGATCTTGGTCAAGTATTTATTGCTCTCGATCCCAATTGCTTTACACCTGGTTTCGAAGATCGAATGGAAGATTTCAATGCCCGTTTAAGAGGTTGTGCACCGGTTAGTATAATTCCAAATTAAATATTTTATATTTTTATTTCACTAACTAAAATAATAATAAATTATAAAAATGTTTTTTTTTCTTTTCTTAGACGGATCCAAACCTTCCTGTTCTAATAGCTAATGACAAAGAAGAGGCTTATATAAAAGCAACAGCTGCTGCCGGAGGTATTAAATACATTGAAAATCAGTTAAAGACATGCAAAAATCTTGCTGATCGCCTTAATATTGAATCATTAAATTTTGTTAAACATTAATAATAGTTGAAATATTATGAGTATACAATTTATAATAACCTCATACATTTCGTACGTTACATTCGATTTATCACAATTCAAAAATTGGATTTTCCCTTCAATGTTTATATACAAATTTTTTTCTTCTAAAATTAAAAAAAAATTATAAGCAATTGAATAATTCTATTCAAATGATTTAATAAACAATAAAGCAATATTTTAATATAATAATTTTGTGTTATATTTTCTTTTATATTCCTTCGACTATTTTCTTTTATTATCTGATCAGATGTTATTGAAATTTTAATTTCAAGTGCTTTCTGTGTGTGTTATGTAATATCTAAAAAAAATATACCTCATTGTAAATTTATATGTACACAATACAAGGTCTGTTAAAAAAATATGGCGAATTTTGAATTTTCGCGGGTTACGTATATTCGATTTTGGATTTTTTGTGGCGTTATGTTGGTACTCATATCTCTCACTTATGCCGACAAGTTCGGCCATTTTGAATGTTCAGTTAATTTTTGACAGCTGTTTTTACTTGCACGCATTTTGGCTCGTCTTCGATTTTTGCCCATTCCAAAAAATGGATAAAAAAATCTGTTTCGGGAACAAGAAAAAGTCACAGGGGGCAAGATCTGGGGAATACGGTGTGTTTTTTTTTGGCCAAAAATTCGCGCACAAGCAACGATGCGTGAGCAGGGACGTTATCATGGTGTAAAAGCCAGTTTTTGTTCTCCCACAAATCCGGGAGTTTCTGGTGGATTGCTTCACGCAACTTGCACATAACTTGCAGGTAATATTCCTTATTGTCCGTTCTACCCTGTGGTAAGAACTCATGATGTACGGCGCCCCTGCAATGGAAAAAAAACTGCAAGCAAAACCTTCACATTCGACCGAACTTTGCGCGTCTTTTCGGTTTTGGCTCTTGCGGCAGCTTCCATTGGGATGATTGAGCTTTGGTTTCCACTCATGATTCGTCACCAGTTATGACCTTCTGGAGCAAATTTGGGTCGTCGCAGACAGAGTCCAACAGCTCATTACCAATGTTAATGCGATGGTGTTTTTAGTCGAAAATGGGCAGAAATCGAACACGTACCAAAACACGTGCAAGCAAAGCAGCTGTCAAAAATTAACTAAACATTTAAAATGGCCGAATTTTTCGGCATAAGTGAGAGACATGAGTACCAATATAAGGCCACAATAAATCGAAAATCGAATATAAAATATAATTCGCGATATGTTTTGAATAGACCTCGTATATCTAACTCTATTTGTAACGTATTTAATTACACAAGATTAGTGTAATCAAATACCCTATGTTATAATTTTGAAAATGCAATATAAATATTTATATCAAAACTCGAATTTTTGGGCATTTGCAATAAATTTAAGTGGGTCTTTTTTTGTAAAAAAAAAAAAACAAAGACATCACGTTTGGTAAGAAATTATCCACATGTAGATTGAATAAGAATAATTTAGGAGAAATTCAATTTATTCTTGCATAATGTGTACATAAACCTCTACAAATGAAATTAATAACTTTTCTCGCTATCAATTTAATCATTTTTATCACATCAATTATTTAATATTTATCATAAAATAAATGGTATTTAGCTCATTTAATTTTCATGGCATTAATGACAATAACAACGTCCAATATATGTTTATTTGTTAAGTAAACAAGATAGTATTATCAAATGAGCAAAAATATTTCGAGTACAGTGATAAAAGGTGTGCGAGGGTATTTACAATATGTAACTAAAAATTTTCATAGCATTGGTTGTAAAACTATATTATTAATATTGTCTCTTCTGGTCAATGACAGTGCTATTACTGATAACGAACGTTCTTCTTATTTTATCAGACCTATGTAAAAGATAATTTTTCACTTACGAAATTGCTGGATAATTTAAAATATAATCAACCAGATAATTTATCTATTAATTAATGGTTTTCAAAAGAATATTATTCAGTATTTTACGTTAATAGCAACAAAATCTGAAAGACCGAATATGCTATTTTTAGTTCAAGTATGCTTAAATATATTTTTAGATATATGAATAAATTAAATGTATATCAGAATTATTCGAGCATAATTTCCTATTAATAATTGCATTCGACATTATTAATTACTAAAAACTTTACAGCTCAAAGGAAAAATTGGAGTTAATTTTCCAATATATATACTCGTATAAGCATTCAAACTATATATACGTAATGATATGGATCCAAAAGTCCTCAAAAGTCCCAGTTCCCAACAAAACAGATGGCAGTAAATAACTTGAAGGTTGCGTTCGTTAATTTGATTGAATCAGCTGTTGGCTGGTTGGCTGGCATTCTTGGTAAAGGAAGTAATTTATACGAAATACTAATGATATAAAGTATACGTAATTTTTTAAAAAGAAGTATTAAATTCATATAAAAAATGAAAATATGAAAATTTTGAATTAAAAAATTTTTGTTTAATGAATTTTCTATTCTGATTGTTGGCATTATAAGATTTTTCTCCACAAAACTTTCCCCTTCCATTCGCAGTCGCATGGCATATGTGAAGTGTCAAAAAGCGTATTTCAGTTGTGTATACATACTAATAATTTGTAATTAGAGAGTCTGATTTTATTTAATTTAACAGTATGAAACTTTTAACGTACAATTTTTTAACATCAAAGTGTATTCGTGGAGTTCAAGTTGGATTTCCGCTCAAATTACATGTACGACATAGTTTATTTAATATAATAAGCACGATATTGAATAGAAAATTTGTTGTCATTTTAGATCACAAAAACCGAAGAGACCCAAACAGATTTTAACGCGGAACTTATTTCTAGAGTGGTGCCACGGTTAGATTGGTCTGCAGTTTGTATAGGTGCTCAAATGGTAAATAATCAACGTAAAAATTGATTTTTGTTCTATACTAATATAGGACAAATTAAATATTTGAATATAGGTCGGATGCGCAGAAGGGATTCCAGAAGAACTCGGCGAAGATTTTGCAAATGACATAGAATTACTACAAAGGATTCATCATGTATTGTTTGAAGTTGAGGTTGTAGAAGGTCAATTGGAATGTCCTGAAACTGGCCGACTCTTTCCAATACAGGATGGTATACCAAATATGCTATTAAATGAAGACGAAGTATAATAAAATTGTAAATTTAGTTCTATTTAAAAATCACAATTGTAATATAATAACACGACAACAATAATACGAATTTTTTCCAATAATATCTTTTTTTTTATTTTATATCAACTTTACATCAAAAACAAAACTCCACAGACAAATTTATTTACTTCCTTATATTCCTGTTTTGTAATATATTATTCATTATCACATCACAGATCTCATATTTAAGATAATTTTTCAAATTCTTAATTAAATTGAGGATGGAATAAATTTTACAAATATATATTTTTTTGTATGTTCGATTAATTTCTATCATTTTAAGTTTAATCATTGAATAATATCAAAATTTGATCAAAAGTTATATTATTATTTTTGGACATTTTATATATTTATAATAATATATAAATTATAATTTATTGATAAATAATTTTATTTTTAATGAATATATCTTAAATGTATATATTCCAAAATATAGGTTTACTCTGTTTATTTTTTTAGTGTATTTTATCATATATTAAAAAAAAAAAAAAAAGTGCATCTCAACAGGTTACACGTTTTACCATTTATATTATTTTTGGTTACTTCCTTCTTATATTTCATTCACTTGTTTTCCTTTTTTAAATCAATCATAATATAAGACGTACCTAATCATATCTAAATCAAGTTTCTTCCTTGGTTTTGAGATAATCTCTTCAACCTACAAATGTAAAATTTTAATATTCGGAACATATATTTCTCTTATAGTTACATTTACAATACATATAATATATATGGTAAATAAGTGCTATTTTCTATTCAATTGTAAACGAATTTCATAAATATTAAGAATTCAAAAATCTTTACTGTGTTCAAATTAATAATAATAAAAAAATTTTGAAATTGAACTAAATATTTGTGGTTTTTATATTCGAACACTACTTGTC
Organism: Atherix ibis; assembly: GCA_958298945.1. NCBI lineage: Eukaryota > Metazoa > Arthropoda > Insecta > Diptera > Athericidae > Atherix > Atherix ibis. Next base: position 119,010,410 of record OY282606.1, read on the forward strand.
AACATGTATACTTTATTTGTTAATATGTATTACTGGTTTATTTCATTGATAACTATAGTTAATATTATAATATTCTTTGGCTAGATTATGATTTGTTCTACAGATATTTGATGTGAATGTTAGGTCTTTAGTAGTATCAGTTATGCTAACAGAGTAATAAAGGAAACTATCACAAAATATAGTATAAAATTAATTATATTGCTGATATTTTAGATAAGTAAATGGATTAATAAATGCCTTCTTAAAGGATATTATTTTTTATTATTATTTTGCAATAAAAATTAAATATTCTCTGTTAAAGAAATTTCAAAATTCATCCTTTTGTATTGTTCTCATATTTCTCTCAAGGGGAATATACATTTTTTGGATTGCCTGAATATGTCCTATATTAATTTTTATCAATAGGATAAACATAGTTTATGTTTGGAAAAAATGCTATTATTAAATATATGATTTATCTAGTGGGAAAATACATATAGAAACAATATAAATATGCAGTAATATTATTTTAAATAAAGTATAAATTATTGGAAAAAAAAATGCTGGACTAAATGCCTTTAGTAAATCTTAAAAAGCAGAAATTTATAAACTTATATAAATATGATAGTATTTTCGATTCGTAAAAAATAATATTAACACTTATTCATTAATACACTTTAAAATCTAATAACATTAACAAAAGAAAAATTTATTTTTTCTCATATATGTATATAATATTAAAAAAAGAAGAAAAGCCTCTTTAATTATATTATATTCATATGATATGAACATCAATCACTAATAAAATGGACTAAATTATCTCTAAAAATAACTGTCTATTGAGTTTATTGTTCTAATTTGATTTGAAATTCAAGAAGTTAAACATTAAAAAAAAAACAACCAAGTAAATAACATAAAGAAACAAAAACAAAATAACAATTAAATTTGACACATTATTTTCGTCATAAATCGCTTATGGTAGGATACCGATACTCTTATACCAATTTAATTAATTACATTTAACATTGGCAAGAGTCTGTATTAATTGGGAATAAATACTTCCTTTTGCTATGCCAACATTAGGTCCTTTACACAATTCGGAATTGTGACCTTGTGGACTGTAAGTTCGTTCAGATTTTAAGGTTGGATCTGTACCAACTGCAAGACCTTTCCGTCCCTGTGGTACATCTGGATTTGCACCATTCCATGTGATGTAATCAGTTCTGTAACAAATTAATCATATTAAATGGTTTATAATTACATATATCTTTATACCCTTATATATTGAATAAATAAATAAAAAATAATTAAAAATCACTTACAACAGTATAGTATCATTTGGGCCCTTGCATAGACTTTTATTATGACCTCGCGGACACAGACGACCTACATACGATTTGAAGTCATCATTCGGTACACTTTTAATCTGGTTTCCTGTTTCGATTGGTGCCACTTTTGGTGAAATATCTCGGCTACATTAATATAATCAAAACAAATTCGCGCTTAATTAAAAATATTCCAAATTTAGTAGTTAATTGTAATGAAATACAAAAGTATGGAAATTCTACTAAGAAATTATTGTATTTCACTAAGGAGTTATGTGGCCTATTACTTTGTTAATATGCAATTTTCCAAATGAATGAAAGAATTTAGGGATGAAATAAGAGAGAATAGAACCAAACATTTAAATTATAAACAACTAAACAGTTTTAGGTGCTGTTGAATTTAATTATGAGAATATTTTCCACTAAAAAAATGTGTATCTTATAAGTTTCATTTTTGTTCTTCGAATAAAATAGATATTAAATTCGTATTCAAAAGAAAATAATATAACAATTCAATATAATAAAATAGAAATAAAATACAAATTCGGAAGCTTCAAAAGTTACTAAAAACATTTCGATTTAGAAATGATCAATGCTCTAGTTAATTTTTTTCTCTTTCGCTTTCGATGATAGCGCATACAATATTAGTTAAAAAAAGAAACTAATTATCTTAAATTACAATGCTGTCTTTTTTATAACAGACTTTAATCAAACTTCCATAAATAGATAAAAACAAATTATATAAACTAAATAAATCAACAAATGGACTGAATTATTTACCGGAACTACAATACATTTGGTAAAATTAAAAATACAACATGTCGGTTAGCTGTGAGATGTTAATATTAATTTGATTATAAATTTTTAGTTTTTAAATATTTATAAATGAATTGCAAGCATTAAGGGATTTCGTATACTTTTAATTGTACTTCAATAAACTAAAATATTTTGAAAAAATATATATTTTTAATATTCGATTATTGTACAAAAAGTAAATTGAGTATATTTTTCTCCCATCGAATTGCATATATCGAATATTAAATGGACTTTTTTCACTGCTAACCCACATGTTGCTCGATGTACAAGTTCGCTTAGGTGTTGTGTTCAATTGTTATTACACAAGTATAAATGTATATATATATATATATATATATATATGTTTGTATGTATATTATGAGATAGTGGTTCAGAAATTTGTGTGCATAATCATTTTTCATTTGATCAGAGATATTATTTTGAAAAAATATAAATGCATTGACTTGGTACTTGGCATACTTCAAATATTCGGATTTCACTTTAGAGCGATTTTTTTTGGTAATATCGGTCTCATCGATTGGGGACGTAACAAATGATGAAGAGCATGCCGACGTCGATGCTGATGTAGATGAAGACGAGGACGGTGATGATGAATCCGACGAGCTGCCTATAGGCTTTGTCGATACAGTTGGTGTTGTGTCATTGGATCCTCGATCGCGTGTTGAACGTACTTGAGAAGTTGACGGAAGTTGTGGAGCTTGTGGTGATGATAATGATGATGGTGGTAGTGGTTGTGGTGGTTGTGATGAGGATGATTCTGGTGATGAACGGGATGGAGCTGATCGGTTAGCAGCTGTTAGCAATTTTTGTTTTGGCTCGGATTTTTTGCTGTATTACAATGAAGAGAGAATTTTTTTTTGCGAGATCGAATCAAGTTAGACCAAAAAAAACAAAACATGGTTTATAACACATTACATAACGAATGAACAAAAAATAGAAACAATATACCAAGTGACATGCATCATTCCAAGATATGGAAAAAGACGTGATATCGTGCATTAAACGTAGGTTTCCGCGATCAAATAAATTCGAAAATAAAAACGATTTATAAAATATAAAAATAATTCAATGGTAAACTATATACACTATGAATAATCACAAATATTTTCCAATAAAAATATATAATACGACATGGTGTAAGCTATTGCATTACCTTTCGGGTAAAGACGATGGCTCCTCTTCAATAGTACTAACAGCACTTCCAGCGTTTTCAGTGCGATTGCCTCCCTTGTTGGCTCTGTCAGCGTCTTCTTTCATTACAATATCAAGAATTTGCGCAGCACGACTCTCAGAATAATCCACACTTTCTAGCGCCATCAAAATAATTCTTTCAGCAATGTCTTTAAAAGCAGACTGCATTCGTAATTTGACTATTATTTAAAAAATGAGATAAAATTTTTTACATATATAAAATGCTAATGATGATCACACTCACTTGCATTTTTTTCTTCGGTCGATAAAATCTTTGGTTGTAGTGCGATTTGTGTCGATTCAGAGCTCTCCGACTGATTTCGTATATTCGGTTGTCGATTGGATAATTTCGGAGCTAAAATATCTTGTTTAGAGTAGCCCATTTCGATTAATTTCTCTGAGGCTCTCTGTACATTGTTATCAGAATTAGCAAGAATATCGAGTATTATTGTTTCATCCGCCTTGGGAAATACGGTCTTCAAATATCTAATTTATTATTTAAAAAAAAATAATCAAATTTTATAGATATTTATTTTTTTCTAACAAAATTACCAATATTTAGCTAAATATGGTGCATGCACAATTTATAAATTCATCTTTAAAATATAAATAAATAATATGGAATGAACACAATGAAAATTATGTTATATTTAATGTATTAGCATAAAAGCGACGAAACTATACGAAAAAGAATGTATGAGTAGGTACAGCGTAATTTTTTATTCTAAATAAATGCTATATACAAAAGAAGAAATTAATTTAATTAAAATATTAAAATCATATGAAATAATAACTGTTCGAATTGTGAGTCTAACCGATTCCAACAGTTATTTCCATACAAGTATACGAGTACAGCTAAGATTTCGTCAATTAAAATGAAGAAGTACATTTTAAAAAATAAAATTGTGTAGTAATCAGATAAAAATAACTTCTAGAAATAAGAAATATTAATAATATAGTAAACTGAAAATAAATCATTAATTAAATCTATTGAATTTTTTAAGTTTTGTTGTTCCTATTCAGAATCGATGTAAACAAATTTCTTAATATATACTATGTAAAATATCTAATTAAAGTAAGAATAGATAAATGACTATTAAATATTAAAATATAATATATACATTTTTATATTTAAATAATACGCGCGTATAAAGCCGTAATCAATATGTTTAATAGTAAATCTAAATGAAATCATAAACACATCTACATAAGATTAACAATAAAATTATAATAATAATAATAATAATAATAATAAGTAAAAATTTTATATCAGTGCGTTAACCTCAGCTTCATTTTTGGAGATGAGTGTGGTTTTGGTGATGGACGAAATTGTTCTCCGATCCTTGGTGATCCGTACAGTGTGCTACCAGCACTTCCGGGACGGCCTGGCAACGGACTGTCCGTGCGGCCGAACGGATTCAAGCGTCTTGCTGGTGGTGTCATTTGAAATGCGGAATTACTGTGGTACAAGTGACGCTGGGCCGGCGGCGTCGAGAACGTCGCCGGTGTCATCAGCGGATATTTATCAACTTGCAGTGCACTAACAACGACCGCTTCACGATTATAATATCTTCATTTTTTGTGGGTGCGATATTAATAAATACATGTTTTTTTTTTGTTTGTTCACATTTCAAAAACATTTTTTTTTATTATTATTTAGTTTACAGTAGTTGTGAGTATGTAAAAGTTTAGAGTGGAAAGCGTGAAAGCAAAATGCATTTAGTGAGGCAACATTAGTTTACAGCAATATATCAAAAGAAGTGTTAGATTAAGTTTTAGTTTCATTGTATTTAGTGTTGGCTTGTACATCGTTTTATCGATATATATTTTTTTTAAATTTCCAATGTAATTCCAAACATTGATGTGAAAATTAAAACCTAAATAGACTTACTTTTTCAATAGTAGACGAATGTGGTTTTCACCAGCAGTTGGAAACATGTTATTAATTCGGTTAACAATGACATCTGTGTCTCCTTGGTTTGAGAACGATGTTTCTTCCAATAATTGTCTATGTTGTAGTATTCCTATTTTGGCTGGTTGTGGACTTCCATGACGGAAAATCGGTGACATCTCCTGTAAATATAAAATTCAAGCATAAAAATTTGTAGATTTCAATAATAATTATTTTATAGAAAAATACGGTCATCCAATATGAAGTTTGATTATTTATGAAAATATTAATTTAAGTTTTTATATTATTTTGCTATTTTATTTTTAATGAAAAATAAATGCTTTTATTACTTACCGTTTGTGAACGTGATGATAAAAGTGGACTTGCAGAAATACTGTTCAAACTTGAATTAGGGGCCTGAAATGCTTTAACGGCGGGAAAGTTACTGGCAGGATATACATGATACGGGGATCCATGCATTGGCTATACAATGAAAAAATAGGTTTACATAAAACAGTCGGGCACATTTACAATGCTTATTAAACAAATTGAAATATTGTACTTGATATAAATTTGTTTGTACAATAAATAAGCTTAATTTCAGAGAGAACGATATTTATTAGGATTATTTGTACTCATATTAAAAAATTTAAGAAAATTAAAAAATCATTTATTCATGTAATTTGTATAATAACAGTTGTTCAAATGCGAACAATTTAATTGCAATTAATACATGAATTAAGTACATTTCAATTTAATTTGAAATAAGAATTTTATGTGACAAACATTTATAAAATGAACGCTTAATTAAAGTATTAGATTTACCTGCATTGGTATAGATTCGGTAGAACATCGCTCATTCTGTAATGGTTTATAACGATTCCTTGGATCTTCGAATTGCGTCGTTTTTGTTAAATGATTTATATAATACCTAAAATAATAATAAATTAAGCATAATAAATTCTCTGTGGTTTTTTTTATACAATCATTTTATGAAATTTATACTTTTATAAATGGTATTATTGAGAGCAGAAATTAGTTATTTCATTAATAAAAAAAACTTTTATTCACTATACGTGAATAAAAGGTTTTTTTTTTGTAAAGCTGATAAATTTTTACATTTACTTTTATAATAGGAACTCTTACGACCTATTAGAAGGATGTATTGCATGTCAAAGCGAAAATGTAAAATGGTTTGCTCGAAAACTGAAAGAGACTCCCTCTTCTCCTTTTATCTATGTGGCTCTATTTTCATATAGATATGTTGAGGGGAGGTAATGCTAGAGATACTCGTACACTCTTAATTAATTATGTCATCTTCTCATCAAAAAGAATCATGCATCCTTTTCAAACCGTGTCGAGTTCATTATATCGACCTAAAAACGCGATATTTACGTTTTTGATTCCTCTTTCTCAACATCTTTCTACTATGTTGTGCATTAAAATGCATACGTAAATATATGAACGAATTTCCATAAATAAATGAGACTCTTTGGTTGACACTCCAAACCCAAACCTTTTTTAACCAAAACAATTTACAGAACAGCAACATAAGTACACTTCAGTCCACTTACATGTCTCATCATTCATGCAACCCCAAATTATTATGCACTCCTTATAGGTATATTACCGTGTACATAGTGGATTTTGCATACTAATATATTCGTAAATATAAATTGTATTCAAAACATTTTCATTTTAATTTATAAATGTTAATTGATCACCGATTAACCCAATTAACAAAAACATCTTACTTATAGCGGCCATCTTTTTATCAATATTTTAATCTACTAACTCTTTCCAATTCTTTAAGCTTCAATATCACATACGTAATTATTTCAATTTAATTTCTAGTAAATTATGTTTAAAAAAAATTGCTTACCATTTTCCTGATAAGTTGTCAAATTTACAGTCCCACCCAGGTGGCAATTTTGTATATTCAGCTTTGGAATTCGCCATCGTCAAATTAGCTTTAATGAAACCAACCCAATAAATGACGCTACACTACTGAGTTTACCATCAAAACAAAAAGGGGAAGTGTTTCTTATCAAATATGCGATATTTATGCGAAATGCGTGGGGAGGCGCGGCATCCTTATGTTGGTACTGTCAAATATAATTACATTCCTATAGAATACTCAATTAAAAATACTTTTTAACTTAGTTTAAATCAATTGAAATTGTCAAAATTCATCTGCGAGAATAAGCAGAAATATCTTAAAATGAACACGATAAAAAAATGTCTCAATCTAATAGGAAATTCTGTTCAATGTAAACAAAACAGACCTAATTTGACAAAATATATGAAAAACCTTGAACGCTTTCCAATATTATGTCATCTGACATTTCCAATGTTTTCAACATTTCCAGTAATTCACACTCCTGATTTAGAATAATGTCAGTCAGGTCTGCCAACCATGTCGTAATAAAATACAAAGTGTAGCAAAATTTGTTATGGGTTTCTTGTGTTTGACATAATTTCGCCAACTGTCTGTATTATTTTCTTTTAAACCTTTCGAACAAATTAAAATTCTATTCTTTTATTTTTAAAACGTGCGAATAAATACCAAAGTGTCAGTAAAATAGTTAAAATCGATAAATTTATAGCTGTAGACAAAAATGGAGGATATTTTTCATTGGTGCCGAGAAGGAAACGCCATACAAGTCCGCCTTTGGCTAGATGATATCGAGCATGATATGAATCAGGGGTACGTTCAAGTTAATTATTTATCGATCATAGATTCTTCGAATGGAATTGTATCGATAGAAAGTGTATTGCAGTTAATTGATAAAAATTTGGTATTGCACACACGCCCAAATTTTCACGTTCTATTCGAAAAAAAGTGTCAGTGTATGCATCAATTAACTAGATGTAGTTGAGAATGAATGGATTTGTGCAAACAGACGAGTTTGTTTACAATGTGTCAATGATGACCAAATGTTTATATTTAACACTTCTTTCGTGTGAGCTATTCAGTTCGATACATTTTAAAAACGTTAGACAAATAGAAATTACGCTGATTTTGACTCTTTTAAAACAAATAAAACTTCAATTATAATTGTGCAGAGATGATCATGGCTTTAGCCCGTTGCATTGGTGTGCCAAAGAGGGTCATACGAAACTGGTGGAGATGCTACTGCATCGTGGCGCCAGGGTGAATGCCACTAATATGGGAGATGATATTCCTTTACATTTAGCTGCAGCACATGGCCACCGAGACATTGTTGCATTGGTAAGTTCTTACAATTGATTAATCAATTATTCCTAAACACTAAGAAATCACATATGTTTAGTTACTTCGGGAGCGATCTGATGTTAATGCAACCAATGAGCATGGAAACTCACCCTTGCATTATGCCTGCTTTTGGGGTTATGATGCTATTTGTGAAGATTTAATAAATCATGGTGCCTTGGTTTCTTTGGCCAATAAGGATGGTCACACACCCCTCAATAAAGCTAAGCAATTTTTGGAAAAAAGGTATTAACATAGGTTTCATCAAGAACATTGACTACTTTTGCTTTTATACACAGGCTCCAGGAAATGGCGGAAAAAAATGGTCAAGATTTAAAGAAAATCAGTTTTAAAGACCAAAGTTGGTTGGGAATAAAAACGAGATCACGTGATGCTACTTTGTCAAGGTACAAAGGCATAAACATCGGTGATTTGGAACTACACAGTAAATTAGCGATTAGTTCATCTGGTGAAACTTGGCGAGGTCGTTGGCAAAAGAATGATATTATTGCTAAAGTAATAAACTGATTAATATTTGTAATATAAAAAATGAATTAATTTAAAAAAAATTATAGATATTGGATATTCGCCAATATACTTCTAGAGTATCACGGGATTTTAACGAGGAATTCCCAAAGTTAAGAATTTTCTCTCATCCAAACATTTTACCTATCATTGGAGCCTGTAATTCTCCACCCAATTTGGTGGTGATTAGTCAGGTAATCAAATTGTATTTCTGGTATACAATTATGTATATGCTTTTGTTTAAATAATAGTATATGCCACGAGGATCTTTATATGACTTGCTTCATAGTGCTGCCGGTGTAGTTGTCGATACATCACAAGCAGTACGATTTGCTTTAGATATTGCTCGTGGTATGGCATTTTTACATTCTCTGGAAAGAATTATACCACGGTATTATTTGAATAGCTATCATGTAATGGTATGAAAACGTCTTAATATAACCGCTGAAGAAAATATATTTTTTAAACGAATAAACATTTTAGATTGACGATGACTTAACCGCTCGTATTAATATGGGTGATGCCAAATTTTCGTTCCAAGAACGGGGTCGTATTTACCAGCCAGCGTGGATGTCACCGGAAGCATTACAGCGTAAACCTGGGGATCGAAATTGGGAAGCTTGCGATATGTGGAGCTTCGCAATTTGTGTTTGGGAATTGGCAACTCGAGAAATACCATACCCGGATTTATCACCAATGGAATGTGGCATGAAAATAGCTCTGGAAGGTCTACGCGTTAAAGTACCACCTGGAACGTCTCCTTACCTAACAAAGTTAATTAATATTTGTATGAACGAAGATCCAGGAAAGAGACCAAAATTCGACATGATTGTACCCATACTCGATAAAATGAAACGCTAAACTTCTAATATTTGTTATTTCGATAATGCGCAACAAAAGATTTCATTTTATTTTCTACTAATAAGCTAATCTTTTCCAAGATATTTTTCGATAATATTTAATAAAAAATGTGTATTAAAAACAAAACTAATTGAAAAATAATAAATTTTGTCAATGTGCCTTTTGTCAATGTTTAAACAAACGACAACAATCTATAAATGTGCCTGCTTGTACTTTTTTATATCTCGAATAATGTATAGTAAATGTATTTGCCAATTTATTAATTTTAAGTGTTTAGTATTATATAATTATATATAATATCAACGATAACAATAGTTTCGAAAATTATTAATTGTATACATAACTTTACGCACTAACTCAGTTTATAAACAGAACATTTTTTAAGCAAATATACACAATAAAAGGTGCTTTCTTAATGAATTTCATACGTACGTACTTCTAGATTTAGAAGTCAATGTATCAATAATTTTAATTTGATCAAGAACAAATGTAAAATAAAAAAAAAATAAACAATTAACCAAATAAAAGAGAAGTTTATAAATTAACAAAATTATAGGCATTTTTATTGAATTTTATTTAAAATATATATATGCTTCGGCATTCATAAGAGTGTTGACTTTGAAATAGGAAATTTTTAAGATTATTTATTGCATTTTGAATTATTTGTAACTTACTATTTTATGAGAATTTTATTTTTGTTTTGTTCAACGTATAGTAAATACAGGAAATGCGAATTTCGTATTGACGAGTATTGCATCATATGCAGAGAATATCTTGAACGATTTCTCTTTTTCCCATAGTCTAAGAGAGCTGCAGCTGACTGTGTCATGTCATGTTTAAGGGTAAGAACCCATACTTTCCAGGGGTGAGTGATACTCTACCGAGTACAACGGCCATGACCTGTTTTTCATCGTTCAAGCTTTTCCAGTGTTCACTCTTTCATCTTTCTCATTTTTTCACTTTCGTTAAGTGTATGCATTTCATTTGCTCGCAACGATTTCCCTAACGTATAAATTCATATTGTAGTAGATAAAGCTTTGCTCGCAGCTTGTTTAAGGCTTTCCTTTACCAGTTAATTGGGGCTTTCTAGGTGCTCGTATAGTCCTGTATAGCTTCGCCTTCAGTTCATCAGTTTATGCCTTGACATTTCCGGAAATAGAATTGATAATCGTGTAAATCAAATTGAGCTACTAGCTATTCGTCTTTAATATTTTTCATAATAAATTATGTCGATTCACGTGCAGAAATAAAAACTTTTTTATAAAAAAAAACTAAGCAAATCATTTTTATAAAGAAATAATCATAAAAAGGTTGGTGCTTACTCTAGTGAATTGTATTCATTTAAATTGTTCTCAAATGCATTTTAAATAAAATTAATGAAAACCGAATAAATAACTCGTTGTACAATATAATATATACAAATATACATATATAAACATTTTTCATTCTATCAAATAATATATTTAATAATATATATTAAAATAGTGTATATATAAGAAGTAATATCTAAGAAAATTGAGTGTAATTTCTTCTAAATGTTTGTGGTATGCCTAGTAAGGAATAATTGTAAATAAATATTTGATAGTCGAAAACTAAGTGAACAAGTATCTGGATTGAAGTAATAAAATTTCGCGGCCGTTTGTGTTGCTAAATGTGTTTTAGTGCAATCGATTTAGGCCAGCCCCATCGAGGGCCGGCGACACATGGAGTTTCCTACATCGTCTAATTTAACAAATAATGACGGAACTAGGTGAGTGACTTTTTAAATGAAATTAATTTATACGCAATATATTTTTAACTTCAAAGTATTTTTTACTATATGCCTATCGGCTTAATATCTGGCAAGTCAGTACTGTGAAATCAGTAGAAAAATCAATTCGGAACTTGCATAAAATGTGGAAGCCAATTCATACCTTCTCATATCACTGGGAAGACAATACAGCCTGAATAATTTGCACTAAGGCAATCGATATTCATATAAGTATGAATATACTACTTGTGTAGGAATTTTCAAAGTAGAAACAAATTTATTTAGACCTACCCCTCCGTTTATTAATTTTTCCATGTGCATGTGCATGAAATTCTCTCCAGGGTAAATACTCACAGCTAAATTTTTCAATCCTAATTCAATTACTGAAAGTTTTCATTTGCTTCCGAGTGTACAGGTAGGATCTTCATGAAACTTTGATAAGTCCTACATTTTGAATGATGCAATACGAATCCTTCATATATATTCATTTATAAAAAATATATGCTAATACGTTAGACGTTCCTTAATATACTTATTGTTTACATATTCGTCCTCCTTCGCATTTCACTAAAGTTTAGATTTCAATTTTCAAAGTTTAGATTTCAATTTTCATGCTTACATACACGTAAGTTTAGATATGTCTTTAAAGCAACACTATCCTGTTTTGTTAGTTTAACTTATTGTTAGTTATAAAAAATTTGATTATAACAAAAAATAATCTATAAATATTTTTAGAAAATCAATAATTTTTTATTATAGGAATTTTTTTAAAAATTGTTGAACGACTAACATAAAAGGAAATATTTTGCGCTCATATGGTATATAACTTACCTATTTGACTGTTAAACGAACAAATTCAATTTTTTGTAGTTATAAAAAAAAACCAAAATAAATATTGTATGATGAATGACCTATTTTTAAAAGAGGACAAAAATAACATCAAAAGTTCTTTTCTGATTATGAATTTTTATAGTTTATTATAATGATGAATTTATACAAAGTCATAAATTCAGATATGTTCATTATTTATACATATATATTTTTACTTCTATTATTAAATTTGACTGGAGAAGTTTCTTTTCAATGAACGTGCAAAATTTAGAAAAACCTCTTCCACTAGAGAAGTTTATTTTTAATAAACTAGCAAAATATAGAAAAAACGTCTTTTATACAATTGTATTTGTCATAATTATCCGAAAATGGTTTAAATACTTCTAATTGCCGTTGGTCATAATTTCTCAATTCCCTGAAATATAACAAATATTAACATAAATGTTGAATGTGTAATTGTACTCGTTTACTAAATTTGAATAATTTAAATTAAATAAATTTATTACCCGAAAATATTCAAAAAACTATAATATATTATAAAGTTGTTAATATTTTATAAACATCGCTATTGTAATAACAGTTTTGGATAACAAAAAATTTCTTTGTTAGTGACATTTAAAAAAAAATTCTTTTAAAATATAATGATATTTTTATACATAGTATAAAATATTTTTTGTTTGTTATTATATAGTATACCTCGAAATACAATACATATAACGCTTCATCTAAGACAGCCGGAAGAGAAAATAACATCACCAACAACTACACCACCAACGCCAACGAGTCCAAATGAACCCCAAAGTCCGGATGGTCAAACATCTGTGAGTTCACCCGGATCTTGTGATACGATTTCGGGTGAGTAATATTAAGCATATAAAAATAAAATTGTTTGTTTAAAAAAAAAGAAACAAAAACAGAAAAATTGTTTTTCTTAGAAATAAAATTTGTTACTAACTTACCCTTAATGTTATTGTCTTTTAATTTGTCCATTATGTCTTTATTTTAATTAATAAAATAGCAAACCAGAATAATTATTTCCTTTGTACTATTTTTTTTTCAATTTATAAAAATGTATCTTATAATATTTTATTCTTTATTAAATACGACTACAAAATATTTTTATGGTGTAATTGAAAAGATAGGATCATTTATTTTATTTCCTGCTAAGTAAAACTATGCTGCATCCTAATGAAACTTCCCAATATTGTTAATATGAACAAGCATAACATTTTTAGATTGCAAAAAAAAAAATAAGTTGTTCATCATATTTTCAAATGCCTGTTCTAAAATAAGATTGTTAATATGACTCATATAGCTTAATGCGAATGCACCATTTTCATAATATAAATACATGCGTCAATAGATACTCGGATCTATGAAAAGTTCATAAATGCAAACGAATTATTCTGTTACTCGATACATCTTTGTGTGCATGGTTACTTCAAAGAATTCCTATAGCAAAATAAACTATCTCGTAATTGTTAATAAGACACTGTAAGCCTCTTTATTGGTATATCACTCAAAATCAACACTATTTCAAACGTCTAAAGTACAAATTTACTTGCGAAAGGATGGATTAGTGAATTGATAATATGTACTTTAATAATGCAAGAATTCGATCAATTCGATATACTAATAAGAATTCGATTATTTTATCACGTCCAAAACGTACTCACATATTATACATGTAAAAAAAAGCCATGCAAGAAGCTTTCGATAGTACGAGAACAAATGTGTATGCTTTATTTCCATAGAAAAAAGAACGTGTCAAAGAATTTCAAGTAGCTTTTTTGACGGACAATCGTGTATATTGGAAATAATTTGGTAGAACGGTTAAAAAAAATACTCAATGACAAAAATACACAGCATCATATAATAGGAATAGTACGAGTAATAGTAATAGTAACAATAATAATAATAATAATAATAATAATAATAACAATGAACGAAAGGGAGAGGTGTCCACTTCTAACATGAACGAGCGAAGCAAAAGAGCAAAAGAAAGCGAAAAAACAAAAAGAAAACCCAGAGGTGAAAAGAGAAATTATGTATACAAAAACCAAACGCAAAAATAAATAATAATCAAAGTCGGTCGATAACCCCATCGAAAGCATTTCTTCCTTAACTTGCTGTTTCTGTCGCACTAACAATAAATTGTAATGCGACGCACAGTGCCACCGTCTATCTCGTTCTTGTATTGCATTAATGGCCATGGCATTGGCATTTCTACCTGATGCGGGGCTATTTCAAGTGTGCTCCCAGGTGTGTTGATCTGTGTTGTTGGGGATCAAATGATTCGGTGAAATTAGAATGTGGTTAAAAACTGATAATTTGATATTATTGTTAATATTTAAGCATTAATTCTTTTTTATTTCCATTTACCAATTATTAAGTTTTAGTCTTTTTTACTTTCCATTTTTTCTTTCTCTACTCATAAAATATTATCATAAATGAAAAAATTTTTAATAATTTTTGTTGAAAATTTTCAAATATAATATTAAAACTTTTTAAGAATATTCTACTCTTTAAAGAAATATGCCAATATTTCTGAAATGATGATCGTTTTTACTGATCCACTCTATCTTTGACTCCTTGGCTTATACATGACTCTTGTTACAATACCCTTAGAAATGCCCAATTGGTCTTCATGCAGAATTGTTCTAAATGCAAAGATGTTCAGCGTTTGCAGAGACGTGAATGGGCACTTTTCCTTGATCATATGTGAGATGGTAGTGAATTCTGATCGTATTACCTTCCAACAGAGACAAGATAGAAGTTGTTCTGGGCATCATTTCATCTTTCTCTTGTAGCGCATGATTCTAACTTAGTTGTTCTCTTGAACCAGTGTGTTCTGCCTTCGTTGAGCTCCTTCTGATCGCGCGTTTTCTGCCGTATTAGAAAAGAAATTCCCTGTGTTCTACCATTTGGTATACGGAAACACTGGCCATCGGCACATCGGCACATTGGCTCACGGTCTTGTCGTCTCACCGTGGTTATTGATATGGAGTCGTGGCCCACACGACAACCTATGTAATCCCGTCAACCCGTAAGTCCGTGTACCCGTAAGCCTGTGGTGTTCCAATGTTTTTGCTCTTCAAACAAGAATTGAACAAAAACAGTTCTTAGTGGTTGGCTCCAAGGTTCAAAGCAGTACTTTGCAACACTACAAACCCATCGATGGTCGCATCACATCTAACCAAAATAATTGCAGATAATTGAATGATATTCAAACTAAAACAGTTCCGTATTCGGTTTTAAGAATTCCACCAAAAATAATTATTTTTATTTGAT
Source organism: Atherix ibis (assembly GCA_958298945.1). Lineage (NCBI taxonomy): Eukaryota > Metazoa > Arthropoda > Insecta > Diptera > Athericidae > Atherix > Atherix ibis. Next base: position 119,026,102 of record OY282606.1, read on the forward strand.
ACTTATTTCTGGTTGTACACTGCTTTGCCTTAACTTCAACGTGACCATAGAAAATCGAATGGAATAAAATCCGGGCAACGCGTGTGTTATTTTTAGCGGCATTTGAAAGTGATAACAAAAATAATATTCGTAACAATTAAGTGAGTGGACTCTACCATAAACAATATACATACACGTATATGTATATTAAAAAGTTAAAAAATCAAAAAGTGAAAGAAAAACAATTTAAAGATAAATATGCTATTTTTGGTGTTCAATTTTTAATATTGCAGATAAATGTTTGAGGTGTTCTTTTTATAAACGCATACATACATCTATATGTGTATGTACATTTGTGAGATTATGAATATAATTTATATTCACAAATTTAAATTGATGAATTTTGCTTGAATTTTCGGCGGGGATAATTATTACTTCAATTTAACCATTGCAATATAATGGAGATAAGTTTTGATAAAATACCTACGATAAATACAGTAGCTAAATTTTTACGGTCACTCGCATCAAGCATTATTAAAAAATAATAATGGATATATTTAAATTAGATCAAGCATCCACAATTGGTTCTAGTCTAGTTGATGGAGGCGATACAGAAAGCGCATGTACCCAAAATGGATTAGACGAGGTGGTTAGCTTCGATGCGAGCGCTGAATTCAATTTGAATTTTTTTGATGGCCCCGAAGACTCATCAACACAGGGTTGCTTTAGTGACCCCGGATCCGTAGAGTCGGTCTCAGTCGGTTCACCGCCTCCTATTGTTATCAACAAAAATGCTACGAACGCTCATTTGCAGTTGGATCAACCCGGCAGCAACATGTCAATGCACCCGGCATCGAATGCTATGATCAATTCCAAAACAGGTACGACCACAGATCAGATCTTTCCATTTATTTTTCTGTGCATTTTTCTTCTTCATTAAGAGATATGTTAACTATTTCCTTGAAAGTTAAGTTACTGGCACCTTCCGTGTGTAGCGTCTGAACGGCGGTGCATTTCTCTATACTTTTTCTACAGTTCCGTCGTGGATTGGTTGAGCTGCAGGTTTTCGGCCCCAGGCCTGAACAAATGTCGTAATGCGATCTTTCTTCACGCTGCCCTATTGCATAATTCGAAATGCATCATTCGACGAGGGGTTTTCCTTTAGCAATATTAAACGGTTTCGGCATGGAAAATTCTCACCGCAACCAACTCTCACAGCTGTCTGCGTTTTCACCATCGAGGAGCAGACGACAGCCATTTCCGCGAGATTTATTTTGCACGCGTTGATTTACAACGTTCACTGCACCGTCACTCTCACAGTACTTGCTGCTGCTGCTACTTGTAAGATTAGCAAAGCGAAATCACGAGTTGGTGGTTAGTCGCGAAACAAATCCAATTCTTGCATTTTATGGCTTTCCATCGTACTGATTTCCGCTAAGATGGTGCTTGCTATCTTCTAATTGACATTTTTGCTTAAATATTTTTCGTACATGTTCCTCTCATACTCTATTTAAATAGTCGCTTATGTAAAATAAATTCCAATTTATTCGACTGAATTATATGGTAAATGAATGGAACCTGCTATCAGTAAAGTGTGAGAGTCAGTTTGGGAGAGAACGAGAAAGAAGCAGTTTAGCTTTTTGCAAACACACGTATCTATGTTCATATGTTATATATAAAAATGACTACATACGAGTAAACAAGACTTTTACTTATAAAATGTTGTTATCCTATTATACAATATAAATTTTTGCTTATTATGTATCCGTTTCAAATTTTGTAATTGAAACTTTAATTTTCTAAAATTTACTATAAAACTGACAATAAAAGCTTATATTCATAAATTATTTTTGAAACTTTCCATCTGCATACAGGATATATGTTCTAGTACATCGGACACTCTAGTACATTATCAAAAATGATATTGCCCTAATTACTAGATTATTCAATTTGGGCTTTGAAAAGTAAAGTGAAATAATATAATAAAATTATATTGCATAGACCTTGCCATTATGCTAAAATATAGCATTATTCAAATAATTACCAAAGTATTTATATAAGGTCTCATTCCTCTTCAGGTAATATATTATGAGTTTTTTGCACATTTCGTTCTGTAATTCGATCATTTCGTGATGGATATGGGCATTTAAAATGCTTTAAAGTTTGAGGATTGTCTAAGTACACACAAGATTCTGCGTTGCCAAATAGCCTAAATCCTCTAAGATTATAACCAACGGTGTCAAATCGCACAATCTTGAATGACAATTAACATTATCAAATCTTGAAATTACGCGTCCTAAGAGCTTTTGGCGCAATAAATTCAAAATTTGTCCTAATAGGTGGCTTGTGGTATCGGTTTTTATAGAATCAAAAGTAGAGCAGATGAAAATATTCATTTTCAGTCCCAAAAAAAAAAATTGTTATCATATGCCAATCGCGCTCAGTTACGGTCGTTCCATCCATCTTTTATAGAAATACGGACTAATGACACCTTCATACTAAACAGTTACTTTTTACAAAATACAATGGCTTTTGAACACTTGTGAGTTTTCAGAAACCCATGTGTGGCAATGTTGCCTATTGATGTATCCATCAAACGCGAAACGAACCTCATCGCTGAATAAAATTTTGTTCGAAAAATCGCCATTGAAATTATCCATAATTTTTGAACTTAATAAATATATGTTATATTTAACAATTATTAAATGACTATTCGAACTATAAAATGATTAATCCGTTATGTATATTACCTTTCCGCTTCTTAAAACTTTTCAATATGGACCGAACAATTTTATATACATACACTTACTAAGGAAACATTTTCGGAAAGTCTGCTAATTTACAGATTCAATAAATCATAATTAGATAAAATTTACTATTATATTCAATCAGAAAATCTTTACTCAACAAATTCAATCGAATAAACTCTTTCCAATAATTTGAATATAACGTTCATTGACTCAAAACAGTGAAAGTAAATTATTTGAGAAGAAAAATATCAACAAAAAAAATACCTTGTGGAAATTTACAAAAACAAAGTTTTTATGTTATATTAAGATGAAATTTTGTTGGATTTAATAAAATAATTGAAATTAAAACAAATACATTTATCATATTATGATACCATTTAATAAAATAATTGAAATTAAAACAAATACATTTATTCCCATGATACCATATTCCAAATTAGAAAATTATATCAATTGTATTGACAATTTACAATGTAACAGTTTTAAAACTGATAGAATTTTTTTTATATTAGAATAATGTACAATTTTTGTTATATCACAATTTAAAAATAAAACAAACAAACAAAAACTAATAATATTACATACGAGTATATAATAGTAAAATTTAAAAAAAAAAACGAAAGGTGTATTAAAAAATAAGATAGATATACGCGTTTTACAGTACAAACTAAAAAAAAAAAAGAAGTATGAATGAATGTGTTTTTGGTTTATTATTTCTTATTAAAATAGTTTAAATGAAAGGTGAAAATGTCGAACATATTATTAATGGTTATTCGAAAGTTTTAACGCTCCTACTTTTACGCGAGAAATTCAATTTGCAATCATCTGATACGATCTGTAATTTTTAATGTGATCTAAAGATGATGGCTCCGATGAATAATAAGGTAACCTCACAAATGTAAAAAAAAAAAAAAAAAAAAAAAACGAAACGGTGTTAGGAAGATTAACGCAAATTATGACCTTATGGTGAATGTAAGCAGTTGGAGAAACATTATACATAATAAAAATGATTGGATAAGTGAGGGAGGGAGCAATAAAGAAAGCTCTCAATTTATAGCAGTTACTGGATACTAGGTTTGACCGTTGGATACTAGGCGGAACATATTTCGGCCTCTCAAAATCTATTTCAATAGACACCTTTATCAGATCGTTCGGATTGATGGTTGAGTTAATGCTAAAATTGATATGAATTTTCACTTTTTGATAAAACGGAATATGTACCGAAGATAAGTAATATATGTATGTATGTACATAGATAATCTGCCTACAATAACCAAAACAATGAAAATAACAAAATAAACAAGCAACCGATAAGAGGTGATTCTAGGGAATGTAGTACGAATGTACAAATAGTATGATGGAAAATCTTAATAATTTTCTTCTCTTAAGCTACAGTACTCGTATCTTCTCTATTAAAATACAATTTGTAATTTTCCTCCTCCGTCACTCACCTTCCAACTTTAAATTCTTTAATATTTTCATTCTTATTGTTATTGATTCGGTTGAGTTTTTTTTTTTTTTCATAAATTTATTAATTTATTTCTTTTATGTATCAATCGAATAAGTTCAATAAACTTTCGTATTGACCATCTTTCTCTTTGCCTTTTGCAACTGTTTTTAATAACACGTATTTATATATAAAATATCTACATAAATACATACATTTACAATATAAGCGAATGTACTAAATTGTTGTATACATACCAGGGGCTATGCTCGAATTTATATTCGTATATAAAATGATATAAATCTTGATCACTCTTCCTGAATACTTGCATATTATATGAACGTGTGCATGCATATGGATATATGTTACTCGCGTATACGATATACGAATATATATATATAGATATATCTATGTAAACAGACTACACCAACCCCCCCCCCCCCTCCCCCCACACCCTTCATTGGAAGTTTGTATATTGGAAGTTTTGGATATTTTGCATTCTGGCCGTATTCAAATTAACGAAATTTCCTACTTCTCTTTAAATTTAAATTTATATGCTTTTATCATTTTAGTATAAGTAATTAATGTAAAAATTATTTATTTTACTGTTTAGAAAATTGTTTTTTTTTCAGTTCGAAGATGTTTTTTTTTGGCTAAATTTATTTTATATAATATATAATTATTCTCTAATTCTCATAAATACACGTAGTTATCGAAAGAAAATAGCGCTTTAAAAAGTAACGTTAAATAAAGTATATTTAAAATTTTCATATATGTGTATATTTATATTACTTATTATTATGCATTAAATATTATATTTAATAAATATTTGAAATAATACTGCATGCAAACTCGATTCTTTTGAAATAATTTTTATGGACTATTTTGAAAATTTCGAGCTGTAATTCGGATATGGCTTGATGGATGTTAGATTTTAAGTGCTCTAAAGTTTGAGGATTTTCTGTGTGAATATGATTTATTATGTAACCTTTCCAAGAAAAAGTTCAATGGCGTCAAATCACACGATCTGAGGGAGGCCAATTAACTTTATTCACAATAAAGCAAAAATTTGTCATGTTGTGTGACTTGTAGTTCTGTTTTATTGAAATCACATATAAACCAGATTAAAATCTTTAATTTTAGGTCCAAAAAAAAAAATTGGTTATCATACGACCATAGCGGTCAGCATTCACGATACCGATCTCTCCTTCTTTATTTTCAAAGTAATGCAGGCCAATAACACCTTCAGACCAAAATTCCCATCAGACAGTGATTTTTTCTAGAGTCTCTTGTGGTTTTTCAAAGCCCCTCTTAAGTATTATCTTCAATATATCAAATGAAGATAATAATTTCCGTTTAAAACGCGATACATGGCTACAACAGAATTACCACTTTTGTAGAATTTTTTCTCAATTTTAACATATTGCTTAGTAATTAAACAATCTTTATTAAGCTAAAATATATTTTCTTGAGTAGTATATGTCTTCAATAATTATTAAATGACAAGGTGGAACTTTTCAAATCACCTTTATGAATACAAGTAATTTTAAATAAATAATCTTGCTTCGAGTTAAACTTCCATTTTCAATTTTTTCTTAATTTGATTTAATTTAATTTTTCTATTGATCTAATAATTGTACAGGTTTAGAGAAATATTTTCATAATTTTTATTTAAATTTTTCATACAATTTAAATGTGTTTAGTTCGATGTTAACTAAGTCAATTTAGCATAGAGGCGGAAGCGTTTTCTTCTAATTTTAGTACATACACAATGATGGATAGAAACATTTCATTACAAACACTATGACCATAATATTAACCTAATCTATATTATTCTGATTACTATAAATTATATATAACAACACTATTATGTATCGATTGAATATAACTTTCTAGTTGTTTGTTAGTTTGAGTTTCAGTATTTAGCTTTGTTGGGTAAGGATCCAAAGAAAGAAATTCCACGGCGGACAAGAACTTTAGGAGTCAGTTCACTGTTAGTTGAATTTATATAATTTTTAGTACAATAACAGTAAATAGAATAAGAATTGATCTCATAACCATTATATAATTCGATAGCGGTATTCAAGACTAAATCATTCTGTTTGAGTTCTGCACCGTTTTGGATTGTTGCTTCTTAACCATAACGCTTACCTAAAAGCTGAGTCAAACTGATCTTTGTCCACATCTTATTCTTTCTTGCATTTTTTTTTTAATGTGATGTTAACGTTCATCTTGAGAATTAAATTTTATGCGCTCTTATTTTGATATTGACCAGTTCATAGCATCAGATTAAATACCTCCAGAACCACAATACTATCCATCAAAATTTAGTATTTTATGATTATATTTTACTATGTTTGCTGTCTAAAGTTTGATTAAATAATAAGATGCCCCAAATATCGATTTTTAGTTATTTACTTTGTGATTAAACGTTATTAGACAACATAAAAATTATTTAAACATTTTACGATATTATCAATAGAAAATTTTTTTTTTTGAATTCTAAAACTTACAAATTTTTTTTGGAATCCATAAATAATATTTATGAAATTTCATGCATCTATGGAAAATATTTTTTCAATTTATACATTTCATTCTTTTATTATTAGTTAGTTTATGTACATAAAGGGTTATCCATTTTATGGTTTGAAAAGTACAAGTCTATCAAACATATATATCATATAGGGTAATATTTGTTTAGTTAAAAGTTTGTCATTTTATATTATGAATTATTTTATTACCAAACAATATGTTAAAATTGGGCAGAAGTTGCGGCAATTGGAACAACAGGCTTTTTGATGCTGATTTTTCGAGCAAAATTTTCGTCAACGATGAGACTAATTTCTTGTTCAGTGTATACGTTAATAAACAAAATTACCATACATGAGGCTTTGAAAACCCACCTTTTACAGTGGAGAAGCCATTGGCGAAATGAGACTGTCTAGTGTGCATTTGGGTCTAAAGGTGTTATTGACCCCTATTTCATTGAAAAATACGGTAAAGAAAAATTGGTTATCATATGGCCATAGCGCTCAGACAACCAATTTTTTTTTACAACACGGTACCAAAAGCTTCACAATACGAAAAATGTTTGCTTTATTGTGCGAAAAGTTGCCAGGACGCGTAGTTTTTTAATTGAACTTAAATATCGTACAATTAATCGTTGGATGTTTTCTTGAAAAAAAAAAACAATTAAATGCCGTTAAATTTTCAAACTTTAGAACACTTTAAAATGGCCGAATGACAGCCGGAAATGTGTGTAAAAGTTATTAAAACTACCTCAAAAAGATCAAGTCCTGCATGAAATTTTATAGCTGCCATTTGAATAATGTTATTCAAAATTTTATACATAATTTGCAAAATTTAAGCAATAGAATAAGATTAAAATTTGAATTTTAAGTATGTTTTATTTAATTTTATTTTCCAAAATAAAATTGGTTAATCCTTTAGATATTGAAAATATTTTTTAAAGATTTTATTTCTTACAAAGATTATATCAAATTGGATAAACATGATTCTCTGATTTAATTCAATTTGGCAAAATTCTAATTTATATAATTTTCTCACAAATTTTTTTAAAATTTCTATTTATAAAATAATAGATTATTAAAATATAAATTTCTGGATTTAATTAGGTAAAACAAAAGATATAATTACCTTGCATCAAATTGACTAAAATTGCATTGGTAGCGATTTGAAAATAATGAATGCACGGAAAAGGTGTGCTCTCGTAAGATTTCTGTAATGTCTTTTATTTCTCGATTGAGGCCAATTGCTGATAATTCAACTGCAAGACATTTTTGAAGGCGAAATTGCTTTCGACTATTCCGCTTGACTGATTATTGCTGTTATTCAGGTTGTCGCTCCTCTGTCATATCATTCCAAACAGTAAACGCGAGCATAGTTCAACACAGTCTTAACTTAGGCAAACATATTCCAGCATTGTTTAAGTTCTACGATCTCGAAACGGCCTCACTAGTCTCTTGTTTACAACATTACCATCATCGGACATTAACCCTTTCAACGAACAACAAAAAAAAAAGATAAATTGTGCGATCAAATGTCTATGCTTTTGCCGTTTGGTTTTGTTCAATTTATATTCATTTTAAGACATCTTTCTTCCCGGTCACTATTCCCACCTGTTTTAGACAATATTAAGTGTTCATCATATCTTTTGAGTATGTATGTATTTAGCCCGGAGGGAGACGACAATCTGGCCAGCTATGAAACGTACAAAATCTAACAGATAATCTATAACACCAAATAAATAAAGCAAAGCAACAAGGAAATTTATTAATATTTCTTTATGGAAAAATATGCAGTTTAGATTTCGAATAAAAAGAACGAAAACCGCGAGGTGAACTTTTAATTTATGCTAAAATTTCTATCATGTTTTCAGAATATCTACTCAAAAAAAAAAAAAAAAAAACTATTTTAAAATATTGTGTCCGTTGTAGCATTTACCAATCGAGGCAGTAGCGGTAGACCATAGAAAACCACAATAAACGAAAGAGTCACTATTTTCGTATGTGAATAAGTAATGCAGTTCAATATAATCAGTAACGAATGGAACTTTCTTCAATTGAATAAATTTGTGGTTGTGTAGTCACTTGTTAACCGATTACCTTCTCCTTACTTTTATTTTGTTTTCTTTTTTGGTCTTGCAATCAACTAGGAAACTGACAACATGCAATTCAAATTGCATAATCAACCATTCCAACTACTAATATTCATTCTCTAATGGAGTAACCTATGTTACTCACACGCAAAGTTAATATTATTTTTGAAAGTTTTTTAAAAGTAATAATATTACCCCACAAATATTTTAAAGAATCCCACAAAACATTTTGATGTTCTATAGCGAATTTCATCAATTAAAAATCGAAAATCCATTTTAAAAATAAATAATTTTTTGATATTTATTAAAAAAAAATAATAATATTTTTAAGTTAAATCTGATTGTTTATGATAATTTTTTTTATTATTCTTTAGCAAAAAATACTATTGCATTTTATTGAAAGTAAGTTTTATAGTAAATAATATAGGATTATATTGTGCTTTGAAAAGTAAAGTTAAATAAAAAGAATTTAATATTCAGATTTTTATATATATTTTATTTTATTAAAATTATTCAAGTAGTTGCTAGAAATTTTTTTTTTTTTTTGATGAGGTAATTTTTGATGACTTTTTCACTTGACATCATCAAATCTTGAAATTACGCATCCTAGAAACTTTTCAAGCAACAAAGCCAAAATTAAGGTATCTTATCGAGTTGTTTCTGGCACTGTTTTATTAATATCATATATAGTTTAGATGAATAACTCCAAGTTTAGATAAAAATTAGGTATCATTCAGAGAGATCAGACATTAGGTATCATTCAGAGAGCTCAGCATTGAGCTCTCTGATGTGATTTTAACAAAACGGTGACAGATCAGACACTTACTACTCGTAGATACAATGGCCTTTTCTTGAGAGTTTTCAGAGATTCATAATTTTTACGAATCTTTTTTATAGTTAAATAATCAATAATATAATATGACAAACTTTAAACTAATCCTTTACATATAGACTATTGCAATAAATTTAGTCTATTTATGATTTATAAATTAATAAAATTTTTATTTTTATTATATTATTTTTAGGTAATTTACTATCCAAACTTAAATGTTAATTTCAGAACAACACTTCGTTATAGCCGATTCGAATTCAAGCAACGCAATAACTAAATCCTTTGTTCCTTGTAAGGTTTGTGGTGATAAGGCATCTGGATATCACTATGGAGTAACTTCCTGTGAAGGATGTAAGGTAATAATATTTTTAATTTAAATGATTTTATATTGTAAAACTTAGGGGGATTTGTATGAATTTGAAGAAAAAAACTATAAGACAATTAATTTTATTTGTTAATTTTCAAATATATTTTTAATAGGGTTTTTTCAGACGAAGTATACAAAAACAGATTGAGTATCGCTGTTTACGGGATGGAAAATGTCTTGTCATAAGACTCAATAGAAATCGTTGTCAATATTGTCGCTTCAAAAAATGTCTCTCGGTTGGAATGAGTCGCGATTGTAAGTATATTATTAGAATAAACAAAATAAAAATTTTATTTTAAAATCTTTTACAATAAACAAATAAGAAAATCTATTGTGAAATTTACTTAAAAACGAACAAAAATTTATCAACGTTCTTGTTGTACTTTCTTCTTCATTTTCAAATTAAACTTTTATTATTGAACACATTTTGTTATTGTGAAAAAGTGAAAATTCCAATTGCATTTTACTAAGGTACTAAGATACAAACTTAGTCTTAACTGGTTCTGGATCACAGCAATTTCAAACTCACGAACATGAAAACTAAGTGAAATTCTCTTCCTCATTGCTATGCAAATGCACACGGGACTTGTTTATTGATAGACCATATGAACTATCTGATACATAAGTAGATAAATATTCGTAGATAGTGAGAATTGTTTTCCATTTCAGCAAATTACACAAAACATAGAAGAATCTTGAAAATAATCTCTAGTCTAGCCCTGGAGGTAGTTGACTTACGATGTGTACAACCACATCGAAAATTTCTAATTACTTTGCAATAAACAACGTTTATCAAATATTGACATTAGGACTTTTCGTACTATGTGTAATAATAGTATCAAATGGCATTACACTACCACCAAAGTGTACATTTAGGTACACTTTTAGACAATCGTTTGGCAAATTTAAATAAGCGTTTACATGATATTAACACATACAGTGCAGGCCAAAAGCATGCGATCACTTTGGGTTTAGAGCGAAAGATAAACAACATCTCCTTTGCGTTTGATAACAGATTGTTCGATCATTTTGTTTCATCGTTAGCTTTTGATATACAATTCCAGTATTGCAAGAGGATTATCCACAAATCTTCTTTGGAGAATGGACTCTTCGGTCTAGCTGATCTTATGAAACTTCAATTGGGTTGATATCGTATGATTATGGTGGTCATGTCATATTTTCTGCATAACGAATCCATCATCAATTGGGATAGTTATCCCGCTACATAATGAATCCTTCATCAAAGTCCTGATAGAAGGAAAAGCATTTGTCTGTAAAATATCTAAAGACTCTACTCTTTTCATAGTAAAACCAACTCAAATCATAATCGAGTCACCGCCTTGCTTGACTTTGGACACAACAGCTTCAGACGCACATAGATTCTTCTTTTGAACCCGAAGATTGTAAAGTTTGACTCATCCGTACATTTTTAAAGTCCTCAGAAGTATAGTTCTAATATAATATATCCAAACCTACACTTGTTCTTTATTTTGAAGAGTAATAAGGGTTTCCTTATTTGTAAGGTATCTGAGGCAACAGCCACAAGCCATTTTGTAGCTTTACGACCATTAGGCCATTTGGGCATTATCCATAAAAATAGAACATTCTGTGAAGACTTCTTCAAGGACCCATAGTTTTGAGGTTATTTTTTATGATTTTTTCACACATTTCGAGCTCTAATTCGGCCATCACTTGGCATATAGTGAGTTTTAAACGCTCCAAAGTTTGAGGATTACCTAAAATCTCGAAGCTACACGTCCTTCAAAATTTATGCGCAGTAAATCCGAAATTGCTTCCCCACACATACTTGTGGGTTTTCAGAGCCACATATATGGTAAATTTGTTTGTTGACGTATCCACCAAGCAAAAAATAAACCTCATCGCTGAAGAAAATTTTGTTCGAAAAATCAGTATCTAAAACCTGTTGTATCAACACCCAATCCGCATATCTTCTGAGCAATTCAAACGCATTGTTTAGTAGCTCCACACGATCTATTAGTAAAAATGGCGAACCTTAAACTAATAAATAATTATCTTGAATAGTATATACATTTGACAGCTGTCAAATGACCGGGCGACTGTGCATCTAAAGTTATAAGATATGTTCTATAATTTTGTCTCATAATTTAAAAATTATATTATACCATTCCGTTAGTATTTTTTTTGACTTTAAATGAATTATTTTGGGGGAGTTTATCTCAATTTTTTTGATTATCCCTGACTGCATATTTTAACGAGTGACCATCTAGGTTTATGGCAACATCTCGATAGAATACTTTGCGGAAGTATTTCACCACGCATTCAATCCTACACACGGTTGCGATTTTCACAAAGTTTAAAAGCAATATTTGTGCCCAGGTGCAATAGTACGAGTTGAGTAAGCGCCTACTCACTCGCAGCCGCATTTGACAGCCACAACTAACGAACCCAAATAGTTTGAAATGCATGAATAATGTTCAAATACTTGCTTTATTATTTTGAAAAATGAATTATTTTCCAATGAAAGCAAAATAAAACGTAAATGCAAGAGCATTGATAAATTAAGGAAAATCGAAAAAGTTAACGAAACAAACTGTGCACTCATGTAAGATGCGAAATATTAACGGACGTTGGCTCAACAGGGAAAAATCTATGTAATTTCTAATGTACTCGAATTTATATACCTGTAAGAGAATGTTTTTGCGTAAAGGGTAAAGAGTGTCGAAGGGCAGTGCTTTTTTAAAGTGAAAATGCTGCAACGATTCCATAGTAAATGCACATAACACATAGGTAAACAGTTTTGAAATGTGTATTGGATATACATAATTGTGTAGTCAAGCATTTATGTATGAGTTTGGGAATATCGATATTACGAGTAGTTGTCTAACGTACATAAGAAGCGAAAAGTGATCTTTGGAAAAGTTCAATTCGGTACATCGTGAGTGGTGCAATGGGAATGGCGGCAGTAATTTTCTCTATGTGCACATAAATTATGGTACACTCACGACTTCCTTAAAGGAAATAGATAACAAATTATTTTGCTTCTATATAAGCACTAGGCGGTGCTGTAACGTACGAATATAACAAAATAAATATAAACGAATCATTATTTAGATCGATAAATATAAATTCTGTTTACAAAGAGTATCAGAATAGGTGCAGTTCGAAACAATGTAACATGAATTAATTAGGATCCCTTATTATATATATATATAGCGCGACTTTCTACAAGTAATAAATTGTGCACATATGTGTATGTAAATACGTACTCGTCAGATCGTCAGTTTAGGTGAATGTACTTCTTAACATTTTTGATTAAAATGGAAATCTCAAGAATAATTTTTTAATATACGTGTATTTTGAAATTCACTTATTTAATGTAATATTACTTTTTCTATTTATATTCTCAGTGAGGAGAACTAACAAACAATAAGGCAAACAATAAAGTGTAAAAAAAATGAAGATGATATTATAAAAACGTAAATTTGATTATAAGTCCTCGGTAGTATAGTGGTCAGTATCCCCGCCTGTCACGCGGGAGACCGGGGTTCGATTCCCCGCCGGGGAGGATATTTTTTTAGTTTTTTTCTATTTAATTTTTAATATTATTACTATTATCCTCTTTTTAAAAAAGCTTTTTTTTATAAATTGTTATATTATTGGATTTAAACTAAATAATTTGAAAAAAAGATAAAGAGTGATCCTACACATACACATATGTTATTTGTGCTTTAGAACGTATAGTTAAACAAAACACTCTTAAATTTCTGTATTGTTTGTTTGGTTGTGTGAAGTCTCTTAAACATGTGCCAGGGATCACTTTATAGCGCCACAACCATGAAACCATTTTGGCGACTTCATTCTTCGTGTAGGAAGTTATGTAAACGAGACTTATCTATGGTTAATAGGGTACACTGGTATGACTTTTGAAAATGAATAAGATTAAAATCTTCAAATTGAGACCAAAAAAGTCGGTAATTATATCGCCATAGCAGTTAGAATTGACGGTAAATATTTTTCAAAAAAAGATCAAAATGACACCTTCAGAGAGACCGTCACTTTTCGCGGATACAATGGCTCCTCAACAACCATTTGTGGGTTTTAAGAGCCCCATACATGAAAATTTTGCATATTAAATCATAAATAGATCCGCATTTAACTAATCAAATGATACCTTGGATGACATATGTTTGACAGCTGTCAAATGACAGGGCTATACTCTTTAAAGCACGAAATTGAAAACCCTTTATAACAACGAGCAACAATGTTTCCGTTTTTTTCCACAAAAATGTTCTTTAACGCTACCGTTATCTCTATCTACAAGGAAATTTTTTATGAAAATCCGATCGCGGTCGGTCGGTGATACTAATTGAAATTTTTAAATTACATTCAAAATCAACTATTTAACATTTGAATTTAATCTATTTTTTTTTAAATTGGATAAAAATTAATTATATTAAAACAAATATTTTTTGAGCAGTTTAAAAACAATTTTAACCATATATTATTTTTATGAGTAATAATTTTTATATTTATTATATCATAATAAAATACAATGCCCAGTTAAAAAAAAAAAGATATTAATTTCTAAAAAAAAAAAACACACAAACAAATAACACACAACAACGCATGTGCTTGAATGTAGGTTTTCATCTAGAATGTCGAAGTTATTAATTTCGATTTCCAAATAATTTTTAGTTTATTTCCAGTTTACAATAACGATGTACATATAGCCTTATTAACGAGTTAGTCATATTTATTCAGATTAATAATCCCCTCTTACATTAGTTAGAATTTGTGTCACAGATAATCGATTAATAAAACGTTATGAGTACTTATTTCGAGTGCTATTCTTCTAATAGCACATGTTTCAAAATTTTACGAGCACATTACACGAGAGTCTCCGCTTCTAAAGATCAGAAAGAATTTAGTTCGAGAATATTGTTTTGACTCACAATCAGACCAAAATTGGTACCAGCTTGTGTACTGGAAAAATGACTGGCGATGATGATATTTGAGGTCAAATTTCTGTGGTGAACCCACTGCGCTTGCCCCAGTTTTTTGGAATAGATTCAAAGCAGTTATTAAGCGGTAACTTCCATAGAGACATCCGACATGGGATCGTGTAATAAATTTGAACTCAATTGAATAGAGCTAAAGTTGAAATGCCCTACGATTGATCAGATCAGGTTCATATTCGGTTGCCATCATTGTTCGGTATAGTGCCTTATATCTTCTTAAAATTATGTTATAAAGGCGAGGCATGTCAATAAAGTTGTAATGACTGACTACCTACCTTATGGACAGACCTTGGCTTTATTATTTCATAGAACTTTTCGCATTCTACAAGATTTGGATTATATTTAATGTACTTATTGTGTAAATACGAAGACCTCAATTCTAATTTTCAATTGGAATCAACACTATTATTATTTGTACATACACGTACATATACTCGTCGTAATAAGGCAAAATCTGTTTTCCGGCTTTTGAATAGACCACTTCAAAATTTGATCTGCTCATTTAAGCAAATATTTTATGGATGTACACATGTATGTGTATGTAAGGCTAGAGCTCCCTTGAAATATGTACTAAATCTGAGAAATCACCCGTGCACAAATGAAGGAACTGAAAAGTCGAACTTTTGCTTCCATACAATGTGGTGAAAGTTAGGTGTTTGATTGCTTTAAATGAAATGACTGAAAAACGCTTTTCCTTATAACCTATTGCAGTCTGTCTATCAAATAATAGTGTATGGGTAAGAAACATCAGATACTGATCGGCCCCACACCTTAGGTCTTTGATTGACATCGAAAGGCGGCAAAAAGACGCATCCATGCATCAGATTCTAGCCATCAAGGAAGCTGTCACTGAACCCATCAGTGAAGCCCTCACCGAACCCGTAGCCAGTGTATTATAACATTAGTACTTGGTTAAACCGCACAAACAATCGCAATCGAAGCCATCGACCATCACAAGAGGAAAAGTGAAGTGAATGAAGAGCGGGAGTCAAAGGCCCCACGGCACAACGGTAATTTCAGTATGATGGTGCCACCGCCTGTCCCACAGAGCCCAACTAGCTGTTGGCCATTGGCCGTTGTAGTTGACTGCAATCACGAAGAATTTCGATTATGCCAGAGCCGCTATGTTCAAGTCGGTTTGCCTGTTGTCTGCTTTTTTGGTGATCAACTTGTTGTGTGTATCGTGTACGTATATTGTTGAACTGCCTTTTGTGGCTGCCTAAATGTGTTGGTTTTTTATGTAAAAAAAAGCCAGACATAGAATTTTTTGTTGTTGTTGTTTTTCTATCTTTTTCCCAGCAATTTCGGCACTTGCTCGCTTCAATATAGTAAGCTGATGCGGTTGGTTGAATCTTAATGTTATGGAAGCGAACATAAAGACAACTGGCAGAATAGCGTAGTGAGGAACTAACCGTTCGCGTGGCCTCTTATTTTAAATTGCCACTCTTGACTCCACTCGGAATGTCATGACTTCACTTGACTCGTTTCAGCTTCGACACGATAGCTGTGCTTACTGCCAGCTGAAAGTTAGCTTCACTGATGATGGCTGATGATGGCTCAAGCTTTGCCCGGTTGAACGGTTGGTGGTGGCACACCGTAAATACAAAATATCTAACCAAACCGTAGAAATAATATCGAAAATTTCTGCTCGACTTTTCGCAGTTATCTGGTGATTTTCATTGCTTACGGTACAAATTCGGTCCTATCGAATCAATTCGAATCTTATACAGACTTAATGAGCCCTAAAAAGTTTACAAAGGATAGATACTATTTAAAGATAGTGAAACATAATTTATATAGTGTTAGATATTGACGTAATAATCCTCACTGTTGTTAAACGTGAAATTCGAAAGAAAAAAATTATTCGCTTTTGATAACAATATTAAAAACTGTTGTTGGCCTCAAAACGGTTACATCGCTTTCAGAATACGAAGCAGTGTTACGCGAAAACTACTCGATTATTTACTAGGTGAAATTCAAGAACGTTTCGGTTGTTCTTATTTTGTGCGCAGGATTGTGCAATTCGCGCGATTCCGATTGGAATCCGACTCAATGTTGATACGGGGAAGTGGATTTCAATAATTTCATGTTTTATTTATAAGCAAATAATTTGATTGTAAACACGGAAGTCGGTAGCCAATAAAAATCGAATAAAACAAAAAAGTTCGAAATCAAAATTACATTTTGTTTATAGCGTACACATAAAATATTTCATAACGAAATCGGGTCAATGATATATAGTGGATCGTCGCGACAACAACATTGTCCGTAAGCGACTTCTACTCATACTGGGATATTGTTGGCAAATTGTAGAACGGCGCCCATTTGGACAATTTACATAGCCGCAACCGACGAATTTTTTAGTGTTACAGTGCATCAGCGTTAATTGGGATAACCTACTACAAGAACCTGTACACGAATTGAGAACGTTTCCCCTCTCTCCCTTTCTGGAGTATCTGACATTGTTCGTGACGGATATATTATGAGGGAACGGATAAAATGCAGTGCAATTTACCAAATAGTCTGCTTTGTGATAATATCGCCCTGAGTGACAAAAGTACGTAATATTATTAATCGTGTCCAAGTAATTTTATATGTTCAAATTATAATTAACCATACTATACTGCTTAAGTTTAGTTAAATTTATTTATAATAAAAATATCTATATATTAATGTATATATATTTATACATTCATTTAATGAACATTGATTTATTAGTATTTGTTTTGTGATGAAGTTATATTGATGTGTGGTCCTAAATTAAAAAATAATTAAAATATTTACATTAAAATTTATGAAATAAATTCCATTAAGTAAGGGTAATATCAGAAGATAAATTACTATCAATAATTGGAGTTAGTAAATACAATATAAAATAATAAAAAAATCGATCAGAACATCAATTTTTCAATTTGTGTTTTAAATTTGAAAAATAACAACAAATTTTGGAGAGTATTTTACTAACCAATCAAAGAAGTTTTGGAATTAATAAAATGTTCAATTTGGTGCCATTACCCGGGGAAGCTGAGTTTGTGATTTATATGAGAATAAAATTATTTTTATGTCAAATTTTGAAAGAATTTTCTTTATTTTTTTTATATATAACCAAATAAGGTAAATTTAAAAAAAAACTTTTCCATTTTCAATATTTTTCCTGCATTCAGTATTAGTCCCCCAATAATAGAAAAATTTCATCCATAACCTTACAAATGTTTTATCCTATATTACTTATATAATTAAAAGTTATACGTGAGGGAATTTTAAATGAAAATTTAAAAAATTATAAATGATCTTTTAAATATTACTATAGAAATTTTTCGATTAATAATTTTGTCTTAATTAGGAAAAAATTTAAATATTATTTTTTTTAAATATAATCTTTTATATATGTGTATTCATATTGAATAGTTAACCTTCAAAATATCTATAAATATATAAAAAAAAAATGTTTATGAGTATTAATTATGTAAAAATTAATTAAAAAAAAATATTTTATATTGTAAGATATTTTCTTTATAAAAGATTTGATTTTAATAAGTTTATATTTTTCATACTAAAAATTTTGTACTTTAAAATAAACAAAAAAACATATTTTATTTGATATGTTTTTTTATTATCATCAATAAAACATAATAAACTTATAATAATATATAATAATAAACTTGAGTATTAACTTCATCAAAAGTTTATTATACAAATAAGTAAAATAGTCTTCAAATTTTGAGACCCTGATAACGTTTTTTTTTCTCTAATTTAGTTAAATAAAGAGTCACTAAATGTATGCGAAATTTTAATTTTTAAAAATAATAACTTAATTGGGCTACCTCACGTCATGTTCTCATAAAGCTATGCAAACAAACAAAAATTTTAAAAAAAATATTTAAAACTTACTAATTGTATTTGCCAAAGATTTTTTTCTCTTTTAACTATTTTTTTTTGTACTTACATTTTATATGAAAAGTGAAAATTTTCCGAAATATGACATTTACGAATAACTTCCATAAAAAACAAGTTTGTTTTTAAATATTATTATTAGAAAATGTTTTTACTTGCATATCTAACACATGCTTATACATATATCTACATAGATGCATGTGTTTTGTTAAAAAAAAAATATAAATATTCGTATTGAGAACATTGGCCTAATTTAAGGTCATTCCGTGCAAAATTCGAATAGAGAAAGTATTTTTTTTTTGTTGTTTTCAATAAATTTTGTGCGCATTTTTTTTTTTTTGGTTATTTTTCTTTTGTTTTCTTATTTTATACCATTTACAAATCGTAGTTAGTCAATTCATTTTTATTGTATGATCATTTGGAAGCAGTTTCCATTTTGATTTCTTAAGTCTTTTGCTTGTCCTTTCCGTGGTATTGTTATGGTTGGGACTATTATAGTAACAACAAGGGGAACTACCACCAATGCTTCTTATGTTACCGCCATTATTATGACAACTCAATAGGCGTAGATTTTCACATAATTTTCATTTTTAGAATTAACTATTTAATAGTAATAGTTTAAAAATAAAAGACACATTTGCGATTGAAAAGAATTAATTCAGGTGGAAAATTCTCTTTCTACATACTTAGCTACTCGTATGTATGGATATCGCGAAATTACATTTAATATATTCAACATATGTGTATGTGTGTGTGTATTTTCAAGAGATATTTTTTTTTCTAAAAATTTGAAGAGGAAGTACAATCTAATAACCAAATAATGGAGTATTTTCTTTTTTGACTATCAAGGATAAGGCATTTACAACAATTCAATTGAATGAAGTAGTAAGTCGTTATTATTCCGTTTTATATTTAGCCATGAAAGAATTTTTTATCGTCTTCAATCAGACTTTCTTTTTCCAAATGTTTGATAGTAATAATAGAGTATTTTTTTTTTTTTTTTTTGGATAATTTCGCTTTTCCTTCACAAATTAATCTATACTCAAATAGCAGGTTGATTTCCATTTTATCACCGAAAAAAAAATAAGAGTAATTGTTGGAAACTATAATTTTACGTTGCCATTTACGCATTCATATGCTGGCTACTCTACTAGTACAAACGAGTAAGTGCAAAGTGAATCGAATTGAAGTGAATGAATGGCATCGTAAAAAATTAACAACGAAAAAAAACCCTCGAATTCCAAAAATTTCACAATGTACTCGTGCATACCTAGTTTTGTTTATATAAATTTTTTCTCTTTTTTTTTGCCATCATAAACGGTTCAACGACCAGATATTTATTGTAGCCGTTTTAATAGAGAAATGTTGATGGTGCAGATGATGACGATGATGAAAGTCGACCATCTTAATAATCTGATTGAATTTATAATAGCACAAAAAAATATATATACTCGTATAAAAAAAAACGCACGAAACTTTGTGCAAGCGAGGCCATTATGTTGCCTTTTCTCTGTGTAAACTAGCAGGCAAATTTTGATTCAATTACTTAAATTTAAATGGATAATACAGTATTTCCATGAAACGTTAGCCAATTTTATTTGTGGCTTAAATAATTAGGTCGTAATTACAAAATTTTTAACTAAAATTATATTCTATTTGCTCTCAGCCTTCATGCACGCAAACGTCTATGGCAGCCAAAACGTACAATTGATAATTTTATTTGTCGTTCTGGTTTTATTTTTTAATCAAAACTGTCCAAAGTTTGTAATTGTAAGAGAATTTTTAATAATTCGCCAGCATATAGGCAATTTGACATTTTGATTGTTTGAATACTTAAATGCCATTGTTAACTTTTTTTTTAAATGGACACTCATTTATTTATTTAATTAAAAAAAAAGTACTTTAAATTTGGAATAATTTTACATTGTTACATCAATCTTGAATAAAGTAGATAGTAATTTGATAGTTTCAAGGAGTAGTAGTTCTACTTTCGATCGATTTCCATATTAATAGGCGCATTTTAATAGTGGCTAAATATGAAAAGGTCAAGAATTAAATTTACATTTTTTTATATGTACTCATAATTATGTGATTTTATAAGAAACAATTTTTTTTTTCAATTAAAAAACTAAGAAAAACTAACTATTCAAAAATAAAATAAATAAATTTTTGTCTTATTAATAAATTAGGAAAATTTTCAAAAATATTGTAATTTTTTTTAGTATTCTAATAATATTTGTTTTTACTGTTTTCTTATAATTTTTAGCTGTTCGTTATGGTAGAGTACCGAAACGCTCACGTGAATTGAACGGTTCCGACGATCCCAATATTCGGGTAAGTACTCCGGTAACACCGAATACTCCAACAACACCGCAAATGTGTTCTGTAGCTTCGCCGCCTGAATTGGGCTGCACCGCTCAACTTTCAACGGAAGCTGATATACCTGGTACAACAGAGCTTTCAGTTTATGATGTTATTTTTTGTGTATCTCAAGCGCACCGAAGTAATTGCACATATACTGAAGAACAAACTCGCGGATTGGTCAGACGGCCAATACCTTTGCCTCCTAATAGCATAAACGATGAATGCGAGGTGAATTAAACGCTGTAATATTCAAATAACTACAGTATTTTGGATAACTTTTAGTATATTATAGATCGCTTCCTCTATGTCAGAGACTCTTGAACAGGAAAAGATCTGGCTTTGGCATCAATATTCTACTCGAATTACTCCAGGTGTGCAGCGTGTAGTTGAATTTGCCAAACGTGTACCTGGTTTCTGTGATTTTACCCAAGATGATCAGTTGATATTAATTAAGTTAGGATTTTTTGAAGTTTGGCTAAGTCACGTTGCACGAATGATTGCCGATTCATCGCTAACTTTCGATGATGGAACTTATTTAACAAAACAACAACTCGAAATTTTATATGATGTAAGTAGTTTGAATAATTTAATACCCTTATTTAAAATATACCATCTTAACATAATCTGGATATATCCAATAACATTTCTTACCATTATTCTATGATAATCGTATACAAATCTACATACCTATGTACGAGTATGTGCAAATAATGGGGTTTCTATCAGGAAGTTTTTCCTTATAATACCTTACATTTATTTGCCTTACTCATGAACGGTAATTTACACTAACATGATTTGTGTTCTAAATGAAAAACAAAATTCCAAATAAATTCTAAAAAAATTGTTTGATCAAAATAATAATTTATTCATGAAGGAAAAAATTTATTGAAGAAAACTATATTATAAGAAAGCGTATGGAACCTGTTGCTATTAAAACCAATAATTTGAATGCACTGAATATGTAGAAAATATCACATATAGTACATATAAGCCGAAATAGCTCAGTTGGGAGAGCGTTAGACTGAAGATCTAAAGGTCCCCGGTTCAATCCCGGGTTTCGGCATAATTTTTTTCAACTTTTTTTATTTCTTTACAATTATTATTTATTCAATATTTATTTTTTTATATTTTTAAATTATATATATATTTTTTTAAATTTATTCAAGATATAATTTTATTTAAATATTTTAATTTGTTGGTCACGCTAAAATGAAAAGTTATAAATAAAAGTTTTATTACATGAAAACAAGTAACAAAAATAATCTTTCATATTTAGTATTTATAGTAAATAAACAATTTTATATATTAATTTGATTAAATTATATTCGTTCTTATTTATTTTCAGAATGAATATGTGACATCACTTTTTAATTTTTCCGCAACTGTGAATGGATATAATTTAAGCGATACCGAAATTGGATTATTTTCGGCAATGGTGCTATTGGCACCGGATCGTTCTGGTATTAGTGATCAGAAGTCGATTTCGCGTACAAGGGAACGAATATCAGAAGCACTTCGAGTACAAATAGTTCGATCCCGACCAGGTTCGACTAGTTCGTTGCAATTAATGCCTGCACTTGAGGCTAAAATACCCGAATTGAGGGCACTTGGTGCACGCCATTGTTCCCATTTAGACTGGCTTAGGAGCAATTGGACTAAAATGAGGCTCCCTCCATTGTTTGCCGAAATATTCGACATTCCAAAAATCGAAGAAGATTTATAAATATGACCTTTTCAAAATAAAATATTATTAATTTATTTATTTAATCATAATTGATAGCAAATAGAATTGTTCACATAAATTAAATATTATAAGAATATTGGCCCAACAGTTCATAAGCATATATGAGGAGTATAGATCATTTTTCTAATACTTACACATAATTACTCAATAAGATAATCAATCAAGAAAAAATTAAGAAAACGCTAATGAATGCATCAAATAATTGCAAAATATTATAAGAATTTTTTTTATTAATAATAATTCAAAATGTGTTCTTTAAAATGTGAAATTATTTTCTTTTTCTATATAATAAATATTCTGTTTTGTTATTGTGCACGTATTGTAGATACATAAATTGATGAACAAGTGATAAAATTTATAATAAAACGTTAGGAAATTCTTTTGATTTATTTATCTTTATTAATATTATTATTATTTTATTTTTCCATACTTATATAAAAAATACGCCAAGATATTTTTTTTTAATAGTTTCTATTATATTAAGTCAATTGTAAATCTATGTAATAGAAATTCGATTGAAATAATTTTAAGGAATTTATAAATGAAAATAGTTTTTAGTAATTTTAACATATCATAAATGAAATGTTAGTGAGAGTGAATATTTTTAGTTTTAGATCGCTTATCCATATAAAAAAAAATATTTAAAAAAATATTTCTAATGTTAGATGAGCTTATTGTTCGATATTTGATTTTTCCTTTTTGGTATTTTGATATTAGGAACTTTCTCATTTAATTAACTACATAAATTGGATGAGAAATTTACTATTTATTATTATTTTGTTTTATTGAATAATTTAAAGAAATTTTAATAGAAAATGCGTTGTTATATTTCCTATTTAGTAGATTGTTAAATCTTTTTAAGTGGAATGATAATATGAAATATATATTTCTAACTTAACTATTGAAATATAGAAGAAAAAAATGTCTACATTAATACAGAAGTTTTGAAAATTAACTTATCTTTGAAAATATATCGCAATGACTATCAATTATAATAATATTCTTTCAAAATTTACCATTTTCTTTTTGACCATAAGTTTCTAATAATAAAAATAAATTAATCGAAAAATGGATTATTTTTTTTAAAATATAATATATATAAATTTTATATATAAAAACAATAAATTCAATAAAATACAAAATTTTCGGAATTTTCTTCCTTTTTTTGTGTTGAAAATGTGACAAAAAATATTAACTTTACATACATGTGTGTAGCTTACTTATTCTGAAAGAATATATATTAATAAAAATTAAGAAATTGATAAATATGCTTTAAAGAAAAAATAATTCAATTATCGGTGCTATATTTATAAAAATATGAACTACTTTAATATACTCGTACGTACTTGTATGTAGCAAATATGCTGTAAACTATGTATGTTCTTTTATGTAAAGCAAAATAAAATGTTATACTTTTTTATTGAAAATATTAATTCTTATCATAAATATAATGCTTATTGATTAATTATAGAGAATTTCTTATAGAAAGCTTTAGAAATTTTTACTTAAATCTTTTTAAGCGAAATATATTATATATACTCGTACATATATGATAAGGTAGAACAGTGAAGAGGAAAAAAAAATTTAATCAAAAAAAAAAAAATATATATAAAATCATTTCTATGTGTCAAATTTTTCAATAATATTACTTCTTAAAGAAAATGTAATAAATTTTCAATAATAAAACAATTAGGCATATATTAAGATATAAATATAAAATTAATACAATCATCATTTTAATAAAAAAAAAAAACTTTTTTGTAAATAATATATGTATGTGATAATGGTATAATAATAAATTCAGAAGCATTATTCATATATGTACGTACATATGTATGTACATATGCTATGAAAGAAAATATAATATATCTTCAAATAGTGAAAATGTAATAAAAGATAAAGTAATAACTAAAAAGACTTACTTTGCTCAAAAAGAAATCTTATCATTAATTTTATTATATATAAATCGATGAAAATATTATATATTATTTATTTATTTTATATTAAAAGTTTTATTTGAACATTTAATATATAATATAAAAATAATATATAATATTTATATTGTATATATTATTGTAGTAAATATATATATATATATATTACTCGTAAATTTATTTAAGTTGAGGATCTACATATCTCTCTTATTAGCAATAATATTGTGCACTAATGCACCATATATGTATATAAAAGCAATTGGAAATTGACAGAGCAAAAAACTGATGCTATATAAGTTTTAAAATAAATATTTTTTAATTATTTATACATATATAATTTTTAACAAAAAGTTCTTACGCTTTTCTTTATTTGTTGTGAAATTTTTCCTCTGACTATATTTTTGAAAATGCAATTCAGATGCACAAATATATTTTGAGATTTTCTTTTTACTTTTGAAAATTCATTATTTTCATATCAACTGAATTTGCCTTTTATAAATACGGACTCTATTCTAATTTATTTTATACACATTAACCAATTTTAAATTTTGTAGTCCCAGTTTTAATGCATATAAAAATTGGCATCTCTAAGTATTTTTAGAAATAAAACTATTGGAAAAAAAACTATTCCAAACGAAAAAGTATAGTAAAAATTTATTTTACTATAAAGCAGATTAGTTAATATAAAAAAATTTAACAATAAAATTTCCTTTTAATACAAAAAAATATAATATCTATTTTATCAAATAAATAATTAAATTATAAAATAATTTTCATTTTATACATTTATGTAGTTAGTGTCAATCTTTTTTTTTTTGAATCATCCCAGAAATTAGTGTTTTTTTTTAAATAAAGTACAGCGTTTTACTCTATACTATATACTAAACTGTATTTAATGTGATTATAAGTTTAAATAAAAAAGAAGTGGCTTACAAAGCAATTGACTTATTCTATATTATGATGATAAGGAATTATTAGTAAAAAAGATGCTTTAAAAAGAAAATTTTAAAAATTGTTAATGGTACAATTTTTTTTCAAATGCAAAAAAAAAAATTGTTAGTAAAATTTTCCCATTCAATAAAACGAAGAAAAATAATCAATATTTTTACTCTTAACCTATTAGTAAATAGATAACCATTTTATTGTTAGAAGAACTAAATAAATAATATTACAAAACTGTTGAAAATTTTACTTTAATATACAGAAATAATACGAAGATACTTTTTCCTTAAATTCCCATTCCGAAATTATGTACGTATTGTAAAATTATTGTAAAATCATACATAAATAGAAAATGATATAAATAAATATAAAAGTAAAATTATTTTGCTGTTTTATTTAAACATATTTAATTTTTATCATATAATATATTTAAAAAAAAATAGTAAACAAATATTAATATTAATTGATGTCAACTTTTAAAAAAAAAATTTATTTATAGGTTGAAAATATTTAAAAAAAAAATTTAATTTAGTACCTCAAACTTTAATTAAAATATATATTTTTAATGTTAAATAATCAAATGAGAAATGAGTGATTTTGAAAATTGACATTCAAAATACCTTTTTAACTGACACCTCAAAATTAAAAGGCGAGCGATTCTTTCTTCTCACATTCGGTAGCGCCATCTTGTAGACAATGTCAATATTTTAAGAAAAAATTTGTTTAAGATTTTTTTTTAAAAATAATGAAATATTTTTTGTTTTAATTTTTTATTTATATATAATATAAACTAAATTTTTATACTTACTGAAACAATGACGTGTATATTATATTTCAATAAAACTTCGCATATTGAATGAATATTAAAACTGATTTTTCAAAAGTATTTCACAATTAAAAACTAGCTTTTTCTCTTATATTTTCGACTATAATTAGTATCGATTTAAAAGTAATAAATAATTTTATTCAAATTGTAATAGTGATTTATTTTACCATTTTTCTGTAACGTCTGCCAACGTTTTTATGAGATGAACCGAATAAAATAAACATTATTAAGAAAAAATTAATTATTGCAAAATAAACAAAATAAGAAACAGTTTATAGAAAATTTATACATATCAACAAAAATAAATCTATGTATATACTTTTCCTCTAAAAACAAACTTTCTTTTCTTAATAGTTTAGTTTTTATTCATTTATTTTGTTGATAAAACAAAATTGTTTTTTAATATTAACAATAATAAACAACATTGATTTAAATTTTTTTTTTAATAATTTTTAATCCCATTTTTTTCTTTTAAATTCATAACAATCAACTAAGTATATATATAGGATATTTATATATATAAAGAATTTGAAAAATTAAAAAGCAAAAATAATTTTTATATACATACATCGATACAAGTGATAGTATATTCAACAAAGTATATTACATACATATGTAATATGCGGTAATACGTTTTAGAAAATAAAAGTGTTAAAACAGCTCCCATGGAATGATATGTATCTTTTGTATATAGGGCAGGGTATATGCATAAATCTGCACTGATATGTATCCGATATTTACTGTACATATTCCGTATAATATTAATAAGTTCATATATATTTATTTTATTTATTAACCATTCAGTCCTTTTTTTTTTAGCTTTGAATATACATAATACATTCTGAATTTGATCCAAAATATGATTCCTTTTCATTAATCTAATATATCAATATTTTTGATATTTATTTTTACTAAATTTGATATTTACATCTAGATTATTATTTTAATTTAAAGCAATAGGCTCAATTTTAATATTATATATTTAATCATTTATTTATAAATATTTATTATATTGAAATGAGTATATTTCATTTCTCAGTTTTACTTTTTATATTGTGCATAAGACAAATCTGTACATATGTGTACATTTGTCGATTATAAGCATATTGTGTAGTATCTAAATATTTATATATCTTAGACCATAATTTCTATTGCTTCTTATTGATTGTTTTCTTTTTATTTGTACACATAATTGTAATTAATGAAAACATGAACTTATGTATGTAGACTGGATTTGCTGATGACATACATTTGTGTGTAGCATTTTTAGAATAAGCTCAGTTTTAATCTGACATTAACTTTTATTTATATTTATATGGTTTTTTTTTTTTAATTTTCAAACAACTTTTATAGTTTCTATTTTTGATGTTTTCTTTACAATCAAATCTTTAGCAATTACTAAGTTACGTTTCTAATGTCAGCAATCCTAATACTTTTGTGTGGTAATCCATCATAAGCGTAAGAGTATTGCCGAAATTTTTTTTGATATTTGCACAGCTACAATATTTATTGAAATTTTTTTTTCAGTTTATACTAAAGACGTTTATTTTTTATTCATTTTATGAAATTGTACAGTTTTTATTGGCTATATTTTTTCGTCTGCAAAGAAATTTGTATTCATAAGCACTATCATTAGAAATATGCGAAAAAAGGCATTCATTTTTTCATAATAAATATTTTATACATTTTTTTTTTGTTGTACCTCGAAATATACTTGGTACAAAATCATCTTAAGATTGACTAACAAGCACAATAAATAAATTTATAAATTTCTACACTATAAGGCCAATAGTATATACTCGTATTAATTCAATTCAATGAACATTTATATGGAAAAAATTATAATAATCGGACTAATAGCTAAAATATTTTCAAAATAAAAATGCATTATAGTTGGTTATATGATGTAAATGCATACATTTTTTATAGAAATATCTTTAAATAAATTTACTGGATAAAAAAAAATATATATATATAAAAATGTGCAAGAAAGTATTTCGAATTATAGCTTAAATTAGATTAAATAGAAATTTAGAAAAAATTATATCTAACTTAAACTTAATCTGTACTTATTATAAATATCTTATATTTTGGTAGTAGATTTTTGAGACTTTTACCGAATAAAAAGACCTAGACATTTGGATATGTTTATCACATTAATTTCTATTGATTCGAAAGTACAAAAAAAAACAAAAATAAAAGGAAAATGTACAAACTGATTCAACAATCTGTTTTGCTATTTTCTGTTAATGGAAATTTTTCTTTATACTCATTTATGTATATTATAGAATTAAAGTCTCCCCTAAAAGGTATGCAATTCTTTCTAATATATTACTTATTAGTATAGCCACTATTAGGAATTTTAATTTGCTTCTTTGGGCCGATTGGCAAACAATTCTTCAACGATTGTTTCATCAGCTAAAGTTGAAATATCACCAACTTCGCGGTCGTTTAGAGCCACTTTTCGTAGAACACGTCGCATTATTTTGCCAGATCTAGTTTTAGGTAGACCAGGTGCATGCTGAATAACGTCCGGTTGAGCAAATGGACCAATTCTTTCACGAACTAATTTTTTCAATTCATTCTCTAATCTCTTGTCGAATATTTCATTTTGATTTGGTGTTATGAAACAATATAAGCATTCTCCTTTAACGGGATGTGGTCGTGCTACTACCGCAGCTTCTGATACACGTTCATGTTCTGTTAAAACAGATTCAACCTCTGCTGTTGACATCAAATGACCAGATACATTTAACATATCATCAACACGACCAGTTATCCATAAATAACCATCAGCATCCCTACGTGCGCCTACAAATAAAAGGAATTTTTCAACTTTATTATATATTTTGTATTAATGAGAGAGTAATATACCATCGCCTGTACAATAATAACCAGGGAATTTTGAAAAATATGTAGATTCGAATCGTGGATGATTATTATATAATGTCCGCATCATTCCAGGCCAAGGTTGTGAAAACACCAAATAACCCTCACCCTCACCCTCGATAGCCTTGCCAGCTTCATCAAGCAACATTGGCTTAACACCAAAGAATGGAAATGACTAGAATTTTTTAAAATATTTTCAATTCAAAAGTACTTTAACTTTGATGATTTTTATCATTATTGTAGCTTACTGCTGATCCTGGTTTCATTGGTGTAGCACCAGGTAATGGTGTTATAACATGACCACCTGTTTCAGTCTGCCAAAATGTATCTACGATTGAGCATTTTTCTTTACCAATATATCTATAATACCATAACCATGCCTCCGGATTTATAGGTTCGCCAACACTACCCAAAACTCTACATTTTAAATAAATTCATATTATCGTCTATACATAATTTTTTATAAATTTCTTATTTTACTTTAGGGTAGATAGACTGTGCCTTTGAACTGGTTCCTCACCGAATTTCATTAAAGCCCGAATTGCAGTCGGAGCAGTATAGAATTGTGTCACTTTGTATTTATCAACAATAGCCCAATAACGATCATTGTCTGGATAAAATGGTGTGCCTTCGAACTAAATTCATTAAAAAAATTTATAATAAATATTCATTTCAGTATAAAATCTATATTTTTTATATATTACCATAACTGAAGTAGCTCCATTTGCCAAAGGTCCATACACAACATATGTATGCCCGGTGATCCATCCAATATCAGCAGTACACCAATAAATATCGCCTGGCTTATAATCAAAAACAATTTTAAATGTTGTACTGGCATAAAGTAAATAGCCGGCTGTTGTATGCAAAACGCCCTTTGGTTTTCCTGTTGAACCACTTGTATAAAGCATAAAAAGTGGATCTTCGGCAGCCATCCATTCAGGATAGCATGCAGCTTCCTTGTCCTCCATCTCGTCATGCCACCAAAAATCACGATCATCATTCCATGGAATATCCCTATCACTTAGATTTTCCTTGCAAGGTGTTACCCTTTTGAGGTGGGAAACCACTATGCATGTTTCAACGCGATGACCCATCTCTTCAGATTTTTCCATTGCAACATCGCACAGTGCCTTTAGAAAAAGAGGCTTCTCTCCTCGCCAAGCGCCATCTGCCGTAATCAAAACTTTCGCCTTACAATCGCAAATCCTTTCGGCCAATGAATCCGGCGAAAATCCAGCGAATACAATTGAATGTACTGCACCAATACGAGCACAAGCCAACATGGCTATGGGAAGTTCCAAAATCATTGGCATATATATAGCAACACGATCACCTTTCTGTATTCCATGATCTTTTAATACATTTGCAAAACGGCAAACCTCCTCGAGTAGTTTTCTATATGTTAATCCTTTTGAATAGTCATCTGGATGGTTTCCTTCCCTAAAACAAACACATTTAAATTGATTAATTTAAAAAAAAAATTATAATTAAATAAACAATTTTCGACAATTCTCCTATAAGTCCTTATAAAGTTTAAAAGTTTAAAGTTCTTTACTAACAATTTTTGATAATTGTCCTATAAGTTTTTATAAATTTTAAAAGTTTAAAGATCTTAAACTTTAAAGTTTTTAGACTTTAAAGCTTAAAAAATAAGTTTTAAACTTTATTATGATAAAGTTTTTTAGAAAATTTATTTCTTTTTTTTTTTATTTCAGAAAATTTATTCCTTTTCATTGCTAATTTTGCATATTTTGAAATAAAAATACTATTGAATTTATTATTCTTTTATTTTTAAATAAAAAAGCTTGTGTTTAAAATCTACCAAAAATTGTAAATTTCAAATAGTTTCACAATGATTGTTACTAATTATTAATTAATTTCCATCAATTATTTTCAATACTTTATCAAATAAAACAAATAATTTGATAAAAAGAAAAATATCTCATGACATCGGAATAGCGAAATACCATACGTAAAGTTATCTATAGACTTTATTACGAATATTCGAGATTTAAAAACTAAACACAAAATAAATTATACATTGCCAAATATATATGAAATTTGAATATTATTTATAATCCTTATGAAATAATGAATTTGAACTTATTTCAAGTTCCTACGAGATGACTGTCACACATGCATTGAATCACAACTTATTAATTCATCAATAAATTAATTCGTATGCGATAAGATATCTTAATGCTAAGTAAATATATTACCATAAAAATAATGAAAATCAACCTAAAATGCTATCTAATCACTCTATACTTCCCAAAAAAAAACCTAATATTTTTAATACTAACACCATTAACCAAGGTGACTTTTACCGGTTAATTATGAGTAAGAAGAAATTAATAACGTCCAAAAACTTATTATCGTTTCAAAAAGCACGTCACATTTTTGAAAAATATTCAAATTTTCAATTGATATGTGATTGGAATTTTTAATATACAATAAAAAGATACAGACTTACGCAGTTCCTATTGATAAAAAGCTGATGCATTTAAAAAATATACAAATAATTTATGAAAATGTTGCTATCTGCATTTTGTACGAAGTCTGTTCAAAAAGTATCACAATTTTTGAAAGCTACGCGGGTTACGTATATTAGATTTTCGATTTTTTGTGGTGTTATGTTGGTACTCATGTCTCTCACTTATGCAGATAAGTTCAACCATTTTGAATGTTCAGTTAATTTTTGACAGCTGCTTTACTTGCACGTGTTTTGGCTCGTCTTCGATTTTTACCCATTCCGAAAAATCTGTTTCGGGAATAAGAAAAAGTTACAGGAGGGCAGATCTAGGGAATACGGTGGCAGCGGCATTATTAGTGTGTTGTTTTTGGCCAAAAATTCGCACACAAGCAACGATGCGTGAGCAGGGGCGTTATCACGGTGCAAAAGCCAATTTTTGTTCTTCTACAAATCCGGACGTTTCTGGTGGATTGCTGCGCGCAACTTACGCATAACTTGCAGGTAATATTCCTTAATGACCGTTCTACCCTGTGGCAAGAACTCATAATGCACCACGCCCCTGCAATCGAAGAAAACTGTAAGCAAAACCTTCAAATTCGACCGAACTTGGCGTGTTTTTCGGTCTTGGCTCGTGCGGCAGCTTCAATTGGGATGATTGAGATTTGGTTTCCACGTCATAACCATAAACCCATGATTCGTCACTGGTTATGACCCTCTGGAGGAAATTTGGATCGTCGCGGACAGAGTTTAACAGCTCCTTAGTAATGTTAATGCGATGCTGTTTTTGGTCGAAAATGGACAAAAATCGAAGACGAGTCAAAACACGTGTAAGCAAAGCAGCTGTCAAAAATTAACTGAACATTCAAAATGGCCGAACTTGTCGGCATAAGTGAGAGACATGAGTACCAACATAACGCCATAAAAATCGAAAATCGACTATACGTAACCCGCGGAGCTTTCAAAAATCGTGATACTTTTTGAACAGACCTCGTACTTTGCAAATTCAGTATAGTGTTTAGCCTAAATTAATAAATAATTTAAATAGAATTTTTTTTTTATATATTGTTGGCGAAATTTTTTTTGTTATACTGGTACATTTTATGGAAATATTTGATAAATGATATGAAAGAAAAGTCTTTAAAATACGAGTATATTGAAATTAAGAGAGCTTTTCTTATAACAATTGTATGAATTTATTTGTCCTAAATATGTGATTTTTATTTTAATATTTGCAATTAGTACTAATTAATTATAAATGAAAATTATCTGAAATCATTACTATTTAGTAAAAAATATTTCATTGTCAATACGTGCATACACAAATATTTATTCAAAACTCGATTGGAGAAATAATCAATTAACTCGCATTTTAAGATTCCTCTTTTAATATAAGATATAGATGAAAGTAATTTCCATTTTATTATAAGATATTACTATTCAATAATGACCAAACCATTAATTTTCTCAACATACATATATGGTACAATAAAAATATTTTATGATAAACTCTTCTTAAGAAAATTATAAAAACTGTCCCAGTTCATTTCCATTCATAATAATGCAATTCACTTTCTTACTTTATGAACGTTCAATATAAAAAAATATAGTCATTATGATAAAATATGTATGTAATTTAGAGACAACATTTGCATTTTATATTAGTCCTTTTTATGTGCACTTATCATTCATACACAAGGTCCTTCTTCTATCATTCTAGTAGATGACGCAAATAGGA
This sequence comes from Atherix ibis, assembly GCA_958298945.1. Lineage (NCBI taxonomy): Eukaryota > Metazoa > Arthropoda > Insecta > Diptera > Athericidae > Atherix > Atherix ibis. The sequence goes on from OY282606.1 coordinate 119,059,899, forward strand.
TATATTATGTAATCAGTAGAAAAAGTATAGTATTATTGTACAATTATTATATGCAATTTTATATTCTATTTTATAAATAAAACTTTATTAGTGGAAGACCTATTTAGAATAAGATTTCTTTAAGGTCATGGCACGTTTATGCAATAATATATACCAGACTAAAATGAATGGCTGTAACTTATTTGACAATGTCGAAATTATTTTCTTAAGAAAAAGCTTTTTGATGAGATAATTTTAAATCAATATAATTAGTTAGACAAATAAATTGTTTGTACAATTTACTTGGGAATATATTATGTGCATATAAATGTAATCAAAATTCCAATTGTCTGGATTTACAAAGTAATCCACCTGAATGTTGATTAGTATATGCTTACGCACGTTCAGGTAAATAAATTGATTGAAAATATGAAAATAATCTAAGGTTATTCAAAATGTACATACTTTCAATTGCTAAGTCATTCTGAAATCGTATTATACTTGTAAGCAATTTTGTGTTCTGATTTGCGTTCATTATTATAATTGTTGTCATCGCTATTCAGCTTTGTATGTTAGCTGTTGTTAAGGCAAATTTAAAATTTTAAAATTCCACTAAAATACAAACAAACAAACAAAAAATCCATCAAAAAAGCGCTTTCGTAGAATAATCGAAAAAAAAGGCAAATTACAATAACGAAATAAATACATTTACAAGTAAGAATAGAAAAATAAATATGTAGAAAATAATGTATGAAAAAAAAAGGAAAGAAAACCCTAAAAATTATTCATAATTTAATTAATTCAAGCAAACGCGTACTTGAATATGCGTAAAATAAACTAATAGTAATAAATTATATAGAATTCGAAAACATTTCAATTATAAAAACTACGAATTGGAATTTTGTGAATAAAACTATCATCCTTAGATCTAGTAGTAGAACTTAAAAGAAATAAATACACGAATATTTTTTATATATGATAAATATTTTTTTTTAAATATCTCATCAAATCGATATTATTATATTTAAGAAATTATAAAAAATAACGATTTTCCAATCACAATAAACTATTTCTATTATCTTCGTTTAAATACAAAAATAAAAATACTTAAATTTTTCTAAATAGAATTTTTGAACTTTTAACTGTAGTAAAATTATGCAGATAGATTTGATTTATGAATATGTACTTATATATGTATCTATTGCATATTAATTAGTTGATATAAAAAATTTCGAAGATTTTATTGGAATATCAATATCCAAATCAGTAATATGTGAAGGAAAAATCAATATCAATGTCGTACCAGTAAAAGGCAGTCGTATCAGCCAGTCCATTTTTCACATTTCTATCAAGTAAATTGTAGCAAATATTTGTTGAGGCACCTTCCATCCATTTGATATGAATGGGGCCCTTAGACATATCGAAATTGTATGATAAGAATTTTTTTGGATCCGCTGGTGTTTCCCAATGAAACTGTTTAGCTACTCTACTCCAAAACTCTTGTGGATTATCCAATGATTCCTTGTAAAATTTTTGATACTCATCAACACTGGATATATACGCATTCCGCACAATAGACGGATGCGGAGCATACACAGACTTTTCCGATGGCATTTTATTTAAAATAAAAAATTATTTTAATACTCAAAAATAGATACTATTACACTAAATGCACTTTTTCATATAATATGGTAATATTATCACTTTAACACCCCGTCGTTTATTAATAACAACACTACTGGTCTTAACAGTTGAATATCTTTACTCCAACTGAGCCTCAATCACCGACAACTACACAATTACTCGCCGTTTCGATTTTAAGGTGCTATTGAAATAAGGAAATCCAACCGAGCTTGCGCCACATTTCGTTAAGAATCGGAGACACTTCCCCAAATTTCAAATTCAATTGTGTTGTTTATTAATGTACGTAACGGGCGCAAGTTTACCCCAATCCAATATCAGGCCACATGCGAAATATTATCAATGATTCATACAAATTTTCATGGTGGGACTACTCGTACGTATAAAACTTTTAATTCACATATAAAGTACTGACTAAAAATAATGAACAATTTTCAATCTATTTCATTAAAAAATATTAACTACATTATATTGTATAAATAATATTTTTTTTTCTTCAATAATCTTCAAATTGATTAGAATTAAATTTTAAGAGAAATTTTTCAACTCTTCATGTTAGATTATAATAGATCTTATAAATCTAAATTTATATATATTTTTTATTATAGGTTAACCATTTCTATAAGCTTAGATTTTTAAAATTTACATTTTATATAAATATCATGAATTTATCGGGAATAATACATAATTTTAATAATAATTCTATTTTGATATAGTGACCAATTTCATATTTTCATGAAATTCTCGAAATTCACGTAAAATATTTGTTTATCAACTTGTTATGAACCAAATTGTTGGCATGTCCCTATTTCATGTGCGCATGGATATCTACACACACACACATACACACAATTGTACAAATTTATATAAATTATGAGCTTTTCTTCATATAATAATTTGCGTTAATAGCTTTTCTGCCAATTCAGTGCTCCTATTGTACATTTGTGAAAGCTTTGGCGAAATCTAATTTTGTTATTCGCTTCGAGTTGATTATTGACGGAGCTTTCTGTGATTTGCTTTTGTTTCTTGTTTATGGCACGTTCGCTTTAAAAAATATATCACGTGATGCGATGAGATTATGAGGCGATCGATCACCTATCCACCAAACAGTTTATCACATTGCCGCCACCAGTAAATTCAAGTTCATATTAAGAGATAACTCGGAAAGTACACGAACGAAACTAAAGCAATAATACCCCAGGTATATGGTACTTGTTTCACCCCACCTTGTCATTCAGTCAATTATTATGTTGAAATTATCATTATTATTCATGTACAAAATTCCTATTTTTTTTTTTTTGGTTTATTTATAATATAATCAATTGATCATTCCACTTTGAACTTGAATTCGATAATATAGAGACAGGCGGTGGTGGGTGATTCTCAGAAGTTCGACATCATGCCATGCTCATCATCATACGTTTATTGTCAGCAACGTAAATGTTTTCGTTATCTTTTTTTAATTTTCATCAGTTGATAATATGAATAATCAAAATTCATTTTTGATTATATGATTTTACAGGATGAAATGTTGATTCGTACGGCAACTTTATTCTATATTGCATAATAGTTTTCGATGGCACAATCCAACGGTTACTAATAAACACTGTTGCATAGAAAACATTTTTACATTCAGCAAATTTTGTTTAGTAATATTACGTGGAAGTATTTATGTATGTAAACAGTAAAGTCCAAAACGACATAGAAATTTTATATTTAAGAGAAAATAATTCTTCCATAAATAGTTTCCTATTATGTTCAAAGGTTAAGTTATTTTTAAATATTTGCGATATACTTTCATAAATAATTTATGACTTTTCAACAAAAAAATATACACAAATATTTGTCAGAGATATCGTATAATTTAAAAAAACGTAAACATTATAAAATAGAAAGAAAAAAAAAAAGCAAATTCATGAATCTTTTTTTTAAGTTATAAAAATTTAGTACAAAAAATTTTCAAAAGTTTATTGGTATATGATCCATAATCAGTCAACAAAAAAAATAATTAAAAAAGATATCTGAAATGATCATGTGCGACGTAAGGTCGTGTCCCTTATTAAAATTGGTCTCTTCTGATTATTAATCTTTCTATTCGCTGATTTATGAGCATGCTTCTAGTAAGTGAATTTATTAATCCATAAATATATATATTTATATATGCACTTATCTATATATACGAGGTATGTTCAAAAAGTATCGTGAATTTTAAAATTCCTCGGCTTATGTATATTCGATTTTCGTTTTTTTGTGGCGTTATGTTGGTACTCATGTCTCTCACTTTGAATATTCAGTTAATTTTTGACAGCTGCTTTATTTGCACGTGTTTTGGCTCGTCATTGATAAGAAGCTGTTGGACTCTGTCTGCGATGACCCAAATTTGCTCCAGAGGGTCATAACTGGTGACGAATCATGGATTTATGGTTATGACGTGGAAACCAAACCTCAATCATCTCAATGGAAGCTGCCGCACGAGCCTAGACCGAAAAAAGCGCGCCAAGTTCGGTCGAATGTGAAGGTTTCGCTTACAGTTTTCTTCGATTGCAGAGGCGTGGTGCATCATGAGCTCTTGCCACAGGGTAGAACGGTCAATAAGGAATATTACCTGCAAGTTATATGCAAGTTGCGCGAAGCAATCCGCCAGAAACGTCCGGATTTGTGGAAGAACAAAAATTGACTTTTGCACCATGATAACGCCCCTGCTCACGCATCGTTGCTTGTGCGTGAATTTTTGGCCAAAAACAACACAGTAATAATGCCGCAGCCACCGTATTCCCCAGATCTGCCACAAGTGACTTTTTCTTGTTCCCGAAACAGATTCTTTGATCCATTTTTTTCGAATGGGCAAAAATCGAAGACGAGCCAAAACACGTGCAATTAAAGCAGCTATCAAAAATTAATTGAACATTCAAAATGGCCGAACTTGTCGGCATAAGTGAGAGACCTGGAGTACCAACATAACGCCACAAAAAATTCAAAATTCGCGATACTTTTTGAACAGACCTCGTATATTTATGTACATGAAAGACAATTATCAAGGAAAATATTACTATCGATAAAATTGAATATTTTTCATGAGTAATCAATAATGCTTCAAGAAATAAATAGAATAAATATTAAATACTATAAGAATTGATAGTATATTAAGCCGAATAGTCGTTGACCTTCTAACATGTACAACTATTCGCGTCAGGTGTGCAATTGAATTCTAGTTTTAACCACCAAAGATTTGTTTTAATTAATCTAAATATAGTTAAACAATTACAAATCGCAACAACCTTCGAAATTTCACACTAGAAATCAGTTTAGAATGTCAACCGATTGAATATGTATTCATATGTACAAGTACAAATAACTTTTTAAATTCTACATATCAATGAAATCTAATTTAAATTAAGGAAATAGTTTTTATATGAGGTAAACTACTTTATTTACATTATATTAAAAATATTTATTCTTTAAAAAATTCTAATCAAATTATATATTTTGTTTGAATTTTTTTTATTAATTGATACAATTTTTGTAAAAAAATTGTTCAATTCAAATTATAATAAAATTTATAAAAAATTATTCTTAGATTTTCAACATCTAAAATACGTGTTTAAGTCACGTAGTATATGTTAAATACGTTAATTTAGATTTTTTTGATAGAAAAAAAGGTGAAGATTAGGTTGAGATTTTAATGGCATAAAAGGAAATTTGAAAAGACCCGATATATTTGTCTCTTATTTACTAAATTTTTTACAAATTACTTATAGTACACTGGCGACATTAATATAAAAATAACCATATTTAGGGTAATCTCGTACAACATGTATGGAAGAATCGATTTTATTAAATTATGTTATAATTTGTGATTATAATTAAAAATTATCTTCAATTTTTTATTCAACTTAAAACTATATAGTTTAAATAAAAATTATTGCAAAATAATAAGAGAAGAAATATATTTTTTTAAGGTTTGCTACTGTAAATTAGAAACACAAAATTAGTATGTAAAAGATCAGAGCCAAAATAACAACAAAAATTTAATCTTATGTGTAGTAGAAAAACGTAATATGTGTAATATAGGATCCATTTTAAATTCTGTACATTTTCTACCATATAATAAAATATTATTTATTTATAATAAAGTACAGAATAATTTCTTTATTAATTAGGATGATTTATTTATGTGAATTTGAGAAATCATTTAAAAAGAAAAGAATTTATTATACAATTAATTTTCTTAAAACTTCTACATTATCAAAAGGAAAATTGCAAATATTACTGGAAAACTACGAAAAATGATTTTTAAATTTTCTTAAATAAAATATTAAAAAAAATTATTACAAAATTTAAGAAAACAAAAAAAAATTGTTACTAGCAGAGCGTAAAAATACGAAAAAAATACCAGAGTTTATTTAATGCTAAGAAAGTAAACCGGTCCTATTTTCAAAAAGTAAACCGGTCCTTACAAAAAAAAATATTGAAAATGCTTAAAGGAACAAATTTAAAAATGTTAAAATTAACATTTTTCAAAATTAATTAATATATTTTGCAAAAACGGGATTTTTAAAATCGAAAAAATTACACAAAAACATAAGAAAAAAAAAACGAAATTACTTCCCGGACAACCCAAATACAGACGTACATTTGAACTGTGCTACAGACAAACAAAATAATGCAGTTTAATGCACCCTGCCGGTTTACTTAAGGAGAAATAATTTTATAGTTTTACATCATCCAAAGGGGGGAGGGGAGAGGGGGTGATGGTATCCAATTTGAGAATTTTGAGAGTGGAAAACCAAATAAATTTTACTACGTACTAAATACATTGTGCGCCCGAATGTACGCAATCGTGTGAAATTGTAAGCAATTCATAGGAGGTTTCGGTGTAATTGACACATTTGGAACCCGATTCCTGATAAAAAGAAGTTCATTATTTCTTTAATTGTATTTTTGTTTAAGAGGAAAATGAAATAAATTCTTTTATTTGTCATATTATGATGAAATAAAATTTTGAATACACGGTTTTTATGCAAAGTAAATTATCGGTTGTTCAATCCTCTTTGCAAAAACGTCGAAAATTTTGAAAAAATTATTATCCAAAAAATACCCCTCATAGGCGAACACAGTTTGCGAAAAGTGTATTAACTGCATTGCTGCGTAGGTAGCACAGTTACCGTACTCTGTTATACGCTTTACTAAAAACGAATAAACACGGACGGCTATTTCGTTTTTTGTTTTGTTTTTTTCTTAATAGGATTATAAATAAATTTTGTGAAAACCGGCAGAGAATCTTCTCCACCAACCATAATGATTTGGAACAAAATTAAAAGGGATACAAGAACATTTTTTATTACCATATTTCGTTTAATCAAGTTAACATTAAAGTTTGCCTAAAAAATATATCGAAACAATAAATAATATATTTGTTCTTGAACAAAATAGACATTTAATTTTCCATTTATTTTATAGTAATCAGTTAGAAAATATAATACGTAGTTGCAATTATATAATAAATCATACCATATCGGATGTAGTATGTACATTATAAAAAATTGACCTTATTTTATGGCGGAGTCAAAACAATTTCAAGTTTACGACTTTTCGTTTATCTCAGCAGTTTGAATTTTGCATTAAGCTTGTACGTGAATATATTAAAAAAACTTTTCAATAAAATTTAATATACACATAGATCATGGCTAAATATATAAAAGAAAAAATATTATATATATTTTACAACAATTTTTATTTTTTCTTTTAAAGCACAAATATAATTCATAACAATTACTTAAAATTATTTAACTGAATTGATATACAAAAAAAAAAAAAAAAACTAAATTATCATAACGATGACTAATTAATTAATTATTATAAAAATAACTTTAAATTATATACTAAGAAAAATTTGCTATATTAATGTGCATCAGACTTCAAAAATTGTTCATACTCCTTTTCAGTCATAAGCTCATTCAATTCGCTAGGACTAGACAGTTTTACTTTAAATAGCCAACCTGTGAATTTTTTAAAAGAAACTTTTAATAAAATGTTAGCAAATATATTCTATAGAAAGCTTTTAACCTTTATCATAACACGATGAATTGATTAAACCTGGTGAATCTTCTACATCTTTATTTTTCTCTGTCACAACGCCTGATAGTGGTGAGTATATTTCACTTGCCGCTTTAACACTTTCTAGAGCACCGCATTCTTCTTTCTGTAGCAAATTCGTTCCTACTTCCGGAAGTTGTGCAAAAACAACATCACCCAATGCTTCTTGAGCATAATTTGTTATTCCGACCGTTCCGATATCTTCGACGACCGATACCCATTCATGTTTATCCGTAAACAGTTTATCTAAAAATAGGCATTCAGAATTTTATTCTACTACCTCTGGATGTGAAATAACCTCAATATAATTTCTCTTCAATTTAATATATTTGAATTTCTTTACCAGTATTATTTGTAGTTGAAACTTGAAAACATCTATAATTATTCATAAAAGTCGCATTTTTCGGACTCAATCTAAACGCCGTACTTGAAAACGAATATACGCACCGGCTCCCCACTAAAACACAACGATTTAAGACCATAATTTATAATTTGTATAATAATGACTAGATAATGCAGAACAGAGTAACGATCGCAAATTGCCGCAACTTAATTTTCAACAATTTTAATTGAAAAATTACAAATTAAAATCAACAATTCCAAAATTCACTTCTATTATACACGACACGCTGACTTTACGAGCTCACACAACCCTATGATTTGACATAACAGTTCTCGGCGAATATTATATTGTCGCTTCAATTTTCGAACACGTGAATTTTTACTAGGGCTGCCAGGTATAATCTTTCATTCCAGATTTTGCAAAAACGTTAAATTTATAGAAACGTCCAAAATTATGCAAAAATTATGCAAAATATACTTTTTGAGGCACGTCCCAAATAACCATCTGCTATTTACCACAATTTTTCTTTTGAGTTAAAAAATATGTTTTCCTTAATTAATCGTAACCCGCAATAAATCTGCATCAGTGAATGCACGTGGTAAACAGTTCAATCTGTTTGACAAATTCTCGAAAACTGGTAGCCACATAAATGGAAGAATTTTCAAAGCATCGATTGCCGGATGATAACAATCGTATTGAATAGGACAACCCGATTTTATTCTTATCTTGAGGTCAATATCAGCAATTCTGAGGTTCAAAACAGACAATTTAAAACATCTCAGCAAAATATATAGCCTTTCTTATCTCAATTTTAATAAACGTATATTCACTTAAATAACGTTTCTAATATTCCAATCAAAACAAAACAATAAAACAATATTAAACTTTGATTGACCTATTTATTTGCGGGGGGGCATTTCTTATCAATAATCATAACAAATTGGCATATTTCTATTAACAATTGCACGAGGTTATAAACTTTTAAGCAAAAACAGATCATTTCATATTTAAAAAATTAGGTTACAAAAATTCTCTCAGGGGTCATCCAAATATTTGTCTTATAATTTTTATAGGTAATAAAATCTTTTTGTCTTAAACATTTTGTATAATAAAATTTAGGCAATTACCAATAATGCTTATAGTAGTAAATCTTATATATTTTCTCAACCGATTTACTATATAAATACTCCCGATTTTTTGTTTTTTTTTCTTCATTTTATTTGTAATACTAAAAATATTACCAAATTATAAACTAAAAATATACTCTCTTATATAAACTAAAAATATACTCTCTTATAATTTTTGAAAACATTAAAAAAATAAACTGCGCGTTATTTTATTAAAAGTGTTTTTTTTATTATTATTTTAAAAATAATAAGTTAAAAAATGACATTTATTAAATTTTCTTATTACGTAAAGCTGACTTGGGTGGATAGCCATCAAACGGATTCGATCGTGTTGTCATAGGACTATAATCTGGTGGAGGAACATATGGTTCAGAATAATGTCCACTTTTGAAAATAAAGTCAGAATATCCAACAGGATTATCGTCTAATCTTGTATTTCTGCTAGTTTCACCTTTATTATGTGACCATCGCTGTTGTAACGAATGCAATGATATTGCATTAGCTTTTTTAATAGGATCCGATTTTAATCGTACCGGATGTGTGCTAGGTATACATACGATAAATGTATATTAGTTTTCGATATTATCAAAATTTTTATAAAAATCATACCCATATGCACTTACTTTGAAGAATAAGCACTTATTGGTGCACGAGTTAGTATGGAATGGGAATCTGCAACAAATCCTTGGTTGTCAAAGCTCGTCTAAAATAGATTATTCAAAAAATTCCAATCTTTGCACTAAAATTATATATTTTATGATTGCCTACCGTTTTTGAAGATGGTTTTGCCTGTGTTAGGGACAAGAAATATACCAAAAGTATATAGTTAATAATATATAAAATAAATCCACGTAGAACCACTAACATCATGACAATCGAAGCATTTTTAGCAGTCATTATTATAACATCATTTAACGGAATTTGGTTATTTTTATCCAGTGATTTACTGTCTATCAAATTTGTAAATTTATTCAGATCGATACCAAAGACAATTCCCAATCCTAGATCAATTCCAAGCATTACCATTACAATGGCAGACCAAATGTATAAAATATATTTCTTCACTGACTCTGTAAATAATTCAGTTTAGTTAATATAAAAATTGTGATTTCTTTTTTTTTTCAAAATAAAAAAAATTATTTAAAAAATTGCTTACTTTTTAATAATGTTGCAGAACTAATAAACCATATAATACTTATTGCCAAATAAACATACATCCAAATATTAATTTGTTTTGGACTCATTACAGTATGACCATGTGCAATAGTTCCTAATAATGGTACATTTTTTTCTTTGCAGTTTCCCCGGAAATAGACATCATAAATTGTAAATTCTGTTATTGTTGATTTAGTGACTTGTGAAAATTCCATAAAACAATTGTAAGCGAAAATTCCTGTTAATGACATTCCTATCCATACCAATGATTGAAACTATACGATTTCAATGAAAAATAATAAAAATATGAATTGACCAATTGATCAGATTGTTTTTCATAATAGCTAATGATTTGTATTTTTATTTTATATAAAATGTGTTTTTATTCCATCACAGATAATACCTATGAAAACAATATAGTCAATTGTAATCTTCTAAATATTTTAGAAACACTGATAAATACTACCTGTTAACTTATAAGAGATTATAAATTTGAGTCATTTTATTATTTCTTATCAATTTCTCTTATGAACATAATTAAAAATCATTATTGATTGTAATAGTTTTTGGTTGTTGAAAAAATGCGTGATTTAATTATTATTAGATATAACATATCATTATCAATAAGTATCATATAAAATGACACATAATTGTTAACTAAAATGGAGATAAAACAATATATTAACAATGAAATTCCACTATGTTATTGTATTAGTGCGTTAAAAAAATATTCGTTTTACGGTTAAAAACAATTTTTTTTTAAATTTTAATATAATTATTACTTAGTGCATACAAATATTATTATTACACAACAATAAATAATAAGTTTATAAATATTACACAATATCTTTCTATTATATCACAATAAATAAAAATAAACTTTTTTACGAACTTTTGTTGCTTGGAAAGAAAATTTCTTCAATATTGAATAATATTTATACGTAAATAGACAAAATTTGCTTACTCTTAATATCAATAGATATTACTTAATAATAAATATACACTATTTCAATTATTATTATTTTTTCAATATTTATTCGAATATTTTTAAAATGTTGTATCAACTTTTACTAACCATTCCATAAATAGCAGCGACATTTTTTACCACGTAAAATGATCTACGTGTATATTTCGGTTTATCAGACATTTTAGATTCAATAATTAAACATTGCATGTAAATAAATATATTTAAAAATATAATATATGTTAAAATGCTCAAAAATGAAAAATTTGAATTGTCCTCGAACGCGGTACAATTGATTAATGTCTGATACTTTTACACCATTCTATCGATACCCAGCTAACTAATTTCTTATCATTTTTGATACCTTTCATTTTATTGTAGTATTTATATTGATATCGACGGCTTTGACACATTACAACAGGTATTTTATCAGCTAAACTCTTTCATTACTCACAATTATTCTGAAACTAATTGCTATCATAGACCAAATACTTAATTGTTGCTCTTCTATTGTACGAATATCATATCTTATTTTCCTATTATTTGAAATGAAAAAATATGTTATATTATTAAAAATAAATAATAAGTACTTTTATTATCTATAATATGTTATGAAATTGATTTTATTTTATTTTAAGATTTTCATTATATTATTGCATAGAAACTATAACAGACTATAGAAAAAATAGAAAAAAAATTATTAATAATCAAATCATACAGGGGTATTCAATTTATGCTTTAAAAACTAAAGTCAAACAAAATATACTATAAATTCAAATTTGGATAAAATTATTATATTATTTTATTATTAATGCTATGCAAAGATTTCTTGTAGGACTCGAACCTTTTGATGTAATTTTTGATAGCTTTTTTGAACATTTTAGGCTGTAATTCAGTAATCACTTAATAAGTGTTAGTTTTTAATTGCTCTTAAGTTTAAAAATTATCGGCATAAAAACGTTCTTTCATGTGGAGTTACAAAAAGAAGTCTAACGATGATAAATCGTACGATCTTGGAGTCCAATTGACACCAACAAATCTTGAAATTACGAGTCCTGGAAACCTTTCGTTCATTAATGTGAAAATTGCTTATGTTATGTGGCTTTTAGCGTAGTTTAATTGGAACTATAACATATATGGTCCAAATTGAAATCTTCAAGCTGTGACAAAAAAAAGTTCAGTATCATATGTCCATACTGCTCAAATAAATATGCGGCAATGATACCTTCAGAGCTAAATGCATACCAGAGAGTGAATTTTTACAAATACAATGGCTTCTCCATAGTTACTTGTGAGTTTTTATAGCTTGATACGAGGTCTGTTCAAAAAGTATCGCGAATTTTGTGTTTTTTCAAAAATTATTTATTTATTCATGAATATCTATTTTGTCCCCTTCAAAGTAATCCGAACCAGATATATCTTGTGCCAACGTTTTTTTCAATCATCGAAATACTTCAAAAAATCATTTTTTGTGATCTTTTTCAGCTCCTTCTTCGATGCTGTCTCTATCTCCTCAATCGTGGCGTAGCATCGTCCTTTCATGGGGCTCTCCCAGATCTGGGGAATACGGTGGCTGCGGCATTATTAGTGTGTTGTTTTTGGCCAAAAATTCGCGCACAAGCAACGATGCGTGAGCAGGGGCGTTATCATGGTGGGAAAGCCAATTTTTGTTCTTTCACAAAACCGGGCGTTTCTCCGGTAATATACTTGCAGGTAATATTCCTTACTGGCCGTTCTACCCTGTGGCAAGAACGAAGAAAACTGCAAGCAAAACCTTCACATTCGACCGTACTTGTGTGGCTCGTGCGGCAGCTTCCATTGGGATGATTCAGCTTTGTTTTCCACGTCATAACCATAAACACATGATTCGTCACCAGTTATGACCCTCTGGAGCAAATTTGGATCGTCACGGACAGAGTCCAACAGCTTCTTAGCAATGTTAATGCGATGCTGTTTTTGGTCGAAATTGAGTCAAAACACGTGCAAGCAAAGCAACTGTCAAAAATTAACTGAACATTCAAAATGGCCGAACTTGTCGGCATAAGTGAGAAACATGAGTACCAACATAATGCCACAAAAAATCGAAAACCGAATATACGTAAAGAACGAGCTTTAATCTAAAGAGATTTTGTCAATTTTGTTTTTATGAAAAAGGAATATTTATTTTATATATTATTAAATATTTTTCAATGCAGTAAGTAAGCCTAATTATTATCTATAATGATAGTTTCAAATAGAAACGATTAAAAAATTGTAGATTAATTTATTTATCTATATCATATACGTTTCATTTTGAAAACATAATTTAACTATGTTAATCAAGATAAACGTTAAAAAGACTTTTAATAAAGTTGGAATAAATAAAAATAATTGCGAAAACAATTTTGATGAAATAAATATATTTTAAAATAATATATTGTCTGTAATGAAAGATATTTTGTTCAATTTCAGGGAATTTTCCACTCAAAAAAAAATTATCAAATATTATGAATAAATCAAGAGTGGGGATATTTTTTTTTAACTTTTTCTACTTTCGAAGTAAATAATATGAATAAAGCGAATTTATATATTTTTTAAGCATATTTCTTTAGATGGTATTTGCCCAAAATATAATTGTACAATTATCGCTCCTCACATTCCAAAACGTGTTAACCAATTTACACCAATAGCTGAACGGGACACATACACATAACATATGTGTATATTTATATGCTTTATGTTATCTTGCAAAGTGTTCCTTGGATAATAAACATCAGTAATAATTTGTACTTAGTAATTTTATTGAAATATTGTATTTCTAACATTTTTAATTAATTACATTTATATATTTTCATTAAAGTTATTATATACAAAACTATAAGGAAAAAAGAACATTTTTAATTTGTTTATTTTTTGTATGTCATCGTATATGCTGGAACCACTTTAGATATTATTTCTGCCAATTTGCTTCGTGGAGATATACCATACACTTAATTTTATATGCATATGTAATTTATTATGAAAATGTATTTAAGAGAATACCATTTTTTCTATATATTGTATACAGCTACAAGTTTAATGGCATATTTAAGAGTTGTGAATTACAGGGAAATAGCTGGTTATCGAGCAGGCTATAATAACGTTTTCTTTTAATATTCTGCTGTTATAATGATACTAATTACGTCAAGATGTTTTATTAAATTCCTAAATATTTGTGTATTAAGTTTGAATAAAAATTAAATATTCATAAAATACAGTTAAGCATACGTTAATCTTTAATTTAGAACGGTCGATCCGTTCTAATATCCCAGGGAATGCAGTTCGACTGCATATGTGTAGCGACTCGCTAGAGCAAAAGGAATCTGCTCAAAAAGTATCGCGAATTTTTAATTTCTGCGGGTTACGTATATTCGATTTTCCATTTTTTGTTGTGTTATGTTGGTAATCATGTCTCTCACTTATGCCGACAAGTTCGGCCATTTTGAATGTTCAGTTAATTTTTGACAGTTGCTTTGCTTGCACGTGTTTTGGCTCGTGTTCGATTTTTGCCAATTCCAAAAAATGGATCAAAGAATCTGTTTCGGGAACAAGAAAAAGTCACAGGGGGCAAGATCTGGGGAATACGGTGGCCAAAAATTCGCGCACAAGCAACGATGCGTGAGCAGGGGCGTTATCATGGTGCAAAAGCCAATTTTTGTTCTTCCACAAATCCGGGCGTTTCTGGCGGATTGCTTCGCGCAATTTGCGTATAACTTGCAGGTAATATTCCTTATTGACCGTTCTACCCTGTGGTAAGAACTCATGAAGCACCACGCCCCTGCAATCGAAGAACACTGTAAGCAAAAACTTTGCATTCGACCCAACTTGGAGCGCTTTTTTCGGTCTTGGCTCGTCCGGCAGCTTCAATTGGGATGATTGAGCTTTGGTTTCCACGTCATAACCATAAGCTCATGATTCGTCACCAGTTATGACCCTCTGGAGCAAATTTGGGTCGTCACGGACAGAGTCCAACCGCTCTTTAGCAATGTTAATGCGATGCTGTTTTTGGTCGAAAATGGGCAAAAATCGAAGACGAGTCAAAACACGTGCAAGCAAAGCAGCTGTTAAATTTTAACTGAACATTTAAAATGGCCGAACTTGTCGGCATAAAGGAGAAACGTGAGTACCAACATAACGCCACAAAATAATCGAAAATTGAATATACGTAACCCGCGAAAATTCAAAATTTGCGATACTTTTTGAACAGACCTTGTATAGCAGCCTGGATTGCTTTGGAAGCTGTAGTGAATCATATCTTCTGGTTATTTCCATATCCTTAAATCCTATCTCTTAGACCGATATTTTAAGCTAGTTGAAAATATACAGTATTCTGATATTTATCCTATTACCTTCAGTATCCCTTAGAGTGGCATTCTGGCTCCAATCTTTTATAACATGTATACTCATGATATTCCTTGTTATGATGATATACTAATCGGGATATATACCGACGACTATTTTACAAAACCGTACTCAGTAACCTGGTTCAAAATCTTGAAAGTAAGGTTAAATGAGCAAAAATGTGCTGATATCTGGCTCCTGATATAACCTTAAATATAAGTAATATTCCACAACAAACGAGTGTACATTGCCTAGGAGTTAAAATAGACAAACGGTTAACCTGGAACTCTTATATGAAAATAAAAATAGTGTACTTATTGCACGATATAAGCAATTACAATGACACATATCGTTTTCTAGACATTAAAACCGATATGAACATACGAACAGACTTCCACTAAGCATTCCAATTTCCATTGGATCCAAACTCGACAGTCCCGAATCCTCAAAAAAATTTCCATTTGTTCGTAAACAGTTCTTCATCCCCCGTTATAAAAAATACCATTCGTGCCTATCCTACCATCCTAATCCTTAAGCAAGAAAACTGTACATTCCCACGCTAGCCATTATGATGTTTAAATCACCGATGGTCTTTCGAGATTTTTGAAATTTATTAAATAAATCATCCCGTTTTTGACGAGACATCGATGAGAGTTTTCCCCATATGACTTCAGGTCTTTGTATTTTCGCCCAAAAAAAAATCTACTTGTTAAAAATTGTATGCAGTTGTAGATAATAAAATTAATTATTATTATATACAACTGCATACGGCCCCGGTAGTACAGTCACCCTCTAGGTGGGTTCGTGGGTTCGATTCCCA
This sequence comes from Atherix ibis, assembly GCA_958298945.1. Classification (NCBI taxonomy): domain Eukaryota; kingdom Metazoa; phylum Arthropoda; class Insecta; order Diptera; family Athericidae; genus Atherix; species Atherix ibis. The sequence goes on from OY282606.1 coordinate 119,076,383, forward strand.
TTTGCAGCAACATGGTCCTCTCCCGTCCTACGCTAATTACCCACCGCTTTTCTTTCTATTCTTCTTTCATTTCCTTATCCCTTACCCTTCCCTTTCGGACCATCAGACCGCCTGAGCAGATGGATGCAATAGCGTCTGGCGAGGTCTGCTGTCCCGTTAACAAACAAACAAACCCGGTAGCATAGTCAATAGCGTACTGAGACTACCAGCCAAAGGGTCGTGGGTTCGAATCCCCACTGTAGCAGCATGGTCCTACGCTAATTACCTCACCGCTTTACTTTCTAAATCTTCTTTCATATCCTTATCCTTTATACTTCCCTCTAAGCGCCCTATACCAGACTGCCCAGATTTACTCTGGGACAAAATCTGCCTTTAAAAAAAAAAAAAAAAAACATAAATTAATACATTTTTGTAAGGTTTGTATGGACAGAGTGAACTCTTTCAATTGATATAAATATTAGTTCAGCCCTTTTTAAGGTAATTCAACAAAACTTTTAAACATAATATGACGCAGCAAAAATAAAGGACATTCCCATTGAAAGTGGACATTAGAAACAATTGTTTTTTTTTCAAATAAATTCTGTATAGTAATGAAATAAAATATTAACAATTAATATTAAAATATTCAGACGAGTCTAGATGTTATACAAATGTGCACATTAAATTTAATTGTTAGAACTTTTTTGTGAAATCTTCGAAATATGTGAATTTTTTTTTGATTTAATCAAACGTTTTGAGTGAAGCTAATTTAATTCTAAGCGACTTGTTTACGAGTTTTGAATCGATATCAGACATAACACAGTCTTAGATCTTAATAATAACATGTTAATTGAAATACTTGTAACATTGGCTCGCCTTGATTTTCGTTAGTATCGCATCGAATGATTTAAAAATATTTGCTTATATTTGTATAAGTAATTATATATTGTATATTTTATAATTATTTTTAAACAAACACTCATATTTTCACAATTTTTTTTAGATAAACATTTTTTTTATTATAATAGAGAATTTGAATGGTTATAAAACAAAACTGTTTCATACTCGAGCTGATAAAATGACTGGAGTAGCTTCGATTTCAGCTGCTTGCTCAATCAATTTCTGTTCTGTTTTCTGTAGCTCTACAATTGCACTTTTTTCTGTAGTTGCTGGTTGTGAATTCGATTGACTAGCGATTGGTTCCACAATATCCTTGATAGTTTCCTTTTGTAAATCGGTTCCTTGAGATTGTGTATTTTTACTACTGCTTTGAATGTTGTCTGGTTGCTTTTGTACTTGAGGAATTAAAGTTTGTTGAAATATCAATGGCGGTTCAGTAAATAAAGGAAACGGTTTCTGGATATTAATAGGTGCTAACGTAAATAAAGGAAAACCTCCAGAGCCAGCTTTGAATATGGAGAAATGATCAATGGATATATGCTCAGGTTGATTCCCTTGCGGTGGATTATAATGCGTATCAACGGTTTCTGTTACAGGCCTAATTTCAGTAACAGTTGTTGTAGCAGATCTTTTCTCAAAGGCATGCTTCGGTGTTTCTGTTTGCTCTGCTCCAATCTGCTCATGAGAATTTATAGTTGAATTATTTCCCGGTGTCAGCAGCGAAGAGACTTGTAAGGCAGATTGCACAATGCTACTTTCAACTTTTCCAATCACGTCAGATAAAGAAAATGTTGGACGTTTTGTCGCAGCATCAATTTCTGTAGCGGAATCTTCTCGTTTGTAGCGGATTGTGCCTGTTTCCGATTTTATATCAGTATAATAATAATCCGATTCATCATCGTTATCATATAGTTGATCGTTATTATTTGCTTGTACATTTGATCCTCCGTCTGCATAAACTTCATAATCAGGATTAACAGGAACACTTACCACAAAAGTTACAATTAGTAAAAAAGTCTAAATTAAAAGAATAATAAATAATTATCATTAAAAACTGTATATACGTGTATGTGGATTTTAGTATAGAATCTAAACACTTACAAATAATGATAGTGGAGACATATTTTTAATGTTACTAAAACAATGAACAAATTACACTAAAATATAAAAAATGCAAATATATTTTCTTTAAAACGAACTAATAAGAGATTAAGTATTGAATGGATGATGTTTTGAAAAATCAGCCAAATATATACGATTTTTTTAAATATTTTCGGAGCAACTTTCTGACTAAAAACAAATACGTATGTGCCAGAGCCTACGCAACAACCAGAACTGATTTCGTCGAATCAATCAGGTATAGAAAATCTCTGTTAACTGGCACATTCCACCTCAGATGATTTAAGAGGTGCTAATTTTACCATTCAATATCTTATTGACGAAGTATCCAAGGCGTCAGTTCATCGATTGTAACTATTTACGTTATTGTTCATATGAAACTTCTGGAAACTTATTAGTTTAAATTAACTTTTGATTTCAAGGAATTGTTTTTAGATTATAAAAAAAAATATAATTTGATTATTTTAGATATAACCAGATTCTATGATAAAAAAATGGACAACTTCCAAAAATCCAATATTCTCTATTAAGATAAAAAATGATGCAAAATATTTTATATAAGCGCAGATAAACAAATTTGGAAATTATATGAATCGAAAAGACCAACTTGAGAAAGTTCAATATTTGTTTTAGCAATAACTGAAATTATATATTTGTCCACTAATTAAAGATTAATTTGCATATATATATATTTTAATTGAAACTTTTGTTTATTTCCATAATAATCTACGTAAATACTTAAAATGCATGAAAGGATGCACTATTTTCCATATAATAATAGATTTTATGTTTAACTTAAACATTTATATCTTATTATAAAACTAAAAAAAAACATCTATAGTAAATTTATACAGGTGTTAGATGTAAAGTATATAACAAATTACGAAAAAATTTAATATTTTTTTATTGATCTATTTTGAGATGTTTTCAATAAATTAAATACACAACAAGGCACCACATACGTCATTGTCGTTTTTATCGGGGCGAGAGTATCTAATTAGAGGTTACTATAAAACTAAATTAGCAAACAAAAGTATATAAGAAGATGAAATTGTAATATTAAATCGATTTATTGTTCAGCTACTGTCCAAAACGAAGCTCCTACGTGATCGTGGTGATTTTTACTTGTAAAATATTAAAATTATTATCGAAAATTCGGATTTTCTTTCGATTATCTTTGAATTTGGATTACAGAATCGAAAGAAAATAGCCGAACATTAAAATTATTCTTAAAATGAATAAACAAGGATTAAGCGGGTTTGCCATCATCATTTTGTTTGGGTTATGGCAAATTTCTATTGGACTACCATTACTTGATTTAGACGAGCAATCATCAAAAGATGATAGTGAAAAACTTAAGATAATGTACCAGAATGCTACCAGAAACGGAACTCACAAAAATCTGTAGGTTTTTTTTTTTTTACTTTTTCTATTCAAAAAATTATTTAAAAATTAAGAATTTTTTTTTCTATTTAAAAAATTTACTTAAAGATTGAGAATGTATTTTTTTTCTTTTTTCTTTTGATTTTTCGTGCAGATATGTTGTAAAGGCGGTGGTTTATGAAATTGGGATACTAACAGATACGTCAGACGAAGACAGCAGCAGTTCAAGTGAAGAAATGTAAGTAACAATACTGGATGTTTTTTTTTTTTTTTTGTTAAATTTGGTATCAAATATTTTCTGCAAATAACTAAATAAATATCTATTTTATAGGCAAGAACGAGTAGATCTGACTTTCTTTGATGCGCATAAAAACAAGAGCCACATAAATCTTGGGAAAATTCCATTGCCAGTCCAAACAAATATCTCTGGACAGGTTCTGACGGGCATTGTACCAGTGAATATTGGAGCTTTCTCAAATCCATCTCAGTTATTAGATGCTCTTCCATTGACCGGAACAATAGTCAATATAACTCACAGCGATACAGCGTATTTCACACTTAATGAACGAAACGCATCTCAACCCATAGACATCTCAATTTTAGGCTCAAATGATATTTCAAAAATACCGCAAATTTCAGAAAAATTTCCAGATGTTGCCAATAATCCAGAGGCAATAAAAACAAGCTTTACAAAAAAACATCATTAAACCAAAAAAAAAAAAAAATCATTTTGAAAACTTTCATTACAACAAAGAAAAATAATAATAAAATATTAATAAATTTCTGTTGTGTCCTTTTATTTATAATCGTTCCTTTTAATATATTCAAATAGTTACATTTAATGATTATAAGCATTTTATTTTTAATATTGTATAATAATAAAAATCTAATACTTACTTATACCATATATATACATATATAAACAAAAAAATATTGCCCTGAAAAAAATCTATTTTTTTTTTTTTTAAATTGATTGTGAAATTATAAATGCTCGAAATCTATGTATTGTATAAGAACATAAAAAAATCCATAAATAACGACACGACGCTAATTTTTATATATTACAATATACTCGTATATTGTAAATTTGTAGACCAAATTAAGATTTTTATTAATTTATATATACAATATAATTTTCGTGAAAAGGATGCGTTGATTAAAATTTCTAATCTATTGACAAACTAAATATGAGAAATTATATTCAAATCACAATTCAAAAAATGAATTAATATAAATGAAAAAAATGGTTATAAACGAAATGAAAATTCTTTTTAACAGGAATAGCAGAAGAGCAGTGTACATATATACACGTATAAAGTATAAAAGAAATTATCATTTTTATATCATATGCATGTATGAATATATGTATTAATAATTAAAGAATGTATACATGTATTTAAATGCGAAACTTTGCTCATTAGATAGATGGCAGGGGAAACATTGGTAAGCATAGAGTATACACAGTATTCAGGTATGTAAATATATACAATAAATATATATGTATATGAATAAGTTAAATGGCGTCGTTGAAAATCAATAATTGAATAATGTCAGTGGAGTGGAGTCTATGAAAAAAAAAACTAACCAAATATAAAATGTTTATTTCAAGTTAAGGTTGATCTTTTCGTTTGCTAAGATAAAAAGTATAAAATAATTCGAAATAAAATATAAATTCATATTTATATTTAAAATACCTGTAATAAGCATTTTATTAAATGTGGTTAGCATCTTCTTACAAATTATTTGTTTCTAGTAAAATAACCATTAAATTCAAGACATAGTAAAGTAAATTTTTTTTTTTAAATTATATACTCTTTTTATTTATAAGCATTAAATTTATTAAATTTAATTACTCCAAATAACCATTGGGAACCAATATTTTTGCATATTTATTGAGATAATAATATATAAAATTTTATAAAAAGTATATTTTTCATTAAATTTATACAGATTTTATACTTTAAAAATTTACAAAACTAATTATTTAATCAATCCAAAATTATAAACGTATTTGATGAAAATGGCGTCCGTGAATATAGCATTAGTTTGACAACATTTCATTACCAACATTCATCTCTAACGAATATTGTTAATACCAAGTTTTGTATGATAACAGAGGTTCGATCAAGTACATGGCATACTTTTCGATACGTGAACATTGAATTAAAAATGCTTAGAAATCCATCCATTAAAAAAAGAAAAAGAATGAGTCTTACAGTAGTCGCAAAGGATGTATAGTATAACATCTAACCTCGGTAATAGTGAAAATGGAAGTTATGAAAGTACTTATTTTTTATGTACTTTTTATTGAATTTGAGTTTATCACAGGTGTAATATAATTTGTTTCACATACCCTATTAAAAAACTTGATTTATGGATTTTTTACGACATAACCTTCATCAAGCTCAAGAGGGAGAATTCTAACCATATTATTCACAGATCCTGGTACGTTAATCATTTGTCCCAAAATTCCATAGTGATTGTTCCTATGAATGGTCGTGGCGATATGAGGCGCTCAGTAATCAAGTCGACTTCAGGCAAATGAGGTGCTCTCAATAGGTACGTAATGTCATTAGACTGATATTGGTGGGATTTTGTTTTTATTGAATGATAAATGACACGTACCGCAGACACGACCAGTTTCAATATTAATCTCTGCAATTTCAGTTAAGAGAAAATCTACTGAACAAAGAGACGGGCTTTTAATATTCTTTTCGAAGCAATCCGCCAGAAAATTAAAATTCTTTAAAATTGATGATTACAAGTGCTGCATATATCATGAGCGTTGATGCAGTTTCGATGATTGTGATAATGACGAACAGTCGTGTTATCTTGGCTTAATCCATTTGTTCTACATCTTCTCTTATCGATATTTCCTGTTCTGCTATGAAGGGGCGTGGGCTAATTTCTGAAGGTTGTACATTCGATACAGACGCTGATGATTTTGATGGACCCATATCAAATGTCAACGAGGGCGGTCTTTAAGTTACATGATTGACAACGTTATTTAGTATTACAGTGGATGTGTGCTGGCAGTTGGTATCGATGAAAGAATTGAGTTGGCTTTACGTGCTCTGAAATCGCGGTTACGCTGAGTAGAGTTACGAGGAACTTTTTTCGGCTCCACCTCTCCAATTTTAAATTTCTCCTCACGTTTACGCTGCCTGTATTCTCGCATGTAATATGCTCTTGATTTACCCATCTCTGTAAATTAAGAAATGTACAAAATTTTATAGATTCAAGATAATATTAAAAATTTTGGAAATTATCTGTTTTATAATTAATTTGCGTATATTTTATGCACCAAAAAATATTGATTAACACGACATTAAAAGGAATTAACTTCAAATTTTGATAGTATACGATATTATAATATCAATTACAGAAATTATTTATTAATACTTACTTTACCCAACTAACTTTCCGAAATGAATTCGTATAACGAACTATATATGAACACAACACGTATTTTATTACAACACTTATAAAATTATTCAATTTATATTATATAAAAAAATCCTCTCCTCAAAATCCAAAAAAAACTACGTCGGGCAATAAAATAATTTTTTTTTCAAATACTCGTATACCCAAAATTATCGAAATAATATTGAAAAAATTCCTATTTAAAAAATATCGAAAACTATCCTGAAAACAAACTACGATCGACTAAGAGACAGAGAGAGTAGAGAAAAAATTTTGGTTGTGAAAAATAATCAAATCTGTTTTTATTCTTTCTCCATTCTAACTTAGCTCAATTTTGTAATAAACTTTTTTTCTCTGTCTGAAAAAAAAAACGCAATAATACATATATTCATATCATTACATTTATTTGCATGTGAAAGAAAGAAAAATAGAATATTCTTACCAAAAATTTGACATTTTGAAAAAAAAAACTCTTGCAATTATTGTCGTCCCCACAATACATTACACCGAAAGAGACAGAAAGAATCAATAAAAATAAATTCAATAGCACTTCTGTCGCATTCACGAAATTGGTACCACATACCGATACCTAATAATGTTATACGAGGTCTGTTCAAAAAGTATCGCAAATTTTGAATTTCCGCAGGTTACGTATATTCGATTTTTTTGTGGTGTTATGTTGGTACTCATGTTTCTTTCTTATGCCGAAAAGTTCGGCCATTTTGAATGTTCAGTTAATCTTGCACGTGTTTTGGCTCGTCCATTCCAAAAAATGAATAAAAAAATCTGTTTCGTGTGTTGATTTTGGCCAAAAATTCACGCACAAGCAACAATGCGTGAGCAGGGACGTTATCATGGTGCAAAAGCCAATTTTTGTTCTTCCACAATTCCGGGCGTTTCTGGCGGATTGCTTCGCGCAATTTGCGTATAACTTGCAGGTAATATTCCTTATTGACCGTTCTACCCTGTGGTAATAACTCACGATGCACCACGCCCCGGCAATAGAAGAAAACTGTAAGCAAAAGCTTTTTTCGGTCTTGGCTCGTGCGGCAGCTTCAATTGGGATGATTGAGCTTTGGTTTCCACGTCATAACCATAAACACATGATTCGTCATCTGTTATGACCCTCTGGAGCAAATTTGGGTCGTCGCGGACAGAGTGCAACAGCTCCTAATGTGATGCTGTTTTTGGACGAAAATGAGCAAAAACCGCAGACGAGCCAAAACACGTGCAAGCAAAGCAACTGTCAAAAATTAACTGAACATTCAAAATGGCCGAACTTGTCGGCATAAGTGAGAGACAGAGTACCAACATAACGCCACAAAATTCAAAATTCGCGATACTTTTTAGACCTCGTATATCAAGAATAATTGAACATAAAATTCCCATAATTATTAATATAATTTGAAATTTTTTTTTAAAAAAATCGTTCATTTTATTTTTCCGACTAATTTAACTACATTCATCACAAAAATAGGAAACCGCTACTATTTTCAGAGTTTACACTTCGGTAATTTTTATTATTTCGAAACTTCTTTTGAAATATTATCAAATAATGTTCAGTATTTTAAAAGAAACAGTTTTCTTATATTTTCCTCTTAAAACTGCTATGCAAAATTGATTGAATAACATTTGAACAAATTAAAAAATTTATTGAAATGTTATTGCCATATATAAACGTCGTTTTTGAGCAATAATTAATATTACTTTTGAATTTTAAAATATATGAAAAAGCAACTGAGACAATATTCCTCATCCAATTATGTTAAAACTTGCTCTATACTTTTTTTTATAAACCAAGCGTCAATAAATCGGGCTGTAGTGGTTCCGATGTATCTTTGCGACAGGCGTAAAATGATCACTTTGATAATTCACTGCGGGAAAAATAAATACAATAATTCTAATTCCTGAAGTAATAAACAATATTTTTTAATAATAGTCTTATTGGTATAATAAAACATTTTAAGGGGAAATCGAAAAATCCTAACAAAATCTATTAGTTATCAAGAGAAAATAAGGGATTTTACCTCCTGGAATGGGAAAAACACCTTTTAAATTTCGTATTCATAACATAACAAATATATAATTTTTTTTTTTAATAATTTCTATTTTCTTTATTCGGTCTCGATAGGTGGTCCTAAAAATTCAATCAAAATGCCTCAACTACGATTTCTCATCAACAATTTGTGAATTTTCAGTCACTAACAATCTATATTGGCGTAGACATTCTAATGAAAATGCGCTACATCATTCATTAAATTTTTATTATGAAAATCAGAATTGCCATTAATAAGCTTTAACATCACCACTAGACGATAATAAAAACCGTTTCCTAATAGATTTGTAACTTCTATACTTCGTGAATGCCAAATAAGAACTGTAAAAACAAATCTAAATATTTATACCAAAATATCGGCCGGTCAAATTGTATACTTTTTTGTAGAGCATCGTGTATATTTTATTTAATATCAATTTTACTAATTTAAAAATTACCTATAATTATATCAAACCAACTATAATCTTCTACATAATTGATCCGTCTCTAATTCTTATTTCTAATTAATTATTCAAATAGAATTATGGCCGTGCTATCGCAAGATACTTCATGTCGAAGAGAGTTTGCTTATACACAAGCAAACCAAATCAAAAAACTTTTCAAAAACGAAGATCATATTTAAAAACAAGCACAGGAGGTAAACACTGCAATAAAAAAATGCATTTCTTTAATTCACAACCAATACAAAAATGAAATTATAACTCTTCTCAGATAATAAAACTTTATTCATACACAATGTTTTTTTTTCTCAGAGAAAATTGTTACCTTTTTTAATGTGTTCTTTATAATTTTTTTATAAGTTAATTATTATTCTATATTTATATATGTATCTCTTCTATCTCGCATTCTCTCTCTATCTATCTCCTTTTACTCTTCTTATTCCTCAATTATATTTCTTAAACTATTTTATTACTTATAATAATTATTTATTTTATTTCTATATGTATGTATATGTGTAGATACATATATATTATGTTTTTTATGTATATCTATTTTACAATAAATTTATATCTTGATTGAAAAATTATTAAATCGTACTCAAAAAATTTTAAAATAAAACAATTGTTAATTTTTTTTATAATTGTGTCTATTAGTTTTACTCGGCAATGCAGTGACGAATCGATTGTATTTAATTCGCCTATCTAAAAATTTTCTTTGAATAATTCATCTTCTTTCAAGACTTTTTTGGTTGTAATAATTATATTTTTTACTAATTTCGTATTTTCCTAATCATATCGTTTTTAGTCTAAAGTTTTTTTTTTTTTTATAATATTTTTGAGAGTTCAATCTGAAAAAATAGTATTATGAGAAAAATCCGTCGATTAATCCTCAACTTAAAAATAAAGCTAATATGTATTTTTAAGTATTTGATTATGTATTTAATCATTATTTTATTACTTAAGTTAAGTTTTTTTCTGTTTTCTTGTTCCAATCAAATAATATTCACATGAATAAGAAAAAAATCAAACTAAGGAATATAATGATTAGATAAGGTATGCTCTTTCTGTCCATTTCCATTTATGATCTAACATAATCTACTTAGTAACTAATAGAAAAAAGTCCTGATTTTTTTTTTAATGATTATTATTTTTTTTTAAAATTAATACATTTATGAATACTATATCCATATAAGTTTATAACAATTTTATCAATATGAATGTGTATATAATATTTTCGTACCTAAAGCTTACCTTGTCTAGTCACTATTGTATGATTAAATGATAAATGCCAACTACTACCACTTACCAATTACATGGTTAGAGTAATCATTAGCTGCACCCCTTGTTTTAGTAGCAGGCTGGGGAATAATTGTAATCTCATCATTTATTTTAAGCGGTTTTAATAAAGAATCGCCGCTTGTTAGAGATGACATGCCTGTTGTTTTGCTCGATGACATTCCAGAACTATTACTCCCAGGACCCATCGAAGAGCTGCTGCTACTACCCTTTTTTGTATCCATCGCTTTTTTAGCAACTGTACTATGAGCCGTATATACATGATTTTCGAATTGTTTATACATTCCAAATGTAGCAGTACAAACGGTACATTTATAGGATAAATGTGCTGGCTTTAATGTCATATGATGATCTCGAGATACATGATTTAGCAGTTTCCATTGATACATCTAAATTAATCAATAGATATTTTTAATTAAGTGAATAAAAAAAAGAATTAACAAACATATGAGCAGAATACTAACTCGTCCACACACTGGGCATCGACCAGCATCTTTCCCTTTATTAGCTGCCTCTTGCATCGAACTTGTTACTAAGCCATGTGAACCTAATAAATGACGTTCTAAGCCCTGATCGGTAAAAAATCTAAACTGGCATTTCTGACAATTTAACGGAGGTCTATTATAAATCATCTTAGGGTGAATCTGTGAATTGTGCAATTATTATTATACATAAGAATTATAAAATAACATCTTTATTTCAGAAAAATTGATTACAAGCTCACCTTGACTTTGTGCATCCATTGCATATGATTCCTAAGTTGTTCCAAATCTTTTATATAACCATCACATATTTCACAGATAACAAACGATGCTTTACCGCCAACTGTATTCTGACCCGGTTTGAGTCCTGCTGCCGATTTCGCTGCTGTTGGCAAAGCTGTTGTCGCTTGCACTGTTGATTGGTTAGCTGGCATAGTCCCGGGCTGCCTTGGTAATGGTGTTATGGATATACTTGGTTGCTGACCAGGATTCTTTTTGTTCATTTGAAGCTATATAAGACAATTATAATTTTAATATGGAAATTATAAATTAATAATTCTGAGACGAAAAACACGGAAATGAAAATTATTATTAAACTGATTTTTATTATATTAATATTTATAATAATATATAATTGTGCTACGTTTGCAGTATAAATAATAAATTTTCAGGCCATAAAGCTATCAATTCGTTTTTTAGCTTGCATATTTACAATTTCAATGTTGTTATAAAATTCAACGAAAACAAGCAAGTTTTTTGTATAATTATATTGAATAAAATTTGAATATGGCAATATTATTGCTTAAATAAGTGTAATATGCGTAAATTTACCTGAATTAAATGTCCACTAGGAGCCATTTGAAAATTATTAGGCTGCATTCCAACCATTGCAGGTATCTGAGGTCTTAGTGGTTGATTATTTCGTATGATAGTATTACCGGGATTAGGTAATCTGGTAACTGTTTGTGGCCTACCTCGGCTGCGCATAATTGTTGTGTTATTGTTCGGTACAACCGCTCGACTTGCTACTTGAGCTAACGCTGCTTTCTGAGCTGCTGCTTGAGCGGCCATTGCCTTAGTTAATTATTAAATACATTTAAAAAATAATTACAAAACAAACTTTAAGTATCAACAAATATATACTTGATAAGCAGTTGCTGTTCCAACTAAGCCATGTCTTGGTTTTATCCGAGGGATTTTTGCTGGAGCCTCCCAGTCAAGAGGTGGTAGCAAATTAGTCTCAGGACGAAACTTTTTAATGCAAACCGGAGTATGGCGCGCCAATTTTGATTTTCCATTATCCTCAAATGGACAGTTTGGACACTGGTGATATGCCGGTGCTTTTTCTAGACGGCCTTTAATATTGTGCATTGCCTCCATATGGAATAAAATATCGTGAGGTGTCCGAATTTCGAAAGAGCAGAAGTTACATTTGTAAAGATATTGACGCATATGCGGCGTCTCATAGTGATGGGCCATCGCTAAGGCAGATTCCGACTTAAAATTACAATATTCGCAGCGTTTCATTTCGAACTTAAACGGTTCATTTCGCTGTCGACTTGTTTCAAGATTCTTTTTTAATGAATTTATAGCTATCTGAACCTCTGGAGAAGCTTTACCAGCACGATCGCGTTTTCGTTTTTGCTGTCGCAGTAAATCAGTCTGTACGTATTCTTGTACGAGGTTTATTCCAATATCTACGAAAAATTTTCCCAATGGACTTTCAAAATAATTATCGGTTTTTTTCTCACCATCCGTGTTGCTAATAATGGTTTCTTTAATTATGTCCTGCGGGGTAATATGAGCTTTTATTGTATCAACAATATCTTCTTTTACTTCCTTTATAAGAACTTTTGTTCGTGATTCCGAATCGGAAGCTTCATCATCTGTCGAAGTGTCTGTTTCTTCCCAAGAGTCATCGGGATTTTTGCCCTTTTTCCGTTTCTTTTGCTTTTCTTTTTTACCCAATTCTTCCTTAGCATCTTCTTTCAGAACATTATGTACAGCTGACGATTGTTTTAAATTTTTCTCTATATTTTCTTCTTTCTTATTTTCTTCTATTTGCCTTTTTATACTCTCTAAAGCAGCACCCATTTTACTAACAATTTCTTTCAAATTTTCTGCGGGTGGTTTCTCGTAAATATATGGAACAATAAATGACGGTGCCTCTAATACAAACATATCATCAGTTAAAGCTGGAAGCAAATTCTGATGCGATATCGGCTGTGTTTGTGCTGTATTTATTGGTAGAACTGGTGTTAACTTTGGTGGTGTATTAATTGGAGTTAAGGTTGGTCGAATATTTGCCGAATAAATACCCTGAGAAATCATTCCAACGGGTACCGCTGAAAATGACGAGTTCCCGGATTTCGGCGAATTTTGCATATTTGAAATAGGTGTCATATTTCCTTTAAACATTGTATTACTGTCTATTATTACAAGTGCTGATTCTTTGGATCCACCAGTTTTACTTCCTGCAGATTGAATAAACTGTTGTTGGAAAGATTGAGTCTTGCCTGAATTATCAATAAAAGGACCCATCAAGCTTCTTGCGTCTTTAATGGTTATCTGTCCTATTTGTTGAGTATTTGTAGGTTGTATTTGCGCTATATCTAGTGAGGTTCTTAGACGTTTCAGTGGTGGTTGCCCACATCCAACATCTTCAACTATTTCAGCAATATCATCATCGAACGCTGAGAAATCGCGAACTTTTACTGCACTCTTCCGTTGTCTGCTGCTTTTTCGTAATCCTATGTCTTTGTCTTTTTTGTCATCATCTTCAATTACCACACAATCATCCTTATCACTTAAAGGATCTTGGGCTTCTTCATCCATTCTTCTTTTCGAACTTGCATCTAAATTACTAATAGTCGAGGATTGAATGTTTTCAACTTTACAACTTTCTACATTTTTTCTGTCGCCCTCATTTTCTGAATCCGAATGTATAATTACAGCAGTATCATCGTCCTGTATTTTCGACATATTTTTCTCTCCAATGCTACCATTTGGTGATAGAATTTTTTTAATTTGCTCCACATTTTCAATTCTTTCAGTTTCCTTTTTTTCAATTCTAGAAATTGTTACTGATGATGTTGAAGCAATATCTGGTTTAGAAGTTCCCGTTCCTTCATTTTTTTCACGATTCTCATCATCATCATCATCAGATTCTATAATTTCAATTTCGTCTGTTATTGGAATGGAAGTTGTTTTAGATTTTCCATTCAAATCACCATTCTCTTTGGTTATTTCTTTTATATCTTTTTTTATTGTGTTATTTAGAATAGGAGCAATTTCGGAGTTATTCAATTCTTCCGTTTCCGAAGGTGAATCTACAATCATTCCATTTTCCTTTTCTTTCGAGTCATCGTTTTTCTCTGTAAATTCATCCGTATCCATTACTCTAGAACCATCTGCTCTAGATTTCTCTTTCGAATCATCTGATATTTGACTGTCAATGGTCACTGCTGATATATTTACTTCGCTATCAGGTGCAGAAGTACAATTGTCACTTTCTGTTGTGTTTGTGTTCTTTTTCACTGAATTTTCCTCCAAATCATCTGGAACCCCGTTTTTTGATGAAATTTCTGAGTCATCTTGTATTTCAATATCGGCCGGTTCGTCACTTCTTTTACAATCTCCATTTACTTCTCCATTAATCGATGGTGCTTCCATTTGACTTTCTGGCACGGATGCTCCAAACTCACCCATCATTCAATAATCCTTATTATTATCTATGAATATTTTTCTTACTTTATATCTGTTTGTTCTGGCTTTATCTAAAAATATATTAAATAATTTCAACTGTTATCTAATAAAGTACATAATAGGTATTTATAAAAATATTTTATATTATTAACTATAAACCTGCAATATTAAATCCAATATAATTATATTAATGTTTTCTTATATTGAATTCATTACTTTCCCCGATTAACTTAATAGAATCAAAAATCCAGACTTATTTTGCAAATCGAGAACAGGATGCTCCCTTCTTGTATGAATTAGTATTAATCAATGGTATTGTGGGATGAAAAGGGGTGATTTAATGTTGGTTTAGCGAATGACGTAACAAAGCATAAAAAAAACCACATCCCACAGGTAGCATAAATAAATTCGAGATAAATACCATAGAATACAATCAGAAAAATTTCGAAATTACAATTGCAGAAGACAAGCATTTCTGCAGAAATTACTGCAAGATGCTTTCTTGCAATTGAAGTAATAAAAATATATAATTATTTGCTGTCACTGATGCCCCTCGCTTTCCGCCATCTTGAAACAAATTCAAAACCTACTTCTATACTATATCCTATATGCTTATATGATTGCTATTGTCCCACTAAACGGAGGCCCCAAGTGCTACGTTGCATATAAAAAGTATAATTCGAAAAAGTTTTGTCGTTCCGAATTACATTTCATCACACTAAATAACAAATATATATATTAAAATTTTATTATAATCAGTTCATATATAACAATTATACAAAGATTCTTAGGTTTTTGTTTTCATATATTCACGGTATTCACATATTTTGAGGTTATGCATTTCTATAGCACGCAGCTTCGATTTAAGGTAGCCACCTGCTTTATAAATTCTAGTTAAAATTGAATGATTAAAAATCAACAGCAATGCGACAATTTTGTTGTTTTCATAAAGAAATTGATTTTCTTTAAAAAAGTATATCTCTGCAAAATTGTTTATTTTGACATAACAATTTTGACAGTTGTTGATCACTTTTACTAATTCAGCAATAACATTGTATTTGAGAATAATAAATCGAATACAAAAACGATTATTTTGCATTGCACTTTGGTTGTAAATTTGAAAAGGCTTTTTCTTCTCACTCTCCATAATATATTACAGAATCACAAAACAGCTGATGAATGCACTAAAACATGGTCATTTCAAACAACTTACTATTCGAATTAATTAAGAACTTCACACGTGTGTCAATAACGAACAAAACAACAAAATTTTCAACATTTAAATATTGACCCGGGTTCAAAGAAATTATATATCTACCCTCTTTGGAATTACGAGTATATGGGATACTATGCCCATAATCGGCGCCATATTGAAATTATTTTATATAAAAATCTTATATACAAACACTTATATACAAATCAACGTTATATACATGACGTTTCTCGCTTGTATATAGGCAAGGCTTGAGCCCCATTGCGGAGCGTCTCACCAGCAGCGCGCGGCTCAGCAGCAGCTGCCATTCACGCACACTTCCCTAATACACAAACACATCACAATAATCCGCCCGTACGACACTAATAACTAATTCTTTTTCATATACTTTCACTACGTATAATATTTCGCACACTCATTCAATTTCACGTCTCTCCGCAGTATTCGTGTCCATCCGTCGCCTTTATGAACGAACTTGCATGCTGCTGTTGCCTGCTTACTGCTTATTGCCTGTCGTCGTTTACCGCTCGCTTCTTCTGTCCCTTCTCTACTTTTATACCTTTTCACTCTATACTATACTTATTGCTCGCTTTATGTGAAAACTTACGAGAGAAAAAAAGACAACTCAGAATACCAAATAATAACTTCTTTTAAATTCTCGTATCGAAATGCACTAACATCAAAAATACCGACTTCTTTTAAAACTAACTATGATCAAATTATGATTTTAATTGCAAACCTTCTCTCAACAATCAATTGAATAACATTATTTTTGATACTAATTTGCGTCGAGATTCTTTTATGTTTTCGGCTCCAATGCCAGAAACCTCTACTTCTTCGAAGCACAGGACGTCGGTACCCCTCTCTCTTGCCGACTGACATACAGAAAATGGCGTCAAACGGTAGTCACGTGACCAATTTTTAAACAGTGACGTACTTATCCGATTTCGTCTATTCCGGCAATTCCGAGATTCCGGGGGCCTCACCGGTCACCGTCTCTTAATAAAATCAACAATTAAAAAATTCCACAAATCTTATTCAATCTATTGCAGCAGGATATTTTCGATTCAATTCAAACACAGATGCTTCGATATGATACCGTATTGCCGGCTCTACTAAGAATCCTTAAGTTTCATCAACAAAAAAAACAATTTCATTTATTCATTTTCAACATAATCAAATAGAAAACTATACTATTCCGTTTCCGTTAACTAAAAAATTTTACAATACCTTCTACGGAAAAAACAACTAACTATACTGTATTCATATGCACGCATAATTCATTTTTGTCAAAATTTCCGTTAATATAACGAATATTCTAAAAACGATATCAGCATATATTCATTAAATTTTTCAAATACATTTTTAAATAATATTTACTATAATTATACTCACATTCTACTTAAGCAATTAATAGTTATATTAAAAATTAAATATGTGATAATCTACTCGTATGTTACTATGTCTCGAAAAAACTTTTTCTCCAGACAGTAATAAACGAGTACCAAAAGAAAATTATTTTAATGCAATTTTACAAAAAAAAAATATGTGTACAAAATCAATTTTAAATAAAATTTTTCTGCATATTTATAATATATAATATTAGCATAATTAGGATACACAAATATGCATATTATAAATGTTCGTTAAGTTTTTTTTTTTTAAATACAATATATTTATATTTTCAGAAAATTTATTAGATATTGTTTATTATACATACATGAGTATACAACCGTTGATGGGAATATTGAATAAAAACTGATTTTTAAATAAAACGATATTTTAATTACAACATATTATATTTGTGTTGTTTTTAATTGAAAAGATTTATAGCTTTTCAACTTTATTTAAAATAGTTAATTTAAAAAAAAAAAAAAATTGAAATATTTTTGTTATAATTTTAATTTATTTCTAACGAGCCTCCTAATGTATCATACTGTACAGAGCTGCCACGGAAGTACGTCTCTGGGTTTTCGAAAAAAATATATAATAATGTAAAAGAAAAAAAAACTGTATGGTTTCCAATAGAATGAATACAACTATTTAGATGGCAACCCACTTGTGCCTCACTTCATTTTCATTCTCCCGCAGACGGAATTGGGATGAGAGGTAACGAAAAAAACCAGGTCCGAACTATCTGCAGAACCTCGGTTAGGCTTGGCGAGCCTGTGTGCGTTTGTGAGTCTCACCCGTGTACGTACACACGATGCCCACATATTTCCATGCGTTCCAACAGTAGTCTTTTTTTCTTATTTCTGAACAAAGCGGGGGAATGAACGCAAAATTAAAATGTGCCGAACTTTGCAAAAATTATTCGAAAATCCTAGATAATAAATCCAATATTTATCAATTCTAATGTTCCTGCTACCAAAATTATGTAGGCATGTTCATAATTCAATATACACAAATAGGTATATAATTAAAATTTACATTTGTGTAAGTTTGAGCAAAGTGCTAATTTTTGTTTTTAACTATAAAATGCATTATCTATTTTTTTTGCAATATAACAATCTAATAATAAGGATAATTACGAAAGTATAAAATTCGAATCGGTTTATTTGAACACTGACATTGAATAAAAGGGACTATAATAGTAAAAAAATATCATTTTTTTATATAAGGATTTGAAAAGAAAAAATAATATTTAACTTTTATCAAAATATTAAAAACACATTTGCGAACATATTTTTTAGATGTCATATACCAACATTCTTTCCTATGAATATATAGCGCATTTCGTAGTTATTCATACATATGTATGTACAAAGGTATATACAACTGATACTACATGGTTGGTATGAGATGCTTCTGACGACACATAATATTTCTATGCACACTAGCAAACACTAGATCTCGATAGTATTGTTGTATTTATGTGTGTACACCAAGTGGAACAACTATATGCATATATTCATAATGAATATATATATATATATATGCATGTTGTTCAACTTCAGTAAACATTTACGTATCTAAAGGGATCAGCGGTGGATGGTGGGTAGTCCATCGAATAATATGAACGTAAAAAATGAGTAAGGCAATAACTATGTATTCGTCGACTCATTCTATATGCATGTGCGATTATTTATATAGAACTTTACATAATTTTGTGTGTATATAAATATCGAAAATATAAATAACCGCCATGAGCGTCGACCAAGTATATAAGCACACGATTTCATACATACATATATATATATATTTACATATCCAAATAAATATATGATTGTATATAAGCGCATCTATAGGAGCAGGAAAATATGTACATAGCGCTACATAGTCCCCTTTATATAATAATTAACAACCTGACAAAAGGAGGTAAATTTAAAAAAAATCTAATTGGGAAATCTTTTGCTAATAAAAAAATATAATTTTAGTTGATTTTACTAAAAAATAAAGAAATTATTGATGGTCATACTCTAATATTATAACCACCCTTAAATACATTTTTGTTGGAACGACATAACCGCTCAATATATCTATAGAAAAATTATTTTAATATATTATTATTATTCTGTTTGCATAATTTGTACATATATATACATAAACATATATTACTTCTTTTGCAATAATAATATACTAAAAAAAATTTCTAAAACAATATTTATAAAAAAAACCGTTTCAAAAGCAACGTTTCTTAATTTTATATAAAAATTTCAAGAAAAAAATATGTACATTAATGTTGTTAATAAAAGAGCCACTGTAACTTCGAATAAGTTTTACAAATATTCCTAAACTAGAACAAAAGTCTGTTGAATCAGATTTTTACAAGTTTTAAACAGAATAAGAAGATATAGTAAAATAATATAGTCTATTCAATAATAGATAATATGCACTTATATGATAATATATTATTGCATATTGTTTAGTTCAAATTAAGCAAAACCAACAACTCAATTCGAATATATTTAAAATATACATTTTTTTTTATATTTCATAACGAAATTTATTATTTTTAAACATAAAATTTGCTATAGTTTCGAAAAATGTTTAAACCATATCAATGGTTGTGAAAGCTTCAAATTATTTGGTTTAAATTAAATTTTATTTTAAATTTGATTGGGGTTGGGGGTGGGGGAATGACAGATATACATATGTATTTATATTGAAATGTAATATAATTGAAATAACAAAAAACTTATTCTATTACATTAAAAATAAACAACATCTTATATCATAGAAAAATGTATACATATTATAAAAACTGTTAAATTCAATTGATTATTGAATATATCAATAATAAATAAAAGAAAAAATGGCAAAATTGTTAAAATTTCCTAAAATGCATCGTTTTCTATTGTATTCAAATTTAAAGTTGGCAATATTTATTACGGCGAAAAATCGGAAGAAATATACGAAAATTTCATTAAAGAGAATATTAAATTACAAGTAAGGTACATTTTTTGTATCAATAACAACATACCAGTAGAGAAAGAAAATATTTCAAAATTATATTCTTAAATTAATAATTTAAATTGACAAATAGCTGAAGAGCATCATACACAAATATTAAAGAAAAACTTTATTAAAATAATTTTATAAAATGTAATCAATTATAGGTAATAATATTATAAATAACATACGATTTTGGGAAGTATACTTTAAATGACATCTAATAACTAAATGTTTCGTATAATATTGAATATTTTTTGTGAGAACCGATTTTATCAGGAATATCTAAGCAGTTTGACTAAATAAGATAATAAATTATACAAATAAAAATATTTATAATAATATTATAAGATAACTTGCATAACTAATTGATTCCTCAGTTTGAGATAGTTTCCAAAAATATTTTATTCAACTATTTTAAATGCAATTTTTATAATTATGTAAAATATTATTTATACACATACAAATAAGGCCAGTCTAATCATTATTGCGTTGAAAATATTTTTTTAATTACATGTACTTATGAAAAAATAACATATGTGTTCAAAGAGAAAAATATTTAAATTATCTAAATACGTACCACATTTACTATTTTCACATATCGTCCTCGTCTTCATTAGAAAATGATAATTTACATTTAGTAATTTGTTCTTTAGATTTTTTTGATTTTTTCTGAGATTTTCTATCTTCGCTATTAAGAGAAGGCAACTCCTCCGTTGTTTTAACTTTAGCTCGAAATACAACTCTTTGATTCAAATCGGCCGGTTTTTCGTTATCTTCTGTAATAATTGAAAAGTTTTTAAAATATAAAACAGTACACGTATTTTCATATCAATATTAAGAAAAAAAATTCAAGAATTTTTTTTTGGGGTTAAATTTTTTTGGATAAATTTCTTAGTCATAATTCTCTACCTTTTTCAATTTGTTTAATATTTTTCTTTGCAGCGTCAAATTCTGCTTCAGTTAAATCGCCTTTTTTAAGAACAACGACTTGTGGCCTTTCGTCCTCTCGATCAGATGTATCGTCCGAATTGTCAGCGATGTTTTCTAACTTTTGACGCTGTAATATAATAATCCTCACATAAGTGTTACATTTTATTTTCTTATAAAAATTATATTTACTACCTTATCTTCAATTGTTGGACCTTCTTTATAGCCAATTTGCTCTTTAATTTTTCGCAAAAATGAAGGGTCTTGTGGTTTTATATAGTGAATATTTCTTTTCGACATTATTGCATTTCACGGAAACAACATTAGAGAAATTATTGCACGACTTTGAATTTTTCAATGTTACTATATTATAACAGCGTTTAACATTATATATATTGTATTATAAGTATTCGAATAAATTATATATTAAAGAATTTTAAATAAATAGAAATTCAAAATAAATATTTCCAAATATGAAAATATTTACACTCCAATAATTGACATTTGCCATATGTTCAGTCAAATTCGCAAAAAACCTGTCCTCTCGAATTCAAACGAATAAAAGTCAAAATCATGTGCATTTATTTATATCATACGCTTGCACACCAATAAGCTTATATACATTGTGCTTTTACATACGCAATGCTGACGATTTGTTTACGTTCAGTTGTCATAAATTATCGCGCCAAATTTCTGACAATCCATATATTATAGCAATACTAATCTCACTACCAATTTTAATTGCTTATTTTCTTTAAATTAATGTCATCAAATTATATTAAGAGGACACTCAATAAATTTATTCAATTGAAAATGAACCGTACGTATGAGCCAATATTTTCGATTGTTCTACTGAATGCATTGGAAGCCGGCACATAATACTGATTTTTTTATTTCAACGCACACATGCGCATTATACATCTCTTCTCAAAAGAGATGTCAACAATACAGCATAATTATTCTCCGATTTAATAAAACCACATTCGGTTTATATAAAATTGACTTTTTTTAATGTTTGCAACCTTATTCCTTCTAAAACGCGTACGTTTTTTAATTAAAGACAATTTTCTTTAACTATCCATATTGTTACAAAGCCAAATGATTCATTTTAATTTTATATTAAAGTAAATATTTTATGGCATATTTAAAAAAACCGTAAAATAAATATTAGTTCGAAAATTTGTGTTCTAAAAATTGAATACGAAAATTTACATTTATATATGATAAATGCGTAGAAAACATTCTAGGAATTAAGTGAAGATACTATCTCGTTTTCTATACAATTTATGGTCAAGTACATATAATAATTTGCTTCCTTAAATGAAATATAGTATTAAGCACCCACTAATAACAGAGTGTATATATTTGTTATGAAATGATATATTTTAAATTTTACTAGAATTAATTTCAACCAAATTGCTTAAAGTCTATAGATTTGAAAAGTTTAAATTTTATATATGAGAATATGATGGAATTATTATTTTTGATACCTAAATGCATACATATATTATTGATATGATCATTTTTTATTGAATATATTGTTATAGCAAATCATGGTTAATTATTTTCCAATTAAAAAACAACAATTAACATATTGTATTATATTGAAAAGTAATATTTAGTTTAAACTTTTTAAGGTGAATTCGATATGACATAACGTAAAAACAAAATTATAATGGACAGATTAATTTGTTTGTTTGGCATTACTAATTCTACTGCAGTTATGATATTGCCATGTTTCTAAGAATCTGTGGAAGTGTTTTGTATATGCTTGTTATTTTTGAGGTTTATTTCGGTAGCCATTTCTAGGTAACAAATACAATACAATAAAATATCGGAAAATAACTATTAAGTAATTGTTGAGATAGTTGGGTAAAATAACTTTAATCAAAATGAGTACAAAAGATATAAAATCATTTTTCCATGAGTGGTGTACAAAAAATAAAGTTGATGCAGTGTATGAAGTGCGACCGACTGGTACGTGATTTTTTAAAATAAATGTTAAATTTTTTTAAGAAAATAGAAGGATAATATTGATCTAAATATTTGCAAACTTTAACTTAAGGTCCAAAACATCGTCAACGTTTCTTATGTGAAGTTCGTGTTTCCAATTTCCAATATGTGGCTGCAGGTAATTCAACAGTAAAAAAAGATGCTGAGAAGAATGCCGCCCGTGACTTTGTTAGTTATTTGGTTCGGAATGGAAACATATCGAAGCCCGATGTTCCACTCGATTATGAAATCAATGCAAATCCCATTCAACCGTTAATACCGGATCTAAATATACAACAAAGCCAACCAGTTAGGGTTTTTCAAGAAGGAATGGGGCCAGAGGACTTGGGGAATGCTTATCGACCCTTGGAGCGGGATACACAACAATATGCTATGAATCGAGCTCAAGAAGAACGAAACATTCAGGAGGCGGAGTCCCTTGATATGAATGCCGGCATACACGGCAACTGGACCATCGAAAATGCAAAGGCGAAACTGCATCAATTTATGCAAATGCACAAAATACAAGCTGACTACAAATATACTGCAGTTGGACCAGATCATTCAAGGTAAGCTTTCACATTATGCCGATATTGAAATATACGAGGCATGCAATTTAACCAAAAAGGGAAGCTTTTACAGAGCTCTTGGCTTTCCGCAAAATAAACAAATCGATATTGTGTGTGTGAATTTTATAAACAATTTAGAGTTTATAAAATTCTCATAAAATGTGCGAAATCCTCAAATAAACTATAAATTATAAATATCGTGTTGATATAAATTTATAGATAGTTTTTTAGGAGGGTGGATACTATTTACTCGATTTTGCTGTAAATCAAGAGCTCTATATATTGGTAAGTTTTATTTATTAGCAACACGAGTATTATGTAATGAATAATAAATATATTACCATAAATTTGTAGGTCTTTTATGGCAGAAATGCAAATTTTTGTGAAAAGTCTTAAAAGAACAATATCTGCTCGTGAAAGCGGTTCAAACAAACAATCGTCGAGCAAATCATGTGCACTTTCCCTTGTTCGTCAATTATATCATCTGGGAGTTATCGAGGCATTTTCAGGATCTCTAAAACAAAAGCGTGAGGACGACATGACACCATATCCGGTGAGAGTAAATCCCCATCTTATGGAAAAGGTTCGCGAATGCGTTTATCAGTTGAATTTACCAGTTGTTCCCATACCAATCAAAATAGAACCTGATGCAATTGTAAACTTATTAGTAAGAACTTTTAATGATAAATTATTGCATAAGTTTATAATAATTGTATTTAAAGATAAAAAAAACAGAAAAGAGAAAACCTTTGGATCAAAATCAACAATCTGGTTCAGTTATTCCGTGGTCACCTCCTCAACCTAATTGGAACGCATGGAACGCATGCAATATAGATGAGGGATATCTTGCCACCGCATCTATGGATCAACTATGCGATGATTTGAACGATTCTGCACGGGAGAAAAAAATGACCGATTCTGTGTACCAAGTTAGTTCTATAATTAATTGTATTTATAGCATGTTAAACAATTAAAGAATTTCTAATTTTATTATTTTAATTACAGAAATTTTTAGAGTTCAGGCAAACTTTGCCAGTTGCTGCAAAAAGAAACCTTATTATGGAGACAATTAATGATAATCCGGTGGTTATAATTCGTGGTAATACAGGATGTGGGAAAACTACACAAATTGCTCAGTACATATTGGAAGATTATATAAATGCTGGCCAAGGTGCTTTCTGCAATATTTATGTAACACAGCCTCGTCGTATATCAGCATTATCTGTTTCGGAGCGTATAGCCAATGAACGTAATGAAATGTTGGGTGAGTCTGTCGGTTATTCGGTTCGCTTCGAAACTTGTACACCCAGACCTTACGGTGCCATATTATTTTGCACCATTGGTGTTTTATTACGTAAACTAGAATCTGGATTACGAGGCATATCACATATAATTGTTGATGAGATACATGAAAGAGATGTAGACAGCGATTTCATATTGGTAGTTCTCCGTGACATGGTACACACATATCCAGATTTGAGAGTGATTCTTATGTCTGCGACAATTGATACCACGATGTTTTCCGCATATTTTGGTGGATGTCCAGTAATAGAGATTCCTGGACGAGCATATCCTGTACAGCAATTGTTCTTAGAAGAATGTATCGAAATGACTAAGTTTACACCATCTACAGAGAGCAGAAAGAGGAAAAGCGATGAGGACAAAGAAACTGACGAAATAATTACAAACGGTGATGCAGAACAAAATTTGAACAAAGTTATTGCACCGAATTTTTCGGCGAACACAAAAGCTGCAATGGCGCAATTATCTGAATCGGAATGTAATTTCGAACTAATTGAGCGGTTGTTGTTGCATATCAAAGAGAAAAATATTCCCGGTGCGATATTGATATTTTTGCCCGGTTGGAGTCTTATATTTGCTCTCATGAAATTCTTGCAAAGCAGTCGAAGTTTGAGTACCTCTAGTTATAAAATTTTGCCCTGTCATTCACAGATTCCTCGCGAAGAGCAAAGAAAAGTATTTGAGCCTGTTCCGGAAGGTGTTACTAAGGTCAGTATTGAGAATTGTATTTTGAACAACAAAAGTTTCTAAGTTTTTTTTAACAGATAATTTTATCAACTAATATTGCTGAAACTTCTATAACAATTGATGACATTGTGTTTGTTATTGACACCTGTAAGGCACGCATGAAAATGTTCACTTCTCACAATAATATGACTAGTTATGCAACAGTTTGGGCCAGCAAAACAAATTTGGAACAAAGTAAATAATTATAATGAACATTTGGATGCTTGTAACAGCTATTTTATTTTATCTTTCTTTAGGGAAAGGTCGTGCTGGACGTGTAAGACCTGGATTTTGCTTTACACTTTGTTCAAAAGCCCGTTTCGAAAAACTAGATGACCAATTAACACCTGAGATGTTCCGGACACCTTTGCACGAGTTGGCTCTTAGCATAAAACTATTGCGTCTCGGTTCAATTCATAAATTTCTTTCTAAAGCCATCGAGCCTCCTCCTTTAGACGCCGTTATTGAAGCAGATGTTTTATTAAGGGACATGGGCTGTTTAAATGAACAAGATGATTTAACTCCGTTAGGTAAAATTTTGGCACGTTTACCAATCGAGCCTCGTTTGGGCAAAATGCTGATTTTAAGTACCGTTTTCGGTTTGGCCGATATTCATTCGGCAATTGCTGCCTATTCAAGTACATTTTCGGAAATTTTTGTTCTCGATATTGGTCAACGCCGTTTGGCCAATCATCAGAAAGCATTGAGTGGCAATCGGTTTTCTGATCACGTTGCAATGGCAGTAGCCAAACAAATGTGGGAGAAAGCACGACAGCGTGGTGAGGATCAAGAGATTAGTTTTTGTGAATGGAAAGGATTACAACTTCCAACTATGCGGGTTATGACTGAAGCTAAACGGCAATTGTTGGAATTGTTATCTCAGGCTGGCTTTCCCGAAGAATCAATGATTGAAATGAATATTGACGCTAATGTGGAAGATCCGAATTTAGATGTTGCTTTGGCTATTTTATGTATGGGATTGTATCCGAATGTATGTCTGCATAAAGAAAAGCGAAAAGTCCTAACGACTGAGTCTAAATCTGCATTGATCCATAAAACTTCAGTTAACTGCAGCAACCTACAGGTTAAATTCCCATACCCATTCTTTGTGTTTGGTGAAAAAATTCGAACGCGCGCTGTGTCTTGCAAGCAAATGACAATGATATCACCTTTGCAGTTGTTACTTTTTGGATGTCAAAAAGTAGAATATATTGATAAAAAAGTTCGAATAGATACTTGGCTGAACTTAGACATGAATGCAGAAGACGTCGCATTAATAGTAGCTTTACGTCCAGCTATTGAAGAGTTAATAATTAAGGCAAGTGAATCACCCGAAGAAATTTTAAATATGGAGGAGCCATATGCTAAATTGGTATCTGTATTGAAAGAATTATGCATAGTGACTGCAGGCGATTTCGAAATAGATCGAGAAAAAGGGATTCTGCCATACCAGCAAAGATATAATTCCGGAGGACCGCAACAAAGTAAATTTATGCGTTCATCAGATGATGATGGAAATAATTTCAATAGAAGAGGAACAGGTCGTTATAGAGGTGGTTCAACTTATGGTGGTGGAAGTGGAGGTAATTTCGGAAATGAATATGGGCGTGGTGGAAACAATTGGGCTTTCAGAAATAATTCTTATGGTAATCGGAGAGGAGGTCGATTTTAAACCAAACCAATAAATTTGCTAAATCATCTTAAATAAGTACGTTAAAATGTTACAAAAATATTTGTATTTTAATTAAAGAATAAATTTGTAATTGATGTGACATATTATTATTTAGGCAAAACTTTATTATCTCTTGTTTCGAAGCTTTCATATTTAAGCCCTTATTTTATTTATAAACATTAATATTTGCATTAAAACAAAAATAGTTAACGAAAATGAATGTTGTCTTACATAAATTACATATATAAAGTATAGAAAAACGAAATTTTCTCCACTCATATTTCGAGAATTACAATACATCAATTGTTGTACGAGTTTGCGTTTGTTTTTTTGTTCAGAGTTGATACTAAATTTGCGACATCATGAAATTTGCACAAAAGTGTCATCATTTTTTGAGTATTTAAAACGGATAAGATTTAGGTGGGTATACGAGTATAACAATTTTGAAGGCATATACATATATATATATATATATATAAACCGTTTTAAATAAACTAGAAATAACGATTATACGATTGAAGCACGCCGTCGAAATTGCACGTCTTCGGTACCGTCCACTAGGTCGAACAAATATGTGGCCTCCAGCACTTGGCGCCATAATACTCTCGCAATTTCCAACCGTTATGTTGCGTCCACAAAGTTCTCAAACCATTCACGTCGATGACACATGTGGTCACTAGCTCCCGACTCGAACACCCAAGTGTTTTTGTCTCCAGTCGAAATTGAAGCTCCTCTGCCATTAATCGCGCACGCAAATTTGCCATCGCTCGATCTCCCGAAGTCGTCGATTCCCAAGCACTTCGAAAATGGATATATTCCGCTGGCAAAGACATTAGAATCTTTGTCATAACCATTGTGTCAGAAACACCTTCATTTTTGTCCCTTAATTGCTGCACGACCTCCATGAGTTTCGACATACATGTTGCAATATCATCGCCCAGCTCCTTTGTAAAACAGAATATTTGCTTTTGATGCTTGCTCATACGTGTATGTGCTCTTGACCGTTGTCCACATCGCTTTTGCCATTTCACAGTTGTTTTACAAAGGAGCTGGGCGATGATATTGCAACATGTATGTCGAAACTCATGGAGGTCTATTATTTGTAGCAGTGGCTGCTTTTTGCACGCCGTCGAAATTGTACGTCTTCGGCACTGTCCACTACGTCGAACAAATCTGTGGCCTCCAGCACTTGGCGCATTTGAAACTTCCATGTTAGCCAATTGCTTCCACCTTCCAATCTTTCAATGTTCACTCGATCGCTGTCCATTTGCTTTCCTTCGAATTACACCGTAAACAGATTCACTAAATTCGCCCTTGTCGTCGCGCACCAAATTTTCCGAACCAAAATTAAAAAAAAAAAAACGAAATTATTTGTTTTATTTTCGCTCGAATACACTCTGTCTCAAAGACCCAATTGTCAAATTTTCGCTTTACGCAATGACGAAATCACAACGAAAATGTGTTCCTTTCTTGACGCATGGCCACAACAACAACTTCCGAAAAACAAAAAACGATCACTGAAAAATTGTACGAATTACCGAAAAAACACTTTCAATTCGATTTATTTTATTATTCACTTATTATGGGCTGGGCCCATAACCTGTTGAGTGTAATCGACTGTCGTATAGATTGTTGTAGACCAATTCCGCTGTGAAATAAGTGAAATAAAAAATGCCGGTGCTTTGATACAAAAGTTAATAACAATGAGATCAGCGTGTTTATTGTTCGGCTGCTGAAAGTAAAAGAGACTCCTACATTTGACTGCGCTGGCCGAGTCGAGTGTAGCGCACACATACTAGAGCAAATGACACACAAAGTGTCAAACTGGAACTAAACAGCAATGAGTGCGCTCAACGAATTTCAACACTCCCACACTTAGTTACCAGTTACCCTAATTCAAAAATGCCAAAATACACGTCAATAATAAAATGAAAACAAAAAAGCTAACATACAACCCCCCCCCCCCCTCAAAAAATATTACGTTCATCTTTCTTTGGCACAAGGCCCATCCAATTTGCAAAAATATTGATGCCACTTCATTGGTAATGCTGGGGTCATTACATGTGCCGCCTGTTCATCCGTCGCCACATATTGCAAATCAAAGATCCCGTCTTCGTACTTCTCGCGGATGAAATGATATCATACGTCGATATGCTTTGTCGTCTTATGGAATTCCGGATTCTTCACGAGTCGAATCGCGCTTTGTCCATAAAGAACGTTGGTTGGTCCAAATCTGCTGACAATATTTCGGACAACAGTCGATGCAGCCACAGCAATTCTTTTATTGCATGCGATGCCGCCATGTATTCGGACTGCGTTGTTGATAGCGCCACTGACTTTTGATGCTCTGAGCCCCAACTGACAACGCTGTTGCCAAACATGGATACATATCCCGACGTCGCTGTAACCGCACAAATCCAACCCGATTTTGCTTTCAAAACGGATTTCCATATCCGCCGTTCTCTTGACGTATTTCAGCATGCTTTTAACCGCATTCACGTGTGCCGGCGCCGGTTTCTCCAAGTGTCCACTTGCTAACAGGAAAACTGATGTCTGGACTGGTAGCCACGGCCAAATACATCGAACTACCGACTGCATCAAAATCGCCAAGATTCTGTGCATTGTCCGATGGTGTAGCAACAGCATTACAATCTGCCATGCCAAAACGGTCGAGCACCTTTCGTGCATACGCCTGCTGATTTACGTGAATCGATCCTTCCGATCGCTGCTCGATTTCAAGCCCCAAAAAACATTTGAGCTCGGACACTTTCACCTCGAATTCCCTGCGCAAATATTCAATGACTGGAAAAATTTCGTTCTCGTCTTCCGATGCAATTAAACCGTCGTCGACATATACCGCAAGTATCATAATTCCATTTTTCCTATTGCACACAAAAACGCATGGATCCGATTCACTGGCCACGAAATTGAATTTGCCAATGAACGACGTAAATTTCTTGTTCCAACAGCGCGATGCCTGCTTCAACCCATACAAGCTCTTGAGTAACTTGCACACTCATCCGCTGCCATCGTCATATCCGACCGATTGGCCCATGTAGACGTTTTCCTCCAAATCTCCATTCAGAAAAGCCGTCTTTGTATCGAATTGCTGCAGCCTCATTTGTTTTGACGCCGCCAGCGCCAATATTGCTCGAATCTATGCAAATTTTACCACGGGACTGAATGTTTCCTGATAATAGATGCCATATTCCTGCGTGAATCCCCGCACTACCAATCGCGCCTTGTAGTATAACAACGATTATCAACTATCTTTTGGCCCTCTGGCGGGTCGACCAAATTCCATGTATGATTCTTGATGAGTGAATTGCCCGCTCCCACTGTTTGTAATCATCCGATTCGATTGCCTGCTCATATGTTTTTGGTTCTTCGCCGATAGCCAACATATCAATGTTGGCTATCAGGAGTCGTCGTGCCGCCATAATATTATTTCGATCGCGCAAACGCCGTCCGATAACATTTCTATTATCAAGATCGCAAATTGCACCACGATCAATCGTTTGCTCCGGCGTTATTTCCGCATCATCCGTCTCTAATATTTCATCTGACACGTCCGCATCCTTGTCGAGCTTTTTCTACGCGTTACCAATGTCAAGTGCGGCCATTGATTCCTCCAGAAGAAAAATCACGTCACAAGCCACCTCGATTTTGTTCGTCTTCGGATTCCACACTCGATACGATTTCGAACGATTTTCGTATCCAACAAACACACACTTGACTGCGTTCGGATCCAACTTTTGTCGTTTCTTCTTCGAAATGTGTACGAATACTTCGGAACCGAAAATCCGCAAATGATCTACTTTCGCCTTTTTGTCATACCAGAATTCGTACGGTGATTTTCCCAGTACTGTGCTCGTTCCAGTTCAATTCAGCACATGTACTGCCAAATTTACAGCCTCCGCTCAGAATTTGTAGTCCATTTGCTTCGAATGAATCATCGTTCGCGTGACCTCCACAATTGTACGATTGTCGCGCTCCACACAACCATTCTGCTCTGGTGTGTACGGCACAGTTCGCTGATGTTCAATGCCCATTTCATTGAAAAACGTTTCCAGTTCCGCATTGACGAATTGTGTCCCATTATCTGATCGGAAACTACGCACTTTATGTCCGTTTTCTCGCTGCATTCGCATCACCGTCATCTTGACCTTTGCTGCCACTTCTGACTTTTACTTCAGAAAATACACAAAACAAAAATGTGAAAAATCGTCCTTAAGAAGCAAAAAATACCTCGAACCGCCAATTGAATTTGTTTGCGTTAGCCCAAAAACGTCCGCATGAATAATTTTGCCGCATTTCCCTGATTTCTCCTCACGACTTTTATGGCTGCCACGATGATGCTTCCCATAGACGCACGCTTCGCACGCAAACTCTTCGTCCACAAAATCAATCTCGCTGCTCCGCAGATATTTCCTCACATGTGCGATGTTTTGATGTTCCAATCGCTCATGCCATGCTTGAAGCGACATTTTCTTGATCGCCACATTTGCAGTCGCTCCATCGATCTCCGATGATTCCCCAACTTTGAACAGCATTTGAAAAAGCCCTTCGCGTCGAACTCCCACTGCAAAACTGTTTCCATCTTTCAGCAATTCGCAACGCTTGCTATTCGATTGCAATAGATAGACTCGATC
Organism: Atherix ibis; assembly: GCA_958298945.1. Classification (NCBI taxonomy): domain Eukaryota; kingdom Metazoa; phylum Arthropoda; class Insecta; order Diptera; family Athericidae; genus Atherix; species Atherix ibis. The sequence continues at coordinate 119,108,614 of OY282606.1, forward strand.
CATGGCCCTTCCTGACGAAAATAAATTCAGATGAATTTCCGGCACATAACATACAACACATTCACCATGCGTCTGTGAATCCATTGATTGCCATTAAATGCAAGAATATTGATGTCACCCTTTCCTCGAGCCATAATACTCTCGCAATTTCCAACCGTTATGTTGCGTCCACAAAGTTCTCAAACCATTCACGTCGATGACACATGTGGTCACTAGCTCCCGACTCGAACACCCAAGTGTTTTTGTCTCCAGTCGAAATTGAAGCTCCTCTGCCATTAATCGCGCACGCAAATTTGCCATCGCTCGATCTCCCGAAGTCGTCGATTCCCAAGCACTTCGAAAATGGATATATTCCGCTGGCAAAGACATTAGAATCTTTGTCATAACCATTGTGTCAGAAACACCTTCATTTTTGTCCCTTAATTGCTGCACGACCTCCATGAGTTTCGACATACATGTTGCAATATCATCGCCCAGCTCCTTTGTAAAACAGAATATTTGCTTTTGATGCTTGCTCATACGTGTATGTGCTCTTGACCGTTGTCCACATCGCTTTTGCCATTTCACAGTTGTTTTACAAAGGAGCTGGGCGATGATATTGCAACATGTATGTCGAAACTCATGGAGGTCTATTATTTGTAGCAGTGGCTGCTTTTTGCACGCCGTCGAAATTGTACGTCTTCGGCACTGTCCACTACGTCGAACAAATCTGTGGCCTCCAGCACTTGGCGCATTTGAAACTTCCATGTTAGCCAATTGCTTCCACCTTCCAATCTTTCAATGTTCACTCGATCGCTGTCCATTTGCTTTCCTTCGAATTCACCGTAAACAGATTCATTAAATTCAAACCGAAATTCAAAACAAAAAAAAACAACGAAGATATTTGTTTTATTTTCGCTCGAATACACTGTGTTTCAAAGAACCAATTGTCAAATTTTCACTTTACGCAATGACGATATCACAACGAAAATGTGATGCTTTCTTGACGCACGGCAACAACAACAACTTCCGAAAAACAAAAAAACGATCACTGGAAAATTTTGTCTTCACTGTTTCGCAGTCCACTCACATTCGATCTACCGTACTTGCCATGCACTATCACGCGTTTTTTGTTCCAGAATGTTTCTTCCAAATCGCACAAATTGGTTCGTTTGATTTTACCGTACGATTTCAAACGTTCACACAGAAAACTATGAAATGCAAAAGTGACGCCAATTTTACTACCAAAAATTTTTTCCCGAAACGCACAAATTCGTTTTCTGAATTTACCGCACGATTCTAAAAAACAATTCAACAAAAAAAGACGCACTATTTTTCAATATTTCACAATATTGCGTCATCGTATGTTCTTGCTTTCTCTTGCGTGTCCTACGCCGCCCGGCATTTTTACGAATTACCGAAAAAACACTTTCAATTCACATTCCCGTCCACACTACGTACCAGTGCGGACGTACTTATAACCCTGCGTGATAAATTTTATCAGTGATTTGATCATCTTTCATAGTTTCACTTATTTTTTTTTCCTTACGTGTGAAGTGAAAATTGAGTGAAATTAAGGGTAGTTGAAACTGCAACCCATAACAATGGACGTGGACGTCGACGTCAGCCCACCGAACCCTCCCCCTCGCCTACAGATACAGGTATATCCCTTTCAATTTTCGACGGCTCTACCACAAAATCCACAAAACGAGCCAGACTAAACCAATCCAACAATACCACAATAAAAAATTTAAATAACAATCACAACAACCACAACCAAACAAACACGAACCAAGCAAACTGGTTAATTTCCCCTCGCTTCCGACTAAAATTACCGAACAACCGCGCTTTCTAGTCATTTCTACTTCACCCGAAGCAAAACTCAAAGCGAACCAACTCTGTCCTTTTAAAACCAGTCTGGCTCTCAAAAATATCAGCAATGATATTCTAAAAATAAACGATTACCGTAACGGTGATCTATTGCTAACAACCAAATCAAGATTTTCGGCCAATAAATTTATTCATGTCAAACCGGTGTTTGTCAATGACATCAAATTGACCTTCATCCTACACCCTTTCTTCAATCAAGTAAAGGGAACGAAGAGGAAATCGTTAGCAACCTCACGGATTACAACGTGGTAGAGGCTAGAAAAATAATATCTACGCGTGACGGTACGCAATCATTTACGGGTATTGTTGTTTTGACCTTTGACGCCTACGAACTCCCTTCCAATATTAACATCCTTTTCCACAGATTTGATGTGAATACATATTATCCTAACTCCATGAGATGTCGCAACTGCCAAATACTGGTACAGCTAAACACTGTAAGGCTTCGACGGTATGTGCTAGTTGTGGTCTTGCACCCCATCCTGAAAAGCCATGCACACGTGTCTTTTGCGTTAACTGGAAAACAGACACACACACCTCAGGAGACTGTTGCTGCCCCAACATCTTCTCCATCCACCTCACCATTGCCACCATCCCCTTTTCCATCTAAAAAATTGTACAATCCCCTTACAAAAAAACTTCTGAGCGTAAGCTCAATTTCACTACTGCCTTTTACTTCCAAGATCCTGCAAAACATCTTAGCTACAAGACTTAACCAGGCGCTTTTTAATAGACTCAATCCCCAACAACATGCCTACAGATCAGGCAGGGGAACTCTGAGTATGCTACTTGAACTCCAACATTCAATCCATAATTGCTGCAAACGTAGACATTGTGGTTTACTTTTATCTTTCGACTTAGAAAAGGCGTATGACCGAATGTGCCCACACAGGGTACTCTTACAGCTGGTACAGTGGGAGTAGACTCTGCAATATTGGCACTTCTACATTCGTACCTAACTGGTAGAACCTTTACGGTACGCGCCAACGGTCATTTTTCGTCAAAACGCGAAATGAAAAACGGCATCCCACAAGAATCCCCTTTGTCAACGATCCTATTCAATATATATATTCACTCCCCTTCCCACCATCTATCATCCTTTAACCATTTTATATATGCTGACAATATTTTTATAATTGTATCTGGTGCTGATCTTCAACATCAAACGAATAACTAAACCGCTTCCCTCCCCACCCAAAAGATTCCATGAAAATCCTTGGTATCAAAATTGCCCGTGGAGGAAAATGGAATCTTCAGACTAAAAACGCTGTTGACAAAATACTCACCATTCTCCGAATGGTTAAAATTTTAGTCAGCAGCAAAAGTAAGGTAAGACAAAGTGAGGCAATTAGAGTAACTAACGCTCTTTTGGACGGGACCTTACTCTATTTCCTCACTATATGTGTCAGTGTGCCAATAGCAGGGAAAAAGCTAGTCGAGGCAGCGGTAAACCATTGCATTAGACTAGCCAGTGGAGCACATCGGACATCTCCGGTGGAATCCATACTGATAGAAACTGGTCGAAAACCCATCTTATTCTGTCTTCAAAAAGCTCGCCTAAATTTAGTTTACAAAAACCTTTGCCTTCCAAATTACACCCTCCAAACTTTAATCAAAAATATTATCATCTCCCCCAGTTCAAAAAGGAATTCATCATCGCAATCCTTATTAATATCCCACCTTGAAAGCAATTCATCCATCCTCCCCCTCGTTTCCTAAACTTTCTTTCCACATCCAGATTGGAAGCCGTAGTTGGGAGCAAAGTTGAAAAAGACTGCTCCTCTTGACAGGTTTAAGAAGGCTAGTACTAATCCGTCCACTTATAGGAAACTTTTCCTTGAACAGTTGGATGGATTAAATTATCGCTATGAAGTGGCCCTTGGCATATGTTTAAGGGACCTTACAAACAAATAAACAAATACTTTCAATTCGATTTATTTTATTATTCACTTGTCATGGTCTGGGCCCATAACCTGTTTTGTATAATCGACTGCCGTATAGATTGTTGTAGACCAATTCCGCTGTGGAATAAGTGAAATAAAAAATGCCGGTACTTTGATACAAAAATTAATAACAATGAGATCAGCGTGTTTATTGTTCGGTTGCTGAAAGTGAAAAGAGACTCCTACATTTGACCGCGCTGGCCGAGTGGTTGTGGAAGTGGAGGTAATTTCGGAAATGAATATGGGCGTGGTGGAAACAATTGGGCTTTCAGAAATAATTCTTATGGTAATCGGAGAGGAGGTCGATTTTAAACCAAACCAATAAATTTGCTAAATCATCTTAAATAAGTACGTTAAAATGTTACAACAATATTTGTATTTTAATTAAAGAATAAATTTGTAATTGATGTGACATATTATTATTTAGGCAAAACTTTATTATCTTTTTCTTCGGAGCTTTCATATTAAAGCCCTTATTTTATTTATAAACATTAATATCTACATTAAAACAAAAATAGTTAACGAAAATGAATGTTGTCTTACATAAATTACATATATAAAGTATAGAAAAACGAAATTTTCTCAAATCATATTTCGAAAATTACAATACATCAATTGTTGTACGAGTTTGCGCTTGTTTTTTTGTTCAGATTTGATGCGACATCATGAAATTTGCACAAAAGAGTCATTATTTTTTGAGTATTTAATACGGATAAGATTTAGGTGGGTATATAACAATTTTGAAGAAACCGTTTTAAATAAACTAGAAATAACGATTATACGATTGAAGCACCGACTACATTAGCCACATATTACGAGTATTTACAGCATCGACCCGAATTATTGTATTCCTAATTTCTGTCTGCTTTGGGACACTGTACGTATGCAAAAACAAATATATTTTCATCTGCTTTTCGCTACTATTTAAAAGTTAGTTGAGAGCAATGTTGATCAAAATGTGCATGTAATTTCGCTACAAGCTCAAGTCTTAATAGATTTACCGCTTCGGTAGCTATTAGCACATATGCATATGCTGCCGTAAAATAATTTGTTATATCGTACAGAAGGTAAAATATATTACTGAAAAAATAATTAGCATTGATTAATTTCTAAATTAATAGCGGAGCAAAATAAGAAAAATTTGTACAGATAAATGTGTATAAATAATGTTCACCATACACATAGATGTGAGGTACTTAATAAACTATCAAGTAGCATTGAATATAAAAAAAATCCTCTACATCATGTGTTTAAAATTGCTGCAACAGTAGATGAGTATAAAATGCCCCCTTATAGACAATGATTTTTGCTTGGTACTCTTATAAAAGTACTTCTATAATTTAGTTACTTCGGATACAGTAGCAATGACACCGTTCTGGCCGTTTTGCGACAGACTATGTTGAGACTGTGTGTGTAAAGGCTGACTATGTTGAGACTGAGCATGTTGTGGCTGACCGTGTTGAGGTTGACCATGTTGTGGCTGCCCTTGTTGAGGTTGAGCATGTTGTGGCTGCCCGGGTTGAGGTTGAGCGTATTGTGGCTGCCCGTGTTGAGGCTGGACATGCGCTGACAAACCGTGTTGTGATTGTCCATGTTGTACTTGACCCTGTTGCGCCTGTGCTTGCAGTAATTGTCCAACTTGCTGTTGTTGAATGTGTTGTGATTGCTGTTGATGTTGCTGAATATGTTGTGATTGCTGCTGTTGTTGCTGAATTTGTTTTTGCTGTAATTGATTTTGTTGCTGGTGTTGTAATGAGGAGTAATAACCCGTTCTGCCATCAATTGTTTGCGAATGATTTGTCTGTTGATATTGAATCATAGTACTTTTTAAGGACTCTTGTGAGCAGTCACAATGCGATCCAGGTTCAACATACTGTGTACTTATTAGATTTTCCGTCGACTTGGTAGTGATTGTAGTCATTGTTGTGGTAGTTTCCTCAACAAATTGAGAGGGTGGTGGAGCATAGTTTTCAATATCCGTAAATGTTGAGTACCGTCCATAAGGGTTTTTCCGGGGAATAGAATGTCTTTGTTGAGCTGTTTGAACTTTGGTCGTTTGCTTAGGACCCGTTGTATCTAAATAACCATAACCATAGCCATACCCTCCAAAAGATTTCGTAGTAAGATTATCCCAAGATTTAGGCTTGTGCGTATACTGCTGTTGATAGTTTACTTGAGCATTTGGCTGAATTTGAGCGGAGTGTAAATGATAGCGTTGTGTATACATTCCTGGTTGAATCGGATTTGAATTTTGCTTAATATTAACTACTGTTGTATTCGAAGGATGCTGTATTGACTGCCTGGATTTTATTGAATGCTGGCGAGAATTATTAGTATTTTCAATCTGAGGATCCCAATATAGTGTATCAGTACTGAGCGATGTTGTATAGGAAGTAGAGCTTTCGGCTGGTGCGAATTCACTGGAAGTGCATGAATGTAGGCTGCAATGGCTCGCAAGACCAGCAGTTAAATCAAAATAACGTGAGCGAACTGATTTGTTTTCGCTTAGGTTTGTGTTGGATTGTTGCGGTTGTCGATGATGATGATGGTGATGATGTGGTTGTCCAATATGTGGAGAAGCATGGGACTGCGAACGAGGTCTTTGGCGTTCCTTTGATTCCTTATCTCTGTGCTTATGTTTGTGATGATGTTCCTTTTGATGACGAGATCTACGCCGTGTTGGTACACAATGAGTTTCGCAGCATGGACTTGCTAAGTCGTAGGCATCAAGACTAGTGTTATCACCATTTTTGTCAGAATTTTTTCCGAAGTGGCCCATGCATGGATTACAGGAATGTCCATGACAATGTCTCGCTGACTTTGGCGGCTTTTGTTGTGTTTGTGACATTGGTTGTTGTTGAGATTCAGGTTGAGATTGTTCATTTGTTATGTGCTGTGTCGGTGGGGTAATATCGTCATTATACTGCACTCTTTCATCTGACGTGGTTTGCGATCGAGTAATTGGATGACTTCGGGTATTTTGTGACATCATACTAGCTGTGTTCTCTGCCGACTCTGCTCGTGTCAATATATAATGATGGTCGCTTCGACTACGCGATGGAGGCCTTACACTTATAAAATATTCTCCGCTACTATTCGATGTAGACGGCTTGAGGACATATCGACAATTTGGATCTAAATATTGGTATGTGAGCATAAATTGGGCCGGTGGTGGTATAATTGCGTTACGGGGACGTCCCAAATTGACATCTTCCGTTGAAAGTGTGGGTCTGTAAAACAGAGGTTGCGTATTATTTTCGCTCGGCGGCACGTTGTTAACACCTTCCGTTGGTGATGATGTCGTCTTTTTTCTCGCCGGGAGACTATGTGTTTTCCACTTTCCTTCAAGTAATTCGCGCTCCCGTAAGCATACCTTTTCTAACTCATTCATTTTGCTTTGCAATACATTTTGTAATTGAATATATCGCATATGTAGTTCAACCTAAACGAGAGTTAACTATTTAAATAAGAAGACAAAGTATTTAAATAAAAATACTTTTTTTCTATTACCTTACGAACGCAATCCTCGAACAAAACAACCATTCTCATGCGTGTATCACAGTCTTTTATAAATGAGACAAGCGTTTTGTGATTTGCTTTTTCCATATCAGTACCATTAATAGACAGTATCACATCACCTTCTCGCATACCTGCCTTGTATGCTGGACCATCATATTCGACATAATCAACGTACGTTATCATTTCTATTTCCTGCTCCTTCTTATAATGGATACCATAACTTTGTAATGTAAATCCATAATTGCCGCCTTTCTTTTCTACGATAATAGTCCGCCTTCGGCGATCTTCTTCCGATTTCGTTGTAGATATTCGATCCGTTTTCGCCCTATCTAGGACATGGGATGCCTGAGAAACAGAGATAGATAGTACATATTTTAATTTATAAAATAGTTTTTTGTATAATATTATGTTTACACATTGCTTTTAATTTACATTAAAAAAGGTTCAGAATATGTATTTTGAGTTTTTTGAAACTATAACAAAAATACCCTGAAACACGTTGGAAAATGTTGAACAATTTATAAATGGCGATGAAAATCTTTTCATTAACTAGTAAAAGCAGTATCATCTGCTTAGGAATGTAAATGAGTTTTTTGGCTTGTGGCATTATTCTTTTTCCTAGAGAAAACGTTGATTCTTTTTCCTAGAAAAAACGTTGAATGCTCCGGGAATTCCTTTTATTACAGTTTAAATACGAGTATAAATATTCGCTACATTTTTATATTGTAATATAACATTTTCAAAGATTTTTGAAGGAAACTATGTTATTGTAATTTTAGTGTAAAATGCAACTTTTTATGATATAATGTTAGGTGAAATAAAAATACATTCAAATACCATTCCCATAAAATAATCATAATTATACTCAATAATTTATTCTCATTTCTCTGTACTGCTATTTCGTAATCATATAATAGTTTCCGAAATCAAAATTTGCTAAGCTATTGAAAAAATGTAATGATGATATTATAATAATATTTTATATAAAATTGTGTATTTTTCCCCAAATATCCATGTAAAACTAATTTAAAAAAAATTATAAATTCAATTGTATTTAAGGATTAATAAGAAACTTTAAATATTCTCAATGAAAAAATATATTTTCGATAATATTGTAGGAATATTTGAAATAACTTTTTTTTAATTACTTAAAAATTAATTTATTAACAAAAACAAAACAATGGGATATCTTAAATTAAGTACACATTTTAATAATTAAAAAAAAATAAACTAATATACATGTTGTATATTAATTAGTTTATTTGTATTATTAAAAATATGCACTTCTAACAATACAACCGGTTCATTGTTTTCGGATTTGATAACTTCAATAAAAAAAAGTAAAAATTGCATTTAATTGTTTAAAACTTACTGGCGAAGAGTCCAAATCATCATCACTTCCATCAGTAATTGCATGTTTCTTTTGATGACTAAGATAATCCCGTCCTAGACTCCCGCCTAGGCTTAAATTACTTCCTAAACTAATGCTATTACCCTCAGAAGCCATTGTCAAAAGCACGGGACAGATATTTACTTCAAAAATAAATGTATGATTAACCACATTGATATGTACGTATGCACATTTAAGTATATCCTTAATACTGATGTAACCTAGTTTTAAGGATTCTTCGAATCAATAAAAGAAAGTATTTACTTAAAGGAGCAAAGGTGTTTGCAGTATTTTCATATGTAAGCAAAAATTTATAAATAAATGAAAAAAAAATTATTGGAATTATCGAAATTAATTTTTCATTTACTGTGTCCTATACTGTTTCCTATACTGACACTTTTGTTACCAAATCTTATTGATCTGTGCAGAAATCACTTGCATACGATTATATGCACACTTTAAATATGTATAAAAATGCAGTAATGGAGAACCAGCTCTTTATACTATTATATATTAGTTATTTATATTAATTACTATGTACTTTTAACAAACAAACGAAAAAATTCCATTTTACGTTATATTATTTATATAATATTTTATTTTTAGAATTTATAAATAATTTATTTAGCACCATTTAATAAATATTAGCAGCAATTGAACTACTTTTGCAAAATACTCTAGTTTTACTGTTGTCCCATTTATTTTTCGGATATTTCTATTGGAATAAGATTATTTTCAGATTATAGCACAATTTATTGAAAGTATCACAAATTTGTTTGCCAAATTATATTAAACACATTCACTTATTAATTGCAAACATATAATATTAGAATTATTTAAATATATTCATCAGCCTTTTTTTTATGAAATAATAAATGACAAACATTCAAAATAAAATTAACTTTGTACATATAAGTCTCATATTTCCGAGTAAAAAAATTTCGTTTATTTATTTTTCCTTATTGAATTCCAGCATTGTTATTGATTTATTTTCAAAATTAATTGACAAATTTTTTGCTCTAGTTAAAATCAGAATTGAAAAACCACCCCTGCCTTGGCACAGCTAACATTATTGTTATTATTTATGGGGATGGAATACAATGAATCTCCGTGTACGTAAACGTATATGTATAATATTCACGTTACTCGGGTTTGACTAAGATTGGTGGCCGAAATCTACCGCAACTGAGCGATAATGTCGTCGGTGTGTTTTTGTTCAACGCTCTATGCAATTTGCACATGGTCTACAATTAAATTGGGCACGCGCCTAAGCAATCTTTAAAGCAGTCTGCCAACTAGCCAACCGTGGTTGATATGGTTCACAAACGGAGAAGTTTCTATATTCTGCTGCCTGATATAGTTGGATTCGGTTATAACTTATCAAGGGAGCACCACCAGTCGACCGACACATGCGTACTCTATGTATTCATCAAATGCACTATATATTAAGGGACAGAAAATAGATATGTATGCGAAATGGATCATGAGGGGAAAGTATTTACAGTAATTAATAACAAAACAAAATCGGTTTTATTCAAATAACAGTGGCTGCAAAAGTATATTCGCACAGCAATTCATCTGAATAAGAAAATCACAATATCAATGGGGATTTGGAATGATTAATGCACAAGAGAACCTAAAAAAATTTCCCAGCGAAAACTGCTTACATATTCAAATCAGTTTTCTTTTTCGTTAGTTCTTCATACTTTCGATAAAGAAAAACAATTGTTTTATATTTAATTAAAATTTATGCAAATTATTATGTATTGTATATTAAATTATTTCAAAGTATTTTCACCATTGTGATTATACGTGTATGTACATATATTTGCGTAAGTGATCAGTGCAACAAACCAACTTAATTGGTGAGATTCACATTTACGTTTAAATATATTAAGTATAGTATATCCGTTAGTAAAAATAAATATATGTATTATCAATTGTATTAACATATTTTATTTAAACTACATAAAATCGGTATAGTAGAATTTTGTCATTTATTTCCTATTGCATTTTTTTAATATCACAATATTATTAGTTTAGTGAAAACATTTATTAAATGGACAATATATTTATACTAAAACGAAGATAATTTATTTTAATAAAATTTTCAATAATTGCTTGTGTAAAAAAAAAAATGTGTATATAAACTAAAGCTATAGTTCTTAAGTAACTTTTGTTAACTATGATAGTTTTTTCATTCGATTCAATAAAGGCAGAAAAAGTCTATATTTTTTTCAACCGTTTTAAGAATTTGAGTCGAAAAATACGAGTATAACCCATCAATGCAATTTTTTCTGAATTTTATGTAATTGATCAATATCGAATATTATTGTATTACATTTTCTAATATGAAATAATTTAAATCATAGTAAATGCAAACAAGGACAGTTTAGATACGTAATATTTATGTTTTTCTTATTATATTGAATAGTAAATTTTCATAATAAAATTTGTCGAAATTATAAATTTGTAAAACAAATTTTTACAATAACAACCAATTATTAAAATAGTGTTATTATTAGCGAATTAATAAAATATATTTAGTTTTTTATTACAAATCCATTATTACCGCTAATGATTATAGGCATCTAAAAGTTTATTTTTTAATTGTATGTATTCCGCAAAATTGATAATTATACAAAAGACATATTTAACCGGCGTGCCAAAATCCTTCTGTCGGGTAAGATTTTTTATATAATTAATTCCGTTATTTGCATATTGGTATATCGGTAAACATAACCTTAGATTATCGAACAATTGTATAGGCGGCTCTGCATAAAAATTCTGCCCGATTGTTTTGCCCGATGTAAGCATGTATGCAAAATATCAGATACGGCGTTAATAAGTGGGGGACAATTTAAATAACACGATACTTTTAAAATCATTTTCATAAATTATATTATTATTCCTAAGCAAGTATATCTATTTATACTGTCAATAAAATAGTATATTCTTTTAAAAAAATAGTTTTTTATTTATTATGTTTTTTATGAAGAATTATATATATAGCTATGACATAATATTTTTATCTATTGCATATAAAAATATTTATATTATTAATATAAACACCACTTTTATTTGTCTACTGAAACCCAATTTAATATAGTGGCAACTGCAGTGTTTAGATTACCTATTGTATTATGCTGATTTTGAACGAGCCCGCCTTGGAAAATTCAATACATTTGTTAACGTCAATTTATTGCAACTGTATAAATATGTGTAACTGTAAGGAAGGAGCAAAGAATTCTACGAAATGTACGGGAAAACTCGCTACTATTTATTGTACAGGAGTATTGCGATAAAAATAAGCTCGAATTAAAAATAGTGCGGCTCGCAAAATAGTCAGCCAAAAGGGTGCAATCATTGGCCTTAGTTGTAATCAAAATATTTTGGAACTTATTTGATTATTATTTTAATGTGAATCGAATATCATTGAGTTAGATATAATTTCGATCAAGAGTAAAAAAGATATAAATAGCTGTATTCCATTGGGAAAATTTTGCTACTCACAAGTAGTTCTAGCTGTCATCATATACACCACCTCGAACAAATGAGTAGTTCGCACACGTAGTTTTACGGTAGGGTATTTTAGTTCCCGAACTGGAAATAGTCATATTTTGGTCAGTATTGTTTATATGTGAATAAACTCAGTTTTTATTGTTGTATGTGAGTAAACTCAGTATTGTTGTTGACTATTTTGAGGTTAAATTTTACTGCTGTCAGTAAATTTTGCATTGCTATGGGCATCTACCCGCAAGTACTTGTGAGTAGCAAAATTGGTCCAATGGAATACAGATAATAGCTAAACTCAGTATTGTTGCTGACTATTTTGAGGTTATATTTTACTGCTGTCAGTAAATTTTGCATTCCTATGGGCATCTACTACGAAGTACTGCTCAGTAACAAAATTGGTCCAATAGAAAACAGCTATTGTTTGTTTGTTTCTTAGATTAAAGAATACCTGGATAGGCCCGTACCGTATATGTATACGCAATTTTGGGGCATAATTGAAGACACCGCTTCAAAAAGGAGGCAGCTCCATTTTACCAATTTTTGCAGGAGAAGCAAAAAACTGTATCAGTACGAATTCTGTGGATTTTTTACTTTATTCATATGTGGAGTTAAACTCTATTACTTAATACATAATATACTCTCAAATTACTCCTCTTGGAAACTTGGATAGATAATTATACAAAAAATAAAACGACGGAGCTGCCCCCTTTTTGCACCGGAGGATGCGAAAAAAAAGTCAATAATAAATTTCAAGTTATGTACACATATTAATAATTTTTTTTTCAAAAGTACATAATAAAGTAACATTACATTAGTCTGTTAAGCTATCAGCTTCGTGCCCAACAGTTTGCTCTTCTTCTTGGGCGGCACATATTTTGTTGCGAGTTCTCGTACATGTAGATATTTGGGGCGTTTAAGTGGTAACGGCAACACTGTAGATATAAACAAGTCCTTTAGCAAGGCAGAGGCAACACTGCTGCATTCTACGCCTTTTGCTGTATACGCCATAACACGGTAGGAAGATATCCCAAATTTTTGTTTTTTTTGTTTGAAACGGTTGTTTTGAAAGCCCCTTTAAAATGACCAGTGAAATCTAAAATCATATCTTGGGAAAGTGGCAGTACTATAAATTTGCGGCATACATTTTTAACCAGTTGAACCCATTCTTCTGGTAAATAGATCCTTTCCCGTTTCCTTTTCATTTTTCGATTAATCCAAAGCTCCTGTTGCAAGGAAGAAAACTGTGCACCGGTTCTGGAAATCTGTGTATTATTTCAGAAAATCTGTTATTATTTGCCAGAAGCGTATAAAAGTACTGAGCCAAGACTTTGTTTTTATTTTGTGGGCTGCAGTTATCGGAATAAAGATATATTTTTCTGACTGTTGGTGCTAAAAAGTTCTCAAGAAAATAGTGTAAAATGTTTACTACGTCATTGGCTCCTTTCTTGGCTATGGTTTCATCGTACATGAAAAAGTACGATTTCCTAGAACTAGCTGCAAAAATGCAAAAAGTTATATTCCCACAGTTGCCGTTTAAAGAAAACGTGACCACTAGTTACATGTGGGAGACGCATATATACGTAGTATTTTGTTGGAAATCGAAAGCTAACAGCTCCATCTCATCCTTGTTCTCTGAAATTTCTGCGGTGTCTTCTTTCATTTTTGTATAGAAATATTTTGCTTTTTTCTCGTGCACCTCTTTTTCAGTTTCAAGATCCTTTTACACATTGATACGAATTTATAAGCTATTGTAAGCATTTATCATGCATGTTCATTCAGTGCAAAAACGAGGCAGCTCCGGAACTGCCTGGTTTTTGCACGGGATTCAATAAGGGGCCATCTACATATCCTTTATATTTCCGCAGTGAATTAAGGCAGCTGCCTCGTTTCTCCACTGATTGATAGAGCAGCTTTGGAATAATTTATATCCACTGGAAAAAAAATCGCCAAAAAATGGAGCTGCCTCCATTTTGCAGCGGTGTCTTCAATTATTGCGAACCGGCGAGAAATGGCAATTATTATACAGTTTTGTGCAGATTTTTTTATGTAGACATGACACCCACTGCCATCTAGTTTTCGTAATAGAAATTTATTGAATTGCAAAAGCATAATTTATATTCATTTTAATTCACTTATTGGAAACAAAAATACAATTTAAAAACAACGATAGGCAATTTTTATTTTTTGTACAATCTTTTGATACGAAATGGAATTCTATTTTAAGTTTATTATTCATTTCGTAAATATCAATCAAATATAAAGTGCTTCAATTTTGTAGACTTTCGTAGAGTTTTAAAACGCGCCATTTTCCATGAAAGTGGTAACATATCGAACCTATTGAACTAGTCTTGTCATTTTTGAAGTTGTTATTGTGTCACATAGGAAAGTGCAAGTTAAAGTGTTTTTTCCACATAAATAGAATATTTACGAAAAAGTAAGTATTTTTATAAATAGTTATATTATTAATAAAATTTAATACGAAATTTCGATTTCAGAAAATTAAGTGTTTTGTGAAGAATTGTTTCTCATACAATGAAATGAGGAAGCCGGGAATTTCTTTCTTTCGGTAAGTTGATATCTTCATTTTTATTAAACAAAATAACAAAAATTTAGTTTGTGAAGTGCCTAAATGGCTTTTAGTGATTTATTTTACCCAAAAAGTGGTTAAAAAGTGAAAAGTTCCGCATTCAATAAATATAAACAAATGCGATGTTGACAGTTCAATGTTTACCAGAAAATAGTTCAGTGCCGGTGTACGTAAAGTGTGTGTAAGGAAGTTTAAGGGAACGAATTTTTGAGTCTGTTTTCCATTGCTGTTTTCATTGTGTTAAAATAAATAAAGTATATTCGGTAGGTTTATTATTTAAATAAATTTGTTTTGCTTGCTCTATTAGACCATATTATAATGCATTTACTAAATAATATTGTTTTTTTTTTAGAATATTAGTTATTAATTTTTGTTCTATGTAATTCTTTTAGCATGATGAACATTACATCATTATTATGATGTAATGTTCTATGTAATTAATGCTTTCTTTTTGAATTTAATTTAAATGGACAAAGCCTATTTAAATTACTATTTCCATTCACAAACACACATTTATAATATAATGAAGCTTTTTGTATCTAATTATGATTGTTTAACATTAAAATTTATATTTACTAAGTTGCGGTGTGGTTTTATTTCAACATAAACATAATATCACATTCTCTGATTTAATTCATTTTGCATTTTTGAAATTAATTTAAAATTGTGCACATAATTGTTTTCATATAATCAAATAACTTGCAATTTATATTTTTATATACTCTTCCCCACTTTATAATTCTGCTTTAATAAATAATATATAATGAAATAAATAAAATGAAAATATAATAAATAAATAAATAATATTTTCAAATAGAATACTGTGTTTTATTACAAAATTTCCAAAAACTAATTCCGTCAAACAACAAAACCCGAAATATTACAAAATATATTTGTTTATATAAGTTAAATATAACGGCATAAAAACTCGCCAACATAAAATTTAACATTCCTGAAACCTCATATTTCGTACGAGAACTGTAGAACTAAATCGCTCCCACGGAATATGCTGACGATGCGTCTGGCTATTAACGCGCGAGGCACAGGTAGAGCTTACATACATAATTGTAACGATATGAATAGTCAGTCTAATTTTGTCTTACAATAAAATACATTCTTTTGTTCTGAACTTAACAGAAACTTCAAATTGTTTTATTTATTACATTTTTTGAAGTGAATTATTAACTGGCGCCCGAGAAGGGACCGCTTTCGTGCTAATAAAGTGAATCAAATACAGTGAACATTTAATAAAGTAATTTTTATTGCGAACGTTAGTGAATCCAATTAAACAAAATTACTTAGTGAAAATATTTAAAACTTTGATGAAAAATATCTCTCATTAAATATTTATCACAAACAATAAATTAATAAAAAATAAAAAAAATCCCTGTGAAAATATTCAGTGATTTTATTTGTTGTTAGCTTCATATTAGCTACAAAAACGTTCCTGTGTGCACTTATTAACATAGTGGCAAGTAGAGGGGATAAAATCCCTTGAATTTCATCCAACAGAGAAGATAAGGAAACGAGGCCCCGGAGTCACCTCCAGCTGAAGGACAAAACGGAGTTGCTGAACCAAAATTACGTTCGTCAACAGCCGCCTTATCCGTTGGGAGAAAATACCACGAGCGGTTTCACGATCCCGGAAAATATGATTTATCATATGTTAATGTTTCTGTAAGTTCAGTTTACATTATTATTGTCTGACAAGTTATTCTCAATAAAAAGTAAAGACATAGTCTTGAAAACTAATGAATAGAAATAAGTATAGTAAAGTAAAAATTAAGTAAAGTAAAAGTAAAATTAAAATATTTACAAAAAAAAAAAAAAAATTTCTTAATCAGTACATGTATTTCTTGATAATTTGAAGAAAAAA
This sequence comes from Atherix ibis, assembly GCA_958298945.1. Taxonomy (NCBI): domain Eukaryota; kingdom Metazoa; phylum Arthropoda; class Insecta; order Diptera; family Athericidae; genus Atherix; species Atherix ibis. The sequence continues at coordinate 119,125,314 of OY282606.1, forward strand.
AAAGTAAAGACATAATTAGTCTTGAAAATAAACATACTTAAAGTAAAATAAATTAAAGATAAAAATAAATATTGAAATCTTAATATTAAATTAAATAAATAAGTTAATTAAACGAAAAATTATTACAAAAAAAAAAAAAAAAAAAAAATCTAAAATAAATAACTAAGTTTTCTAATTTTTTATTATTATTGTAATGGAAGTATAGACCGGTAAAGACATAGTCTTCGAACGTATTCTCTGTTACACAAAAAATAATTAAGTTAAATTAATAAACAAATTTTAATGTAATACCAATTTATTTTAAATATCGATTTCAATTAAAATTGAAAGAACTTTTTAAGATTATCATCCTTTTAGAACAATTTTTTTTTTACTTTATATTTCATATTTTTTTTCCATTTTTTTATCGTTATTGTGAAGTTGAATTTAGTATAAATCCTAAACATGATCCAACCAAGTAAATTAGTAAATCCAACTGACAACCCAGGCACTTCAACTGCCGATAGTCCTCGTCCCAATACCACTAGTAGTTTCGATTTCGAGACTTTAAAAAAATATTATCACAGAAATGAGTAGAGGTGCTAATGGTGAAAATAACCTCGGTAATATTAACGACGTAGACCAATCTTATAATGTTAGTCAAGATAAAAACTTGACTGGTATGGACAAAATACCGGACGTGGTAAAAAGTTTGAGGGAATTTTCAGGGCAGGCTGGGGAATATGGCTCCTGGAAAAAGAGTGTAGAAAGGATATTGAACATCTATGACTCCTTAAAGGGAACCACAAAGTACTATGGTATCCTGAGCGTCATTAGGAATAAGATTACCGGTCACGCCGATATGGCCCTTGAATCCTACAATACACCATTGAATTGGCCAAAAATTTCTAAGTGTTTAAATCTGCATTACGCAGACAAGAGGGATCTTGGTACGCTAGAATATCAAATGACCACCTTGATTCAAAGAAATTCTTCTATTCCGGAATTCTATCAGTTAGTTTACCAACATCTTTCTCTGATTCTTAACAAACTCTCATCAATGGATGATATGACGCAAGAATCACTAAATTTAATGACCAGAGCTTACAGAGACAAGGCCTTAGACACCTTTATTCGGGGACTCAAAGGAGACCTCCCAAGACTTCTAAGCGTTAAAGAACCATCAGATTTACCTGAAGCTCTACATCTCTGCTTAAAGCTTCAAAATATGGACTATCGCATCCACCACAGCCATAGTTCACAAAATAATCGATCTTTTGAACCAGTTCCCTCTATACCACCAAGGAAAAATAACTTTAATCCGACACCAATGCCAAGATTAAACTTTTTCCCTCAACTGGTCAATAATCCACAGCAATTACGAAATCCAAATTTGTTTAGGCCAAACCATTTCCAACAGCAATTTAGACCAAATTACTCATCCCAACAGCAATTCAGACCAAATCAATTTCAACCAAGACCGAATCACTTTCAACCCCAAACCAGACAATATCCAAATAATAATAAATTTTTTAATAAACCAGAGCCTATGGAAGTCGATACTTCGCTACGCACGCGCATGGTAAATTATCAAAATAGACCACAAATGCAAAACTTTGACAACAAAAGATTGTCGTCAAATCAGGTTTATCAACCTAACAAATTCCAACGAGTTTTCCATACCGAACAATCTTTAGAAAACCATGATGCTGACGCACTCAAGCATTACGACCATGAAGTCAATAACGCTTTAGAAAATACCAATGAACCCGTGACCGATGACGATTGTCCCCAAGAGAGCCACATCGAGGAGGACGTAGAATCCGACGACATTCATTTTTTAGATTAAAACGCTCTTCCCTTCCTTACCTAGAACATGTAGCGAAGAGCGGGAGAACTTAAAAAATTTTAGTAGATACAGGTTCAAATAAAAATTATATAAAAAAAAAATATATTAGAAACCCAATATTAAACGAAAAACCCTTTCATGCTAATTCAATTGGAGGGAATACGCGCGTAACTCACCACGCTTTTATAAATTTACCAGACCTTCAAGCCGAGAAAATTAAATTTTTTATTTTACCAAACCTAACTTCCTTCGACGGAATCCTCGGCAACGACACACTAAAAATACTAGGAGCAGTGATTCACACCGATGAAAATTATATGACAATCCAATCAAATATAAAAATTCCACTAAAACAACATATTTCAGATTCAGTTAATTCTTTGGATATCAGAGATTCTCATATGAGTGTTGAACAAAAACAAAGACTAAACAACGCCATCCAAACATGCCCAACTCTTTTCTCAGACCCTGACAAAAAATTAACCTTCACGTCTACGGTCAAAGGTGAAATTAGAACAAGTAATACAGATCCAGTTTATTCTAAGTCATATCCTTATCCCACGTGTTTAAAAAATGAAGTTGAAAAGCAGGTTAATGAACTGCTTAAAGACGGAATAATTAGACCATCGAGATCTCCATACAACTCACCCGTTTGGATAGTACCGAAAAAAACGGACGCATCGGGCGAAAAAAAATATAGAATGGTGATTGACTACCGCAAACTCAATACCATAACCATACCTGACAGATATCCAATACCAGAAATTAACGAGGTATTAGCAAATTTAGGGGAGAATAAATGGTTTTCAATTATCGACCTCAAAAGTGGTTTCCACCAAATCCCATTAAAGGAGTCCGATATTGAAAAGACTGCATTTTCCATAAACAATGGAAAATACGAGTTCACTCGTCTACCATTTGGACTGAAAAACGCCCCTTCCATTTTCCAAAGAACCCTAGATGACATTTTAAGGTTACATATTGGAAAAAGGTGCTATGTTTATATCGACGATATAATTATTTTTGGGAAAAACCAAGACGAACACTTCCGAAACCTGGAAATGGTATTCAAAATTTTAGAGAACGCAAACATGAAAATCCAACTGGATAAATGTGAATTTTTTCGAACGGAAGTAGAATTTTTAGGATTTATTGTTTCAAGGGAAGGGATTAAGGCCAACCCAAAAAAAGTCGAAGCCATCTCTGACTTTGCCCCACCTAAAACTTTAAGAGATCTTCGATCATTCCTCGGAATGTCAGGATACTACCGCAGATTTATTTGTGATTACGCTAAATTAGCTAAACTCCTGACATCCTTTTTAAGAGGGGAGGATGGACGAGTGTCCAAAACAGCTTCAAAAAATAAAACCATTCAATTGGACGAAGAAGCAAGAGAATCATTTAACAAACTAAAAAACTCTCTTATCTCTAAGGAAGTCATATTGTCACACCCGAATTTCGAAAACGAATTCGAATTAACCACTGATGCATCTGATTACGCCATAGGCGCCGTCTTATCCCAGAAAAAAAAGACCTATCACATTTCTTTCTAGAACCTTAAGCAAAACTGAAGAAGCCTATGCGACAAATGAAAAAGAAATGTTAGCCATCATTTGGGCTCTGAACAGCCTCAGAAATTTCCTATACGGATCTAGGAAAGTTATAATGTTCACTGATCACCAGCCACTTACGTTTGCCCTAAGCAATAAAAATACAAATAGTAAAATGAAACGCTGGAAATCAATACTCGAAGAATATAATTATGAGTTGAAGTACAAGCCAGGCAAAGCAAATGTCGTAGCTGACTCTTTGTCAAGACCTCCTCAATTATCTCTAGTAAACTCAATGACAGTAACACAACATAGCGATGATAGTTCGGCACAAAATTTGATTCCCTCTGTAGAATCTCCAGTTAATGTCTTTCGAAATCAGCTGATATTACAAATCGGTGAGGTAGAAAACTACGAACTGCAAAATCCTTTTCATAATGTCACCAGACACATTTTTACTAAACAACAATATTCAAAATCCGACATAATCAACATTTTCAAAAAATATCTCAATCCACACATCCTAAACGGACTTTACACGACAGAGCCTTTAATGGGACAAATTCAGCAAATTTACCCACTTCATTTTAATAGCTATCAAATTCGATTCACTCAAACAATAGTAAAAGATATTCAAAATGAGAACGAACAGGACGAAATTATTTTAACTTGTCACAAAAGAGCACATCGAAACGCACAAGAAAATCGACTTCAGCTTTCGGAAAGATATTACTTTCCGAAGATGACTAAAAAAATTATCCGTTTAGTTAAACAGTGCACCGTGTGCAAAGAAAATAAATATGACAGACACCCAAATAACCAAGTCCTTAACCCGACTCCTATCCCATCGTATCCTGGTCATACGGTACATATCGATATCTATTCCACACAAGGTCACTTAGTTTTAACCTTAATTGACAAATTTACGAAACTCGCCAGAGCTAGTATTATTAATTCAAGATCAATAGAAGATATACGACGACCATTGCGAGATTTATTATTTTTCTATGCCATTCCACAATTTGTGGTGATCGACAACGAAAAATCTTTAAATTCCGCATCAATAAGGTCCATGATGGAAGATGAGTTAAAAATAACCATTTATAGAACACCTCCATACAAGAGCGAAGTTAACGGTCAGATAGAGCGTTTCCATTCCACCCTATCTGAAATTATGCGATGTCTCCAATCGGACGGAATATCACGCAATTTTGAAGAATTGTTAGAAAGAGCCGTTAACGAATATAATTTCACCATTCACTCGACCACAGGCAAAAAACCGATTGAATTATTTTTTGGAAGAATTCCACACATCAACCCAGACGAATTTGAAAAGACACGTCTCAGTAATATCGAAAAATTAGTAGAAAAACAAAACAAGGACCTTAAATTTCATAATAAAACTAAGAAACCTATAAAAACGTATCAACCAGGACAGATTATTTTTGTCAAACATAACAAACGATTAGGATCTAAACTAACAATCCGTTACAAAAAAGAAATAGTCAAAGAGGACAAGAATTCCGTCGTCATTACTGAATCGGGAAAAACTGTCCATAAAACCAACATCAGAAACTAAAATTCAAACCCTTTCTTTTTCATTTCAGATGTGCGTTTCGCTCTGTTTTGGGCGAAGCTCAAATCCTTGACTACTCCCATTCTCAAATCATTGCAATCAATTTGGGAAAGGCCAAAATTCAAGATGGAAACTTTAAATTAATTCATGTCGTTGATCTTCAGAACTATCAAAATCTTACGGACGAGATGAAATCGATCCTCGATAACGAAATAACCAAAAAACATCCTTTATTTCCATACCTCACACATGAACTTGATCAAGTCGATAGCCTGTTAAAAAACCTAAAACCACATAGGGCTAAAAGATCTTTCAATTTTATTGGTACCGCTTGGAAATGGATCGCGGGGAGCCCTGATCACGAGGATTTTGAAATAATTAAAGATAAAACAAATAATGTATTAAAAAATAACAATAAGCAAGTAATAATCAATCAACTCCACAATGACAGAATTAATAATCTTACCGATATAACTAAGAAAATTTTACAAACTATAAGAAAAGATGATAATTTTAATGACAGAATTGCCTTAAGCATCCAGTATAAATTAAAACTGATTAAAGAAGAATTAATTAACATTAGATATGCCATACATTGGGCTAAATTAGGAATCATAAATTCAATGATATTAACAAAATCAGAAGTAAGACTTGCAACGGATATTTTAGATAATGAAAAATTGCCTTATTCAACACCCGAAGAGGCGTTGGATTTCGCAGAAGTAAAAATTATAACAAGCAAATTTTTTTTTATTTTATATTGTTTACATACCATTGACTACAAATGAAATTTTTTCGAAACTATTGTTAAAACCAATTAAACGATATCACATAATTAACTCAATCTTATATAATTTAGTCTTAAGAAATAATGAGAATATGTTTGGAATTGTAAAAAATTGTAAAAGTTTTAATTCTCTCACAATTTGTAATCAAATTAATTTAGTGGATATAAAAAACTCTACCTGTATTCCAAATCTGTTAAAAAGCCTTAACGCCACATGCAATATAGTCAACAATCAACACGTACCGACAGTAGACGAAATCTCTCGAGGGGTCCTGTTATTGAATCAATTTTACGGGAACATCAACATTGAACATGTTCCTCATAAGCTTAACGGAACATTCTTAATCAAGTTCCACAACGCAACTGTATCAATCGAAGGGAAGTCCTACAAGTCAAAGGAACAAACATCGTTGCAAATCCTACCTGCCATACTTCAACCGACGACCTACGAAAAGCAATATCGCGAGGTAACATCATTAGAAATGATGAAGGAACTCCAAATTAACAACACCAACCAGATCGACCTATTACACACAGATAAAACCATTCACCAGGTCATCAGCTACAGTTTGATCTCTATAATTTCGATCACACTTTTGATCCTGTTAGTAAAAAATATTTTCGCTGGCAACAGAAAGGAGGATAAAACAATTCCTAAAGGGAAAGCAGAAGAATCGTTCGAACTCAAGGATGTTTACGTCACCACAACACCACAAAGAGCTAGACGTCCTTCCATCTCAGAAACAGCAGGTTCCTTAGACCAAATACCGCCAGAGAAACCAAGGCGAAAATTTTACGAATTATAATCGAATGAGGACATTCGAAATTAAGAAGGGAAGAGTTAAATATAACGGCATAAAAACTCGCCAACATAAAATTTAACATTCCTGAAACCTCATATTTCGTACGAGAACTGTAGAACTAAATCGCTCCCACGGAATATGCTGACGATGCGTCTGGCTATTAACGCGCGAGGCACAGGTAGAGCTTACATACATAATTGTAACGATATGAATAGTCAGTCTAATTTTGTCTTGCAATAAAATATATTCTTTTGTTCTGAACTTAACAGAAACTTCAAATTGTTTTATTTATTACATTTTTTGAAGTGAATTATTAACTTATATACTGAACTTTAAAATTTGCCCCTAATGATTTAGACCGTTTCTGTTATTTTGCATGTGTGTGCGTTCTACGAATGTATTGCTAACAAAATTCGGCCACAATGGCTTTGTGTAGAGCCCTATCCAGTTCCAGTTCTTCTATAACAGAGGTTCCCGAATTTTTTGTGTCGTAGACCCCTTGCCATGTTTTTCGGTTTTTGATAGACCCACTACTTACCTGATATTGATTTTTTGTAAATTTCTAACTGTAGTGAAGTTTAGTATTAAAAACTTAAAGTAAAAACATATGTTAAGTTTTATACATATATTAATTGAATTTAAATTAAAACTACTGAAAATAAAATTTTGTATCTGTTATATAAAATAAACGTAACATAAAATAAACATAAAATAAACTAAGCAATAAGTAAATGTTTTTAGTGGGAAGGATGAACCTGATGTTTGATAATAAATTATCAACATTTGGCGTTAATTTTGTAAGGTTTAATCTTAAATCTCCTCGGCTAATGATGTCCAGTCTGTTTCTTTTTTTCGTTAGGAGATTGGTAACAGCGCTGAAGCCCCTTTCCACTAGGTATGACGATGGAAAGGATATCAAAAATTTCCTCGCTATATTCCATAATACGGGATAAGTAACGGGTATGTTTTTTTGCAGCCAGAAGTGCTGATATCCGTGCTTAAACTGAACCGTAAGTTCTTCGTTCGTACTTATTTAAGTCAGTTGACATTCGTTTTGACATTCGTTTCTTCTATGTCACCATATGGGTTAATTATCCACGGTGGTATTACCATAGTCAAAACATCCTCAAACCTAGTTTCAAAATCTGAATAGAGGGCATTTAAATGTTGAACGTAGGTTGAAACGTCGTCTTCCTGGCAGTTTGTCTGTGACAAATTGGGGAACTGGGAAAATTCGCCCCGTCCAATATTTTGCTTCATTAGTTTAACTCTGGCAAGAAGTTGCCAGAGTTAAACTAATGAAGCAAAATATTGGACGGGGCGAATTTTCCCAGTTAATATTGTAAACAAATCTGTTAAAATTTAACAGATTTGTTTACAACATTTAATATGGTTAATTTGCAGTTATAAGGCGACAATTTAGAATGTCGCCTTATAACTGCAAATTAACCATATTAAATGTTGTAAACAAATCTGTTAAATAGGCGATGTCTGTTTACCACTTCATTAAATTGTCTTTTAAAGTTTTATCTTTAGTATCCAGAAATTCTAAAATAATCTCAAAAAGTGCAAAAAATCTTGTCAAACATAAGCCTTTCGACAGCCAGCGTACTTTAGTGTGAAGGAGTAATTGATGAAAGTGTTCGTCATTTTCTTCACACAACTGCGCAAATAACCGCGTTATCAACGCGTTGCCACGGATTCGGTTTACTGCATCAATGACTAATTGAAGAGATTCATGCAATCTAACACTCAAATTTTTAGCAACTAAATGTTCTCGTATTGCTACTCGTAACACCCCTGGCACATTTTGTTTTAAATAGCTTATAAATCCACGATAACGTCCAACCATGGCAGGTGCTCCATCTGTAGCTACTGATATTATATTTGATAAAGGGATTGCTTTTTCAATGAAGTAATCCTTCAAAACATGAAATATTGATTCACCTTTAGTGTCGGTTGTCAAAGTTCTTGCGAAGAACAGTTCTTCGTAGATTTCTTGATTCATAATAAAACGAACATATGCCAATAATAATGCTTCATTACCAAGTAAAGTTGACTCGTCCAGTTGTATAGAGAAATGGGTCGTGTAATTTTGCATAATTTGAATATTAAACTGCTAATAACTGAAGTCATGATCGGCGTAATTTATCTATCTTTGCTAAATACGAGTACAAAACTAAAATTTAATAAAAAATAATTTACTTACATTTCTCCGGCACTATAATTTGTGTGATAAACTACCAGTTTATATTTTTTTAAATATTTTCTTAGCACTTTCCTTTTCAAGATTCAGGAAACGAATAAACATATTTGTCTCACATTCGTATATATAGAGTGACGAATTGAACAAGTCAGTGCAAGTTTGCGAAGCTGTGCGAAAAAAATTGACAAGCATTTTTACTGCGCGTATGCTTGTAACAAGATGATACTAGTATATCATTATGTGCAGGTTTTTACAAGTTCAAAATGTATTGCGACCACAAAGTGAATGCCTACATCCTACTACACCTTACACAATTTTATAAACATATATAATAAATTTTTTACTTCATAGGTGCTTTTTTAAATAATGTATATGTCTTTATATTATAAGATAGTATAATGTAACTAAATAGGTACTATCAGTGTATGTTGAGATCAACTATCGTGGACCCCCATTTTCATTTCATGGACCCCAAATTTTTTTTTCGCTGACGAACACCCCTTGCAGGTTGTCATATGTTAGACCCCTAGGGGTCGATATATACCACTTTAATCTAAGGTTTGTTTGTAAGATACCTTAGACATGTGACAGGGGTCACTTCATAGCGCCACGACCGTGAGGCCATTTGGCGACTTCATAGTACGTGTGGGAAGTTATCTGAGAGAGACTGGTCTGTGGTTAGTACTCGTAGTATAGAATATTGGGGATTTTGTTATATTTTGTGGAGCAGAATAGTATGTGTTGAAGTTTAAATAGGGGACTAGGGAATGGAGTTGTTGGGTCCAGGAGCTCCATAATGGGAGGAATCCTGCTCGCGAAGTAATTCTTGGTTATGTGGCATTAATGTAGAATATGGATGATGGTAAAATGGGTACCATAGGATTGGGCATAAGGGACGAGTGGCATTGCCAAAAAGGAAGTTATGAGTAAGAGCAGTATGTCCAATCCGGATTCTGAGGAGCTTCCGCGCCCAGAATTTCGGTATGGATGTTGAATACACTGGTTTATTAGTGGTTATCCAATGAGTCGACAAAAATGTGTCACTATTGGTCCAGTCATCGTGTCTGCGGATGGCTAATGGTGTTAGTTGCCATTCTGTTAGTAGGGGAGGCAGATTGGGAATGACTGTGATCATTGGTCGACGGAGTGTTTCTCCAGCCAACTTTGTCAGCACTTTCATTACCCACAATTCTCACATGCCCTGGCATTCATTGTAACTCGACACTCCTATTGCTAAGTAGGCTATGACGAATTGCACTAAGTACTGGGTGACTCGACAAATGGCTTTAAAATTGGCAAGGCTGTCGCTAAAAATAATAACGCTCTGTTGGCTGGGAATATTGGTCGCAATTTCAATTGCCGTTTTTATGGCCCACAGTTCCCCGTAACATGGAGCTGCCCTATAAGGACGACCGAAAAAGATGTAGTATCGGTGTCAGCGGCGGCATCCGTGAACAACAGTCGATGATCTTTTAATCCGTCCAACTGTTCAAGGAAAAGTTTCCTATAAGTGGACGGATCAGTACTAGCCTTCTTAAACCTGTCAAGAGAAGCTGCCACTTTCAACTTTGCTCCCAACCACGGCTTCCAATATGAATGTGCAAGGGAAGTTTGGAAAACGAGAGGGATAATGGATGAATTGCTTTTAAGGGGGGATATTAATAAGGATTGCGATAATGAATTCTTTTTTGAACTGGGGAAAATTATGTTTTTGATTAAAGTTTGGAGGGGGTAATTTGGAAGGCAAAGGTTTTTGTAAACTAAATTTAGGCGAGCTTTTTGAAGATAGAATAAGATGGGTTTTCGACCAGTTTCTATCAGTATGAATTCCACCGGAGATGTCCGATGTGCTCCATTGGCTAATCTAATTAGCCAATAGCTGCCTCGACTAGCTTTTTCCTTGCTATTGGCACACTGACATATATGTGTATAGTGAGGAAATAAAGTATGTTAAGGTCCCGTTTAAAAAAGCGTTAGTTACTCTAATTGCCTCACTTTGTCTTACCTTACTTTTGCTGCTGACTAAAATTTTAACCATTCGGAGACTGGTGTTTATTTTGTCAACAGCGTTTTTAATCTGATGATTCCATTTTCCTCCACGAGCAATTTTGATACCCAGGATTTTCATGGAATCTTTTGGGTGGGAAGGGAAGGGGCTCAGTGACGAATCAGATGCACCACAATTTTTTTTTCTGCAAAATGAAGGGAAGGTGGGTTTGATGTACGTATTACCGCACCGTTTACGCTGCTCCAAGTGTTGATGTTGCGGATTTGTTTGATCAGCACCAGATACAAATATAAAAATATAGTCGGCATATATGTATATAGTGGTTAAAGGATGATAGTTGGTGGGAAAGGGAATGAATATATATATTGAATAGGATCGTTGATAAAGGGGATCCTTGTGGAATGCCTTTTTTCATTTCGCGTTTTCATAGGGACGTAGACGTGCCAATATTGCACAGTCTACTCCCAACTATGCCATTTAAGAGTACCCTGTGTGGGCAAATTCGGTCACACGCCTTTTCTAAGTCGAAAGACAACAGTAAACCACAATGTCTCCTTTGTAGCAATTATGGATTGAATATTGTAGTTCAAGTAGCATACTCAGAGTTCCCCTGCCTGACCTGTAGGCATGTTATTGGGGATTGAGTCTATTAAAAAGCGCCTGGTTAAGCCTTGTAGCTAAGATGTTTTCCAGGATCTTGAAAGTACAAGGCAATAGTAAAATTTGTCTAAAGTTGTTTTAAAAGGACAGAGTTGGTTCGCTTTGATTTTTGCCTCGGGTGAAGTAGAAATTACTAGAAAGCGCTGATGGTCGGTAATTTTAGTCGGAAAGGAGGGGAAACTAACCAGTTTGCTTAATACAGATAGGTTTGTGTATGTTTAGTTGTGGTTGTTGTGATTGTTATTTATATTTTTTTGTGTGGTATTGTTGGATTGATTTAGTCTGGCTCTTTTTGTGGATTTTGTGGTAGAGGCGTCGAAAATAGAAAAGGATAAACCTGTCTGGTGCCGAGGGGGGGTCCGGTGGCTTGACGTCCACGCTACGTCCATTGTTATGGGTTGCAATTGCAACTACACTAAAAAAAATTCTACACGCGCGAAGGAGATAATAATACTGATAATATTCTCTTTGAAAACAGAAAGAAACTATTTAGACTCGTCAAACTACGCAGAGGAATAAGTACGTTCGCACTGGTAAGCAGTGTGGACAGGAAAGCGGAATGTTAATATTTTAATTCTGATTTCGCATGCGGCAGGTAAACAAGTGTTATTCGAGCTTACGTACTCTATTTTAAATAAAAACAAATGGCTGTTGTTAATAATGAAGTTTGGAGAGAATTTTTTGAGGACTTTGATTTTTAATTTTTATTATTAAATAAATGCTTTAGTAAAACGTTTTCTAATAAATAATATTCACGACAAAGATTTTTTCTGATCAAAACATTCTTCTGATTCTTCTTCTGAAAACAAAATTTTTGACATTTTCGACGAACACTGCTAAAAATATTTGAATGGTTTGTAAAAGTTGGAACGTGTGTGACGTGGTTGTCCAACCAAGTTAGCCTGTGTATGGGCCCCTTTAAGAGACTAAGAAAATATATCTCGAGATTTTGTCTGACCTTGAAATCAAATATAAATAAAAAACTATCACTTTTAATTTGTCTCTGTTGAAAATAACCACTTAGTGAATTTCGTATTTATGTCCTTTATATTGCCGTCGAATTATTGCATATACGTTTTATATTGGTTTTGTGTATTCTTAATTGTATGGATTTTGAACTACACATTTTTACCGGTATTTTAAAGTGAACTTTATTGTGTTCTATATTCTATAAAAACATAAAAACAACAAATATTGCATAAATTGTGATAAACAAAAATTACTTTATCGTAATTAGATTTGTAATTCTGTAAGCAAATACACTTTTATGCCAACTTGTTGTATGTTAAACATTAGCTGTATTCAATTGTACCCAATTTGCTACTGCAGTAGTTGTGTAGCTGTCATCATCTACTTTACCTCGAAAAGAACAGTAGATTGTCGCAGGAGTTGCGCATACAATTTATGTTAGGTGGATTCTAGTTGCTAAAGTGAAAATAGATAGTTTTGCGGGTTCGTTGGTTATGTTGAAGAGTCATATTTTTGTCAGTATTGTTTATGTGTGAATAAACTCAGTTTTTATTGTTTATGTGTGAGTAAACTCAGTATTGTTGCTGACTATTTTGAGGTTATATTTTACTGCTGTCAGTAAATTGATCATTTTATTGACAATCTACTGCGAACTAGTGCACAGTAGCAAAACTGATCCAATCGAATACAGCTATTATTTATAAATATTGTAAATATTGTACCCTTTGGAAACAAAGCAATTGTTTATGAACAGCATAACAGAAAATTTATAAAACAATCACTATATTCTATTTTTCCGAACTTGTCTAAAACCTTAGATTAATTTTAGGTTTCCGACAAAAAATTGATTCTTACAAAAGGCATGCTCATTATTCGTTATACGCGCATTCCCTTCGGATTATGTATTCATTTAATTAATAGAGTTTAAGGGCTATAACAACCCAACCATGAGTTATGACCGTATAATCCGTTAATTGTATTTTGACATATAGGTAAACATAACCTACAATAGTAAACAAAATAAAGTCGGCTTATTTAAAAGAAGCTGAATTTTTGGTATTCAAAAAAAAAACGTAAAAATTTAGATTTGGCAGTTTATTACAACATATTTTTTTGGAAATGACGACTACATCTGCAGTTAATCAATCAACATTGCTACCTTTGGGTAATTGCATTTTCTGGAAATTAAATTTTTCTATTCACGAATTTTTATCCGCATAGAACTCGTGGACAAATGCATAGGATCCCGAATTCATATTATAATGAAAAACGATAAGGAAATGGTTGGCACACTATTGGGTTTTGATGATTTTGTAAATATGCTCTTGGAAGATGTAACCGAATATGAAAACACACCAGAAGGTCGACGCATAACAAAACTCGACCAGATTTTGTTAAACGGCAACAACATTACCATGGTAAATATTACTTAATAATAGTATATTTAACCGATATAATATTAAATTTATAATTATTTTCAGTTGGTACCTGGCGGTGATATTCCTGATGTCTAATTAACTTCTCGACATTGTGAATGTGTAAAATAATAATAATTTTAAAAATTTTATAAGAATATATTATACATAATTACAGTTATATGGGCATTTTTTTATGTTTTCAATTAAAAATTATTATGTTCAACCAAAATTTTTAAAAACAATACATCGTGTTAATTCATTATAAAAGAGATCGTAATGTTAGTTAATATCAATGAACATTGTGTTTATGTCTTTTTAAAAAGTAGATTGTCCGAAATGATTCATCACATAAAGAACATTTGTATGGCTTATCGCCAGTATGCAATCGTTCATGACATGTTAAATTTCCTTTAAGGGCAAATGTCTTTGAACAATATTGGCATTTATGTGGTCTAAGGCCAGTATGTATAAGCTTGTGACTTTTAAGCTGCTGGTATTGCCGGAACATCTGTGAACACATATCGCATTGAAAGATTTTTTCTCCTGTGTGTACCATTTTGTGTTGGTTTAACATACTTTCATATTTAAATTCCTTTTTACAAAATCTACACTCGAAAAGGGTTCTTTTTAAATGCACTTTCATATGTTTAATATGTTTGAGTTTCGTTGTTGATACTTCTCCACAATGTTCACAGGTATGTGGCCTATAAATTTCTTGAATTTTGTTTCCTCTTTTCTTTTTTATACTCAGATGTGCCTTCTTATGTATCTTAAGAGTTATCGCAGTCGAAACACTAATAAATAAAAACAATACTGAATTTTCTATTTTATCTAATTATAAATTTGCTTACTTTTTCCCACAAATATCACAAACATATTTTCTCTCAGTATGTTGTTTTTTGTGGTCTTCATATTCTTTGGCATCGCTAAAACGATCTCCACACACTATACAATTAAATGGTATATCCTCTTTATGGTAAACGCTGAAATGTCGGCTGAGTGTTCGAAGATATAAGTATCTATGTTGACATATATCGCATTTATAGTACTCTGGACGCCCATTTGTATTAATATACGCATTGTAGTATCGTTTTTTAATAACCCATTTATTACATTTGCCGGCACACTCTTTGTGTCCAATTAATTCTTCAATATTATCAAAGGAGGTAGCACATATTCTGCATTTTAACATATTGACTTCATCGAGACATTCCGATTTTGGGTCAAATATCTTCGCAATCTAAATAGTGTATATTGTATATAATTAAATTTGCATTTAATATAATTCTTTATGTACCTAACTAATCATATTTTACATTCTGAAATAATTATAAAGATCAAAATGTTTGCCTTAATAATTTTTATTAGGACATACCGTAGGCAATTTTAATGAGACTGTATGATCAATTGTATTTGATGTGTCATTGCAATGATCAACAACTTCAAAGTTTTCAAATTCGCCATCATTGGATACCATTTCTTCCGAACAATTTGAGTCAATTTCCCAACTAGAGGTTATTTCTTCAAGGGCTTCAATTTTAATATTCATATCATTTTCGTTCGAAGAATTTTGTTTTTCGTCAAGTATCTGCTCTCGAAAATATCGATCAGCTGTCTTGCACTGCATTATAAATTTGTAGACGATTTCCAGTGAATTAAAACATTTACCACAAAGGTATTCAGGTAGGCCATCAGCTTTTTCTGCCTATAATATCAAATTATATTTAAACATAAATTTCGAAAATATTTTTTTTATTCACTTTGATATTAGCGCATTCCGAAAATTTCTCCAAAGTTGACTTATTAATATCTTCAAACAACGCAATATAAGCGTTATTAGATGCACAACCTCGACACACAAAATTATCCATTCAGGCTTTTTTAAATCTCTACAATTTCAAAACATATTCACGTTGTTGACAAAATATTCCTACTGACAGTTGTAAAACAGAGGCACTGTCGTCAAGGTTAGATTAAAGAATCTGATTAGAGCACAATATGCAAGCAACGTGCCATAAACATAAATTGTCAGATATTATGTGTATGGAAGCAAAATGAAGAAGTGTATGGTATAACTATCAAAATTCTCTGGCGAGTATACACTTATTTAATGACAAAAATGGACGTAAGCAACTGTGTTGAATTTCCCAATACGAATTCGTTCGAAGTCAGCATAATTGATAATCTGAACACTATAGTAGCTGCTATATGGTATATCGAAGATTCTTATAGGCCTACCTATTCATGTCAGCAATAACATAATTTCTGCTTTCTCATAGTTATTGTGAACCATGGTAAATAAATATCGTAATTAATTTTTCAAATATCTATATCGAAATTTCCGTACAAATTTTCATTATTCAAATACATAGATTAGTCGACTCGAAATAGTCAAAAATAGACACTTTGCTCAAATTTGAGGTCATGGTAAAAAAGTTTACAAAATAGTTTTTATTTGTCTTATTTTATTATTATTTTTTTTTTTACAAAATTTCTATTATTATTTTCAACTAACTGTAATTTATAAATTTACTTTTCAATCTTGCTTATACCTACCAAATGATTGTTTTTATGCCGTTTCAATTTATTCAAATTTTGAAATTCTCTGCCGCATTCTGAACACTGATACGGTGTTTCTCCTGTGTGTAGCCTTTCATGCACTCTTAAATTGCCTTTCAGAGCAAAAGTCTTATTGCAATACTTGCACTGATGTGGCTTAAGGCCGGAATGTGTTAGTTTATGCCCTTTTAGGTGCTGGGATTGTCGAAATGTCATTGAACATACATCACATTCAAATGGCTTTTCGCCTGTATGGATTCTTAAATGGCTATTTAGAACATTCTGATGTTTAAATTTTCTTAAGCAAATAGGACATTGCAATGACATTCCATCTGAATGTGTCCGTAAATGGTTAAAATGCGACGTCAGCTTTTTCGATATTTTCCCACAGTGTGGGCACAAATATGTATCTTCGGAGTCGCTAGATGCATACTCTCGATTTACTGGCTTTTTCATGTTTATTTTAGGAACGTGGGACTTTTTATGCATTTTCAAATTTCGAAGTGTTGTAACCCTTGTATAAATATCCATATAATTTACTTTACTTATTACAAAATTTGATATTTATATACTTACTTTCTGCCACATATGTCACATGAATAACATTTTTTTGAATGTAATAGCTTATGGGGTTCAAATTCTTCAGAAGTTTGGAATCGTTCACCACATAATGCACATACGAATGGTAGCTCTTTCTTGTGGTGAAATCTAAAGTGTCGACTTAGACTTTGACGATAAATATACTTGTTTGAACAGAGAGCGCAAGAATAATATTCAACATATCCTTTAGAATCCAAGTAAACGTTGAAATTGTTCCTTTTAAGCAACCATTTATTACATTTACCCGCCTTTACTTTGTGATTCATTAATTTTTCGCTATTTTCAAATTCTTCATCGCAAATGTCACATTTTAAGCTGTTTTCAACATTCGGAAGTCCTATTTGTTTTATTTCTTTAGATTCAGTTTTTCTAATAAGATTACTATCCTGAAAAAAAATTTTCATATAATTATTTTTGTTAATCTATAGGCTTTACATTACTCTTACAATAACTATTTCTGAAGGAATCATTGAATTATTAACACCTTGAATTTCATCATCTTGAAGAATTAAATTATCATTATCTGATAATGAGTCCACAATGAACTCTTCTTCGAGTTCTTCCTCAATTTCGGGAGACAAATCTTCCGAACTACCTTGAGCACTACTGACTTCATAGTTGTTTGCCGGATAATCAAGAGTCTCTATTGTTAAACCAACTTCTGTTTCTTCATAATTTTCTTTATATGAATAAGATAATAGTTTTCGGAAAAATAGGTCTGTTTCCTCACATTTGGCTTTAAAATTACGAATAATCTCTAAAATTTCAATACATTTATCGCATAAGTACTCAGGCAGGCCATCGTATTTCTCAACCTACAATAAAATTTCTATAGAATGATATAACTATAAAAATTGAAAAAAATTTACAATTAAATGTACACATTCTAATAGTTTAAGAATCGACGAATTAACTTCTTCAAATAAAAACAAAGTCCCATTTTCGGACGCACAACATCGGCATATTTTGTTTGACATTTTATTTATAAATTGCAAATTTGACAGTTCAAATTTACAAAACTATCGTCACTGAGTAAAAAATAAGTGAAGATAACTTCTAATAAAAAATGTATAGATATTTAATACCGAACGTTAGATAATTACTATTTAATAAATTTGAAAATATATAAAAAAGATCAACCCGAAGACTGACAGAAATATGCCAAAGAAATTTAGCATATATATATATATTTGAATATCGAGATGGACGTACACACAGACTGTGTCTTTTAATAAATCACTGAAGCAAGCATGCAGTTTCTAAATGACAAATAAATAAATAAAAATATATATGATAATTCAAATAAAAATATTATTATTTATTTGATATCTAAAAATTTTTTAATACCATTTATGTATAAGTTATATATTTGTTATATAAAAATATTTTACATAAAATTACAAATTGAATTATTCCATAAAATCTAGTTTTATCAGACCACGGACCACGACTCGTGTAAGGTGATTTCAAGACGAAATAAATAGCCATTGTGGAAACGCTTGATGTTCGAATTTCGAAGAAGCGACACTATTGGAGAAGTGTAATTTTGGTAATTTGTCACTAGTGTCATTTGTAATATTTCCAATATTTTTACATTTATAATAAACTTGGCGTAATAGCCTAGTCTCAATTACTATCAATTTTCCCACCTTTATTATAATTACTAATGCTTAGCCTTAAATAAATGTGTTACAGTATAATAAGGTGCAAAAAATTTATGTTCTTTGATATCAGATATTTTGCAAGGCAATAGTTAATTGTATTTTTTAAGCACATATTGGGTAAATATAGTGGAATGGATATTGAACGGATTCAAGTGTAAGTAATATTGCTGAGAATGCCTTTATAAGTGATTGGAAATCAAATGCATATTATTAATAATAGGTACGAGTCTAGTATGGATTCGTCGGACGAGCGAAGACGCAAAAATGACGATACGGTCAAAAAGAAGAAACACAAGAAACACAAAAAACACAAAAAATCAATTAAAAATGAACATGGTATAAAACCAAAGAAACATAAAAAACATAAAAGGAAGCACAGAGGAAGTGCAGCATCAACATGTTCTGATGGTACCGAGGAAGTAAAAGCTATCGGAAAGCGGGCAAGAAAACCAATGATTAATGAAAGATTTACAAAAATCGTACAAAATGTAGCTAAAGATAAGGATTCAATTGTGAAACTAGAGAAATCGAATGGACACACCTTCACAGTTAAAAATTCTCATATATCGACAGATCCCTCAAGTCTCGTGGAAGAAATTACAAAAACTTTAAATTCAAAGGTGATTCCATCCATGGAAATAGTTTCATCGGAATCCGAAAGTGAAGGGTAAGTGTTTGAACAGAAAAAAATAAAAACAATTTAAATATAAAAAATGTATGTCATGTTTTTAAATAGTGTTGTTGAAGATGTTGCTAGCCCAGATGTGGCTGTTATAGAAGACGAGCTAAATTTGGAGGAATTAATGCGACAAAAAGCATTATTGCAGGCTCGGTTGGGTGCTTATCTGTCCGAGTCTGAGGAAGAAACAAAATCGAATAAGTTAGAAAAGACTTCCGCAAAGAGTAAGAAAACGGATGAGTCAAGTAACCAAAATGATAGTAAAATTAAAGATAATGAATCCGGTGTTATATTTTTGGATGATTCTAGCGGCGAAACTACGCCCGTTGTAATTATTTCATCGAATGCTAAAAGCAGTCAGGCTGATCGTTCGACATATAATAAAAAGCGACAAAGAAGTAAATCGAGAAGTCGCAGTCAAGAACAACGAACTTATCAAGGGCGTGATCGTGAAATAGACCGATCTAGTAGAACGTATCAAAATAGTCGTAGAGAAAATGACAATCGTTTTAAGGAAGATCTCCGAAAAGAGATCGATCGTGTAAAAGAAAGGGAAATAAATCGTGAACGTGAAAAGAGGCGAGATAGAGATCGTGATGAAAGGCATCGATTTTTCGATAAAGAAGTTAGAAATAAAGATTACAGGTATCCAGACCGTGATCGCGATCGCAGGTCATTGGAGCGTGACCGCGATCGCGATCGCGATCGAGACCGTGAGAGGGATAGGGATCGAGAACGCGATCGTGACCGTGATAGAGATAGAGACAGGGATCGCGATAGAGACCGTGATCGTGACCGTCGATTTATGGAACGTAGTCATAGTCGGAGCAAATATGAATCGGACCGACGAAGAGAGCGTGAACGAGAATTAGAGCAGCGTGAGCGAGATAAACGTGGTCGCCGAGAAGAACGAGATAAATTTAAAGGCTCTTTGAGCGAAGGTCAGAAAATTGAAAAGGAATCGAGTAGTGATACTGATGTCGGTGATATCGACATTAAAGATGACGAAGACGACGAAGAGAAAATCATTGAAATGCGCCGAAAAAAACGCGAAGAAATTCTTAAGGTATTATTATTATTGTAGAAAATAATGCGAATGTAAATATACATTTTAAAATATATTTAATTTTAGAAATATGGAAACAATAATGCGAGCAGTACACTTAGTTCACCATCTTCTCAAAATAACATGGAAAATATCGCAACGAACCCAGCACCAGAATCGGAAGGAGATAAATCTGTCGAGCAGCATTTAGAAGATCAATCAAAAACTGACTGTCATACTCCACCTATCGAAAAAGAACTGATTGACACAAACAAGAATGGACATTCAAATGTTGATGTTTCTCTGGATTTGTCTGAATCGATGGATTTACAAAATTCATCAGCACAAGAAAGTAGTATAGACAAGACGAAGTCTGTAAAAGAAACGGTAAAACGGCCCGAATGGGATATGTTCGCTGACCAAGATGTCGATTCTAATTTTGATGTATGTTCGACTTTAACTTTAACATAAATTTTTACTTTACAAAAATTCTCATCATTGTAGTCTCCAAATACAATAATCGCCAGTAAACATCATGTTGAGAATCCGGCACTAACAGATAATTGGGACGATGCTGAGGGATATTATCGTGTTCGAATTGGTGAAACTTTAGATAATCGATATGTTGTCAGTGGCTATACTGGACAAGGTGTTTTTAGTAATGTAGTACGCGCAAGAGACCAAGCTCGAGGCAATGCAAATGTTGCCGTAAAAATTATACGAAATAATGAAATAATGTAAGTACTGATGTGTTTTCAAAGCATTTTAAATAAATAAATCTTCTTCCATTATTAAAAAGGCACAAAACGGGGCTTAGAGAATTGGAAATTCTTAAAAAATTGAACGATACCGATCCTGAAGATAGATTCCATTGTTTGCGACTTTATCGGCACTTTTTTCATAAACAGCATCTGTGCATGGTTTTTGAACCTTTGGCTATGAATTTACGTGAAGTGTTAAAGAAATATGGTAAGAATGTTGGATTGCACATCAAAGCGGTGCGCAGTTATACGCAGCAATTGTTTCTCGCATTAAAATTGCTCAAGAAAACTGGTATTCTTCATGCTGATATTAAACCGGACAATGTATTAGTGAACGAAAATCATTTGATATTGAAATTGTGCGATTTTGGTTCTGCTTCGCTTGTAAATGATAATGAAATAACGCCGTATTTGGTATCGCGATTCTATCGGGCACCGGAAATTATTCTTGGAATCCCATATGATTATGGTATTGATATTTGGTCAGCAGGATGTACAATTTATGAACTGTATACGGGTAAAATCCTATTCAGTGGGAAATCAAATAATCAAATGCTCAAATTTTTTATGGATTTAAAAGGTAAGTTCATATATAATTAAATTATTATATTTAATGTGGATTATTCACATAAATATATTGTACATTATTTGTTTAATTATTGAAATGTTAGATAAAAGATGAATTGTAGAATTTTTTTTATTTTTCATTTATTCAATTAGGTAAAATTCCCAATAAAATAATACGAAAAGGACAATTTAAGGAGCAACATTTTGATCAAAGTTGTAATTTTTTGTATCATGAAATTGATAAAATAACTGAACGAGTACGTATCCAAATTATTTTTATAATCTTTAATGTTTATTATAAAAAATAACGTTCTTTCGCATTTTGTTTTGTCTCAATTTTTTATAGGAAAAAATCGTTGTTATGCCGGTTATAAAACCGTCCAGAAATCTTCAACAAGAATTGATTGCGGATCAAAACCTTCCTGAAGAGCAACATCGTAAAGTTATACAATTACGTGATCTTTTAGACAACGTTTTTGCTTTAGATCCATCGAAACGAATTTCTTTGAATCAGGCACTTGCCCATGCTTTTATACAGGAAAAAATGTGAAGAGGATATATAGCAAAACAATCTAATGAGTGTAATTCTAACAATAATTATTTAAGATAAATTTCATTGATATGCATATATAAAAAGCATAAATACACCACCTGCAAATATAAAAGGAAGAAATAAAATTAATTACAAAAACAAATTACTAGAAAATTACTTCTGAAAAATGAAAACTAAATAGAGTACGGAAATAATTGAAATTTGTTTATTTTACCTATTATGACTAAGCAAAACTAAAAAATAAACAATAAATAAATACTAGAGTTAAGAATAAATGAAATTGATATTGATTAAACAAAAACCTATTCAAACAAATACTATTAGGATTTATATTTTTTTTGGAATAGATGTTAAACTACAGAATTATACACAATTAATTTCTTAAAGAAATGCTAACAAGTTGTCAGTCATATGTGGAAATGTTCTTCAGTTAAACAGAAAGCAATGATTATGAAATAAAATTAGTTTTGTGTAAGGACTACTTGAACAAAAAAACGAGAAAAATCTATATAATAATAAATAAAGATACAACTTTACAAAATCTATAATTCATGAAAATATAAAAAAAAAAAATTTCAATTTTATTCTAATGCAATTATTTTTTCAGTGATCATCAGAGCATATGTGACTGCCTAACAATGTGGTTGATTAATTAGTGCCGATCACAGTTCTTGAGAACTATTTTTGGTATTAATACGATGAGGTAGAGACTATATTTCAAAAACCAAAAACAATATCATGAAAAAAAAGTCGTATATAAAAAAAATATATTATTATTTTTCGATTGTTTTTAGTAGCATTTTTAAAAGTTTTATTATGATACATTAACAAACCTTGATCATATTAAATATTTTTTTTTAAAATAAGTTATCTTAATAATAGATTTTAACTTCTATAACGATATATTCACTTAACAAATAAAAACACTTACTTATTTTAATTTTGTAATAAGTAAAATCCTAAACATTCAATTTAGTTCAATTTTATGTATTTTTCAAAATTTGTCATATTCAAGCAAGTATGAACAAAGATAGGATCATAAAAATAAAAATGTTTTTCATTCAGTTTTTAATGACAAATATGCTTTTTTTAATAAGAAATTTAGTTTTAGAAACCATTTCCTATTATAAATTTCTTTTTTAATATTCCTTGTATTCATTTAATTACATATCCATTTCATATATGTTTAAAAAAAAACAAAAACAAAAAACGCTGACTAATATAATCTATTTAGATA
This sequence comes from Atherix ibis, assembly GCA_958298945.1. Lineage (NCBI taxonomy): Eukaryota > Metazoa > Arthropoda > Insecta > Diptera > Athericidae > Atherix > Atherix ibis. The sequence goes on from OY282606.1 coordinate 119,148,784, forward strand.
AGTTTAACGATAGTAGAAATCAAAAAGTTGTTGCGCTTACATTTTAATTAAAAAAAAAAATATATATATAAACCTACAAAAATTATAAATATACAATAGATATTTCCTAATAGAGCATTTCGTTTCCAGAATATCGGAATAAATGTGCAAATCCACACGTTTTCGGATGGAATAGTTTCGTGCTAAATATGAATAGTCTAGTCATGAGACTATATCGTAAGTAATGGATAAATCATAAACGAAATATTTATATTTTGCCATAAATATTTATCTTGTCTAACCTTGTTTCTTTTTGTTTTCTTTTCTTTTTATTTTTCAGATTGTTTTTTGTAGGGCCGTCCTTGTCCATGTTAATAAGTGCATCATTTATTGGTCTGTATGCGTAGGTTAAATCGCACTAAACCATTAATTTTTTTTGCACTTATTGATATGAAAAAGAGGAACATTAAATAAAACTATACATCGACCGAGATGCATTAAAGTTAATTTTTATTTAACTTTAGAAAATTATTCAAATTTTTCGGAAAATGAATCAATATTTGCTGTAAAACTATTTATTTTGAATTCGAACGATATTCAATAACAGTTTTATTTTCTTACATAGAAACAAATTTAAATTGTCTTTTCGAAGTAAACTAATTTCTAGTCTTAAAAATTTATGTGATGAACTAGACTTCTATAGCGGAAATATTTAGATTTTCTTCGTATTTTAAATAAGTAATATACAAATGTGATTATTTTAAAGTCTAAACAAATTTAGCAGTTTATTAAAAATTAATGTAAATATTAAAAAAAATATAACATAACAGTAATGAGGTTGCGTGACTGTAAAATCAAAATATTGGCGACTAATATATTTTATTCCTGAAATGATCCAATACATATATTAGTTATCAAATTAAGCTGATCAGAATAGTTAGTGAACCAAATCTACGTAAATGATTATTCATTAAAATTGATTTAGAAAGAAAATATTTTATTAAGTCAATTAATGTTTTTATGTAAGTTGTCTATTATTTCTAAGTGACATATTTAAACGTTTTATTTTCCAATTATTATTTGAATTAGGAGATCTCATCAGTCCGCTTATAGATTCGAAAATTCCAACACAATTTTCGGCAATGTGCAGAGTTCCCTGTGCCGCTATGAGCAGAATTCCATGACCTTCCATTTTTCCTTGAATACCTCCTTCGTCGTAATTAACATTAAAGTATAAATTTTGCTCTACTATTGTATTTACAATTTCTCCAACGCAGCTATGATCTGTATTTGCTGATTTCTGTATTTCACAATTACCAGATACAATTTGCATGTTCAAATAAACATCTGGCCAAAAATCTTCAGTGCTTAGTTGGTGTTCGTTTAATTTTTTGAAAAACCACTGACAGTACTGTTTTGCAAATTCCTCTATAGGAAAATTAAGCGATGTGTAAGGATTACATTCTACAATTGCTCTGTCCTCATTATATCCTTCACTCCCATTTCCCGAGAAGCGTCTTGACAATGCAGTTGTTGCATTTTGTATTTGCTGTTCCCAGAAATATAAAAGTTTTTGTATAAGTGTTTTTTTAGAGAAGTCTTGTCCAATTGTTATCTGGTTTTGGTGCATGTAATTAAATAGTATATCCCGCGTGATGCATTTTTTGCTTAATACATATTCCGCGTTCGGTATATGCTGCAATATAATTGTTAGGGCCTCTGAAATTATATAGTTCTTTAAAACATGTTATTAATAAGATAAATAAATAAAAATTTAAAGGAGGTTTATATATGTCATACCTTGTTTTGACCGGGGATGCGCTAAATTATTAGTTATAATTTTTGCTAAAGATGTGACTATTTCTTTTCCGCACGATTCTAGAAAGTGGGTTAATCCTTGTTTTTCTGCTTCTGATATTGAATTCATAATTAAACTTCTTAAATGACCGTCACTTCCTTTCCATATATACGATACAAAACCTCAGCATTCGCTATAACTCTGTTTACAATCATGACCAGACGTAGTATTTTGACACTTTGGATACAATGTACAGGGCCCTCAAAAAGTATTCAAATGTCAGAACATATTGGATTATAAATTCAAAGTTTATTCATTTTTGTATTCTAGCTTGGATTATATGGATGGCATTTATTTCTAAATTTCTGGATTGAAATAACCAAGAATTAATTTAATAATTTAAGATTCTTTTAATTTTGCCTAATTTAGAGCAGATTTTTTTGGAAAATGGTATTAATTTAAATGTACGTTCAAAAATTTTTAATTTTATTGTTAAACATTAAAGTAATATAAGAAAAATTGTAGCAATAAAATATATATAATCTTAGACTTTTGAGATTACAATATTTGAAATAATTTCATCTGATATATGGTCATACTATTTTGTACCGATTCAAAATTCTTGACAATCTATTGAAGTAGAAAATTTTGACATTTCTTAGTGCATTTCACAATCCATAATAATTATTCGTTCTGGATAAATTGGTGAGATCTAAGAACAACTCCTGTTTGATATTTATAAAGCAGTGTAACTTTTTTTATAGCCATTTTATTATGTAAAATATAGATGTGCTTAGAAGGAAAAATTTGCGTACAAATAGTTAATTTTAAGTGGTCGCTATATAATGGCTCATCGAATAATTTCATCAGCAAAAGTCTTGGAAAAAAGACTGCTGAAGGGGTTGTTAAGTCTCTCTAAGGAAAAACCAAAGGTATATTGGAAAAACCATTGATTTTAATGAAATATTTTGTATTTATAAAAAATGTATTAAATATATATTGTGCTAAAAAAAATAATACTTGATTATATGTGTTTCACGTAGATAACACACAATAATGCCTTAATGCAAAGAACCGTCAGTTACTCGACTATAGAGAGCGTTTTAAAAAATTGGCGAATGCTATGCGAAAAGCCGCCAAAAGGTTTTGAAAAGTATTTCCGGCCGGCTGGAACAAAGCAAGCTGCTCAAAATGCGAATAGTAATGAGAATGCTGAGAAAAAGACTGAGTCGCCTAAAAGTCGTAGCACCGGTAGTAATGATACTAAGCCTACCCAGAATGACTGGAATTTAGGAATGTTTCAAAACAAGAGGCAGAGCGGAAGAGGTGCTGGAGGGGGAGGCGGTGGTAGACCGATTGGTGGAGAGGGAGGAGATCGAGAAAAATGGCTTTTATTTGGAGCAATAGGAACAGTAGCATTTATTGGAGCATTGGCTTATTTTGAAATGGGCTATAAGGAGGTTGGCTGGAAAGAATTTGTTAATAAGTATAAAAAATATTCAATATCAAGTATTACAATAGGTTTATTGTATTTAATTTATAAAATAACAGTTATTTGGCCAAAGGAGTAGTAGAAAAATTGGAAGTAGTAAACAAAAAATGGGTACGTGTGCGTTTGAGTCCAGGAAGTGCACAAGATGCCAGTGGAATTTTATGGTTTAATATTGGAAGTGTAGATTCATTTGAAAGAAATTTGGAAAATGCGCAACAGGATTTGGGTGTTGAGCCGGTTAATTATGTACCTGTAATTTATAAGACAGAAGTTGAAGCATCTAGTATTGGCGGTTTACTGCCAACTTTATTAATAATTGGATTTTTAATATTTATGATGCGAAGATCGGCAGAAATGATGGGTGGACGAGGTGGACGCAAAGGTGGTGGTCTTTTTGGTGGTGTTATGCAATCAACAGCGAAACTTATAAATTCAAATGAAATCGATGTTAAATTTAAGTAAGTTCTAGTTTACGCAAATTTGCTTAATGTATTTATTGAAAATATGTTGTTATTTTAGAGATGTCGCTGGCTGTGAGGAAGCTAAAATAGAAATTATGGAATTTGTTAATTTCTTGAAAAATCCTCAACAGTACATCGATTTGGGAGCGAAAATTCCAAAGGGTGCTATGTTGACTGGCCCGCCAGGAACTGGTAAAACTATGTTAGCGAAGGCAACTGCTGGAGAAGCGAATGTACCATTTATTACAGTATCGGGATCAGAGTTTCTTGAAATGTTTGTCGGTGTAGGTCCATCTCGAGTACGTGATATGTTTTCGATGGCAAGAAAGCATGCACCTTGCATATTATTCATTGATGAAATTGATGCCGTAGGACGAAAACGGGGTGGAAAAAGTTTTGGTGGTCACTCCGAACAAGAGAATACTTTGAATCAATTACTTGTTGAAATGGATGGATTCAATACAACAACTAATGTTGTGGTATTAGCAGCTACCAATCGAGTAGATATATTAGATAAGGCGTTATTACGACCAGGACGGTTTGATAGGCAAATATTTGTTCCAGCGCCTGATATAAAAGGACGTGCCAGTATATTCAAAGTTCATTTAGGTCCACTAAAAACGATTCTAGATAAAAATGATTTGGCACGTAAAATGGCAGCACTAACGCCGGGTTTTACTGGAGCAGATATAGCGAACGTATGCAATGAGGCAGCATTAATTGCAGCACGTGATTTAAACGAAACTATAGTTTTGAAACATTTTGAGCAGGCAATTGAAAGAGTAATTGCTGGAATGGAAAAGAAAACGAACGTTTTACAGCCAGACGAAAAGAAAACTGTTGCATATCACGAAGCTGGCCATGCTGTGGCTGGTTGGTTCCTTGAATATGCGGATCCATTACTTAAAGTATCGATTATCCCTCGGGGAAAAGGATTGGGATATGCACAGTATCTTCCGAAAGACCAATATTTGTTATCTCAAGAGCAACTATTTGATCGAATGTGTATGACTTTAGGTGGACGGGTTTCAGAGGAACTATTTTTTAAGCGTATTACCACGGGTGCCCAGGATGATCTCAAAAAAATTACAGATAGCGCTTATGCACAGATAGTTCGTTACGGCATGAATGAAAAAGTAGGAAATGTGTGTTTTGATTCATCACAACCTGGTGATCCTGTCTTTACAAAGCCGTATTCAGAAGAAACTGCACAATTAATAGATAAAGAAGTGCGAGCATTAATTGAGAGGGCTCATGTTAGAACAAAAGAATTGCTAGCTAAGCATCGATCTGATGTGGAAAAAGTAGCCGAACGATTGTTGAAAAATGAAGTTTTGAGTCGTGATGATATGATCGAATTACTGGGTCCAAGACCATTCAAAGAAAAATCGACTTATGAAGAATTTGTTGAAGGAACAGGTTCTTTCGAAGAAGATACAACACTTCCTGACGGCTTAAAAGATTGGAACAAAGAGAAAGACAATTCGAGTACAACCCCACCACCACCTGCACATCCAGGTAGCCCGACAAAGTCGGCAGTTACATAAAAATCAACCATATTTGTAATTAATTTCATCGGAACTTTCGATTTACCATATTTGTTGATGATATATTTTGGATTTACTGGTAAATCCAAAAATCAATCCATTTTGCAATAATTTTGTAATTGTAATTAGTTTGAAGAAAATAACTAAAATTATTGATGTGATTCCGATAAATAATATGCTTTTAGCGACTAAACGAAATCACAATGAACTTTATTATTTTTCTAGTATTTCCTTTTCAATTTATTCTACCAACACATGATTCAATCATTTTACATTCGTTTAACATATTAATTGTATGTTAATGAGTTAACGATTTATATAACCAGTAATAGATTCAACATTTTTTTCAGAATCTGAAAATAACTATTTTTTATGAATTTTATGATAATAATAATCAGCTGAAATTATTTGGCACTTAATGTCAATTAAAAATTTTCCAAACATTTTTTTCGAAATTTCTAATTATACTTAATAGTTAATGAGATAAAAAAAAATAATTGAAGTAATTAAGAAACTCTTAGGACATTTTTCGAATTGCAATTAAAAATGTAACGAAAATATCGAAGCAAGATGGAGAAGTTAACAGTTTGAATTGTAACTTGTGGGATTATGTGTCCAGCCAGTGTGAGTCGTCGTCAGCTTGCAATAATTTCATAATAGTGTTGTTCGTTTCATTGCTAAAAGGTCTTACTTTGATTATAGTAAGCTATAATAATAAATGATCATCTTACTGTGACTGCAATTTTCGTTTGTTGGAGGGAAGTAACATAGCTAAACTGCTACTGTACTAAAATCCAGACAGATATACGAAATTAATCTTTTCTTAATGCAATTTATTTTTTTATCTTTAGAAATTTTATTTGATGTACGAAAAATAAAATTTTATTTGATGTACCAGATACTGCGAAAAGTATCGCGAATTTTGTGTTTTTTTCAAAAACTATTTAAATATTCATGAATATCTATTATGTCCTCGAAGCACTTCAAAAAATAATTTTTTGTGATCTTGTTCAGGTCCTCCTTCGATGCCGTCTTTATCTCCTCAATCGTAGCGTAGCGTCGTCCTTTCATGGGGCTCTTTAGTTTCGGGAACAAGAAAATATCACAGGGGGCCAGATCTGGGGAACACGGTAGCTGCAGCATTATTAGTGTGTTGCTTTTGGCCAAAAATGGCAAAAGCCAATTTTTGTTCTTCCACAAATCCGAGCGTTTCTGGCGGATTACTTCGCGCAACTTGCGCATAATTTGCAGGTAATATTCCTTTTTGACCGTTCTACCCTGTGGCAAGAACTCATGATGCACCACGCCCATGCAATCGAAGAAAACTAAGCAAAACCTTCACATTCGACCGAACTTGGCGCTTTTTTCGGTCTTCGCTCGTGCGGAAGTTTCCATTGGGATGGTTGAGCTTTGAACCATAAACTCATGATTCGTCACCAGTTATGACCCTCTGGAGCAAATTTGGGTCGTCGCGGACAGAGTCCAACAGCTCCTTAGCAATGTTAATGCGATGCTGTTTTTAGTCGAAATTGAGCAAAAATAGAAAAATTAACTGAACATTCAAAATGGCCGAACTTGTCAGCATAAGTGAGAGACATGAATACCAACATAACGCCACAAAAAATCGAAAATCGAATATACGTAACCCGCGGAAATTCAAAATTCGCGATACTTTTTGAACAGACTTCGTATATATCTTTTACTTTCGCATCTTATCAAGGCAAGAAATTTAACCAAAACTAACTGATTTGCAACTTTTTCAAAGGATGTAATAGGAAATAATCACGGTTATCATCAAGTCTGTTTTCACGTAAATTAATTTCATACAAATACAAGTATACTAATATCCTTATTTCAAGCAGACGAAAAAATCGTAAACAGGGGACCAACATTATTTTATGAAACTATTATTTTCAATTTATAATCGATAAAATGTATATATAATATTCTATAAACTAAGTATATTTCCGAGCATCGTTCGTTAAATTTGAATAAATTACGTGTATGTCAACATAACGCGACTATCATATAACTGCGGATCATTAAACCTGTTTACCAAATATTTTATGTCTTAGGAGTTTTTGTAAGAATACATAAGAATTGAATATTAACAAAATTGCAACAGAGAATGTATAAAAATTAATTTAGCATCAAGAGAAAAAACCAAATTTCTTCGTTTTAAGTTATTCGCTTCCTTGCGATCACCAAACAACCACTCGTATAATATGAGATTTTTATTAAATTTTATATGGCCCCAACATCAAGCATTAGCTACTTTTAAGGAGTTTGTACGGCCACCCTCTTATTGCTATTATTCTTTGTCGTTGTGAACAATATAAACTTTTACATTTTTCTATTGTACTAACTACCAATGCCTTCTCTGTGATATAGTAACAGCATAATACGAGTATCTACCCTCTCACACGAACTACATCTCATAAAACTTTGGCAATAATAAAAATTGATATTTATGTGAATCGTAGTCACTAAGTCAGGCTGAACAATAATAATATCAGATTTTATTTTGAATTCGATATATTTTTCAAGTCTAATTGATCGAAAACAAAAAAAAAAACAAAAAACAAAAAAACCGCCCCCTTTCTCAATACTATTTTGCTGGCCATTATGTTTAAAGTTAAACTTTACAACTTCATTTGTTGGTAGCGTACGGATTTATAAAAAAAACTCCAACATAACATTTTTATTTTGACTAAATTTAATTTTTCCCTTTAGAGAAAATTTTCATCAGAAATCACTGCAATATTTTCCAATTCAATGCATACCCATTCACTTAAATTAATTGAACTGAGAAGTGAAGCTATGTGACTTTACAGAAATCTTATTTATATCCGATTTGGAATTAAAAACAAAAAGAATATTGATATTATAAAAAAAAAGAAATTATTAAGAAGTCGGTTCGTTTTAACAAACGAAACAAAAAACATAAATAAACAACAAAATTTAGCTTTAAAGTTCCCAGATAACAAGTAATGCAATGAATATACACATAGTTTCCAAGTTTGCCTAGAATTCATTTCAAAGTCGAGTACTCTTAGTTAACGCTTCACGAACATATTTCAACAGTTGTAAGAAACTTTATTAATTAAATGACGAAATTTTAATTACCGTCCGCACAAGACCTAACAGAATGGTTTTTTTCGTATATTGCAAATGCCTTAGCAATTAATTGCCTGCCTGCCAGACTTTGAATTTTCTTGTCAAATCCTCAGCCCCGTTATATGTCGATGTTGTGTGGAGCTTTCCGCAGACATACGTGTACACATAGTAAACCACAAAATAGGGTAATATTGGTACTTCCTACCTTCAGTTAATTTTATTATAATATTCTCCATTTTATTCATTTTTTGGATTATTCTGTTTTTAATGTTAAATCAAATCCAAGTACATCCTTAATTGATATCCAATAAAAATGTCCATAGTCAGCGTGTGTGTAGTTTGAAAATATTTATATCTACCCTCGCATATATGTATGTTATACTATATCATAAACTTTGTCTGTGCTATCATCTGATTTTTGTTCCGTTCTTTAAATTCGATAAAATTCAAAAATTTCCGAGAGTTTTGTTCTTGACATTCTCCGTTTTAATTTTTTTTTTTTTTTGGTGCAATCAAATTGGAAAATCTTTTCGAAATCGTTTCCTTAATGTCATGCAATTTAGTCCACTTGACAACGGTGACGATGCTAGAAACTTTTACGTTCAATTTTAGCGAATTTCTTAAATATGCTAAATAAACTCAAATACAGAAAAATAATACAGACGATGACGATACTGCATTCACTATCATAACAGCACATTTCGGATTCGAGTTGAAAAATTCAAAATTATGCTAATGATTCGATTGTATTTCTCCGATTTTTACTTATTTTTAAATTTTTTTCCAAGTGGGAATTTTGAATTGTGTTTTTTTTTTTTTTACTTTTCGAACAATGTTCATTCATATTAAAAATATATTTAATTTAAAACAATTAGTAGTACTCACTACAACTGCACAGGTTTTATTTAATCTGAAATATTGTCAATCATTTGCAGACTCTACAAGTACTTCTGATTTAGTTGTTAAATTGTATGGCTTGTTTTGGCTGCATACACATCAGATGAGTGTATGCATTTTGGAAATAATGAATTAGCCTTGTATAAAGGATAAAGTTGAATATTTATTCAAATTATTTTGCAGTTAAATAAGTAATTAGTATTCTTGTGCCAACATCAGTGCAGTATTTTATTAAAATTATTAAGAGTGGTGATAATACCATTATTGAATAGTTTTTCATATCTTTTTTCGGGTCTATAGGTTAGTATTTATTAGTTAAAAAAAGAAAGCAAACTAATTTGATTTATAAAGTAAAGTATATTTCGGAAAGTAAAAATTTAATTTGCACCTAAAAATTGCAGATTTCGGTAAAAAAATTGCTCATTGTTTTGCGTAAACCGCGCCATTATGCATGAAATATAACATAATTCAATATTGAGGTACGTTTTTATGACTTTTTGGCACATTTGGAATTATAATTCGATCATTACTTGATAAAATTTTGGTTTTTAAATGCTCTAAAGTTTGAAAACGATATTTTACTTAGGCTTACAAGAAATAGTCCAACGGCGTCAAATCGCACGATTTTGGAGGGCAATTGACATTGGCTTGTCAAATGTCAAAAATTTGTCGTAATGTATAGTTGGTGGTGGCAGCTTGTTTAAATTATCTATGGTCTAGATTAAAATCTTTTAGTTTAAGCTAAAAAAATTCAGTTATGAAAAGGCCATAGCGCTCAGAAATGACCGTTCAAAAACATACGTACCAATGTCGCCAGACAGTCCATCGTTCGCTTGTCTACACAGTCACTTGTAAGCTTTCAGAACAGAATATACGAGGTCTGTTCAAAAAGTATCGGGAATTTTGAATTTCCGCGGGTTACGTATATTCGATTTTCGTGGCATTATGTTGGTACTCATGTCTCTCATTTATACCGATAATTTTGTCCATTTTGAATGTTCAGTTAATTTTTGACAACTGCTTTGCTTGCACGTGTTTTAGCTCGTCTTCGATTTTTGCCCATTCCAAAAAATATATCAAAGAATCTGTATCAAATTTTGTGTGAAAAACAAAATTAATTCCGCAGACGCATTCCGAATGTTGACTGTGGCATATGGTGAAGCTACCTTGGACCGAAGCAATGTTATCGGTAGTACAAAATGTTCTCAGAGGGTCGAGAAGATGTGAACGACGAAAAGCGTATCGGACGCCCGAGCACGTCAACAACAGACGAAAACATTGATGAAGTGAAGAAAATAGTATTGGCCAATCGTCGAATCACCGTTAGAGAAGTTGCTGAGGACTTAAACATCGCCGCGAAATTCGTACCAAAATTGCTCAATTTCGACCAAAAACAGCATCGCATTAACATTGCTAAGGAGCTGTTGGACTCTCTCCGCGACAACCCAAATTTGCTCCTGAGGGTCATAACTGGTGACGAATCATGGGTTTATTGTTATGACGTGGAAACCAAAGCTCAATCATCTCAATGGAAGCTGCCGCACGAGCCAAGAACGAAAAAAGCGTGCCAAGTTCGGTCGAATGTGATGGTTTTGCTTGCAGCTTTCTTCTATTGCCGGGGCGTGGTGCATCATGAGTTCTTGCCATAGGGTAGAACGGTCAATAAGGAATATTACCTGCAAGTTATGCGCAAGTTTCGCGAAGCAATCCGCCAGAAACACTCGGATTTGTGGAAGAACAAAAATTGGACCCCGCTCACGCATCGTTTTTTGTGCGCGAATTTTTGGCCAAAAACAACACACTAATAATGCCGCAGCCACCATATTTCCCAGATCTGGCCGCTTGTGATATTTTCTTGTTCCCGAAACTGAAGAGCCCCATGAAAGGACGACGCTACGCTACGATTGAGGAGATAAGGACGACATCGAAGGAAGAGCTGAACAAGAGCACTTTTTGAAGTGCTTTGAGGATTGGAAAAAACGTTGGCACAAGTGTACGAGTATAATATCTGGTGAGGATTACTTTGAAGGGGACAAAATAGATATTCATTAATAAATATATTATTTGTGAAAAAACACAAAATTCGTGATACTTTTTTAACAGATCTCATACGAATACACGGGTTTTGCTAATTGGTGTATCCACCAAGTGAGAAATGAGTCTTATTACTGAAGGAATCAGCATCTAAAGTCTCTTGTTCCAGCACCCAATCGTCGTATCTTTTGCATATTTCGTGCTTCAATTTATATTAAATGACAAAATTTTAATCTTATTAAACCATATCATAAATAATATACGAGTATATATTGAGAAACTGTTAAATGGCAAGTTCATATTTTCTAAACTAGGTTAGATTTTTATTTTATTTAATAAAAATTAGATATATTTAAAAAAGATTATTATCTAATAGTTTTGTTGAGATACCGTGGGTATGCTAACATTCAACAGCTAGCTAATCTGGAAATATAACGCCATCTGGTGTTCAGCTTAAAGTGGCTGCTTCAATCAAAATACTCACAGTAGTTTTGCGACCGGATATTTTCCGATCACGTTTATTTATTTGTTTGTTTTTTTTCCCCTTTATTATTATTGTTTTTTTTATGTCTCGATATTTACTTTTGATAATCGATTTTTTTCCATCAACCATTGAATCGTTTTACATTTTTATACCCCGATGCGACGGTACCGGGTCGCATTTTGTTTTTTTTGCTTTACGGTTAGACTCCGCATTGCCGGGAGTAATACAATCTCTAATTGCTATTTTACGCGTGAAATTGGAAAAATAAAAAGTAAGAGTGCCCGTTTTCCGTCTTCGACATCGCCTTGACTCAATTTTCTACTTTCTTATCTCACAGCCGCCACAGTATTCCTCTAATTTTGTTGCCGATGGTGGTGTTTCATAGAATCACTTCTATTCCATAGTCTTTTAAAGACAATTGTTTTCTTTTGTATGTTTCTTTATTTGCTATCCGTTTTTCTTTCCTATCACAATACAGGAATTAACTATAAGAATAAATTGTTTCCGATTTCTAGCCGTGAATATAGAATATAAATGCGTTTACTTTAGTAATTTTCCTTAACGTTTCTCTTATTCTAGATTTAATTGTTGTCATCTTGATTTCTTGATACCCTTTTTTTAGGGGAAAACTTTTTAAATTACATTTAAAGAATCTTTTATTCGCAACAATATTATCGATAGTTAAACTTTTACGAAGTAAACATTATGTTCTAAATAAGAAAAATATCATATTTTTTACAATTTATCTAACAATTCAAAACATTTATGAAATTTTTTTAAATAGCAGCTACATTGAGTAATTTCTAAATGGTTATTCATTTTATAGTTTAGAAAGTACACAGCTCTATCATTTAGCATATAACAGGGTGGACCAATTAAAAGTTGCATTTTAAAAAGTAAATAAAAAAAAACTAGTGTATATTTTTTTAAATTTCCGATTTTATTAGAAAGATTGAACCTTGAAATTTAAGAATGAAATACAACATCATTTAAATGACTGCCACGGCTGGCCTTACAATACCCTATTCGCTTGACTCAATTTTTCAGTACATTTTCGATTGTCTGAGCCTGTATCTCTTCAATATTGTCTCTGGATGGTTTGCGTAATATTTATCCTTAACAGCTTCTCACAGAAAATATCCAACGAGCTCAAATCACAGCTCCGAGGCGGCCAATTGACAGCAGTGCCCAAAAGTTGGATTGTTTTCGTTGGCTGTGTGACAAACCAAATGTCGTCCATGTCATTCTCTTCAACTTTTGGAAACAAAAATTCGTTGAGCATGCCACGATAGCGCTCACCATTGACCGTAACGGCGGCTCTTTCATCGTTTTCGAAGAAAAACGGACCAATGATGTCTCCAGTCCAAAATCCGCACCAAACCGTGGCTCGTTGTGGATGCATCGGCTTTTCCATGGTGACATATGGATTTTCTGAGCCCCAGATGCGACAATTTTGTTTGTTGACATACCCACCGAGGTGCAAATAGGCCTCATCCGAAAAGACGATTTTTCGGTAAAAATGCTCATCTTCGGCCAATTGATTTTGAGCCCATTGGGCAAACTGAAAACGGATCGGATGGTCATGCGGCTTTAGTTGTTGGACTAATTGAATTTTGTAAGCTTTTATACCGAGGTCTTTGTCCAAAATTCTCAACAGAGAAGTGCGAGAAATGTTCAATTCCTGAGAACGGTGACGAGTTGATGTTGATGGATGATCACGGACATTTTCTGCAACGGCGGCAATATTCTCGGTCGTACGCACTGTATTAGAGCAGGAACGAGTTGCTTTGGCAACCAACAAACCAGTTTCGCGAACTCGCTTCACGAATTTGTCCACAAGTTGACGTGATGGCATTCGATCTTTGGTCATTTTTTTTTAATTTCTCATAGCTTGGTTCGAAGACTCAGCACTTTGGAAGTAAGTTCTCAATATTTCCCAGTTTTCTTCAAGCGTATGGACTACTATTTCGTAAAATTCAGACTTTCAACTAACAATCTGTCAATTCGTGATGACATTTAACACTCAAGTACTTCAAATAAATAGTGGTTCAAAATGCAACCGCTAGATGGACCACTCTATATGTATATTAATCAATGTAACATTTTGCTATTTTGTATTAAAATTACGCAGAAGATACACCGATTGGAAAAACAAAATTCAGAAAAACTTCTTTCAAAAAAAATTACCCTAAGTAATAAGGATAATTTCTCGTTGTATCTGCGAAAAGCGACTGTCTGGTGTGGATTGTGGTCTGAAGGTGTTATTGGCCTTTATTTCTTTGAACCATGAATTCTGAACGCTATGGTCAATTAATAATTAACTTTTTTATTTTCAACTTGATGATTTTAATTTAATCAAAAATATGTGGTTTTAATAAGACAAATTTCAAATTTCGTGCGAAAAACCCCACAGAACGCATAATTTCGAGGTTCGGTAATTTCAACTGGTTTCCAAAATTGTGCAATTTGACGTCGTTGGACATTTTCTTGTCAAACACAAAAGGAGCAAGTTATGGTAAAATTTTTTTGACGATCATTTGAATAATATTACACTCTATGCATAAAATAATTATTTGATTAAAACCACAATATTAAATTTTTTATTTTATTAAACTTTTTTTTCTCGAAAGCACAAATTAGATAACCCTATTTAATTGGATGGAATCATAAAACCATTGAAATTATTGTACCTTCAAATTGGAATAAATGAAAAATCCCTTTAGTAATAGGAAAATTGTAGCGCGAACAATTTTCGAATGGTTCATCCCTTTGGTTCCAATCGATTCAAGTTACAATGAGCTAGCATGTATAGAGTCGGTTAGGCTCATTAGTAACAGCAAATTGAAAAATTCCCAACCGTTAACAATTACGCTTCGATTCCATACGGCCGATTTCATTTGATCGGTTCGAAGATTAAAAAAAAAAACAAAAGTATTGGACTGAAATAAAAACCGAGCAGTTCAAATAGTAATGCTGACCAGATGAAGTTCCGCGTTTTTTTTTTGCAACCACGTAAATAAAAACGTTAACTTGTAGTCTTAGTGTACTGTTTGGCTTTTTCCAAACTAGCAAATAAAAGCAATACAGATACGGTCCATTCGTTAGGAATAGAATCATTTTGAATATTGTCGATCCAATCAAATCTAATAGCATATACTATTTGTTATAGAGTTGGAAAATATTCACATGTAAAAAAAAATCCATTTGCCAATCGTTTGTTCTCTGTAAACACAAATAAAAAATAACTTAAAAAAATGTTAATAAATAGCAGGAGCTGTACATATCTTCCATCCCCATCCCAGAATAGTAAAGTGAAAAATTCACACAATGAAGCCTAAACAAAAGTTATCAAATCAACATTGCAGTTGCAACTTGATGAATGCACCACACAGGTAAGCGTTGGCTTGATTAACCAAACATAACCGCTAACAACGGAGTTGTGCAAGTAAAGTTTTTGTACAAAGCTAAATGAAATTAGTTCAGAAAATAATTACAGCAGAATACCGAACAATTGGGTCTCTTATAGTTACAGAGGACTAGAAATTGACCAAAACTAATAGAATCAACATTCCCAATTGAAAACAGACTAGCGAATGTTGCACGCCTGAACCAAATTGTAAAAATCGTTGGCCATATTAAAGACAATAGTTGAATGGAATTATTCATCAAAATCTATTTTTATATATTTTTACTTTTAAACTGCGTTAATATATGGTATGCCTAACGTCTAGAAATTAATTTACTTTTGTAAACTACAAATATATCTAGATGCTCATCGGCTAATCTTGTTTGTTTTTATGTTAGGTCTCTGTAGTGCCATGACCATGCGGCAGAATCTATTCTGTAGTGCCACCCACGAACAAAAAGTAATTTGGCTATGATGAATCTACAAATAAGTTTAAAGACCAAATATAGGGTTTCCCAATAAGAGTAATATGATTTCTAAGTGACGTTTCGGCCATTTGTAATATGTCATGATCTGTCATTTTTTTTCATTGTATTCAGTAATGTTTACAATTTCATCTTGAAGAGATATACGTAAGAACAACGTTTACAAATTATTCAATTTTATTATCAAAATAATCGTTCTCCAATTGCAACTTTTCGTGCGCTTTTGCCATCTGAGTGGTGCTCATTCACCTATTTGTATGGTGGAATCATCGGTCCGTACTTCTTTCGAAATGAAGCTGATTACACCGTTACTGGCAATGGAGAGCGGTATAGATCGATGATAACTTTTTATGACCGAAATTGGAAGAAGTTGATCTTGACAATATCTGGTTCCAACAAGACGGGGCTACGTGCCACACAGCACGTGCAACAACCGAATTATAACGAGAAAAGTTTGGAGATTCGATTATTTAAGAAATTGTGACATTGAATGGCCTCCAAGAAGTTGTGATTTAAAACCATTAGACTATTTCTTGTAGGGTTATATGAAGTCATTGGTCTTTAGCAATAAACCAGACTCTCTTCAAGCTTTAGAAGTCAATATTGAATGTGTTATTCATGGCATACAACTCGATTTAGTGGAAAAAGTGCTCGAAAATTGGGTGCATCGAATTCGTTCCTGCAAAATAAGTCGTGGTGGCCATTTGAATGACGTTTTATTCAGAACTTAATTGTATCGATTGTACTTCACACTAAATAAAAACCATTTGAATTTTCTTAACAATTAGTGTGTTTTTTTTTAAAGAAATCATATCACTCTTATTCGAAAACCCTTTAGTAAATAGACGATGCAGTCCACAACATAACTGCACATATACAGAACGCGGTAACAGAAGCCCAACAATACGAGGTCTGTTCAAAAAGTATCGCGAATTTTGAATTTCCGCGGGTTACGTAGATACGATTTTCGATTTTTTTGTGGCGTTATGTTGATACTCATGTCTCTCACTTATGCCGATAAGTTCGGCCATTTTGAATTTTCAGATAATTTTTGACAGCTGCTTTGCTTGCACGTGTTTTGACTTATCTTGGATTTTTGCTCATTTTCGACCAAAAACTGCATCGCATTAACATTGCTAAGGAGCTGTTGGACTCTGTCCACGACGACCCAAACTTACTCCAGAGGGTCATAACTGGTGACGGATCATGGGTTTATGGTTATGACGTGGAAACCAAAGCTCAATAATCTCAATGGAAGCTGCCTTACGAGCCAAGACCGAAAATGCGCGCCAAGTGCGGTCGAATGTGAAGGTTTTGCTTACAGTTTTCTTCGATTGCAAGGGCGTGGTGCATCATGAGTTCATGCCACAGGGTAGAACGGTCAATAAGGAATATTACCTGCAAGTTATGCGCAAGTTGCGCGAAGCAATCCGCCAGAAGCTCCCGGATTTGTGGAAGAACAAAAATTGGCTATTGCACCATGAGGGGCGTTACCCTGCTCATGCATCGTTGCTTGTGCGCGAATTTTCGGTCAAAAACAACACACTATTAATGCCGCAGCCACTGTATTCCCCAGATCTGACCTACTGTGACTTTTTCTTGTTCCCGAAACAGATCCTTTGATCCATTTTTTGGGCAATAATATAAGACGAGCCAAAACACGGCAATAATCTAAGACGAGCCAAAACACGTGCAAGCAAAGCAGCTGTGAAAAATTAACTGAACATTCAAAATGGCATAAGTGAGAGACATGAGTACCAACATAACGCCATAAAAATCTAAAATCGAATATACGTAACCCGCGGAAATTCAAAAATCGCAATACTTTTTGAACAGACCATGAATATGCCATTCAAAATACGGACGCTTATTAGCGAAAAACGCTGAGCAAGAGCTAAATGGTAACGAATAAGAATGCTAAGTGGCAAACAAGAACTCAACCAACTTCAACGCGAACTAAAACAAGAAATAACTTACAACAATAGCGAACAATTTAAACACTATACTCAAACAATCACTATAAATAAAGCACTCTAACCGACTGCCCTACGTAGAACCGACAGATGCTTTTGCCAATAATTTAACAGAAACTTTAAAGCCACACAATACCATACAAGACAAAGCTCACATAAACAAACTACTCAATGACTTATCAATATCCATATCTTCCGAAGTTAAAAACGTCTCATTCAACGGGTACCCAACCGAAAATCTCCGAGCTACGATCTTATAACTTCCAAAAATATTAAAGCAACTATCTAAAAAATCAATCGTTCTACTTACATAAATATATATGTTTATCAGCATTCTCCGTACATAATATTTTCCCCCAACTTTGGAAAAACAAAATAATAAATATGATCCATAAACCCATAAAATTATCTCATCTTCTTTGCTCTCGTAGACTCATCAGCCTACTCTCAACTTTTGCCAAAATAGTGGAGAAATTGATTTTAAAACGAGTTTATCCCATCCTCGAAGGCGAAAATATAATCCCTCTATTGCCAATTTGGCTTTTGAAGTGAACACTCCACTATCCAGCAGTGTCATCGCGTGCTGGACTTCATTGCATTCTCTTTTGAGCAGAAAGAGTACTGCCCAGCAATATTTTTGGATACATATCAGTCTTCCGAGTAAGGCTTTCTGGGCTTCTCTAGAAGCTTAAGAGAATCCCTCCTATTCCATACTTCCTTATAATCAAATCCTACTTCTCGGAGCGATATTTTCAGGTGGTTGAGAATGTTGAAGATTCTGATATACAGCCTATCCGAACCGGTGTGCCTCAAGGTAGTATTCTTGGTATTTTATTATACAACATCTACGTTTATCATATTCCCACTAAAAATAAAAATCTAATAGCAACACATGCTAATGACACTGCCATCCTAGCTCATCACCAAAACCCTATCATAGCCCCCCACTATCCTAAAAACGCACCTTTACTCCCTTCAAAAATGGTTTAAAACGCGGAAAGTGAAAGTGATTCTTCGTCAAGAACAACCTTTTTTCATAACCTTGAATGGCAACATTATTCCACCAAAAGACGAAGTATTCACGTTTGGCAAAAAAATGAATTTAACGGACGATACAAGCAATTGCGCGATTTTTAGACGCTAGATCACAGCTAACAATCGACAGAAAATAAAGAACAGAAGCCAATCTGGGTGTACGGACTTGAACTTTGCGGTTCGACGAAGCATTTCAACTTCTTCCGAATCCCAATCACTACAATCTAAAAAAGGTCTAGAGAAAGAAGTTTTTGGATGAAGAAGCTCCATAATGGAAGAAGTCCTATTTAAAAAAAAATTCTGGCTGAGGTGGCATTCGTTTAGGACGGGAACTTCTATTTGCCAAGATTTTTTATTCGATTTTGCGATGTTCACCGCCAATAAGCTGAATGACAGCTAAACATGTTGTGTAGTTATTGACCTAAACATATTGTGTAGACACACTTAATTCCACTCTTACTCCGACAAAAAGATTGTCGGCATAGGGGAAGTGTATCACTGGTGCGAGTAATGTTGATAGGGATTGGATATAGGTATTAACTATGTTGGTGGTCAATTGGGAACCTTAGGAAATCCTATTTTCAATGATGTGTTTTTTTCCAAAAAATAATCGCTTACCCTAACCGTTTAGGTTCTATTAGTAAAGTAGGGACGTAGCGGCGTTAAAGTAGCTGATACGACTCCTCACTCAGCCAATTGGAGGAGCATACTGTGCGGGAAAATTCGATCGTATGGATTTTCTATCCGCTCATCTTGTTAGTAACTGTTAGTAGGAAAATTTCCATGTTCCTTGTCTTAACTCGATAAAATTTATTTGATCTGTTCTGTTTTTATCGGAAGTTTTTAAATTTGTTTGGCCTAAAAAGAATTTTACTTTTGCGGATACCCAATTTCTACTATTCATATAGAAGGAACACTGCATAGATTAAATAATATTAAAAATATTTCAAAGACTATATATTAAATATATGTACTCGATCCAGTAGTTATATATATTATGCTCCATTATAACCAACAAACATACCATAATACCTAAATAAATAAATTCTCATGACTACATACTTGTAGAAATATATTGAAATATAAAGGACTATTTGGTATTGGCCATAGTAGTTGTACATTCAACAGGGCATTCAGACACTTCTCGAATAGCTTTATCGAAACAAAACACAAATGGAGGGTGCATGTGCTGTAAGATAACTCTAATGCCAAAAGTCCTATTTCATTAAAGACAACAATGGACCCATTTGTGGTGACAGCAGTCGTTGGCCACCAACAAGTAACCGGGATAAATGGGCCACCAATGGTTGAGTGGTTGACTGGTTCTGGTATGATGAGAAGGATGATATGCAAAATGAGAAGTCTTTGGTATATATTGTTGTTAACGTGTCCAATACCACTCAAGCAGAGCACATGTACATCGATCGTTCCTTATCGGACAAAACCCCTTTAGTGAATGCTGTCCTTGACTGTTGGCTAACTCAAACAAGTTGAATGGTTAACATGCCGCGAGGCATATTCTTCCATGGGACGTAAGCCTTTCAGTAGACAATAATAGTTATGCTCGTATACTCCTAGATAGCAATAACAAAGCAAATACTTGGAGCAACAAAACATAAACATCGACAACCGTTTGTAAACATATGACGAAGATAGCAGTGACAACAACTTCAACACAACACAAGGACATACCCAATTTGCTTTCCACTTCTTTGCCTGGAACCCCATTTAAGCTTCTCTGTTTAAGAACAGGTGCAGCCACCTTGTCCGAACCACGTTCATTATTCTTCGATACCGCACTCAAACGCACTGTTGTAATATCTGAGTTAGTTAAAGTTCCAAGTTTTCTATGTTTACCCAAAGTGGAGTCGTTCGAAAGATAAAGACGAAAGAATGAGAATGAAATTTACGATTGAATTCCGGTAGGTATTTGGTGAAATTTCACTTTAATTTGTCTGTGGTTGTACAATGTTTGTGGTATGGATTAATTTTTGTCCTTTATACCATTTTGCCATTATATTTGCCCAAGTCTGCAACCTGATCTATTATTCGTATTCAATTGTTTTTATATGGGGTGCTATATATAGATATGCTCATATATTTCCCATACCAAAACAAACGTAACATTCTTATTCGTAGGCATGAACGGGTATCACAATTCACACCCTCAAAAGATTGCTTACCTTTCGAATTCAACTATTCTATGATAACATTTTTGTTGTCGACGTTCTATCGTATAAATTTAATGAGAGTTCAGGACCAGCGACCCACAATTGATATGTAAATTTAGCGTTCAAAGGATTCAGATCAGCAAATAAATCTCAGTTGACATGTTAAAGGGTAGACAGTCACACCAATCTAAATAAGTACATAGAAAATATTATAATATATTATTACAAAATACAATATACTGAGAAAAAAAATAAATAATTTAAATACTGTAGAAAAAAAATCATTTGGTAATATTAGAGAAAATTTCATTTATTTTTTTCTCTATTAAATTGAAGAAAGGAAAATTTTACATATTGTATTAAATTGAGAGGAAATAGAAATTTTTAATTATAAAAATCATATTCGATATTTTAAAATGTTTTCAACATATATTTTAAATTATATTTTTAGGAAAAAAAAATATTTTTAGTATTCCTATTTCATGATAAATAATAAATATTTAAATATTAGATACACTGTGATATCAATATTTATATTAAAGAAGGTACTTTAATACCATATATTGCATATTAAAGGGGAAGATAGGATTTTTGTAAAATAATATAAATCATTTTATTCTGTGCAAATAATGTATATAAAAAATTAATTGGATAATATTGAGAGGTTTTGCAAAGAGCACTTTATGCTTTAGAAAGTAAAATAAAATAAAATATTATTATTTAACTATATTGCTTCAACTTTTCGATTATATACAAAATATAATATGATTGAATTTATGCAACAATCCATATTTTTGAGATAATTTTGATGACTTTTTTGTACATTTCAGATTGTAAATCGGTAATTAGTTGAAAAATGTTGGTTTTTAAATGCTTTCAAATTTAAAAATAGTTTGCGTAAACATAATTACGAAAAAGTTCGATGGCGTCAAATCGCACGACCTTGGAGAGTAATTGACATCACCAAATCTTGAAATTACGCTACTGAAACCAATATGGACTTATGGAATAGAAGTCTAGGGCTCTACCAGAGGTTCACTCATGGTTTTGTTCGAGAGCTCTAGTTATTTCAATCAACTTGTTACTATTTTGAGTTTGTAGATACATGTAAAAATAATATTTGTTGAAAGTTTGCTATATGAATTCATCGAAACAAATTATAAAAACATTTTACTTCCGATACTTGTAAATGTGTTTTAATATTTAAGTATTCAGTATATGAAAATTCTATTAGTTGTATAATAGAATCGATTGCAACTATTAATGTACTTCATAGTAGAAGATAGTATTCAATAATTGAACAGCAAGTTGTATATGTATTAAAAATATATAATGCATATTATTTATATTCTAGAACATTTGTTAATTTCAGTATATTTAGGGTAAGTGCCAGAAAATTTCGCTTGTATACAAATTAAAGCTGTTCCGAAACGGTATTTCGTTTAAAACTTTGTTAGCATTCTATCGGACTATGATGTGAGTGCTGGACGTTCAGGTAACCAAATGAGCCTGAGGGTTGTTCATGTATACACAAGTACGTGTCAGCATTTAGATAAGTCTAAATAGACGTGACCCTAGAATTAAACAATCTAAAATTCCCAACCAGAAGCTTTTATTGCAACAACTTTACTTCCAGTACCGACATTCTACAATTTTATGAAGCCACGGCTATTTTGAACTACTAGCGTTTTTGTATTGCTACATCTAAAAAATTTACTATATTGTTGAGCACACACTTTGGTCAAACTATTCTCTAGAAACACGAAAAGTGTTGCACAAAAATTAACAAGAGTCTAGTTAATTTCCTTTTTCAATTACGGTTAGTACATTTTCAACACTATTCCTTAATTTTTATCACCATCTCATACTATTAGAATTATCCAAGTAATGTGTTCAAAAGTAAAGTTAAATTAAATATTATAGAATTTAAATTTTAATTACATTTTTTAATTTAATTATATTGATTTAATTATGCCATTATATATAAAATATATAACATTATTTAAATAACTGCCATTAAACTTCTATGAGGATTTTATCTTTTTGATATAATTTTTGATGATTTTTCTTCACATTTCGATCTGTAATTCGACCAAAAGTTGATGAATGTTGGTTTTTAAATATTTTAAAATTTACAAAATAGAGTAAATACAATTGTTCGCATAATTTTATTAAAAAAAGCTCAACGGTGTCAAATCGTACGATCTTGGACGTTAATTGACATTATCAAATCTCAAAGGTTACTTGTCCTGGAAATTTTTTTGCCGTATTGTGTGGCTTGAAGCAACGTTTTATTAAAACCACTTATTCTTTAGATATCCTAAAGTTTATGCCAAAACAAAGTTAGTTTTCATACGGTGACGGAATTTTCTTCTTCATTTTCAAAGAAATACATTTTAAACTTTAATACCAAAATACTCACCAATAAACGATACAATAGCTTTTCCACAGTTAATTATAAGTTTTAAGATCTACATTTATGGCAATTTTGATTGCTGACATATCCAAAAACCGAGAAATGAGCCTTATTTTGCATGAAACATAATCATGGCAGAATCATCAATTTGTTGAAATTTTTTTTAAAAATTTTTAAGCATTATTTAATAATTAATTGATCCATATTTTGAAATGATAAAAATTTATGCTTAACAAATGTTGTCAAATGACAGTAATATACTTTTCAAAACTATAAAATGGATAATTCGTTGCAATATTTAATTATTATATTAAGAAAATAGTTTTGATTATTTGTATTTTAAATGAAAATATAATTAAAAAACTACCAAAATAATACAAAAACTTGCTATGCTTAGTTTAAAATTTGAACAAATTTAAATAATTAATCACTTAATTATATTTGTTAGCATGCGGAAATAATGTTGTAATGTTGCAGTTAAAAATTCTTTTATATTTTGAATATTTTTAAATTTTTTTATTTTTATGTTCATTAGCTTTTGAGGATTTAAAAGAAAGAGAATTGTATCCAGCTATGAGTCCTTGAATGAATACTACCAGATAAATTCCCAAAGCAATAGCTTTTTACCAAGGCTCTGGAGCAGAAAATTATCCAGCGGTCGTGATTAATTCAATGTGTAGGAAAGAAGGAGAGAATACATTGCTTCAATACAAGAGCAATTCTTGAACTGTAAAATACATAATTTTGATCTTAGTGGAAAATTTAATGTGTTGTGTATTTGAAAACATTTTAAACAACATGTCTACATTCTCTTATCTCCACTATTACAGTTTACTAGTACGTGTATAGAAAGCCGAATACAATTTATTCATTGTTTTTATCGTTCAATTAATTTTGGATCCAACAACCCACGTAACACTGATTCATTTGTGTTTTAATCCACGAAATAAAGATAATATTGTCCATGGTTCTAGTTATTTTTGTATTGTGTCTTATATTAATGCAGAACTGAATTTTTAATTAACATTTCCATCATGCACATAACAATTTATAAATGTCCCTCAATATGAACAGACACAATTGAATAGGATCAGTATGACCAAAACCGACCACGACTATTAAACAATTCATCAGAAAAGAAGGACAAGTATCCAATTATTGACAAAAAAGTACAAGATAGGCTCATTTAAAAATTAAAACTACTAACTTAAGTATGTACTATATATACACATACATTTATACATTCGTATTATTATTCCTACAATACGAATAGAGCTATTCTTTGGTAAAAAATAGGTCCGCACCTATTATTCTGTTTATTCCTGTACATACTAGCAGCAATATTACAAAATTAAATCTTTACTTAACTCGTGTTTATTATGCAATTAAAAATTAGTATCAAAAATTATACCTCCATCCATATACCATATTATCATGCCTCTCCATCCATATATTATTATTATGCGAACCAAGCAACATTTGTCGTCTGTTGCCTTTATTTATAATCATTAATTTACCCCCATTTTAATTACTTTTTTCCCCATTTTTATTCCAACTCGTTGTTTTTTTTTTCAATGCGATTTCATTTAAGAGACGAGTCGGGAAAACGTTTTTTTTAGCGATAATGTTCAAAATTAATTACTCATTAAAACGAATTTTCATGTTGCCATGTACACGTATCAATATGTAATTAATTTTTTTTGTATTTAAATATTATTAAAAGAAAAAAATTAAATAGGACTAATGGGTAGGCGATAGTCATACGTGTATAGTGCTTGTAGGGAAAAACAGTAACGGATTAGATAACTTAATATGAGTTCATTATTAAGAAGCCGTTGTAGAACCCCATAGTTCAATACCGTAAGTTCAGATTGGTTTTAAAATCGTGTTGTAAATTAAAAGTTTGTTCTTTAGTGTCAGTTTCGATCGGTTGTTCAGTAATCTATGAAGTATTCGGTAACGTCTGTTAAGTTCAGTAGTCTTTTTGACATCGTATGAGCGTTCTAAGTAAGTCGTTTTTCTAGGTTTAGTCACATGTAGCGTACTTTTTTGTTGTTGATGGAATAATGTCGCCATTAAGGTATACTGGGATGGAGGGATCTTTGCAGAGGGTGAAGGTAACATGTACACTCTTCTGCTCATTTAATTTTACTCTCCACCTTATAAACCAGTCTTGGGGATTTTTGATATGGGATTGTAGGTTTTTGGAAGTGATTTTGATATTGGAGTGGGATGAAAGAATTGCGATGTCATCAGCAAAGGTAGCGGCTATAGTTTTGGGATTAATCAAAGGTATACATATTGTATAGTATTGGACCGAGAATACTGCCTTGAGGAACACCAGCTGTGATAGGGGATATTTCGGAATGGTCAGTATTAACTGTTACTTGGAAATGACGTTGGAAGGGATATGGTATTCTAGATTTATCGTATTCGTTTGAACAGGGGGCCACACTACGATATATCTTGGAACACGCCTGGACAGTACTCTTTTCGCACAAGAGAAGACGCAATGTCATCAACCAAACGATGACATTGTTGGATTGCGGATTGTTCTGATCCGAAACCGAATTGGTGATCGAGAATAATTTTAGCATCTTCAAAGATAGGCTGAAGGCGTTTTAAGAGAAGTTTTTCAAAGATTTTTCTAAGGATTGTTAAGATAGGTCTATACGAGGATGGGAAATTTGCTGATTTTTTGCATTTGAGTATCATTTTAATAATTGAAAATTTCCAAATTTTCTAATTTATATTATAAAATCTTTTAATTTATATTTTATTGATTTATTATATGGTCTTTAACATTATGTATGGAATATGATATCGGTGAAATGGCATATTTTTCATAATATTTTCGAAGACTTTTGATGTTATTTCAGCAATTTTGTTTCGAAAGTTGTCCTTAAGCAACGAGGTTGTGGTTGGTTTGGTAGAAGAAAGTTTTTCAACATGTCTCGATAGTGGCCACCAGTAACTGTTACAGCATTGCTTTCAGCATTCTGAAAGAAATATGGCCCAATGATGCCACTGACCCAAATGCAGCACCATAAGTTACTCTACGAGGGTGTAGTGGTCTTTGGTGTATCAGTTGAGGGTCTTCAGTGGCACAATAGCGGCTATTCTGTTTATTAATAAAGCTAGCCAAGTCGAAGTCTGCTTCGTCGCTCATAATGATTT
This sequence comes from Atherix ibis, assembly GCA_958298945.1. Lineage (NCBI taxonomy): Eukaryota > Metazoa > Arthropoda > Insecta > Diptera > Athericidae > Atherix > Atherix ibis. Next base: position 119,175,256 of record OY282606.1, read on the forward strand.
TTTGCCAAAAATGGTGGTCGTCTATACCGGCTGTAAGACTCGAACAGTCCAGTCTCATCACCGTTCATGGTCATTTACCTGCAGCTGCTGTGTCAATTGAATTTTTTGACGTTGACCGTATCGTGTGATACCGTTCGGTATGCTGACGCCACTCTGATCGCTGAGAGCCGCTGGACTGATGACATTGTCTTGCGGTATGTTGTTAGCTCTAGCGATTTCACCCACACTGGTGCTCCGTATAGCAGGACGGACGTAACTACAGTTGCCAAGAGTCGCTTTCGGATTTGCCTAGGGCCTCCGATATTGGGCATTATCCGCGAAAGCGCGCCCTGTACTGCTGATGCCTTCCTGCTGACGCTGGAGATGTGCTCCTTGTTGTTGAGTCTGGCATCCAAGACCACTCCTAGGTAGGATGTAGGGTTGCGACTGGATGCCGTGGTCGCCTACTCTTATGGTGATGGTCTCCATTTTCTTCCGGCTACTCACAAGGAGTGCCTCGGTCTTATGTTCCGCCAAAGACAGATCTGCCGATGTCACCCACTGTCTTATCCTCCGGATGGTGAAGAAGAATGCGGCTTCCAGTTCCTCCAGATGTTTGGCTACAAGGACAACCACTACGTCGTCCACGAAAGCCACGAGTGTTGTGTTCATCGGTAATTCCAGATGGAGTAGGTCGTCGTACATGACGTTCCACAAGAGTGACCCCATACTCCGCTGGTCCATCCTCCGTCTTTTAGTGCAGTAGTCGATCACTGAAGTATGATCTGACCATCCTTCGTAGGTAGTAGGGCACCCCCATGTTCTCAAGAGCCTCCAAGAATCGATCCCAGCGGGCCGAATTAAACGCATTTTTGATGTCCAGGGTGACAATGGGCCAATACTTTTTGGAACCGCCTTTCCATCTCTTTCTTGATATGGCTTCCTTTAAAATGTTCGTGACGAGTTCCAGCGCGTCGATGGCCGATCTCCCATTCCTCAATCCGAATTGGAATTCGAAAAGTTGAGGATCGATGTATTGCTCCAATCTGGCGGCTACTTTCCGCTCCAAGTTCTTCCCGTACGAATCCAGCATGCAAAGTGGACGATAGGATGCTGGTGCGTCCAGTGGTTTCTCCCCTTTAAGAATCAATCTTTGTTGCTTCCATCAAGTCGGAAATACACCTTGCTGCAGGCAGGCGTCGTACATGCTTATGAACATGTCTGGCCTGGGGCAATTGCACTCTTTAGTGTGCTTGCCATTCTGCAATCTAGTGCAGACCTTCGTGAGCTCTTCCATGGTCACTCCAGGAATTTCCACTTCCTCATCCTCCGGGTGGTAGTCGGGGAGTTTTGGTTTTTCCGGGAACAGATGTTCTACTATTTTGTGCAGCATGTCGGGACAGGTTGGTGTTGTTGCGGGTAGGCTTTTAATCCTATGCATGATCGTCTTATACGGTCTGCCCCACGGGGCCCGGTCCACTTCCGCGATCTTTTCAGGTGTACATTGGCTTATTTGTCGCTTAGTCTTTTGATTTATCTCCCAGTGTATGTATATTTTCAAATTAATTCATTACACGCTGAATGCTTGACATGCTCGGCATATGATTAACACCAAAAAAGTTACGTATTTTTTTTCGTTTATTCACAATTAAATAATTATTTAAATAATTTTTTTTTATAATTTCAACAAGTTATTTCGGTGTTAGATGCTTCATAATAAATATTGTAGTTACCCAAGTAACGCACTCGGAACTCACTCAATAAGTTCCGTCAATGAGTTCCGTTTTTGTTACGTCTGACGGCTCTTAGTTCAGCATTATGTCGTATTACGAATGAGTGCCGTCTATGGACTTGAATGACGGAACTAACTGAACTCGAAATGAATTGAGTGCAAATGTATTGTAAATTTTCATTTCTATTAGTTGTGAAATAACCAATTGCTAATTGAATGTTGCGGCGACAACAAGTTTTCCTCGTGCGTAAAATAAAGAAACGTAATAGTACATTATATTAATTAAACTATATTATTAGAATTAAAATATATAATAAATAATAATATTATTAAAAGTAAAGTGTCCAAAAGAGCGTACGATAGGGAAGTCGCGAACGAAATTAAAAGAAAATTAGTATGTGCAGTAAAAAAAAAAACCTCGAATTCACACTTGTTGATTTGCCTATACCGGTGCAAGGTAATATAATTGAAACCGACAATTCCATTGAATATCTTGAAAGTTTGGATAAAACAGAAGAAAGCTCCAGCACTCCACAAATACAACATTATTCCACTGTTATTTACATTTGATGGGAGGCAGGCAAATATTGGCTTCAAAGACCTGAATGTGTCAAAAATAATTAAGAGTAAGCATAATCTAAATTATTTTTAAATCTATGATAACATAACTAATAACTATTTTTTAATATAGATTGTGCATTGGATAAATTTCCCTTCGTTAGGGAACATGATATTAATAAAATATTGAGGAGGTTTTTTTATACCACAAAAGACAATATATCCAAAAAAAACAAAAAAAAAGAACAACATTGTGCAACTACTTCGGACACCGAATTGTTCGATGACATCGAGTTCTTAGAAATTAAATAGGTTTTAAGTTTTTTATATGGTTATATAGCTAGAAGAGGCTATTTTATTTAATTTTTAATTTTTTTTTATTAGAAGAGAATATTTTATTTAATTTTTTGTTATTAATTTTTTAATGTTATGAAAATATATTTGATTACAAAAAAAATTAAAAATATTTAACTATATGAAGACCCAAGTAACGCAAGTTACGAAAATAAAGCTATTTAACGGCACTCTGACGGCACTCTGTTCCGTCAGCTAATTACGAATTTGCTTAAGATGGGTTCAGAAACGGTTCAGAAACTGTTCGTGCTTTGTCTGTAAAAGCCGAAACTCGAAAAATTTTTTGCTTTCATGTATGGGTGCACCCATACATGCAATTTCATGTATGAATGCACCCATGCATGAAAGCAAACTAATTGTTTGAGTATCGGCTTTCACAGACAAAGAACGAACAGTTTCCGAACCGTTTCTGAACCCATCTTAAGCAAATTCGTAATTAGCTGACGGAACAGAGTGCCGTCAGAGTGCCGTTAAATAGCTTTATTTTCGTAACTTGCGTTACTTGGGTATTGACCAATCTCTACAACTATCAAATACCAACATATAAATGTCATTAAAACCAAAATGGCGGCCAAAAAAGAAACCGACCTGGAACATAAAATGCACCTTGTAGTATATTTTCTTACGAAAGAGATGTCGATCGCTTATAATAAAAAAAATATTGTAACCTTGAAATTCTTCTATAAATTAATAATTTTGATTTTTTTTCATAAAAAAAAGTCACAAAAAAACGGAATATAGTGAAATAGAATTGATATTTTAATAAAATCACTTAATGTGTTAAAGTATAAAATTCTCAAGTGCTTGAAGATTGATGTTTTTCAAATGTTCACACATCTATAGTGTAGAATCATGGGGTCTCAGTTTCAGTTTGCATATGTACATACATACAGATATATATACAATATATGTGCACATATAAATCCAGTTGAAATCAACGAGTCTAGTATGAGGTTGTTTATTATATGAGTACGAGTATGTTCTAATAGACATTGCAGCCGTCTGATGCAAATGAATATGTAGAAATAATAAAGGCATTAAACTTGACGTGCATATTTACATACATATGTGTATTCAAAAGTTACCCCTCGAGCCTTTTGAATACGAGTATCCAAGAAATGCACCCTTTCTTTGGGGAGTTATATGATTTTATTTTGTGTCGTTGTATTTTGTGAGAATTTTCACTTTTGAATCGCCTGATTTTAAAAATTCTTTTCACCAGAGAGAAGGGTATCCTGTTGGATGAGGCCTTTAGCGGTAGACATCTTCTAAACAGTATAAAAGTGTTCTCATACCATTATACGAGGATGAGTACGAGTACGTAACTTAAGTATAACAGACTCTCTTATGCAAAACAAACGTCTGAAGGTTTTTATAGTCCCGTAAAATTGTTTCTTTTCAAATACTATTATTTGAATAAAAACTCCAGGAAGAAAAAAGCTCTCGTTTTCCTTAATTAGTAGGGTTGGTATCATATAATATATCATTCTTTAATAAGAGAAGCATTGAATTTGCAAACTGTTGAATTTTCAAATTTATGAACAGATTGTTGGATTTGAATATTTAAGTACTTGAATTATGAAAAAAAAAATTCTCGCCTGCATTTATTCCGATATTATTTAAAATATTATTTGATAATTTGTATTTGTTATTAATTTTTTGAGCTAATATAATGTTTTCTTGATTACGTTCTTGATAAAAAAAAATGAAACAAAAAAAAACCACTTCTACTTAATATTACATAGGATAATGTATATTTACAATCAGATTTACGATGAAATATTGGCAATCATAAAGAGATTAACAAAATATAAAATTATTTGTTTTTGTGTATTATTTTGTTTATTTTCTTTTAAATATTCAAATATTGTTAATAATATTTACACATTCTAGAAATAAAATATATTACAGCAAAAAAATTTGTTATCGCAATATTTTAAAATTCCGCATTATGACTAAAAATATGACAAATAATAAAAAGGCAAAAAAGTAAATAGTCGATTCGTAGAGCTTTGCACCTTCTAGGATATAGGCGAGTATGCGAAGCAGAGAGAATGGATAGCAATCACGTCTTCGAATAAAAATTAACTGTACGTGCTTGTTGCAATCTTCCAAGGAGTAGGATATCCTGGTGCTAGGAATTTTCTTGTGTTCAATTTGTTGCTTTTCCAATTTTTCTATGTATACATATATGTATACTTGCATATAGATACATACATACCATACATACGAGTACAAGTATATGGAAGTTTAGATTGTGTACGCAATTGTGGTAGGTAGCATCGATAACCGAACTTAATGTCCGTTAGACTATTGGCTTCATTCGGACAGAAGGATTGTAGGTTGTCGAGTAGAAGACAAAGTGCTCAGAGTTCACCTTTCTATGGTGAATTATGGTCGGCATTTATAAAATCCAATTAAAAGCACGTAATTACCTACACACATCGAATCTAGTTGCTTTGAAAATAAACCGTTTCAGGAGTTTGGGAATACTAACACGAACGTTGATATGCGCGAAATAGTAAGAATCGAAGTTAGCTTGTAAGATAAAAGAATAGAAAGAAAACCCCCTCCCCTATCCAAGGTGTACTGTAGCTAATGTCCAGGGATATGAATTTATGGATATTTAAGGGGGACGAATCGTAGAGAAAAAGCTGTGCAACGATTACGTTCATGTTGATTACATGACAGAAAAATTTATTCGGCACTTTCGATTTTTCAGGAGATTTTTTTTTCATTAATTCCATGAATTTATTTTGTATTTAATGTACGTGTACGCGCTCCATTGTACCTTGAATGTCTATTAGCTCTGTAGCATTTATCTAACCATTCTCAATTCAAACATCAATAATCAGAAAATGAAGAAAGTAGAAAAAATCGATTGGTCGAACATCGATCATCATTTTTTTCATTTTTTTAGTCACCGTTCATGGTGTCAAGTTGGGGGTGTTAAATAATGGCCGAGCCCAAGGTAGGTGTTGTCGTAATGATAAAAATCTCGTTAACAGGTCGAAGGTGAGTTATTTATGTTCACATCAATTATGTATAACGTGGAATAGATTATGAAATTCCTGTTAATAACTAGAACTATTGACTATCCAAAGCATAGCTTTACTTATATTCTGCATCATACTTGTATCGTCCACATTAAGATACACAGCTCTTTAGATCTTCCGAGTAAAACATTGACTTATTAAAATTTCTATTAAATAAAGTTTTGAAATATATATTATAAAAAAAAACTGCTAATTGGCGACGTATTTTTTCCACAATAATAAGTTGTATCTATCAGCCATAGCATTAGTAATTATGCAGTTTGAAAAGTACAGCCCTTTAGAATTTTTCATTTTACAGTATAGATAAATTAACTACCAATCAAAGTGTTAAAAGATACGTCGATTGGCTATTGGAACAACAGGCTCTGGATGCTGATTTTGCAAACAACATTTTCTTGTATCCATAAAAAATAACTATCGGGTATGCATTCTGGTTTGAAGGTGTCATTTTGGGAGTAAATACTGCCCAAAATGGGTAATTTTGAGATTTGATGATGCCAATTGGTCTTACGATTTGATACAGTCGAAGCACTTAAAAAAATCATTTTTTGTGATCTTGTTCAGTTCCTCCTTCGATGCCGTCTTTATCTCCTCAATCGTAGCATAGCGTCGTCCTTTCATAGGGCTCTTCAATTTTGGGAACAAGAAAAAGTCACACAGGGGCAGATCTGGGGAATACGGTGGCTGCTGCATTATTAGTGTGTTGTTTTTGGCCAAAAATTGGCGCACAAGCAACGATGCGTTATCATGGTGCAAAAGGCAATTTTTGTTCTATTACAAATCCGCAGGTAATATTGCTTTTTGATCGTTCTACCCTGTAGCAAGAACTCAGGATGCACCACGCCCCTGCAATTGAAGAAAACTCGAAAATGAGCCAAAACACGTGCAAGCAAAGTAGCTGTCAAAAATTAACTGAACATTCAAAATGGCCGAACTTGTCGGCATAAGGGACAGATGTAAGTACCAACAAAACGCCACAAAAAATCGAAAATCGAATATACGTAACCCGCGGAAATTCAATATTCGCGATACTTTTTGAACAGACCTCGTATACATAAAATATCATATTCACGTAGGTTATCCTTAAACTTTAAACCATTTTAATACATCCATCAAATATCAGCAATGGCTAAATTATACATAAAATATCATATTCACGTAGGTTATCCTTAAACTTTAAACCATGTAAAAAACATTTAAGAAAAATTACCTTAAAAGAATCGAGTCTTATTAGAAATTAAATATGAGTATTTATTTTATATAAATTCTATTCTTAGATATTAAGATAATCATTATAATTTCGATATTATAATAGCTGAAAAAATCTTCGACTCTCTGAAGTTTCTCATAATTTCTATAATTTTTGGATCAGGCATCATAATGTGTTTTGTGACAACAACTTAATAACTATACAAAATTTATAAAAAATAGCAATTTTTCTCCAGATAATAGTATATTTATTGTGCGAAATATTTTAAAAATGAAATTTTTATTAATTAAAATAGTCTGAGTATTTTCTATATGTGAATCTCTATTTTGTAAATCGATAAATGCTAACCGCATTTCTTATGAAAAGTATTTATTTTAATGGGAATTTTTAATTTTTGGGCATAAATTTAATCGTCAAGCCGATTTACGTGAATATATATTATCTTAAAAGAAAATTTTCCAATTACAGACTTAAATACGATTTCAACCGTGTCATGACACCTTATATTTCACCGTTTCATTGAAGTGTAAAAACGGAAAAGGTTTACGGAAATGATAGAAAAGCGTACGTGACGAATTTTTGTGATCATAGTTTCGAAGGAGTTAGAAAATATTCTAGCAGCCATGTATGAGGTAATCAGAAAAATAGGGTGCAAATGTACATACAAGTATTATAAAGAAAGATGGCGACATCGATAAGCCAACAATCATCCGGAATCGAGAATAATCGAAGAGTTCGCTCGTGCAAACTGCAGGGTTCCTTGCAAGAGGTCAACCGCAATATTAGAAGAAAATCCAACTATTGACCATTGTGATATATTGCCATGTATGTGAACTGTGTCCCATCAAATTTGGACTGACCATATCGGAATGAAATTTGTGTGCTTTAGGAGGTCGGAAATACTACTGTTCCCGACTTCTTCATCAATAGCTTTTTAATTTCAAAGTACATAGGACGAATATACCAAATCTTTCCTCAAGAAATGGGCAATCATAAGAGTAGAGAAATGTTTGAAGATGCATCGATTTGTTTTTTTTTTTTATTGTTGATTCAAATAGTGATGGATTATAAAAGTTTGCCTTCGACTATATTGCAATCATTTTAGATTTACACTAACTATTTTATAATGCATATGCATATTTACATTGAAATCTGAAAGCAAAGTGTAGTTCCAAACAATAGCAAAATCGAAATTGATGAAAATCCGCTCTTGTCCGTTAAGCAAACTAGTCGCAATAGCACACACACCATCGATAGAAAGTGGGATCAAAAGTTGTCGGGGAGAAGAAAAACTATTTGGAAAATCGAAAAACAAACCAATTCTAAAGTGCACTTTTGTTACTTGAACTCGTTTTCATAATAAAATTTACTTAAAAGCTTTCAGTCACCAACCCTCATTTCGAACTCTTCAATGTGTGTGTTTATACAAAATATTTGTGGGTGGGTTTTGTATATTCACCGATTGAACTTGACTGCGATTATTTTTCTAAATCTTTTTTCAACCCCCCCCCCCCCCCTTTTCGTTTGTATATTTTTACAATTTAAGCTTTTTCGATTATTCTTCTTTTATCAATCAATGAAGGTGCCATAATACGAGTGAGTATATCTATATCGCGTTTTATTATATGATAAAAGGATTCGTATAGAAAATTTTTTTTTGTCCTATTCAAATCGGTTGCTCATGTTATGGCAATTCTCACGATTTGAGCTTTGTTTTTATTCGTTTTGCGTTTTTATAGTAGCAATTTTTACACTTTTTCATGTCAACCGCAATATGTCAAAACACTTTAACAACATTATTAGTGCCGTCAGTTTGTTGTTTTTTTGGTCACAATAACTTGTTTGCTTATTTAAGGCAGGGAATGCCAAAATAGCTCCTAAAAAAGCTGCTAGTCTCACAGTTAATATTTTTATTACGATAATTTTTTTGTTGTTTTTTGTGTGCAACTTAAATTGAAAGAAAGTATATGAAAGAAACGTGATACTGACGATAGTCAGACTTAAATTTATTTACTTATATGAATTTGTTCATTTGAATTAAAATGTAAAGTCATACATACAAAAATAAGAATAAAAAACAATTCGATTTAGTATCCTTTTTTGTATAAGTGAAAATAATTGGTTTATTTCTATATAATATTTTTTAATTAAAAGAGAATTTAATAATTTCGGTTATACAGTTAAATGTTTAATACGGTCACGGTATATTTTTAAAAAAAATTCTGTGAAATTTTTATGATTATTTTAGTTTGACTTAATCATGTTAATTCTAAAAAAATAAAAAAAGTTTATTTCAAATATAATTACTACACAACAAATCATAGTGCGTATTCAAAACGAAAATAAGGATAAATGTAGACAACATTCAACTACCGTTTTAAAACTCACAGGAAAATGGTGAAATTTTTGAATATTTATTGTTTTTTTTTAAAGATTTAATACTGAAAATTTCTTAAAATATATTACAAACCACTGAGCTTCAGTTAATTTAGAAGCTTTTATTTAATTTTGATTAATCTACCACCGACCGTGTCATATCAAAAAGTCTTCTTTTATGTGTAATACTAAAAAAATTATCTTTTTACGATTTTTTTTTTTTTTTGATATTGTTTAAAAAGTATCGCGAATTTTGTGTTTTTTCCAAAAATTATTTATTTATTCATGAATATCTATTTTGTCCCCATCAAAGTAATCCCCACCAGATATTTTATACTTGTGCCAACGTTTTTTCCAATCCTCGAAGCACTTCAAAAAATCATTTTTTGTGATCTTGTTCAGCTCCTCCTTCGATGCCGTGTTTATCTCCTCAATCGTAGCGTAGCGTCGTCCTTTCATAGGGCTCTTCAGTTTCGGGAACAAGAAAAAGTCACAGGGGGCCAGATCTGGGAAATATGGTGGCTGCGGCATTATTAGTGTGTTGTTTTTGGCCAAAAATTCGCGCACAAGCAACGATGCGTGAGCAGGGGCGTTATCATGGTGCAAAAGATAATTTTTGTTCTTCCACAAATGTCTGGCGGATTGCTTCGTGCAACTTACGCATAACTTGCAGGTAATATTTCTTATTGACCGTTCTACCCTATGGCAAGAAATCATGATGCACCACGCACCTGCAATCGAAGAAAGCTGTAAGCAAAACCTTCACATTCGACCGAACTTGGCGCGCTTTTTCGGTCTTGGCTCGTGCGGTAGCTTCCATTGCGATGATTGAGCTTTGGTTTCCACGTCATAGCCATAAACCCATGATTCGTCACCAGTTATGACCCTCTGGAGTAAGTTTGGGTCGTCGCGGAGAGAGTCCAACAGCTCCTTAGCAATGTTTTTGGTCGAAAATGGGCAAAAATCGAAGACGAGCCAAAACACGTGCAAGCAAAGCAGCTGTCAAAAATTATCTGAAAATTCAAAATGGCCAAACTTGTCGGCATAAGTGAGAGACATAACGCCACAAAAAAAATCGAAAATCGTATATACGTAGCCCGCGGAAATTCAAAATTCGCGATACTTTTTGAACATACCTGAGCAATTTTGGTACGAATTTCGCGGCGATCCATCTCACGCCCAATTTATTGGTAAAAATCGAATGGCACGAGCAAATTGATATGTTTAAGTCCTCAGCAATTTCTCTTACCGTGATTCGACGATTGGCCAATACTATTTTCTTCACTTCATCAATGTTTTCGTTTGTTGTTGACGTGCTCGGGCGTCCGGCACGCTTTTCGTCGTTCACATCTTCTCGCCCCCTTGAGAACATTTTGTACCACCGATAAACGTTGCATCGGTCCAAGGTAGATTCACCATATGTCACTGTCAATATTTGGAATGCGTCCGCGCAATTAATTTTGTTTTTCATACAAAATTTGATATAGATTCTTTTACCATTTTTTGGACAGTGCAAAAATCGAAAACGAGCCAAAACACGTGCAAGCAAATCAGCTGTCAAAAATTAACTGAACATTCAAAATGGCCGAACTTGTCGGCATAAGTGACAGACATGAATACCAACATAACGCCACAAAAAATCTAAAATCGAATATACGTAACCCGCGGAAATTCAAAATTCGCAATACTTTTTGAACAGACCTCGTATATGAATTGTATAACTTATCCTATACTGATTCTCGATAAAAAAAAGTTCCTTAATAGTGTTAATTTCTACTTGAATACGAGGTGCTGTAGAAAAGTGAAGACGCTGAGAGCGATCTGGCAACACGGCTGACTTCCCATACACAGCGGACTTCCCATACACAAAGCTCTGATGTTAATTGTTCTTAGACGTGTAATACAAATTTCAACGTCAAAATGACAACGTAAACCCACACACGAGACACGGAATCCTCCAAATGGTTTCATTGTCGTGGCGCTACAAAGAAGTATCTGGCTATTATATCAGAGATAACAACGCAACTCTATAGACCGTGATAGGTGAAGTTGTGTTTTTGTAGTGCGTTACGAATAATAGAATAGCAAAATTTGGCGCCGTCAAATTTTGTATAAAAATTGGTGATTTGAAGCCAGGAAGCAGTGGAAGACGAAACTCGCTCAGGAAGGCCTATAACATCGAAAACTAATGAACTAGTGAAGGCTGGTGTGAGTCAGTTCGTCGATTAATATTGGAGGTGTTGAGAAGTTCTTGAAAGGCATCTTCGTTCTTTTGATAATATCCAAAGCTTTGTAACTGACGATCTTAAAGTGATTCCAGTTGACGGTTTCCAGCGCTACCATGCCAATATATAGGTCTGTCCAAAAGAACTACTTTGATGGAAAGAACATTAATTTTCCACCATATCTCGTAGTTGTATGTACAGGACGATGTCCTTCGATCTCTTACCCATCTTATTATGTTCTATCATATGTCTAGCTGTGTTAATAATTAACAATATTAAATTATTAAATGAATATTGATACAAAAATGTGTTTCTGAAATTGTCTGTAATAAATACTTGTATTTATCAAAATTAATAATTCGACCACCACAAAGTCACGAAAAGAATAATTACTTAATAGTTAAAGTACTATTGTTGGAACTTTTAAAAATTGAACGATTTTCAAAACTTGAAAATATCCCAGAATGCTCCATATTTTGTCCAGTATTTAGTAACTATCACTTCACAATACATTCGAATCGGAGAATTAGAACAGAGCTTGATTTGGTTTGCCTTTGGTTTATATACGTAGGTATAATCCACTTCGGTTTGTATCGATTGGGTTGAAAAGTCCATTGAAAATTCTTGCCGACAGGTTTGTAATGAACAGCTAAACGATATGAATGTTAGAGGGGGGCGGGGGGAGAAGGAGTACTTTACCCACTGACGACAGTTGTCTGAATGAAGTAAAATCAAACCGAATCGACCGAATCAAAGCAATTCATGGAATCGAAAGCAAACAGTAAATTCAATTTTGGATTTTTTTTATTGGCACTCATCAATGAAAGCACCAGATTGCATTCCATGTTTACAGGTTGTCTGCAAATTAAATACATAAGCCCGCATTGGTTTAATTCGACAGTATACTTTGTTGGTAAATGTAGTTGGTAATTGAACAGGTAACTACTAGTCGTAGTATCCTTAGCGTTACTTTTACTTGCCTAGTCTGACCTAGCGTCCATAAATCCATATTAACTTTCGTACGACGCATATTTACTATGTCCACTTAACCAGCATAAACCTGAGGTTTAGACTAGTTAAAGTCAATGTAAAGTTGGAATTTTGTAAACATTAAAGTAGAAACTTTTTCAGATAATCAAAAAAAAAAAGAAGAAAAAATGAAAAAATCGAAACAATGTTGAACTTTGAAATTTCCTTCATGTCTCGCCACCTCAAATAAATGAAAATATTTTAAATGCTAAAATATCTGAGAGTTATACCATATCCTGGATAATAAATAGGCATTCGGAAAGAAAAGTTTACGAGTTCAATTGATTTTCTGATGCTCTCTCTCCCATATTTGTTGTGCAAGTTTCCTGATTCCCGATGTTGGGTTAGTGAACCGATATGTTGGTTGGGGCTGGTAATAGTAGCAACAGCAGCAGTTCTACAGTGGTTTGCCAATCTGGTTTATTCTGTGATTGCAGTCGGACACCGAAGGACATCCTAGACGAAAGCAACAGACAGGTGGTGGTCACTAGGAAGCCACTTTCATTACACGCCGAATGCATTATTTACGTGATGTTCGAAATTCAATTTATTTTTATAATTACGATTTTCGATTTTCTGAAAGCATTTATTCGAATCGATATAATTATTGCTGATATAGCGTCACAAATAATTTTCATGTGTACTTTTAATTTATTTATATGCATTAAAAATAATTTCATAGTTGCAATATTTATTATCAGTAAATAGAAGCAATATTTTTTAATTTTTTTTTTTTTTTAATTATAAAAAAACTCCCTTTTTGTTTTATTGTGATTTTTTATTAATTTATATAATATTACTTGAATAATGTTCATTTCAGTTGTGAATTTCAAATTGGAAAGCTTTTCTTTTTTCATCTTAAATATCATTTTGGAAGTTATAGTTTCTTTTAATTTTCAATAAAAACTTATTAATATTATCCATTTTTGGCTATATTAGTGATTGTCCATTTTATAATTTTTGAAAACTGCAGCCCTGTCATTTATTTAGTTTAAGGTTTGACATTTTGCAGAAGATACGTCAAGTAGAATTTTTCTTCAGCGATGAAGCTTGTTTCTCAATTGTCACATACATATGAGGGTCTGAAAATTCACAAGTGACTATAGGGAAGCTATTGTAACCAAAAGAGCTGACTGTCTGATGTGTATTTTGGTCTAAAGGTGCCATTGGAAATTTTGTCTACTTAAAAAAAAAAAAACTATTATCATAAGGCGTATTTTTTTGAAATTTTGTATATTTTGAAATAGAGGATTTTACTCTGCATCATATTAGGTTTTACGAAAATGATGCCATAAGCCACACAAATTATCAAATTTTTGACCTGATTACGCAAAAAGTTTCTAAGAATAGCATTAAAAAAACTAAATACTAGTTCTGTAAAAAAATAAATATAATAAATTTTACATTTCATAAATATAATAAAAAAATAAATTTTACATCAAATTTTTATTTAACTTTACATTTCAAAGTACAAATTGTATAATCCTTTGTAGTGTTAGCATCGTATAGACCACAGTCAATAGTCGAAAGAGTATATTTAAATGATAAATTAAAAAATGGTGAATTTGCGCAATGAAAAAATAAGTAGTAAGAAAAGGAATAAGTCTTTCCACAATTAAGGTGAACGACTAAAACGAACTCTTTTATAAAATGGTAATGAATTTGAGACTCCGGAACAAATAAATTCTCTCTATTTAAATGGATAAAGTATAAAAAATGTTGTAATTTCAATTTTGTATTATTTCTTGTAAGCTTAGGAAATTTTATTTTGTGTTAATTTTGTAGTTGCATTCAATACCTTTGGTGTAACTGTATTAAAGCTATCGTTTTTGGTTTTTAATTCATTATTACTCTTATTTCTTTAAAGCACGGTTAATATAGATTTTATACAATTTTATCAGCCAATCATAACTATTGAGTTCATTTGTAGTTTGAAAAGTTAAAAATTTATAATGAGCGCAGCTGGATGTGTTTTAAATAAAAATTTCAATACAGAACAATTCTTCTCTCTATAATCTCAACTTGTTTTCTGTTTAAACATAATCGATAATTGCTTTCAAATAATTTATGGCTACTGAAGTAAATATAGCATGTATCAATAGAAAAAGGGTTGATAGACTTTATACCTTATAAAGAGTTAGTAAAATTAATCATCATTCCAGATGTATGTATTTGCATTCAATGTAATTCATATGCTATGCATTGTATAGAAGCTCAATTAACATATTTTCAACAAATTTTATTGAATCGAAGCCAACTGCATTAGATGTTAATTAATTATTTAACTATTTTCAATGTTTATCCTTTCAAATTATTGATTTATCATTTAAAATTTCGATTTATTTTCGATTAATATTTGCCTAAACATTTATGTAATAAGTAAATAGAATGTTATCTGTTAGATAAATATTAGCCGAAGAATTTTTTTTCTATTATATTTATTATGATTATTATTGATGGATTTAAAATACATTTAAAATTATAGTTATTATTAAATTTATCATATAATATTTATTTTGAAGTGATGTTTTCTTAAATATTATATATTATTATTTGTATTTGTATGATTTAAATCTATTTTAGTTAAGTTATTTGTATTAGTTGAGAATATTTTTTTACTTATTTTCTATATAAGTTAAAAAATATTATCAACTAATATAAATAATTATTATTTTGTGGTAATTACAAAAATAGAAATAAAAAAATTTAAAAACAATAAATGACAATTGATTATTATTATATGGAAAATAATACTATTAGTAAGAATTAATTGTTTTAAGTCGTTTTAATAATAATTCTTATTTAAATAAATAATGAGTATTTATAAGTAACACTAGTCGATACACCTGATGATTATTTTTTTTCTATAAAAATATACCTGAAATTATCCTGTTCTATCAAGAATAGGGTTTTAGTAAGTTCAACTATTTCTCACCTGCATATACTTTCAAATTATAGCCTATAATAGATGATCTTCTATAATCATAAGTGGTAAATTTAAAATCAAAGTAAATATTATGAAATAAAAAATTTTATTTCTTAGTTAATAAAGGCTAGTCGAAATTATGTCTGGATAATCAAGTTAAATAAATTACATATAAAATTCAGATTTTAATTAAAATTTTTATTTATTATATTGTTTAAATCTTGCAATTATAAATACATTTTAATATTATTCAAATGGATTTTACGAGTCTCGATCATTGTGAGGTAATTTATGATGAGTTTTTGCACATTTCCGGCTGTAATTCGGTCATTATTTGACGGATGTTGGTTGTTAAATGATGTAAAATTTAAAGATTGTCTATGTGAATAGATGTGTTTTATGTATTATAATTTTACAAGTAAAAGTTTCAAAATTTATCGCGTTGTGGAACTGAAAGTTTGGGAATTTTTATGTAGAGCATATCTATATATAAATACGAGTATAAGTACAGAATTGAAACAGTACATAGCCAATTATTAGAGTCTGATAGGTAAGATTCCAGTATAATGACAGTCGTCATCAAGAGTACTCGTAACCTTGAGAAACCATGCATAATAAAAAAGGCATTTTTCCAATAACGTCGGTAACATTCGACTTTTAGGAAAATATATTTTTTTGCAAATGAACATTTTATATAAAATCATATCATTTATTAATTATCCAATTCTATTTGGGTGTTTTTTTTTTTGCAATATGCACTTTTTCTTCAAACGTAATGGAAACACTCGATTTCAAGTGAAATGATGAATCAGCATCGAAATCACTCAACGAAATTAAGCTTTGAGTGCAAGAATAACGTTGCAAATTGATAGATAAGCATTCCGAAGGGTGAAGCAATGAAGAAAAAACCAAACAATTCGATAATCTAGAAATGATCTCATAGAACGAATGAGAATCGAACCGACGCCAAGACAGAGGATAATAGCGAGCACTTAACATAAAATCCCTGCCACTACTAGAGAACTTTTCGATTCTTTACCAGACTTATATAATACTCGTCCTGGTTCAGTCAAGTGATACTAATATGTTCCTAATCAATATTAATTCCACTTAGCTGAGAGTTCAGCTAGTAGTACCATACCTGCGTCAATGTCGAATTTACTACAAATACGAGCGTACGATTACGAATCCATCGTGTATCAGTTAAAATAAAATTGTTTGGCCAAATTTTGTTGATTCTATTAAATACGGCTACGATTCGCAAACTTTAGCGATTTTTATGTCTGATTGCCATACAACAACGGAAATTATAGTATATAATTAAATATTGAATGCTATCAATTAGGAATTATTACCTATATCTGCAGTAATGATAGTACTTATGACTGAATATTTTCTATAACTACTTTTATATGGCGAAAAAATCCACTTTACTATTCATATTAAAAAAAAATTCTCATTTAAATTGTCTTTTTTTTTGAAGAAGTGATTTTGTTTTAGCTCAAAATGAACAATAATTTAAGTTAAAAAGTAATTGCACTACGCCAAAATATAACAGCAATGGTAGCAAAGGATTTCGTATAATATTTCCAAATATGAAAAAATTCATGTCTAATTATTCTAGAACGAAATGGTCGGAGAAGAAATTTTTTATTAATTTTTAGATTGGAAACTGAAATATTAAGGACACTTGATATAGAAATTACTCGTATAGTGTAAATACAGATTATAAGTACCATTAATACAATTCACAGTCTTCTTTTACTCGTAACTTCTTTAATTTTCAAATGAATGTACAATTTTCAGGTGGTTCTAATTAATATAGTGCAGTAACACTGCCCGACAACTGTTTAAAACCACCTATATTTTTATTATTTTAGGTTATGTTTGTGTTTTTTTTTTACTAGCAAGAAAAAGGGTTAAACTTTGTTAAATAAAATGGTTCGAAAACTCAAATAATAATTTTCTATTTAAATTTATTTGTTAAAAAATAGTTGGATAATGGCAGTGCGACCAGGCTGTTTGTGGCCATTAGTTATTCTTCAGTAGCTTTGGTTCTTAGAAGTATTATTTAATTTAAATGGCAAATAAAAGATCAATTTAAAAAATAATTTTTTTTTTTCAACTACAATTGTAACAAGCAGATTTACGTAACATTTTATGAATTTATGATAAGGTAGTATGTTGAAGGAAGAAAGCTCTTAAGTTTCCACAGGAATCAGGGATGCTGCATACGATCAAATGCTTGAGCGATATCTAAAAATACTCCTGGGCAATACTCTTTCCTGAGGATGCAATGTGATCAATAATGCGATGGCATTGATGAATAGTGGAGTGTTCAGATCGGAAATCAAATTGGTGATCAGGAATAATTTTTAAAAAATCTTACCAAGAATTGGTAAGAGGCTGATAGGTCTATAGGAGGAAGGAGAATTAATGGGTTTATTTGGTTTAAGAATCATTTCAATAACAGTAAATTTCCAGAGTATAGGAAAATAGGCTGTGCATAGGATACTATTAAAAATGTATGTGATTAAAACTAAAGCTTTTCGAGAAATTTGCTTCAGAATAGTACCTGTTATTAGATCATAACCAGGAGCTTTTTTATTGGGAAGGCACAGAATAGTAGGTTCAATTTCTGAGAGCTTAAAATTTTTGGAAGTAAGACGATTTGTCTTCTACATCATCATGTGGAGCAAAAGTATTTAGCAAATATTTAGCAAATATTGTACTTCAGCTTTTCCTTTGTCTGTTTTTGCCCAGTTACCGTCATTTTGATTCAGTGGGTGTGATGTTCTTTTGTACGGACGATTCGTCTAGTGGTTTTCCAGACCTTTTATATAGAGAAAATTGTCGCCAAATAGGCAAAAATAAGATGTTTTGTTGCTGTTTTTTTTCAGCAACAAAAAATCCTATGACAAGAGAAAAATACTCAGAAGACTGGGTAAAATTTGCGAAACACCACATGAATAAAATGACCTACACAAAAGTGGTTATCTTTTCCAAGGTACCAGAAAAATTCTCTTATTATTTCAATTATTTGAAAATGGACACATAGCACTTGAAATTCCAGCATAGTATGTTCGGTTCACTTATGGTCTGAGGAGGGAAATGTCCTGCAATAAGTTTTGTGGTAGCTATTTGAATAATAATATATTATATATACATATATAGGGTTTTCCAATAAGAGTAATATGATTTCTAAGTGACGTTTCGACCATTTGTAATATGTCATGATCTGTCATTTTTTTTCCATTGTATTTGGTAATGTTTACAATTTCATCATGGAGATATACACGTAAGCACAACATTTACAAATTATTCAATTTTAATATCAAAATAATCGTTCTCCAATTGCAACTTTTCGTGCGCTTTCGCCATTTTATGGTCGTAATAATCGTCCAACTGTGCTCGCTATTCGTCGAATTGTTAAAAATTTCGAGAGCACATTTTCTTTACATAATGTTCAAGTGCCAATAAGACAAAGAACCGCTCGAAGTAATATAAATATTGCTGCCGTTCAGGCAAGTGTTGCTGAAGACCGCAATTTGTCGATTCCAAGACGTTCTCAAGAATTGGGACTATCTCAAACCACAACCTGGCGAATTTTGAGAAAGGATTTGGGCTTGCATCCATATAAAATTGTTATCACTCAAGAACTGAAGCCATTGAACCACCGTAAACGTCGTGAATTTGCTGACTTTGTCTTGGAACAAGTTGAAAACGATAACAATTTTTTAAGAAAATCATCTTCTCCGATGAGGCTTACTTTCATCTGAGTGGTGCAGTAAATAAACAAAACTGTCGATTCTGGTACGAAGAAAATCCACAAATTATTCATGAACACCCATTACATTCACCTAAATTGACAGTTTGGTGTGGTTTTTGGTCTGGTGGAATCATCGGTCCGTACTTCTTTCGAAATGAAGCTGGTAACATCGTTACTGTCAATGGAGAGCGGTATAGATCGATGATAACCAACTTTTTATAGCCGAAATTGGAAGAAGTTGATCTTGACAACATCTGGTTTTAACAAGACGGGGCTACGTGCCACACAGCACGTGCAACAACCGAATTATTCTGAGAAAAGTTTGGAGATTCGATTATTTCAAGAAATTGTGACATTGAATGGCCTCCAAGAAGTTGTGATTTAACACCATTACACTATTTCTTGTGGGGTTATTTGAAGTCATTAGTCTTTAGCAATAAACCAGACTCTCTTCAAGCTTTAGAAGTCAATATTGAACGTGCTATTCATGACATACGACTTGATTTAGTGGAAAAAGTGCACGAAAATTGGGTTCATCGAATTCGTTCCTGCAAAAGAAGTCGTCGAGGCCATTTGAATGACGTTTTGTACAGAACTTAATTGTATCGATTGTACTTTACATTCAATAAAAAACATTTTAATTTCCTTAAAAATTAATGTGTTTTTAAAAAAAAGAAATCATATTATTCTTATTCGAAAACCCTTTAGTATAAAAATTAATCCAATTCAATAATATAAAATGTTTATAAAAATCTAAATTATTAAATTTAACATTTAATAATGCAACTTGGAGAGTAACTTTATTCGAAAATGTGGATGGTTCCAAACAGTTGTGAGATGTTAAACTTTTTTATTAAAAATAATTCCTAATTAAATTATTAATCTTTCATGAAATTAATTCATAAATGATTCGATTCATAATAAAAAGTATAAAATTTGAGTTTTAATTGAAGTAAGTTGAAATTTTTCTTTTGATACTACTACGATTTTGTTGTCTAGAATTTGTACTCCTTTGAATTCAACGAATAAATGGAATTTGTACGTAGATATCGTATGCTTTTATACATGGTTAGGCCTTAAAGATGTCGTCTATTGCAAAACAGACAATGTAGGCCTGATTTTATAGGTAAGCACTATAGAAATTCTTATATTGTCTTATATAGGCTTACGGATTTATCGAATGAGACTGTTTGAGATTTGGAATTGCTCTAGCATTCTGCTAGTTATACTATAAAATTTCCTATTCGGTTGGTGATTCGAGTGCAACATACAGCAATGCGGCAGTTTCATAATACGGAAAGCATCGTAAAACGTTTTTGATGTTTGTATGTTTATAAATCAAACTGCTTCGTTTGCAAAGCCTACCGTAGCTTGAATGGCCATATACCATAGCAAACAGTTACTACACTATTCCCGTTCGTTGGCTATACATAAAATTCATGTCGACCAAACTACTATTAGTGGAGCTTTGCTTTACTGATTTCGGCTTAGGATATATTGCAAAGAAGAAGCTTGTGCAATAGTTAACAACAAAGAAGGTAAGCTGGTATACGACTGTTTATGTCTAATACCAAAATCATATGGCATGATGGAGATCCTATTTACTGGACAACCTTTTTCATGTGTTTTTCTAAATAAATACTCGTACATATGAGTCTGACATATGTTAACATTTTTCTATAATATTTGTAGTTTTTGTCGGCGTGATGTTACTCGAGTATAAAGTGTATTAATGTTCATTTCGAAAAAACTATACCTTCTTACAATTGTTTATAGTATTTAGTATATTCGTAATATGAGTACACAGCGTTTCATTTCAGTACCCAGGGAGTTGACAAGCAACAGACTCAATCACATAGTAAACGGTGTTGTGTATTGAACAGAAGACGGTTCTATGCATCATGTGTCCTTTTAAACGGGCAGGAGGCTAATGGTCGGAACAACTCCCGCAGATGTTCAATAGTTTCGATTTTTCCAATTTTCACAATATTCTATATTTTGGTCCTAGCATTCGCAGTAGGATTTCTAGCCTCTTTACCCAATCGATGAATGTTCACCTTAAATATCGATTGGTCCATAATAAATGTATAATAAATTGCATATTAGGCTGGGAAACGTTTATTATTTTTTTTCCTAGTGGCCAACAATGTTCTCTTATCGATTTGTGAATGTATTAAGAATTTGGATATGAAACCAAGTTGCTTTTGCTACACATTTACCGTACCATACCAATATCCGATAAACGACCATTTATTTCTGTGCAACAAAAATATTCTGCACATAATATCCTTTTCGGCTCTGTTGGTTGTTTACTTTTCTTATATTCTTACACGGTTTATGCTAAGATGGCAGCTTAGTGATCATATAAGACACGATATTTGCTTCTCTGTTCTAGTGTATAGGCAAAAGCCACTTTTGTCTCTGGACAAATGTTTTTTGTTGTTCCATTTCGTTATTTTTCGTCTCCCCATTAAATCTGTCTTTCGTTTCTAGCCCATTCTTAACTTTCATGGTTCTTTTCTACTCTAATGCAAAACCTTTATAATACTTTTATTTAATATGAAATCCTTTTCATAAAAATTTTTTTTCATCCAAAATTAAACGAAAAAGTAAGCCATAGATCGGGTTAAAGGATAAGCAGCGTTGAATTGGATTTGTTCAACTATTTCATCTGTATACATGTATCCTCTTTTGGATAATATCCCATCGTTGATGTTGTCTGTTCAATTCATAAATTCATAATGTTCACCACGAATACGCTTAGATTTTGCCATAATAATAAAAAAAAAACAAAAACAAAAACAACAACAAAAAATAAAAATAATAAAAGTATATTTTCATTTTATATTTTCATAAATTTTATATAAAAAATTCAACTATAATAAAATAACAGAAATATTTTATAAATAATTTAATATAATTTTTCCTTTTATTTCTTATTTTCATATACGTTCATAAGAAAAATACCAAAATATTATTATTTGAAATAATATATTTTGAAAAATTTATTTTATTTAATATTTTTCAAAGAAATTGTTATTTATATTCTACAGTTTTTATTTTTATTTAGAACTAATAGCAAATTACTTATTGATAATACAGTACTAAAAGCGATTTGACTATCGCTTTTAGTACTGTATTATCCCAACTAATCCCAACTACTGTCGAATCCAATCCATACCTTCAAAAAATCCTTTGTAATATTGTGAATGCTTCTTATTAAGTTCGTAAGAGTGTTGTGTATCGTGATTTTAAGGAATCTTTGTGATGTTAATTAACTGTTTCCGGTTATAAAAGTTTCCATACTCATTTACGATATCACCTCAATTCCCTTATAAGAGAATTATCCTCAAGGACATTTCAAAATAGGTGCTTGAAATGGCCACGAGACTTATTAGGCTTATTGAAGTTTAACTTAATCAAGTCTCATTAATTGTGGAGAAGCACCGAGGGGTTCCAAGTGGTTGTTAAGTAATTTTGAGCCATAAATCTGCTCGTTACTTTTACTAGTTGTAGATGTCTTGTATATAAAAGGTGTGGTATGACAACGTTAGTCGCTCAAGCTGACAATGCAAACGTCAAATGGTCTCATGTTCGTAGCGCTACAAAATGACTTCTGACTCTTGATTTAAAGACCTATATACAAATAAAAAAATAAGTTTCTGAGAACTACGCAACTCTATAGACTGTTATAAGTGGATTTTAAAACAGCGGAATTTGAAGCAACAATATGTCATCAAATTTTGTGTTAATTTTGGTGAATCCTCAAGTTTGGTTTACGAAAGGTTGCAACGAGCCTCTGCAACAGACTATGGTGAACATTCTTTGCCAAAAACATAAACTTTTCAGTGGTATAAAGCATTTTTGAAGAGCCAAAAAGCAATGGAAAAAAAACTAAGCTCGGAGAGGCCTCCAACATCAAAAACTGGTGAAAATGTGGTACGGATGAGAGCTCCTATTAGGTCAGATCGTCAACTAACATTGGAATTGATGAATAGTGAGTTAAATTTGTATCAACAAAGTTATTTATAATAAAGTCCTTGAAAGGTTCAGAAAAAGACACACTCAATAATTTCTGAACAAGTGTAAAGAAGTTTTCTAAACCAGCTATGAAGAGTGGAAACAATGTTTGTACAATATATATAAGCTTAAATCCGGTGTTTTTTACTCAAAAAACACATGTTTTTTTCATAGAAAGAAAAAACAAATTTATTCAAAGTACTTGCCCTCGCTAGCTACACATTTTTCCCATCTCTCGGGCAATTTGTGGATACTACGCCAAAAAAAATTCCTTCTCTTTCGAGGTAAACCATCAAGCCATTTTCGGACGCCTTCGTAAAAATCGAAGTGCTACTCAGCGAGCGCGTGGCCCATCGAGCAAAACAGGTGGTAATTGAAAGGGGCCAGGTCTGGTGAATACACATGAGCGAGGTGTGGTAGCACCTCCCAATTGAGTGTCTGCAAGTAGTTTCGGACCATTTTTGACGTGTGCGAATGGACATTGAAACTGTTAATGCGGTGAGCATTGACAGTTTCACCAGATTTCAACATCTCATAGTAGACGATACCCTGCTGATCCCACCAAACGCACAGCATCGTCTTCCGTCCGAAGCGATTTGGTCTTGGGAAGATATTGATGGTAGGCCGGGATCAACCCACGATTTTTTGCGTTTAGGATTCTCGAAATATATGCTCTTTTCATCGCGTGTTACAATCCGATGCAAGAACGACTTTCTTTTTTGTCTGGCGAGCAAGATTTCGCATGTGTTTTTGCGTCGCTTAATCTGCCTATCGTTCAATTCATGCGGCACCCATTTTTCGATCTTTTCAATATTTCCCATGGCACGCAGACGTATGGAAATGGCTGATTGAGTAACTCGTAATCGTTCCGTGAGCATTTTTTTCGTTTGGGTATCGTCTTCGTTCGAAAGAGCCTGCAATTGATGGTCCTCAACCTTCCTAGGCCGATTTTCACGCTTCTTCTCCCACAAATCAAAATTTCTATCTTTGAACTTACGAAACCAATCTCGGCACCTTGTTTCCGATAAAGTACAGTCACCATAAGCCTCCATAAGCATTTTATGCGATTCAGCAGCCGACTTCTTCAAATTGAAGCAGAAAAGCAGAGGCTCCTTCATATGTTCCCTCTGCCACAAAACTAGACATGATTACCAAAGGAAAAATATATGTTGTTGTACGACATTGCTGACAATCTGCACTGATAAATGTTGGCAGATGTCAAACTCATAAAAAAAGTATGGCGTGCCCATGCTAGAGCTTAATACGCTCACTCACGCCATCTATGACCAAACAGCGGATTTAAGCTTCTACATCTAGTATAGCTGCTCAAAAGAACTATATTAAAGAAGATAATATTGATGTATAAAAATAGAATAAATTTATTGCAAAAAAATTGGTAACATTAATTTAAAGAAAATCAGCCTACTAATCAAATTTAATCAATTAATCACACATTAATATGACTGAATACTATAATAATATTTGAAATAATTGAACTAGAATAGTTTGCTATGATTTTTTTAAAAACAATTGTTAAACCCTTTAAAGAATATATGAAAAATTTTTTGTTGATATCACCAAGTAAATTTTTAGATGAAAATATGGGCAATTCAAATAATTACATAGTATGTGGTTATTTATAAAACTCCAATGCTGTTTGTAGCCTAAGATGTTTTTAGTCATCAACCACTTAGCAACGATCTAGTGAATCCTTACCTTTAAATCAGATTTAGTACAATCAGCTTTTATGTGTATCTTCCTTTACGTACAAATATATAATCACAAGTTTTAAAATTTATATACCATTACCTATATTTATGTGCTCCTATACCACAAGTCTGCATTTTCTATAAAATTCACTAACCGCAGAAATCTCTCAGCTCTAAAAATATGCTTTTAAAGTGGGATTATGGTAATTTATAGAATAATTTCCACAAAAATTGGTTTAGATATGGTACCGCATTTTCTGTTTTCATGCATTCTCCAATTCTACATTTAAAAGTTATTGTATGAGCGTATTTTCCCAATGCAAAGTGACGTTCAAGTTTTTATATATTATATTTCGCAATTCTGTCTGAATTTGCGCACCTTTAAACTTTTTACAACTAATTCAATTTTTGTTGTTGTTATTTTTTTAGTTGTAACTTCAATAGAGCAGTTATCATACTTTGAACTCCATTTACAGTTATGTCTGAAATTCAGACACGGAAATTTACATCGTTATAAAATATTTGTATATTACTTTTAAACGGTTATGCTACCTGACATTGTAGAAAAAAATAAAATAAAACGAATAATAAACTTTGTAATATGTTCTGTAAAGTATATTCGTTTTAATATCAAAATTTTATGTTTTCGTGTTGGAGAAGTTTTACTTAATAAAGGTGTGGAATTGTATCCGATAGAGTAACAAAAATAAGTGTAAATAATTTTTTTATTTTCATATTTAGGAAATATGTGTTGAATAGAAAATTTACACCAGGAAAATTTGTTACATAAATGTTAACTATATTTTTGAAATTGATTTAAAATTTTTGTACTTTGAGGAAATTATTTTTAATTTATTTAAAGTTAAAAATTGTAAGAGTTTAAAATTTACCATTTTACATTATGCATTGTTTAATCATCAATAAGCAAATTTGCCTTATATGGGGCTCTAAACACCTAAAAGTAGATGTGCAAATGCCATTGGGTACGTGAAAAGTGACTGTCTGATGTGAATTTAGGTCTGAAGTTGTCATTTGATAGTATTTTTTTGAAAATGAAGAAAGAGAGACCATTCTCACTATAAAGATTTTAATCTAAACTAAATATGGTTTCAAAACGATGGCGCCATATATCACCCGAAAAGACAAATTTTAACTTTAATCTGCGAAATATTTTACTGAAACATGTAATTTTGAGATTTATTATTGACATATGGCATCCAAGATCATGCAATTTAACGCCATGCGACTTTTTTTTCCTTATAAGGCTTAATTAAAGATCATGTTGACGCAGACAATCCTTTAACTTTAGGCATTTAAAAAACTAACAAAATCTTCAAAAAAGGCACTAAAAATTATTGTAAAATAATTGAGCTATTTGAATAATATTTTATTGGGTTGTTCGGAAAGTAATTTCGTTTTTTCCTAACAGAGGACTTAATTGTATTTTCGTTTTTTCCCAACAAAGGACTTCATTGAGATTGTTGAGAGATTAAATTTATCGAAGTCGACAGTTCATGATCTATTGAAACGGCTAGGTTCCTCATCTTCTTACGGAAAAAAATTTGTGCCGTCGCATTGACGTTTGTGATTTGTTTCTCAAGTTTTTGAAGCGTATTATCACTTGGGACGACAAGTGGATGCGTCGTCTAGAGTAAAAAAGATGAAAACAAATATTCATTAAATATGAATATTTGTTTTCATCTTTTTTACCGGCTCAAAGCACTTCGAAAACAAATATTCATTAAAAAAAGGTTATGTTATCTGTTTGGTTGAATTTCAAAGGAATTGTTTGAGCTTCTACCGAGCAACACAACGATCAATTCTGAAGTGTACTGTCATCAGTTGGACAAATTGAATGACTCACTTAAAGAAAAAAGGCCAGAATTGGTCAATAGGAATGGTATAGTGTTCCAACAGGATAATGCGAAACCACATACAAGTTTGATCACTCAGCAAAAGCTTCTAGATCTTGGATGGGATATACTGCCATGCCCACCTTCCGATTATTATTTGTTGCGGTCTCTACAAAATTTTTTGGACGGTAAAACGTTGCCAGCAAAGAACAAAAATTTTATGAGCGTGGAATCATGCTACTACCAGAAAGATGGCAAATGGTATTGGATCAGACTAGACAATATTTAATTGAATAAAATATTAATTCACTATAAGAAAATCGCCTTTCATTTTTATAAAAAAAAAATGAAATTACTTTCCGAACAACCCAATATTTTATCCAGAATGGCAAGGTTAAATAAAAATTTTATTAAATATATTCGATTTAACTTTACTTTAAAAAAAAACTTCTAAATAACAAAGGCAGGACTAAAAATTCCTTTTAGACGATTTAAAATTAATTATTGCTGGTATTTATAGCTTCTGCATAATTTTGACTTTGACTTACGAGTGTACCAGTTCATGCAAAGGTTATCCATCATTTGCTTAAGTTGAAATCTTTTCTAAAACGTAAGATCGATAAAATCGTTTTAATACTTTTATTTAGTATGTGGCAGCTTTTAAGTAGATGAAAGTTAGAATCTAGTAGTATAATCTATGCACCATGCCCAGTGCATTAAAGCAATAGAATCGAGATGGTATATGGGCCTAATGTGAATGGTAAATCATGCACCGAATAGAATGTCCGTGTATGTGTGTCGTCCAGAAGAGTGATTGTACCAAAGTGGGTTTAGGGCGTAGGGAGATTCGAAATGCACGTAATTGTCCCAGAAGAGGCAGTTTGACGCATCCCGTAGACATGTGAGCACGTTCATGTGATAAATGTTTTTTCATGTCTAAACTACACCACACTTTCATAAGAGCCTCTAATTTCGGCCATCAGTACCCAAAAATGAATTCACATGTTGCCAATAGAGTACTGAAGTGTACATACTAAAATATCCGAGTACGAGGGCGGCGCACAAGTGTGCTTACCAACAATTCCAGAGAAATCGATTGATGTATGTTACCATATTTGGCCATAGGATCCTATAGCTTTCTCTTCAGTTTTCATATTAGCCTGTTCTTGATTTTGTCGAATGATAGACGGAGCTATTGATATTAGTAATCGTCATTTATTTTCTAGCAGGATCCGTTTTGCTTATGCTTCATAATGATAGCACTTTGTATCCGTTGATAATGCTCCGACTTGCGATTATACGTATATTAAATGAATAAATAAAAAAATGTTCAATATTAAAATATGTCTTTTTTTTTCTTTTTAACATTATTTCGGTAGCAAGTTTTTACTGTGGCCATCTAGAAAAGTATTATTCTTTGATCAGATAAAAAGAAATTGCCAAAAAGTTCGATTATTATTACTTGACTATATAAATTTTCGAATATAGTATATGTAAAATATTGACTTTCCTAACGAATCTTATTTTAACTTGCCTCTAAAGACTATCACCCATAGTATCTGTTGATCTAAATATGGATGATAATTTTATTTTTGTCTTAAATTAAAAATTGGATTTTTTCGAAAAGAGGAAATAACTTATGGTGATTATAGAAACTGAAACTAACATATTCTAGGTGCAGTATGTAGTATAAGATTAGGTTTTTGTAATATAATAGAGTGGGAAGTTTGGGATCGGGGTCAGCTTGGGTTAGTAATAATAGAAAAACGACAAAATAAAAACAAAATCAGACGGCAAACAAGTAAAAAATAAGGAGAAAATAACTTAAGGGATGACGTTAAGTGGCTAGCCATTTGTTAAGTTGCAAATTTTCCCTGTTTTCATATTGGAGAAAAATAAATTACAACTTTTCCTGTTTTTATTATTTCGTAATACAAGTTTTGAATGTATTGGTTGGTGGTGGTGGTGTTATATTAATCTGTGTATAAGTGAGCTAAAAGTGTGTAAGCTTACCATAGTAAATGTCATGCAATGAGAATGCGGTAGGAGTTTTTGGTTTGGTAGTGTTTTTGCTCTTTGGTATTTTTGGATTTCTTGTCGGCTTCGACATAACATGTAACAGCCTGGAAAACTACGCGGACGAACTTTGATACTTTTGCCCATAAATCCTGCTGACTAGAAGTGAAAAACAACTTTTTGTGCCAAACTGATATTTTAAGAGTAAAGTCACTGAGGTTGGTCACCATACTCGTACCTTTAACATAATACAGACCTTCCATTTAATATACATACAAACTTGTATCTATTGATATATACTATACTACAATATATCAGGATATGCGGAAATTATATATTATATGCAGAATCTTACATTTCGAAAACAGTTTTAGATCGACCATCATCATTCACCAGTAATATTTAGAGTTGGTACGATATCGATACTAACCATTCCTCTACTACCGTCAATTGCTTTTCTCAATCACAATTCTTATATACAAACATACTAGCCAAAACACCGTAAATACGAGTTACAAGTTAGAATTTGTGGTGTTTTTAATGGGTTGAGTATGACTTTTGGCTACATGTTGTTTTTATTTAAAGAAAATTTTTTTTTTATATTCGTGTTTTCGATTTATTATCAAAAATATTACAACAGGTGTAGAATTGTTTTTTTTGTTTCTCTAAAATATGACCCTTTTTGAAAATTAGAATAGTTGAAGTTTTTGTTGTGCTATAATTTGCCGTTGAATATTACATATTAATAAATTCTATGATAAATATGAATAAATTAGTTATATTTATAATAGTTTATTTTACTCTTAAACTATTGTAGTTTCATATTTAATAATAGTTGTTTTTTTCTTGTAGAATTGAAATATCTTGAAAATTCACATAGCCAAATTTTCTTAGATAATATTGTTATATATAAAATGAAATGCTCTATAGATATGTTACTAAACTATTGTTATAGATAAACAGAGAATATGTTTCGTTATTGAAATATTTTTCGTAATCTATAAATATTACTTTTTACAACAAAAACACATGAACTATGAAAAATTCTAATGATTTTAGTCATTTATTTAAATTTCAATATACGATGTCTGTTCAAAAACTATCCCGAATTTTGAATTTTCGCGGGTTACGTATATTCGATTTTTGATTTTTTTATGGATGTCTCTCACTTATGCCGATAAGTTCGGCCATTTTCAATGTTCAGTTAATTTTTGACAGCTGCTTTGCTTGCACGTGTTTTGGCTCGTCTGCGATTTTTGCCCATTCCAAAAAATGGATCAAAGGATCTGTATAAAATTTTGTGTGAAAAACAAAATTAATTGCGCGGACGCATTCCGTATGTTGACTGTGGCGTATGGTGAAGGTACGTTGGACTGAAGCAACGTTTATCGGTGGTACAAAATGTTCTGAGAGGGCCGAGAAGATGTGAATGACGAACAGCGTGCCGGACGCCCGAGCACGTCAACAACAGACGAAAACATTGATGAAGTGAAGAAAATAGTCTTGGCCAATCGTCGAATCACCATTAGTGAAGTTGCTGAGGACTTAAACATATCGATGCCATTCGATTTTTACCAATGATTTGGTCGTGAGACGGGTCGCCGCGAAATTCGTACCAAAATTGCTCAATTTTGACCAAAAACAGCATCGCATTAACATTGCTAAAGAGCTGTTGGACTCTGTCCGCGACGACCCAAATTTGCTCCAGAGGGTCATAACTGGTGACGTTTCATGGGTTTATGGTTATAACGTAAAAACCAAAGCTCAATCATCCCAATGGAAGCTGCCCCACCAGTCAAGCCGGAAAAAAGCACGCCAAGTTCGGTCGAATGTGAAGGTTTTGCTTACAGTTTTCTTCAATTGCAGGAGCGTGGTGCATCATGAATTCTTGCCACAGGGTAGTACGGTCAATAACGAATATTACCTGCAAGTTATGCGCAGGTTGCACGAAGTAATCCGCCAGAAACGCCCGGATTTGGGGAAGAACAAAAAATTGCTTTTGCACCATCATAACGCCCCTGCTCACGCATTGTTGCTTGTGCGCGAATTTTTGGCCAAAAACAACACCGTATTCCCCAGATCTACTCCCCTGTGACTTTTCTTGTTCCCGAAACAGAAGTGCCCCATGATAAAGACGGCATCGAAGGAGGAGCTGAACAAGATAACAAAAATTGATTTTTTGAAGTGCTTCGAGGATTGGAAAAAACGTTAGCACAAGTCTATGACGAGTATAATATCTGGTGGGGATTACTTTGAAGGGGACAAAATAGATATTCATGAATAAATAAATAATTTTTGAAAGGACATAAAATTCGCGATACTTTTTGAACAGACCTCGTATATAATATTAGGAAAAATTTTTATAATACGAAAAATGAACGATTACGAAGAGTTCTCTGAAAGTTGCAACAAGATGGGAAATACCATATTCAATAAAGATGAAGCATCTTATTAATTATTCGAATAAATATTTTTAAGGTAATTTTTCATTTAATAGTTTTTTTTTCATTTTTTCGATGGTATAGTTATCAGTCACCATATATTTGAATCTGAAAAATAGTAAAAACATGCAAGAACGAATTTGTATAATCGTGAAACTAAAATAAAATTTTTTTTCCTGCTCAAAATCTTTTAATAGTCGAACAATTTTTTCAATTAATTTAAATTTGGGTAGCTAAATAAGCTAATTTTTCAATTTTAATTTTTAATAAGAATTATTTTTAAGTACGTACCTAAATAATTTTACGTTATGACGAATTCACGTCCACTTTAAGTTGAAGGATCACATGACCTCAAGCTCATTGAACTTAGTTCTAATGAAAAACCAATCGAGTTGCTTACACTAAGGTCAGTAACTTTGTGGGTCAATGACCTTAAGGTCTCATTTTTTATGCACCTAGAGGAATTAAGAGTTTAAATCACCTTCGTTAGGTTGGGCCTTGTTGTTATATGAGGCATAAATGACCATAGTCTGTATTTATCTATGGTGATTAGAAGATTCTATAATGCGAAGAAACTTTGGTTTGTTTATATCTAGAAAAACAATACCTTATAGATTATTCGTTTAAAATGTTTGAGACATTTTAAACGAATAGTCTATAAAGCATAATTGCTTTTATAGTAGAAAATTGCTCTTTTATTGTAATGTTATAGTACTAATTCTTCAATAATACCACACTGGAACAAGTGAAAATTTTAAATATGTGAAAATTTATTTTGCAACATTTCATAACTAAATTATTTTACAATTTCAATGACACACAATGAATTATAAAACCTATTTCTAACTAGATAGCATATACACGTAGAGTTGAATTATGAAATGCAGAAAATTTATTCGTCCGAAAAAATATAAAATTCATAAACAGATTAAAACCTTTTTAAAAGGTTCTCTTCATTTGCTTCCAGTACAATGATTTCAAATTAATATTAAATAAATATTTTATGAATTACTTGTGCTTTTATTCCTTTTTTGAATTAGTTGGTAAGGTGATAATTTGAAGGTGTATTTTTTCAAGGGAAATTAAAGAATAATACCCAACGTATTATTCAAATTCAATTTATTCTGCATTAATATACCACGAATATTTATATTTTTTCAAAAAAAAAAAATATAGTTTGATTTTTATACATATATGGAAATATTTTGAAAATAAAACAATTAAAACAACCATTAGTTTTTAGTCATAATTTTAATTCCAATTTTTCAAAAAGAAAATATGCTTTTTATTGCTTTTAAGGCTCTATAATTACTAAAATGTATATATGTATATCTATGTTTTATGTAAATCTTTTTTTTTTTGGTTTTTTTTTTAATTTTTGCAAATTTTTTTTCCCTTTTTAATAATAATAAATTTTTTTTTTACTTTCATTCTAAATATTATAAATAATAATATTTATATATATATTTATATATATATATATATATATATATATATTAAGGTATATAATATATATATTTTTTTTAATTATATTGAATGTATGGGCTTTGATGTATTATATATTTGTTTATGTTTGTATTGTAAAAGGGCATTAAATATGTGAATTGCTAAATACACAATTTTATTTTTTTATTGTAGAATTATTATCTTGCAAGTGGTCTTTTTCAATTTTTTTTTTCTTCAAATTATAATACTTGTTAATAAAAGTATTATTATTTTTCTACTTCGGTTTATATTTATTTGAAATTTTATATATATATATAATTTTTTTAAAAATTTTTATTTGATATATATTAAATTATGTTTTCGCTTATTTTCGGGTTGACTAATT
The DNA here is from genome assembly GCA_958298945.1 of Atherix ibis. Taxonomy (NCBI): domain Eukaryota; kingdom Metazoa; phylum Arthropoda; class Insecta; order Diptera; family Athericidae; genus Atherix; species Atherix ibis. The sequence goes on from OY282606.1 coordinate 119,208,340, forward strand.
TGTTTTTTATTTTTTATTATTCAATTAATTCGACTACAATCAAGCCAACAATATTACGTATAGTTTTTTTTTTACATCGCGCATTTTATTAAAAATTATAAAAAAATAATAATATTTGGACTTTTGTTACTGCTATGTTTTTATTGTTCTATATTAAGATAAGCATCATATATAAATATGTCTAATAAAAATTGGTTTGAAAATTTGGGATAATTTTAGCTAAAGTAACTAAAAGAATTTATTATTATTGTTATATTTATAATTCAAAAAAAAAAACTTAAGAAATAATAGTATTTTTTACTATTCAACCGTTGCCAACTTCAAAACAGTTCATATAGTATTTTTGTACTTACTTGAGCGCCTACTTTTCTATTTTTTTTATGAAGAAGTACTACAAGCCTACTTTCGTTTACAGTTCACAGAAAATATATCTAAACTCCTTAAAACTAAAAAAAAAACTGTATCCCAAATTTGCTTTAGATTCATTAGATGAAAAAGGAAATAACTAATAACAATTATTATTATTAATAAAAAAAACATATAGTATTTTAATTGAAAAAAATTGAATTAATTTGAATTAAATTGAATCGAATCATAGTGATGATCCATCCATAGTATGGATTTCAATTGCAGTTTTCATGTCATACAACATGTATGCATTAATGTTGTATAATATTTTTAATTTATTATCATTTATATTACAATATAATATGTTTTTTGTTGTTTTTTTTTTCTTTGAATTATTCAAATTGGAGCACTACACTAAGGGTATATAAATTTTTAATTAATTAATTAATTAATAGCAAAAATTCTATATAAATATTAAAAAAATAATTATATAATATATATTATATAGTATATATATACATATGTATATATAATTATATATAATTTTTTATGTGTATATGTATGGTGTATATATTTTTATGTATATAATTTTGTCATATCTCATTTTATCTTATTATATAATATACTTTATATATATATATATATATATATATGTATATAAATATTAATTAATTAATTATTTTATTTCAATATATAATTTAATTTCGCTTTCTGTTCTCTATTATGTATGATATTATAATCTTTGAAGTTTATTATACATTATATGTACAATATAAAAAAAAAATCGAATTTCATATCGACTTTTTTGTAATATACATATTTATTTTTGGAAAAAAAAGAATTAAATCAATTTCCGTACAAAAAATTATAGATTGTTAGTTTTGTTGGTCATCATACATAATAGGTTCCTGATTATTCGTCTTTATAAAAAAATATTTTCTTTCTTATTCAAATGTTTTTTTATATGTATGTACATATTGTATTACAATTGAATTTCGTCAATTCTTCATATCATATAAGAGTACGTGTATCATCGGTTAAGAAAGAATACAACTCCATATTTTGTTTTTTGCTTAATTTTATTTTTTAATGAATAATTTACTTCAATACTGCCTTTTTAAATTTAAAATAAATCAGATATACATATTTTTCCGTTGATTTTATTCATTTTTCTATTTAATTATAAAATAATCTACTTTATTATAGAATATATAGAAATGACTACTACTGCCTCATCATTTTAGTATATTGCATAAAATTTATAAAATTTCAATTTTTAAGTTTTTCTTTTAAAAAATATTTCTATATTGAATTTTGCTGAATAGTATTTTAAATATCTAAAATTATTGCTTTTCATTTTACAATTCACAAATTTTATTATAAATATTTCTTTTTTTTATTTCATATTGATTTATAGATTTTTTCATTAATTGTTTTTTTGTTTTTTTTTTTTAATTTTAATGTACATGTGTATATAATAGAATTTATATGCTTTATATATTTTTTTTTTATATGAATATATTTATTTCTATATAGATTTTCCATAATACTAAATGAAATATAATTTTTAAATATTTTATAGAAAATATAACTATAATGTAGTAGAAATGTGAAATCGTCGTATTTTTTTCTGCATATATTCTTGAAAATAGTCTAATGTTATTTTCTATATTAAATAAAATATATTTAAAAACAATTTAATTAAAAATATTAATTATAATAAATATTGAAATGTTCAGTTAAATTGTACTTTTTTTCCTACTATCGAAATTATCATTTTTTAGAAAGGTATCATATAATTATATAAAATTAAATATTGTAGTTTTATTCTATATAAGAATTAATATTATAAATATTCCATGTTTGTCAAGTAGTGTTGAAATTAAATAAATATTCTATTTGCTATTAGAAGTTATGTTAATAAGAAAATATTTTTTAGTAAGAAATAGGTGCTGAAAAGTAGACAATTAAAATTTTTTTTTATATTTCTACTAAATTATAGTTATATTAATAACATTTGGTAAACGTGATTAAAATAAATGATTATTGATTTTGTATTTTTGTTGCTGTGTAACATAATGTTACTCGTTGTTCATTGTAAATTCGAAAGTGTTCATTTTTGTAATTGTTATATTTTTGAATGGCATTTGTCTATGATAAACTATTATTAATTATTATGATTATAAATTTTTTATTATATGTTTGAATTTTTATATTTATATATTTAAATTACCTATATTTTAAATCTCTATTATGATTTATATATTTAATGTATATGTGAAATAATTTTTTTTATTCTTTCATTTAATGGACTATTAAAATCGAAAAATATTAAAAATTTATTATTACTTCCCACTACCAAATATTATTTATATATTATTATTGTATCTATACAGAATATATATTTTTTGCCAGTTGGAATTTTTTCTTTGATCATTCATATAAATACATATTTATGTTCTTAGATACAATATGTATTCCGGGACAGACATTTTTATATATTGTATGAGTAAACCATTTGTGTTTTCTTAACTTTTAATCGATTTGATTTGTATTTTGATTATTAAATATAATATTTAAATTTAAATTTTATATTATATTGTATATATTTATGTTAATTTTTAGCATTTCATTCTAACAAGGAATTGACAACATTCACGGTACTAGTTTCAACAAAGACTTTATTTTTTGTTGTCTTGTCTTTTTCCCCACCCCAATTATAGCTTATTTTTAATAGTATTTTTTTTTCTTCTTCAAAAATTTAATTAATTATTATTTTCTATTAATTAAAAAAAAATTATTTTCAATGAGAGAAATATTTTTTATTCCAATTTTAAGGACTAAAAAAATTTTTAGATTTATATATGAAAAAATTTATATTTTTAAATGTTCACTCTCTTACTTAGAACTAATCAGTTACTATCTCTATGAATAGTCCAAATTCTTCATATTATTTTTAAACTTGTATTTATATTATTATAATTATATATAATAGAGTAAATTTTTTCGAATTTATTGTATTAATTTCAAACTATAAAGTAATATATTTACTAATGTATATAATATTAATGTAGAAAATAAAAAAGTACTAAATTGCAAATAAGTTTAATTAATAAAATCTTAGATTTTTATTTTTCTTATATTATCATTATCTAAAATGTAAGTATCTTTTTCTATTTAATTTTACTAGTTATTTGCAAAATGTGAATTATTCATAAATATTGATTAGATGGAAAAATATTTACCAATAAAATTTATAGAGTTCTTCTAAACATAGCGAACTAAATATGTACCATATATGCTTTATAAAATATAATTTCGGAAATTAAACTTATATATTGTATCGAAAATAATCGAATATAAAAATATAGAAAGTCCTCAATTTCTTTTAATTTGTTATTTTTATTGAATATTTATTTGAAATAAATAATAAGTTTTGCATATTTCTAAATATGTGTATGTAATAATATTTTATGGCGTTTAGGCAATGGCCACATTTTGCAAAAACACGTAAATATGCCTTTACATTTACATGGTCTTTTCTTAAGTTTATTTAAAATAATAAAAATTTTGAGGTAAATTTTTCGTTAATCAAATACTATTTCTATGTATATATCTTTAATATTGCTATATCGTCTAAAAATAAAATAAAAAAATAATACTAAGTATTAAAAAACTAAAGCATTATTTTTTTATATTTTTTATAAAATATAAATTTTTATTATAATTCTGAATAAATATTAAAGATATTATTTTCTACAAATATATTTTTTATTTGCAATGAATATCAAAAATATTCTAAATATCAGTGAATATTCTTATGATGATAGTTGAGTAAAATTTTTATTTATTTATAATAAAGTTACTGAAAAGACAAATCAGAATAAATAAATATTACTTTAGGGTTTTTCAATTCGCTGTAATTAAAATTTATTAAGAAAAATGCATATGTTTCCGTTTTTACGTACATACACATATACGAGTATATTACTAAATGTAGTAATATGTAATATTTTTCTTTTTTTTTACTTATTTTTATTTTGTTAGTTATAAGTAAATTTTATTTTGTGAATTAATTAATTTTCTTACTATTTTGTTTTAATATGTTTTTTTTTTTTTTTATAAATATAATTATTATAAATCATATTTTTTGTGTTTATATAATTATTTTATTTATTATTATCAAACTTGTATCATATTAAATTTAGTATTGTCATGTTGATATGTATCTAATTTTTTAAGCAATTATAATTTTTTATTTTTTATTTTATTTTTTATTTTTATTTTTTCAATTTCGTTTTTAAAATATTTTGATTTTTATCATAATTAAATTTATTTTTCTTTGAGTTTTGTTAATCATTAATTATAGATTTACTATAACTATTGGAATTTCATATATTATAATTATTTAAAATTCTTTTTAATATACATACTGAAGGTTAAGTTGGTAGTGTTCGCTTATGCATATTTAAGTGTACGTTTTTTTTTTATGTAATAGTTCTGTAAAAAAATTATGCTAAAATTTTTTTCATAAATAAGTAAAAATTTATAATATTTTAATAATTTTCGTTTAGTTTGATTTTTAAATATTCTAAATTAAATGGATGTTCTCTTACAAACATTTATATGTATAAGCATTACACTATTCGAGTAATGGACGATTTATTACCACAGCTCGAACATTTTTGTACGAGTCTTTGGAGTGACAATGAAAATGGCTCGATTACAGACTCGAACCATTTAACAATTTTCGAGTAGTGATTACACGTGAGCACGATCATTGGTTTTTAGAGTTTGAATTTGTTCGAGCCACTATTATTTTTCTTCATCCATTTGGCATTTGTTTCGTTTTCATTAATATATTTTTGCGTTTTCTAGTCCAATACATTTGATAATAAAAAAAAGAGTAAAATTAATATTTGAACAAAATAAAATAAAATAATAAATATAATTAAAATATGAAAAATAGGATGAACCAACGAAAACGAAGTACGGTAATGGGAGCAGCGATGAAGAATGAGGAGCTGCCCCGCAAGTAGAAGGTGTTCGTCTAACTAATGTTTTTCAAATGTCATTATTTGCTTGTTTTTTGTCCAAATTTGACTGTAGAGAAGCAGACCCACATTTAATATTCGGTTTTATGTAAATTAATAATAATCAAAATATTTTTTTAAAACTTTATATAATAAAAAATATTAATCCAAAAATTAAAATGAAGAATATGCAGTGATGTTTGTATTATTGAATTCGAGCCGTAACTTTCTACACGATGAGAACAAATTTTAAATATTTTTAAATTAGTTAATAAGTATTTCTGAAAAGTATACGAGTATATTAATCTTTTATTTTTATTTTAGAAAAGTAATATACAATTTTGGAAAGAGTTTTTATATTAAAAATAAAAAATTCTCATATTTTTCATGACCATATTCATAAAACGATGTACAACAACAATATACTCGTATGAAGCATGTTTTAACAAAATATTATTATAATCTGCATCACTACTTTGGCGTTAGAAACTTTTGAAGACTTTGTACTATTTATAAGGATTTAAATATGTAAATAAGTTTTTTTTTTCGTATGAGAAGTATTTGAGAAAAATATAATTAAATTTATTTTTATTATTTTAACATATACAATAATACTATTAATTTTTGGATTAAACATTTTTTGTTCGTATTCTATTAAATTAAGTAGAATATTAAAATTAATAGAAAACGAACAAACATTTTTAATCCAAAAATTAATAGGAGTACATTTATTAAATTGGAAAATAAGTTATGTACCGAACTTTTAGATATCTCCAAAGTTAAGCTATGTTATCTTAATACATTTTTAGACAATTAATTCTGGTAATAATTTATAAAAAAACGAAAAAAGATACTTTTTAAATTTGTTATATATCTCTTTTATTGTATTTTTAATATTCATCAAATCGTTAAAATATTAGCTTTTGAATAAAACTAAAATTTTCTTTTAAACATATTAGCAAATTTGGCGATTTTAATGTTTTTCTATACACCGAATTCTCTCATTGCACGAATTTTTTTTACACGAATTTAATTTACACGAGTTAAAATGAAAAAAAAATTCTCTTTTTACACGAATTGTTTTGTTTTAACACGATTTTCAATATTCTATGAACTTTTTTATGAATTTTGCTGATGAATTTGTTTTATTCGCACTCCTCACAAATATGCATTGTAATTTCGCGTCTAATTTTTCATAATTCAGTTAGATTATGTCAAATATATTAGTGGGATTCCCCGAATTATGCGTAGAGTAAAGACGTAATTTATTTTTTACGCAATTTAGTTTGGTTTTGAGAGTTTAAAAGAAAACACGTTTAGTTGATGTGGATATTTAAAAAGCTATAAGTAAAATAAAGTTAGTGCTTGTATAGATTTATTAACTCAATAACAGGTAAGTTTTAAATAATTTTCAAATCTTTGCATTATTAATATGAAAAATATTATTGGTAGCCTTAACACAATGTCAAATAATTCACCTGTAATAAAAACGAAGAGGAAGGCGATCAGTTTAGATACTAAAATTAAAATTGTAGATCAACTTGCAACAGGACAATGTGCAACGGCTGTCGGAAAGCATTTTGGTATTCATAAAGCTACCATAAGAACGATTAAAAAAAATGAAACTGCGATCAGAAAATCTGTAAGTTCTGGGATAAAAATAAGTGATAAATCATCGTCTTACATAAGAGATGTTGTCAAAGAGAAGATGGAAAAAGCTTTGGTAATGTGGATTGAAGATAAATCACAAAAAAGAATACCAATAGATGGACGTATTAAAGAAGTTGAGCCAGGCACTTCATATCAGTCAAGACAACCTGAATTTTCTGCAAGTACAGATTGGATGACAAGTTTACTTAAACGACATGCTCTCCATAATATAAAAATTACAGGAGAAACTGCGTCTGCATATTAATTGGCTGCAAAAGAATTTCTTCAAAAACAAATTATTGAAGATGGAGAATACACCCCAGATTAAGTTTGGAATGAAGATGAAAGTGGCCTATTTTGGAAAAGAATGCCTAGGAGAACTTATGTTGCAAAATCGCAGAAAAAGTAGCAAAGGACCGTGCAACATTGTTGTTTTGTTCCAATGCTTCAGGAGATGTGTAATTTTGTTTTCGTCCGCCTAATACTACATCTTTAATACAACCGCTAGACCAAGGGATATTTACTACTTTTAAAACGTACTACATAAAACGTTCATTCGAATACGTGCTGGACAAACTAAACGATAATGAGGATTTAACAGTCATTGAAGTGTGGAAAAAATTTTCCATTATGGACTGCATTAATCAAGTTGGGTTAGCGTTAGCTGACTTAAAGCTATCAACGCTGAACTCATGTTGGAAAAAATATTTGGCCAGAATGTGTCAAAAGCAAAGATAATAACGCTGCTTTTACTGACATCACAGCGCTGGCATATACAATTGGTGGTGATGGATTCGATGATCTATCTTTTGCCGATATACGTGTAGAGGAATTATTAGTTGATAAAAGCTTCAGTGTAAATGAAGTAATAGACCTCACCCTTGAGACTCATCATGACAGAGATAATGATAATGACGAAGAAGATTCTCCCATTTTAAATGCAACTCTAATTAAAGAATGTCTTGATCTTGCCAGGAAATAAGGTAATTATTTTGAACAACATGATCCTGATGAGGAACGATCTGCAAAATTTAAACGTGAACTGAAATCATTAATGGCATCTTACAGGGAACTTTATAACAGTTTATCACGAAATCAAACACAATCTTTAATGAATGATTTCCTTCTAAGAACTACTGAATTATCAACACAGGAGAATAGAGATGATACTCGTAATACAGACATATTTTCACAAAATAATTCTAGTGATAGCAGTGATATTGTAGTCTTACCCAAACATATGCGTTTATTTGTATAAAATTTTGTTATGTCTATATTATTTTTATTTTTTTTATATTAATGAATTTAAGATTTATCTTCTTTTTTTTTGCAAAGTATAATTTTTTTTTAATAATATATTTAATGAATTAAAATGTGTAAGCACGAAATAAGTTCTTAAGTGAACTCTATCAAGATTTTTTTAAATATTGTTTATTGTACTTTTCAGTTGCTTTTTTAAGTCTGGAACCAATCTACTATTCTTCCATTTAGCCAATAACTTTTTTTGCACGAATTTTTTGGAAACGTATCCATCGTGTAAAAAGAGAATTAGGTGTATTATTCAAATGATATATTATTTGTGTGTTAACGATTTTTATTGAAATGTTTGTTAAACTTGATTAGAGATTGTTAAACTTGGTTATCAAAATTTTTAAATTTGTTTTGCACTGAAAATAGTTTTAAATATTTTATTTATTATCTATTATTTAAAACTTTTATATTTATTTAAAAAAATTGTACATGCCTTGTCCTTAGATAACAGTTCGAAAATTTTTTACTGACAATTTTTATCGAAACTATTTACTTTGAATCTTAAGAGACAATTTAAATTAAAAGCTTATTTACAAAATAATAAGCTTATTTCGACGAAAATAATAATAACCATAGTTTATTTGTTAATATTTTTTTGGTTATTTAATTTTACAATAAATTATAAATAAATTAAAAACAGATTATTCTGCAGGATAAATATAAAGCTTTTCAAATTACTTAAAATTATTGAAATTATTCAAAAAAGAAACTAAAACTATTAATATTAAAATTTTTTTACTTATTATACTTAGAGTCAGAATGCTATTATATGTGATCTTTTTCTCATCTAGTAAATAGAAAATATAAATTCAAATCGAAATTGTTTTCAATTTTCTGTTTGTAGATTTTATATTGGCATTTTTGTTCGCTTTTTCTGATTGAATTTTATGGATTGCTTTTTATATAAAAATCGAAATCAAAATAACAAAAATAAAAACAACAACAAAAAATTATCATAACTAGAAGGAAAACAAAAAATACTAAAGTAGTGTTTGTTACATTTCGAAATAAATATAAAAAAAAATGGTATAAGTTGGTATTTTCCACATATGAACAGTGAAAATATTTATACAAATATAACATATAAAATAAGAGAAACATAATCTTACTGGAGCATATTCTTATATATAGCGTGAATAAGTTTTAGAGAAAAGGGAATTCACAACCAATAATAAAATAAGAAAACAAAACAAGGCAAAAAATATAATAATAATAAAATTGTAAGAAAAACAAAAATAAAAGAATATAAAATAAACCATAGAACGATAGCGATATGTGACATTATCTGGAATTGCTATTGATATCCTTTCGATATGTTATAGAAGGAAGCCTATAAGCCGAAAGACAAAGATGTCTCAAAATATTTCGAAGCGATTCCCATCTAAAAGATTTCTCAGCAATCAAAGAGTTTCATTATACATAAGGGTTTGTATACATTTAGTATTTATTTGTATGCGTACAAAATCGAAGATATATTTTCATTTTATACATCTTATAACTGAATATATATGCGTGTATGCTGTATATGTATATATATTATATTCCTTTCTATATGATCAGTGGTTTGATTTCTTTTCATTTTCATTTAGTGTCAATTTTTCCGATTGTGGAATTCATTGACGATATAAGAGGAATATGAGAATGCATATAAAGGATGAGATGGATATTGGCTAAGAGATTTGTAGCCCGTTGTCTGCTATTTTTATTATCGGTTCTTTATAAGGGTTGCAAACTCTTCGAATATAGGGAATTGTTAAATAGATCAGTACATTTAGATAGATGGAAGGGGGGCAGTAGTCCGTTGAATGTAAAAAAACACAGTACACCGTTGAATGTCAAATATTCACATATTATTCATTCCGTTAATATGTATAAACGAAAAATACTAGAAGATTTGTTATAATAGTTTTTAATTGGGTTTCGATTACTCTCAATATGGAAAAGAGTTACGAAAAATCTATGAGGTCTGTTCCACTTTTTTTATGGTGTTATATTGGTACTCATGTCTCTCAGTTATGCCGACAAGTTCGGCCATTTTGAATTTTCAGTTAATTTTTGCCAGCTGCTTTGCTTGCACGTGTTTTCATTCCAAAAAATAGATCAAAGAATCTGTATCAAATTTTTTGTGAAAAAAATATTAGCTGTGGCATATGGTGAAGGTACATTGGACTGAAGCAACTTTTATCGGTGGTACAAAATGTTCGCAGAGGGCCGAGAAGATGTAAAGGTTTTCCTTACAGTTTTCTTCGAATGTGAAGGTTTTGCTTACAGTTTTCTTCGATTGCAGGGGCGTGTTGCATCATGAGTTCTTGCCACAGGGTAGAACGGTCAATAAGGAATATTACCTGTAAGTTATGCGCAAGTTGCGCGAAGGAATCCACCAGAAACGCCCGGATTTATGGAAGAATAAAAATTGGCTTTTTCACCATGATTGAGGAGATAAAGACGGCATCAAATTGGCTTTTGCTACGCTACGATTGAGGGGATAAAGACGGCATCGAAGGAGGAGCTGAACAAGATCACAAAAAATGATTTTTTGAAGTGCTTCGAGGATTGGGAAAAACGTTAGCACAAGTCTATGACGATTATAATATCTGGTGGGGATGACTTTAAAGTGGACAAAATAGATTTTCATAAATAAATAAATAATTTTTGAAAAAACATAAAATTCGCGATAATTTTTGAACAGACCTCGTATATTCAGCTTCTGAACGAAAATGGTGCAATTTGAGGTTTTCGATTCCACAAAAACACATTATTAAAACTCTAACTTTATAGAATTAATATAATGAAATAATTCAATCAAACATTTTATTGATACCTGTTTGTTTATTTAAATTGAATTTTTCATCAAAACGTTATGTGTCTTTGCTTTTAACTATTACCAATTATATTTTAATTTATTTTCATTCGAAATAAACTGGTACTCTCACATTGATTTTATAGTAATCATAGAAGAACTAGACATGTCTAGAAATTGTAAAAGATGTTATTATTTATGTATATAAAAGCAAAAATTCGATTGTAGCAAATAATTTCGACAAGTATGCAATTGCTTTTCTAATCCTATAGTTTTTGTATTCCTGAATGAACACTATTTTATAGAGAATACAAACCAATCATAGATATATGCCTATATAAACACTAGTATGGTGAAAATATACAATATTCTGTATAGTCCTTTAGAAAGACTGAAGCCATTAACAACCCTTAACAGAAAGCCATAAACCATCTAGTACAGTATTTTCCGTTTTGTGCAACAGTCTTACATCTCTTATTAGGACAAAATGTGGGGAAATTGCTTGCATTTTATCGAGCATAAACATTGAGAAATAGTCTCTTATACACACGTAACTGAACGTCATCATCTAACATATACTTGTATATATTTCTTGGTATGTTTTTGTTTATGTGCTAAAGCTGCATAAGCTACAAGTTAACAATATATATAAAAAGTGTACGTATTTTTACCTTTCCATTGAAGAATCGAGAAAGTTTCACGAATATATCATCGACTTCTTCGAGGCTTGCTAGTAAATAATTTTGCCTTTTGTGTCTGGCATAAATATTTCCGTATCTCTATGTGTATGTATTATTCGCTATTTCTGTTTATAACTATGACTGGTTTTCTTATTTTTTGTTATTGTGTAAAAATATATTATTTTGGTTAGAAGGTGCCAGTCAGAACGGAAACGCTACCCCAAACCACCAACAATTTATTTTTTCCTATTTGCTAAATCGGTGTAGTTGATTGCTATAGTAAACGACCAAGAACAATAAGAGAAATTAGGAAAAATAAATGTTTTGGTAGAAGACTATCTGCCATGCTAGATTTTTCAATGGTATTGGCATTGAAAGTGCAGTAGATAATTTACTCTTACACTTGTGCACGCTTATAATAAAAATGTACTCATTTTTTAGAAGTACTTAGTATTGTTTCAAAAGTAAAAATATGCTTGTAGATACGTGTAGTTTAAAATAATAAATAAATAAAAGTTTTAGTATACGTTCGAAAGTTTCTGTTTACCACCAGTTAGTTATTTGTGTGTAATTTGGTACCTAGACATCAGGGTGGTAGCGAGCTACCCGATTATTTATATAGTAGCATGTACCTTGGTAACATCCTAGCCCCAGTCATATAGTACTATTCCAAACTACTTAACCATCGAACTAGTCAACATAGTTTAATGATGCAATTTGTAATTCTAAAAATAAACAAGTATATTTTTAACTATTGTATCCAACCTCTGGTTATGGTCATCCTCCACTCTGGAATTTCTACTACGATGGAACGTACCTGTCGTTTATGATAAAAACTCCAACGAAATTGGAAGCAAAATAGTGTAAAGTGATTCAATAGCTTGCACATAGTAGGAGGACCTTACTTGTTTTTTTTTTTTTTTTTGCATATAAAATATATTTATATTTAATTATGGTGAACGTTGTTTATTATTAATTTATTATTATTGATTTTTTGAATGTAAATTAATTTGAAACAAAGTAAAAAATTTCGATTATGTCTGGTTATAGTAAAATAATATTTTGCTCTTAAGAAAAATAATCATAAGAACTAAGGATAAGGTTAAGTACCTTTAAAAAAAAAAAAAAACAGGAAATTATTATTTGGTATGACTTTGCGTAAATAAATATTTAATTTTATATTTTATTTATGTACATTTGTAAATAGATTAGTCAGAATTCGTTTGAATCATAAGTAAAAATTCTTAAAATTTTGTATAATAAGTTAAAAAATATAAAATTAACAAAAATCTATCCATATTATTTTTTGAAATAATATAAATTATTTTTGATAGTATTGAAATTTTAAACTTAACAAATAATGAATTTTTACTTTTTTATATTATTTTTAAACAAAAATTCGACTATCTGAAAAAAAAAAAAAAAATATTTTCTGACAAAAATATTTAACTAAATATTTAAGATAACTTAGAAAATTATGTTAAATATGCATAAGTACAAAACACTAACTTGAAAATGTGTACCAACACATACCTTGTTTATTATTGTATGTATTTATGTGTAAGTTCTCTCCTGAATTTATTAAAACTTTACAATCTACGTATGAAAGAGAGAGAGAGAGAGAGAGAGAGAGATAAAAAACTTGCCCTTAATAAATATTTTATAGATGATCCTTTCTTTCTTTTTTTTTTTTTTTGTTATATAATAAACTTGTATGCTTCAGCATGTATTTTGATGAGTTTTATCTTCACGTCTACCCAGAGCAAGTGCTTATTTTTTTTTTTTTATACAAAGGTGTAAGTATATTTATATTTCTATTTAATCTTTAACTTTATATACTCGTACTTCTAGTTTTTTTTGCATCTTGAACTATATATCTCTACTATTATAATAGACTTTTCCATTTTCCATTTAAATTGGTTTCTTGACCATCTCGCTTAAATAACTCGTACTTGCTGATTTGTGTTTTATGCATTATAAATAATATATTTTATTGTTATTAAATATTTTAACTGGCAAAATCTGAATGATTATATCTATTTTTGTTAAAAAAATTTTCTTCTAATATTTCATAAATATTCGTTGCATGCGTCTTACTAAAAGTCTAATAAATTTTCTTTATGAAAAATACACTAATTAATCTCGCTTGTGTTTCTATAATTATATTAAATTTTTTTTTTTTTTTTTTACTCAAAAAATAAAAAAAAAATTAAAAAATAATTATAAAAGTATAATAATATTTCTATTCATTTTCATTTGGATATTCTAAGACATTTCTTTCACTATATACCATTTTATGTGTACTCTTAGCTAATCAAACTTTTATTTTCCTATTTTGTTTGTAATATATTTTTCTCTCAATAAAATTACTTCCTTTTTATTATATAATTTATGTACTAAGTAAGTATTTAAAATGTTTGTAAATATTTTTTATTCTTATAATAAAATTCTACAATATACCTATAGCCGAAAGCGTGAACTATTTGATTTTAAATATTCATTTTGAAAATTTTTTATGTTATTATTTCATTGCACACTTTTGGCGCTAATATACCATACATACATACTATACACGTACGAGTATGTACGAGTTCAAGAATGAATTGTCTCTAGTTAGCCCCCTACCGTAATTAATAAATAAAAATGAATCTACGTATTTACTTGGGCTTCTCTATGTATAGTATTTATTTTATGTACTATATATTGTTAATATTATAACTATTTTATTATTATTATTATTATTATTTCTACTATGTACTCGTATTATTAGTATTAATTTTCTACTTGTAGATTCTAAAATTTGCTTATGGGTACAATCTAAAAATTGGAAATATTCAAAATTGCCAAAAATATTGAATATCTGTGTGGATTTAGAAACTAGCCTAACAATTTTATTTCATTTCAATAATTTTGCTTATGGTATTGGCATTTTTCAAATTTGTAGTGGTCATTGCACAATGTACGTGTACAAAAGTATTATATCTTTTTCGATTTTGTATCATTAGTTTTGCTTTCATAAAGTTTTTTAATATTATTATCATTATCATAATTTTTATTATATCAATTAAAATAATTATTTTTTTTCATCCTATTATTGTTAATATTATCATTGTTATTAATTATAATGTATTTAAGATTTGAAAATTTCTACAATTTGAGAGGGAAATTGGAAATTTTGTTTTTTTTTTTCAACCTAAGTGAGTGATTTTTTCTTTTATCCCGTTTGAAATTTTAGGGGGTTTTTATTTACTTAATTTTAATTTAAAAATATTAAAATGAAAATAGTTAATTGCTTTTGGAAGAGAGGAGCCTGGTTAATATCAGGGAATGCACTTTTGATCAACAAATTACGTTACGATAATGTCCTCATCGTTATCATCACTACTCATCGTCGAATCCTTTGTTTTAATGCAACCGGCTTCGTAATGTTTATTCAAATATGATTTAAGAGCGAATGTTTTATGGCATCGTTCGCATTCGAAATTCTTATCGGACGAGTGTGTCTGCATGTGGGCGCGCAGATTTGAACGATCCGCAAAAGCTTTACCGCAGTGAACACAGACGTAAGGCTTTTCGCCGGTATGGGAACGTAAATGGCCTTGCAGGAGCCAAGGTCGAGAGAATAGCTTACCACATATTCCACAACTATGAGTTAGCTTGTGAGTGAGCAGATGCATGGCTAACGCTGGCATGGAGACGTACGCTTTACCGCATGTATTGCACTTTTTTGCAGACTGGGAATCGAGACTGCGGTGTGTCTGTTTGTGTCGTGACAGATTGCTTGATGTTGCATAGGCGCGACCACATTCTGAGCATTTATATGCGCCACGTCGAGATTTCGATGGTTTCTGTGGTGGCTTTCGATTGCGCGATCGTCCGTCTATAATGAAAATGTTCTCTTTTTTGATTTTGGATAGTTCGGGATTCCATAGGTCTTCGCTGGGCGGTTTGCTTAAATGCCTGGCCGAATTGGATGATTCCGACGATGAAGATAATTCGACCTCAATGTCGGACGAGTGCTCCGATGTCGGAGGCGTTAAGGGTGAGCAATTTTCCGCATTGCTCTCATAAGAATTGAAGCGGATCGTGTGCTGCGGGGAAGGTTTCGCTTCTGCTTCCGTTCGCAAGCCGCGGTCATTATGCCCTGAGTGTACTATATGACCAGTCTGACCACTGTGGATATTCCCGTTCATATAATTTGAAGAATTCGATATTTCTTGCATGACCGGTGAGCTGGAAACTATATATTGACTCGGCTCCTCTTGTTGTAAAATCGTCACAACACATGGTGCCGGTAGTGGTGGTAAGCTTTGCGACAATGACAATAGATCATGGGCTGCTTCCGTTTCCTCAATGCTTCGTTCTCGGTACATAGGATGTGTCGAAATTTGCGTCAGACTTTCAGTTCTATGTCTATCGGCACTGTTAGCTGGTGGTGCATAGAATATAACTGGCTCTTGTATAGCAGCTGTTGGTTTTGGAATTTTCTTTTGCAATTTCGTGGGCGTCACTGCAGGCATCGCTAAAGGCATAAGTGTTGCTGTTGAACGAAGAACTGTACTCATTGTTGGCTCAATTCTGGTTTCTCTTAAGTCA
Organism: Atherix ibis; assembly: GCA_958298945.1. Lineage (NCBI taxonomy): Eukaryota > Metazoa > Arthropoda > Insecta > Diptera > Athericidae > Atherix > Atherix ibis. Next base: position 119,224,758 of record OY282606.1, read on the forward strand.
TGTAAGACCACAGATGATTCTATAAGAGAAAAATAAAAAAAATATTTCTTTAAATTACTTTTCACATTTTTTCATTTAAAGTTTTTCGTTTGAAAATTATTTGAATATATTTCAATATATTTCATTTATTAGACATTTGAAACTTAATTTTAGATAATAGATATTGTGTTTAAAAAGGACATTAGCTCGATTTGACTTATGCTGTAACCTTAAACTATATTTATATGAAATTTGGGTAATTCACAATTCCATTCTCTAAGATATCAATATTGAAATTGCTAATATATCTGAACATTAATGGACATACGAGAATAGGTGTTAATGGTTTAACCTAGCACATTAATGATGAACCAAATGGAGATAGTTTCAGTAGCGTATAATTTTCTGCACTCAAGAGATGAGCTTACTGAAACTAAAATGGAAATGTTTGCGACGCGAGTAAATCGCATAAATTTGGAAATAACTTTATCCAATTTTATACCCGCATTTCGCCAATTCAATACTAATTCTCACTCCCCTATTTTATTGAAACGATAGCAAACTTGACACTAATTGCAATATGGGATGTTTGTTACCAATCGCTATCAATTTGAAGTTTTGTCATTTCGTAATAGCAATAAAATACTAATCATTCCGCATATAAATTGTCAAATGAATTTGACGGCATTGATTTTAATTCTGTTTTAAGCGGAAGAAGCATTTTGAATAATGGAGTCTGCTTTAGAAACTAATCAATTTAATTTAGTCATAACTTGTTTATTTTTATTCTTTCTTTTTTAATTTATTATAAAACATCTCTTGAAATTTTAGCTCAATAAGTTTTACTCATTAATGTAGAGTTTTTCTATTCCAATGAAATATCTTTACTTAAACATAGAGAAAATATGGATCAGACGGCGATATTTCGGGAAGAGGTGCTAAGCGGACTGTGTGCTCTGACGTAGAGGTGGAATCTGTACGGCAGAATGTCCTTAAGGACCCATCCTTCTCTATCCGAAGAGTAGTTAAGCTTGGATCTACTCTACTAGGCATTGCCAGAACAACGTGCCAGAAGATTTCAAGACTGGATTTAAAAATGTTTCCATACAAGCCAGTTGGAAGGCTTCAATTGGAATCGTCTTCAGCACCTCGGTTACACTCCTTTGGAAATTATCGATAATACCAAGATGACATCCTTTGAAGAGGTTTTTGATTTTGGAAAGAAAAAAAGTCCCACGGACTATGAGCAAGGGAGTTAAGGAGAGGTGGAAGGGGAGGTCTGCTTGATCACGTTAATACTTTTCTGAAAAAACTCGTTGATGGAGATGACAGTGCGACAGGAGGCGTTGTCACGTTGGAGAGCCCAAATATCGATGGTTTTTATAGCGTTAGTATACTATATCAGTCTCATTACTTTTCTGTGACACTTCGTTTAAATTATAATCTCTCAATTATGATGTTAACATTTAAATACTTAATTTAATAAATATCTAAAATGTACTCGTATTTGTATGATTTTGTTAGTTTAATAATCAATAATTACTGGTGCCATTTTCACCAATACAATAAAATAGTAATTGCAATTGTTTTATAATAAAAACTTTTGTTAAATTAATTTATCGCACTGATTTAATATTATGAGCATAACAAAGTTGGTTAAATCGAGCATAAATGTTCCCATTTCGAGAATGGGAAACAATTTAAACAAATTTTGAATGTGCTCTAACTCTGATGTGCTTTAGAGTGCATCTCAAAGAGAATTTCAAATTATTTGCTGCACTCGTTTACCTTCAAAATTTGCATTTTCGCACAGCATTTGTATGGTGCTTAACGTCGTGAACTTAATCGGCCTGAATAGAGTTTGGGTGCTATCAACACCCTTCAAATTGGATTTTCAATTGCAACAATGGCTATCCGAACTAAGCGATGCTAGGCAGTGTCTTTCGAACCGAACCATAACACAAGTTTATGGGATTTAATACGATAAAGATTTTTGGATAATAGAGTTTTGGCCATTTTAATGTTATTACCTTGTGATTAGGCTGCTGCATGAAATTGTTATTTTATCCTATTTGGAGCAAGAGAGCTACAATTGGATCGATATAGAGCATAAACAGAAAGGTAAGGGTATTTTCGCATTGACCTAATCCTTTTGAATGGGATTTAGCATAGCCATTTATAGTCGTAATACTAATGACGATACTCGTTGTCTGCTTAAATTTCTACTAGACTGGACAAAGGCGCCTTAAAAGCTCGCTAGTCTATCGAATTGATTACTTCATTTTGATTATTATTCCATGTTAAATGTTAAATTGAAATGAGTCTTGTTCGATATGTTAAATATTCACTATAAAACGTAACTTTGATTATGATTTAAAATTCAACTATACCTCTTCCATATTTGGGCTCATGCATATATTCGTTGATTGGAATAACAGTAAGTATTGTTATGATTTTACCTATCAAAGTTCTATCATAACTACTATTATCAGACGATAGCTAACATAATATGCATTCTTCTAATATTAACAATTTATACATTTTCATATATTTTCATTATCAATATTAGATAAATTTTGTGTTTTAGATAACAACATTCTTACTGTTAAAAATTTAAACAAATGCTTGTATATTAACGTTGAACTAATGCAATTTCTATTACCGATCCAATTATCCACGTTCTGGGTAATATTATTTTGTTCGATACAATTAAAGCTGATATTGAAGCACATTGTGAAATTCTATCGATATTTTTTATGAGTTTTTATCTGCACTGAATTTTTAACAATTCTACTCTATAAGCTTCTTATTTGGAGATGTGTCGATTTCGTTAACAATTTCGATCTTTCCAGCATATACGATCTATTATTTAATTTGCGTTAAGCTTTTATGTAATGTAAATTATAAAAATAGCATATGAAGAGAATTGAGAATGAGGATTGTATGGCTAGTTTGTTTTTTCTTGTTGTTGGATAATATTATGATATTAACCTGAACTGTGCAATAAAGCCATTTAAAATTAGGGAAAAATTGAAGTGAGGGTTAGAGTGTTATTGTGTGGATACTTGGCAGTACATTGCTTATGCAGAATACCAATTTGAAACGGGCAATGGACCAAATAGTCAAGCTAACCACACATTGCATACCATCGGTACCAACGCAATTCAGAAAAATGTGAATAAATGTTCGCCAGTTACCCCCAAAGCTATATCGCAAAATTTCATGGCGTCCATAAAATATCTTATTAGCTAAATGCAGATTTTTGTCACTAAAGCTCATTTTTGTTTAGTATTGATGCTGTTACACTATGAAATTGTTTGTTGTGTGTTATCTTTTCCCCCATTTATATTCTATATTATTTTCTTCAGTTGTGATTTTTCGTTGGTAGTGTTTTTTTTGTTGTTGTTGTAAATACATATTCTGCAGCTACGGGGGTTGATTGTTGCTGCTTGCATAACAATATACAAATAAGTTCCGATGGCATCTACCGAATGTCTTTTGATACAGGGTATATACCCTGAAGTGGTTGCTGTCTCCTTTTTTTGGTTCTTCTTTTGGTCTGAGTGCACGCCATCAGCTCCTAAGGCTCTGAATGGATTTTATCTTGAAGACGATGGTCTGTTCATTTTGCTCCATTCAATATACTCTAGGGTGGACCGCGGTTATAGCTATGCTCTTGTTATTTTTATCTTTTTTTATAAGAAGAATAATCCCATCAAGATTTTTCCATTTCTTTGTTATCTTTATTAGCTCAAGAAGAACATAATCACAAATAGTAGAACGCTATACTGTTGCTGATACTATTCTATTCTTATTTGGACTTTATTTCTATATGGTCGTCTATTGATGATGGTTTGCTTTTTCTTTGGTTTACTCTTATTTCTACTAATTGTATAGTGAACGGATTTATTTTTTTCTTTAGTTATATTTGAAAAGGCTTAGAATATGAAATCTTTTTTTCAATATCACAGCTGGTCAATGCAATGAAGAATTTCTTTGATTTAAAAAGTATGGATTAGCTTATGCAAAATATTCAAAGGTATTAAAAAATTCAACATTTAAATGTTTTGCTTTTTAATTGTTACTTTCATTTGGTACGATTTTTATTTCTTAAATGATTACTGAAATTGCCTCAAATTTTTTATATAGTTTGAAAATTTATAGCTCGAACTTTTTGAAATTATTCCTGATAACTTTTTTATTTACTTGACGGATTTTTAAATGCTTAAAAGTTTGAGTATTATCTATACAATAATTACGTAATTTTTCAAAAAGTCCAATACACCATCGTAGAGGTCAATTGACATTGCCGAGTCTTGAAATTATGCGTCCTGAAAACTTTTTGCGTAGTTAAACTCCAATTTTTCATATTGTGTAGATTGTGGTACCATTTTGTTGGGAAAAATCTTTCAGAGTTAGAATCTTTAAGCTCAGGCCAAATAAAGTTTTTTTCATCATACGGCCGTAGCAATGGCTACTGCACAAATACTTGTAGGTTATCAGCGTAGTCTAATCGGTGAAATTCAGCAAAATTACCGTATGCATAGGTAATCGCTGAAGAAAATTTTGCAAGAAAAATCACCATCTAAAGCTTTTTTTTGCCTTCTTTTAATACTTATATGATCCATAATGTAAAATGGCAAACTTTAAAAAAAAAGTAAATGATACCGGGGATGACTGTGACGGCACTGTACTTTCCGAAACATAAAATGGATAGCCCTGTATTATGGTATTAAAATGAGAGAAGATTTCCTTCCTAGATACAAAGTCAATGAGAATTTTACCATTTTATTTAAATAGAACATCGTTTATTTATATAGAATATATTAGAATATGAAACAATATTGTTGAATATGACTCGAAGTTGAATGTTTAGAAAAAAAACCTTCAATAATGGTATTAAACGCAAGGGAAGCAAGTATGATATTAGCCGCAAACATTTAGGAGCACGTGTATAGACAATAATTGTATCCTTCAGGTTACTTTCTTATACATGTGTCTACGTATACACATATGTGATGAATAAATTCTTTTTCATATTTATAGTGATACGAAAATTAGCAGTATTAATTTAATGACATTTTCATGCGATTTTTCTTTCCATATTTTTCCAAGAAATATTATATTCGGTTGTCCAAAAAGTAGTTTCGTTGTTTCCCAACAGAGGACCTAATTGTATTTTCTTCACAACCAACTTCACACTTAAACCGCATAATCATATGTATATTGATAGATGATATAGCAAGGCTTACTTGTGAAAAAATTCGATTTATTCTGCACAGTAATTTTTGGTTGATATCCTTTTAAATATGGAAAGTGAAAAACAACATTTTCGGCATAGTTTACTTTTTTACTATAGAAAAGATAAAAATGCTGTTCAAGCAAGAAAAAATTATCCGATATATATGGAGAAGATGTGTTAAGTGAGCGCCAGTGCCAAAACTAGTTTGCAAAATTTCGATCCGGCAATTTTGATCTCGAAGATGCACCACGTTCTGGAAGGCCAGTTGAAGCTGATGAGTAGAAAAGATGAACCGGATCAAAGCACTTCGAAAGCCAATATTCATTAAAAAAAGGTTATGCTATCTGTTTAGTAGGATTTCAAAAGAATCGTTTATTTTGAGGTTCTACCGAGCAACACAACGATCAATTCTGAAATGTACTGTCATCAGTTGGACATAAATTGAATGATTCACTTAAAGAAAAAAGGCCAGAATTGGTCAATAGGAAAGGTATAGTGTTCCAACAGGATAATGCGAAACTACATACAAGTTTGACAACTCAGCAAAACCTTTTAAAGCTTGGATGGGATATACTGCCACACCTACCATACCTCCAGACCTAGCACCTTACGGTCTCTACAAAATTTTTTAGACGGTAAAACGTTTAATTCAAAAAAGGATGTCAAAAATCACTTTGATTAGTTTTTTGCCAGCAAAGAACAAACGTTTTATGAGCGTGGAATCATGCTACTGCCAAAAAGATGGCAAAGGGTATTGGGTCAGACTGGATAATATTTAATTGAATAAAATATTAATTCACTAACATATAAGAAAATAGTCTTTCATTTTTATAAAAACAAAACGAAATTACTTCCCGGACAACCCAATACAAAACTAAATATGTTGAAAAATAATTTTTTTTTTTTTGTAAAATTATGGAACAATAATAATTTTTCTATATATAAGTAATAACATTATATTATATGTATTTACCGAAAATACCTTTAAGGCTTTTCCGCATTTAATAATTCAACGAAATGAAAGTACAATTTACGCTTAAGTTTGAGTTTGTGGAAAACATTTCCATAAATAAATTTTGAACAAAACCGCTGCCTACATTTAAAAAAGCCAAAATTCACACCGAAAATGGAATTTGTTCAAAGTCCCCAACCAACACAGATAGGGATGATTGGTGGCATCTCACATATTCAAAGTACTGAAATTGTCGAATTCCTTTATTCGGTTTTAGGCATTCATAAAATAGAAATGAATATGAAGTCTTCCTTTGGAAGTAAAATACTCTACCTCAAAAAGACGAAATATATGTGAATGGTCTCTTTAATTTCGGAATACATTAGGATCCTGATGATTTTGGCGCACTGATGTTTGTATCTGCTGGCTACAAAACTTACGAGTTAATGTACACATATATATGTATATGTGTATACGTTCTATTTTATGGAAATACACATTCGTATATTCAGGATATCAGGCCCACTGTTACGAGAGAATTGACTTTAAACTGTTACTCCAATAAATTTCGAAAGGGAAAGTTGTTTTTGTTTCGGTCGATCTACTAGAGATGTGTATTAGTGAAGGCCACCTGTTTGGAGGATTCTCCCAAGTACTCTTCCAAATCAAGTACATAAGATATTTATGTGATGTGTCTTGGGAACATAATTTCATTGCTTTTATTTAGAAAAAATTCTAATGCGATGAAGTATCTACCGAAAAGTTCATGCAAGTGTTTCGATATGGCTGCGTGGGTGAATGGTTATGTCGGCCTTTGACCCAAGAAAAAATGATTCGCCTGAATTCCATAGCAATACCTGTTTTGTTACCTAACCATAATCGAAAAAAAATAGTCGTTACATATGTACGCAAATATATTAAGCCGATAAATGTGATATGCACAACATAATTGCTTGAAGAAGATGAGGTGGAAAGCAAATGTTCGTGTTTATTGCTTAGCACACGACGTAAATCAAATACATAAAAACGTAACAGGTTGGCTAGGATATGCTTAGGACAGTATCAATTCTTTGGTAGAATGAGAATTGGTGGTAGATAAAATAGGATATTATACATACGAGTCACAAATCGTTTTTCTTCAAAACACTTTGGATTATATAGACGGTTACATTTCAGAAAGGTTGGTAAAACCCAAAAACCTAAAATAGGAGCATTCGTCATCAATGTTGGGTCATTTATAGTGGTGGGTTGGTCAAAGATTACAACAGGTTGATGTGGAATCCTTGGAAAATGCCTGATTGTGAATGGTATGTTCTCTTTGCAATATCAACTATTGTCAGATATGGTATACAGGTATTTCCCTTTATTTAGAAATGAAATGCTACTAAAGTCATAGAAAATCTATAATAAATAGCAATCATTATTTATTTATAGTACAAAATAAATGCTGAGAATAGCACGTTTTATAGTAATCGTAAAACTAATATTTTTATTCTCATGATAAACACGTAAGATATGAATAATAATTTGTTCGGTAATTTTTCCAAAAAAAGATATCAACCATTTATATCTAGAAGCGTAATAAAAATCTTTTTAACACTTAAAAAATAATTTACGTTATAATTTAATAATTGTTAATGATGAATTTTTAAATGATTGCAATAATATTATGGTAGCAAAATGTAATATTGTCAATTAATTCTATCTGCCCATAATCGAAGGATTATCCAATTTATACTTTGGAAAGGAAAGTTAAGTATATTGAATTGAAAATTTAGCTTTTTATAAAGTTTATTATTTACTATATAAATTATTTCCATATTTGGTATGAGACTTTTTGCAGGAATCAAATCTTCTCGATAAGTTTTAACACATTTTACGCTGTAATATTTGGCCGTTGCTTGAGTGAATTTTATTTTTAAATGCTTTAAAGTTTAATGATTATCTGAAGAAGGAAAGTTTTTGAAATAGTTTTACAAGACAAAGCTCAACAGTCTCAGATCGCACTATATTAGAGCCCAATTGACATCACCAAATCTACGCGTTCTGGGAACTTTTCGTGCAATGAAATCAAAATTTGTCAGGTTGTGTAAATTTTGGCGGCATTTTGTTGAAACAATGTATGTTACTGATTATATTTTTTAAGTTGAGAATAAAAAAGCTGGTTACCATAGAGCCATAGCGCTCAGAATTGACAGTAACGTATTATCTTTATTTATTTTCAAAGAAATGCAAACCATGCAGTTACTTTCTATAGATACCAGGTGTATACGCTTAAATCCGTTGCTTGGTCATAGATGGCGTGAGTGAGCGTATTAAGCTACGCTATACTTTCTTTTTATGAGTTTGACATCTGTCAACATTATTTCAGTGCACATTGTTAGCAATTTCGTACAACAACAAACATTTTTCCCTTGGTAATCATGTCTAGTTTTGTGTCAGAAAAAGAGCATATGAGGGAAGCTCTGCTTTTCTGCTTCACTTTGAAGAAATCAGCTGCCGAATCACATCGAATGCTTATGGTGACAGCGCCTTATCGGAACCAACGTGCCGAGATTGGTTTCGTCGGTTCAAAGACGGTAATTTTGACTTGTGCGACAAGAAGCGTGAAAATCGGCCTCGGAAGGTTGATGACCATCAATTGCAGGCTCTTTTGGACGAAGACGATACCCAATCGTAAAAAATGCTGACGAAGCAATTGGGTGTTACTCAACCAGCCATTTCCATGTGTCTGCGTGTCATGGAGAAGATTTAAAAGATCTAAAAATGGGTGCCGCATGCATTGAACGATAGGAAGATGGAGCGACGCCAAAACACATGCGAAATCTTGCTCGCATGACAAAAAAGAAAGTCGTTCCTACATCGGATTGTGACAGGCGATGAAAATTGTATATATTTTGAGAATCCTAAACGCAAGAAATCGTGGGTTGATCCTGGTCAACCATTAAAATCTTCCCTAAGACCAAATCGCTTCGGACGGAAGACGATTCTGTGCGTTTGGTGGGATCAGAAGGGTATCGTCTACTATGAGATGTTGAAACCTGGTGAAACTGTCAATGCCCACCGCTACCACCAACAACTGATCAAATTGCACAACGCTCTGCGTTAAAAAAGGACGGATTATCAACAAAGACATGACAAGCTGATTTTCCTCCACGACAACGCACCATCGCAAACATCAAAAATGGTCCAAAACTACTTGGAGACACTCAATTGGAAGGTGCTACCCCATCCCGCTTATTCACAAGACCTGTCCCTTCCCTACCGACTACCACCTGTTTTCATCGATGGGCCACGTGGTATCCACAAATTGCCCGAGAGATGGGAAAAATATGTAGCTAGCGAGGGCAAGTACTTTGAATAAATTTGCTTTTGCTTTCTATGAAAAAAAAACGTGTGTTTTTTTGACTAAAAAACAGCGGATTTAAGCTTATACACCTGGCACAGCAGGTTTTCCTTTTCGATTTTCAGAGCAACAATATATGGAAATTTTACTTATTGACGAGCATAATCTTCTATTAAAGCGCGCAGCTTGGCTATAGCAGAATCAACACTTTATAAAAAAGTTTTTACAAATTTTAAACTTATTATTTGATAGTTAATTAAATGACAAAATTCAAACTAAAGAAATATAGTTTTAAATGAGATACGATTATATATGTAATATTGTTTAAATGACGAGACTGTATTTTTTAAACAACAAAATAAATAAGCCCTTATCGATTTCTCTACATGTAATTTGAGTATAATAATTTATTCAAATAATCACATATAAAGCTAATTCCATTTCAATTATATTATAGTTAAAAATTAATACTATTTAAATTTTATTTTTTAAAATTTTTTATAAATAAGTAATTTTTCAACTAAAGTTAATTCGAAATAATAATTGCACATAACAAAAGAAATCGTTACAAATATATGTAAAGAAAAATTACCTATTTATAAATATTATCAAAAATGAAATTTAAATATTTGAGAAGAGAAATATTTAATGACACTTGGATGCTGTTAAAAGCCTGCTATACGACTATGCTATGGTTCCATTAAATTTTTGTATTAAACACACCACCATCCAAATGGAAGTAGAGGAACAAGGTGTTAGAAGTCAACATATAAAAGTTCATATGTTCGTTTCAAGTAGTTTTGTAGAAAATTGAAGCGAATGTATCAGTTGCTTTAGGCGAAATGGTGTGTACTTGTTGCACTTAAAACACTTCATATTGCACCTTGGCTTGGTCACTTGAATACCTGTCGATTCGTCACCGGAGGTTGGTAGCACTGTGTTAACCATACCGAAACATTAACAGTACACGCCGCGTTGAATATGCAAATTATTTTCCGGTGTGCAATTTTCATAATTAAAGGACATGGCAAAGCATGTTTGATGCAAGCTTTACACAGAAAATTGAACGGCTAAATAGAATAGGTTCCACTTTTGCATTTCGGTACCGTCCATTAAACTACCAACAGCTAAAACATTTAAAGAGGAAGCATTTTTTTTTTTTAAACAAAGTATCATAATAATTTTTAATTTTAAATTGTGAACACTTTGTAAGTTTATTTAGTATTATAAAAAATAGAAGTGTTTATGTTGATAAATTAAAAAAAAAAAAGGAACAATAACTATTATGTATTGATGGTAGTCGAGAATGGTTGATATTTAATTTATGGAAAATATATGAAAACGCATGCATGATTAGCATAATTACGAGTTCATATTTATCGTATTAAAAGGTTTTTCATTACTACGGAAACGATGAGTATTTCACTGCATTCAAACGCATACGCAATCATCAAGTAAATAAGCAATTCAGTTTGTGAAAATAATTTGTCATGGTTGCATTAATTTATGATTTATTTTTTCCTCAATTGAATATAATTATGATTACTTGATGACAATGGAAGCGTGCAGAGCATACAAATGCATTGATGACATCTCTAATTAAAAATGTATATGCGACAATTGGCATAGCTTAGCCATTAAGAGAATCGATAAGGACACTGTTTTGTTACGAAACGAATGAATATACTCGTTGAAGTGCCTTCAGGATGCGGAGCCACAACAAATAAACAATTTAGTGCTCTAGGCTTATGGGTTCTATTTTATTTGTTATAGCTTCATGAATGTTGCGCTGGAATAGTTTGAACGCAGGATATTTAATGTCATCTTGTACAGTCTACTATATTTATTAACAATCTTTTTAAGTGTGAATATGGTTTTTACGAGTACACGATCGATTTGGTGAGGTGAGTTCTTATTAAAGAGAGTATGGCATACAACCCTGGCAGAAGATTTTTCTTTTCAGCTGTAGTCGTGATAAGTTTAACTATTGCGGCATAAAGGAATGCTGATAGCTGTAACAATGATGATGGTGATTGCTATAGCTATCCCAATGACAATGGGAGATTTGATACCGAGCTGATGTCATTGCCGATGCCAATGTTGATACGAAGGATATTCGTAAGTATGCTATTCAATCTTCAGAAGAATATACTTTCAATCCCATGTGTGCTATCAAAAGTCATGGTACAATAGTGTCGCAGAATAGCAAGTGCATAAATAGCAATACTAAACAGTGTCAGTAATCGTAATGAAGGCAGGGCTACAAGATAAACGGGACAACACTTTGCCATTTGGAACGCATGCATGTCTGTATATGTACAAATACCGAGCGCACATGATTAAATAACTGCTTTTACTCCTAGAATCAGCTCCAAAGAAATGGGACGTATTCAGCAGGGGGTTCAATAATGAATTCCTCCCAAAAATACATATACAAAAGCGTACATGCTTAAGACTAGTACCATTTATTCGGCCATGGTTTTAATATATAGCAAGTGCGAGGTGACAGTTGGCTTGTGGCACTGACTGTATATCAGTGCCTATATTAGATACGAATGTACAGTAGTGGCACTTGTATTAGAAGAGCCAGGACGTCCTTACTGATACTCGTTCACTACTTAAGTGTACAATTCTGCATACTAAACGCTCACTGGCATACGAATTGCAATATTATCCAAATGTTATACCAATTCTAATCAAGTTTTTAGGGGTTTGGTTTTTGGTTTTGGTTAGGCCCACCACCAACAATGCTTCGTCCTACACTTTAGTACTGAATACGCCATTATCACCACCGCCACCATCTTCCGTTACCTGCATTGTAATGGCACTCTTACCTAAATCGATCATAATATTAAACTCTAAGAGCTAGTAATTCATCTGCACGCACACTCTTTCTATACATACATATTTCAAATAATATACATATTTTAAGAACGTACACATGCAAGACATTTATTCGTACACAATATTCACAAATATCGTATAAATAATTGCATATTATACAATATATTTTTTGCCGAAAATACAATTTCATTAAATGCATAATTGATAATTAAAAAAAATCTAATATTATTTTTTTTATATAATATTTTTAATTATTTAGTAAAAATCATGATATTTTTAGAAAAACTAATAATTTCAATTATTTCAAAGTGAATTAAATAGTTTTTAAGTTGTTTAATGGTCCTTCTTTCTCTTGTCTGACAGACCTTTCATACAAACAGACTAAGAAATTTAACTTTTTGGCATCCATACTAGTATCTTTACAGTATTAAATGAAAAAAAAAACCATATTAATTAGCAATTAACTTAAATAATCGAAAAATAATTTTAAATCGTTTAATATTCACTCGTACACGTATGTATAAAAAAACTTATCTACAATATAAGCAGCAGAACGTGCATTGTGTATTTTATCCAATTATTCGGCAGCCTAAAGGTAGGCAAATTTCACTTGTAGTCGAGTGGTTTCGAGGCAAAGACAAATGCTCCAAATTAAGACACGGAATACTTTCAGTTGACCTCAAGTCAGCTTTTGAATTTTATATTATTATATATCAAACATATTAAATAATTTAATAATAAAATTATTATATAAATGTTCAATCAATTCTGGAGAAATTAAGTGAAAGACAGGGTATCGAACCGTGGATCTTTTCGATTTGTGGTTCGACTTCCGGTCGTGATAGGTTACAATATAATTTTTGCAGCTATATTCTTCATTAACTCTTAGAAAGTAAAGATTTCTCCTGTTCGTATTTAAGAGAACGGAAAAAAGTTTATTAACTTTTCTATTTCATAATTACTAAGATACATTCTTCCTGCCACCCTTTTTTAAGAATTTCCTAATTATTGTATAATATATAAATTACACGAATTTATACGTATTAAAATGTTTATTTTATGATATTACAATAGCATTATTTACTAAGAGCTAAATGGTTTAGAGTTTTTTTTTTTAAATTTATTTAGTAATCTCTTTTCTACTAACAAACTCGTTTAATTTTTCCCAATGGAATCGTTATGAAAACATTATCCATCATGTTCTCATAGTCTAAAGACGTATACGATTGAAATGATTAAATAATAATGGCACAGTATAAATGGTAGATACATCTATGTCCGGTCATACTGTGGAGCATATACTCAAGAGTAAACAGCTCAACAGTTCGTCGTTTTGAACACTATTTGTCAGCGAGGATTGAAGAAAATGGAAAAGATGGTATATTTCCAAAAAAAATGCCAAAGAAATAAGAAGAGAAAAGCAAAAGAAAAAAAAATTAGGAGCCAGCAAAAAATTTATCCATCATTTAAGGACGATAATAAACTAAGGAAGAAATAATGTCCTCTTAAATAGTCGACTAGGCACAATTTATAACGCAAACTGGTGGCCATATCATGCTGTTCGCAATAGAATGGAAAAAATAATAATGCGACGAGCTTTGCGTATTTTCATAGCTATTGTAGTTCGTTGCAACAGTACGTGTTGTGGCAGGCGGGGGACATAGGTCCGAATGTCGTGCTTAAGAAATACTCTCGAGGGTCGAATATGTCTTCGGGAGGATACTCGAATGATATGTGAGACAAAATGACTTGGATTCGGACGAAAATCCATATTTTATGGTGCTCTTCAGTTTAGGCATTTCACCACATACACATAAGTATAGTGTCCTTTCTATGATATGTATATCTTTCAGTATGTTACGTTAAGAAAACCAAAAATGTAACAAGTGGCGGCGGTTAATGAAAACTCATATAATACAAGTATTATGAAAATGCTACAAAAAGCAGAACAAATAATTGTTCAGCTTCCTTCGGTGTTTCTGCGAAAGCTTATATAATCTCCCGTAAAAAAATACAATACAAGAAAAATAAATTCCAAATAAAAAGGAAAGTCTAAAAAAGTATAGAATCTAACAAATTATATCAAGACAGCAATAGCGGAAAGGCACAATTTTGTTTGGTCGAGTGGCAACCACAATTTTGTATACCAAATACCAACAACAGGTTGGTTCATATTGGTAGTGAAATTATTCTTCCATAAAATTCGCTCAACGGTCTCAATGGGATTCGTTGAATCTCTCAGAATATTCTAAATCCTAATGGAAGTAATTTTTATACGTAAAAGACTACACGAGCGATTGAAATTGCTAACAAAAAAATTAGATTTGGTTAGAATTGACAGGGAACAATTTCACCGAAAATTACATTTTCTATTATTTTTTTTTTATGTCCGCAGATATATTATTTCATATGTATGTATGTGTATGTATAAATGGGAGCATAATCTTGAGTATATTTTATATATGATCATATCTAGCATGTATTTGTAGAAATTGAAGTGGTCTATGGGTGGCTGCTATATATCTTTTATTAAGGTCATTTTATTATAAGAGTATAACATTTATATATTATAATTCAATAAATATTAATTTGGAATATTTTTATGTAAATTATTTAAAAAAAAATTAAAAATTTCTGTAAATTCCTGTTTTTTTTTGAAAACAATAAAAATATTTTTGGACTCAAATTATGACAAACAATTAATTAGCATTTAATAATTATTTGACAATCTGTCAAATAAGTATTTGGAATTGTTCATTTAAAAAGCCCGCGTAAAATATACAGGAAAAATGTTTTGCCGTTAAGTTGGTGATAATGTACTGAATAGTTATCAAGACTTTTGGCACGAGCTGTCGTCAACTAGTTTTTGCGTAGTTACTAGTTTTGTTAGTCAATGTCAAGTGGACGCTGCAATATTTAATATGGAAAGAAAATTTAACGAGTATTTTGTGTGAAAAAGGCTTACATTAAGTTAGCTTAATACATTCAAAAATGGCTGATAATTAGTTGTAGACGCTTTTTTTATAGACTGCTGAAAAAATCGACAAAAAGACAATCGTAATGGAAAATCGTCATTCTAGCTTAAGAGAAAAGGCTCAGGATCTGATCCGGTTTTATGAATCCATTCGCATACTTTTAGTTAATGTTTTGAGTATGAAACCCACTGCAAGACGGCTTGTTCCGAAGAAGCTGGTTTTTCTTAAAAAGGAGCATCGAAAATATTTTTGCCGGAAAATTCAATTGCTACTTTTTCGAAGAAGTTCTGATTCCATTGAAGCAATAGAGGTGAATTCGCAGAAGAATATGAAGCTGACATTAAGACATGCTTATAAAAAGCGACTGGAAAATTGAATTTATTGCTTTAGAAAAGATACCTAATTTAAAATAAACGTGCACTAAGTAACATATCCGGTTATTCATTAGGTATATTTAATGAATGTAATATCAAAAATAGACGGAATATATGTTACATGATAATTGATCCAAACTTGACTGAGAATCTTATTTTGAAGTTTTTCTCTACTTTTATTTCAGGCAATTGCAAAAGAAAAAAAATATTCACATTAAAAATTGAAAATTTTACAAATTGTTTAGAAAACATAATCAAATTATCAAATTAAATTAATATAGAGTAATTTATTCATATCATATTTAATTACATTGAAATATAAAATTTTGGAATAATACGAGTACTATCCATGGAATATTATGAGCTGAATAAAATACAATGTTTTGACTTTTGTTTAAAATTAGTTGCATTGAAAGGATTAACGAATAGTGATGCCAGCCAATCACCATCAAAATGTAATTCTATTTTCAATAGTGAATCTGTAGAACATGACATATACTGCTAAGTAAAATTTTCTCTGTATTTGAGCTGCAAATAGTTTTTGATTATAAAACTGTATAGTGAATTTTTGCTTAACTTGGACACATTTAGTAGGAAATTAGCTGAAGGGGGAGTAGGTACATGCACACACACACACACAAATGCATACACACACGAGTTTATGATGTTATATTGGAGTCGATTTTATTTTTAATGAGAATGAGCGTAGAAGACTTCTAATTGGTTCTAATCAAAACTAATTTTGTCCTGTTAATTTGCATTTGACAAAAGGATATGGACCGTTGAAAATTTGCATATCACCGAATATTCTACCATCAGAACTGTCATCTATAGTCGTGTTGTTGCTGTTGTTACTGTAGTAAACGTTTTCATAGTCGTTTTTCTCATCATCGTTACTAACGTTATCAGAATTGAGTCGTTCGTTGGTATTGATGGTGCAATGGCCATCGTTGTTGGTATTGTCATCGTCGATGTACGATATAATTTCTGTTTTTAGTCGGAATCATCTTCATTATTTTACTACTCGTCATTATTATTAACAACAACAAATAAAATCAAGTTAATGAGTCTTAGGTTGAAGGCTATAAGACTATGGCTACAGAGATAACCAAACAAACTCATAACGCAGACAAAATACAAGAGGGAAAATGCTCGAAAGATGGCAAAGCATGTAGAGCAATTGTCACGGAAGTAAGCCAAAGAATAGACTCGAGCAGAGGGAGTTGTTTCCTTTAAAATTTGGTGCCAATGTGATATAGACCAAATTCAAAATAAACCACGCATTTCCGTTATCGACTTACAAAAAGGATATTTATATTGAAATTGCCAAATATCCTTATAAAAACGACTTTGACTAGCATGTAACTAAATACTAAGTGATTTTATTGATATTTTGTATAACAGAATAAAATGAAGAAATCCCCAATTCGAAGTGGATGAAACCAAAAAAACATTATCATTTTAGTATTAATATAGATTTATCAGAATAAGATGACTATTATCAATGCTTAAAATGAAGTATTATGCTTGTTGGGTCTATGTTATTTCAGCAAATTTGAGTAAATCGTCAATTTGTGAGACGATAAAACGTCAACTCGTTAAAAAGATTCATTCGAAAATAAGTCATTCAAATGAATTCAGCTAAATTGGAATTACGATTCACCTTTTACAAAAATTAATTTCAAGATATTTTCATTCATCTGACTTCAGAGTGCTGAATTTGCATGCCTTGATAATTTAGACGAGTAGCTTTGAACTTAAAAACGATTTCTGTTTGTTCGTTATATAAAGTTTTTTTTTTTTAAAATTTGCCACAAACCACTTTATAGCGCTACGACCATGGGGCTATTTAGCGAATTTGGGTCTTTTTTCCTTGGCTTGATTAAACTGCGATACGTGCTTAATTTTCTGCAAATAACTTTTAACAGTAATCCATCAATATTTTTAATTCATTTATAATTGGAAGCATAAAATACACAGTCAAAAATATCCCATTAAAAATATGCAATAAAAATGTCTTCATTTTTTTATGAAAATTTTCAATATAAAGAGTTATCCAATTTGGGCTCCGGAAAATAAAGTTAAATAAAATACAATTAAAATTATATTATTATTTTGCTTGGAGCTTGCCATGAGAATTCTTCCTAGGTTTGAGCCTTTTAACATAATTTTGAATGAATTTTTTGCATATTTCGGGTTGTCCTAAAATTTGAAAGGATTGTGAGCGTAAAGAAAATCTTTGGTGTAGCCTTTAAAGAAAAAGTTCAACGGCGTAAAATTGCACGATCTTGGAAGCCTGTTGAAATTACAGTATATCGACCTTGAAGAAAATTGGTTCGATAAGTCAGCATTTAAAGATGGTCAGCATATTTTATGCGCATTAGCTATTCGGCAGCCTTCAATTTCTGGATAAGTTCAACTTGATATGAATGTAGATATAAGTCCAAAAAACACAACAATGCACCGTAAGACAAGCCCAAATGTTGAGCGTGTTATGATTTTCGATAAATTTGGGTCTTTTGATGCATATTTTCTTAAAATTTGTACTGTGTTCGCTCAGTAAGAC
Source organism: Atherix ibis (assembly GCA_958298945.1). Classification (NCBI taxonomy): domain Eukaryota; kingdom Metazoa; phylum Arthropoda; class Insecta; order Diptera; family Athericidae; genus Atherix; species Atherix ibis. The sequence continues at coordinate 119,243,036 of OY282606.1, forward strand.
GATTATAACGACCAAAAAAAAAGTCGGGCTAACGTTGCTATAATAGAATTACGACTTTTGTAGAAAATTTATACAAGTTTAAAGTATTTTGTTTGATAATTAAAGAATTATTTTTTTAAATGGCATACTTTAATCTAAATAAAAATATACTTAAATAATATTTACTGTTAACAAACATCAAATGACCAAATTATACTTTCCAAACGAAAAAATTGACAATCTGATACATTTTGTTTAGTCTACGAAATTTGCGTAGATAAATAGACTAAAATCTCTTGTCTTAAAGTTTAAAGATTGCTGTAGCTACTAATGATAATATCAGTTACAAATTTCTTATATGAATATTGTCTGAATTTTCTCTGCTAGACGTTTATTTACAAGTCTAGTAAGATGATATTAAATATATTTTTAGTCTTGCTAATTTCTGATGCTTTGTCTTGATTACATTTTTTAATGAAATCTGACAGAATAACAAGTTTGATGTATGCAGACGACGACACGCTTTCATGAATGCTGAGAATATTCTTAATGTGCTATGTTCCATTTCAATACTTTGTAGTTATTTACTTTTAACCGCCGTCAACATGCTCTGTATGATTGTAATGTCGTTTTAATTGCTCCCCATCGAAAGTTGACTTTCTCTATGAATTATTAATGAGACGATCTTTAATTGGGACTTTATTACAAACTGAAAGCTTTTTCGTTAGTTATTTAAGTTGAACGCATATCGAAAAGCTGATAGAATAAGGCAGTAATAATTTTCCATCAACTTTTCTGTGATGGTAAATTTTTTTTCTCTCTATATCACCCCTTTTGTTTTAGTAGTATAAGTTAGAAAAGTTTTCCATTTGCCGGAAAATTAAAGTTTTCTAAGTCATTATTATTAGTTGCGGGAATAACCATTACCATAGATTCTTAGCTATGTATAAGTCGTCGAACCATATGTTGGCATTTATTGCCTGTTGACCTTTCCTTAGATTGATATTGTTGCGAACTGACAAGGCAATACGAATAGCTGACATAGCGATATAGAGAGATTTAGGTCATTTAGGAAGGGCTGGTGTAGTGAACGATTGATGACTTAGCTGATGGAAATATGGCTGGTGGCAACAAATGGTGTCCTTCTTAAGTTGAACGCGGATTATTGCGGTAACAGATGTATTTACGAGTACCATACAAGTGCCATTATAATCTATATTATATTTTTTAAACGAAGGCCATACCATATACAATGACTCTCTGCCTATACTTTAACGTTATTGTACTGTCAGTAACATCGGTTTATGAAGGTTTTGTTTTTATCTCCATTGTCTAACTCTTTTAATTAAACTTGACTTTATTTAGAATCACTGATTTCAAGTTTGCAAAGTATCTTAATCAGAGTACTTTTAATATGCAAAAAGTTGCATTATTCATATCGAGGTTGATATAATTTCTTCATCTTCATGTCTATAATTTTCGAATATGTTTATATAAAATTAGATTAAAATATGAATTATACAACAAAAATATACGTAGTACTCAGTTTGTTAAAATTTTAAATAAGCGGTTTTTTCAAAAATCTTTTGCGAGTAAATATTTTTTCTTATTTAGAAATAAAAATTTATCCATCCTTGGATATAATCTCATTAATTGAATGATTATTTTAATTTGATATCAAAAATATTCTTTTATTACACATAATATAAAATACAATTAAAATGCTTACTACAAGACTTCTTGCAGGATTCGAACGTATTGAGGTAATTGTTTATGGGCTTTTTTGCACATTTTGGGCCGTAATTTGGCCATTACTTGACGGGTGATATTTTTTAAATGCTCCAAACTTTAAAACTTAACTGTTTTAATGGTGTGGTTAGTGATTCATTTTGTTAAAAGGACATATGATCCAGATAAATATCTTCGCATTGAGGTTAAAAAAAGTCAGTTATCATACGACCATAGTACTCACAATTGACGATAACTGTCTCTCCTTTTTCATTTTTTACGGGCCAATGACATCTTCAAAACAAAATTCACACCATATAGTCACTATTGGTTAATGTTAATGGCTTTTCTATAGTCAATAGTGGATTTTAAGATCTTAGGGGACACACATCGCTAAGAATCACTACTCCTTTTGCAGAAAGTTTTTACAATTTTAATGGATTTTAATATCAAACTTTTTACTAAAAAAAAATTATCTTATTTAATATATGTAGTCAATAGCTGTCAAATGATAAAACTATTTTTTTCACAATCAAAAAATAAATAATCTAAAATCAAAATGGTAAAAATGTAGCATTTTCCGAAAATTTTTAATTGGTGCGCTTGGTTTTATTTGTTGTTGAATTTTTCATATTGTTTTATTTGTTATAAATTTTTACATTTTAACTTAATGTGAAAATGGATTGGGGATGAAAACTATCCATCACTGAACCACGAAACCAAATAATTTTTAATTGTTACCATTTTCATAAGGGAGATCTGATGAGTTACACACGCAAGTACTCGTAGTAGAAAAAATCTGGTGGCTGGAGATACTTAAACTAGGCCATTCGTATAGATTTGGATTTTTTCATTGATTCATTTTAAATAATTAATTGCAATTTGAGAGAACAAATAAGAAAATATCCATTTTAAATTTTTTTCCCTTTTACTGCAGTGCATATATTCAGTATACTTTCTTTTTTTCTTATTATTTTGCTTATGGCTTTGCTAGATTCGACCATATTTTTTGAATCAGTACAAAAATTATACTACGTCCAGAATTTAGTACAAATAATAATGATTATATTTTTCTATTAACCCTTGTAGTCTGATGCAGTTTTGGTTATTTTCCCTCTTTTTGGAGACAAATGTTTTTATAAAAACATAATATTAAAAAAAAATTTTAATACAAGAACATAAATTAATAATATTTTCTATGGTTTAAATAGAAAATAAAAATAATTTCTGATAAATTCAATGTATTTAGATATAGACTGAAAGATCACTTATACATATGAATAGGTTAAGTTATTCCTATTTTATGACGGTTACCAGAGAAACGTGAATAAATGTGAAATGGAGGACATAGATTTGCGAAATCGCTTAATTTTCGACCGCAATCTTCCAATGAACTAACATTTTAATATTACGTGCTTTGCGTTCATATTTTTGTAGCTAAAAAAAAAAACAGGAAAAAGGCAGCAATTTATGGATAATTCCTTATCCGCATATGCCACATAAAATGCCATACAGACTTGCATATACGCAACAACATAAAATTATCCCTGAATACATAATGCCATTTTGATGCTGTTGCTGTTGGGGCCAAGCTGATATTTTATTTTATGCAGAATAACAACGGGTTAGGGTTAGGATAGTCGGATTTGATCGAAATTTCGGTATGAAACAGGATACTGAGAGCGAAAATTCAATGTGCAGGAAGGATAGGAAAGGACGATTCTATGATGTTTTGCCAAAGCTGTATGGAGGAAAGTTAGGTAAATCGTAGTGTTCTCGAGGTGGACAGCTGAAACTGAAGCGGAGATATTTTGGCACTGAAAATAGTCAGAAATATTTGTATGTGTAGATGGGGCAAAGAGTGCGGAAGAACTTTAGGAATCTGCATAAACATGACATCGTTTGGTACCGGTTCAATCCCGGTGGCAAACCAGAAACCCACCGAAGAGTGCTTCATCAGCTGCTGCTATGGTTGATTGTGAATACAAATCGGTACCACAGCTTTCTGCACATACGACTATACGTATCAGTACATTTAGTGGCCATGCTCCAAAAATAGCAACACGTAAGTTGAATTGGGAATTGTATGATGGTGGATCGTTTGTAGCTATTTCTGGGTATAAATCTATTCGCCCAACACTATAGATGGTTGCTATATATGTAGTATTGCGCCAAGCACTTATGCAGAAGACGGGTTACCGCAAACCCCATTAACGCAAGTACCGGAGAACAATAGCAGCCGAAGTAGAATCTGCCACCCCCACCTAAAACACTAACCCAACCATTGTCAGAATAACCTGCTCTGCTTTGCCTATATAATACCGACAGAGAAAATGTTTTTCTTTATTATAGAAATAAATTGCATTAAATACGTTTTGGCAGATATTTGTTTTATTTTCTGTTTTTCCTCTTTTATATTTTTATATTTTTTATTTTATAATTTCATGAGCATGCCTCACTTACGATTCACCAAACGTATTTTATATTAATGCAAAAAAACGTAATTTTAACAGCGAATACCGATCCCAATGGTTGTGTTGAGTGCTCTAATTCCATTTTTCATATGTTGAAAGTATTCTTTGAAACGAGCAATTTCCAGTTTCTTTTTTATTCAGTTCACAAATTTATATCGTGTAAACAGAACAATTACTTTCATAGACTCTACGGCTTGTTACGAAAACAATAATCTTCGACTGGTACTTTCATCGAGGTCTATTTATTGCGATTTCAATGAAATTCAGAATGCAATTTATTACCATATACCATAATAAATTCTATTGAACATGAGAAGATGTATTATAATTGGGATGCGTCCAAAATATCATAATACCAGAATTCGATTTAATCATGAAAATATTATTTTGGAAATCATTTGTGAATTCAACTGCTGGCTGCAATGTCCATACAGTGATCGAATTAACAGAAAATGAAATTCAATTGGTGACAATGATTGACGTGCATTTTTTTCAATTAACCTCATTACATGAATTCTGTCGCTTTTATGGGATGCAATCTGTCCATTACTGTGCGGGAGCAAATATAAAATTCGTATCCGCTGAATTTTATCACAGACCATTGTATCGTATTCGCGTTTAAAAGACCGATAATTGCATCAGAACTCAATTCTGATATTTGTAAAATTAGAACTGCATTTAAACAGTTCCAAGAAAACAAAATGGTAGCAAATACCAGATATATAAGTTTAAATCCGCTGTTTGGTCATAGATGGCGTGAGTGAGCGTATTAAGCTACCATGGGCATGCCATACTTTTTTTTATGAGTTTCACATCTGTCAACATTAATCAGTGCACATTGTCAGCAATTTCGTACAACAACATACATTTTACCTTTGGTAATAATGTCTAGTTTTGTGCCAGAAAAAGAGCATATGCGGGAAGCTCTGCTTTTCTGCTTTAATTTGAAGAAATCGGCTGCCAAATCGCATCGAATGCTTATGGAGGCCTATGGTTTCGTCGGTTCAAAGATACCAATTTTGACTTGTGGAACAAGAAGCGTGAAAATCGGCCTAGGAAGGTTTAGGACCATCAATTGCAGGCTCTTTTGGACGAAGACAATACCCAAACTCAACCAGCCATTATCATACGTCTGCGTGCCATGGGGAAGATTTAAAATATCGAAAAATGGGTGTCGCATGAATTGAACGACAGGCAGATGGAGCGACGCTAAAACACATGCGAAATATTGCTCGCCAGACATAAAAGAAAGTCGTTCCTGCATCGGATTGTGACAGGCGATGAAAAGTGTATATATTTCGAGAATCCTAAACGAAGAAATCGTGGGTTGATCTCGGCCAACCATCAACATCTTCCCCAACACCAAATCGCTTCGGACGTGGGATCAGCAGGGTATGGTGGGATCAGCAGGGTGTCGTCTACTATGAGTTGTTGAAACCTGGTGAAATCGTCAATGCCCACCGCTACCACCAACAACTAATCAAATTGCACCGTGTTCTGCGTGAAAAAATGACGGATTATCAACAAAGACATGACAAGCTGATTTTCCTCCACGACAACGCACCATCGCATACGTCAAAAATGGTCCGAAACTACTTGGAGACACTCAACTTGGAGGTGCTACCCCACACCGCTAACTCACCAGACCTTACCCCTTCCGACTACAACTTGTTTTCGTCGTTGGGTCACGCGCCCGCTGAGCAGCACTTCGATTCTTACGAAGACGTCCGAAAATGGCTTGATGAGTGGTTTGCCTTAAAAGAGAAGGAATTTTTTTCACGTGTTATCCACAAATTGTCCGAGAGATGGGAAAAATGTATAGCTAGCGAGGGCAAGTACTTTGAATAAATTTGTTTTTGGTATTTTTTCCGCAAACAGGGTAACTTGGTTTCTTTAGCGGAAGCTTAATCTTTTGATGGAGAAAATGTTTCACTTTCTTAAAATTGAAAGAAATCATATTGCCATAGAAGCAAATGGAAATATTGTATTTTTGTAGATTTATTAGCAAAGAATTTTTTTTTATATTCTGCAAAAAGAATTTCTTTGAAATAGTTCCGAACTAATGTTTTAGAATATGTTCTATTGTTTATATACGAGGTCTGTTCAAAAAGTATCACGAATTTTGTGTTTTTTTTTTTCAAAAATTATTTATTTATTCATGAATATCTTTTTTGTCCCCTTCAGAGTAATTCCCACCAGATATTATACACTTGTGCCAACGTTTTTCCCAATCCTCGAAGCACTTCAAAAAATCATTTTTTGTGATCTTGTTCAGCTCCTCCTTCGATGCTGTCTTTATCTCCTCAATCGTAGCGTAGCGTCGTCCTTTCATGGGGCTCTTCAGTTTTGGTAACAACAAAAAGTCACAGGCGGCCAGATCTGGGAAATACGGTGGCTGCGGCATTATTAGTGTGTTGTTTTTAGCCAAAAATGGCAAAAGCCAATTTTTGTTCTTCCACAAATCCGGGCGTTTCTGGCAGATTGCTTCGCGATACTTTTTGAACAGACTTCGTATATTTGGTAGCAAATCAATATATTGTTGGCTAGGGTCCAGTTCAAACCCGTTTGGATAGTGGAATAAAATTATTTAATTAAATACGACATTTTCAATTCAGGTTGCAACGTACTTGATACTTTTGACTGGTAAGACAGTATGACATATTTTAGTATTTATATTCAATAGAGAATGAAGATACATTCCTTTTATAATATTATCTCACCAAAAGTCATAGTAGTAGTAATTTTTATTTTAATATTTCACTTTGGGTAAAACCTAATTCCAAACCTAATTTATACTGATTTTTCTTAATTATTTTTATAGACTCAGTGTTAGAAATTGACTTTTCCTTTTCATAATTTGGTTTTATCAGTAGATTAAAATTCCGATTAGAAATATACAATAAACCCTTATTATACAATATATAAAATATAACTAAGAAGAATGTTTTATTTACAGAGAAAATGTTTACTCAGCATACAAATAATAAATGAAATCCTGTATGTTTAAATTTGAAATTTCTAAAATAGTAATTAATTTCTCTATTCATCTTTATAACATGATTATTATGCCGGCATAATAGCGAAATGTGCCTCAACACATTGTATACGTATGTATAGACAAATTTCAAGAATTTTGTTTTAAACTTGTTGAATTCATATAATACCTTTATTATCCTCAAAGGAGGATATCTTAAAACTTTGTCTAAAGATTTGAACTTTTATTAATTTATAATTAAAATCTATATTAAGATATTTAGCATAGAACAATAAATGCCCAAATTTTACATAGAACAGTGAATACCTTATAAATAAAAACTGCCCCACAAAAATTTACAACTGTTCTTTACTCTTCTTGGTTACCTCTTGACTACTTTATAAAAGGATTATTTGATTCTTGAGTGTACTTTATTTTAAATTAAACATTTTTTTTTATAAAGTTTCGATGATAGTAGAAAATAACAAGGTTATCCATTTCGTGGCCTAAAATGTATAGCTCTTTTATTTAACAGCTGTCAAACATATATATTATTAAAGATTAAATTCATTTATTTTAACATTTGCCATTTTATGCTATAAATCGATTAAGTACCAAACAGTGCGCTAAAATTGTAAATTTTTAGAAACGTGATAATACTGCCGTAGCCACGTTTCGCGATTTGAGAGGATATAATTTTCTTGTACAATACAATAAGGTGAAATTTCCATGCATGAGGCTCTAAAAACCCTCTAATAATTTTGTAAAAGCTATTGTATTCAGAAAAAGGTGACTGTCTGGTGTGTATTAGGTTTGAGGATATTTCTTTGAAAATTAAGAAGTAGAGATCGTTACAGTCAATTCTGACCGCTATGACTATTTAATAACTGACTTTTTTTATGACCTAAATGGAAAGACTTTATTTTGAGGACTATATATATTTTCACTAAAATGATGTTACAAGCCACACAACATGACAAATTTTTAGGATACGAAATTTCGAGTTTTGGTGATGTCAATTGGCATTCAAGATCATGAAATTTGACGTCGTTAGAGGTTTTCTTTTAAGAAGAAAAAAAAATCATAAAATTGACGCAAAAATAATAAAAAAATTACAGCTCAATTTATAAAAAATTACCACAAAATTATCAAATCCTGCAAGAAGTCTTGTGACTGTTATTTGATAAATATTATTGGGTTATCCAGGAAGTAATTTCGTTTTTTTTTTTTTTATAAAAATGAAAGACGATTTTCTTATAGTGAATTAATATTTTATTAAAAAAAACTATTATCCAGTTTGAACTCTTTGCCATCTTTCTGGCAGTACCATGATTCTACACTCATACAATTTTTGTTCTTTGCTGGAAAAAAAAACTAATCCAAGTGAATTTTGACCTCCTCATTTGAATTAAACGTCTTATAGTCTAAAAAATTTTGTAAAAACCGGAACAAATGATAATTGGAAGGTACTAGGTCTGGACAGTTTGGTGGGTATGGCAGTATATCCCATCCAAGCTCTAAAAGCTTTTGCCGAGTGGTCAAACTTGTATGTGGTTTCGCATTATCCTGTTGGAACACTCTACCTTTCCTATTGACAAATTTTGGCTATAATGTGGTTCCGCATTATCCTATTGGAACACTATACCTATCCTATTGACGAGGTGGTGATACGCTTCAAAAATGGATTATTTTCTTGGCGTTTGAGAAGAAAATTACAAACGTCAATGCACCGGCACAAATTTTTTTCCGTAAGAAGATGAGGAACCCATATGTCGAGCTTTTAGATTAAACCTCGAATTCGATAAATTTAATCTTTCAGCCATCTCACGAGTTGTCCGCCAGTTTGCATCAATTAATGCCTTTATTGTGTCTTCCTCAGCATCAACTAGCTTTCAAAAACGTGGTACATCTTCGAGATCAAAATTGCCGGATCGAAATTTTGCAAACCAGTTTTGGTACACATTGGATAATTTTAGTAAAAAAATAAAATATGCCGAAAATGCTATTTTTCACTTTCCATATTTAAGAGGGTATCGACCAAAAACTACTTTGAAGAATGATTAGAATTAAATCACAAGCAAGCCTTGCTATATCAGCTATAAAAATACATATGATTATACGGCTTAAGTCTGAAGTTGGTTATGAAAAAGTACCATTAAATCCTCTGTTGAGAAACAACGAAATTACTTTCCGGACAACCCAATACGTTTGATGTACTCAAAATGTATGGAATATAATTCAATAAAATATTTGTTCAAAATCTGAATTTCAAGTGTATTTTATTATACATTACTTTTCAAAGTGCTAATTGGATAATCCATTATATTTTGTGTGAGATTATGAAAAACAAAATATCATATTACGATAACTTCAGCATTTCGAAAAAAGGATAACACAACAAAATTTTTGTTAATATGGTAAATATATTTCACTATCAGTTCCGCATACAAATATATTAACAAACTTTTAGTCTAATGATAGATAAATAGTTTATTTAGATTTATTCGTATTTAATACAAAATACTTTCTTAATACCTTAATCACATGAACTAAATATTTTAGTTTTTCTATATTATATCGATTAGTTTTTGTGTATGTTTGTAGTCTTGATTTTCCAAAAATTACATTTTCCTTACAAACAGATCTCAATTGTGTGGTTTACTATAAATTCCAGAGTTTCATTAAATATTACTTATACACACACGTGTTATATATATGCAAGTAAACGATGAAAAAAAAAACACCATTTATTTCTACTAGACGAGATTTGACTTTCGTGTGGGATTAAACTAGATGCAGATGTTCTGTAATTTTCCTGATGTACCACATACTTAGTAACTGACCCGGAAAAAGGGATGATATGAGCCGAGCAACAAGGTTAAAAATCACTTACTAATTAAAGAGGATACAGTTCGGTAGCACTAATTGCTGATAAGCGTTCACCGAGAAGGATGTGCTCATTATAGTTAGTTGGAAGCTGAATGTGGATGAAGAGCCTAAACCTACCCGGTTTATATATATTTTCATATGAGCAGATTATTTTGTTCATTATTTAATTTGGATATTAATGTGGAAAATTTATTTTCTGCCTTTTTTATCATATTCAATAGTACGTATATATGTGTATATTCGTAATTGCTTGATTATAAATATTTCTAGATTTATTTTCATTACAAATTCAATTAAACCTTAAAAATTCTAAGTGTTTATTTTTAATTAAGTATGTATATAGTCCTTGAAAATATTTGCTTATTGTTGATGAGATGGTGGAAAATTCTTTAGTTTTTTGGTTAATACAATACATAATTTTTTTTTGACAAAGCTTTTCAAAATAACTATCAATTTTTTTCGAATAATAAGAGTTTATAAAAGGATAAGCAAAGTTTTTTTTTTATATTAAAAAAAAAACAAATAAAATTTCAAAAATAAATACATACATTTGTGGTATAGATTTTTCGTTAATCTTTATTATTAATTTCCATAATTTACTGGGTGAAGTGTTTGGAAAATTACAAGCAAATCAAAAATATATCATACACGAAGATAGTGCGCACAACTGAAGTATGGCAATCACCCTATTATAAGGACTGAAGAACCGTCTTCGAATATACATAAATAATGATTAAGATTAGATGAAGTTCTCTTCCCACTTAGTTTTGTTGTTGGTATTTCTTATTTACTACCTTTCACTGTTGTTCTGTTTTCTTTAAAAGATGAAGGATTTGGTTGATTGCCAATCGTGTATATATTCGGTGATTCCTGGCACCAAAAGGTACCAAAATCATTTCGTTTCATTTGGGGTTTTGTGTTCAATTTTTATGACTCAAAATAGTGAACGCAGCGGTACTAAACTGTACAGGACTACCATTTGAAGGCATATAGAGTAGGTAGATCTTTACCGAAAAGAAAAGTTCCATTCAATCAATGAGTGAGCACCTTTAAGTCAGAATCGAATTGAAGTGAACTAACTGTAAATGAATGTATGTGCATACACGTTTGTGGATTGGCTTTCTTTACAAACTCATGCACGAGTACACGTGACTTGAACTATTCGGCTTAGGAATCACGCTTTATGATAAAATTAATAGTGAATTGGATGGAAGCCATCCTAGATTAGTTCAATGGTGTGGTAAATTTTAATGCTCAGTAAATATATCCAAGAGGTTGATGGCTGTTTAGATGATTGACACGCGATGCTACCACCGAAAGAGCTTTTAATTGCACCCACAATAATAATAATAATAATAGTAACACGAAACTATCTATTTGTCTAGCGATAGTTTTGTGGTATCAGCTAAAGTACAATATGAACCCATAAGATTGAGTTTCGAACGTACTAAATCATAATGGCATTTACAGCAATTGAAGAAAATCATATACTTTTCAAGAAGAAACAAAAACAAAAAATCCAATTCAAAAGTAAAAGTATTTACTGGTTACGAGTATGTGTACGTTCAAATGGCAACTTTTACGTTCAAAGATTATTCGATATTCTACTTAATATTAAAAACAAAAAATTCTATACAATATTTTTAGTAATTATTTCGAAATAATTTGAAATTATAGAATGCAGATAGACACGACACGTAAGAGATATATTAGATTTATTAGCTTAGATATATACAGATAAAGTGCATTGAAATTATTCTATTCATTTTCAGATAATACTCTTTTCTTTAATGTGGACGTTACCTTCAGAATTGGTGTTGAAAATGAGTTCATAAATCTCTCACTTCAGTTACAATCTTAATAGCCCACCATTTGCACAGTTAAGGCTACATCTGGCTATGTATATGCATGCATACACGTATGTATAATCTCCTATATGAGGACATACGCCATTTGGCGTTTTGTTTTGTTTCCTTTTCCTATCAAAGTTCAACCCCATTTCCCAAGAACCTTCCCACCATATGAAATTACGCGCTCGTTCCTTTTAAATGTTCTTTTCCCATCTAAAGGACTACATCATTCTGTTATTCATTAAATCTATTGTTTTCGGGTCACGGTTGAACACAGCTAGCTTGCTTTGGAGGATGAGAAACGATAACTTGGAGCTATTCTTACACAACAACGAATTGAGTCGAAACTGTTTTGGAGGTAAATTTATTACTGTTTTTTGTTACTTCTTCTCCAACAGGTCCTGAAATTATTCTAGCGACCTACTTGAACCTCCAAATACATGGTGAAAATATTAAAACCATCCTCGTCTCTTTTACGGAATTCTTTTCTTGCTATAAAATGAAATTTGTTTGTATTTGTAAATTTATTAGTTTTTTTTTTGGCAAGAAAATTATTTTAAGAATTAGTTAAAAACTCTTTTCACTTTAAGTTGATAATTTTTCAGATAAATTAATATTACTATTATCTAATATTGCAATGATAATAAGTATTGTAGTTTATGATTTTGACATCGGATAGGAGTTAATAATATATTTTCTTATAAAGAATTATCCATTTTGTCGTTTGGAATGAACAACCATATCATTTAATACATAGTTTTTAATTATTATTCAAATTTAGATAAAATTTATTTAGCACAAAATTTGCCATTATATAATATAAATCTTTTTACTATCATATTAAATTTGTAATAACTTTTCATGAAAACCGATATTTTTCGGCCTAAACTTGAATATTTTCATCTGGACTATATGTGGTTTTAAAAAACCGGTGTCACAAGCTACACAACGTGCCAAATTTTAGCTTTATTATGTGAAAAGTCTTAGTTTCAAGAGTTAGTGATGGAAATGGCCTCGAAGATCGCGCAATTTAAAGCCGTTGGATTTTTTCTTGTGACACTCTAAAAATTTGTATTCTCATAGCTAATTGTCAAAACTTTCAAATATTTAAAAACCAATATCCATCAAGAAATGGCTTTATTACAAATCAAAATGTTGCGAAAAAGTTCTTAACAATTATCTTACAAGGACCGAGTCCTGAAAGAAGTTTTATGCAACAATTTAAATAATATTATAATTTTTGTATGATGAAAAAATAAATGTAAAATAATTAAATGAAAATAATTTAAATCAAAATACAAATTTTCAGAACAATTATCCAATATTTGATTTCTGGGTAATCCTTAATTTTATAGTAAATTTGAGAAAATATTATACTACGTTTTATCAAGTATTTATTATAGATTTTATAAAAATATCCATTTATGAATGTGTAATTGTTTTTTTACATGAAAAAATATTGATAACAAAGAGCGTAGGAGTTAAGAAAATTTTAGAAATTCAGACTTAAAACTTTGAAAATCCCTTTGTTCAAGGATATAAGTACAAAAAAAGTAATAATTCTTATAATCGTACATGGGTATATATATTTTTGTATATATTTTATACCGAAAACAAGGATGATTTCATATGCTAATGTGGACCAGTCCCTAAAGACATCCTATCAATATATTTCATTTTAAACTCAATATGGCAATAAGTTTTGAATTTGAAATTTTAGTTTTTGAAAATGGAAACCCTTTAAAATAGCTATTTTATATTGTAAAATAAAGAATATTTTTCTCAGAAATAAAAACAATTACTCAATTAGATTGGGATATGCCTTAAGATATCGATTCCGGACCATTAACAACCCTTGTGCAAATATGGGCAACAACTTTGGTAGAGAGTTAATGTCCTTAACAGATTTATGTAAAGTGTAATTTCAATGATATTCGGGAACATACTCAAAATAATAAAGATTTGTTTAATAATTTACCTGTTTTGTTTTCAAAATTATTGCTATAGTAGATGGGGGCAACAGTGCCCTCGGTAGGGCTGATTGGGCCGGAACTGGAAGAGTTAGCTGCTGCTGATTCCTCTGCATTCAGTTTGACAAGAGACTGAGCTGCATTCCACTCACGCCGATCACATCGAATACCCGTATTTGTTTCCAAAACGGTTGTTTCAGGGTTGGCTTGACGAAATGTAACTGCTTGAACGGCACTAAGGGTTGTAATGCTGCCATCAGCACTTTTATTTTTGATGGTGTTTTTGTTAGTAAACAATATATTCTGTTCCCTATCGATATTGCTGTTATTGCCATTTCGTATTGTTACCGAAAAGTTTGCAATCGATGACGAATCATGAATGTTGTGTTGTGATTTCTGTTGCTGTGTTGTATAAGGATGCGGAAGTAACTGCGAATGCAATTGTGAATCTGTTGATGTCGGTGTCGTTGTTGCCGTTTGAATTCGACTTTGTGTGTGCGATTTCTGCAACTGTTGACGATTCAATTTTGAAAGCGATGTCTTTTTGGATGTATTTTTCTTTTCCAAGCACAGACGTGGCATTTTCATATATCCAAATAATGAAAATCTCTATTATCTATTTTTCTTTTTAAACTATTTATTCCTATACAAGGACTAACAAACAACTATGCACTCGAACACGTTTTTCTTTAGTTTCAAAATTATATAATTTTATTATGGAAACATTTTTTTTTTAAATTTTTTTTCTTTTATTATTATTACTATTTTTATTTTTTTTTCGAAAAAAAAAATTATATTTTCACAAATATATGAAAAAAAATTGATTTTTCTATTTTCTTTTAGTAAAAACTTTCTTCTTTTTATTTTTACATTGATTATTTTGTTTAATGCCAAAATATTTTACTTTTAAAAACTTTCTAATATATAATTTTTTTTTTTAATAAAATTTATTTTTAATATTTATATTACTATTATTTGTTATTATTCTTATTATTATTATTATAAATAGATTATTTTTATTTAATTTTCTTTTATGAGTAATTAATTTATTTTTTGTTTGTTATATTTCACAGAATTTTTGTATTGCTTTCGTTGTATTAATGTTAAAAAAAATGTAAATAATTTTTTCTTTTCAACTTTTAAAAAATATACATTTTTAATATTATATATTAAATTTTGTGATTTATTTTGATGAATAATCTTTCCTGGTTTGTTTTCTAAAAAAGAATTTTCTCATTTTCTAAAATGGAAAAAAAGTCGAATTCAAAAATTTTTTATATAATATTTCGAAAGTTTTCTATCAAATGCATTTGGTTTTTTGTAAAATGATGAAATTTCCATTTGAATTTATTTACAAAAGAAATAAAATAATTTCACTGAATTAATAATGATCAGTCTAGAAGAATGAAATGAAGTTTAGTATGGTATGATAATAATTGTGAATTTATGTAAATTGAAAATATGGCGCACCAGTTGAAGGGTTTTAAATACTCAGCGGTATTTGGTGCGAAAAGCTTCGCTCAAAAATATAACATCAAATTCAGTGCGCACAGCATCCGTTACCTACGATAGATGTAAAATATATGTAGAATGATTTTTATCCTTTTTTTTCCACTTAATATAATATGGGCAAGATAGGATAATGCGGGTGCAGAGGTGACAGATGGTAATTATTAATAATTCAATGTGGAGGCTTAATGAAAATGCACAACAACCGAGTTCAAAATCCCTCAGCTGAAGAATGATGGGGCATCATATTTAGAAGAGGGAGAGCAACAAGTAGCTGACACAATCGAGGTGCTCTACGAACAGGTACAACAACTCTTATATAGGAAGCACGGATAAATATAATTCTCTATGTATACATAAATATGGATATATACTCATGTAGTGAAAGAGAAAGAGAAATAGAGAAAGAGCCGGAGATACATACGCGTATAAAACACCACCTATTAAGGGTTGGCAGATACCAACTTGTATATGCGGCACTCGAAATGAATGAAGTTAGTCAAGGTGTGGAGTATTCATCATATTACATTATTACAGGAAATTGTGAGGCAAATAATTATACAAGTGTGAGTGTCCAATATTATAGTGTTAGTAAGATTATTGATGAAATCCACAGGTAAGTGGAAAACAAGTGGTTGATATTTATTCCCGCAATATTTTTTCCTAATCGTAAATTGATTTTCTTTTTCCCCATTTTCAGCTAAACATATTCTTTTATATAATATAAATAAATTAAAATTTATTAAGTTTTTCTCTTCTTACATCAGACCCAAATTAATTATACTAAATTAAAATCCGATTTCATAATTTATCGAGAATATCGAAAAATAGGAAAAAACAAAATAATAAAATCACAAGAACTTTACTTAAGAGTGAACCATTTTAAATATAATAAAACCTATCAACTTTATATACGTGTAAATAGTATATGCACTTTAATAAAATATGTACAATAGGTACTTATATTCGTTTGTTCATAATTAATTAGTTTACCAAAAATAAAACTTTGATTTACACGAAATCTACTTGCATATAAATTAATGATTAATACGTCTGTGTTGTGAAAATTTATTTCTGTTTATTGAATATTTACATGCAATTATTGGAAAAAGTCCATAACAATTCTTTAACAAAATTACTAAATCAAATATTACCGATTATTTAATAAATCTTCAAATATATAAGTTTATCGATGCGTCACAATTTGCACAACACAATTTCATATTTTGTGATATAAAAATAAATTTTGATCGCGACTTTTAGTTTTATCTTTTGGTTGTTTAAATAATACTTAGATTTTTGTAGTGAATTTTAGGTAAATTATGAAAAAAACCGGATGATACGATTATGTCGGTGGTTGGCAGCCATGCTGTTCTGCGCGGTTTAGTATGTTTTTATTGTAGTAGTTGCTGTTGATATTTCTGGTTGCTGTGAGATAGACTTTGCTATTTACAATAGTATTCGTATTTAGGGCAAAGAAATTGAATTCAACGCATATATGTGTATGTATAAATATATTGTATAATATGCCTATTGCCAATACAACAGTATTACTGAGAACATTTACGAATATAATTTATCCAGCAACGGCACAATTGAAATAGCCTAGACTGAAGTGTAACAACCACCCTTGCACGTGTACAAAAGCACCCTTCACCGACACAGAATATATAGCCCACACACACACAAAGAGAATATAATCGATCGAAAACTTTGTGTATGCGACCTGCTGCTGCATCAACACACTTGTTCCGCACACTCATTTCTAAGGGTTTCCCAGAAGTTTCAACGAAATATATTTTTCTATTAAGGAAAATGAGAACACTAGCAATTTAAATAAAAATGGTGAATATTTTTTTAACCCAAGCAAAATTTCTATTTAAAATAAATTCATAACAAACTCCAATTATAAGAGAATGAAACGGAAAAATGAATGACTTTTCAAACCGGAACTTGTCCGTGTTTTTCTGGAACTTACTGTAGTTTTAGTTTAATGGGAAATGGCACCAAAAATTTTGTTACATTCTCTTTCATATCCATTAAATTTTTTCTTTTATTTTTTATATCTATATGATTTAATTAAATTATTTATTTAAATAATAATTTCAACGAAGAATATTTTCATTATGAATTCACAAATATTTTGTTAAATTTCCGTTTCGTTTCAATTTGGTTATGTTTCAGCAGTTTCACTCCGAAATGTGATTTTCTTGGTCGTGATTTGGAAGCACACACAGAACTTTTTATCCGCACAACAATTATTATAATTTCGATAATATTCTGATTTGAATTCTTTTTCACAAAATTTCTATTTAATATACTATTGTCAAAGTAGTAATTATATTTTAATTAAAACTAAATTGGAAAATAACACAAAATTGATATACACAAGTGAGAGAGAAGAATATAAATAAAGATACGATGTGCGTCAGTTTTGACGTACCACTCCCTTCTACAATGGAGCTGCGATGACATGTCTGCTTATTGGTTGCTTGTGCTTTCCTCGATGCGGCTGCAGGCACATGGCGCTGGTATCGCTTATAAACGTGAAAAGCTTTTCACTTAAATCTCGTTTCACCCTTGCACGGGGTTGTTCAGATGAAAGCACCTGTTCCTAGTTTTGTATTCTGCTCCTTTTCATGCAACCGCAGAATAAACATTTTCCCTTTCAAACTATTCCCTGCTTCCGGCATACATATTGTAGTTCAGCTGAAATTTTCATTTCAATTTCCTACTGTTGCTGCTCTTGTTAGGGTAGCTCTTCACGATGCTGCCGTATTATATTGTTATCGTAATTGCAGGCAACCCCTCGCTGCCGGTAGTTGTTGTTGCTGTTGCTTTTTCTGTTACAGTTGGATATGTGGTCGTATCCTATGGTGGTGGTGTTCCGGGGAGGCGCATGCGTATACCCATCGAAATATTAGAGCTTTCTGTTTCCATTGCAGTTATACGGTTAACAAATGCCGGGTCAGACTTGACTTCCGACTCTTACGTTCAATTTTACTAAAACCGATTTAAATAGAAAAGACTATTGCAAAAGATATATTGCAAAATGAATAAAAAAACAATAATAGCAGCTACATAATAGAAGAAAAAAAATCCTTTCCCATGTGTAATAGAAAATAAAAGAAAAATCCATTGTAAGGATATTTTGATATACGATTGTAGATAGATTTTTGCTTACCAGAACTTTAAAAACATTTCAGATTATAACCTTTAAAAATTTCTATACTAAAACATAAATTAAGTGGCCATATAATTTGCTATGAAATTAGGCTGTTTGCAATAAAAAAACAATTTTTATTTCTTATTAAATTTAATTTTATTAGTTTAAGGCCGTTTCGAACTTATTCAAAAATAAATGAATTCATTATATTTGAATAAAAACTTTGTACTTTGTCAAGTTTGAAAAATTTCAATAAAAGCTTTAAAAAGAAAGGTTTATCTTATTTAGGCTTTGGAAAGTGAAATTTATTCAAATACATTTGTAATAAAACTTTTTTAAAAATATATATTTTATTATATTGTTTTAATTAAACATATAACAACAACTTGAATTCTTGTGACTCCATCCTTTTGAGGTAATTATTCGCTATTTTTGGTTTGTAAATAGGTCATTACTTAACGGGAGTTGGTTTATAAATACTCTTCCTAGGAGTTTTTTTGCACAATAAAGGTAACATGACCTCGTCATGTTAAAATCACTAATGGTCTAAATAAAAACGGCCAAAAAAAAACGGTTATCAAACGGCCGTAGTGCTCAGAATTGACGTTAACTGTCTCTTTTTCTTCAAATTCGATGGCATCTTCAGACCAAAATGCTCACTTGATAGTCACTTTTTGCAAACACAATAGCTTTTCCACAGTCAATTATAGATTTTCAGTGTCGCATAAATAAAAAATTCGAGTTACCGACGTATACACCGAATGAAATAGTTTGTCTTATCGATGGAAAAATTTTGTCTTTGGAAAAATCGGCATCCAAATCCTGTCGCTTCAGTACCAAATCGGCATTTATTTTATGTATTGATTTGGAAGTTTAAGAGTCTATATTACAAAAATTTGTATTAATTTAATATAATTTGAATTATTGTATTATATACTTTTAATAAATTTTCCAATAGTTTGAATGTTTTTTTGGTTATTGTAAAAAGGATAAAAATTACCATTTGTTTTGGTCAAACGAACGGTTATTCTTATCCGAGGTAATTGAAATAAGGGTTTGATTCTTAAATGATAATATCTGCCACGAAAGCAATTCATTTAAAAAAAATGCATTTGCAAACACTTAAGAATATCTCTAAAATAAATATAATATACGTAATTAATATCTTTAGTAGGGATACTGTTATTAATTTAGTTTCTAGATCTAAGATACATATTAGAAAAATGGTACAGCATGTAGCTTTAAAGATTACTCTTATTATTTTATTTGAATTTTAATATTCATTTTATTTATGCCGGTTAGATGTAAAAAGTATAACATAGAATACCGCCTATAGGGTTAGACTAAAGGGGCTGGGTTATGTGAATATATATATGTGAATAGTCTGAAAAAACCGATATGTCCGTATACGTAGAAATATCGTGTCGTATATCTGCCATCCATTTGTCGATACTGTGGTTAGGTGTTCTGGTTCCGTCTGACGGTAAATCGATTTTTCATACGTACGATGCATATCCGCAATGAGAAAAGCCAAACCGACTCACTTTTGCATCTGTGAAAATTTCTCTGAACAAGGGTGCTTCCTGGCTATGAGTATACCGAATACCCTTTTATAGTATACATGCAAGTATGGAGGTTACCATCAAGAATTTTTTATTTTTTTTTGATGAAAAAAAATAAATGGAAAAGTTGTGCAGAAATATTTTAAGCCAAACGATTTATACTCAACCCAATATTCGTTAGGTGAACAAGGTAGCAATGATGCAAGAGTATTTATAAGCCAAAAGCTTTATATGTGGTGAAGGGGGAGAGGGATGGTATATATGGTAAGGTGTCAGTATTTTTGTATATCTCTTAACGAGTCTGATATGAATTTTACCTAAAGCGATTTTCTCCACCGGGAGACGAAAAATTCATTTTTAGGTAACACCTGTTACAGTATGAAATGCCTATGGCGATCTTGGCAAACTCCGATATGTTCTGAAATATGGGTGCATATATTTCAGCACCTAATACACTGAACATTTCTTTGTGCCATATAAGTTTTTCACCAATCCTCCCCATAAATAAATCCACTGATTTTCTTGCAAGCAAGAAATGTACGAATGGATACGATATGGGAATCGGCGGGCCATTTTCATGTTTACAATATTTATGGCCTCTCAATTTTTCGAATATATATACGGGAATGCTTCCTTCATTACCCATAATAGGAAAAAAAGTTTAACTTGAAACGAATTTCAAAGGGAAATACAATAAAAAAATTTTCTCCGAAAAAAAAAGTTTTAAAACTCCCCCAAATCGTCAGAGTTAAATTATTACTTTAAAAGTCAGATTCGAATATTTTTGCCTAAAAATATTTTTATTTTTCAACAAGTTTAACAAATCGAAGAAATATTTTACAATAAAAGATTTTTTAAACTATTTATAAAATAAATAATTATTGGAGAATTTTTTAAAGTTCTGAAGTTATTGGGCAATTTTTAAAAATTACATTAACTTTCTATGATAATATTCAATTAAGGGTTGGTTTGGTTAGTTAAAGATATGGAATTTATGTAAAAAATATGTTATTTTACATGATATTAGTAATGAAATGTAATTCATTTAGAAAGTAATTTGGAAATAGTATATCCTAAGTACGGTTGCCAACTAATCGCAAGCCTACACAAATTCGTCACACCAGAAGATATATAAATGATCATTTTTGTAAAAATCCATCCATTTTTTTTACAAAAGTGATAATTTTTTGGAATACAGAAATTAAAACTTTTTCCACACTATTTATTTCATAATATTGATTAAATTATGCCATTAAGCAAAATATGTAAAATCATTCAAATTTACGCATTTTTTCAAAATTAAAATAAAATAATTTGCACATTGTTAAAAGGAAAAAAAATATGAATCAAAATTATTCAAATTTTCATATTTTTAAAAGGATATTTTTGTAAAATGTAAATATTTTTTTTTTAAAGCACGGTAAATCAATAGTCTTTTAAAATCTGCTCTAAAATGAAAGGTTATCCATTATATATTTTGGAAAGTAAAAATTGTTCACACATATTTTAAAGTCAGAATTTTATTAAGTTTTTATTAATAATATTGAATAATTTTTGCCATTATGTATTAAGTATAATACTATCAAATAATCTTTAAGAGACTTCCTGCATTATTTGTTTCGTTAATATTAAGCTTAAAATTTTTTTACGCCGATTTTAAAATATCTAAAAAAATTTGAGGATTATATTTTAGGTCAATTGAGTTTACCAACTCTGGAAATCTATCGTCCTGGGAACTGTCTGCACAATAAAACCAAAATTTGTCATGTTGTGTAACTAGTGGCGTCGTTGTATTACGACCATATAGTACGGCTGAAAAGTTTATAAGGTTGACGTCTAGATGGCGCCTCTTGCAAAAATCACAAAGCACCATCCTTCAAATGATTCCTGTCAAAATTTGACAGCAATCGCTCGATTGGTTCGTGAGATATAGCATTTTGAGTGAAGCAACTTTTGTTATTGAAAAAAAAATGAAAAAATACGAATTTCGTGTATTGATAAAGCATTGCTTTTTGATGAAAAAAAATACAGTGGAAACCAAAGCATGGTTTGACAAACGTTATCCGGACTCTGCTCCAGCTATTTCAACTGTGGAATATTGGTTTCGTCAATTTCGAACTGGTCGTACGAGCACAGTTGATGCAGAACGCAGTGGACGCCCAAAAGAGGTGGTTACGGCAGAAAACATCAAAAAAATCCACAAAATAATTTTAAATGACCGTAAAGTGAAGTTGAGGAGATAGCTGAGACTCTGAAGATATCGAAAGAGCGTGTTGGACATATCGTGCATGAATATTTGGGCATGCGAAAGCTATGTGCAAAGTGGGTGTCGCGTGAGCTCACTGTGGACCAAAAACAACAAAGTGGGTCTGAGCAGTGTTTGGAGCTGTTCAAGCGCAATAAACCAGAATTTTTGCGTCGATATGTGACAATGGATAAAACATGGCTCCGTCACTATACTCCAGAGTCCAATCGGCAGTCGGCAGAGTGGAGAGCGAGCGACGAACCGAATCCAAAGCGTGGAAAGACGCAACAGTCGACTGGCAAGGTGATGGCGTCTGTATTTTGGGATGCGCATGGTATAATATTCATTGACTATCTCCAGAAGGGACAGACGATCAACAGCGACTATTATATAGCGTTATTGGATCGTTTGAAGAAAGAAATCGCTAAGAAACGGCCTCATTTGAAGAAGAAAAAAGTGTTGTTTCACCAAGACAATGCACCGTGTCACAAGTCGATGAAAACGATGATCAAACTCAAAGAATTGGGCTACGAATTGCTTCCCCATCCACCGTATTCTCCAGATCTGGCCCCCAGTGACTTTTTCCTGTTTGCAGACCTCAAGAGAATGCTCGCTGGCAAGAAATTTAAGTACGATGATGAAGTGATTGCCGAAACTGAGGCCTATTTTGAGGCAAAACCGAAAGAGTACTATAAAAATGGTATCGAAAAGTTGGAAGATCGCTATAATCGCTGTATCGTCCTCGAAGGCAACTATGTCAAATAATAAAAATGAATTTTGCAAAAAAAAATATTTTTACTGTGTTACCTTATAAACTTTTCTGCCGAACAAATATAATTTAAATTGAAATTTTTTTAGTTCAGGCCAAAAAAATAATTTTCATAAATTATTTTAATTGACGGTAAAATTTTCTCCTTCAACATTTTCAAAAAAAATACAGCACAATCACATCTTCAGACCAAAATGCATACCAGACTATCTCCCCTCGTGGATACATGGGCTTTTCCATGGTCATTTGTGAGTTTTCAAAACCGTATACGTGGCAATTTGACATATCCATCAAGCGAGTAATAAGTCTCAAAAATAAGGCATACCTACCACTATTGTACAAATTTTTCACTATTTTATTATCGAAATTTTTAAAATGACAATCATCTTTTTGTTAAGCAAATTGTACGACAAAATGAATAATCCATTATAAATAATGGCATAAACTACGAGTATCATCATATAAGGGTTGTTGAATTTTTTAAATATAAGAATTAAATTTTTTTTTAGCAAATTCCTATTCATATATGTTACATAATTGCAGATAGAGTTAAAAGCTTGGCATTATGGCTTTACGATTCTAAATTCAATCTAGCGCCTATAAAGTTTTCAATAGAATAGACATTATAACTTTTATCAGAAAAAAATCCTCAACTGTTATTTCGAAATATTTATGAATAACTTTTTCATTCTGCCAAAAATATTAACAAAGATTTATGTACATCTCAAATGTAATGAGATATATTTTTTTTATCGTCTTTAATTTTGACACGTAATATTATAAAATGAAATATTTTTGCAAAACAAAATAATATTAATAATATTCAAGAAACGTTTACATCAATTTACTTTATAAGAAGTTCGCACATAGAATATTTAATTAAAAAAAAAATTCCCAAAACAAAGTTAAAAATATATATTTTTATATATATATACCCGATTATACTTAGTTTAATATTATAAATGCATTCGATAGCCAAAGATTTATTGCAGGCGTACGCCATCAACCATACTTAATTTTCGCTAAGTCAATCCATCAAGCTAGATAAGTATCTTGATACGCGCGGTTGCCTGATAAAAAATTTTACGAGATCTCAGAGTATGGATAATACGCCGACAGTGGTTATTTTCCACCCTTGATTAATTATCACGTCATCTATTTTATGAAGAGCTCAGTATGATGGAGAAAAAGAATGAAAAATAATACGCTTTATTAGTGACCATATAGATGGGTAAGATGTGGGGATGAATATTTGCAAACTGGAAAGGCTATTAAAATTGAAAATCTGACGACTGACACTCAACGGTAAAAGCTTTTAGGGGATGGCGCTTGGTGGGATGGTATTCCATATCAGACGAAGGGCAGAAATTTACCATACCATCGGATAGTCTTAGGTAAATCTCTGCCTTGGAATTTATTAGAAATAAAGTGGTCATAAATTTGTGTCACGCAGTTAAAAACGATCATAAAGTCATACACTAAAATAGAAGGAGTTGACGATTTTTCAGGCATCGTATTCACTTTATGCTCACACTTATCCTTCGATATAAATTTTTGGAGCAACGAATAAAAATGTGAAAATGCATCGATCATTTTGCATTTTGCTATTCGCTTGAATAAGAGTGAAGCTTTGGCAACGATAACGCAGAACTGTGTTGTCCCATTTTGGAATTGGTTAGACCGAGTTGATATGAGGTGTGGGGATTCTGGATATGCAAACGTTCTGGAAGGAAAAATTCATGCAGATGCTGAGCACTATATGAGATTTATTG
Source organism: Atherix ibis (assembly GCA_958298945.1). NCBI lineage: Eukaryota > Metazoa > Arthropoda > Insecta > Diptera > Athericidae > Atherix > Atherix ibis. Next base: position 119,267,923 of record OY282606.1, read on the forward strand.
TAATATAAGAACGTGCAAAATTTTATATTGTCGAGTTGATTTGATAGTTGTCTTTGATGCTGGGACTTTTGTATTTTACGGCAGTAGCAGTACTGGACGTAAACGAAGAAGTTTTGGCGCATGTTGTATACTTTGAAGCGTTAAATCGCTGTTGAAGTATATCCTTCATATTTTCATACTTACACGTATTTGAGTCATTCGGTCTAGTAATACAAGTTATAAACGGAATTTGTAGATTTTTACTATATCCAGGATTGTGCACATACAAATATCTTATAGAACATTTACTTATAATCGGTTCACTACTTATTTTTTTTACCTGATCCATAGCTGTTATCTTTATTAAATCAAAGAATGTAAACGATGACAACAGAATCATAACTCTTATTAATAGATGTCTCAAATGTATTTTTATTACTACCAAGTAAATGATGATATTCGCTTTTATTCAAATCAAATGTTATCATGAAAGTTCAGGTGTTAACAATGTGATAAATATTGTAAACTTATTCATTTCTATTGCTATGATGATATTATTGAAAATCAAGTAGAGAGAACGATTTCTTTCAAAAATATATCAACTTTTATACCATATCATATCTCCATAAAGTGTAAGTATGTTTGGTTAAAAATGCAATAAAATTGGAAATTGAATTTTATTTTCATTACATATTATTTACAAGATTGTTAAATTTGTTACCTTAAACAAATTCTTACTAATCGGGTTAAAGTTTCCGATAAATATAAAAAAAAAATAATGAATACAAAAAAAAATAAATATAAAAAAAAAAATAATGAATTTTTTTCTTTCCTCTTTTATATATAAATTATAATAATTAAAATATTTGAAGGGGGCCGTATTTTTTGGAAAATAAAGTGAACTGTAATAAATTAAGAATAGAAGTAAGGAGTTATCTACAATATTTTATAGATAAAACTGTTCAAATTGTACAAACTTTATACGAAAGTAGGGATAAAACCATTATTTAGGAATTTCGTTATGAAGTTATTGGCCCATATGTCTTTGAAAGTGAAGAAACAGAGCCTTAATTTTGAGCACTATGACTGTACGATTAACCTATTAATACAGTTTCTCTGAACTCAAAAATTTTTTACCTGGACTATATAATTGGCTTAATTGCTCGAAAAGTTTCTAGGACGTATCATTAACTTACGAGAATATGTAATTTGACACCGTTTTTTTATGCAGATAATATTTACCTTATTTGTCAATGTCATTTTTGAATTCATCAAAAATTACCTTCTAAAGATCAAGTTCTACAAAAAGTTTTGTGGTAATAATTTAAATAAAGCTAATTAAATATAATTAATATAAAAACTATTTAACATTTGAATTAAAATTATATTTTAAAAAATTTTACTTTCCAAAGCATAATTTGGATAATCTTTTATTTATGATTATGCTTTGAGATGTAATTTTAAAATCATTAATTAATTTTTCCAAAAAATCATTATTAAATGTAAAGAAAATATAAAATTATTATTTGGATTGAAAAATAAATTAAGAATTTGCAATCAACAGATTGATTTAGACCCAAACACAAAAAAATTACTCTTAAATAAATGGTATAGTTTTTATTACAAACAATTCAGGTAACTAATAACAAAATTGAAAAAATTAAATGCGATTTTTTTTTATTGATATTATAAAAATTTAAATATTTTAATATATTTTTTTTAGTAGATTTGTTTTGTAATTATTTTTATGAAGGAAAAACAACCTTTCTGGAATAATTTTTATTAATTTTTAGTATAATTTACTGATTTAATAATATTTTTTAATATATTATTAAAAATGTCCAAATAAGTACAACATATTAAGCAGTTTTTCTATAGAAGAAAAATTCATAAAAATAATAAATAACTTTTATTTTAATATTCAAAAAAGACAAAAATTTCTGTGAACGTAAAAGGAAAAATGAAGTAACAATTGAACTTTGATAATAGTAATGGAAATACAAAATTAATATTATTGCAAAAAATGGTTGTTTGTACTTTAACCATTAAAAAAAATTCCACCCTTTTCATGTTTAAAAGGGAAGTGGCTTAAAAAGACAGCCCATTTTCCATTTTACCTCTTTTGTGGTTTGAACGCAAATGCAATTCAAATTCGTAAATTCAGAATGGCAATGATGTCGTGTTCACCCAAAATTTTTCCCTATTCTCTAGTGAAACATACCGTGGAATCGATGAAATAAGCGCCACAAACAATTCGAACACATGGCAAATCCTCAGGAAGTTAGAACTTCCATCTACCCTTGGCATGTTTCTCTTACCAGCACTTGTCCTCACTAGCTATATTTCCGTTTACTTTTTGCCTTTTACCAATTCTTTTTTTGTTCTAAGCTCGTCTCGGTTTTTCTGCAGAAAATTCATACAACTTTTAGGTATCGCTCGAAATCGGATCAAAAAATCCATCCCCTGGGACAAGATAACATGAAATTTGTTTCAGGAAAATGTCAGCAGGCGACGTTTTCTCTCAGCTGCGGATACCATAAATCGATCTGTTGCATTCGAATTCGACTTTAGATTCACTATCAAGTGACAACTACTCTGATTTGAGACATAGTGTACATAGTATGTGTATGCATATGACTAAGTGTACACTATCACTGATTACATCATTGATTTGATCAGTTGTGCACTTAAAGAGAGTGGCTGGAAAATTTTCCTTAAAAAAACTTCACCACGTCTGAGGATTTTTTGTTGTTGATATTACCTATTTGGTTATACCATTATCAACTGCCATCAGCTCAAATTATACAATTAATGGTGAACTATCGAAAGGAAAACAACAGTTCTTAGTGATGTAAGTTTTTAGGTAATTTTAATTTGTCACAAAAGTTAACTTTTATTTTAGGCTGTATTACTTTAAAAAGAAATTGCAAAATCTTGAAAGATAGATTTTTATCACTGCCACTCACAGTCAAATAAAAAATTTTATATACGATTATAAACTCATATTCGCATGATATTGATGAATAGTTTTTTAAGGGTGAGATTTTCTGCACGAAATAAGTCAACAAGTAATGTTCGAAAATAAAGCTTGGACTATTTTGTCGTCTATTTTATTATCGTCACAATTTGATGTTTTCGTGTTTGGTCTGTGAAATAAAACGAATATCAAATTAAAAAAAAAACTTATGTGTTTTGGTTTTTTTCCTTTTTATTAGAATGATAAAAAAAAAAAAACTTTTCAGTTAAGTTGATATGCAGAAGGGGGAAAATGACCTCTTTTCAGTTAAGTTGATATGCAGAAGGAGGCTTATTGTAAAAGTATAGCAAGTACCAATAGTATTGTTATATGAAAAAGTTGATGGCATTTTAATTATTTTTTATATAAAGCAGTTGAATTAGTAATAATTTCTAAGTTATAGCATAATTAAATTAATTTTATTTGTTGCATAGGAATAGTCTTTCTTTTTGTTTTTTTTTTGACTAAATATAAACACGAGAATATTATAAAAGCAGATTTGTAATTTCCAATATAAAAGCTTCAAATGTTTTTTTATATAAAATGGCTTTTGGCATTGAAAATTAAAAAATAACATTTTTAAGTAATTTTTTTTTATAGAAAATAAGGTCTACATTCATAGAAGAATAGATTTGCACAGATTTTTCTATAAATAAAGATCTAATTTTTAGGGTTTAAATAAAAAGTGTTAAAATTTATTGGTTTAAATTTGTATAAGCTTAAAATTTTTTTTAAATATTTTTTTTTTTAATTATGATAAATTTATATATTTTTCCAGGGTCATTTTCACCTCAGAGAAGTATATCCAATTTCAGCTGAAGTACTACAAGGCAGCATCCTTGGTCCCATTTTATGTAATAAGAAAATTACCATTTTTTAATTTGAAAACTAAAAGCAAAAATATATATTTTATTTAATTTAAAATTTATTTAGTTTAAAATTATCCATTTTATAATATTAATTGTTTAATTGAAAAATTTGTTAAAAATGCATAGAAGATACGCCGATTGGGTTCTGGAACAACCGGTTTTGGATGCTGATTTTTTGAACAAAATTTTCTCACAGCGATGAGGTATATTTTTTATTTGCTCGATACGTTAATAAGCAAAATTACCATATATGAGGCATAAAAAATCCACAAACAAGTGAGGAGAAGTCATGTATTCGCAAAGAGTTACTTTTCAGTGTACATTTTGGTCTGAATGTGTACGTGGTCTGTTCAAAAAGTATCGCGAATTTTGTGTTTTTTCAAAAATTATTTATTTATTTATGAATATTTATTTTGTCCCCTTCAAAGTAATCCCCACCAGATATTATACTAGTAAACTTGTGCCAACGTTTTTTCCAATCCCAAACACTTCAAAAAATCATTTTTTGTGATCTTGTTCAGCTCCTCCATCGATGCCGTCTTTATCTCCTCAATCGTAGCGTAGCGTCATCCTTTCATTGGCGCTGTTCATTTTCGGGAACAAGAAAAAGTCACAGGCGGCCAGATCTGCGAATACGGGGGTGGTTTTTGGCCAAAAGCAACGATGCATGAGCAGGGGCGTTATCATGGTGCAAAAGCCAATTTTTGTTCTTCCACAAATCCGGGCGTTTCTGGCGCCTTACTTGCAGGTAATATTTCTTATTGACCGTTCTACCCTGTGGCAAGAACTCATGATACACCACACCCCTGCAATTGAAGAAAACTGTAAGGAAAAGCGAACTTGGCGCGCTTTTTTCGGTCTTGGCTCGTGCGGCAGCTTCCATTGGGATGATTAAGCTTTGGTTTCTACATCATAACCTTAAACCTGGAGCAAATTTGATTCGTCACTAGTTATGACTCTCTGGAGCAAATTTCGGTCATCGTAGACAGAGTCCAACAGCTCCTTAGCAATGTTAATGCGATGCTGTTTTTGGTCGAAATTGAGCAATTTTGGTACGAATTTCGCGGTGACCCGTGTCACGATCAAATCATTGGTAAAAATCGAATGGCACGATCCAATCGATATGTTTAAGTCCTCAACAACTTCTCTAACGGTGCTTCGACGATTGGCCAATACTAATTTTCTTCACTCCATCAATGTTTCGTTTGTTGTATTTTCATCGTTCCCATCTTCTCGGCCCTCTGACAATATTTTGTACCACCGATAAACGTTGCTTCGGTTCAAGGTAGCTTCACCATATGCCACAGTGAACATTCGGAATGCGTCCGCGCAATTAATTTTTATTTTCACGCAATTTTTGATACAGATTCTTTGATCCATTTTTTGGAATGGGCAAAAATCAAAGACAAGCCAAAATAATGGCTATTATTATTGGCTTGTCTTTGATTTTTGCCTATTTAAAAAAAAAAATGGATGCAAGCAAAGCAGCTGTCAAAAATTAACGGAATATTCAAAATAACCGAACTTGTCGGTACTCATGTCAACATAGCGCCACAAAAAATCGAAAATCGAATATACGTAACCCGCGGAAATTCAAAATTCGCGGTACTTTTTGAAGAGACTTGTATTAAAATAAAAATGAAGATGGAAATAGCCTATGTTTTTGACTTGAACTTAAATATTTTAATCTGGACTATATGTGATTTAAAAAAAAACAGCATCACAATTTACACAGCATTTTAAATTTTTTATTTTTTTTTTAAATATGATTTTTAAACTTTAGAGCTCTTCAAAATCAACAGCCAGTAAGTAATTACCAAATTTTAGCCTGAAATGGGAACAAAAATCATCAAAAATTACCTTAAAAGGATTGAATTCTGTAAGAAGTCTTGTGGCAACTAGTCGATATCATCACTTTTTAACATTATTCGGGCGGGAAAAATTTCTCTCAACATTTGCATCGTAGCACGAGATGTGTGTGATGTGCCCCTGTTTTGTTGAAACCATATGTTCTGTAGGACTAATTGATCCAATTCGGGCAGAAGAAAATTTTTTAACATGTCCCGATAGCGGTTATCAGCAACTGTTGCAGCAGTGCCTCCAGCATCTAATGATGCCGCCGGCCCAAATGCCACACCATACAGTTACTATACAAGGGAACAGTAGTTTTTGGTGTATCAGTTGAGGGTTTTAAGTGCCTCAATAGTGGATATTCTGTTTATTAACAAAGCCATGAGAATGTAATGATCTGTGGTATATTAGTTGAGTGTTTTCAGTGCCACAGTAGCGGCTATTCTGTTTATTAAAAAGCAATGAGGATGTAGTGGTTTTTACTGTATCAGTTGAGGATTCTCAGTTCCTCAATAATGGCTATTCTCTTTATTAGCAAAACCACGAGGATGAAGTGAACTATGATGTATCAGCTAAGGGTTCTCAGTGCTTCAATAGTGGCTATTTTGTTTATTAATAAAGTCATGAGGCTGTAGTGGTCTTTGGTATATCAGTTGAGGGTTTTCAATGCCACAATGGCAGCTATTCTGTTTATTAACAAAGCCACGTGGGTGTAGTAGTCTTTGGTATATCAGTTGGGGGTTTTTTAGTTCCACAAAGCCAGCCAAGTCGAAGTGTGCTTCTCGCTTATAATTATTTTTTGCCAAAAATGATGTCCGTCTCTAGTAAGCTGTAAAACTCAAGCGCTCTAGTCTCGTCACCGTTCATGGTCATTTACCTGCAGCTGTTGTGTCAATTGAATTTTAAACGGATAAAAAATGAAAATCTTTTGTGAGAATTTTTAACAAACACGTTGGATATATTCTGTACCTAGACATTTAGTAACACTCTGCCTTACTGCATCAATCTTTTCAGGTGTATGCTGGTTTTTTAATGGACCAGTCTTCCCTTTATCTCCCAGTGTATGCATATTTTCAAAAGCATTCATTGCACGCTGAATGGTTGACTTGCGCGGTATATGATTAACACTAAAAAAGTCACGTAATTTTCTCCGCTTATTCACAATTGAATAATTATTTAAATAAAATCATAGTTAAGAGATGGAGAATGAAGGTAAATGAATTGATGAATGTTCACATTACTTTCACCCTATTCCAATAGCAACCTACTCCTTTACATTATGGAATCTTGTTGCCATTAGGGTAAATATAAAATGCGTAACTTAGGAAACCTGAATGCCAAATACTAGAATGGAAATGTTTGATACCTACAGACGTTATCTACAACTGCTAAAACTACTGTACAACCCTTCAAAACTAACAATAATTATTAACTTTTAATATACAAAGTAATTATAAAACCTATTTGGACTTATAGAATTAAACTTTTTAGTTCGACCAAACAAAACTATCCAGTCCAAAATTTACTTATTTGAAACTAAAGAGATAATGAGTTAGTTGGAGAAACGCTGATGGGTGTTTACTTCCACTTTATTACTTCTTATAATATATGGTATATTAGTAGTGGAAGATAAAGAATCAAGTTAAAGAAAAATGTATATTATATGTTTTTAGAAGTATTTTCTTCTTTCTTTAAAAAAAAATACAATATTTTCTGATCATAGAAAGGATAACGATAGCTCGAAATGTGAAGGTTCGAAATGCCACAAGCTACCTAAATAGTAGCATGTGTTGATATGAGTTCGAAATAAACACAATCTCAACATAATGTTAAAATAATTAAATAATAATTTTGTGCTATAAAACATACTATTAGCAACAAGTTTCACCTTAATTACCAAAACTCAAAGTAACAAAAAGGAAAGTGGTACGTCATGTGAGTTTGGATCGGTTGCTAGGATGTTTTCGACCTATGCGGTTTTTTTTGTTGTTGTTTATTATTATTGACCTTTAAAAAATATTTCATATATAATTGTTCTTGGTCTAATTAAAAATAAAAAATGAATTCAATATAATAAAGGTTGGATGATACTTCTTTCATTACGTTTAATTATGGAATAAAATAAGTAAATTTTACATTTTTTTGAAAAATATCTTCAATATGAAAAGGTAAAAATTTTGTGAACTTTTTGTTTTAATTTAGAGAGTTTTTTTTTTTTTTTTGTTAAGGAGAACAGTCTTTTTGTTATGCACGCAATAAACTTCAAAAAATTCATGATTGATTGAATAAATCGACGAATAACATTTTTTGTTGTTTTGTTTCGAATCTTCAGTTTGGAAACACGAAAATACCGTGAATGCGTGTGAATAGTTTGTATATGCGTGCAAATAAAAAATTACTACTCGTAAAGAAAATAAATTGAAATTATACATAATCAATGAATTTAGGGGTGAATTTGTTTAGTTCTTAAATGGTCAACTTAGAAAACAATCGATCATAATTGAAACGCAATAAAATTGTTTCATTTTTTTCTCTCTCTTGTTACTTATGACCGACCACTAATGATTGTATCTATGAAGTGGATGAGGTAATAAGAGGGTGGCAGTCGATTAAGGCCAGGTTGTTTAGTAGAAATTGGAAGAGATACATTGATTATATTAGAATGGAATTAGTCTAAATTAGAGTAGTACGTTCATTATACAGTTGCTATCGAAAAGATTAGACAAGGACTTTCACTTGAACACAAATAATAGGAAAGGGTTTGCATTACAACCGGAAACAGAAGAGTAGCTTTCTTGAGTTCGTTGAATTGTTTTAGTCTAATTGAGCAATTTCGGGACACGATGGATCCACCTCGCGAACAAATTATTAATTACGTTTGAATATCAATATAATGTCAATGTCTGGAAGTACTGTACATACTCCAAAAGGAACATTTTTGAATGCGGGAGTGTATCTTTAAATATGTAGTCAACATAGGCGGTTGTGGTGATAATAATGGTCGATGGGTCCGGGGAGGGGGGGGGGGGTGGGGGGTATGGCTGCGACTATAATGATAATGATGTTTCAAATGACGATGAGCCCAAAAAAAAAAAAATTTAATGGTTTGTTTACGTTCTATTCCACTAACTATCGAATAAATTTGCCCCACTAACGCAGGTGGGTTGCTGTTATTTTGACTGTTGCTATTGATATTCATAATGCTTTCTTTAATTGTAATTACAAACAATTTATTTCACATTATCCTTTGGCTTGTTGATAGGCTTCGTATTATTTTCTAAGAAGAAAACTACATAAAAATTGTCGTTTATTGTGGTACAGTGTGTGTTATAATGGCTTTCAAATGGAATAAAGGACTTTTTTTTTTGAGTAATATTTCGATTTGAATTTTTGTATTTACCAGCAATAGTGCGTGGTCAATACTGCTACTGCTATTCTACAATTGAATATTCTCGTGACTCTAATCGGTGTACTATTGTATTTCTCAAAATCGTCTTACTTTTTGATATCTACAAGTGAAATTATTCGATGTTGATTAAACCGTCTACAAGATATAAATAGTGGCATGATAGTATATAATTTTATGATAGCTTTAATTAATATTATTTTAGATTAAATTAAGCTATTCGAATAATGTCTAAGCAGAGTAATTGTACGTAGTTAAAAAGCTCATTTAACTATACTGTATATTAGATAATCGGAATATTTAATTTTAGTTTTTTTTTTTTAAATATAATTTTAAACAGATTTTTATATATGTAAATATAAGGACATGAGGAATTTCAAGGAAAAAATCCATCAATGTTACTTTAAAAACAGGATAATGTTATTTTATAACATGTCCCGGACATAGCGGTTTAAAACATCGATAAGTGTATAATGGAAGGGTGGAAACTAAAAGTTGTCTTCCTCAAAGATTAGGATGGTAGAATAGACGCGCATCGATTTTTTTATATCGGGAGATGCACAGTTCACAAATATAAATGGAATATTTAGATCACGATAGATAACTGTGTTTCGCACATCAATGGGAGCATTGACAATTTTTCAAATGATTCGGGATTGGAAAGGAATTGGAATGCTTAGTCAAACCCCAAAGTTCAAGTCCATATATCCATATCAGTAATAGTTTAATTTTTATTGTCAGTTTTGACCTACTGTCTAAGAGTCATAGTAATGATTTGTCCATTTAAATTTTCGTGTGATGGTTCGAGATTAACCGTTTGTGGAATAATACTGCCTTTAAAGGTTATATCAGCGATCTATTCTTGGTAGATTGTAAAAGTAACATAAACAGATTTTTGCACATTTAGCCACACTCTCCCCTTTTTGAACCAGGTTTCCAAGAAGTGGATGTGATTTTGTAGGATATTGATGACTGTGGGAGGATTTTTGTAATGTATAAGGATGGATGTATCTTCAGGTTCAGGAAAACAAACCTGAACCTGAAAAAGAATGGAAAACAGACTGCCTCTTCAATACGATTTTTTTATCATACAATTGAGGACCTAGATACAGATTTCTCTAAAGATAAGTTTGGAACTTTTTTACAAATCATTAGTACGTGTATTGGCCAATTGTCGAATCACCGTTAGAGAAGTTGCTGAGGATTTAAACATATTGATTGGATCGTGCCATTCGATTTTTACCAATGATTTGATCGTGAGACGGGTCGCCGCGAAATTCTTACCAAAATGGCTCAATTTCGACCAAAAACAGCATCGCATTAACATTGCTAAAGAGCTATTGGACTCTGTCCGCGATGACCGAAATTTGCTTCAGAGGGTCATAATTGGTGATGAATCATGGATTTATAATTATGACGTGGAAACCAAAGCTCAATCATCCCAATGGAAGCTGCCGCACGAGCCTAGACCGAAAAAAACGCGCCAAGTTCGGTCGAATGTGAATGTTTTGCTTACAGTTTTCTTCGATTGCAGGGGTGTGGTGCATCATGAGTTCTTTCCACAGGGTAGAACTGTCAATAAGGAATATTACCTGCAAGTTATGCGCAAGTTGCGTGAAGCAATCCGCCAGAAACGCCCGGTTTTGTGGAAGAACAAAATTTGGCTTTTGCACCATGATAACGCCCCTGCTCACGCATTGTTGCTTGTGCGCCTTTTTTTCGGTCAAAAACAATAGACTAATAATGCCGCAGCCACCGTATTCCCCAGATCTGGCCCCTGCGACTTTTTCTTGTTCTTGAAACTGAAGAGCCCCATGAAATGACGACGCTACGCTGCGATTGGGGAGATAAAGACGGCATCGATTGGAAAAAATGTTGGCACAAGTGTATAATATCTGGTGGGGATTACTTTGAAGGGGCAAAATAGATATTCATAAATAAATAAATAATTTTTGAAAAAACACAAAATTCGTAATACTTTTTGAACAGACCTTGTACGTACCAATAACACCTTCGACGCAAATACTGCACCAGACAGCCAATCTACGAGGGTTGTTTTATTTATAATCAAGACCGCTTAAGTCAAATTATGCTTCGTTCCTCATTTTTCTAAAAATATATTGCACTAAAGGAATTATGAATATTCTTATTATGTTTTGATCCATTGCATGTGTGTGGATAGTATTAGAAGGGATATAGGGAGAGGTGTCACTGCACTTTGCTCTTAAGTTGCTGTTGATTGTAATGATTTGGGAAAATCGAGTGAGGCAGAGCATTTCTCATTCGGGTTGAACGGTTAAAAACGGAATCTCAATATTTTACATTACGTCCGACAGAAGAATTCATGGTAAATTTCTTAGCGAAGCGGGTAAAACGGCGAAAAAATACCGTCGCGTATATTCGCTATTACTGCCAAATATCAACTGACAAATTGACAGCTCATCAAAACGTTATCAAATTAAAATTGTAAGCCTATCTTTAGAATATTCCTGTGTACAAATAATTTTTATATTGTATATTCATTAGAAATAGTACATTTGTTAGGATCTTCAATTTCAACGACTGCAATCAAATTACATAGTACGTGTTGATAAATTCCTAACTGCTTTTGTTGTTTTCATTATAAATTTATATTCCAATTATTCGAATATTTATTATTATCAATTTTTGCTAATATTATATAATCGAAATTTTAAATTTAATTCTATATTTTGTATACAAATCGAATATTTGTTATTCTTAAGAGCCTCTCTATATGCAAGTATTTGCACATGTATCTATATTTATATTGAAATATTTAAAGTCGAATATTTGAATAATAATAATTGTAAGAATATGTATTTTGTTAGTAATATCAGCACTTTTCATGAATACTAAAACTCAATGCATGCAAAATTGTGCTGAATTTTTGCAAAGCTGCGCTTCTCTTTTCGAATGAATTTCGACAAAATATTCAAGGTATGCGGTTAGAACTCAGCTATGCTTGGCATGTTTTGCAGTATGCAGACAAAATTCTCTATATGAATGCGTTTAGTGTTTACCATTTACCTGGATAATATATACAATGGACAAAATTCTCTATATGATTTCAGTTATTTGTATTTTGGGGTTCTGGCATGCACCCACCTGCATTGGTAAGACCACATTGAACTAACAACCTGAACAACCTGGCAGAAGGATATTTGTTGGGCTATTCCGTATGCAGATTTTCTATTTAAATGAGACACGGGAATCACTAGTACTTCTATACCGCAGCTCGTTACGATAGTCTAAAATGCAGTACCAGGTAGACGTTGGTGCTGGTACGAGGCGCGATAAAGGAGCAATTTTATAGCAGAAGAGTTAGAGGTAATGCAATTTCTAAATCGCACCTCCTTGCAGGTATAAATCAATTGTGTAACACCTGTGCCATAAATTTTGTGTTAGTTTCCTATAGCTGACTAGATTTGTAATATGGACGAGGTTTTTCTTGCCGTCTATTCTTTTGTTTTGACTAGGTGAGCCTCTAGTCTTGGTTGGTTTCCACCATTTATCCATTGATATCCAAGCTGACACTAGCCAATTTCAAAGTAGACAAGGGCAAGTTTTTCTATTCGAATAAAAGTGTAATATTCACATATGTATATATATAACTGTACATTTATGTGTATGTCATAAGATTATATTAAATGTTAGAACACCTGCTAGAATGCCCGCCATGGAAAAGGAGTCTAGTCAAATGCTCCACTTCATTCTGATAGCCTTTTATAAATGACTTTTAATTCTGCTATTCCATAGAAAACATATGTTCTTAGGCAATGGCCTAACATTGTCTTCAGTTCTCTTCGAAATTCACTTTTCTTGTTGCCTAAAAACTCCTAATTTCCACCATTTTTATAAAATATTTCATTTTTACTAGTTATTAAAAGCGAAACATTTCGAAAGTTTTCAACTTTTCCCAATGTCAAGTGTTTCTTACGAAGTAATATTTCATTATAAATGGGGAACAATTCTTCTGATTACGGTTTTATTAGGCATATGCGACTAATATGAGAAAATTCTACGAGTAGATAGAAAATACATAAATATTATAAATTGGTTTTTGATTTAAGTAAAAATATTTCAAAGATATTAATAAATATAATCGAAATAAATCAAAAAATTATGGTAAGATATCAATAAATACAATATAATGGAAAAATAATTATAGTTACAAATTCTCAAATACATATTATAAATATCTAAAACTAAATGCACGGATAACAATTTATATATATAAATGAATATTGATTATGCGGGTTGTTTTCTTCTTCAATTTAAGCTTTGAAAAGTAAAGTGTTTGGTAAAAATGCATTAAAAATTCTACCTTTGATAATATTTCTATTTTGAAATTCCGCGGGTTACGTATATTCGAAATTTTCGATTTTTTGTAGCGTTATGTTGGTACTCATGTCTCTCACTTATGCCGACAAGTACGGATATTTTGAATTTTCAGTTAAATTTTTGACAGCTGCTTTGCTTGCACGTGTTTTGGCTCGTCTTCGATTTTTGCCCATTTAAAAAATTGGATCAAAGAATCTGTATCAAATTTTGTGGGAAAAACAAAATTAATTGCGCGGACGCATTCCGAATGTTGACTGTGGCATATGGTGAAGCTATCTTGGACCGAAGCAACGTTTATCGGGGGTACAAAATGTTGTGAGAGGGCCGAGAAGATGTGAACGACGAAAAGCGTCCCGAACACGTCAACAACAGATGAAAACATTGATGAAGTGAAGAAAATAGTATAAGCCAATCGTCAAATCATCGTTAGAGAAGTTCCTGAGGACTTAAACATATCGATTGGATCGTGCCATTCGATTTTTACTAATGATTTGTCGTGATACGGGTCGCCGCGAAATTCTTACCAAAATTGCTCAATTTCGACCAAAAACAGCATCGCATTAACATTGCTAAGGAGCTGTTGAACTCTGTCTGCGACGACCGAAATTTGCTCCAGAGGGTAATAACTGGTGAGGAATCATGGGTTTATGGTTATGTCATCGAACCCAAAGCTCAGTCATGCTAATGAAAGCTGCTGCATGAGCCAAGACCGAAAAAAGCGCGCCAAGTTCGGTCGAATGTGAACGTTTTGCTTACTGTTTTCTTCAATTGCAGGGGCGTGGTGCATTATAAATTTTTTCCACAGGGTAGAACGGTCAATAAGAAATATTACCTGTAAGTTATACATAAGTTGCTCGAAGGAATCCACCAGAAACGCGCGGATTTGTGGAAGAACAAAAATTGGCTTTTGCACCATGATAACGCCCCTGCTCACGCATTGTTGCTTGTGCGCGAATTGTCGGCCAAAAAAAAACATACTAATAATGCCGCAGCTACCGTATTCCAAGATCTGGCCCCCTGTGACTTTTTCTTGTTACCAAAACTGTAGAGCCCCATGAAAGTACGACGCTACACTACGATTGGGGAGATAAAGACGGCATCGAAGGAGGAGCTGAACAAGATCACAGAAAATGATTTTTTGAAGTGCTTGGAGAATTGGAAAAAATGGTGGCACAAGTGTATAATATCTGGTGGGGATTACTTTGAAGGGGAAAAAATAGATATTCATGAATAAATAAATAATTTTTGGAAGCACACAAAATTCGCGATACTTTTTGAACAGACCTCGTATTGTATAAATTTTTGCTTTATGGATTAAATGGCTGGCCTCGATTCCTTTAAGATAAAAATGGCTGGCCTCGATTCCTTTAATGACTTTTTTGTATATTTTTTGCTGTAATTCGGCGATTTATTCGGCATTACCAATTGGCGTCTTGGAAACTTTTTGCGCAAATAAGCGCATGCAATTGGCATCAACAAAATTTGTCATGTTCTGGCAGCAAAAAATCGGTTATTCTTCCGACCCAATTAAATTCTTCGACTTCTTACAGTAAAAAGTCGGTTATCCATCTTCATTTTCAACAAAAAAACACCTTTATATAAAAATGAACATCAGACTGTTACGTTCCGCGGATACAATGGCTTCTTCAGAGTAGCTTGTAGGTTTCCAAAACCACTGGCCGAGATATGGACTCATCCCTGTAGAAAATTTTATTTCAAAATTCATTACCAAAAGCCGGTCGTTCCAGCATAAAAAGTTTTTACAATTTTTGTTCATTGTTTGGTAATTAAACAACTTACAATATAATATAAAATGGCAATATTTAAGATATTAACATTTTATCTTGATTCAAATAATAGAGTTGTACTTTCCAAATTTATATAAAATTTAATAATAGCTTTAAGTAATTACCAAAACTATTTGATGGAAAATTTCAGATATATTTATTTAATTGTAAAACTAATAAAAAATAAAACTTTTATTTCTCTATGCTAATTTTATACTTAATCTTAAATAAATATGATGCCTACAATATTTTAATAATCAACAATCGTAGATAGCACCCTTATGCCATGTAAAATTCGTATTTTTATTTGGTAATTAATGAAAAAATTCAAATTGAAGTGAATATTTGAGGTGATATCTAAATCCTACAAATGCATTTAGCCTACATAAAAACATAGTTTGCGTGACAGATATTCGTGATAAAACAAAGTTTTGTGTCGTTCTTTAATTTGTTCCATAACACTAAAAGTTTACATAAAAATTTTACTTTTACTTTATCATTACTAACACAAAGTGTTTTATATATTTATGAATTTATTTTTAAAATCATATCATTTTTATATAGACCTAAATAAAGTGTATGTTATATGTCTATATGTGTGTAGTCAAAGTGGTTGCTCATAATTCGACTGGAAAAAAAAATTATTTTTTGTTGTTTGTTTTCTTTGATTACCTGTTGCTTATAGTTTTAAAAGAATAAATAAAAAACTTTAAATAATTTAATTAACTTTTATAGCACAAGGAATTTTTTTTAACTCCATTTTAATGAAAAGGGAAATATTTAAAAAAAAAACTTTTACACTAGGAAAAACGCGTGCCGTTTATCGACTGAACTTAAAAGTATCTCTCATTAAGCAAAGAATTTTACTTTTGAACTCTTTCGAAATATTTGAAATAATATGAATGTAGATGAGGAAAAAAATGGAATTTTTTTTTTAATATCAGGTAACTTGAAAAGAAAACCGACGGGAATTTTTATTATTATTATTACTATTTTTTGTGAAAGAAAATTTAAGGAAACTGTATTACTTTAGCAAATATACAAATTCCGAAAGTGAACGCGGGGAACAATTGTAATGCACAATGAATGGTATGATAATTAAGTAAAAACTCTTTTTTGAAATTTTTGTGTGAATTGGA
The DNA here is from genome assembly GCA_958298945.1 of Atherix ibis. Lineage (NCBI taxonomy): Eukaryota > Metazoa > Arthropoda > Insecta > Diptera > Athericidae > Atherix > Atherix ibis. Next base: position 119,284,332 of record OY282606.1, read on the forward strand.
AAATGTTACAACAAGAAAATGGCCAGCATAAAATCAGCAAGAATGTTGAAAAGAATGGAAGTTTGCATTTTCAACGAACGGAAATATGAATTCTATGAAAAAGGATGAAAACTTTAATGAGGAAGAAACAAAGCACAATGGAAGATTTCAAATAAATTCGAAGAGAATATAACTTTTTGGTGGGGACTTGAAATTTATCGGGACATCTTGAATAACCATCAACTAAAAGATATGATGTACATACATAGATTGTATGTGTATGTATTTATTGTATATTCAAAACAAAAATAGAATAAGAAACAAGTAGCATTGTCTCATTTTGTAAAGGAGCATTTCTTTTAAGACATTGTTCAGCCAAGTTGCATTATTAGTTAACCTTTTAATATTAGACAAGTGCTATAATTATTATGACTACACTTTTCTTTAGAGCACGTTTGGAATAATTTTTACATCTGAAAAATATCCCGAATGGAACTTGAACAGAAATTGCTTATGGAATATACAATCTACCGGAAATACTTGTAAGCAAGGATTCCTGAACGAATAACAATTCAGCTACTATTATAACTTCTTTAACGAATCACTATTTCACATCGAAAAAATTTCAAATATGAAAGAAATTTTTTATTTTCTATATAATGTATGAAATATTGCGGAAATATTTTCCAATTTCTATTTTGATTGTTTTCACACAAAATTAGTTGTGGTAAAGTTTTTGAAAAGTCCACTTTTATAGTCATTATTGTTGCATATCACGCGATCTTTACTTTGAGGGAAGTTTTTTTTAAAAAAAAAAAATCTCAACATGGTTTTTATTTCTATCAAGAAGCTTTTATTAAAATGGGCACAGAAATAAGGAGGTAATTTGTGATTAACTAACAAACAGTTCTTCTAGCCCCAAATATTTAAAAAAAAAATATTGGGTTGGCAAGTAAGTGATTGCGTTTTTTAAATAAGAAGAAAAATTAAAATTTTTACTTAAAAATATAACTTTATTCAATTAGGTATTGTCTGTTTTTGTCGATGACCCTTTGCCATCTTTCAGGCAGTGCCATAATTCCGTATTCGTAAAACTTATTACTTTTGCTAGCAAAAAAACTGAATTAAATGTGATGTTACATCATTAGCACCATTAAAAATTTTACTGTTTAAGGAGTTCTGTGACAACACATCCCAACCGACTTCCAATAATTTTTGGCGATTGACCAAAGATGTGTACTGCTTTACATTGTCATGCTGGAAAACAACACCCTTACGATTTGCCAATTGTGGCCACTTTTCTTGAACTGCATTGTTCAGTTTGACGAGTTGTTGAACGTACACGGCGGAATTAATCGTTTGGTTTCTTGGTAAAAGTTCAAAATACAGAATTCCTTTATAATCCCACCAAACTGACAGCATAATCTTCTTTTGGTGCATCTCAGTTTTTGATGTCGTCTGAGGTGGTTCATCTCACATCACCCACGATCGTTTCCGATTAACGTTGTTTTAAACTATCAACTTTTCGTCGCCAGTTAACAGTCGTTTCAGAAATGGATCCATTTCGTAGCGTTTCAGAAGCGAATCGCAGTTGCTACTGCATTGTGTGAGGAATCCATAAATCGAGTTTCTTAACATAGCCAAGCTGATTTAATTTTTTTCAATGCATGTATGCGATACATTGAGCTTCTCTGCAATCTCATGTGTTGTGCTATGACGATCTGAATCGATAATGGCCTTGATATGGGTCTCATTAACAAACCAATTTTGACACTGTCTTTCTTTCAAGGCTTCATTCCCATATATCGCACAGAACTTCTTGTGTACTCGTACCTGCGATGTGTTCTTGCCTTTTCGGAAAATAATATAATAAAATATGTCTCAAATGCACGTCTTGTCTTTCCATTTTTAAATTTGTATGAAAACGAAACTAAATAGCTAAACGATACAATTTTTTACTAAATAAAAAGTGGAAGTCCAAACAATAAGCAAACAATATAGGTTAGGTGCTTTGAACACGTTGACATAACAAAATAATGAGCTAATACCATCTATTGACAAAGTCCGCAATCTCTTAGTTGCCAACCCAATAGTACATTATCATTAAACTGTGCGTTTTACATATTGAGAATGGGTCTTATTATCATTAAACTGTACGTTCCCTATATTGGGAATGGGTTAAGAAATTTCGATAGTGAAAAATACCTATAATATTTTTTTATATAATTAAAATAATAAATATAAATTTAAATGTGGAAATACTTAAAAAAAAAATTATTTGCTAATAACAAAAGTACAGAATTTCTTTGCATAGCACACTAATGAGTAAATGAAAACATTAATGCGAATGCTAATACTAAAGAATAAAAATGTTTTCATAGCAACAGTATAATCACCTCACCTGTAGGATAAATTTGGCTCACTGTTACAAGCTTGTTTTCAGGACTTTCATTGTTGATGTTGTTGTGACTATTACTATTAATATTCAAAATGCTTTCTTTAATTGTAATTACAAACAATTTATTTCACATTATCCTTTGGTTTATTAATAAACTAAATAATAAAAATATTTTCATATAAAATGAAGCTATAGTTTGTTGTTGCTTGCATATTTATAGTTGAATTCCAAATGAAGAACTATCCAATTTATGCTTTGGAAAGTAAAAAATAATAAAAATTCTTAAAATTTAAATTTTGATATAAATGATAATTTATTATATTAAATTTATATTGCCATTATAAACTAAGTATACATTTTTTGAGTTGCTACCATAAAAATTTCTTGCAGGGCTTGATCCTTTTGAGATAGTTTTTGACAAATTCTTAACACATTTCGGGCTGTAATTCGGCCATTACTTGGCGGATGTTGGTTTTTAAATGCTCTAACATAGAATAATTATTTATGTTAATACAATTTTATATATAGTTTGAAAAGGAGAAGTCCAATTGATGGAACCAAATATTGAAATTACGCGACCTGGGGACCTTTTCGTACAAAAAAGTCAAAATTTGTTGTGTAATGTAAGTTGAGGTACCGTTTTGCTTAAACTATATCAGGGATATAAGCTTAAATCCTCTGTTTGGTCATAGATGGCGTGAGTGAGCGTATTAAGCTACCATGGATACGCCATACTTTTTTTTATGAGTTTGGCATCTGTCAACATTAATCAGTGCACATTTTCAGTAATTTCGTACAACAACATACATTTTTCCTTTGGTAATCATGTCTAGTTTTGTGCCAGAAAAAGAGTATATGCGGGAAGCTCTGCTTTTCTGCTTCAATTTGAAGAAATCGGCTGCCGAATCGGATCGAATGCTTATGGAGTCCAATGGTGATAGTGCTTTATCGGAAACAACGTGCCGAGATTGGTTTCGTCGGTTCAAAGACGGTAATTTTGACTTGTGCGACAAGAAACGTGAAAATCGGCATAGGAAGGTTGAGGACCATCAATTGCAGGCTCTTTTGGACGAAGACGAAAGCCAATCGCAAAAAATGCTCACGGAGCAATTGGGTATTACTCAACCAGCCATTTACATGCATCTGCGTGCCATGTGGAAAATTGAAAAGATCGTAAAATGGGAGCCGCATGAATTGAACGATAGGCAGATGGAGCGACGCCAAAACACATGCGAAATCTTGCTCGCCAGACAAAAAAGAAAGTAGTTCCTTCATCGGATTGTGACAGGCGATAAAAAGTGGACATATTTTGAAAATCCTAAACGCAAAAAATCGTGGGTTGATCCCGACCAACCATCAATATATTCCCCAAGACCATATCGCTTCGGACGGAAGACGATGCTGTGCGTTTGATGGGATCAGCAGGGTATTGTCTACTATGAGATGTTGAAACCTAGTGAAACTGTTAATGCCCACCGCTACCACCAACAACTAATCAAATTGCACAATGCTCTGCGTGAAAAAAAGACGGATTATCAACAAAGACATGACAAGCTGATTTTCCTCCACGACAACGCACCATCGCACACGTCAAAAATGGTCCGAAACTACTTGGAGACACTCAACTGGGAGGTGCTACCCCACCCCGCTTATTCACCAGACCTAACCCCTTCTGACTGCCATCTGTTTTCGTCGATGGGCCACGCGCTCGCTGAGCAGTACTTCGATTCTTACGAAGACGTCCGAAAATGGCTTGATGAGTGGTTTGCCTCGAAAGAAAACGATTTTTTTCGGCGTGGTATCCCCAAATTGCCCGAGACATGAGTACTTTGAATAAATTTATTTTTGCTTTCTATTTGACTCAAATACAGCGGATTTAAGGTTATACACCTGGTATATAGTCCAAATAAAAATATTCCAGTTTAGTCTATAAAAAAATTGATAATCATACGGCCATAATGCTCAGAATTGACGGTAACAATATCTCCTCCTTCATTTTCAAAGAAATACGGGCCAATAATACCTTTAGACCAAAACGTCTGTTGTCAGTCACTTTTCTCAGATATGATAGTTATTTCATAGTTATTTTTAGATTTTTAGTCACACGTGGTTATAGCAGAACTACCTCATTTATTGAAAGTTTATACAATTATAGCGAATTTTTTGATAGTAAATCAATCTACGAGTATAACATAAAATGGCAACTATTATGCTAAAAATTTTGATCTTGAATTATTTATATATTGAAATGCTCGGAAAGTAATTTTGGTTTTTCCCAACAGAGGACTTAATTGTATTTTTTTATAACCAACTTTACACTTAAGCCGCATAATCATATGCATTTTGACAGCTGATATAGCAAGGCTTGCTTGTGAAAAAATTCGATTGATTCTGCATAGTAGTTTTTGGTTGATACCCTTTTATATATGGAAAGTGAAAAACAGTATTTTCGGTATATTTTACTTTTTTACTATAGAAAAGATAAAAATGTTGTTCAAGCAAGAAAAAAATTATCGGATGTCTATAGAGATGATGTTTTAAGTGAGCGCTAGTGCCAAAACTGGTTGGCAAAATTTCGATCCGGCAATTTTGATCTCGAAAATGTACCACGTTCTGGAAGGCCAGTTGAAGCTGAGGAAGATACAATAGAGGTATTAATTGATGCAAACCGGCGAATAACAAATCGTGAGATCGCTGAGAGATTAAATTTATGGAATTCGATCGTTCATGGTCAAGTGAAAGGGCTTGGTTTAATCTCAAAGTTCGACAAATGGGTTCCTCATATTCTTACGGAAAAAAATTTGTGCCGCCGCATTGACGTTTGTTATTTGCTTCTTAAACGCCAAGAAAATGATTCATTTTTGAAGTATATCATCACTGGGGATGAGAAACGGGTTGTTTACAACAATGTTAAGCGCAAAAGCTCCTGGAGTAGAAAAGATGAAGCAATTCGAAAGCCAATATTCACCAAAAAAAGGTTATACTATCTGTTTGGTGGGATTTCAAAGGAATCGTTTTTTTGAGCTTCTACCGAGTAACACAACGATCAATTCTGAAGTGTACATCAGTTGGACGAATTGAAAGATTCACTTAAAGAAGAAAGGCCAGAATTGTTCAATAGGAAAGGTACGAGGGTCGTTCAATAAGTCCTTAGAAAATCCGAGAAATTGCGCTAGTAGTGTCGGTAAAGATTTTTTATTTGTAAGTAACATTATCGGCAGGAAAGCTGCTCGATCCAGAACGTAGGTCAATTTCTATCGTCGATTAAAATTAACAACATTTATTTGTGCATAACAATGGAAAAAAGCGAGTTTAGGGCTGTCATCAAACATCTCCATTTGAAAGGCTTAAGCCCGAAAGAAATCAAAGCCGAGTTGGATGCAGTTCATGGCACATCTGCACCTGTGTTTGCGACGGTTTACAATTGGCTGAATGAATTTAAACGTGGCCGTTCATCCACAAAAGATGCACATCGTTCAGGACGCCCAGTTGAGGTGTCTACTCCTGAAATCATCGACAAAATCCACGATCTGATTTTGAACGATCGGCGAATTAAAGTGCGCGCATTAGTTGAGGCCACGGGCATATCACAAGGTACAGTCGCTTCAATTTTGCATGAAAAATTGTCTGTGAAAAAAATTTCGGCAAGATGGGTGCCGCGTTTGCTCGCAGAGGAGAATAAGCACAATCGTATAGTGGACTCTGAGGCTATGTTGGCACCGAATTACTTCGTCGATATGTCACTGTGGACGAAACCTGGATACACTACTACACTCCAGAAACGAAGAGACTGTCATCACAGTGGATTTTCAAGGGTTAACGGGCTCCGAAGAAGGCAAAAACTGTGCCATTGGCCGGCAAGGTGATGGCCACGGTCTTTTGGGATTCGCAGGGCATCATTTTTATCGACTACTTGGAAAAAGGAAAAACAATAACAGGAGCGTATTACGCGTCGTTATTGCAACGGTTGAGCGAGGAAATCAAAGGGAAACGCCCTTATCTGAAGAAGAAAAAATTCCTCTTGCATCAGGACAATGCGCGTGTGCACACCTGCGCTGTTTCCATGGCCAAAATTGTGGAATTGAGAATGGAATTGTTGCAGCATCCCGCTTATTCACCAGATTTGGCCCCGAGTGATTATTTTCTTTTCCCCAATCTGAAGAAATGGTTTGGCGGACGACGGTTCACTTCCAACGAGGACGTCATTGCTCAAACGGATGAGTATTTTGCAGAACTTCCGAAATCCTATTTTTGGACGGGATAAAAATTTTGGAAAAACGGTTGGAAAAGTGTATAGAGCTAAAAGGAGATGAAAAATAAAAATTTTTTTTTTTAAAAAAACAGTTTTTTTTCATCTTCTTCTAAGGACTTATTGAACGACCCTCGTATGGTATTCCGAAACGAAATTACTTTCCGAACAACCCAATAGTACAATATATTGCTACGAAATAACGGAGATGCGATAAAAAACCACGAAATGGATAACCTAATATAATGTAAAATTATTCTTAAGGGTCAAAAACTATATATCAGAAATTTTATCAATATTCAAATAAATTCGCAATAGTTTTCAGTATTCAAGATAATTGTAAACAGATATAAGAGTAATTACAAACTGAAAAATTTAAGTCAAAAAGCTGAAAGGAGTTGAACTTCAAAAAGTTGAGGAAATTTGCCAAAGCAGAAATATGGAAATCGTACACTTTAGATGATGAGAGCCCAATCAACTTCAGAATTTTTTCTCTGTAACTACAGAGCTTCGACATTTTACAAAGTTATAGTAAATTTTATTATTTGCCTTATATGTGATACTATCCTATAAATTCGAATATTGTATGTGTTCGTGATTTTATTGGATTGAATCTGATTCAGAATTCGAAATTTTCGTGGTAAATATGGATCGGTTAAAGTTTTCCCGTATCTACCATTTATTGTGAGACTAGACAAGAATGTTTTTGTACTATCGAAATGTGCCTCAGTGCAATGTTGCACTAGAAATGCCAAAGGCAACCAATTCACAAACGATAAAGAAATAATAGAACCGAGTTCTTGACTTGAATTTTATTTGGTTTCAACTTCGTTCAAGCAAAGAACTTTGCCGAATCGACAATTTATTCTAGTATAGCTAAGCCTTACCGAAGGGGCAGAGATTGAGTGTAGTTGCAGAAATAAATTGGAGATAACCACAGACTTGATTATTGCGGCCGTATTTGTTCCAGCACAAATTTACGATGCAATACTCGAACTAAAAGAATCTAACAGTGAGTATCTTGAATAGAGTAAATACATATACTTTGTTGCATTGAATCTAACTATTTTCAAATCGACCAACTTCAATAAAGTTTACGATTTATTCTATCACCTTTATTTCTCCAGTTGGAATATATATTTTTTACACTACAATTTATTTTACATGCCAAAAAATCGAACATTAAATTGAGCAGGGATAAAGATGGCATACATTTAAAATATAATATAAATTGTAACATATTTTCTTCTATAAAAATTCTTGAACTACGTTTTTGATTAATTTGTATTTACTATTTATAAGAATATTAATTGGAATATGAAGAAAAAACTACTTTTGAGGATAATAATAAATTTTTGAAAAGTAAAACGGATGAAATGGTCTTATTAAGTGTCCTTCTTTTAAGCCCACCCTCGGATTATTATCCGTAAAATTCGGCATCTGAAATTTTATCCATTGATAATATGATGAAGCGTTCTTTTTTTTCGTTTAGTACTTGGACCGGCAATGGAATTTCATAAAACAACAGAACAATGCAGTATTCTGATTCAAAAATAAAAAAAAAGAATCCTCATCTTTAGGAAAGGTAAAAGCATAATGCGCATAATTAATTCCTGTCGGTATTATTCGTAAAGCGAGAAGAAAAGGATATCCTAAACGTATAATCCATTATTTATGGTTGCTTGTAAAATTCGAAAAACGGAAAAGTTGCTTAAATGAATCCGATTCCTTTTCTGTTATCCGTTTTGTTCGTATTAACCCCAACCACCATCTACTCACCCCATAATTTCACAGTACACATTCGCGTTTTTTTTACGAATACGTTTGTACATTTTACAGCTATGGCAAATAGTAAATCTACGAATTTGGTCGTCATTGACAAAATTCAAGCTCTGGCTTTGCATTGCTGTATCTATACTATAGAAGCTTTGTTTTTGGTGAAAAAAATCTTTAGCGGATTGTAAAAATCCAAACACTCGAAGGATTTATATGATTGTCAGGAGTTCAGTTGTTAAAAGATGCTGACATAGTCTACCGTGTGCCATAATTGACAAAAGCTGGGAAATACTGTAAAGATGTCAAAATTTGTTGCGCTTGGCCGAGCATAAATAGGCAGAAACCAGAAAGGAATCCAGAAGATCAAGGTAAGGTAGGAATAGGAGCGGAAACCAGATTACAACTAGCTCTGTTACTTGGCTTTTGTATCTTTAATGCAGAGAATATTTGTGTACAGATTGCAGTCGAGCCACTTTGGAAGGGGTTGCAAATGATGAATATACGAGATCATGGGTAGAAGCATTTGTAAGTGTGGAGAATGGGTGGATTCTGTTTTGGGGCTAGAGAATAATTATGAATAGATGTTATATTCTACATATATGCAAAGTTGCACATATAATTTTGAGAATTTATTGTCTATGACCAGAGTTTCTTGTCTCTTAATTTCCCAAAGAGATCTGCTGGAATGTCAGAAAGAGATTACATTATCATGATGAATGTCCAACTTGGTTCTCCTCAGTCCACACATCCCTTACTCGTTATGAGTCCTTCAATCGCATTTGTATATACTATTCCGTAACTTTAGCCTCTCATCTTTGTACACTGTTTCATCTGTCCCGTCAGTTTTGTGTTATTTAACCGGTCGCCTGGGATATCAGTGTATCTGATAGCTGAGCTTGTCGCAGAAAGATGACAGTTTTATTATTCGGCAAGTCAGCTACGCGACAGACATCTCTGGTGATGGATTACGATAAAACTCCTGTGTCCCAATTGGTCCAATGCAGCACGACAAAAACACTAACGCATGTCGTCTTTAATCTTATAAATTAATAAGAAATACAAGATATGCATCCATCTAGGAGGAGGATGTGTGTCCTATTGAATATTAAAATAATAAAAATTTTCAAAGCAAATCCATTCAATAAAAATGCTTGGACACTTTATTATGGTTATCTAAAAGATAACCTAGTTGTAGAAGATTATGAATTTACCTATTATATGTTACAGGAATAAGACCTTTACGTATCAAGATAATTAAATGATAAATACCGAATAGTAAAGGATTATCCATTTTATGGTTAAAAAAAATATAGTCCTATTATTAAATTTGTTTTTACAAACACTTATTATTTTAGATCATTTTTGTTTAGACTATATTTTGACATTTTCTATTATTGATTTTTAATATCAAAATAAGTATGTTGAAATTTTATTAAAATTTTCTATGAAGTGGCGATTTATATTTCATCAAAATTTATCACAAAAGGATCGTTTCTATAAATTTTCCATTTAAATTACAGTATATTTTATTTGTAAAATAACAAAAGTTAAAATAGAATAAAATAAAAATTTCACTAATATCAGAATTTGAAAATGTTTTTTATTTAATTATATTTTTCCAAGTACAAATTCACTAACCATATAGACGCTATTCTACCTTAAAAGGATAGATTCCTTCAAGAAATAATTTTAACGTAATAATGGCTAGTTTATTGGAATATTAAAAAATAAAAATTTTATTTGTAATTAATCTGAATTAAGGGTTTTTTTTTAAATTTACTTTCTAGATCATAATTTGCAGAAAAACGAAAAGCAAGAGCTCATTGGCAACATACAAGAATGCCCAGCGACAAACCCAAGCTGCAAAAAGAACTACATGACGAAATCACTAAATACAATACAGAACGTTTTAGAAACTACATTTCAACCCTAACGAAAAATAGAACTTTATGGACTGCTACAAGACAAATACTATCTTATAGAAAAACAAAGCACCCTTTACGAAAAACAGACGGAACCTGGGCAAAAACGGACAAACATAAAGCAGACGCTTTTGCTGAACACCTTGTAACATACAAAAATTTACTCCACATGAGGACATATTAGACAGGACTCATTGCACTACAATCAAGATGGAACTATCCATTCCTTTACAAATGAGTCTTCCTCCTAAGCCAATCACTCCTTCCGAAGTTGCCAATTTAATCAATCTCCTTCCCAAAAATAAAGCACCTGGCTATGATCTAATTACCTCCAATATACTCCAATAACTCCCTAAAAGAGCAGTAGTTTTCCTTGCCACAATATACAACTCCATCCTTAGAACAAAACATTTCCCAATCCTCTGGAAATTTGCCATCATTAAAATGATCCCTAAGCACAATAAACCAATAAACTGCCCCACTTCCTACAGGCCAATAAGTATCCTTCCACTACTCTCAAAAATCTATAAGGAAGGAGACAATAAGTCTTTTGATAGAGTTTGGCACCCGGGTCTACTCTGGAAACTCAAGAGGTTCTTTCCTTCCACCTATTTTCTAGTCCTAAGATCATTCCTTTCCAACCGACACTTCCAAGTAAATGAATCCAACGAACTCTCCAATATCTCTCCGATATTGGCTGGTCTTCCTCAGGGTAGCTTACTTGGACCCATACTCTAAAACATTTACACATACGATATCCCAATTTGCCCTAATATCTTCTTTGAAACATACGCCGATGATACGGCCTGCCTTGCATCTAGCGAAAATCCCCAACATGCTTCCGAAATTCTCTAAATCCAAATTCAAACCCTCCAGAACTGGTTTACTAACAGTTCGGCTGAAAAGTTTATAAGGTAACACAGTAAAAATATTTTTTTTTGCAAAATTCATTTTTATTATTCAACATAGTTGGCTTCGAGGGCGATACAGCGATTATAGCGATCTTCCAACTTTTCGATACCATTTTTATAGTACTCTTTCGGGTTTGCCTCAAAATAGGCCTCAGTTTCGGCAATCACTTCATCATCGGTCTTAAATTTCTTGCCAGCGAGCATTCTTTTGAGGTTTGCAAACAGGAAAAAATCCCTGGAGGCTAGATCTGGAGAATACGGTGGATGGGAAAGCAATTCGTAGCCCAATTCATTGAGTTTGACCATCGTTTTCATCGACTTGTGACACGGTGCATTGTCTTGGTGAAACAACACTTTTTTCTTCTTCAAATGAGGCCGTTTCTTAGCGATTTCTTTCTTCAAACGATCCAATAATGCTATATAATAGTCGCTGTTGATCGTCTGTCCCTTCTGGAGATAGTCAATGAATATTATACCATGCGCATCCCAAAATACAGACGCCATCACCTTGCCAGTCGACTGTTGCGTCTTTCCACGCTTTGGATTCGGTTCGTCGCTCGCTCTCCACTCTGCCGACTGCCGATTGGACTCTGGAGTGTAGTGACGGAGCCATGTTTTATCCATTGTCACATATCGACGCAAAAATTCTGGTTTATTGCGCTTGAACAGCTCCAAACACTGCTCAGAATCATCAACACGTTGTTGTTTTTGGTCCACAGTGAGCTCACGCGACACCCACTTTGCACATAGCTTTCGCATGCCCAAATATTCATGCACGATATGTCCAACACGCTCTTTCGATATCTTCAGAGTCTCAGCTATCTCCTCAACTTCACTTTACGGTCATTTAAAATTATTTTGTGGATTTTTTTGATGTTTTCTGCCGTAACCACCTCTTTTGGGCGTCCACTGCGTTCTGCATCAACTGTGCTCGTACGACCAGTTCGAAATTGACGAAACCAATATTCCACAGTTGAAATAGCTGGAGCAGAGTCCGGATAACGTTTGTCAAACCATGCTTTGGTTTCCACTGTATTTTTTTTCATCAAAAAGCAATGCTTTATCAATACACGAAATTCGTCTTTATCCATTTTTTTTTCAATAACAAAAGTTGCTTCACTCAAAATGCTATATCTCACGAACCAATCGACCGATTGCTGTCAAATTTTGACAGGAATCATTTAAAGATGGTGCTTTGTGATAATTAAGTCTGAAAAGTTAGATGGAGAATAAAAGTCAATGAACGTAAATCTACTCAGGTAACTTTCACTCTCCGTCGTAAGCCATGCCCTCCAATATACCTTAATGGCAGTGCCATACCTCAACACACCGAAGCTCGGTACCTAGGACTGTACTTAGCCAAACGCTTGACATCGAACCCACATACAAGACTTAAAAGACAAGAACTAAAAAGACGTTACCTAAAACTACTTCGACTTCTAGACAAACGTTCCAAACTTACTATAGACAGCAAAGTTCTGATATACAATACCTTACTGAAACCCATATGGACATACGGACTAGAGCTCTGGGGATCTACTAAGCCTTCTAATTCCCGTCGAATCTAATCCCTTTAATCAAAAATACTCCGTACAATTGTCGATGCCCCCTTTTATGTTGGCAATAATGTTATTCATCGTGATCTTAAAGTCCCATTTATTTTTGACGTGGCTGTATCTCGTTATAAAAAGTTCCGTTCCCGTATCCTCAATCATAATAATCCTCTTGTTCAAGAACTATTCTCCACTTCCTTCCCTAGAAATACCCATCGAAGACTTAAGCGTCACTGGTCGCGTGATTTACTAAAATACTGAGGCTTAACAGAAATACACGCTAGCATGAGGAACTGCATTGGATGTTTACTCCCCACAACCTTTCAAGCTTATTAATACAATTGCTCAAATTTGCTTATTACTATGTTGTAATTATAAATATCTGTAAAAAAAAAAAATAAAAAAAAAAGATCATAAATTGGATAAAGTTTTATAAAGAATTTTAAATATAATTTATTTAACTTTACTTTCCGATTGGATTACCTTTTATATAGGTAACAAAAATAATTTTGTATTCATTTCTTTAATAAAAATATTATTCCACTCATAATGAATTAGATACAATATTATAGAACGATCATATCTAGTTTTTATTGAACTAAAAATGGGGTCATTAATACATAGTTGACTTATCCAACTCTCTCGTATAACAAATAGTTGGTAGTTTTGGAACGGAAATTTAATTAATTGAATCCATAATCCTATCATATTACTTCCACATCAATTATTATTTACGAGTTTATACATGCGACTGCATCCCAATGAACTGACGGTGCTAACTACCTGTCTATACTTCACTGTAATCTATCTTTCCAAATGGATACACATAAAAGTTTGACAAGAAAAGACAGTTACAATGTAAAGGAAATACTTGAAAAATCTTTGGATTTGATAGATTCTAGTAAATCAATACTGGGCTCTATAAGGGTTCGATTTCCCGTTCAAATAGTTTAACGTCTATAAAGTTTTAGCAGTGCGTCTTACAGTCTACTCGTACACTCTGCTTTTCATAACTTGTATTTCCTTTCTTATTATCTAATATTTTAAATATTAACTCTTTTAAATTCAATTCTCGTCAATTTAAACAAGAAGGAAAAGTTTTACTTAAAATAAAATCGTACAAGTTTCCATTCTCCCATTCAGTAAAGAGATACATTTTTGTCTAGTATATTTACTATCGTGGAATGAAGGGTAAGACGGTAAAATTGGTAAATATAATATATGAAATGGACTCTGGAATTGTTTTCAGTTCTAACTTGAAAGCTTGAATTCCTTCGAGAATTTGGGCTTGTTGCTGTACTTGAAAACGTACACTTGGCTGAGTGTCCATCCATTCACCTGTTCAGCTGGCCATCTCATAAATTGCCCAATAAATTTAGTCTGTCAATATTCAAGAACTAAGCAGCAAAGTAAGATACGAGTAGAACGAAATAATTCTAGGATGAATCCGTTCTGGAATATCTGTAATGCTTCGATGGATTGCAGTTAAATTGAATGCAGATGAGAATGATTACTAACGAAGCTGTGAATGCTTTACAGATGATAGCAGATGGAATTTAGATAAAGATACTCCAACATTGATTAGGTAGATGATATCAAATCATTCTATGAAATATGGAATTCTTTTCAATCGACAATAGTGCATTTGAAGTTCCGAAACAAACCTTTCAATATTATAGTAGACATTAAGGATATTAGCTTACATAGAATCTACTTTTTCTATGCTAGTCTATTCACTTCAAATGTGTACACGTATAGGGAAATTTTTATTAAAGAAAATCAGAGGGAAAATTCACTGAAGGATCAGATGGCTAGAATATTCAATTTTTTTTTTTTTTTAATTTTGTATAACTTTTTTCATCACTTAAATTCTGAGGGTATTTTGAAAAAAGTAAAAAGTCATTCGCTGGCAATTAAAGTTCCAAACTTGATTGTAATACGAGTGGTAAACTCACCTTGGCAGGTAATTTGTTTTTTTTTTTTAACTTTTTTTTGTTGTTGTTTTGTTCTCATTCTTACATTTTCATATACCCTTAGAAAAAGTGGCCTTTACTTTTATGCTATTTTCATCCCCATTCCATAATATTTATCGTTTGCATTCGCACCAATTGAAATTTTTGCTATTTTGTTCTTCTTTTTCATACTTAGTCAATTTTGGTTGTTTTTCTATCTACAAATTTAAGCTTCCTTAGAGGGTTTTTTTTTTATCAGTTATCTATAGACGTAGGAATGTATTTTCGTAATAAAGAAAATAGTATATAGAATAGTTATCTAATATTATATATATAGAAATTGCCTGTGAACGAAGAAAATAGCGTAAAGAACTTAATTTTTGTGAAGGGGTATTTGTTGTTACGAGTAGCAATCGATATTGACGTGCTGGAATTTAAATTTAAATTTCTTTTCACCCCTAATGAAAGGTGAATTTTTTTTTAAAGAACATTACAGAAAAAAAATTTCTAAATTACATATCATTTTCAGATTGAATTGGGTTTTTTTTAGGAATGAAAATTCGGTGCCAAAAAGGTGAAATTGTGTAAAGTTTTTCGTTAACTGTTTTGCACCATATTAAAATATGCCAATTATTTTATGTTGCTTAACTTTAAACATTATTTTTTCAAGTCATAAAAATATTTAAAATTTGTAAGGAATATTGTTTTTTTATATTTTTTTTTATACGAGAAATAAGAAATAATTTTCAATTATTTTGGTTTGGTTTTAGGAATATATTCGAATTTTGTCAAATATTTAAAAATTAAGTTTTACTTTAAATAAATAAAGTATTATATTATCCAATTTGTACTTTAAAAAGCAAAGTTAAAAACAGCAGAATTTTTATTTTTGATTTTATCTTATTAATGATTATGTGTGTATATAATATAAATGAACTTTAGGAGTTTTCTTGTAAGACTCGATCATTTTAAGGTAATTTTGAAGACTTTTTCATACATTTTGGGATGTTATTTAGTCTTTATTTTGGCGGATATTGATTTTTAAGTGTATTACAGTTTTAAAATTGTGTGTGTATAGCTTTACAAGAAATATTTTGAGGCCAATTGACATCATAAAAATTTGTTCAGTTCAATAACTTATGGCATAATTTTATTGAAATCACATAAAATTCACATTTAAATTTTTAAGTTTGGGCCAAAAAAAAATCGGCAATCTTACAACCATAGCGATCAGAATTGACAATATTCATTTTCAAAGAAATTCGGGCAAGACAAATAGTCACTTTTCATGGATATAATTCATTTTCCATAGTTAGTTGTGGATTTTATGAGCCTTAAGAATGGAAATTTTACTTATTAGCGTATCCACCAAGTGAGACAAATGAGCCTCATCGCTAAAACGAATTTTGTTCGTTCGGAGAATCAGCATCCAAAGTTAATGGGTATTAGTTTAAAAAGTCTATAATAAAGGATTTTAGTCTAAATACCACGTGAACAAGCTTAAATCCGCTGCTTTTTAATAAAAAAAAACACATGTTTTTTAATAAAAAGCAAAAACAAATTCATTCAAAGTACTTGCCCTCGCTAGCTACACATTTTTCTCATCTATCAGGCAATTTGTGGATACCACACCAAAAAAAATCCTTCTCTTTCGAGGCAAACCACTCATCAAGCCATTTTCGGACTCCTTCGTAAGAATCGAAGTGTACCCATCGACGAAAACAGGTGGTGGTTGGAAGGGGCCAGGTCTGGTGAATAAGCGGGGTGGGGTAGCACCACCCAGTTGAGTGTTTTCAAGTAGTTTCAGGCCATTTTCGACGTGTGCGATGGTGCGTTGTCGTGGAGGAAAATCAGCTTGTCATGTCTTTGTTGATAATACGTCCTTTTTTCACGCAGAGCATGCTGCAATTTGATCAGTTGTTGATTGTAGCGGTGGGCATTGACAGTTTCACTAGCTTTCAACATCTCATAGTAGACATACCCTGCTGATCCCACCAAACGCATAGCATCGTCTTCCGTCCGAAGCGATTTGGTCTTGGGGAAGATGTTGATTGTTGGCCGGGATCAACCCCCATTTTTTTGCGTTAGGATTCTCGATATATATCCACTGTTCATCGTCTGTCCCAATCTGATGCAGAAATGACTTTCTTTTTTGTCTGGCGAGCAAGACTTCGCATGTGTTTTGGCGTCGCTCCATCTGCCTATCGTTCAATTCATGCAGCACCCATTTTCCGATCTTTCCAATCTTCCCCATGGCACGCAGACGCATGGAAATGGCTGGTTAAGTAACACCCAATTGCTTCGCGAGCATTTTTTGCGATTGGGTATCGTCTTCATCCAAAAGAGCCTCATCAATTGCAGGTCAAGAGCCTCAACCTTTCTAGGCCGATTTTCAAGCTTCTTGTTCCACAAGTAAAAAATTGTCGTCTTTATTAAACCAATCTCGGCACGTTGTTTCCGATAAAGCACTGTTACCATAGACCTCCATAAGTTTTCGATGCGATTTGGCAGCCGATTTCTTCAAATTGAATCAGAAAAGCAGAGCTTTCCGCAAATGCTCTTCTTCTGGCACAAAACTAGACATGATTACCAAAGGAAAAATGTTTGTTGTTGTACACAATTGCTAACAATGTACACTGATTAATGTTAGCTTAATACGCTCACTCACGCCATTTATGACCAAACAGCGGGTATAAGCTTATACCCCTGGTAAATTTTACTGTACATTTTCCAAACTAAAAGATGGATAATCCGTTATATAAAGTATATTGATTTATTTAAAATATGTTATAAATTTATAAAGAATTATAAAAAATGTCTGATTCATTTGGGCACATTTACTTAATTTTCTATAAAAAAGAAATTTATTTGATAAAAAAAAATAAAAAATTTACTACACATTTTTGTACAAAAAGACACATCAAAATTATGGTAAAATTTCTCGAAAATCTATGACCAAATTGTGCAAATTATAATTTATATTCGGTTTTTGCAAACGATACCCACAAACGAAATATAAATGCAGGTGTTCTCACGACTATAAAATGCACTTTATCTCAATTTTGCATGATTCAAAAATACAATACATACGGTATATGAACTTGTAAATTTATTTAAGATTATGAGATGATTTTTATGTATATTTGTTTTATAGGAAGTAATGTAAATTTTTATATGTTTAAAAGTACAGGATTTGTATTTTACAAAGGAGCGCGCATATACATATACTTGATCTGAATATTTATGTGAATGGAAAATATTTGTGCGAGATTGCAAACAAGATGAAAATTTAGTTGATAGTACAATAAATAAAATTTACGAGATATTTTCAAACTAAACACATCTAATTCTGAAAATATTTCTTAATATTTGAAAATAAATTCTTAGTAGTGATAACGTTTTGTTAACTTGTTAATAAGATGCAAGAAAAAAATAGACGATATTGGCTTAGGAAATTGACAAAACTCTAAAGCAGAAGTTTTCGAAAGGAAAACAAACAATATTGAAATCGACTTTACGGAATAGAATATTCACTAAAAGGCGATTTAAAATTATTGTCGTTTTAATCACTTTGACCGAAATGGTGGGTGATGTCGTAGGAAACCGGACGGAAGTGATAACAATAAGCGTTTTCAAAGTGCAGATGAAAATGTTTCACAGAAGATATCTGATGTTATATTTAACTTTGGTTCGAATTGCAAATTATTCTAAATTATTCTTTAGATATCTTTGTTTGGCAAAGAAGATAGGAGGATTTAGTGGAGGCCTCAAACCAACTTGAGAAAACAATCAAAATTACGAAATTTGCAATTTTAAGCAATCGTCCTGAAGTTTCGTTTCGTTTCGTTTCGTTTCATTTCATTTCGTATCGTTAGCAGATGGTGGTACCAAAAACTTTATGCTATATTAAATAGCCCCAACAGTATCCCCAGCCATAGGATGTTTGTACAGATTTAATCGGCTCTCTGCCAGTGTTTTAAAAAGAATTCAGATGAAGCAATATGAACTCATCATACTGACAAAAAAAAGCGCATACAATTAACTGTCATCATTTGTGAATATTGTCGTCCGGAGAGAAGATTTTTTAAAAACGATCAGCTCATTTCAATTATAAAGACAAGAACATTTTTAATTGGGGTCACCATAATATCTACAGTCTTAATGAAAATCTCGAAGGATAATGTCAATGTCGGAAATTCTATATAAATTAATTTCAATTCCAGATTAGATTTGTATGTATATGCACACGAACTTACATAGACAACTACCATCATTCTAGAACGAATATCTTATTTAAATGAAATTTGAAATTTTCATTTACTATTTCCGGTTAGCATTTTTTATTGTTGTTGTGTTTTTACTAAGAAAAAGTAAATTTAATTCTCTATTGTTGACAAACATCTTCAAATAATCGATTTTTAAGAAGAAAATATATAGGTACGATGTTTAACATAAAACTGAAAAGATTGGCATAACTGAAAATAATTTGGTAGCACAGAGGACTTTTCCTACTATACATCTTATATGATAGTCCATACTAAGTGTACAGTACAAGTTTCAACCTCATCCGCTAACTATACGACCCTATAGAGTGTCATAATTGAAGATGCTTTTTTGTAGTGCATTACGAAAACTGGTACAGCGAAATTTTGGGCGACGATGAACCATCAAATTGATGTTAAGCTTTGTGCGACTATGCGAGTTTAACTTACGGAAATTACTTGCAACGAGTCTATGGGGAATAGTCCATATCAGAAAGCAGAAGTTTTTCGTTGGCATTAAGTTTATTTGGAGATCCGAGATACAATGGAACACTAACCTTGCCCAGGTCTAAAAGTCATGAAAATGTGATATCTTTCAAGGGCTTATTTGTAAAAAGGATTTCTATGAAGAATATTCCTTATAAAGAGTACATGCTTTCAGGTGGCACAAAGCATTTTTGGTGGACTAATAATCTGGAGAAGACCAATCTCGCTCAGGGAAGTTTTCAACAATAAAAACTGATGAAACTGCGCAATCTTACAAGGACTTATTTGTAAAAAGGACTTTAATAGAGAACATTTCTTGTCAAGAGTATACGCTTTTTGATGGCATAACGCATTTTTGGTGGCCCAATAATCTGGAGAAGACCAACCTCGCTCAGGAAGGTTTTCACCATTAAAAACTGATGACAACGTGAAAGCTTTCAAGGATGTATTTGTAAAGAGGTCTTCTATGGAGAACATTCCTTGTCAACACTACACGCTTTTTGATGGCATAACTCATTTTTGGTGGCCCAATAATCTGGAGAAGACCAACCTTGCTCAGGAAGGTTTTCAACATTAAAAGCAGTTGAAATTGTGCAATCTTCAAGGACTTATTTATAAAAAGGACTTTAATGGAGAACATTCCTTATCAAGAGTACACGCTAATCTGGAGAAAACCAACCTCATTCAGGAAGGTTTTCAACATTAAAAACTGATGAAACCGTGAAACCTTCAAGGACTTCTTTATAACAAGGAATTTTACGGACAATGCTCCCCACCCAGAAACATGCGTTTTTCGGTGATATGAAATATTTTTGGATGGCTAAGAAGCAATGTCAAACAAATTTGGGAGTCCTTTAACATCAGGAACTTCTGAAAACGCTGAACCTTTCAATGGCTTTTTTATAAAAATTACTTTCTCTAAAAAAAAAAGTGTTTTTGTGTCAAATCGGATATTACAGACCATTGGATAGTGTACTATAACAACGCTTCCTGTTAAATGACAGTCACCACTAAAGAGTTTTTGTCGGAACAAGAGATTCCTGTGATTTCCAATTTTCCAGATTCACCTAATCCAAGTTCGTATGTAAATTTTGTATTCCCTAATACAAACCACTTGAAGGGATATAATTTCAGTTCTGTCAATAAAATATAAAGGAGAGTGCGTAAAGAGCTGTTGGTGCTTCCAGTTGAAGCCTTCCATCATAGCTATGAAGTGTGGAAACAATGCTTCAACTAATGTAAAGCTATCCAATCTCATGAAGATGAGAATATTAATATTTTTTTTAGATAATTTCTTCCCAAATAACAATATAAAAAAATATCTTTAATGATAATAGTAAATAAAATTCTATCAATAAAATATAGTTTTTTTTTTGTATATAATATGGTATCATATCACAGTAGTTGTTATCATTCAGCTAAGCCATACACATACCAGCTTACATAGTATTTATTTAATGCAATTTCTTGCAGTGGCATCAACACATTTTCATTTGTGTCCTTTAATCAAAATGCACCCCTTAATAGGAGACAATACTTCATGCCATTCGGTGCCATAAAACGATGCCATTTATATGCACATCCAAGCATTAAATCATCCGGTAGAACTACATCCTTTTTGATGCCATCCATCGTCATTATTCGAGATGGTAGTGAGTAGTTCAACCGATTCGCCTACTACTCGACGCTAAAGTCTAACGAGGATCCTTTTGAGACGGGGAAGTAGAATGGATTGGTTTGACATGGTTGGTCGTCGTATGGAAAGCATCATCACTCATGCAGTTTTATTTTATGACTGCCCAGAATTCTATAGTTCAGTATCTATTAAATTGTATGAAGACTCTAGAGCTATACCGTGGATGACAACGATGGTAGTACCATCAATACAATAATAGATAGACGATGGCATCGTTAGTGTAAGTAAAAGAAAGCAGCTGCATTTACATGTAACAATTCTGCGAATCCTCTTACTTCACAATTTTTTTTGTTGATAATTTTCAATATGAACTTGTTAAGTAAAACTCGAGAAAATTATACCAACTAAATACTATTTATTCTCAACAAAATAATCATATAAAAGATGTGCCAAACAGTTGAGATAATGTTGTTAAAAATTTTATTAAAATATAATTTGATAAAACAAAAACGCATATTCGAGTTCGTACAAATACTAGAAGAATATTGTTGACATCTATCTCGTTAGTTTGGATAGTATTTATAAGTTGTTATAAATATATTATATAAAAGGGTGATGATTCAGTTAGTCAGTTATAGTTTGATATATGAAAAATATGAACAACAACAGAATTAAAAAAATATAAATAAAAAAGAAAATCAGTAACAGTAGTAATATCAAGAGCGACAGCAATAGCAGCAGCAGCATCACCGACGCGATGCCATGGTGAAATGAAACGAAACATGGCATTAAAATAATAAATTCATAACGACACAGGATACAACAAGGACATGCCATAAATTTGTTTGTTTGGATTTTTTCCCATTCACTTGGATGGTTTAGTTCAGTTCAATTTTGCTCGACATTTTCTTGTGTACGGGTACGGGATACTGTTTTGCCTCCATTTGGTTATGTTGGCAATGGTTGGTAGGTCCTTTCCCACAATTTTGGCACTTCTTTCGATTGTTAGGTTAAAGACCGATTGTGGGTGCTGGAAGAGGTATCACCACCAATATATATATATGTATATGAATAGCAAAAGAGTACTACTCTCTACCCCTTTTCATTTCATCTTCATGGAAGATGTCTTACCCTGTTTCAGTTTGAATAATTTAGTAACACAGTTATAATGCGGTCATAATGTATGTGCCATATAATAAAAGTGACGTAATTTATTGTGGCACCTTTTCTTCTCTCCGCTTGACTCTTGGAATTCTGATTCTAGATTTTTGGGTTTCCGATTCATGGTAAGAGAATTGATCCTTTACTGCCCCACAACGAAGGCATATAACCGTTTGAATGGATGCTGAAAATATCATAGCACCTCTTTACTTAAAAATATTACAACTACGTTTATATTTGATAAACTTGAATAGAATGGACAATGAATAAAAAATATTTTCCATAAAGGATATAAAAATGTGAGATAAACAAAATATGGAAAGAATACTTTTATCTCTTTAATATAGTTTGAAAGTAAACAGGATAAAAAAAAACCAGTGATAGTATAATACTCATGTTATATGTAGTACTGCCGATCGATCATATGCAGTATGTTTTAGATTTAATTTTGATCGTTTTGTACGATTTTGTATTCATCTTTGCTTGTACATATTGTATAAATCTTTTTTGTTTGTTTGTTTGTTATGCTATAAAATGACATGCATTTATCCATAAAGCCTAGCCCACAAATAGGCCAAACATCACATCAAGATTTGGTCTAAACAAGAAAATATCCTCATTTAAAGAATACTTGCACGTTTCGAAACGTCTGATTTGGCAATGTGCAAAAGCATGAATGAATTCGTGTTTAGGGAAAACAAGGTGTTTCTGATTGGAACTAAGACCCGATTATGATAGATGGAAACCTTTGATTTATTCATATGTGCAAAGCGGCCTCAGCCCAGGTGAAGCATATCCTGGCTGACAGCATCGGTGATATATTCTTATGGGAAATCGAGTGATGTAAACGGTCCAATTAATCTTTCAGAACGCAATAAATTTTCAATTTCAGAAATTTCTAAGCTAATATGCTCTTTACCTTAAGGGATGCAATGTATTTGCAAATTACCACCCTCTCTCCCATTTCTGGCATACATTATCCCCTTTTACTATACGAACAAGTAAGTATCTCTCATTCCGAATTCCTTACACCTTTACTCACTCGTCTTTGCGTTCGGGGAAAAAAAATTGATTTCACATCGTTTCATCGTTTTCAAGTTGTCCCAAATCGCGTTGCCTATCGGAATTTATCGTGTTGTGTTGTACCACACCCAACTCGTTTCCGGTCGGCTCGTATCGTACAGAAAACCTACACACATAGAAAATTCAGATGGCAAAATAAAAAGTAAAAACCAAAATAATAATATTAAACATACAGATTTTGCATATTTCATTATAGATTTTGTACATTCCGTGCATAGAAATATCGATACTGAAACATCATGGCTTCACTCCTAGTAGGCAATAATCTCATAAATCTTCTTAAATAAAATTCCCATAAACGTATACATATATACACATATACATTAACGATTACTGTATAGATTGGCTGCATATGAGTAAAGCTACGAGGGTCGTTCAATAAGTCCTTAGAAAATCCGAGAAATTGCGCTCGTAGTGTCGGTACTTTTTTTGTAAGTAACATTATCGACAGGAAAGCTGTCAAAATTTCAGCTCGATCCACAGCGTAGGTCAATTTCTATCGTCGATTAAAGTTAACGACATTTATTTGTGCATAATAATGGAAAAAAGCGAGTTTAGGGCTGTCATCAAACATCTCCATTTGAAAGGCTTAAGCCCGAAAGAAATCAAAGCCGAGTTCATGGCACATCTGCACCTGTGTTTGTGACGGTCTACAATTGGGTGAATGAATTCACATCGTTCAGGACGCCCAGTTGAGGTGTCTACTCCTGAAATCATCGACAAAATCCACGATCTGATTTTGAACGATCGGCGAATTAAAGTGCGCGAATTAGTTGAGGCCACGGGCATATCACAAAGTACAGTCGCTTCAATTTTGCATGAAAAATTGTCTGTGAAAAAAATTTCGGCAAGATGGGTGCCGCGTTTGCTCTCAGAGGAGAATAAGCGCAATCGTGTAGTGGACTCTGAGGCTATGTTGGCACTCTTACATCGCAATCCTGCCGAATTCCTTCGTCGATATGTCACTGTGGACGAAACCTGGATACACTACTACACTCCAGAAATGAAGAGATAGTCATCACAGTGGATTTTCAAGGGTGAACGGGCTCCGAAGAAGGCAAAAACTGTGCCATCGGCCGGCAAGATGATGGCCACGGTCTTTTGGGATTCGCAGGGCATCATTTTTATCGACTACTTGGAAAAAGGATAAACAATAACAGGAGCGTATTACGCGTCGTTATTGCAACAGTTGAGCGAGGAAATCAAAGAGAAACGCCCCCATCTGAAGAAGAAAAAAATCCTCTTGCATCAGGACAATGCGCGTGTGCACACCTGCGCTGTTTCCATGGCCAAAATTGTGGAATTGAGAATGGAATTGTTGCAGCATCCCGCTTATTCACCAGATTTGGTCCCGAGTGACTATTTTCTTTTCCCCAATCTGAAGAAATGGCTTGGCGGACGACGGTTCACTTCCAACGAGGACGTCATTGCTCAAACGGATGAGTATTTTGCAGAACTTCCGAAACCGTATTTTTTGGACGGGATAAAACTTTTGGAGAAACGGTCGGAAAAGTGTATAGAGCTAAAAGGAGATTATGTTGAAAAATCAAATTTTTTTTTTAAAAAACAGTTTTTTTCTATCTTTTTCTAAGGACTTATTGAACGACCCTTGTACAAATGTACGAGAGAGCATAAAGGTATGGAAAAGTTAAAGTGTTGCTTCCTCCAGTCAGGGTGCATTTTTTTTCTTCAAAATAAACTTTTTCACTAATACTCCATTCAATTAGAAAATAAACTCATATACGGTTTTTATATACTTAACACGTGGCTGATACTATATTGTTAATGAGAAATAATTTCTCTATATCTTCGTTTTATGTGTGCTTGATTTAAATTTTTACTATTTCAATATGAAAATGTCCTGAGTTAAGTGAAATGTGGTAGAGTATTGAGAAAAAGTGGTTGACATTTTCGAAGAGGATAATTTTGAAATTTTGATGGCTTAAATATTGCAACGTAATATCGAACAATAGTGAACTTGATTCACAATAAAGATCGAACAAAAACATTAAATACACCCCCATTCTGATTAGGTCCTTTTATAAACCCTTATGAACATACAGACATGATGATTATGTACGTACATGGTCGGGAAAAACTAGCATGGAAAAGAAAATAAAAATTTTCAAAAACTTATACAAAAAAAAAAAAAAATATTGATTCTCTTCTCACTTACTGAATCGTACAGAGTCGCTTAATGGCTTTAAGTTTTGAAAGTCTAAAAATCCCAATGAATTGTATACCATTTGTTGGTTAGCTCATCCCAATGGTACAGTAGTATTCGAATACCTTCTGGACTTGAGGTTTGACTTCCTTTTAAATCTGTCAATTGTATAATAAGAAAATTGATATAATGACTAAGTGAGTGCTTGTCTAATTTTCGTTTATACTCCATTACATTAGTACTAGTTCATTTTAGAATAAAGAAAGTATGCTACTTAAGAGGCTGGATGGCTGTCAACATCTGACTGAGTATGCATTGGTAGGGATATGCTAGATTTTACAGAGTGAATTTGTCTAGTAATGGAATCAAATCATTAATTATGCGTCACTATTGTATATGGTTTACATCTAATCTATTCCAATACAAAAACACACGACCGACCAAAGTAAAATTCATTCATTTTCCCAAGGCTGTCAAGTCGTTTGGTTTTTATCGTAACTTTGCTTAAATGTAGACTTTCAATTAATAGTATCACCACCCTAAGCACCACCTACCCCCCCCACCCCTCCTGCCCACTATAAATATGTGCCAATATTTTTAACAAAAAAGTTATTAATAGTATTTGGTGTAAAATACTACATTGGAAAAATAAACTTGGTTCAAATAGTTTAAATATTATAGAGTATTCTTAGGTGTTTTTTTTTTGTGTAGTATTTTTGTTGTCTTCTACTATTTTTAAATAACAAGCAGATTTTTTTAAACACCTAAGAAAGGGGTAAATGTCCATAGATGCATCATTTAATCATGAGATTTACTCTAAGCTCAATTTCTTGAACGTAGGAAGTCTTTCGGGGACAATTGATAATCCTCTTGTAAGAGAATTATTCTCAGAAACAAAAGGGGCATTTTTCTTTTTCTTGAAGAAAGAACGTGCGGAAAATATTAGGAGGAATAAAGAGGGAGAAATATAGGTGCACTTTGCTATTAAATAGTAAATCGAGTGAAAACATTCGGATTGAATGATTAAAAAAGAATACTATACCTTGCAGCATATCCGAAAATAGGTTTCAGGGTAAACTGGTGTGCGTTCCTGGCAAAACGGGTATTACAATGGAAAAATTTTGGATACGGAATGCAACTGGCCAATTCAATGGCACACTATTTATGGAAAATGTCTAATGACTCTGTAATTTTTTTTGTTTTCTGTTAATTTTATCGCTTGACTTTGTATCCCATCTAATGAGTGCAATGACGTTTTAGAAGCGCCTTGTCATACATGGGAATTGTATTCCAGCTTGGGGCGAATGTATGCCTTGTACGAGGTCTGTTCAAAAAGTATCGCGAATTTTGAATTTCCGCGGGTTACGTATATTCGATTATTGATTTTTTGTGGTGTTATATTGGTACTCATGTCTCTCACTTATGCCGACAAGTTCGGCCATTTTGAATGTTCAGTTAATTTTTGACAGCTGCTTTGCTTGCACGTGTTTTGGCTCGTCTTCGATTTTTGCCCATTCCAAAAAATAGATCAAAGAATCTGTATCAATTTTTGTGTGAAAAACAAAATTAATTGTGCGGACGCATTCCAAATATTGACTATGGCATATGGTGAAGCTACCTTGGACCGAAGCAACGTTTATCGCG
This sequence comes from Atherix ibis, assembly GCA_958298945.1. Taxonomy (NCBI): domain Eukaryota; kingdom Metazoa; phylum Arthropoda; class Insecta; order Diptera; family Athericidae; genus Atherix; species Atherix ibis. Next base: position 119,311,508 of record OY282606.1, read on the forward strand.
GGTACAAAATGTTCTCAGAGGTCCGAGAAGATGTGAACGACGAAAAGCGTGCCGGACGCCCGAGCACGTCAACAACAAACGAAAACATTGATGAAGTGAAGAAAATAGTATAGGCCAATCGTCGAATCACCATTAGAGAAGTTGCTGAGAACTTAAACATATCGATTGTATCGTGCCATTCGATTTTTACCAATGATTTGGTCGTGAGACGGGTCGCCGCGAAATTCTTACCAAAATTGCTCAATTTCGACCAAAAACAGCATCGCATTAACATTGCTAAGGAGCTATTGGACTTCAAATTTACTCTAGAGGGTCATAACTGGTGACGAATCATAGGTTTATGGTTATGACGTGGAAACCAAAGCCCAATCATCCCAATGGAAGCTGCCGCATGAGCCAAGACTGATAAAAGCGGTCGAATGTGAAGGTTTTGCTTACAGTTTTCTTCGATTGTAGGGGCGTGGTGCATCATGAATTCTTGCCACAGGGTAGAACGGTCAATAAGGAATATTACCTGCAAGTTATGCGCAAGTTGCGTGAAGGAATTCTCCAGAAACACTCGGATTTGTGGAAGAACAAAAATTGGCTTTTGTGCGCGAATTTTTGGCCAAAAACAACACACTAATAAAGCCGCAGCTACCGTATTCCCCAGATCTGGCCCCCTGTGACTTTTTCTTATTCCCAAAACTCAAGAGCCCCATGAAAGGACGACGCTACACTACGATTGAGGAGATAAAGACGGCATCGAAGGAGGAGCTGAACAAAATCACAAAAAATGATTTTTTTGAAGTGCTTCGAGGTTTGGAAAAAACGTTGGCACAAGTGTCATAATATCTGGTGGTGATTACTTTCAAGGAGATAAAATAGATATTCATGAATAAATAAATCATTTTTGAAAAAACACAAAATTGGCAATACTTTTTGAACAGACCTTGTATATATTGGCTCGATCAGATGGAATGAAAAATTTCTTGCATCGCTTAAGGAAATCTGAAAATTTTGAGGCATTTTTTCGTAATATTAAATATGTACCATGAATAATGTTTGGCGATTTCGGTTAAAGTAATAATGGATCACACTACAGCATTATAGTTTTTATGGTTATTAAATAGATTATAAATGCAATATATATATTATTTGGAATAATATTTATTTATCTTTAAATTAAAAAGATAAACTCGTACCAATTAAGTACTGAAATAAAAAGATTTTTATCGAATAAAATTTTGTTGTAGTAATGATTCTTATTTCTTATTCCGTGAATACGCAAAAATACTATATACAAGGATTAAAAAAATCTACAAATGACTTCGGAGAAGCCATTATATCTACGAAAGCTAACTGCCTATTGTGCATTTTGGTCTCAAGTTATCATTAGCCCGTACTTTTTTGAAAATGAAGAAGAAGGGATCGTTACTTTCAATTCTAAGCATCATGGCCACATAATATAAAACTTATTTTAGCTTTAATTTAAATAGCTTGATAGGGACTATATTGTATGTTATATGGTTTCAACAAAATGGCATCGCAAACTACCAAAAATGGCGAATATTGTCTTTATTGGGTAAAAATGTTGCGGGACACATAATTTCGAGGATTTGTGATATCAAATGACCTCAAAGATTATACGATTTGTCACCGTTTGACTTTTTTCATAAGACTTTACAAAAAAAAAACCTGTTAATGAAGATAATATTTAAACTTTAAAGCATTTAAAAAACAAAATCTGCTCGAAATGTGCGAAAATATCCTCAAAAATTATCTTAAAAAAGATCGTGTCTTATTAGAAGTTTAATGGCAGCCATTTAGATAATGTTATATAATATATAAAATAACAAGATTTAAGCAATATAATGAAGTAAACATTTGAACAAAGTCAGAATTTGGAGTATATTTTATTTCACTTTATTATCTAAAGTAGAAATTGAATGACTCCTCATCGAATAGTAAAAGTAACATGAACACTTTTTAGTTCATTTATCTTTATTCTCTACTATCTAAACCAGTTTTGAAGAAAATTTATTCACAGAGGTAGGATCCGATGATTTTCTTTAGTTTCCAGAGTAGGTCTAGATATATTTAAAGTCGAAGAGAAAACTCACACCTTCAGAGAAAATTGTACTTGTACCAATTTACTTACATAAGAAAACTTCATTATTATTTCCCATAGAACTTCATAATATTTGCAAAAAACAATGCTCATTAAAAATTTCAAATAAAAATAAAAGTTTCATTTTTGCCTTTTTTTTCTCAACCTAGAACAGAAACGGGTCAACCAAAACGGAATTTTGTGGAGAGCAATTAATTTTATATATATAAAAAAAAAAAATATAGGTACACACAAAGTGTACCTTTATAGAATCGATTTACGGATTTAACCGCAAAAGAACATAAATTCCGATAAAAGTTAGCAAAATTGTTCGCACTGCTTCTGGGCTGGGGCCGAATGATTTTGTTGTACGTAGTTTTGAACCGGAAAACGGCGAACTTTTGTGGACGAAAGTTTTAGCCAACAACTTTTGCAGTATCCAATCGAATTCGAAATTTTCAATTGCAAGCAATGGAGTTTTATGATAGCCTAAGGATGAAGATCCTTTTGGTGTGCAACAGGAGGTCTTGTGTCTAGCTAAAGACTCGATGAATTGTAACAGACCAAATAGTCGAATGCAACCCGAAACTGGGATGATTCACTCAAAGAGTTAAATCTTGGACGAATTGGGTTTTTGATAAAACACTGACCTCTTAAAAACCTTTTTTTTGTTGTTTTCAGTTTATAATTTAAAATAAAATTCTATTGTGTTATCTTAAGAAGAAAAAAAATAGTTTATATATTGTTAATTTTCTGGGTTTATAAAAATAAATGTTATAAAAAATCATATTTAGAATAGTTATGATATAAGTTTACTATTATTTTGTTGTTTCTTAAATGAGTGTTATTATTGACTCTTTCGTATAAGATGGAACTGTGGAGATCGTGTCAATGTGTTGATGTGAAGTGAAACTGTATTCAAGTTCATTATTTGATGGATATTTATGAGTCTTGAAAGTTTATTATAACAGAAATTGTGGCGATATGCCGAATAATAGAATAGACAAGAATTGTTATCATGGTTAATGGAGAGTGTTTGGTAGTTTTGTCCATTGAACAAAAAGGAAACGAACAAACTTGGAATGAGATCAGAAAATTTTGTTCATTTATTTTATTCATCATTTTTCGTTATGAATGTGTTAGTAATAATATTATGCTTCTAAAGTGATTCAAAATACTTTGGGGAATGTCGGTTTATCCACTGTGCAGTGTTTGGGGATAAGGAAAAGAAATCAACCTACTACTTGTTGTTTAAGTATTCTTTCAATTTGCTTCCAATCTCTTTTACATTGGCACTACTTCAGTCACAGTTCCTAAAATCTAAGCACATGGCTTATATAAACAATCCATGATTTTCCTATTATTTGCCACCCATTTCTAATCAATTGCCCTTGCCCATCTTTCATATCATTTGGCCTTTTCGTTTTTAGCTTCAAAATATAGAAAAAAGTAAATCAAGTTCTCTGGATTTACTAGCATTTCCTTTACTTCTCTAGCCCATGAATTATGTACGTGTACATTGCCATTTTTTATTCTTATTTGTTTAGATTTTCTTGTAGTTATTTTAATTTTATTTTATGTTTATTTTTATTCATTTTTACATCTTCAGTCATTTTCATTTTTCCTTTTAGATTGTTTACATTAACCTTCTCTTCCACTTTCGGCAGTCTAACTTCCTTTTTCCGGGAGACAGAACAATTTAGTATCCTATTTGTATTTTATATAAATAAAAGGAAGCATACTATCAAGCCTGTTAGGATTATGAGTAAAGTTGCCGAAAACACACATTAAACATATAAACAAATAAGATAAGAGTCGATAAGGCAACAGGATTAATAGTGGCGTCTGGGAAAAAAACAGACGCAAAGTTTCTGAATTCACGATGAGATGTGGGCGGATACTGGAGGGTTTGACTAAATTGCCCTAATAGAAGAATGTCGAGAAGATATCCAAAGACAGGGAACAGATCGAAGTATTCAACGGAAGAAACCATCAAAAAACATGCCTAATTTTCTTTGCTATTTTGTCAGTTTCCCTTTGCTTACAAAATTTTTTTTTATTACAATTTTGCTTTCTCTTCGGATTCAACTTATTTATCTATCTGAATATTTTTCTATTTATTTATGCACAAGTATTTGACTATATTTATGTTAAGTTAGAATTACCACTTTAAATAAACTGCCTGACGGGTCAACAATTGAACTGTAAAAACAAAAACATAAAATTTCGGGCAACAAGAAAATTTACTAAATCGGATAAGGCACCAAAAAACAATAAGGATATTATGAAAGCATAAAGGGTTGCCATCGAGGCTATGGTTCATCTATTTTCGAAAGAAGCACGACAAAATTATTTTCAAAACGGTTTCTGGGCATCCTTTTTTCTTATCATTTATAAAGAAAAATATACACTATCAGAATAAATAATCTGACATTGTTGATGAGGTCGGAATTTAAGAGGATAAGTTAAATTTTCCATAATAGTTAAAATACAGGATTGTCTAATTTTCTTTGGTTGATAAAGGGTGAAAGACGCTATAAAATATATGGCAATATATAAAAAGAGAAAATCAAAACCATCAAAATGCCGATAGGGTATACGTGTATTTTTCTGTGAAAATTGGAGCTGACGATGAGTTACTTTCATAATGTTTACCAATTTTCTAATTACGAGTATGCTTGTGGCAAAATTTTTAAAACCTATTTTCTGTCAAAGCAAAATTGACTGCATTTACAAAAATTGCAAAAAAAAATTTTCTGAGCGCCGGATATAAAATTTTGTTTTTATAGTTGGGTGGTTGGCAGTTTCGATTTTTGTACCGATAACACATTGGTAGTTGTCATTAATTTAATAGAGGATAATTTATGAAAAAAATAAAATGACGCGAACTTTAAATCTGAACGCCTGGTTATTTAACGGTAGTAGATTTGAATTTTACACCATGTTATGGTTTTATGGTTGGCAACTCTTCTTTATATATGACAGTTGCTTCTTGCTGAGAATTTGAGCTGACGTTGAGTTACTTTCATAATGTTTACCAATTTTCTAATTACGAGTATGCTTGTGGCAAAATTTTTAAAACCTATTTTCTGTCAAAGTAAAATTGATTGCATTTAAAAAAATTGCAAACAATTTTTTCCTGAGCGCCGGATATAAAATATCATTTTTATAGTTGGGTGGTTGGCAGTTTCGATCGGTACTTGTTGCTAGTTAATAGGGAAGAATTTATGAAAAAAACATACAATTAAATGACGCGAACTTTAAATCTGAACGCCTGGTTTTTTAACGCTAGTAGATTTGAATTTTATGCCCTGTTATTGTTTTGTGGTTGGTAACTCTTCTAGTTGCTTCTTGCTGGAAATTCGAACTGACGTTGAGTTACTTTCATAATGTTTACCAATTTTTTAATTACGAGTATGCTTGTGGCAAAATTTTTAAAACCTATTTTCTGTCAAAGTAAAATTGACTGCATTTAAAAAAAATTGCAAACAATTTTTTCCTGAGCGCCGGATATAAAATTTCATTTTTATAGTTGGGTGGTTGGCAGCTTCGATCGGTAGTTGTTGTTAGTTAATAGGGAAGAATTTATGAAAAAAACACACAATTAAATGGCGCGAACTTTAAATCTGAATGCTTGGTTATTTAACGCTAGTAGATTTGAATTTTACGCCATGTTATTGTTTTGTGGTTGGCAACTGTTCTTCATATATGACAGTTGCTAAAATTTACTGAGTATGATGAGTAGAGTGATATCGGAAGGGGGAACGTTTCAAAATGGGAACACATTTCTGTTAAAGGCAGATTGATCGCAGAAAAAAATTATAGATTTGAGTCTAAAGCGCAACAATTTTAATAGAACAATTCAATATTTGTTCGAACAAATATATTACAAAAAAATAGCTTTTAATGGAAAATTAAAAGCGAATGTAAAATCAATTAAAAACATGTTAACAATATTATCATAAGCGATCATCATAAATTTTTACAGCTCAAAAATAGGGAATAAAAAATTGACACTTTCGCATCTGCATGTATCCAATGCGCAATTAGCAAATATTCTAACCACCAATGAATATGTCCGCTAATAACTGGACAGCCTAAGAGTATGCAATATTTAAATTTCATAAGAGGAATTGCAAAATAAATGTACATAATTTAAAAAAAAAAAATTTTTTTAATATTTAATTAATTATTGAACAAAACAAATTAATTAAATTAATTATTGAAACTTAGACATTTATTTTTAATACTTTTTACATTATTGACAATTATTTTAAAATATCTAAACAATATTTTTAAGCATTAATTTAAGATATTCTCTCTATATTGATGTAATAAAAACAAAAGACAAAACACTAATTTTTAATATTATTAAGTATAATTATTAGGATAATATCAAATTGTAAAAAGTTTTACTTTTTTCTGGTGATTGGGAAAAATTAAACTTTAAAATAGTTACTTATTAATCGTTGAAAATATTCGCCTCTTAGAGGAGTCAATTGTGGTCTTACGAGTAGGATGACTTTCGATTGGAATTCCTTCATTCTTCGACGTTAACACGTATTTGAAGAGATTTGAAGACTTTTCGCTTCCGTATGCACTTAAAGTTCCCATATGACTTTAAAGTTAAACAAGAATCCTTCCTATTTTCGATATGTATTTGTGTAGTGAGCTTAGTTAGCAAGAAGCAATTACATTGAATTTTGAGCTGTAGTAGCATCAATGAAAACATAATTTTACACTACCATCGAAATCCCTTTTTGCAATGTTAAGTCAGACTTGATAATGTTCTGAATTTGATTTGCCAGCTTTCTTCTTGTTGCAACTGTGAAAAGTTTACGGAAAGTCCTGGGGTAATTCGGTATGTTTCCTTACCAAAAGTTAGAAGTTGCAGACCGTTGTTTTTGGTTCATTCAAGTATTTGCTTAAGTGCATCGTTGAGTACAAATATGAGTTTATATAGTAAATCGCAGGATCCTTGTGAAAGGATGCCGTATACGATACGATGTGGGAGGTTTCTTTGTATCGACTTCCTTATTTAATTAAGTTTCAATTGACTTTATTTCCATGACAAGGCTATATAATAACCTAATTGTTGGTAGTGGCTTTTTGGATATATTGTATATCAATTTATTCTCATGTGGTAAAAGCTATGGCTTTGGCATAACGGAAAAAACTCTAAAAGATATTGTAAATTATTAAGCTGATTAATTGGATTTATTTAGTTGACTATATACTTAATATTTTTAAGTGCAGTTGAAATATTAAAATTTTTGATGGGAAATAATGTAGAAAATACAAAAATAAATAAAAATAATAATAGTAAAAGAAGAAATTTTTTATAGTAACTTAACCGGAAACACCTGTTCGTATAGTAATTATTCGAGTAGGAGGAATGTCGTGCATTTATTTCCAAACTCTATTTTACAAATATTTTGGTACTCAATTTCTGATCATATACTCGTCTATATATTTTCCCACACTTATTTATGACACATCAATATGACCTGTGAATTTTAAAAGTATAAATAAATTACGCCCCAATTGAACTAGATGCTGTTTTATACCTTACTAAAAATTAAACTATTCTGACGTCTACAGGTACTACATTGTTTAGTTGAAATAGTACTAAATCGGCTCAACAATTATTTTCGAGTAGAATTATTAACATCCTTTCTAAAAAAACTGAACCATACATTATGGAAAATCTTCACCTGGTATCGGTTTATATTAAGGGTAAATTGCCAACAGGTGATTGGATGATAGTTTTACAATATTTTTTCCATACTGTTCTAAGTTTTTAATTTGTTATTTTAAAAGAAAAGGAAAACAAATTTAGAAAAATGTATAGAAAATTTTATAAAATAAAAATTATAGATAAAAGGGAAAAATAAAAATACTACAATTTAAGCATAAACGTATGTTCAATGCCATTAAAGTATCAAGTATTTTATTGTAAATATCATTTGGGTAACATACAATTAAGGGTAGAAAATGAAAGGTTGACTTGATACTTTTCGTGTTGGACTATTTCCTGAAAACGAAAGGTGATACAGAAAATATGGAAAATAACCTGAGTAGAACCCTTTAAATAATAAAATTACTTTTTTATTCTACGAGGTTTAAATAAAATATTAAGAATATATTGTTGTTAGTGAATAATTTTTATGTTATTACATAATAAAGATTTAATTAGTAACAGTAAATTTAAAGATATTATGAAATTCTTATAAGGTACTCGATAAACTTTCAAATTCTATTATTTTGTTCAAAACTTAAGAAATGAGGAATGTCTCTAATATTATTTGATTGGTTTTATATCCTATCTAATGGACAGAATCTGTAAATTATTTTGCCGTAATTCAATCTCTAGAGATATAAAGGTTTCATCTGGTGTCCCACAAGGCACTCAGCTCAATCCACTATTCTTTGTTCTAATTTTTGTGAAACTAGAATGAGATGGCTGCAGCCTGCTACTATCCTGGGGGGTTAAACTTGTTATTTATCTTCATTTTACAAAATATTAAAGCGCCATTTAAAAAAAAAGTAGATTGAATTTCTAGGGGTGCCATTTGAGTTAAAGGCCATAGAGTGAGAGAGCTCTCTCTCATACGACAGTCAACGGTCAACTCCATTTTTTTTCTCCTGTTGGTCCTTTGTCTTAGGCTCCTGGTTTTAATTTATTAAAAAAAAAATAGTTTTTACTTCAAAATTTTATTCTGCTTTTAATTTTTCTTAACCATTTCGTCCACCATTTTTAAAAAAAAAAATTATCCTTAAGGTATCTTTCGGGTTAACAGTTTGTATATCTGTTTTGACTATTTTTTGTTATGTGGGCTGCAAGAATTTTTTTATTTTATTTTATTTTTATACATCAATGTTATGCCCTTCTAACTACTCGTAGCTGTCTTGGGCAGGTATACAGTGGCGGAGTCATTATTTCCACTATTCGTAGCAGTGCTAGAAGGCTACAATTGGAATCGCCTACACCTTCTCGATAACACTCATCCGAATATTATTAATAGTACCAAGATAACTTGCGGAGCGAAAAAAGGTCACATGGAATAGCTTCAGGTGAATATGGGGGCTAAAACTTGTTCATGGGGATAGCTGTATGTTAGGGTAATATCCGAACTGATGCGAAAAACTTTATTTTCAGAGCCTTTCAAGGGGCTTCTATGTTATTCAAAGATTTGACCTCACAATATACTCCCTGAGTCGGGTTCATTTTCCACTGCTTGTACTCTTAATAAGGACGCCTTTCGCGAAGTTTTCATTTTCTTATGCAGGGTGCATTTTATGTTCCAGGTCAAAGTGCTTTATTAATAACTTTTAAATGATATACAATTTTATAATTTATATTTTATTGGTTGATTACATGATCTTTATGTATAATATATAATGTCAATTTAATGCCCGCCTATGGCAGCGGCGTAAAGGTCAGCGCTTTTAAGCACATTTTTCACAACATTTTCGAAGACTTCTGGTGTTATTTCAGCAATTTCGTTTCGAATCTTGCGCTTAAGCATCGAAGTTGTGATTGGTTTGTTAGTGTACACCTTTTCCGTCAAAAAAATTGGAAGGGTTCAAATCAGGGAATTATGACGGCCAGTCGATATCACCTCTTTTTGACATTATTCGGCCGGGACAAATTTCTCTCAAATTTGCATCGTAGCACGAGGTATGTGTAATGTGGTACCGTCTTGTTAGAATCACATGTTCTGTATGCCTAATTGATATAATTCAGGTAAAAGAAAGTTTTCCAACATGTCCCAATAGCGGTCACCAGTAATTGGTACAGCATTGTCTTCAGCATCCTCAAAGAAATATGGCCTAATGATACCGCCAGTCCAAGTGCCGCACCATACAGTTACTCTACAAGGGTGTAGTAGTTTTTGGTGTATCACTTGAGGTTTTTCAGTACCACAATAGCAGTTATTCTGTTTATTAATAAAGCCAAGAGGATGTGATGGCCTTTGGTGTATCAGTTGAGGGTTTTCAGTGCCCCAATAGCGGCTATTCTGTTTATTATCAAAGCCACGAGGATATAGTAGCTTTTGGAGTATCAGTTGAGGGTTTTCAGCGCCCCAATAGCGGCTATTCTGTTTATTATCAAAGCCACAAAAGTATAGTTGTCTTTGGTATATCAGTTGAGGGTTTACTATGCCCCAATAGCAGATATTCTGTTTATTAACAAAACCAGTTAAGTCGAAGTGTGCTTTGTCGCTAATAACGATTTTTTTGCCAAAAATAGTGGTCGTCAATACCGAGCTGTAAAACTCGAGCACTCCAGTCTCGTCGCCGTTCATGGTCATTTGACTGCAGCTATTGCGTCAATTGAATTTTAACATATACCGATAAAATCTCAAATCTTTTTTGAGAATTTTTAACCGTTGATGAGAGGTACCCGCACATTCAGCAACGCTTTGCTTCACTGCGTCAATATTTTCAGGTGTCGTTGGCTTAATTATCGTCCAGTCTTCCCTTTATCACCCAATATATGGATATTTTCAAAATTATTCATTATACGCTGAATAGTTGCCTTGCTCGGCATATGATTAACACCAAAAATAATCACGTAATTTTCTCCGCATATTCATAATTGAACAATTATTTAAATAAAATGTATTAATAATTTTAACACGTTGTTGTGGCATGAGATGCTCAATCATAAGTTGTTATAGACCACTCTCTACAACAGTTAAATGCCAATACACATGTGTCATTCAAACCAAAATGGCGGCCAAACAAAATCGGAAAAAAGCACCCATTATTATTTAGTTTTCTACCACACCTCGTATGAGCTATTCAACCGCATCTGGTTAGCTGGAATAACTTTGTCGTTTTGATGACTAAGGTGTGATTGAAAAAAAAAAAATTTTCGTTCCTCGTTTACTTGGTGTTCTAAATTTATATCAATTTTTTGATATAATTATAGATATAGGTTAAAAAGCACTTTTGTAGTAGTCCTTAAAGTCGCAATTATTTTTTTGCATTTAACTGTATCGTTTGCTAATCAAGTATGAGCATTTTCAAACCTTCTCCGAAATTAAATTTCTATCATTAGCCCATGATAATCGATTTATTAGTAGTTCCTCGGTACTCTGTTCGTTCAACTATTACCAAACTCCATAATTATGACGAAGCAATTCAATCGAGAATGTGGTACTTAAAATAAGCATCTAATTATCATCTGTTTGAAACTACAACCGTTCAATACGTGTTCAAAATGAGCGTCATCAGTGTTGAAAAGCATTTAGGCATTAAATTCCATATCGGTGTCTGGGTGCCAAAATCGGTATCATTTTCGGTATGGACTGTGCACCACGGGCTTATGAGAAAATTCAACCTTCATATGAGGTTCGAACAGGTGTACTAATCAATAATAGCTAATTATATGTTTCCGCATAGTCGAAGTAGGGATTTCGATCATGAATTCTTTGAGCATGTGTTCATCAATCGGTTATTGGTGGCGGCTGTGTTGCCATTTATCCTTGCATACTAATTCGGGAATGTTTGCAATGCTGAGGGGAGCTCACTTAGTCCTTAGAGTTAATCGAATCGTTTATAGTGTAATGCACTAACGATGACTGCGAAATGATATTGGTAGGAAGAATAAAATTCCCTCTATTTTGTTGTGGTGGTAGCCGGATAAATAATTGTCAGTTAAATGAAGTCTAATCAGATAAAGAGTTAAAGCTAAATGAGAGTGTATAGCAGGTAAATGTGGATGTATTGTTATTTTGTGCAGAGTAACATGGGCTGGTGCGTTGGTAGATGAAACTTGTTGTGCTGTGTGACACGGAACTAATGTCAATCAAATATAACTAGCCCAATGAGGAATATGCCAGGTGACGGAGTGAAGAAAATCCATTGCTAGAAATCCGGTAAAGGCTTTGGCTGAGAAAGTGTGTAATTACGAAACCACTTACCAATCGTCTACCGTACAATTAAAATAATGACCACAGAGAACTCGGCACTTTGCCTCTATCCAATTTCTGGATTACTAGTTGCTAGGTCTGCCAGTTAATTATGATTTCTGCCTTATGCGGTTGACTTGGTGCAATATTCTGAAATAATTTACCAGCAGATCTTAACCGCGTAGATATATATGCAACTGTGTCACCAAAAATCACCTTTTACATACTCATACTTAGTATGTATTTCTATGTACAATATAATAAAATTTTTTTTGACAATATTACAAACTACTTCCGGTTCTTCTGTATTCACGTGTCCATAAACATGTCCGTCACATTCTCATACGTGCACGTACGCGTATTCTGAATTCTCACGGCCGATCGGAAGTAATCTAAAAGCACTTCATATACTGAAGTTTGAGAAATTCCCACGAATTAATTGCCTTTGTCCGACTATCGTGATCCAACTCGATTTGATGGTTTCATTTTGAGTTAAAGTTTCAATTCGCACACAAATACTATACAAATATGAGTAAAGGACCGATCGTAAAAGTGGAGGATTATTGTTTTTTTTTAAATAATTGTAAAGGACTAGAATTTATTAGAACGACTGTTGTGACTAAACTGAACAACAGATGCATCGTCCTTTCGGTTTATTTAGTTGAAAAATAATCACCCATTGGGAGAAAATCAAAAGAGGAAAATGCACTTCGATTGTTTTTCATACTAATTAGTCCTTTTGTTATTATTGGCAATGGCGTACGATCGTGAGAGTTTTATAATAAACCATCGATCGCATATCGCTTTTGTTTTAAATGTGAACATAATCGTATTGTCCTTACGAGTATCATGGGAACTGTATCGTTTATATTTAAGAAGGGCTAATCAATTTTATTTCATAAACAGTCCCTTATAATAAGGACGTAAATTTTAAAAGTTTACTTTGAGAATGTTCGTATAAAGTTATCTAATTTTTACTTTAGTAAGTAAAGATTAAAAAAAATACATTTAATATAGATTTTATTTTATAATACAAAAAATATAATACAATTTAATTAGCCGCTACGGAACTTTTTCTAGGACTCAATCCTTTTGAGATAATTTTTGATAATACGAGAGCTGTTCAAAAAGTATCATGCATTTGGTGTTTTTTTCAAAAATTATTTGTTTATTCATGAATATCTATTTTGTCCCCTTCAATGTAATCCCCACCAGATATTATACTCGTACACTTGTGCCTAAGTTTTTTCCAATCCTCGAATCACTTCAAAAAAATATTTTTTGTGATATTGTTCAGCTCCTTCTTCCATGTTGTCCTTTCATGGAGCTCTTCAGTTCCGGGAACAAGAAAAAGTCACAGGGGGCTTGATCTGGGGAATATGGTGGCTGCGGCATTATTAGTGTGTTGTTTTTGGACAAAAATGGCAAAAGCCAATTTTTGTTCTTCCACAAATCCGGGCGTTTCTGGCGGATTGCTTGGCGCAACTTGCGCATAACTTGCAGGTAATATTCCTTATTGATAGTTCTACCTTGTGGCAAGAACTCATGATGCATCACGCCCCTGCACTCGAAGAAAACTGTAAGCAAAACCTTCACATTCGACCGAACTTAGGGCGCTTTTTTCGGTCTTGGCTCGTGCGGCACCTTCCATTGGGATAATTAAGCTTTGGTTTCTATGTCATAACCATAAACCCATGATTCGTCACCAGTTATGACTCTCTGGAGCAAATTTGGGTCATCGTGGGCAGAGTCCAACAGCTCCTTAGCAATGTTAATGCGATGCTGTTTTTGGTCGAAATTGAGCAATTTTCGTACGAATTTCGCGGCGACCCGTCTCACGACCAAATCATTGGTAAAAATCGAATGGCATGAGCCAATCGATATGTTTAAGTCCTCAGCAACTTCTCTAACGGTGAGTCGACGATTGGCCAATACTAATTTTCTTCACTTCATCAATGTTTCGTCTGTTGTTGATGTGCTCGGGCGTCCGGCACGCTTTTCGTCGTTCACATCTTCTCGGCCCTCTGAGAACATTTTGTACCCCCGATAAACGTTGCTTCGATCCAAAGTAGCTTCACCATATGCCACAGTCAACATTTGGAATGTGTCTGCGCAATTAATTTTGTTTTTCACAAAACATTTTATCCAGATTCTTTGATACATTTTTTGGAATGGGCTAAAATCGAAGACGAGTCAAAACACGTGCAAGCAAAGCAGCTGTCAAAAATTAACTGAACATTTAAAATGGCCGAACTTGTCGGCATAAATGAAAGACATGAGTACCAACATAATCGTAACCCGTGGAAATTCAAAATTCGCGATACTTTTTGAACCGACCTCGTACTCTCAAATTTGCGGACTATCTGTCCAAAGATAATATTTTATATTGTCTGATAATTGGAAGTCAAATATCGTCAAATTGCTTAGTGGTGGAGGGAAATTTTAAGGAAATATTTGATAATTTTTTCGCATTGTTTAATAATTAAAAAAATGTATTACATATAATGGCAAATTAAAGGCTTCACAAAGTATTTTCTTAATTTATATATTTTGTTGCCAATTATTAAATGACAAATCTGTACTTACAAACTATAAAATGGATAATACAGTATAATATTTAAAAAAAAGAATAAAGAAAAAAAAATTATTATATTTTTTTCTTACTTAAAAGGATACACTTAATCTCAACATCCTCATATATTTGTTTGAGTTTCATCTAAACATTTATAAACTATATGAATAATGGCGATGGTAAACATCGATTAAAAAGTTTGAGGTTATTGGTGTGCATTTGTAAGGTTTTCAAATAATATTTCTTCAAATTTAATTGGTAAAAATTATGGATTTCTTAATATTACATATTACACATTATGTTTCAGTATATAACTGGTTTAAATAAAATATTAAGAATATATTAATGTTTGTGAATATTTTTTATATTATTACATAATAAAGATTTAATTAGTAACAGTCAATTTAAAGACGTTTTGAAATTATTGTAAGGCATTCGATAAATTTCCAAATTCTGTAATTTTGTTCAAAATATAAGTCTATATTATTAACTGATTGGTTTAAATCCTATCTAACGGACAGAATCTATCAATTATTTTTCCATAATTTAATCTCTAGAGATGTAAAGGTTTCATTTGGTGTTCCACAAGGCAGTCAGCTTGGTCCACTATTCTTTATTTTAACAATCAACCACATTTATAAATTTATTAAACATTCTAAGCTTTTAATTTTGCTAATGATAATGATTACTTAATAAATTTAATAAATAATAATTTTATCAAATATTTCTACTTCATAATCTCTTCTTGTTGACACATACAATTTATCTGTTAATAATAAATTTAATGAATCTCAATTCTGATTAATTGCAATTCATTATTTTGAAAAACACTTATTCTATTCGTTTTGTTGTATTGTTAAATATGGAATTTTTTTAAAAATCATAATCAAGTGAAGGTTGTTCGTTCGTTTTTGTTTCTTAAATGCCTCTGAAAACGTGTTTAAGGGTTTTGAATTCATTGAAACCAGGATGATGTTCTGAAATGGGGGATGACATGAAGCCATATCAATTGAATTCGATTGGAATTCGATAATGCTCGTATGGCATAGTCAGCACTATGAACGACAGATGGATTGTCAGAAGTATTGCGAGCGCGGAAGGTGTAGATTGTCGACCAGTTGGACTCTTTTCCATGGCCAGAAGGAACACTTCCACCGGATGTCGTATCGATGCAACATCGATACTTTAAGTGGTCTTCTGGGGACCTATGTTTCCTGCTATGCGTATCTTTGGATAGTATTTCCTGGATACAATTTTTATTTGAAGGGGAAATGAAGTGAGGATTGAACTGAAACAAAACCTGCACAAGTACGTCGTGTTCATAATGTCAAAGGCATCATCAGAAAATCGTCTAAAACCTACGACCCATCCATTCATTCAACTGTTCAAACTGGTGCAACATCAGTTATTTCAGATCAATTGAAATAATGCCTGTGGCGACAAGTGTCTCTTTACGTGTAAATTCGTTCAGAATTACTATAAATGTGCGTACCTAGCATCGACGAATCCATCGACTTTTCTTTCTGTCGAGAGACACGGAACCGTTCAGCCACTGAAGTAGTCAGCCAATTTGAATATGCCCGGAATATGGTGCAACACTTGAAAATGTTCGCCGATATCAAGTCATGTGAATAAGGAACGAGTCTTCTACTCCCATGTACGAGTCTGCCACTCCAGCGTATTTGACTGGAGACACAAAATGGGAAAAACGCAGCCATAAACGGGTGATGAATTCAAATAATTTTTTTCTGTATGTTGAGTGATTGAACAGCCTCTGGGGAGATCCATCGCTGTAGCTTTTGGTAGGGGAAAGAACAAAACAGTGTACTCGAAAAACACTGAAGAATGTCTTTCATTTGCGAAAACATACGGTCGCTTCTGGAATTGCTTCTGGTTACACTGTTTTGTCAGTTTCGGTGTCATTGCTGTGTCTGTTACCATTTCAGGTGTCTGTCGGTTCATGCCGTTCAGTTGCTCACCCCCTTCGAGTATGATTCTGTTTTAGTTTTATTTTTGAACAAAACATTTCATTTTTTATTTTTACCTAAATACCTTCATGGTTCCCATTTTATACTATCATCGATGCTCCTTATTCCGGTCGTGAAGATAGCGGATCAAAATATCGGATTTCGATTTCCGTTACTGTTTACCCGTACTCACGAATAAATGTTCTGGTTTCGCAGGAGGTGTAGTTAGTGACGGCAGTGCCGGAATCAGTGGAGTTGGCGGTGATAAGTGGCACGCGGTGTCATATCATGTTCCTTGGTTATTGATACTTTTCGATATAAAATTCAATAGTTGGTGTCGTCTTAGGTATGGGAACGAGTGCGTGTCTTTACTCAAATGAGGTTTATAATCGACTCAGTGAATGGGAAATGAAACGATACACGTACTTTTGAGGAAGTAAACTCTTTATTCATTTCCACTTTTCAGTTAACAGCAAATATATACGAGTGTACGCATATTTGATAGAATCTGAATTAGGCAATAGCAGAAGCAGTTTGAAAGTTTTTAGAATACGGGCGATCAGTATGGGTGTAGTGTGTACATATTTTTTTTTTCTATTCTAAAGGAAGGGATGACAGTAAACGAACGTGAGAATTATTCAGAAAATAGCTCCCCAAAAACCATCCTCTTCAATTCAAATCAATTGTGTCGTGTTCATCACATAAAAACTTGTTACGAATAAGCATTTATCTCTAAATACGCATAAGGATGTAGGATGATGGTATGCACACACGTACACGTATATATGCTAATGAAAATACAATTTATATCCAACGTGATTGGGAATCTACCCCACCTTTTTCAAATAATTGTGATTTAACAGTGTTCACATTCAGTACAGGCACATGCATTTACAGGAAGAAGCCTCTTAATTTAATCAGTAACCTGAGAATAATGATTGTCAATGACAGTGAAAAATTTCAATCTATTAAGGATCAACTAAAATTGTGCATATAATATTAACGTTTAATTGCTAAGAGAACATTCCAAATTTATGTAAAAATTCAGATATTATGACTGTGCGTATTTAATAGAAAAAAATTTTTTTTGGATTTAACAAATGTTTTTTTTTTTTAAAGGATTAAATAGAGTTTTACTATATATAATGAGATGTAGCCAAGTAATTTTATTGTTATGATTTTAAGATTGGTTTTTTGGCGACAAGATGTCCCAAGCTGTGTCCTAAAAACAAAAGTTTCAGGGGGGAAATTAGATGTTGTTAATTTTGGAAAAGCAAATTAGATTGTTTTAGCAAATTAAAAAGAGGATTTGGGAAGAAAATCATTGATTCTAAAAGCTCTGTAGAGGGAGGTACCGTATACAAAAAGAATTTCTGGATTAAGTCGCATTTGCTTAAAAAAAAAAATATCATAGAAATGGCTTTAAGGATCAGGTGCGCTCCCAAAAACAAAAGCATAGGGTTACTTCCCTTGAATTTCAGAATGGTTGTTGAGTAAACTGGCTTTACAATGTTTGGAAAGAAATCGTTCACTGTTGGTCCAGTCTATTTGTTTGTACATGGTCAAATATGTTATAGACTATTTGGTTAGTAAATGCGTCAAATTTGCTATTACAGTAAGCATAGGCCATCCCCGCCAGTAGATATCAATACATTACAACATTTAAATTTAATTAATTATAGAAAAAAAAATGTTTGACACTCGAGCGAGTAAAAATGAAGAGTAAAAATAAAGTTGAATAAGGGTAGTGAGTTTCTAAGTGCGAAGTTTAAAGTTTCTTGAAAAGAAAAAAAATTACAATCTACCTAAATTAGGGGACGGATGTGGGGTATTGGCACGGCCTATTACGCATATCATCCATAATCCGCTCCCAGTAGCAATACTTGTACAATAAAAGTTACTTAACTGATACCTTTTACGTGTCAGTCATGTGAGATTTCGAAATGGGTTAAGGGAACACCTGGAAGCCATTACGCCACCCATTAGACTTTGAAAATCTTCACTGTGATGCGGGCACGTTCCATCCAAAGACGATAGAGACGATATGTACGTTCCATCCAAAGACGAAAGTGGATTTGCTGGAGTGAGCAAGATATTCCGAAGGATATTGTAAACAAGATTTAGTGAAAAATTCCCGAGGCGTGCGTTACGACTATCTTCTACACCTTGAAAGCTTTCGCGAACGCAGAAACATCAAATTTAACTCTTCGTCTCAGGGTGATGATCCCCTAAAATTGTCGATGAAACATTGGTATTTGGGAGCGGTATCGCTGAATTGTGAATAGTGTGAGAGGCTATTTATATCTGGAAAAGGAATTTCCGAATAAATTTTCCAAAACAACAAACTTTAACTATAACTGAAGTTACTGTTTTAGCATAAGTTCCATTTCCACTTCAATATTGGTGCGATATTGTTTTTCAATTACGAGTACAATCATAGCTGGTGTTTGCTACAAATTCAATGATGATTGATTCTGTAACTTTTGAAATTTTGGTGGACATTATCGCAACCACATTTAAAACATATCCACTGCTCACAGGAGGAGGTATACTTTGGTAAAAATTTCTCCTTTAAATTTTTGCCACCCTTATTTTGGTGTTGTTACTTATTTTTCTTATTTGGCATTTTCTTTGGTAAACTGAAAGTTTTTTAATTTTATGGAAATTTGAAAAAGAGTCTCAGTGTCTCAGTGTCGCGCCCTCGTGTTTATTTGTCAGTCGTGCAGCTCGATTTGATTTCTGCACGAAAACTTTTCAAAACTTTTCCAAAAGTTAATTTCATTTTTCCAAGGATCCCATTATAATTTGTTATTTGACTGCGTGTCTGCTCGATTTAATTGAATGGCCACTACTTGAAGATAAACAGTGAATTGAATATTTTGATAACAGTTTACAATTTCTTTTATTGTGGTCCATGTGCTACAATTTTTTTTTGAAATTTTTTTTTTTTTTTACAAACGAAAATTGTCAGAAAATTGATGACACTGAAGAGCAAAAATTTATTATTCTTACTTTATCTGTTCCCTTGGATAAGTAATATTTTTATTGAGAAAATAAAAATTTGTTGATAAAGTTTGTAAAAATGATTTATTCCATTTTAAAAATATTTTTTTTCTTCATGTTTTTTTCTTCTAATTTAATAAGGGTTTTAATAAAAGATATTTTTATTGTCGTTATCCTTAGGAAAATGTTAAGGATAAGACTGATGTATAAGCAGGCAAGTTTTTTAATAGTCATCGAATGAAATTGAATGTCAACATTTTGCGTTGGCTTTATTTTTTTAATACTCGATTTATTACAATTCAATAATGAAATTTAGTAGTTTTTTTCCAGTTTTTTTTTATTTATATATGAAAATGGCAATATTCTTAAAGAAATTCCTTTATTCACATTTCTAGTATTTTTCATATTTTTGAAATTTATTTCAGAGGTTATAGTGAATAAAAAAATGGTTTTAAGTTTCGAAATGGATTTTTTTTTATAAAGTCCTTTTTTATTAAATTTCATTGTATATAAAGAAGCATACTTCTTTTATTAGTAAAAACTAATTTATCAGTGAAAATCTATTACATTTTTTAAAGAAAATTTCGAAACTGATTTTAGGTGAGTAAATTTAATTATTGTCACACGAGGATGTAGCTAATTATTTGCCATTTTACATAAAAACTTGTTAAGTTATGCAATAAAATTATAATTTTTTTTTTATAAAATTATGTAGAACATAGCGTTTATATAGATACTCCTTGAACTTTAGAGCATCTAAATACCAATATCTGAACATTTAATAGACAGTCGAATAAAAAATTGAAATGTACTAAAAAAAATATCGAGTCCTGGAATTTATTTGAATACGAATAAAAAATATAAAGTATTTAATAAAATAGAATAATGAATTTAAAATAATTTTACTTTTCAGAATATTGTTGTAGTGTTGTTTTGTATAGTATGAAAAAAAAATAGTATAAAAATAAGGGCTATTTTTAAATATTTGAAATAAAAGATATTTTGCAATGTCAACGAATCCTGCAAAACAACATTTCAAACCTATGTGTTCCGGGTTTAATTTATTTTTGTAGGTGTTTAAAAAATGATTTTCTCCCTATTATCATTCATGTTATTGAATTGTTGCTAGGAACGACCTACCCCTATGATATCCGGTATTAGTGCAGGTGGTGCGGTGACAGTAGACAGTGTGTATTAAGAATCCTTGTGGATGGGCATTGGTCTGAGTTAATTTTATACGAAGAGTATCAAACTTTCAAATAGTCATAAAGGACTGGTAAACCTTGTATTCAACACCAAATTTGTATTTCATTCGCCATGTGTCGTCGTCCATGATGGTGATCGTGCTATGGTTGCCAGGAGTTTTGAACGTGCACTCATTTCGATATTGTACGAGTATCTGCTCCTACCTACAAGTTCCGCTTGTTCGTTTCCATCAGCAATAAGTAAAACAATAAAGTTGAATATCTAGAAATCTTATCGCAAAAGTTTTGCAAATGCAACGGCAATCGGAGGCATTTATTACTTTTTATGTGCCTAAATGATAGCGACGTAGTTCGCGGTTGGCGGAAAATACTTCCTCTTTACCAAGGACCCATAGAAAGTGTACAACTTGTAAATTGAACCCTATTTGGAAAGTATTACATAGTACATATAAGTATAATGAAATTGTTGGATCACAGCATGGTTTTAACAAATGCACTCAACCTCATCTAACTATTTTTGCTGAAACCCATCGACGTTAAATGTCGACTGTAGAAGAAGTAAAGCTTTATCAACCAAATTGAAAATGAGTATTGGGAGGCAACAACCTTTTTTTTTGGATTTAATTATAGAAGTTATAAACGGAGCTACTCAAGGTACATTTGGCTGCGCTTACAAATTGATTCTGCGGTAGAATTATAATGCATTTCGAATGGAATAATTTTCAACTGAACACAAAACTTGAACAGTTCTTTATGAAAATTCAATAAACTAACAAAAAGCTAAGATGCATCAGTTATTATTCTAGCAGTAGGTGTAGATGTAGGTAGGCTGATATAATCAATTCTGTTAATTTTATTAAACATGTACTATAGTGTCATAATATAGATTTTGGTATTTTACACCGATACAAAAAAAAATATAAAATTATATGCAAGAAAATTGTCTGTGATAGAATGCAAAAAATAATTCAATTTAAAATTTTTGGATTCAGTGTAATTATTTTATAATATACTGAAAAGATAATTGGTTTTTGTAAATTCTATTTTGATCAGATAAAAGTCATTAATGATCCTTAAAATAGTAAAATTATTCATTTATTTTTTGATCATTTAAATTGATTTTTGGGTAATTTCAATAAGAAAAATAATGTCACATTAATATTGGAAGTTTTTTGTATATTTTTTTGTTTGTATGTGAGAATGCAAAGGCATGAACCAGGGTCCATGTTATATCGCCATGGCCATGAGGTAATTTAGAGACCTAAGAGTGCGTTGCTTATAAGAAATTGGTATTTGGATAGTTGGATGAATCGGTTAGAGTTGATTAGATTGTGTAGAGGATGTTCACTTGTTTTATATAATTAGAAGGAGGTTTTGGAAAAGGTTTTGAGAGATCGAAGAGCTCTACAAAATTGATGGCATCTTATTTAAAAAAAATGTTGGGTTCAATTAGAGGATGGGTGGTTTTCGGAGAGAAAATTATATATGCAAGAGTTTCCCTATCCAAAATTTTGATAAGATTGTAGAGTGGATTGGTTGAAGATGGGCTGGCAAATATTTCAAAAGAAACCTTTCTCTACTTGTCCAGTCAGTTTGTCTGTAAATGGATAAAGGTATTATTCCGTCAGTTGATATTCCAACTATATCACCGGGCTAAGGAAATTTTCTACCGTCAGTTGATATTCCAGGTGATTGCCAAAAATTTCTTATATGAACTAGATCTTGTTCTAAGTAATATTTGGTAGATTATGTTAAATATCGTTGAGAATAAGATCTTCCACGGCTGCGTCCCTGCCACTGCTTATAAAAATATTACGATGATTGGTAGATCAAACTGCAATTTCTACATTTTTATTTATAGTTCACAGCTCACCATAATATGAAGCTGGCCTAAAAGGGAAGATTCTACAATGAAGTTCACTAATATGGAAGCCATCTGACACAGTAAGTGAATAAAAAGTGATCTTATCATCTGCGGCTGCATCTCCAAATAATCATTGAGTCCCATCCAACTGATCTAGAAAAAGTTTCGCGTAAAAGAATGAACGAGCCTTTTTGTAGCTGTCGCGAGATGTCGAGACTTTTCAGCTTTTCTCAAGTATTGAGTTCACCTGTAAATTTCGATGTACTCCACTTATTGGGTTGTCAAGAAAGTAAAACCGTTTTTTTCCAACAGAGGACTTAATTGTATTTTTTCACAACCAACTTCACACTTAAGCTACATAATCATATGTATTTTGATAGTTGACATAGTAAAGCTTGCTTGTGAAAAAATTCGATTGATTCAGCACAGTAGTTTTTGGAAAGTGAATAACTGCATTTTTGGCATATTTTATTTTTTGCAAGATAAAAATGCTGTTCAAGCAAGAAAAAAATTATCCGATGTATATGGAAAAGATGTGTTAAGTGAGCGCCAGTGCCAAAACTGTTTTGCAAAATTTCGAAGGCACAATAAAGATATTAATTGATGCAAACCGGCGATTGTGAAGGCACAATAAAGATATTAATTGATGCAAACAACTCGTGAGATCGCTAAGAGATTAAATTTATCGAATACGACCGTTCATGATCATTTGAAACGGCTAGGTTTAATCTCAAAGCGACGGCACAAACAATTTTTGCCGTTGCATTGACGTTTGTGATATGCTTTTCAAACGTTAAGAAAATGATCCATTTTTAAAGCGTATCATTACTGGGGACAAGAAATGGGTTGTCTACAATAATATTGAACGCAAAAAATCCTGAAGTAAAAAAGATTAAAAAAAGGTTATGCTATCTGTTTGGTGGGATTTCAAAGGAATCGTTTTTTTTGAGGTTCTACCAAGCAACACAACGGTCAATTCTGAAGTATACTGTCATCAGTTGGACAAAATGAATGATTCACTTAAAGAAAAAAGGCCAAAATAATGCGAAACCACATACAAGTTTGACCACTCGAAAAAGCTTTTAGAGCTTGGATAGGATATACTGCCACACCTACCATACTCGGATAGCACCTTCCGATTATCATTTGTTCCGGTCTCTACAACATTTTTCAGACACTAAAACGTTTAATTCAAATGAGGAGGTCCAAAATCACTTGGATCAGTTTTTTTTTCAGCAAAGAACGAAAATTTTATGAGCGTGGAATCATGCTACTACCAGAAAGATGGCAAAGGTTATTGGATCAGACTGGACAATATTTAAGTGAATAAGATATTAATTAACTATAAGAAATTACTTTCTGGACAACTCAATACTTTAGCCCTACTACTGGCATCCTCGCACATATAGTGAGATAATAGAGCCTTGATGCGTCCAACAGGACTTTCGTAACTCTAAGAGCCTCATACTGTTGGATCTTACATTTACTGCCAACCACAATATTCATCATATTTTAAATGGGACTAGCTCTATTAATAGAACTTTTAAATGAGCAAATTAAATCAACTACTTTAAGTGATGGTTAATGCCTATGATGTTCATGGGATATGGTAGCTCAAAAAGAAGTTTGTATGAGTAACCTACAACCTTCTTTTTGTACTATAATATCCCAGTGTTACACTAGAGAAATTGCATGAGTGCCTACAATATATTGGGTTGGTGCAAAAGTTATGACGGTTTTTTGCATATACAATTAAACATTTTTTTTTTTAGATTTGTATTATTTATTTAATCAATTATATAATTTCCATCCGTTCTTATAACCTCCTCCCATCTTTCTATCAACTTATTAATACCATTAGTGTAAAATTCCTTGGATTTTGATGCGAAATATGTAGAAAGGGATGTTTTTACCTGCTCTATTGTATCAAATTTTTTATCATTTAAAAAATTTTGCAGTGATTGGAATAAATGGAAATCGGAAGGAGCAAGATCTGGAGAATACGGTGGATGCTTGATAACGTCCCAATTCAGCTTGTATTGGGTCATTACAGCCACATGTGGTCGCGCGTTGTCGTGATGAAACACTACCCCTTTTCTGTTTACCAATTCTGGTCTATCCTTTTGAAGGGCGATGTTCAATTTGGATAATTGCTGACAATATCGTTCTGCTGTAATTGTCTGATTGCGGTCCAAGAGTTCAAAATACACAATACCCTTGCAATCCCACCAAACACAGAGCATAACTTTTTTTTGATGGATTTCGGCTTTCGAAGTTGTTAATGGGGCTTGTCCAAGTATAACCCAATGTCTTTTTCTTGTCACGTTGTTGTACACAACCCATTTCTCATGTCCCGTTACCAAACGATGCAAAAAAGGTTCATGTTTTTCTCTCGCACTCAAAGCAACGCACGTTGAAACACGATCCAATAAATTGGCAGCCGACAATTGATGAGGTATCCAAACGTCGTACCGCGAAACCATCCCCATACGCTTCAAATGCCTTAATACGATTGTATGGTTGACTCCCATCATCGACGCGATCTCCCTGGTGGTAAGACGTGGATTGGTGTCAATTATGACTTTTAACTTGCCCTCATCAGACTTCAATGGCCGCCATATCAATTAGTGAAAAATCCCCAGATCGGAATTTTGTAAACCATCTTTGTGCCTACCGAACTTTGATGACATCTGTTCCATACACTTCGTAAATGTTTTTGGTTGCCACACTCGCGGTATTGTCTTTACGGAATTCATTAAGTAAACAATGACGTAAATGCACTTTATCGACCGACATTTTGAAACAATACAAGAGCTCTTCACTGTATTCTAACCAGGCCAAAACTGAATAAAAAGTTGATGGAAAGCATCCTTTATACAATATAATGCAATCATTTAAAAGAAGATACTATTCATCATTTCTGAAGAAAAAATTTTTTTACCTGGGATCATAAAAAACGGTCATAACTTTTGCACCAACCCAATATATATTTGATGGTTTTAATGGGACTAGAAATTAAATTCTATACCATAGAGAGAGTAGAAAAAACTATTCGCTCTGTATCATTTCCATCTTAATATTTATTCCGCCAAAGCAAAAGGAGATTTATATTTTTAAGCATGTCTAATTATTTATTTTTCTAACGTTTAATACATTCTTCGAATGTAAATCGATTCTATAAAGAATACTTTTTATTTAATTTATTCGCAATATGTGAAACAGTTTTGAACCTATTTATTTAAATATATTATTTGGGGATGCAAAGTATGAGAAATTTGAATAGTTATTTTTATACATATTAATAGAAACAAATTATTTCTGAATACTCTAATTCGGGAACACAGTGACGTCTACGCCTTTGGTACGTAATTACACATGAGTTCGGGTTCCGGTAGTGACTAAATGGCCCGATCTGTCTTGAAACTAAGAATTTACAATTAAGTATAAATTTTTGAATTTTCCTCCCAAAACTTTAAAGGTCTCGGAAATTAAATCTACTTTTCTCCGCCTTCCCAATAAAAAAGTTCCTGGTTATGATCTAATAACAGATCATATACTGAAGGAAATTTCCTAAAAAGCTTTAGTTTTAATTACATATCTTTTTAATAGTATCCTGCGCAAAACCCTTTTTCCCTTACGCTGGAAATTTTCTATCATTAAAATGATTCCTAACCCAAATAAACCCATTAATTCTCCTTCGTCCAATAGATCTATCAGCCTCTTACCAATTCTTGGTAAGATATTTGAAAAACTACTATTAAAACGACTCTACCCAGTCCTAGTTACAATAATAAAAATATTCCTGATCACCAATTTGGCTTCCGATCTGAACACTCTTGAGATTATTGATCATATTGCGTCCTCTCTTGAGAGGAAAGAATATTACCCAGGAGAATGTTTAAATATGCCCCAAGCTTTTGAACGTGTGTGGCATCAAGAGCTTTCTTCCTTCAACATAATATCTTATCATAAATTCATATCTCTCTTAACGTCATTTTCAAGTTGCAATTAACTCAGAATCCTCTTAAATATATTTTATTCTAGTCGGAGTCCTACAAGGCAGTATCTTTGGTCCCATTTTATATAATTTATATACCCATGACATCCCATTTGATCCTAATAGTATAATTTCTACTTATGCATATGATACGGTCATACTTGCCACCCATACAAATTCTGACATAGCTTCCAACAATTTACAGTCCCATGTAGACAACTACTTTCAATCTTGGTTTTAGAGATGGGGAGTAAAGGTAAATGAGTAGAAGAGTGCTCCCATTACTTTCACACTTTATTAAGGAAAATCTACCCCTTTACACCTTAATAGCAATATGATTCCGCAATATGAGTAAGTAAGTGAAAGAAATTGAAGCCACAAGACGTTATCTACAACTTCTTAGACTACTGGACAAATGAATTTAACTTTGGGATTTAACGAAACGTTCCAATCCAAGATCCTCCGCAACGTAATACATCTTGACGTAAATGTTCCATTTGTTCAGGACCTATGCAGGTCTCGCTATGAAAAATTTAACTTCCCTATCATCATAATCTACTTATGAGAGAATTGTTTTCTATTGCCCTCCCCGGAAACACTCACCGGAGACTTAAGAGACAATGGCCTAGGGATTTTCTAGAGGAATCTAACTTCTATTAGTTGGAGAAACGCTGATGGGTGTTTACTCCCACTTCATCATGCACAAGATTGTAAATGAAAATATTATGTAAATCTGCTTGTTACAATAAAATTGTAGTTGCAGATAAAAAAATAAAAAAAAGTATAAATTTTATTCGAAATAACATTAAAAAAAAATATAGTATTTACTAAAAATTCGATTTATTCAAGTTAATTACCAAATGAAAATATTTATTTTAAATTACACCAATTATTACTGATATGACAAAATTGTCTAATTTGAAATTAGAATAATTTTTACAAACGCAATTTAAGTATTTATAATGTTATAACTCTCCGAATGGACGAAAAAAAATGTACGTTTTTATTCGGCAGCTACTAATTGAAAGCTTGAAAAATTATAAACAATCATTAAACCAACAATACAACATGCTTTCATAGTGAAAGGAAATTTTTTTTAATAAATACAGATTTTTCCGAAGTTTTCAATAAGTTTCTAAACAAATATTTACTAAAGAACAGTAAAATATGCAACAACAAAAAAAATTAGACAAAAAACAAAAACGTGTAAAAAAATAAGGGAAATGAAAGGCGAAAAGATATTCGTTGAATATAAAAACTGTATAAAGATTAATGAATTTATCCGAAATAATTCTACGTGAGTTGAAAATTTGTTCATCCTCAAATGAAAAAGGATATCAAGATAAGAGGATATAAAAGAGCATTGGAAGTATTCGTATATTTTTTTTGTTGTTCTTTCTTCTATCTGTATAGTATTGTTATTTTTGCTCTTGTTATTATTATTATTATTATTATTATTATTATTTTTGTTGTTTTTTGTTATTTTTTTTTTTAATACATTCTATTTTTAATGCAAATATTTACTATACACACCTTAATCCAAGCACGCAAATCGGAGGGTAGCTTTAACAAAAATGAGACTTTAAAATGGGCTCGAGAATGACAACGAAACTGAAAATATGTATACACATATTATGGTAGTTTGTATATGTAAACATTATAAACGATGGTACCATAAGAAATAACCACCAAGCCCGTTAACCACCATTCCTATCAGCTAGATATCCTTTATTATTGTATAAGGGAAGTAAAATAACTTTGACAAATTATCCAATATTTTATCATCCTTAATCATTGCAATTCATTATATACGATGACGAATCGAAAAAAAATCTGAACCGAAATTGGGTAAAAATGCAAAATGGAAAAACAAAAGGAAAAGTCCAGAAAATGTAAAGGTATAAAATTTGGACAAATATAAAAATGGGGATGTCGTTAAAAAAAAACACTTATGTATGTAATTTATGAAAAGATATAACAGATTTTATTTATACAAAATAATAGCCTGAAAAGTCATAAAGTATCATAACTATGAGGTAGAGTATCATTATCATTATAATTTTAAAAAGGATTCTTTTAAATAGTTAAATAGTAATTTACAAATAGTAATAAAGGTATACTGTTTAGTGATAGTTGAATACTCACTAGGATTAAACCTACTCTACTCAATAAATCGCTAATACGGTTTTTAGAAGCAAAGGAATAGAACAAGAAAGAAAAAAAAAACTCTGTAATTCACCCGAGTCTGTAGACTCGTACAACTCAAACGACCCGGCAAGCTTAAGAAAAAGTCCAGACGTGATGAGAATTTATTTTAAGCTTTCCTAATAGGGTGTTATCCTTGTTAGACGACACCATTTCGACCTGGTTTCTTGTCGTTATTTCTATTACTTTGCACCGATTGTCCCTACAATCTACAATATTCTCTGTCATAGTCAAACCACTATTCCAAAAGGGTATGCCCATCCATTCCATGTATTCAGTATGGTTCAGGTTCTGGCCGCTTCATCCCTTCTGACAACAAGTTCCGCTAGTGATCGCATTTTCCTCCACTTAATTCGTCGTTTCTTGTAATCTAGACAGATACATGTGTATACACGTATTCTTTTTTGTTAAGGCTACCACTATCCTGCTCCCTATTTACACCGCGAGTTATAGAGTTGAAAGTTTTTTTTTCTAAAACTTTTCCACCCCCATCGTTTTGTACGCATATATTCTTTTTTGTTGTTGTTATTTCCCGTTCACTGATTCTAATATAATATTTTTATTTGTATGTACATGGAAAATATTCACTAGTTTGTAGGTTTTTTTTTTTATTTATTTTTATTCATTTTTATTCTCTTTTTGTACAAGTAAATCTTTCAAATATGCCTTACAACTTAAAATGGTAAAAATGAAAAATGTGAGTAGAAAATTATGGTTATACCGGTTCATAGGGTAGCAAAATATAAACAAGTACACGTATAATCAAGAACATGTTATAAAAATATCTATAGAACGTTTTGAACATGAAAATAAAAATAAAAATACTATTTTCGAGGTAAAAAAAAAAGTAGGAAGTTTTAATACCAAATAAATATATAAAAAAAAGTGATAACAAAAAATAAAAAAATAACAAAAAACTCATAAACAACAACTAAAATTAAGATAAAAGAAAAAAATCTCATCCCCATTCTAATGTGCGGACACTTCTTATTTTTGTACAAATGTGAGATAGTATAGGACAATTTTGCACGGCGAGTATAAAACGAAAATTTTATTGTCTTTCTCTTGGAACTAAGAATGTATCCTTGGTGGGGAGTGGCTACTCTTAAAGCTACTAAGTGGAAGACCACCTCTAATGCTAAAGTGCAACGCATTTTTGTAGAGAGATTGTCTTCTACCTTATACTCCCACTGTGACAAGCATACTTGTAAATTTGGCGATTGCGGGCAAGGAGTGTCATACTCCTCACCAAAGTGAGCAACTTCTTCTTTATGAAAAATAAATATAAGAACTGCGTTGGTTCGTGTATGATGTACGACTAGAGATGATTTATATAATAAATTGTGAACAATTTGTAAGAACGTTAAACAAACAAGGATTTGCGTAAAAAAATCGTTTCTCTGGGATTTTTCTACCGTCGCTCTGTTCAATGTTGGATTGGAGACACTAAGTACTGGTAATTTGTACAAAAGGTGATACTTAAAATACCTGCGAAGTTACGCGAAATTGTTCATAGTACAATAAATACACGGGATTTTTGAAGTGTTGGTAAATCATAAATTTTGGAAATATGAAAGTGTGTAAGAAGTAAGAGGATATAGTAATTGCGGCTAAAAATGCTGATGATAATAGGTTGATGGAGAAAGAGCCAATTAAGATGAAAATACCTTTTAAGAAGAAGATTGTAGTCCCAATTATCTTATCACCATGGCATAAAACCTGGTGCGTCATTTGATAGTCCATGGTCTTGATAAAAGAGATTAAAATATTTGTTCAAGAGAAAAGGAAAAAAAATTATAACCAAAATGAATTGTACTATCCGAAATGCAAAGAAATAAAGTGCCAATGAAATAAAAACCCTGTAATTCCTTGGCCGCACCCTAGACAACATTGTCTTCCGGAATAAATGAGCATTGCGTAACCAAATAGCCCCACTCAACAAGAAATCGAGAAGTAATTAGAATCGAGCGAGCAGATTTATAATTGAAACGATTATGAGGTGATTAATGACAAGCCACAAGGCAAGGTAATTAGCGTTAGCCACCACCCTCTTTAGGACGTCGCACTCAATGAAACAAGTCGACCGACCATCTATTTTGCCTAATTCCGAATGAAAGTAGGCTGGGTAGTCTAGCCAGAAAAGGACCGACAGTCAATGGCCACCACAGGTACACAATATTGTAGATTGAAAGTATCCCTCTCACATTTAATCAAATCACCCGATATGGGGTCCGATACCAGTTCATGCTTTGTCAATAAAATTCGACGAATTTCTCCTTCTTGGTCTTTGCTTCTTCTACGGTTTTGTTTATTTGCTGATACTCGTACTTTCATTGGTTTAAGATGCTCGTTGTGGATGGCAAAAACAATTTTGCCACCTAATATTAGCAATTTTGCAGCTATCATCTCTGCCTTCGATACTACGATACTACACTCTGTTCCTTCTATCGGAAACATTTGCTTTTACGTTACCGGCTACCTGATCAACCAGATGAACAGGTTATAATTTCCTGAGCATTAATTAAAGATGCTCAAATCCCCTCGGTCGTCTTTTCGCTTCTGTAATTCCGAAGGCCTTTACAAACATTCAGATGTTCATTTGGGCAAGAAGGTGTGCTATAATTTTCACAATCGTCTAGCCAATTCAACCATCTACCCAATAGCCCACTTCCAAACCACAGTTGACTAAGAGCGGCGGCTCTCTTGTTACTGGATTATTTGCGGTTAATTATTAGGTGACGGCTAAGCACGACTTTCCAGTGGTCTATTAATGGTTTCATCAATTAGCAATCTTTCGTTGTTCTGATTCCAACTACTAAATGAATAAATGAAATAATTTCAATCCTAAATGCGAATAAATTTTTCATATCATTTTGTAAAAGGATACAATCGGTCTTATGCATTATATTTGCTTGTGAAAATAAACAAAAATTGTTGAATATCATTCAAAGGGGATGGATTGTTAGAAATGGGAGAGATTTATGATGTTCAGAATGAATATTGGTAATTTTTGTGAATTAGTTGGTATTTTTTTTGTAAACAGATAAAATGTGTTTTTTATTAAAGGTGAAAGAGTATTTTTTAGGAAATTAATTATTTTACTAAGATTTATATGAATTTTTTGTAGAAACAGTTAAAAAATATGACGAATTTTTTTTAATTTATTAGAAATTATCCTAAAATTAGGCAGGATATAAATTACTAAAGAAATTATTTTGAAATATACGTGTTAGTTAGTTTTAGTCCTAAAGAAATTAGATACTTTTTTTTAAAAAAAATTGTGTGAAGTTTTGGTTAAAAGAAATATTTTTTTTATTCGACATGAATAATTAGACTCTATCCTTATTAGATGTGGTCAAAAACTTTCTTACACTTTCTTTACACATTCCGTATTAACTTTATTTTTTTAAACCTTATCCACTTTACAATTTTCTTAAGTAAATATCTTCCATAATCTATTCTAAACGAAATTCATCCTCAATTTCCCTATCAATTTTTAAACCTTTTTTTTGCACCTGAATCGGACACCATGTTGAGAAGAGAAGTTGAGTATGTTCCTGATTAGATGCAAAACGACTATTCCTGGTAGAAGGAACACCACCAAGTCAAGCGTGGAATCTGATCAATAGAAGTTCGCCTTTCCATGGCAAAATGTGAGTAGGAACCTATTCCTGGTAGAAGGAACACTGCCAAATCAAACGTGGAATCTTACCAAAATAGAAGTTCTCCTTTCCATAGCAAAATGTGAGCAGTGAGCAAGGCAGTTGAATTTGCAATTAATCCCTCCAAATATCGCAGTATCCCTCCAAATCTCGCAGTATAAGCGATAGATTGGAAGATATTCTTTGATTCTCGATTGAATTCGGTATTGGTTATTCAACAACCAAAACTTTGAGTTGCATTAGGTTCCAGATCATGCTGGAAGTTTCGGCAATGAGCCAGATGAGCAACTGGCGGTGGAGGCTTTTTCATATTTTTCATAATGCGTAGACAAATAGACTAGACTAATGGTGGAAGATTTCTTTTCGTACATTGGCCAAATACAGCCAAACTAGTTTACTCAACAATTATTCCTAAAGTCTAGGTAATGAAACTTCTTAGAATTTGGATTTGTTATGCCGTAGAATTTCCCCTTTAACCAAACAAGTCCTTCCAATCATTTCTGGGATTTTCAACTTACTAAAGGGTGTCTCAAACTTTACGCAAAAAGTAATTTTAATAAATAAAAATCCAGTTTTATAATTAAAAATTAAATTTTTTTCATTATTTCATAAAGTATATAGTATAAGGTTATGTATGAAATAGCATGTGGGGTAAATAGTCTCCACGGCTTTGCTGGCACATACGCACTCTTTTGTTGAAATTTTCCATAACCGTTTTACATAAATGTGGCTGAATTTCTTTGAAATTTCCTCCTTCAAGATCGTGGTTAGTCGTAGTTTTATTGACATAAACCATAGACTTCAAAAAAAAAACCAAAGAAAAAAGTCCAACGGCGTTAAATCGCATGATCTGGGCATCCAATTCTGACCACCAAAACGGGAAATTACACGACCAAGAAATGACTCATGCAATAATTGAATTGTTTCTCAGGCTATATGACATGTGACAACGTTTTGTTAAAACTACCCCAATTTACTCCAGAGGGTCATAGCTGGTGACGAATCATGGGTTTATGGTTATGACGTGGAAAGCAAAGCTTTATCATCCCAATGAAAGCTGCTGCACGAGCCAGGACCGAAAAAAGCGCGCCAAGTTCGGTCGAATGTGAAGGTTTTGCTTACAGTTTTTTTCGATTGCAGGGCCATGGTGCATCATAAGTTTTTGCCACAGGGTAGAACGGTCTACAGGAATATTACCTACAAGTTATGCGCAAGTTGCGCGAAGCAATCGGCCAGAAACGCCCGGATTTGTGGAAGAACAAAAATTGGCATTTGCACCATGATAACGCCCTTGCTCATGCATCTTTGTTTGTGCACGAGTTTTTGGCCAAAAACAACACACTAATAACGCCGCAGCCACCGTATTCCTCAGATTTGAACCCCTGGGAATTTTTTTTAATTCCCAAAACAGTTTCTTTGATCCATTTTTTGGAATGGGCAAAAATCGAAAACGAGCCAAAACACGTGCAAGAAAAACAGCTGTCAAAAATTAACTGAACGTTCAGAAGTCTCTATGTATTTAGTGGTGCTATATCGCGTCGTAAGACAAAATAACACCGGTCGCCCACGACCATTGGGATTGAGATACGATACGCTCAATCAGCGCAACCATAACTGAAGTATTAACCAATTAACTGAATTGTTTAGCAGTAAGTAATCATTTATAAGCTGATTACCCCAACTGCTTGTGGCGAGGCCTATCTTAAACCTCTGATGTCATAAGCAGTGACATCGCCCGAGATAAGTGCAAAGTATTGCTACTTTTGCCAGTTATCTCCCTTCCGCGATCCGTAGATCGTACCCGCGATATGGGTGTCAACCACAGCCACCACGTGAATGCCTAAGCAACCTCTCCAATAACCGAGCACAGAACTAATTCATTCACTCCGCAGAACAACAGGTTCGACTCCACTTGCATTAGCATATAGACAAATATTATGCTTTCAAAATGCAGCTTCAACGCCAAGACCTGAAAGATCTGTTTCATGTTTGAACTTCGTTCTGTCGGGCAACTCGGTTCCCGTGGTACCTTCTTTTTTTA
The DNA here is from genome assembly GCA_958298945.1 of Atherix ibis. Lineage (NCBI taxonomy): Eukaryota > Metazoa > Arthropoda > Insecta > Diptera > Athericidae > Atherix > Atherix ibis. The sequence goes on from OY282606.1 coordinate 119,346,033, forward strand.
TTAGAGTACTTCAGGTCTGTACCCCGCTCAGTGAGCAGTGGGCAGCAATCTTATAACCTGCTGACCTTTTTACACTCTCTATTTCTTCAGTACTCATCCAGCATCTTTCCATCATTTTGTGCATATATAAATATATGCACCCCTTCATTTTGTTCATGCACCACCATTATGTGATATATATAGTATATTAATACCATAAAATATCACTTTCGGTCACATATTTACTGTAGCCCCCTTCCAGCATTGCTGTCTTCAGGATGATAAATAAACCTTTATATACCATCCCTCCGCGGGGGCGGAACTGAACATTCAAAATTGCCGAACTTGTTGGCATAAGTGAACACATAAGTACCAATTTAATGCTACAAAAAATCGAAAAACGAATATACGTAACCAGCGGATATTCAAAATTCGTGATACTTTTTGAACAGACCTCGAATATCTCATATCCTAACAGAATGAATTGAGCATTTCTCTTCAAACGGAACTCCTTACTTTACGGAGATTATAGTCCCAATAATTTCTTTTCCTATCCCTCTTTTTAAATTAAAATTTTACACCTTGTAAATACTGCTCTAACATTTTCATTAGCAAAGATGGCAATACCAACCTATGTGCAACATTAAGTCGACCAATGTCCTCATGGCCATGGCGCTGCAAAATGTCATCTGTCTATTGTTTTAAAAACTTTAAATAATTTATGGTGACACTTGCGCACAGTGGTTTTTAGTTCGAATCCAGTTAGTAACAATATCTAGGTGGCAGATGTCCTTTACTTGTCACCAAATCTTGGAACTATTTACTGACCTTATAGTTGAGAATTACCATAATTTATCTATAATTTAAGAATAACTATAAGCATGTGAGTTGAAATGTAAGAATAAAAACAGTAAAATAATTATTTTAACAAAACTTTTATTACAATTTTAATAAATATTTTTCTAATTACTAATTTTCCTACCAAAAGAAATAAAAGAGAAAATCCTTTTTCCTTCAAACAAAATTTCCCCCTTTTCTTTGGTTTTTTTTTGTTTGAATTTCCTTAATAGACTGCTTGTTGAACATTAAATACTGGTTGACGACTATGGTTATTAAGATGTTTTTGGAAGGGTTTTATTTATTTATATATTTTTTTTTGGTTGTTTTTAAGGTTAATATTCTAATGTGTACGCATGTATGTAGTTGAAAATCAGGAATACGTTTGTGTCGATTAAGTTTTTATTGCGTAGACACACATCGGACAGCAATATGGAGTACAAACTCGTAAATATTCAGGTGTTGGCACGTCATGCCAGTTGATGTTGAGTGAAAGCAAACATTAAAAACTACCTATTTGCTGTCATCATACTTAGTGCTTAAAATATGCCCATTAATGTACAATAAAGGATTGTGGAACGGGCATTATAGAGTAGGTGGGCAAAGCGAGAGTAACAGAAAGACCCACGCAATATTCATTCCGGCACTTTATGTTAGCTATTCATAAATGGTTTGAGTACTGTTTGTGGTAGTGTTCCACAGAATAATTACTTGAGTGACTACGGTCGATTTAGCGGGGAGCACTAACTGAGAAATTTGCCACATTCTCTATGGGAGGCAGAGTATTTTTATCAACAATTTACCCATTGGCCCATCGGTAAACAATACTGACCGGGTTCATTCCATTTCCTTCTCTTTGGCGTGCACTAATGGTAGGCTTTTTAGCAATTCTGATTCTGATTATTTGTGCTATTCAAAAAGTTTCATCCACCATAGCATACAAACATACTTTAGCACATTTGAAGTGACATTTTTGTGGCCGAATGAGAGTATGGTACCAAAGAGGATGTATGAATTATATCTGCATGAAAGTTGTCGGAAGAGGAATATGGTGGTCAGCGATTCGGCAAAATGTGGAATGGATAAAGGCGTCATTGCGTGTAGTAGTATTTAAAAGTGTTGCATTCGTTCTCAGTTGCATCGAGAGCACTATACTACCATCACCATACATCCTCCGCCAATAACTCGACTTGTCAACGGGGAATGGAGGTCACCCAACTATTTACATTACTAGAATAAGTCTGAAGTGGAGTGTTATATTGCATAACAAAGCAAACAATTTATCTGCTAATTTCATGTTTTTAATGCAACTACGGTAATTATACAATAATTTATGTTATGGAATTACAACGAATAAAATTTATGATTCACACCAACATAAATGTGCTCACAAAGCACAAATTTTCTCCTTTGACCACTTGCTTCAAAACCACCCTTCTCAATACTAGCTGCCGATTGTCACCCCTCTGCTGCTCTAGGCTCCTATTGTTTTGATCGCCTGTACGATGCTGTTCAGATACTATTCAACTATTTACTAGTAATACTATTCAACTAATTCTATTGCCACTATTGCCATTCACAAGTTCCTAGTCGTATATTATTCTTATAAAGCTGCCACTTCATCTATGCGTATATATATGTATATATACACTTCCTTCTACGTCAACGACTTTGGTGAGTTCCGTGCGAAAGGATCGTTAGAGGTCTATCGCAAGCATAGAAGTACACAATTAAGAGAAAAGCTTGTAATCTTGTGGTAATTTCAGAACAAAAACATGACTTTATGTCATAATTGACAAAATTTCAAATTTCAATTCGTGAACGAATTCCAACCGAACATAATACCATGATAATAATTAAAAGCGAGTGAAAACTTGAAGAAAAAAAGAATCCATTTCCCAAAAATTACTATGATTTGTTATTTTTTATTTTAAGCTTCCTATAGAAGTTTTCCTTTTCTTTAATATATGCTTATATTTTTATCCTTGTTTAATGGAAAGTTCATGTATAAAGTGAGGTCATAGTTTAAATAGTTTTTGTATAATAAATATTGAACTAACAGAAAAATAAAATAAAAAAACTTTCGTGATTATTTAATATTAATTTCATTCTTAAATGTCATTCTTTTCTTAAAACATATTTATTTATTTGAGTAGATTTTCCAAATGATTAAATAAATGTTAAAATATTTGATGAAATTGTTATTTTTTCTTATTTTAAATGTAGATGTAGGAGAAAATTTTTTTTTTGTGTATTATGGAAAATGTGATTTGTTATATGCTGGAAGATATTATAAAATTTTAATAAACATTATTGTTTTAAAGGACTCAAAAATCAAATTTCATAGATAAGTATTTTATTATATTTATTAAAAAGCATTTAAATAATTATAGAAGAAGGGATTATTGAATAGTTTCTGGTAGCCAACAGAGGCTATATTGGTTAATCGAAATAATTTCGCTCCGAAATTCCGTATTCGGACGGAGAATCCTCTGAAAAATCGTTGGTCAACCAAAAACTGAACTCATTTAGATGGGTAAGAGCCAGGTCGGAAAGTTTATAGTTGAATTATTTGAGCTCCCAGAAGATGAGGCAATACAGATTGTAAGCTTTTGGCCGTAGTTAAGGGTAAGATTTTTATTTAACGTCCATAAGCTGAAGAGGTCTGAACAAAAAAGTCTACAGAAGTGGTCCTGAATTCGATGGAGCGGTGACGTCAGCCGGGACACAGGTGAGAAAGATTCTGTCATAAAAGTCTACAGGAGTGGTTTTGGATAATTTATCTGTACGGATGAGGAAGATCCAGCCCGAACATGCTATAGTGATATCATTTATGGTCCTAGAAGATGAGGCAATCCAGAATGTTAAGTCTTGGCAGCGGTCAAATTCTCCAAAAATGAGATCATGGAGCGTCTGGTTATGATTAAATTCAAGCTCGTTTAACGATCAAATCATGGAGCATGCGGTTGTGTCTAAATTTAACGTCCATAAGCTGAAGAGGTCTGAACACTTAATTTGTACAGATGAGAAAGATCATGTCAAAAAAGTCTACAGAAGTGGTCCTGAATTCGATGGAACGACGACGTCACCTGGGACTCTATAAATGTAGAAAATTCTACAATAAAATCAAGGCTTCTGCGAAATATAGCATATTAGTTTTGGCAGCTCTCATATTATTTGGCCCCCCTATATTAAATGGACGATTTTATAGCCTGTGTGGTAATAAGATCATAGAGTATCCGGTTATAGTTAAATTCAAGTTCGAAAAGATGCGGGGACTGGATAATTTATCTGTACGGATGAGGAAGATCCAGTCCGGAAAATCTATAATGACATCATTTAAAGTCCCAGAACATGATGTAGGTCTCAAAAAATCTATAGTGACATTATTTAAGGTCCCAGAACACGATGTAGGTCCCGGAAAATCTACAGTGACATCATTTAAGGTCCCAGAACACTATCATTTAAGATGATAGTGTTCTGGGACCAGAATACTATGATCTCGAAAATATACTGTAATTATCCTAATGGAGTCAAAAGGTCTCATGTACTTTTATTCAGTAAGTGTAGCCGGGAATCGCGGATGTCACCCTGTTGATGATGATTTATGGTCCCAGAAGATGAAGTTGTCCCGGCTTCGATGCCGCGACAGTGTTAGCCGGGAGGCTTAGATTGTCCATCTTTAATACCATGGCGCGTAACTAGGGTAACAGGAGTTCTTGCATTTAGCAGGCATGAATTATTGATTTTATCAGGTAAAATAGTATCTCTTGGCCATACCACTGTATAAGAACTACTATTTTATCTTCTGACAAAAACAATAAGAAATAATGTTTGCATAAAAAGAATTTTTCGGAAATGATTAACAACAAAAAAACTTTAATTTAGTAAAAATCTAAAATCACAAAATTCCGATATGAAATTTTCTACGACTGTATGATAAGACTCTTTTAGTGCTTCCAAATCAGCTTCGAAATGATTTGAATATGATAAAAAGAAAACTTTTTATTTCACAATCGTTCATATAAAAGATAAATAAAAACCATTGCAGGACTTTTTGAATACAAACCAGAATCTTGTATAGTAAATAAATACTACATATAAAAGAAGAATGTGAATTGTGCTCTATAAATTTTAAGGTGACTTATTTTTGATTGATTCTTATAAGGAAATGTTATTTATATTTTACTCCATTGAAATGTTGGGGATCTTCTAGTTCAATTTCTTAAATTCTATTTCTTATAATATATTTTGTTGAAGAGAAAAACAAGTTACCAAAAACTGTCAAGAGAAAAATATGGCAATCATAAAAAATTTTTATCAAATAGTCTACAAAATTTATGTTGTTTTTAAATTTAAAAACTCTATGCGTATTTATTTGTTTGTTTGTTTGTTTGTTTGTTTGTTTGTTGGTTGGTTGGTTGGTTGGTTTTTTTTCTTTATTTTATATTTGATTTTATTTTGATTATGTTTTATTTCTCATGTAAGTGAGAAATCAAAGAGGAAAACCCATTTTATTATGAATTCTATTCAATGAAGAATAAAAGGGCTAGTAAAAATTCGATAAATCAGTAAATTCACACCAATGTTAAAGGGCACTAAAAAAGGTATCTAAAAAATGAAAGTGGTCCGATTTTATAGCGCCTGGAATGGCGAATTCGTATTAGAAATAAAATGGAAATGTTTGTGTTTCTGATGAGTTTTATTCCTGTTAAAAAAAAATGATTTTTTTTACTAGAAAATATACAAAAAAAAAAAAATTTTAAGAGAATAGGGCACGGGATATAGTGTACAGGGTGTTACGAATTGGTTAAGCGCATAAATGAAATTTGAACACATTCACCCCCTTCCCCACCATTCAGGGAAATGATGGTGGTGCGTTGCAATGCGTTCAACCAATAGCTTTGTCCAACTTTCACGAGTACAACTATAAATTCTGAAAATCATATAAAATTCACATGGGCCCACACACTTTCGCCATAAACCAAACAGGAAAGTTGGAGGCTAGCAGCAACCGTCGTAAATCATGTTCAGCTCTCGTATAAACTTTTAGAGTTTTTATTATTGAACAAAATAAATAGCATTGCCGGAAAATTGGTACACTGGTCTGCAGGATGAATTGGGAACTGGCCCAATAGTAGTACTCGTTACCAGTTGCTCGATAACTTCTTCTTTTGTAGATGTTCAAATCCTTGAATCGATTGGTCAAACTCTCGACTTTGTTCAGTATAAGAAACGAGTAGTATGGAAGATATGTGTAGGTCAGAAATATTGTAATATTTTGTAATAGTGAAAGTCAAAAGAGCCAACTTTACTTTGTTAACAATAAAAACCATCAAATGGTCAGAACGGAAATGTGAAACTGAATTTTATTCCGCCCAATCGCATATGTTATAGTAGAGAAAGATAGAGAGAGAGAGAGAGTACAGCTCGGATATATTTAGTATGGGTGGATAAGCCTGTAAATATTTTTGGGAAATTTTTTTCCTTTACATGCTAGCATAAAGTTAAGTTTTAAGGCTCCATTGCTTTTGGTTTTCGTGGACGCAATGTCGCCAATACCAATCTCAGCAACGTCATCAACATCAGTTACTATAATATTACTTAAGCACCTAGCCCTTCTCTACTATTGGATACCAATATCTTCTGTCACCAACAATTGGTTTCCGACTCATTCAGGAGTGATGAACAAAACTCTCCTATTGCATTCCACCAATTTTATTATTGATATTGTCGCCATCGACCTCATCCATTTGATTGTTGATTTCTTGTGAGGGCAGCAAAAATGTTCTTTCTTCTGTCGAAAATAGTCGTCGTCTTTGAGACTTAATTTCATATTTTTGCCTTTTTGCCTATCATTTGTATTGTTCATTCATCGTTTTGCCTCTTTCAGTTTTCGAAATCAATTATTTGAACATATTTTTGTCTAAATGTGCCGTCGTAGATATTTAGAAAAGAGTCAAGAATATGAACCGGCTGCGATCCAGAATAAAATAATGGCGTTAATAATAATAAAATCAAGCCGTACCCGGTCCTCCAATTGTCATAAAAAATATACCATTCGAAAACAAAACAGCAACAAATATTCCAGATAACCAAATGCTATTTTCTTAGACATATAAAATCCTCATACCCAAATTAGAAATGTCCTTGAGAGAAGAATTGTACAAAAAAAAAAACAATCAGTTTTTCTTCCATATTTTGACCGTTTCTTCATATAATTTTTTATTTTTTTATTTCGTTTTATTCTGCAAACAACAAAAAAATCTCCAATGCCGATGTATTAAACGGACGCATTGAATAAAAAAGGATATTGTTGTTGTTGTTTTTTTTTTTTAAATCCATAAGAATGTATACTTCTGAGTATGTGTTGATATGAAAATAAGTGGGCTGGTGGGTAAGGACATGCGGCAAAATAGAAAAACAGAGAACCAAATACGTGGTATGGCGAGAAATTGAATAAAATAAATCGAAAGCATGACGAGAAAAACGAGATGACCAAATGTCGCATCATGTAAAATATAGTCTCGGATACCCTCTTGGGGCAATGTTTCAACTTTACTTGGTCGAAATGTCCTTTTCGATCAGTCAGAATGTCAGCAACATATGCAAACGCTCCCTCGCTAGCTTGACAACTCCTGCAGAATGCTTCGTACGGTTTATTAGAAATTTTTCCCATTTCCAATTCCTATCTACATATAAGTTACATCTGGAGAAGGTGAATTCAGTTCAGTCTCAGCCCTCAGGGATGTTCTTACTTCTTGAAATGTGGACTGGTATATTGGATTGGTTGAGAGGGTTTGTATCTGTACGCGACTTACAAGTTGCTGACCAAAAATAACTTTAAGAATGCGATTTCAACCAAAAAGGGGCAGAAACGCGATGTGAGGTGGATGAAAACTTGGACTCGTGGGCCATTGGGCTTTTGGGGCATTTGTGCCATCCAACGCCTGAGTTGTCGTACCATTTTGTGAATTGACCAGCATTGCCAAATAGATAGCCAGTGACACATACGATATTTTCCAAGTTATAACATATGAAACACATTGAAAATATGACGATGGCGTGAATTTCTGCTGTAGATGTCCATACCAGAATAAATTGCTTCCGTTCTGGAATGAGGAGGATTGAACAAGAGCAGAAGTCAGCAAAGATAAGATATCATTATCTTCGACATTGATATCACTCGTAAAATATGTTCACCCCATCAGGCAAGTAGAACACTAACCGACACTCGCATATGAATGTGGATATGCATGCATCTCTGATCCATAAAAGATTTGTTATTGGAAATATATTCCTACAAATATAGGCAATGATGAACAGGTAAAATTTTTTTTATCAGAATCGTATGTCTTGTTAAATGAGATTTTCATGGATTTGAAGTAATAATATTCAATGAGATTTGCTGGTATTTACGAGGTCCGGCGGAGTATTAAAGAGACTTCTTCTTCACATAATTGATATGTTAGTCTTTCTTAGATGTACAGTCTGGTAATTACGATATTCTTTAAAATATGAGATTTGAAGGTATGGTCTTGTAGTGCGTTATAAAAATAATATTCTTTATCAAGAACACAGGGATTTCGGTGGTTTAAAGCATTTTTGATGGGCTTGTGATAGTTCTTTGTATCAAATCTGACATTGAAGATACTTGGATACTCCACCATGACTACACCATCAGATACTCCACACGGCCATCTCCATCAATGAGTTTTTGTTTCATTTACCTGATATCAGTCCGCGTGAATTTTTTTTATTCCTCAAGATTAAAAAATACTTAAAAGAACGTTTTTTTGATACTGTCAATAACATCCAAAAGATCATATCCGTGGAGCTGAAGGCGATTCCAGTTGAGGCTACGAAGAATAAAAAAAAAACGCCTCCATCTATACTCCTTATACATAACTATGTGACTCGCTGAGATTGCTGGGTAGTCCAGTGTTCGCAGCCGAAACTAAATTGTTGGTTGGCAAGCATTTTATCTATGCTCAATAAGAGTAATGCCATTTCAGAACTTTCAGCAAGAAATAATCGAAATTTTTTCTGAATATAATTTTTTTTATTTAATTGTTTAATTTGCACGAGAGAATAACTCTCGTCAAACTAAAAACAATCTTTTAACTAAACTGATTTATGAATTAGGTTTTTAATTTTTTTTCCTACTCTATCCTTTCTAATAAATCTTATTTTTTCCTAACTTAAATTAAGCGAATCTGAAAGGGTGAAATGAAATCGGAAATACAATAATTCGATACACTTTTGTAAATAGTTGAATTTCAAAATAATAAAAAAAAACTATTTATTCCGATATATTAGCGTACTCTTAATGTGTGTAAATGTATTTGTGCAGTCTGTAACATATCAAATTTCAAAGGATATCTCGCTGTGCGTAACTATTGCTTGTACTGTTGGACTACTAATGGCCCAAAGGAGAAAGTGAATATCGAAGTGAGAGTAAAATAATGCGTATTGAATTGATCAAAGCTATTAGTTGTGCTTGGGTTTTTGTTTATTGCCAAATTGACTAAAATGCACATTTCGCAAGGGTATAAACTATACATACAATAATAGTAAATATCGTTTGCTTTGAGGAAATTTATATACTATGTACGTGAACGTGTTACTTTTCTATTTCTTCAACGTGAATAGCATTGTTTATCTTGTAAATGTTGAAAAATATTAAATCACATCAGACTTTGTTAAGGTGTGCTACTTTACAACATACACTACGATGGCTTAAAGCAACAGGAAAATCGTCAGCCGAACCAAAAACGACAGAAACGACTGTTGTTGTTGAACCAGTCTGTGTCTGATGCTGTTGATGCTGTTATTAGGACTGTTTAAAAAGTAGTGTCGCATTGTTGCTAGCAAACACATGCAACTCTATATTCTATTTTAATTAAATTCTTAATAAACGTTGGCAAAGTAAATTAGTTAAAACATAGCCCATTAAGGCACCTGCCGTGAAATACTACCTTCGCGTTGGTTACAGGTGTTACAGACGCCTTTACACATTTAACGCTAAATACTAAAATACTAAAGACTGAGCACCAACCCGAATACACCAAACTTTTTAGCATCATCACCTCAATGCCCACAAAATCTATCCTTATGGCATGGTCCACCCAGTTCCCGGGTACTACATCGATCCGTGCGTCCTTATTACCATCTAAGTCGGTACTGTTGCGCTGATGTTTCTCTTTGTTAATGATATTACAATTACACATTACTGGCAATACGAATAGTGTTCGCATGTTTTTGCGAGAGCTCTCAAGAATAATAAGTGGCGAAACGAACATGTGTGAGAACTCATCAAAAACGGGGCCAACAAAAACCACCATCATCCTTACCATGCCTTACATTAAAAAGGAAAAATAGGACGACGTACCATGTTGTTGAAATTTTTCTCACAATCCACTCTTTGCGTTTGATAATGTGAAATTTGTCTAGAAAATCTTGTATTTTAAGAAAAATTTCCAAAACGAAAATACCTGCACTCATACAGATTTATGCCTACTATAATGGCTTATGTACTGGCATATAAATAAATTATATCTCAAAGCTTTTATAAAAACTATTTGAAATAAATTTACTATAATACAATATTTTTAACAAACAAATAAAAACTATAAAAACTATATACGAGCATACAAACATTATGCACAAAAATAAATTCTTAAATGAAAAGTTTTCGTTAAGAAAAAAATCACAAATTTCGAAAAAGGAGTAAATATTCTATAAATTTTTTATTAAAATAATTAATTAAAAATTGAATATTTGAGAGAAATAAACGATCGTTCAATTGTTCTTTTTTAATTTTATTATAATAGTTTGGGGAAAAAGAAATCCATTATTTTTCGCTAGATGGACAAACGAGGTCTGTTCAAAAATTATCGCAAATTTTGTGTTTTTTCAAAAATTATTTATTTATTCATGAATATTTATTTTGTTCCCTTCAAAGTAATCCCCATCAGATATTATGACACTTATGCCAACGTTTTTTCCAATCCTCGAAGCACTTCAAAAAGTCATTTTTTGTGATATTGTTCAGATCGTCCTTCGATGCCGTCTTTATCTCCTCAATCGTAGCGTAGCGTCGTCCTCTCATGGGGCTCTTCAGTTTCGGAAACAAAATAAAGTCACAGTAGTGCCAGACCTGGGGAATATGGTAGCTGCGGTATTATTAGTGTGTTGTTTTTGGCCAAAAATTCGCGCAAAAGCAACGATGCTTGAGCAGGGGCGTTATCATGGTGCAAAAGCCAATTTTTGTTCTTCCGCAAATCCGGGCGTTTCTGGCGGATAACTTCGTGCAACTTGCGCATAAGTTGCAGGTAATATTCCTTATTTACCGTTCTACCCTATGGCAAAAACTCATGATGCATCACGCCCCTGCTATCGAAGAAAACTGTAAGCAAAATCTTCACATTCGACCGAACTTGGCGCGCTTTTTTCGGTCTTGGCTCGTGCGGCAGCTTCCATTGGGATGATTGAGCTTTCAAAAGCCAATTTTTGTTCTTCCACAAATCCGGGTATTTCTGGCGGATTGCTTCGCGCAACTTGCGCATAACTTGCAGGTAATATTCCTATTGACCATTCTACCCTGTGGCAAGAAGTCATGATGCACCACGCTCCTGCAATCGAAGAAAACTGTAAGCAAAACCACCACATTCGACCGAACTTGGCGCGTTTTTTTCGGTCTTAGCTCGTGCGGCAGCTTCCATTGGTATGATTGAGCTTTGGTTTCGACGTCATAATCAAAAACCTATAATTCGTCATCAGTTATGACCCTCTGGAGCAAATTTGGGTTGTCGCGAACAGAGTCCAGCAATGTTAATGCGATGCTGTCTTTGGTCGAAATTGAGCAATTTTGGTACGAATTTCGCGGCGACCCGTGTCACGACCAAATCATTAGTAAAAATCGAATGGCACGAGCCAATCGATATGTTAAGTCCTCAGCAACTTCTTTAACGGTGATTCGACGATTGGCCACGACTAATTTTCTTCACTTCATCAATATTTTCGTCGTTCACATCTTCTCGGCTCTCTGAGAACATTTTGTACCACCGATAAACGTTGCTTCAGTCCAAGGTAGCTTCACCATATGCCACAGTCAACATTCGGAATGCGTCCGCGCAATTAATTTTGTTTTCACAAATTTTTTTTGGAATGGGCAAAAATCAAAGAAGAGCCAAAACACGTACAAGCAAAGCAGCTGTCAAAAATTAACTAAACATTCAAAATGGCTGAACTTATCGGCATAAGTGAGAGACATGAGCACCAACATAACGGTACAAAAAAATCGAAAATGGAATATACATAACCCACGGAAATTCAAAATTCGCGATACTTTTTGAACAGAGATCGTATATCTCGTAAAATATTAACTAAACAAGATCAGAATTGTGCTTGTTGGAAAAGATATATTTTATACTTAAATAAATTATTTTACAATTTTTTATTGTCTATTCAGTTGTAAAAGATATTGTAGTGTGTAAAAGATGGCAGTTACCGAAGAGAAATTCAGAATATTCTACAATATTGCTTTGATAAAGGCAAAATGCGAATGGTGTTTAGGATCACAATATTGTCTTAGGCAATCATAAGCAATTTTGGTTTCATCAATTGTGTTCTGGTATTTTCGATGTTAAAAGTACACCTCCAAAGGGGTCGAAATTTTCGATAAAATCATGCAAATGATCGAAGTAGACTGGCGTGTTAGAAGTCTTGGCATTGTTCAGGAGCTAAAGATCGGCCATAAGCTGCTTAAAGGTGGATTCAAAAAAAACCCATTTGAATTGACGCCTTGGCCAAACGGTACAAACAATCGACCCATTTATTAAACGGATGGTGACTAGGGATGAGAAATGGATTACACTGGGGATGAGAAATGGGTCACCCTGGGGGTGAGAAATTGGCCAAATACGACAATATTGTGTGAAAACGATCGTGGTCGAAGCGCGATGAAGCAGTTCAAACGAAGGCCAAACCAGGACTAACGGGCAGGAAAGTTTTGCTGTACATTTTTTGAGACTGGAAAGAATCATCTACTATAAGCTGCTTCCGTATAGCCAAACAATAAATTCGGACCTCTAATGTCAACAATTGGAGCGTTTGAAGCCAGCCGACATTGGCCAACAGGAGAGGTGTTTTGTTCCATTAGGATAACGCCAGGTCACACACGTCTATCGTTACTTGCCAGAAACTCCAGGAGCTTGGTTGGGAAGTTTTGATGTATCCACCTTATAGTCTGAACCTATTACCAAACAATCACCATCTTTTTTTATTATTGCCAAATTTCCTTAGTGATAAGAAATTGGCATCAAGAGAAGATTGTGAAAATCGCTTGTCAAGTTTTAGGCCAATAAGGGCCAAGGCTTCTATGAAAGAGTTACCTTTTAAAATGGCAATAAATTATAAAACAAAACGGTGAATATTTGGTCCAAATCGAGAAATCTGAACCATGTTAAATAAAGTCTTAAAATAATGGATTTATTTTTTCCCTAAACCAATATTATTTCAATATCTAATATAAAATCACTCCAAGTGTTGGCACAAACATTTTTTGCAAGACTCGATCCTTTTGAGATAATTTTTGATAACTATTGTGCCATTAATTGATGCATATTAGTTTTTAATATACTTTAAATATTAAAAGATTTTTTTTTGTAGCTTTACAAAAAATAATTCCAATAGCGTCAGAGGCAGGATATTCAAAACCCAATTTACATCACAAATTTAAGCATCCTAGGAACTTTTTGCTCATTAAACCTAATAATAAAACCCAAAATCAATATTAAATATTCACTTTTAATAGTAATAATAGTTTTTCCATTTTTATTATTGACGTATCTATCAAACTTGTATTAAGCCACAATACCAAAAAAAATTTTGTTCGAAAAAATCAGCATCAAAAGCCTGTTGTTTCAAAACCCAATCGGCGTACGAGAGTCATTCAACAAGTCCTTAGCCTCACCACCCGATGGAACTGCTGTCACAAAAAAAATTTGCAATCGTGCAGTACGATTGCAAATTCGACTGAAACTTTGACAGTAAGCTATTAAAGTTTTTTAATAGCTTACTGTCAAAGTTTCAGCCGATTCCCTTTATTAGTTTTGTTTTGAGAGCCTTTGAAAGCGAGCTGGTCGGTCGGTTGCACAAAATTGGAAAAAGAACAATATCGTTCGGTGATTAGATTCTTGTTTTTGGAAGGGAAAACGCGCACCAAAATCAAAGATCGCTTGGATGCTGTGTATGGTGACTCTTCTCCTTCGATGGCGACTGTCAAGAATTGGTTCAACGAGTTTGTTCCTGGCCGCACGTCGGTTTTTGATGAGCCACGCCCAGGTGCCCCAAAAACGGCTGCTACAGAGGAAAACGTAAAAAAAGTCCACGATCTCGTATTGGCAGACTGTCGATTGAAGGTTCACGAGATAGCTGAGACTGTGGGCATCGCAGTAGGAATGGTGCATCATATTCTACACGAAGAAGTGGGCATGAGAAAGCTATCGGCGCGATGGGTGCCTCGTTTGCTCACACCGGAAAACAAGCGCAACCGTGAGACCACATCGGGACGTATTTGGCGCTGTTTCAGCGCAATCCAGCGGAGTTCTTGCGTCGTTTCGTGACCGTCGACGAAACATGGATTCACTGGTACACACCAGAGACCAAGGAACAGTCGAAACAGTGGACTTCACCCGGCGAACGTGCTTCGAAGAAGGCGAAGACTGTTCGATCGGCCGGAAAGGTGATGGCCACCGTTTTCTGGGATTCACAAGATGTGATCCACATCGATTACTGCGAGAAGGGTAAAATAATCACGGGGCGCTACTATGCTGACTTATTGGGCCGATTTGACGTCGAATTGAAGAAAAAGCGGCCCCGCTTTGCGAAGAAAAAAGTGCTTTGTCGAATTGCGCTACGAATTGCTGCCCCATCCACCGTACTCTCCAGATTTGGCCCCCTGTGACTACTTTTTGTTTCCAAACCTGAAAAAATCACTCGCCGGGAATAGATTTGGATCGAATGAGGAGGTCATCGTCGCCACGGAGGCCTATTTTGCTTCCCTCGAGAAAATGTATTTTTTGGACGGGTTAAAAAAGTTAGAGCATCGCTGGACTAAGTGTATCGAGCTTGAAGGAGATTATGTGGAAAAATAAATTGCCACCTTTCCAAAATTTTCGTTTTTCTTTTGTAGGCTAAGTACTTGTTGAATGACCCTCGTATTTTTACGTACTATTTAATTAAAAAGTCTATACTTTATAATGGCAAACTTTATTTTAAATAAATTTTATTCTAAATATTTTATATATTGTATATTACCAAACTACTTTATAATATACCTATACTTTCCAAATCATAAAATGAATATCTTGGTATTTCGAAATTTATAATAAAAGATCACTGAAAATATTGAATTTCTATGAAATTATATTGACTGAGTAGATTTAAAAGAAAAATCGAATTCAATATAGAATGATCTAAAACTTTTTTTCTTTAAGACAAATCATATTTTTCCGTTTATTTTAAATTCAGCTCCATTAAGGCCCTCCAATATTTTGGAAAATAATTAATTTTCAAACAATAACAATACGAGTAGTTATTACTTATGGGCAGCATATAAAATTGAAAAGATAGTTTTATAAGTACTGTGAAGCCCTGCCCATACCTTTCCTTTTTAAGGAAATATGAGTAGCTCTACAATAAAAATAAATTTTTAATGGAATGAAAAAAGGAGAATTTAATATGCATGCGTATGTGTATTCTCAATATATGCCGTGGGCGATTTTGTTTCGTTCTTAAGGATTCCAAACTATTTAACATGGAATTTAATATACGAGTAAATATATACGAATTTATGTGCAGAACTATTAATATTAATCCGTGCATGTATGCATCTAGTCATAGCCAGACGCTGCTGCACCTTTGTACAATACAACTTTCGGCAACTGGAAAAGAAACAGCTGCGCTTTTTTAATCTCGAAAAAAAAAATTTAAATCGAAACCGAACTAATTTATTTGGGATGACAAAAAACAAACGCAATGTAGAGTGCAGTAAAGGGCGAACCGGAACGAGAAACCTCAAGGAAGCCTGTTCAGATCCAGGTTCCAGGTTCTGGCTATTAAGGTAGGATTTAAGCAGAACTTAGCTGAATGCACACACGCGCCAGCCTGTTATGCATTTGACAGACGGTACATGCTTAACATGAAGTACTCGAAGGGTGCACTCACCCTCCGATAGTTTGGTTCCTGATTTCGTCCTTCAATCCCGCTGTCTACATTTGATAAACAGGAAATTATAACCACGCCGATCCTTACTGAAACCTTGTCATTTCTTCAAAATGAATTTTCGGGATCGACACAAGACCCCATATTAGTGTGATACGGCGCGATTGCTTCCAAAACGACCATTTTTAATCATCAGTGAAATATGCCTCCTGCTCTGTGTCCCTTCGTTCTATTACTAAAAAGTACCGCACAGATGAACACTTACTCAGTGCGATCAACGTCCTTTTTTTTTAGCAATTACTCTACGACCGTTGCCATCGTCCACAGGCACTAAATTAAGTGAAAATTTCAACAAATCATTTACAGAGCGGCCATCTGAAGCGTCCACATGAAAGTTGTTGCATTATTGGCTCACTGGAAGGGTGAGGCTGAACTGTTTTGTAGTAAAACCGTGTCTAATAATGTAATCACTAACAATATCCTTAGATGCAGTAGCAAACAGGATATCACAATAATAATTCATATTGTTTATTGGAAATATTTCCAATCACAAATGGTCTTGTCAGCCGTCGTCCCCTTACTCATTATGCAAAAATCTAAGGAGCGCTCATTTCTAAACCTTTTTGTGTTGATTGCTTTATGATGTGTAAAATTATTAATTAACAAAAATTATTGGTGTAGATGGTAAAAAAAATTTTAAAACTGAATTAGTTTATTATATTCTCTCTTAGATATGAGAAATTAGTTATAATAGAAAAAAATAACAAATCATTTAGAACATATTCTTCCCAAGCGCTACAAGATTATCCATTTCGTAATTTGGTAAGTATAGCATTGCCATTTTATAGCCAATTAATATATATGTCACCCAACATAGCTATCATTTAAATTAAAGTTTATTCTTTTATATTTAAAAATTTCATATTTACTGAGATGAGGCTCTGGAATCACACAAATAAATATGAAGGAGCCATTGTATCCGCTAAAAGTGACTGCCTAATGTGTATTTAGGTCTGAAGGTGTCAATGGTTATTATTTTGCTTCAACTTAAAAATTATCATTCAAAATATATGTGGTCAATATTAATAAAAAGGTGACACGCTCTACACAACGCGACAAATTTTAGAATTTTTTTTACGAAAAGCTTCCAGGACGTGCATGCAATTTTGAGATTTGCTCATATTCGGTAGACTCTTAAATCGTTACATTTTTAGTTATAGAGTTACTTAATAGATTACAATTACGCGGATTATTTTTAATTTTTAGTTGCTGCCATTTAAATGACCTTAAATTACATGTATAATAGAATAAAATAATAAATTAAAAAATTGATTAGAATTTGAATTTATTTGACTTTATTTTTTAAGCACAAATTGAATAAACTAGAAATTTTCATTGCCGATCATCGATGTATTAGAAAATGTTTAAGAATTTCAATGATTTTAATTCTAATGAGAATATTTCTAAGACTATCTGAATTATTTACTACTAAACGTGCAATTAGACTTAATTTGATATAAAAATAAAATACGTTAAGTCCAAGGTTTTGGTAGGTAATGCTGGCTGATATTAAGAAATAAGCATACAGAATTGTGAAAGGAAGAAGAATATACTATCACCTTCCATACTGAAGTAAATATATTTGATTATCGATTATCTTGATATAAAACAACTTTCCAAAGACAATTACCGTTCCCAGAGTACTTGGCACTTTCAATAATCGGCTCAAGTCAAAAAGTAGTCTATAAATGTCCAGCTAATAATTTAACAACCATCAGCATTAACGTTGATTATTAATTTAGTAGACAAATACTAACAAATGGAATAATTTGACCAATTCTTGACGAAGTTCGTAACACTTTTCGAAACGTGTCAATGAATATGTACTGTTTTAGTAGACCATAATAGCGTCACAGTTGAGCGTCATAGATAAGGTGAAGATTGAGGTAAAATTAATGATAATATTGCCGTAGAAGCAAGTTAAGTGCAACGAAAAAGAAACTGAAATCCAGCACACGAACCAAATAATTGTATTAAGAACCAACTCTTAACAATAGGTTTTGGTTAGAAAACGTAAATTTACTTGTAAAGTGTCTCTACGAATAATTCTACCCTGAAAATTGGGGATAATAATGGAGGGACATGAAAAAATAACTTGAAAAATTGTATAGAACTTAATAGAGAGCCACTTTTCTGTGGTTATCTATGCGAGAAATGAAACAAAATCGAACCGTACCGAACCGAATAGAAGTAAGCCAACCGACACGGAATGAAATGAAAAAAGTCAAAATTACAAGTATTAATATTAAACCAAAGTGTGTGTATTGATGTCCTTTTATCTGCCGTTCTCTCTCTGTATGGTTGGGCTCGGGTGTCATCCTAGATAGTTTTGGTTATTTTTCCACTTATTAGATCTAAACAAAAAGCACAAAGAATAGAAATAAAGAAAGAATAACGCAAGAGCTACGAAATCCTATGAAATATAATGGATGAAGGAGAAAAAATTGACCCTCCTTCTTCAGGACATTCAATGTTATTGATATAATCCGCCTAGGCTTCTCGTTCACTTCGTACAAAGGAGTAAAGGATACGTCCTTTTATTCTTCTGTTTTCGTTTAATGCTGTTTATACTATTTTTCACGCCATCTAAACATGCGCTAAGACACACATAATGAAAGGATATTCCAACAGCTGTACGAACGGAATTTGTGTTTATTCTATTCATTTCGTAAATCGAACAGTTTTGTATTATGAAGGATTAAATTGAGTATAATTTCTAAGTAAGACTGCAAGGAGTAGAAACTGAAAATGCAGAGGAATACGAACTGAAACTGAGTGAAACGTGTTGCTTCTAATATTAAAGCTAACAAAATATTACATCCCCCTCACCACACTTTTATATGGTATTGAGTTGATTTTCCGTAAAATAATTCAGATTCTCAAGTGCACAGATTACTAAAATTTTCCCTAACCAGACATATTTATATATAGTTTGTATAGATAACAACTGCACTTTTACTAAAAAATTATACTGGAACATTTTTTACTGCACAATTTTCACTGAAAAATGTTAACTGGAAAACTTTCATTGAAGTACTGAAAATTTCTATTGACAAATTTTTACTGAAAAATGTTAATTGGAAAACTTTAATTTAAGTACTGAAAATTTCTATTGACAAATTTTTAATGTAAAAGTTCTACTGAAAAATTTTTACTCATAAATTTCTACCGAAAATTTATTTTCTAAAAATTTTTATTGAAAATTTTTACGGACAATTTTTGGCAAAAATTTCCTGAAATTGTTATCAAAAATTGTACCGAAATTTTTCATGAAAATTTTTATTGAAAATTTTTACTGAAAATTTCTACCCAAAATTTTTACCGATACTTATATCGAAAATGTTTTTTTACTGAAAATTTTTACTGAAAATTTTTACTGAACATTTTTACTGAAAATTTTTACTGAAAATTTTTACTAAAAATTTTTGCTGAAAATTTTTACTGATAAATTTTTACTGAAAAATTTTACTGAAAATTTTTACTGAAAATTTTTACTGAAAATTTTTACTGAAAATTTTTACTGAAAATTTTTACTGAAAATTTTTACTGAAAATTTTTACTGAAAATTTTTACTGAAAATTTTTACTGAAAATTTTTACTGAAAATTTTTACTGAAAATTTAAAAATTTTACTGAAAATTTTTACTGAAAATTTTTACTGAAAATTTTTACTGAAAATTTTTACTGAAAATTTTTACTGAAAATTTTTACTGAAAATTTTTACTGAAAATTTTTACTGAAAATTTTTACTGAAAATTTTTACTGAAAATTTTTACTGAAAATTTTTACTGAAAATTTTTACTGAAAATTTTTACTGAAAATTTTTACTGAAAATTTTTACTGAAAATTTTTACTGAAAATTTTTACTGAAAATTTTTACTGAAAATTTTTACTGAAAATTTTTACTGAAAATTTTTACTGAAAATTTTTACTGAAAATTTTTACTGAAAATTTTTACTGAAAATTTTTACTGAAAATTTTTACTGAAAATTTTTACTGAAAATTTTTACTGAAAATTTTTACTGAAAATTTTTACTGAAAATTTTTACTGAAAATTTTTACTGAAAATTTTTACTGAAAATTTTTACTGAAAATTTTTACTGAAAATTTTTACTGAAAATTTTTACTGAAAATTTTTACTGAAAATTTTTACTGAAAATTTTTACTGAAAATTTTTACTGAAAATTTTTACTGAAAATTTTTACTGAAAATTTTTACTGAAAATTTTTACTGAAAATTTTTACTGAAAATTTTTACTGAAAATTTTTACTGAAAATTTTTACTGAAAATTTTTACTGAAAATTTTTACTGAAAATTTTTACTGAAAATTTTTACTGAAAATTTTTACTGAAAATGTTTACTGAAAATGTTTACTGAAAATTTTTACTGAAAATTTTTACTGAAAATTTTTACTGAAAATTTTTACTGAAAATTTTTACTGAAAATTTTTACTGAAAATTTTTACTGAAAATTTTTACTGAAAATTTTTACTGAACATTTTTACTGAAAATTTTTACTGAAAATTTTTACTGAAAATTTTTACTGAAAATTTTTACTGAAAATTTTTACTGAAAATTTTTACTGAAAATTTTTACTGAAAATTTTTACTGAAAATTTTTACTGAAAATTTTTACTGAAAATTTTTACTGAAAATTTTTACTGAAAATTTTTACTGAAAATTTTTACTGAAAATTTTTACTGAAAATTTTTACTGAAAATTTTTACTGAAAATTTTTACTGAAAATTTTTACTGAAAATTTTTACTGAAAATGTTTACTGAAAATGTTTACTGAAAATGTTTACTGAAAATGTTTACTGAAAATTTTTACTGAAAATTTTTACTGAAAATTTTTACTGAAAATTTTTACTGAAAATTTTTACTGAAAATTTTTACTGAAAATTTTTACTGAAAATTTTTACTGAAAATTTTTACTGAAAATTTTTACTGAAAATTTTTACTGAAAATTTTTACTGAAAATTTTTACTGAAAATTTTTGCTGAAAATTTTTACTGAACATTTTAACAAAAAATTTTAACCGAACATTTTTATCGAAAATTCTTACTGAAAATGTTTACTAATATTCTTACCGAAAATTGTAACCGAAAATTTTTACAGAAAATATTTACCAAAAATTTTTATCGAAAATTCTTAACAAAAAATTTTTACTGAAAATTTTTACTGAAAATTTTTACTGAAAATTTTTACTGAAAATGTTTACTGAAAATTTTTACTGAAAATTTTTACTGAAAATTTTTACTGAAAATTTTTACTGAAAATTTTTACTGAAAATTTTTACTGAAAATTTTTACTGAAAATTTTTACTGAAAATTTTTACTGAAAATTTTTACTGAAAATTTTTACTGAAAATTTTTACTGAAAATTTTTACTGAAAATTTTTACTGAAAATTTTTACTGAAAATTTTTACTGAAAATTTCTACTTAAAATTTCTACTGAAAATTTTTACTAAAAATTTTTACTGAAAATTGTTACTGAAAATTTTTACTGAGAATTTTTACTGAAAATTTTTACTGAGAATTTTTACTGAAAATTTTTACTGAAAATTTTTACTGAAAAAATTTTTACTGAAAATTTTTACTGAAAAAATTTTTACTGAAAATTTTTACTGAAAAAATTTTTACTGAAAATTTTTACTGAAAAAATTTTTACTGAAAATTTTTACTGAAAATTTTTACTGAAAATTTTTACTGAAAATTTTTACTGAAAATTTTTACTGAAAATTTCTACTGAAAATTTCTACTTAAAATTTCTACTGAAAATTTTTACTGAAAATTTTTACTGAAAATTTTTACTGAAAATTTTTACTGAAAATTTTTACTGAAAATTTTTACTGAAAATTTTTACTGAAAATTTTTACTGAAAATTTTTACTGAAAATTTTTACTGAAAATTTTTACTGAAAATTTTTACTGAAAATTTTTACTGAAAATTTTTACTGAAAATTTTTACTGAAAATTTTTACTGAAAATTTTTACTGAAAATTTTTACTGAAAATTTTTACTGAAAATTTTTACTGAAAATTTTTACTGAAAATTTTTACTGAAAATTTTTACTGAAAATTTTTACTGAAAATTTTTACTGAAAATTTTTACTGAAAATTTTTACTGAAAATTTTTACTGAAAATTTTTACTGAAAATTTTTACTGAAAATTTTTACTGAAAATTTTTACTGAAAATTTTTACTGAAAATTTTTACTGAAAATTTTTACTGAAAATTTTTACTGAAAATTTTTGCTGAAAATTTTTACTGAAAATTTTTACTGAAAATTTTTGCTGAAAATTTTTACTGAAAATTTTTACTGAAAATTTTTACTGAAAATTTTTACTGAAAATTTTAACCGAAAGTTTTTACTAAATATTTTTACTGAACATATTTACTGAACATTTTTAGTGACAATTTTTAGTGAAAATTTTTACTAAAAATTTTTACTGAACATTTCTAGTGTAAATTTTTACTGAACCTTTTAACTGACCATTTTTACTGAACATTTTGAGTGTGAATTTTTACTGTACATTTTTATTGAAATTTTTTACTGAACATTTTAACCGAACATTTTTATCGAAAATTCTTACTGAAAATGTTTACTAATATTCTTACCGAAAATTGTAACCGAAAATTTTTACAGAAAATATTTACCAAATATTTTTATCAAAAATTCTTACCAAAAATTTTTACCGAAAAATTTTACTAAAAATTTGTACCGAAAATTTAAACCAAAAATTCTTACCGAAAAATTTACCGAAATTTTTAAGCAAAAATTCTAACCGAAAAAGTTTACCGAAAATTTTTGCCGAAATTGTTTACCAAACATTTTTACCGAAAATTTTTACCGAAAATGTTTGCCGAAATTGTTTACCGTTTACCAAACATTTTTACCGAAAATTTTAATCGAAATTTTTAACGAAAATTATCGGCAGTATACACTGTACCAAAACTGTTTACCGAAAATTTTTACTGAACATTTTACGGAAAATTTTTACCGAACATGTTGAAAATGTTTGAAGATTTTATTTAATACATTTTTAGACCGAAATTTTCTGATAATAACATCAGTGAAATTTTCAGTTTGCTTTAGTTTGTCCTAGTGTAATGAAATATTTTCAATTAATGTCACGAATGTTAACATTAACGTTATCGCAGATAATATTCATACCCTTTTATTCACATGGGATGTGGTGGTTTTGCTGTTCTTAGTGGCATTGCGTCAGTTATCAAAGAATTCGTAATTTCCAACACTGTAAGAGCTCCAATCGCAATGTATATGGAATAGTAGTTGTAAAGGATTGTTGCTACTGTCTAGTCGATTCACTTGCTCTTGGGAGTTTGATGGAGGGATTCTTAGTACTTTTGTTAACGTGTCTAGGATATTCATTAAATCTAAGTCTGACGACGACGGCGATGGTGCCATCACTGCCAGTAGTAGTGATCACAATAATTCCAACGATAGCTGTTTTTTCGCATGTTATCCTTTTCGATGCGATGCTTTTCAATCTCCTCAAATTTCTCGGGTTCACTTCGCAAGGGAATTGCTTTAATTCACTCAGTAAATTTTAATTTTAATGCAAATATGCCTAAGTGCAGCTCTCGTACATATTTACAAGGATGCGATCATGTACCAAAATGTCGAGTAGCGTAAAGTGCAGTAAGAGTCTCTGTTTTATGCGTGAAAATCTTTATTCAACGTCGTCATCATGTAAACTCATATGAACATGATGCTTAGAATCTTACAAGTGCGGAATACGGCAATGTAGTTTTCACTAGCAATTGCTATAGTATGAGTTTGTCAGCCCACCACCCATCGTATGCTCTCTATTCAAGTTGTAGATCCTCTAACACGTTCCATATATTATATGTTTTATGCCTGAAACGACAAACAAAGATGCTCTTAAAAAGTTACATAAAAGCCCAATGCATCTGCATACACTTTTAGATTAAAGAAAGATATATCCCCACACTTGCAAGAAGTTATTAATTTCTTGAATACTTATGAGTTGGTACTTCTGAATTTTGTTGCTTCATTCTTTTATCAGAATGAATTTTGCAAAGAAAAGTATGAGGAACAAAACTCAAAATGGTTGAAGAAAAAAGACCGAGATTATTGTACAACAAAAAGAAATATTTAAGATCTGAATGTATGTCGTACACTATTCAAAGGTTACTGCAAATGTGGAGAATTAGTGAAAGAAGATGAAAGTGTAAAATGAAAGGATTTTCCAACTTGGATGAAGGATATAATTCGGGGACAATGAATATTTTATGCGGAGCAAGAGTTGGATGGGTGTGTGTATACCATATATAGTAGGTCATTTCTGAAATAATCTGCGCTCATATAAGGGGGTTGGACAATAACAAATACGATATCCAATAATTCAACCACATGATATCTTTTGGGGCGTACATATACATGTGTCCGTCCAACTTGGCCTAATATT
Source organism: Atherix ibis (assembly GCA_958298945.1). NCBI lineage: Eukaryota > Metazoa > Arthropoda > Insecta > Diptera > Athericidae > Atherix > Atherix ibis. The sequence continues at coordinate 119,370,588 of OY282606.1, forward strand.
GTACTGATTCTACAGTCACAAGCTGGAGGCTAATCTAGGTAGTGTAAGTTGTCAATGCCATATTCTGTAATGGATGCAACAAATTTTCTTTCTAACAATTGAAATAAAAAACACTCTCCGAATACCACTGATGGTGGTAATGTTAATTTAGCTGAGATCGTAGCAACCACAAAAGGAGAAATGACATTGCAAACAGGATTGCGCTCGTGCATTTTTCAACGATTTGATGAATAACCACTTAGGCACGCTCTTATTTGTCTTATGATCCTTATCATCACTCTTTTCAATTTAATTAACACAAAACCAAAGTATAGTGACAGTTGAGCAAAATGAAGCTGTTGTTGCCTTAGCCATGCTTCGCTTATCCAAAAGTGACGGGGACCAGCCAGTTACAGCCAAACTCCCTTCAACCCTATCTATCGATCTCGTTCTATTAAATATATGCAATTATTTTGTATCGCCAAGTACGAGTATGTGACTTATTTTCATCTCTTTATCCTTACTGACCGTTAAAAGAATTTCAATTTTACAATAAAATTATAGACGATTGGCCTTAAAAAAATTATTTGGAATGGAAATTTGTCTTAATCAGTTTATGGCACGGATAGTTGTATTCTTTTTGAGTCTGCTTTTAAAATGTGTACAATGGCAAGATCATAATTCAGGAATAAGGGCTGATATATTGCTGCTTTTACCATTTGATATTATAAACTAAATAATTACCATGAAATACGCAAAAACAAACGTGCATTGGATTCTTAAAGAAATAGTTAAAATTATTGGGTTGTTCGGAAAGTACTTTCGTTTACTAATGAAGACACAATAAATACATTAATTGATACAAACCGGCGAATAACAACTCGTGAGATCACTGAGAGATTAAATTTATCGAATTTGACCATTCATGATTATTTGAAACGGCTTGGTTTAATCTCAAAGCTCGACATATGGGTTCCTCATCTTTTTACAGAAAAAAATGTGTGCCGTCGTCGTCAAGAAAATGATCTATTTTTGAAGCGTATCATCACTGGCGACGAGAAATTGGTTGTCTACAACAATGTTAAGCGCAAAATATCCTGGAATAGAAAAGATAAATTGGCTCAAAGCACTTCGAAAGCCAATATTCATCAAAAAAAAGAATCGTTTATTTTGAGCTTCTACCGAGCAACACAATGATCAATTCTGAAGTGCACTGTCATCAGTTGGACAAATTGAATGATTCACTTAAAGAAAAAAGGCCAGAATTGGTCAATAGGAAAGGTATAGTGCTCCAACAGTATAATGCAAAACCACATATAAGTTTGAGCACTCGGCAAAAGCTTTTAGAGCTTGGATGGGATATACTGCCACACCCACCATACTCTCCAGACCTAGCACCTTCCGATTATCATTTGTTCCGGTCTCTATAAAAATTTTAGATGGTAAAACGTTTAATGCAAATGAGGACATAAAAAATCACTTACATTTACTACTGCCAGAAAGATGGCAAAGGGTATTGGATCAGATTGGATAATATTTAATTGAATAAAATATTAATTCACTATAAGAAAATCGTCGTTCATTTTTATAAGAAAAAAAAACGAAACTACTTTCCGAACACTCCAATATTAAGAAAAATACAATTTTTGAAAAAATGAACATTTTCAAAATCTTCGAAACGAAAATATACTTTTTTTTTCACAAAATATGCACTTTTATAATTATTGAAATTTATATTAACATAAGCCTTTAAATGGAGCTGAATTGACGACAGTTACTTTCGCATAGTAAATTGTCTAATCGAATTTTAATTGTTATTTTTTATTGTACCTAATAAAGGTGTGCGAATTAATAAATACAAAAGTGAATAAAAAAAATTCTGATCATCAAAAATGCAACAGTTTACCAATTGAGAACAGCTGATGTTAACTAGTCCTGCTGGCCACCCTAGCTACCGTATCAGTTTGATGGCAGAACAATCACAGTGAGCATTTGCACATCCTGTCGATGGGGTGCTGCACATTGATTGAATGCGCTTCGAAAACTGCAAGCCAATGTGTTCAATTCTGAATTGCAACTGCGAATCTATACAAAGATTTCGATCAGATGGCATATGCTATTTATATGATGGCTTACATCTTGCAATCTAAAGCAAATTTAAGACGACATCCGTGCAACGGTTAACAAACGATGCCAATTCGTTAGTGGCTTCTACTGATCGAGACTTCCCCAAATTGACTGTACAAGTATATGTCGAATAAGCCAACGACTATACTGAATTAGCCAGGTAAGCCAGGTAGATCGACTGTTCACAGACAAGCATTAATCGTCTCAAATTTATACTGTTGCTTGTGAGGAATGTGCACTGTGTGTTCTCCTCAGGCTGTAACGGGTGTTCTCGAGCATCTGATCACAGTTCTGCCTCAGCCGGGCTGCTGGTTTCCCTTGCTGATCTTGTTGATCTTCACCAATAAACTAGAAAGTAAATTGTCTTCCTTTTGTTGTTGACGTCAATGTCCATGAAAACCATTTGTTGCTCGACTACCATTGAGCAAAAACACACCCCATCATGCGTGAATATACACATATGAATATGTGTATTAGGGCAAGGCATATGCAATCGATTGAAAGATTGTTGGTTGGATTGCGGTGGGGTGCGGAGGGTTTCGATCTTGAATAAGCAGCCGGAGGGTTCGCCAAGGGGTCCTATAAATCGCATATCCTCTGTTGATTCCTTTAATAAACAAAAAATATGCACCTGGTGTTCACAGACACCACACGGCACACGGCACACGGCACGAGGATGCATTTAGCAGCTACTAAGATGGCAGAGCAAAAAAAATGTTTCTGAAAGAGCGAACACGAGCACGGCCGCAACCATCTGAATGAGGCGGCGGATAATGACACGTGGCATACTCGTTGCCATCCTGTTTCAGTTCACTGCCTTCTCTGCTAGAAGAGGCAATTTTTTTTACTTTTCCTAACAATTTTTTTTACAACTAAACGCCTTGAAATTATTTCATGAATTTCCATAATTTCAGGATAGTTACATTGCATGGGGCTGACTCGGTGCCTTATGCACCATTTGGTCTATGAACCTACATAATCGTATGAACAAGAAAGAATACGTACTTACACTAAGTGTTCTGCACGAAGGATTCGATCCATGAGATCATGTTAATTAAATCTTATCACTCGTTTCATTTTAATATGTACATATTTGGTTTTGGTGTGTACCCACGCTCGTTGGAAAATATTGAATTTTTGGAATTTCATATGCGCAAGGAACCACTCAACCCTCTAATCAGGTCGAAATCTGATTACGATCGGTATATTAAAAGTTAAAAATCGAGGTTTTTGTCGGAGATGCAATTATTCAAAAATGTCGTGTGCGCTGTACAATGTCGTATAGCATATGGTCGTGCAGGTTGAATAGGCGAGTAGACCAGGTGGGTCGCAGGCGAACAACACAGCCACGGTCCGAGAGACTATGTCCAGCACACCAAATGTCCCATAAACTGGATTTAATGTATGCACCGAAATTGATGTTGATGTAAACATAATATTTCGTCTAGGCCCTACACGGTACTCAGCTGTAGGTGACACTCTTTAGTTAATCAGATCACGAAAGAGTTTTTCAAAGCTGACCGTACATTTGTTCATGCCGAAGTAGTAATTTCGAAAGTCACCTTTCACACTCCTATAGGGTAGAATTTAAATGCGAACAAAATATGCATTGTTGAACGAAAAGTGCATTTCTGCTCCTAGTCACATCCGAATTGACTATTTAAAATATCTTACATCCAGTCAGGATCAATTTCGAGGCCCGTGGAACCATAGTTGCATTAATTCCCAACAGGAATCACAGTCGACAGGATTCTCTCCGCTATAACTCGTGAGTCTGTTTACAAACAGGATTTTTGCTTCTGTTGTCATGCCTTATATGAATAACTGTCAATAAAGGGTCGGTTTTTGATTTCTAAATCCGCAGATGTTTCCATTTTCAAAACACAGTTAACGTCTGCTCCTATCGGTTTGTCTGTTCATCTAATGGGCAACAGTGTCGTATCTCGTATTCGATTTGACGATAGGGTGGCTGGCAATTTTCTAGGGTAGTAACGTACATGAACAGAGTCGAATACACTCGCAAAGATGGAATTTGTTTTGGTTGTTCACATATTTGATGTTATCCTGTATAAAGGAAAATTGAGTTTAATCATTTCTCTCGTCTCCCAAAAATTCCCGAGGGCACATAAATTATTCGTTACTGCCAAACGCTTTCAATGCAGTTTTTGTGTCACTTCTAGATGCATACATTAAGGAGACGAAGGGCGGCATTTGTTTTTTCAATCAAATGCAAATGTTCAAAAAAACTATTCACTAATTTGAAAGGTGATTGTATAAAAATATTTAAATTCATGTTAGATGGTTTCATTAGACATTTGGAATGATTTCATTTTCAATTATTTAAAATTTCGGATATTTTCTAAATTATGATTTTCAAAGTTTACTTGAACTAACAACATTTACTAGGTAATTTTGAAAATTCGACTAAAATAAGACAATTTAAACCAACGTAACTGTAAGTACGTATTCTAAAATCAATAGAATGGAAAGAAATTATACAAAATGTATCCTAAAAAGGTGAATCCATTATTAATCTGAAGTCTTTTCTATTTTCTTTTATAGAATGGATTTCATTGCTTTCCTGACGACGAGAAGATCATTGTATAAGACGATGTAGACATAATCATCAGTCGACCTCGACAAATATGCCAGATGGTTGGACTGGTATACGGGACATGTGGCTTGAGGAAGACACCGTTTAAAGTCCATTTGGCCAAGAAGGAGATGATAGATCAAAGAGGTATTGAAGAATATGTATGTGTACTGCCTGCACTCTAATGAGGTCAGTGTCCTTTTTGCAGCCGTTCAGACCGTTCTCTGAGGCCCCGCTTTCCCTTTTATTGTGGACTCGATGTCACTTTTTATGGCGTTAGTCAGCCGGCTGTCCATCGATAGGTTCATTGTGCAGTTGTTCGGCTTATTATTATTATAGAAGATCTTATTGACCTCAGCTGGCTCTAAGGCACGAGACATGGACCGGTTACTGGCCTCTACCTGAAGATCGGCATGTGGCCACATCCTCATACTTGGCTTGTAGGTTCCGTTTACAATCGATTAGGGAGGTCGGTCTCTTGTCTTTTGTATTGGTTAAGATTTTTTTCTCTGCTTCCGCAACTTGGATCGCCTGTTGAACCATTTATAAAAAGGATGTGAAAAATTGTTGATCGCGACGATATGTGGTCAACGTTAGCTGACGGATGAGGTTTTTTTCAATCTAGATATTTATCATTGAAACATGAGATTACACTGGAAGTGGCAACGAATATGTTTTTATATTAGCTCGTTAGTTTTAGCTTTGCGTTTTAAGGCATCGACTTGTACGGAAATATTTATAAATATGCACAACAGTTTATTTATTGTATTAAAAATAAATTGTATTTCTTATAAGTCCTTGTCTGATAATTTAAAAAATATCTCTAAAGTAAAGGTCAATAAAATACAAATTATTCTTTAGCTTTTCAATTTAACAAAAAAAATATTTTTTATTTTTTATAATTCATACAAAAAAAAAATTGATGGAACACATTGAAATATTTTTTAATAAAAAACTTAATATACATTAAATTTTTAAAATTAAAATTGTTAAAATTAAAATTTTTTAGAATTTAAATTATGTTAAATTAAAATAGTTGAAACTAAAGTTGCTGAAATTAAAAATTTTTGGAAAATAAAAACTTTTAAAATTTGGTCAAATGAAAATATTCACAAAAATTTCTAAATTTTCATTGTATGGTGGATGATTTTCTTGAAATGGCGGCTAATGGTTTATGTCAACTTTTTGGTATGGAATTAATTTATTACGTTGCTGATGTCAATTGATATCGACTACAAAGCGAGTGTGATGATAGGTTTTTAGTGCATCAAATGCATACGTTCTGTAAAAACCCTCTTTCTATCTAATGATCTGGTGGGAATCAGCCCAGATAAGATGATTAGAGATTTTTGAAAAGACACGCGTACACGTTTTATTTGACAATTCGTTAAGCTCAAATCGGAAATAAAAGGACACGCATTACTGACATTCATAATCAGAAGCAATCGGATACACACTGCGATATGGAAATTTTGATGCGGTTGATCTAGAATATTATTCTAAACGTCAGCAGCATAGTTTTTGTATTGTTATATTCACACAACTGAACTGATAAGATAATATACAGCAGTTGTTAGGAAATTAAACTGGAAACGATAAATATTACTAGGATAATAATACAGATAACTATCTACGTGGATTATCTAAATCAAAATACCACAAGCAGACACTTGGAATAATTTAACTATGCTGGAAAGGCGATTTAAGAAATTCCCATCAACCACAGAGAATTTTATTCTATTTCCATTGAATTATATTTATTTTATTTCAATTGCTGCTCATCGATTATAGTAGTTTGAATAAAAAATTGATAATGTCAACTGGTTAACAAACAAAAGACTCACCTTCGGAATCGAGTCCATTTAGGAGTTCAACAAAAGTAAACGTTATTAACGATAGTGATTTTCTTCGACGATAAGTGCTTTTTGGCTTCTGCATTCATTGAATTAGAATCTAGACCAATGTCCATTTTCAATGTATTTACATACAAATTTTTTTTATTCAAATACTTCTAATTTAACTGAATTGCCAACAGAGGACAAATTCTCACCGATTTCATGGTAAATTCGATAATACGTCAATAAATCCTGAATAATTCTGAAGTAGTCCGTGGATAGAAATGATTACTGGGATTTTTAAAACATAAATAAATTCTGACTATTTATATTTTGATTTTTTTTTTTTTTTAGTTATGTATCTTAATATGTGCATGATAATATGTAAATTTTAATTTTGAGAAAAGTAAGCAAATATCATTGAAAGAGACTTTTTATCGGCTCTCAGAATATACTTGAATAAATGAAATGATTTTTTTTTACTTCAAATTCAAATTTATATAATAAATTAATTGTTGTAGATATGGACCCTAAGAATTTTGTTTATTAATAGACAACTTTAGAAAATTTGTACTAAAAGGTGCATGTTTGTGCATGAATTTTTATTATAGAATATATTTTTTTTTTTTAATATTTCTAGATATATAAAAATTAAGTCAAGTGTAAATTTATCTAAGAAGAAAATAAAAATAGAAACTTTTCTCTTACATTATTGAATTTCTTCTGATACGAACAGTGTGGGGATCATTATCGTTGGGAATTTTTTACATGTACTGGATATGTATGGAAAAGTTTGCCTATGTTTGTGATCAGTTTTTGAGTATCTGAATTGTACAAGCAGCATTGAGAATAGCATAATCAGGAACAATGGTCACGTGTCCTGAACGTTTCTAATTGCTCTAGACCAAAGAAAATCCTCTCAACTTTTGCCTTAACTGGTCTTAATCCCCTAGTTAAACTAAACCTCAAAACTAGGGAGAAGACCACTGGAGATGAGTTACGGTCGACAAAAATATAACAACAAAAACCCGAGAATAGTAGTAGTAATAATAATATGGAAAAGAAGTCTTTTACTGGGAATTTGTCGATTGCTGCCGATGGAGTTCGTCCTCGTTAAGGTTTTTCCTTCTCAACAGGCATCATCATCATTGCATTCTGTCACAAGTAATCCCGACTGGAAAATATGTTCATGTCATGCATGTGGCTGGGGGGATTATTAATTGTTTGCTGTTAGCTTTGAAAAGGGATTAGCAGCACCATTGACTTGTGTATATGTTATGATTTCCCTTATATACTAGGTGACAATGGAATGTTTATGGAATTATCCACACTTTCGATTATAATTAAAGCGTAATTCAAATGACTTGTAATAGTTTTTGACTAGTTGATTTTACCTGCAATAAAATGCACAGAGAGGAGTGTTTATTTTACTGTTTACAAAAGCCATTAGTATATCAACTTCCACTTACCCATACATAATATTATATATATCCACACAGACCTTAAATCCTATGTATTCATATACATACATACTTACCTGCATCAGATTTAATTTAATTACAAATCCTCTACGATTATATTACAGTATAGATTTTTCAAATACTAAAATACGAGCATATAGTATTAACTTACCATTATCGATCACTTAATTGAATTGGCAGGTGGTCTAGTCTGTTTTTATCCATAGTCAATGGATCAAAGCTAAAACAATTAAGAAATTATTCTATCGAGAAAAAAAAAGGAAAATCTGACCACGCCTAAAACGGCATTACAGGACTTAAAAAACGTCTATTGCCAGTTTGCAGACTATGAACTTTGGACTCTTCAAATACAAAGAATTTACAAGGTAATATTGTGTTGATGGAAGACATCAGAATGATTACCTGACTTAGGTTTTCAGACTGGATACATGCTCTCCATCATCAGCGAGTTTAGTACAACCGACAACGCCTTACGAAAAGATGATAGCCTGTGATAGTATAATCTCTTCGCCAATGAATATTAGACGAATAGACATTTGCCAAACCCACAAGGACCCAATCAACCGAACAACACTTGATTACCCAGCAAAGCCACCCAGCACAAATGGTCTCACCTCAGGAGCCCCACAACTCTGCTGAATCTAGGCTGATGGCAGCAATGCTAGTCGCTAATGTGATTTAGATATGCGATTGGATTGATTTCCCTACCAGTTTGTAGTTATTATTTTTGTTGTTGTTGTTGTTTTCTTCTTGTACGAACATAATTTACGAATGTGGCGGTTTCCTTGATGTTCTCATATTTTTTAATATAATCATTCTAGGCCAAAAAAGTTCAGTATCCATAATTTCAGTTAATGTTGATTTTATATTGATAGACTGACGATGGCATTGATACTTTTATGACGATAAAAACTTGTTGCCCGCCCATCTACCTTGCTACCCGATCATAACTTTATGTTATTTTCATAGTAAAAGCATTAATTTTTGATTTCTTAAGATTGGTTTTTGTTTTTCATTTTGTAAAGTAATATGAATTTTCTTTGTATTGTAAATATATGTGATTGTTGATTGTGTTTATGAACTACGTGCACATACAATATTTAAAGGGAGACTATAAATTTCGTCTTGAATATAATCCAAACTGTTTTAAATGCACCTAAACTAAAAGTCTGAACATAAATATAAATTTTGAAAAAAAATTGCATAATATTTTTATCCAAATAATGTTGTATAATTACTGTCTCTAATTTTTTCATTAACTATCCACATTTACATAAACATGATAATAAGTTAATTTTATGATGCAGACATTATAATAACAGGAGAGTAACAAGTTAGAGTAAACACCTATTGACGTTTAGTTTAACATTTGAACAGATCTTTTGGCCAGTTTTCCTTTAAACATACGAGGTCTGTTCAAAAAGTATCACGAATTTTGTATTTTTTCAATAATTATTTATTTATTCATGAATAGATATTTTGTCTCCTTCAAAGTAGTCCCCACCAGATATTATACGAATACGCTTGTGCCAACGTTTTTTCCAATCCTCGAAGCACTTCAAAAAATCATTTTTTGTGATCTTGTTCAGCTCCTCTTTCGATGCCGTCTTTATCTCCTCAATCGTAGCGTACCGTCGTCCTTTAATGGGGGTCTTCAGTTTCGGGAACAAGAAAAAGTCACAGGGAGCCAGATCTGGAGAATATGGGGGCTGCGGCATAATTAGTGTGTTGTTTTTGGCCAAAAATTCGCGCACAAGCAACAATGCGTGAGCAGGGGCGTTATCATGGTGCAAAAGCCAATTTTTGTTCTTCCACAAATCCGTGTGGAAGCAATTCTGGTAGATTGCAGGTAATATTCTTTATTGACCGTTCTACCCTGTGGCAAGAACTCTTGATGTAACCCGCCCTGCAATCGAACAAAAGTGACAAGAACTCTTGATTTACCACGCCCTGCATAGCTTACAGGTAATATTCTTTATTGGCCGTTCTACCCTGTGGCAAGAACTCATGATGTACCACGCCCTGCAATCGAACAAAAGTGACAAGAACTCTTGATATACCACGCCCTGCATAACTTACATGTAATATTCTTTATTGGCAGTTCTACCCTGTGGCAAAAACTCATGACGTACCACGCCCCTGCAATCGAACAAAACTGTAAGCAAAACCTTCACATTCGACCGAACTTGGCGAGCTTTTTTTGGTCTTGGCTCGTGCGGTAGATTTCATTGGGATGATTGAGCTTTGGTTTCCAAGTCATAATCATAAACCAGTTATGACCCTCTGGAGCAAATTTGGATCATCGCGGGCAGAGTCCAACAGCTCCTTAGCAATGTTAATGCGATGCTGTTTTTGGTCAAAACTGGGCAAAAATCGAAGACGAGCCAAAACACGTCCAAGCAAAGCAGCTGTCAAAAATTAACTGAACATTAAAAATGGCTGAACTTGTCGGCATAAGTGAGAGACATGAGTACCAACATAACGCCTCAAAAAATCGAAATTCAAATATACATAACCCGCGGAAATGCAAAATTCGCGATACTTTTGGAACAGACCTCGTATATGAATATTTATAGAGAAAGTAATAGAAAAGAGTTTTTTAAGAAGAGAATTGTTTGGATAATCGATAATGAAACTTTTTATAATGAGAAGGACACAAATCATAAACAAAGGGAACATTTAAGTTACGATCAATTGCATTGTTTCGAACATAGAAGAAGGCATCAACGATTTTGCGGAAGATTTTCAATGGAAGGAATTGGATTTGAGAGGAATTGGAACGCCTCGGAGTACAATTCCGTATGTCCAGCTCGGTTTCGAAATTGTGTTGTAAAGTAAAAGTTTGGTCTTAAGTATCAACTTCGATCGTAATCCATTTGTCTAGGATTAGTCCAACCCAGGTAGCATATTTTCTTTTTGGTGTAATTGTATTACCAAAAAGTATTTAGAAGGGAGTGGTACCTTCACTTTCCATCTCGTAAGCCAGCCTTGGATATTTTGGAAATGTTACTATAAATTAATGGAAGCTTTTTGGATATTTTAATGCAAATCTGTTATAATTTTAAACTTAGTTGAGATATCGTAGGTATACAGATTATATAGAAGTGGACCAAGAAGTTTGTCTTGAGAAACACCAACCTTAATAGGGGATATTTCGATATGGTCAGTATGAAATGCCACCTTTAAATATTATTGGAAAAGGTGCGATCTGTAGAGGGAAGGCGTCTGATATATCTAGGAACATTTCTACACTTCTGTACAGCACTGATTTCGCTCAAGAGAGGACGGACGGTAATCACCTACGTGATGACATTTTCCGATTGTGGAGTGGTCTGATCGGAAACCAAATTAATAATCAGGGATAATTTTTGCACCTTCAAAAATGGGATGACGACTTTTAAAAAAAAAGTTTTCACAGATTTTCCCAAGGATTAGTAATAAGCTGATAGTCTTATATAACTTATATATGATAATATTAACTTAGTACTGGGTAAAAATTTCAAATTATTTGTATTCTATCTCAACTTTTTCTATTCTACATTTCAAGTAAAATTATTACTGAAATTTATATTCTAAGCGTTACGATTGTAAAGGTGATTTAGCGACAAATGATATCGCGATAAGGAAATTAAGTGGTTTTTGGGAATTAACGTAGGACCATACTTCAGTGAGATTCGTTTTTCTTATTAACGTTTACAATTTTTTGAATTTATATTACTATAAAGTTTTGCATAATCAAATAATCTATATATTTTACTCTCTTTTACTTATACTTTTATAGAATTATATTGCATTTCGTTTTTATAGTAAAAATAATTTCAAGTGGTTTGTTCGATTAGATCATTTTCATGAAAATCGATGGATTATTTCATACAAAATATGATTATCTTTTAGCATAAGTAAATAGATATATATAAAATATATTAAAATAAATACAATGAATATTCTAGCATTTAAATGAAATGAAACTTCATTTATTGAAATGACGAAAAAAAGATTTGCAGACAAGAATGAGAAACTGTTGCACGGAAATACACGGCTCTAGAAATTTACCATTAGAATGGAATTAAATTTGAATACAAATCTTATGTCGATAAAAACTACATTTTAATGGTATTATTTTCGATAGTTTCATTCTAACTAATGGAAAGAGAAAATGAGATGGAAAATATGGTAAAATTCGAAAAATCACTGCCAAACATGAACATTTTACCAAATAATTCCTCTTTTGGCAAGGTAACGTTATCTTAATGGTAGATCAGGATTTCGATTTCGTCATTTTAATATCATTTCCAAGTTCAACGACAACATGACGCATTCACATTAACAAACCGCTCTTCACTGCCGCTCTTTTCCTCAACAGTATGCACTGACGATTTGGCTCCATCTGTCGCCACAAAACGGTGTAGCTTTCTTTAACTACGATTGTACGGAGTTGTTTCGAATAAATTGGTTCCAATTCGGTTTCGTGATATTTTGCTGTTTACCATAAATTATGTAATTCGAATGTACGGGCTAAGGGGGCTAATATCGGAGAATGGTTGTGCAAAAGACTCTTCAAATGTCTGCCCATATCGATAAATATGATAGAATTTGACGCAGTTCTAGGCAACTTTAAGAAATCTATTGACCCAGTTTTCCGAAAGATTTGGAAGCATTTTACATGATTTCAATATATCCAATCGTATATAAGGCAGTTTATGCGCGTGCATCTGCATCCTTTTCCTCAGCTAACTTATATGGCTACGTTTATGTGTGTTCGATATTGCCCAAGGTACGTTTTCGTGTGCCAGAAATATGCTCTCGATTTGGTATTGTTGTGCAAAATGCTGCATAATGTGATTTATGGGAGGCCGAGACTGCATTTGCTCAAGACTCTTATGAGCGAATTGAAAAGGGCGCCAACTATCGTCCGACAAAGACACATTCACATGGAGGAACTCTCGATTGCAATATTGAATTGAATTGAATCAAAACGGAAAATAAAAAAAAAATTCTATCATGATAGTAAAATGGAAAAATGTAAGGATGCAAAGACAGCATTATTGCAAAAATGGCACACACAAAAAATGCCTGAAGTTGGCATGAACTAAAATGTCTTGCCGCATCAGGATATTGTTCAAAACGAACGATACATAAACCGAAGGAGGACAAAAATTTCCTGTTGTTCAAAAGGTGAGACTCACACTTAAATCCAGCTGCAAATCAGTATCATTCAGTCTATTGTTTAATTTTTTTTGCTCTTCATCTTTTTAATTTATTTCGTTTTCTTTAATTTGTATTTATTATTTATTACATTTCTAAAGATTTATATTGAAAACTACCCCATATTGTCAAAAATATTATATTTGATTTTGTACATTTTCAACAGGAAAAGAGAAAAACATTCAAAGTCTAAATATATTTTTTTGATTACGTTTTTTTTAAGGTCTTAGAAAAAATGCCTTCTACTTTTCCAGATATATATTAAATTAGATAATTGGATTTGTCAATGTTCTGCTAAAAATTTTGCTCCCAAATAAGTGTTTATATGAACTAATTTTTCTTGCAACTTATTGTTTTTAAATTATTATATAAAATAACAAGAGATACCATTAAAAAAAGTGAATTGTTTTAACCGGTGCAATATTGCTAGTATACTTCCCTTCTCTTATATGAAATAATTTTTCAATCAAAATTACATCTTAATTATCTAATGATTTTTTCTGCTTTTATGTAAAAGAAAATTTCTGTTCGTATTGTTGTATTTTTTTCAATAAAAGCTCATATTTAAATTAATAAAAAATTGAACTTGATAATTGGTAATCAACAGTTAAGCAAAACCGTTATAAGAAAATGGCAAAATTAGCAGCCAACAAGTATTGAAAATATGTATGTTGGGCAAATGTCTAATACTGATTCGAATTAAAGTAAATTTAGAGCAACAATTGATTGCCTCAACAAAGACAGCAGTACGAGGGCGGAGAAGTGTTTGACAACATGTGTCCCACCCTAGCATAGAGGAATGGACCGGAATCGAAGCACTTTAACGCAGAGCAACAACAGTCTCAGGCACAACAAGTAAATCGGTTCATTTTTAATTTTGTTCCGGCTCTGCGCTAGCAATTTGCTTTTGTAGTTGTAAAGACACACACACACACAAACATATAATATTACTTGAGTAGTGGTTGTGAATGAACTGGCACAGTTCACTTCTAAGTTTTCAGGAAAGCTGTTCATTTCGTTTCGTTTGAGCCTTGCAAGAACAATAAGTGTGAAAGCGCAAGGACACGTTGTTGAATGATACGAACGAGACAAAACGATCGAACTGAGTACATTCTTTTGCTGCTGAAGATATCAACATGTTGCGCAACATTTTTGCTGCATGCGCTAACTGCAATAAGGAAAGCTAACGTCACGGTTGCAGTGAAATTTGCTGGAACCTCACAGCTTAATTGTTGCAGCTACGCTGTAGCGATGACAATTTATTTCTGAATGCAATTTTTCTATAAAAAAAATTGATTGTTTATTTATTTTTTTTGATCCCGTACAATTATATGATATTAAAAATAATAATACTTCTTACTTAATATAAAACTTATAATAATAACCACCAACATTATTACAGTTATAAAATGATCAATTATAACAGAAAAATATTTTTTCTTGTTAGATTTTTCGAAAAATTACATTAATTTAATTTTTTATAAAATAGATAAAATTTAATAATAAATTTGATTATTTTGTCAGGAATTTTCTCTGTGGTATAAATAAATTTGTTATTTGTGCAATCGCTTTTAGAAAATGAAAAAAACAATATTTTTGAAATGAGTTGAGTAATTTTTAAAATACTTCAAGAAAAAATAAAAGTATTAAAAAAAAAATATTAAAAAATTGTTTCCAACAAAAATAAACCGAATATAAAAACAAAATAGCAACAGTCGTAAAGGGAAACGAAGCAACAGAACATCAAAATCAACAGAATGAATGCAGCAACAGCATAAAAGTGGATAGAATATGAAGCAACAGCAGCAGCAACAGCGACAGCAACAGGAAATGAGAACGTAGCACGGAATATGGAACATGAGACCAATACTTGTTCGATTGAGGTGTTATCTAGTTATTTCAATTTGTGGATTCGGAGTGAAACGATTCGAAAAAGGAACAGGGGAAGTTTTATGTTGAATTGAAATTGTGTCGATGCAACAGTCCAACTGCCAAACAAATCCGAAGTTCTTTCACGAACTGAACTCGTTTAGCAGTCGGGTGCTCAAAAAATGTACCAACACAAATAGGGTAGCGTATGTTGAGTGTGAATGGGATAACATTGATTATTTGTGTGCAAATGTGTTTGTTTATTGACATCCTGATAGGATACGATAGTCATTTTCCGACAGATTCGGTATTCGATTTTGAATCATATGATGGTATATGTGACTGTGTATGCAGGGTGGTGGACATGGAACCACCACTCGTTGATCAGCGGACCATGTGCTATTCGCGAGTATTGTCAGCGAGTGAGGTCTTTTCCGTATGAAGACGGTGGAATCGGAACTTGAATCGGAAGTACTATGCTAGGGGATGCAATTGTACGCACACAGCGCAATCGCGTTCGCAACAGTTTTTCTTGCCGTCAACAAATACAATTCGTACATGTTTGACTGTATTGGTTACTTGTCGTTTAGCACGTAACATGATGATACATTTTAATACACTGACTGTTAAGAATGTCGGCAGCAACAGTACCCAATTGCAATTGTTGTGTATGTGCGTGTGTATAGTAGTTGTCCACGTGAACAGGAGGGAAAGGAAACAATTCGATATGTGAACGGGTGTACGGATAGTGTAAACAGTGCATGCGGAGCGGAACATAAACATCCCCTCCAATGGGCACCTACTTGTTACATAGGAACGGTTAAAGAACGGCACATGATCCTTGTTTTCATACGACCCACTCTGTTATGTTATAAAATCCAGTGCGCTAACGGTGAATGCTCAAAAGCCTCCAAGGGTTGGTTACGTTCGGTTCGCACTTCTCTTCTCTCTTGAACACTTTTACACGGACTTAAGTTTTTTTTTACTCTGAATTTATTTTGTGTAATCTTTTTAATTTTTCGTGTAACGTTAATTTTTTTTAAGTGCATAACCTTATATTATTACTGTTGTTATGCTGTTTATATAAATTTTTGTGCTCTAAATTTTCTGCATTTCCTTATAATTCTGTCAAAGTTTCCTTAATCATCTACCGTAGTTGCCGTCGTCGTTGTCGCCTATCGTGATAACTTTGATTGTGCTCTCGTTATCGTATCTACCAAATTTGTCCGTACTAACCGTTATCATTGCCGTGTTCAACGATATTGTTATTTATTTGTCTAATCTGTGTACGAATTAAAATTTTACTGAAACAAATTATTTAAAAAAGAAGGCAACTAAAATTTAAAAAGATCATATTACACAGTAGATATTTGTATAAGACCAAAAACCAAAAAAACACACAAAATAAAAACGCATAAATTTATTCAAAATTTGTTTAATAGTTCGTATCTATTTTTTTCTCTTGTGTATTCTATTTTACGGACAACTAAAAACAAATAAAAACAAAAAAATAAAGAAGTTAAAAATTTCTATTTAAAAAATAACGTGAATTTAATGAGAGCTAAAATTATAAAAGACAATATACAACATGAAGGACTGCTAAATAATGATAAAAGTGATATAAAAAAAGATTTTATGATAGTGTAGACTAGCACAAAAAAAAAAAAAAATTCTCAATGGTATCTTACTAAGAGCAACGAAATAGAATATAATTTGCTAGGAGAACTATCATCTATTGTATGTTGATAGTGTGAGAGATTAGAGGAGAAAAAACAATGAAAAAAATGAAATGATTATTAAAAAAATAAAAAATAAATTTTAACTTATCGCGTAAAATAAATTTATTTAATAGTAGAAAAGTTCTTATCATTTATATTATAGGCTTAGAGCCATAATATAAGTAGTCGAGTTGATTTATATCGCTTGAAGTTGTTGAAAATCAACGAAAATGATTCTAATCCGTACAACGAATAGTTTTGAAACAAAAAATAATAGTCCGGAGCTGCACCTAAACGTGTAGATCTGTGAAATACTGAAGATTCATGACAGCACCGGTGGCCGCAAGGATTAGCACCCAATCACTTGCATGCAAAAGTATTGATTTGGACCGCATCGACATACCACATACGAGAATAAGAAGAACTTTTGCGGGAGTGAAACATTTTCGTACCTTTTTGTTCGTTTCGTTTTTATTCATCCTAATTTGTGCTTAGCTCCAGCGAGTCTAAAAATATCATGCCACGGTGTTTGATGGCAAAAAAATGGAAGGCATACCCGTGGCCCGATCGAGCTGAAGACGGTGTAGGAGAGAACGAAGTTGCAACAGCAGCTGCAGCTGTAGCAGCAGCCGCAGTAGCCGCAGCAGCAGCCGCGGCGTCCTCAGTATCGGCAGTGACGAACCAAACTGCATTATCGAATAGTTTAGAAGCGGACGAAGAAGAGGAGATCGATGTCGTTGGCGATTCGGCAGCCGCCGCGGCTGTTGGAGTCGTCGAAACGAATGATCTGATCCGGTGTACCAGCAGCAATAACATCATCACGACGATTACGAACACAATTAGTACAAGTAAACTTCAACCTGTAACAGCAGCATCGCCCACTTGTTGGGGTCCATCATCACCGACAGCTGGTGCAACAGCGCCAAGTCCTCCGCCCCATTCACCAGAAGCAACGCGTGGCTCAACAATTCTATACAACGGTAAGTCCGCTAATGTGTTCCTCTTCCCTTTATTCTGTTCATTCTTAGTCAATAAGTTAGCGGCAACAATTAATATCCACTTTGATGTTATAGGCATCGATCTTGTTAACTTTTATTACCACTCATACAAATCATCGTATCTATTTCAATTCGGAAATCAGACTAGTGAAATTTGTACATAGTTTATTACAGACCCATTTGATAAACATGTACAAGTAGAACCAATCGAAATCTATAATCTACTAAAATCCATTAGAGCAACCCTTGATTAATTATTAATTTTTCTATTATCCATTTTTGTATTGAATTCCTCAAACTGATGATGCACTTATCCTAAAGTATTTTTAGGTTTTGTGGATTTTCCTCAAAGTTATCATAAATTGAGCTTATATTAATGGTTGTTGTCTTCTCTCTTTTGTGAAGATTTATTATTTGCTTCCATAATATGTTTTTTTTTTTTTTTTATAAGTATACTGTTAGTTTTTGTTAAAAAGAATTTTATTATAAACTAATAGTAGGAATTTTGAAATAACTTTTTTTTTTGGTAGTTTGCTAGAAGAAAAAAAATAAGGGAGAAATTCAACTGTTTTAACACAATACAAAAAAATATACATCAATTATTTTTAGCATTCAGATGCTTTCATATTTCAATTACTTTTCTAATTTTTATATTAACTGAAATACATCCTCTTTTACATAAAAATATGTCTGGATAATAATTAAGTAAGTAGACTGCGACTTATTTAGTTTTTTTCAATTTAATTATTTTTTTTTTTAGATAAATTAAAAAAATCCTTCAAGTTCTTTGGAATTTATCATCATCCTAGATATAGGCAATTTACTAATTAATTCTATAGTTGATAAGTGCGCGCAAGCATGCAGTAAGATTAACGAAGATCCCCTTTTCTATCTATTTAACTTCTGTTTTTGCATTTCTTTATTAAATTATTTATTTGTATTTCAGAAAAAAAATAAGTTTTAGATGTAGGTTTTTTCGTAACCTTTGAAAGTTTTACACTTATTAATTTCTTTTGTGCAATAATAATTTATAATAGAATAGATGATAATTAATTAATCAAACTCTTAAATAACGAAATCAATCAAGAAATGATTTTGAACAATATAAAATATACTCTGTCTTTTTATATTCTAGATAACCATAAAAATAAATATAAATATTTATAATTTATATAGTAAATACACCAGTATTCATAAGGATATTACAGTTTTATAATATTCATCCAATACAATTATAATAGTGGAATATTAAAAATTATTTTCATAAAAATAATACAAAAGTTCTAAGAATTGTTGTTCTTTTTTTCAAAGTAATAGAAAATCTACAATAATCCGAATTGAATCTATTATGTAAAATTGCCTTTGACAAAACAGAAAAATGTTAATTTACCAAAGACTAAAATCTTATCGTTAATAAAATCAAAAATCAAAAACCAAAAAAAAAAAAAACGAACATCTATATATTAGTGTATTTCTCTTGTCATAGAATTCATTAATTGATGAAAAAGTGCTGATAAAATAATAATAATATGACCTTTGGGCTCATAAAATTGTACTTTATTAATAATTTGCAATCAACATAAACACGAAACGATCCGTCCAGGAAATTTGCCTTTTTCGGGATTATATTGTATTATTATTTGTTGGTAGTCAACCACCTTAGAAGGCAACAGAAGAAGCTACAATAATTGGACTGATTTGCAATGCTAAAATTATACCAATTAATCATAAGATAATAATAGTTAGTAAAAAAACAATATTTATGCTTTCTAGTTAACCTCTGGAATAAAACAATGGAATTAATGTTATTTTTTCCCCGCACAATATCAAAGAAAAGAAAAGTAAAAATATATAAATAAATTTTAATATGGAAGTTAATAACATAATTCTTAAGTCAAAATAAAATTCAACAATAAATTTAATGGACAGTTGATATTGATAGTGACTTTAAGGATAATAAATTATAATTAAAAGTAGATGAATTTCGTATCGATAGATGAGATTGTTACTATTATATTTTTAATATATTTCTTGATAGATATTTTATTTGATAGAATATTCTCATCCTTCCATAACAAAAAAGAAACGACAAACTTGTCACAACAACAACAAAAAGAGGATAATTTTCAAATATTTCGTTTTTGAGTAGCAGTAATTCTACCAAACTGAGAAAGTCAAAAAATACCTCACACAGATGTAAATCCTTAGGTTTTAACTTTATAGCTTCCACTTCCATAAAACTTATTTTATATTACATTTTTTTTTGTTTTTTTTTTTGTTGTTTTTATGGAATTATTTAAGGGTAGAGCTCCTTCCCATTCTTAATTCGCAAAATATTCAGATGCAAGTTGTTCCGCAGGTAGTTTTTGTATTCATATAAAAAATGTATAAATAAATTAAGAAAATGTCACGCGACATAAATCGACAATATGTCATTAATTTTCGCTGATGGGGTGAATATTTCTATAATTCTGGCGTGGCCGCCCGCCGTCATCGTCCATCATCATTTTGGATATGCCCTAAAGTTATGAAAGTTGGAGTATGGCAAATATGGTCTCCATTCTTCTTAATATTAATTCAATTCTAACGTCATTTAAATTGGAAAATATACTCTGGCGTATAATACGAATAAAAAACCCATTCCAACTATTTCAGTAGGCATCTTTTACCTTTTTTTTTACAATAATATCTTCAAAATGATATTACCTTTTTTTTACCTTTTTTTTGTACATTATATATTGTTGTTTATAAGATGCATTTTTTTTAAAGGAATTTAATCAATTTTAAGTAAATTGTTTTTAATCGAAATCCTTTAGTTTTTTTTTATAATTTGCACTTTTTTTCTGGTATAAATTGAATGATCTACTCTATAACCGCTCTGAAATTCTTAGATAGTGTAGTATTCACTTAAACACAAAAGATGCTAGAAGAAAAAAATAAATTAATATCAAAATTATTCCAAAGATCTGCCCTAATAAAAAAAAATAGTATGCGTAATCGAAATTTTCCAAAAATTTTGAAATATTTTTGAAATTTTTTTATTATTCAAAAAAGTTTCTTTTTTTTTATGTAAAAGATTAAAGTCCAAACTGTAAAATATTTTTTAATAAAAACTAGAAAGTTTTGTTCGTATTAAATAATATCGAATCGACCAGATTTTATTTAAGCACTCCTCCTTATACGTGTAGTGGTTGATTGAAAAGTTCAGTGTGAACATACCATTATGCACATGCAAATATATTTTTATTTTTTTTTTGTGTTGTTAAAAAGTAGTCTACCGGAAGTGTAAAATATAAAAAAAAAAAAACCTGAATAAAATCCATTATGGAATTCGCCTTCTGTCGAATCTGCCGCCATACCGAAACGCTTTATTGTGAAGTGATTGAATGCAAAGCTACGCAATGTGATACCATACGATGCTATACGATGTGTTGCGATAGAGATACCTATTTAAATGGTGGTGGACGTTACGAAAACAGGAAGACGAAGTTTTCTTTTGATATTCTCTTAGAAACTTCTCTTCCTGCAGGCATAAATATTTACACTCTGACGGTTCGGAAATGAAATCTGGCAAGTGTTGAAGCAAAGTATTACGGCGCCATGGCCAAGAGGCGAGATTCCTTTATCCGTCGCTCCTGCACTTTATCCATCCTCCCGATATTTTTGCATCCTTCACGTCACTATGCTGGTAGAATCGTAAATCCTTTTTAAAATTTTCTACCGGGTTGTTGGTTGATAGACAGCTGCCACTAACCCTTATACACGTATGTATGTCTGTACGTAAGAATTTATGATTTTCTCTGATTTGGAGCTTTCCATTATTTGAACAGAACATAAACGATGCTGAATCGCTGTCATAATCTTAAAAAAAGCGGAAGTGTTTGGAGAATACAAGAAGGAAATCAACAATTAAATCTACAGGTTTTCTTTTTTTTTTTTTTTTTTTTTGGTGTTTTTACCTACATAGAAACATACTCGTATGTCTGGATACGAAATGCATCAAGATATACGTATTATGTCGTTTCGCGAAAATTTTGCCCTCATTTTGAAAGAATTCCACAAATAAATCTAAAAACAGTTGTATTTGTTTAGTAATTATAGGAAAATTAAGAGCACAAATAAATACTTAATTTGCCTTAGAATTTGCGATAAATACCATATTATTTTTATTTCTGTTTCCAGTTTATCACTGAATGCTGTGAGCATAATAAATAAAAAAAAAGAAAGAGAAAATTAAAAAGTTTTGGTAATATTTGTTAGCTGAAAGTATTTTTAAAACAGTATTTAACAATGATTCAGTAATTATTTATAATATAAAAACTTTACATAATCTTAGTATGATGTTCAATATAAAAACCGTAATTATTTTTATAAATTTAAAGCACTCTAGATGATTGGAATAGCTCTCGTATATCGTTTCTCCCCAAGGACAATTCAATTTTACACTGTATAATCATAATATTTTGTTACAATTGGTTATGTTTTTTAGGAATTATAGTGATTTTTTTAATAGCATAATTTTTTTCTCTTAATTTTATCGATTGATGCATTTAAAGAGAGTCTGGAATTTTATCTGATACTATGTGTAGATCAAAAAGAAATATTTCTAATCAAGTTGATGTTCAAATATTTTCTATTTCTGTACAAAGATATAAAGAAGGATTGCCAAAGGATAGGTCAGTAGCAGAGAAATCACGAAAATGTTACGGAATATTTTTAATCAATTGCTCGTTTCCATCATCACTTTAATTTTATCTGACTTGTTGCTATTCTTATTTTCGTTCCTCATATCTACAATAACTACTTTTTATGATGAAAATTTTTTTTGTTAAATTAAATTTCAAAAATAGAAAAGCAGCTTTCGTCACAGGAAAACTCAAGTACAATTTACAAATAAATTCAATTTGAGGATCATAATTGAAAGGACGTAAGGTAGTTAACATTATTAGAAAAGGAGCGTTTCTTTTTAAACTTAATATATTTTTTTTATGAACTACTACATTCAAGTTGACTTGAGTTCATCTGAGTTTTTAACTTAGTTGACTTAAAGTCTTTATGGAGTGATGAGCAGGAGTAGAAAATATCAAGTACCTGGCAACATAATATAGACGAATATATAGAAGAAAAAAAGGTAAAAAAAATGTCACTACAAACATAAAGTCATCGTACATTTTGTAAACGATTCAAAATTGTTGAAAATTGAATTTCATTGAACTGTTTGGTTGTTTGTGGTGATTTTCCTTTTATTGTGTAGCTTTTTGTAAGTTTTCAGATCAATCAAAATCTATGAATTATTTTTGGTTTATTTTTTTTTTTGTGTAGTAAAAAATCTATGTTATATAATAAATGAAATGAATTCCTTTCCCATCAGTGTATTTGTCAGTGTACTCTCTACGGGTGGTATTTATTTGCAATAAAATTCTCATAACATATAAAGTAGAAACTTTTTAAATGCTCGACAGGATATGAAAACATTTAATTACTTCTGGAATAGATTTTCGGATATTAGTCAATTAAAACGGTCGGCCATATATGAGTAAGAGTAAAATATCTGATCTTAATAAATGCGATGTGAATATTGTCTGGCCATACAGTCTACTTATTGATGTGCATGGTCATGTATGCAGGTGTATTCATCACAATAAGTGTACATCTGCGTCGACATGGTGCATTGCGACAGTTGGAGAATATCTTCCTTAGTTTGGTTATAGTACTATCAGAAAAGAAGCTTTAATTGAGGTACATTTTTGACATCATGAGTTTATAATATATAAAAAATATTTCTTATTATCTACCACATTCGAACATTTAATTGAGCTTGCACTAATCATTTGGTCCATTTGTGACCACAGTAAACAAAGGTAACAACTTGAGCATAGTGAAGTATTTTTGCATTTTTAATTTTTAGTTATATTTTCATAATAATTAATTCTTTGAGAATGAGGTAAAAATCCATGTGAAAAATGATGATATAAAATTAAAATCGTCTTTGAGCTATAATATTTTCATCGATTAAATTTGTTAAGTCTTGTCTGGTTTTTTTTTATTCAATGAGTGGTGGTATTTCATGTTTTGAAGATTAATTTGTCTCTGAAAATTTTTGGGCACAATGCCAAATGAAAATTGGAGTAAAGAAGGCTTTGCAAATACTTGTAGAAAATGGACAGAAAATCATATTAAAAACAATTGCACTTGAATTGTGGTATTTTTTTCTTAATAATAAATGATATTTTTCTTTCTCATTATTCTTGTATAGGATACGGCCACGATATTTCTCCGATGCACTTCACCGCGTACCTGCCACGAATGGAGAAAGAAGTAACAGTGATAACCTCACAGACACATTCGAACTCACCACCAACAACACAATATTCCTACCAAGCACTGTCGTCCGAGCCGACGGATCGATATAGTCCGAATATTGTGGCTGTAAAGTCGGAAGCATGCTCGCAGCAACAGCAACCACAACAGGCTGGCAGAAAATCGCTATCGATGTGCTTTACGAGCACAGGTGCTGCACTGTCATTACCCCCAAAGAAAAAGGATATTTATCGGCCGTATTCGCTGGACGACAGGCCGACTGCGACCCGGACCTACGAGATGCGGATACCAGCCGAAGAAGATTTGCATGCTGCGCATGCTATTCTAGATTTGAGCGCATCGACCGCCTTCTTACCGCCTCCCCAACTGCACCAATTGCAACAGCACCATCATCACCACAATCATCATAGCCATCAGCCCCAGTCACCGCAACCACCTCCGCCTTGCGCTAAAGAACATCAGTATCAGGGTGAGTTGCAGCCGCAGTCTGCCCGTCAGCCATCTCCACAACATGAACTTGACGGACATGAACATCAAGAACAGCATCATCAGCAGCAGCCACAAGTTCACCATACACATCCGCACCTTCATCAGAACACACATCCTGTCCATCAGACGTCACATGAGGCGCAAAAGAACCATTCAATTACGACAATAATCGTAGCTGATAGTGAGGAAGCGATGGAGTCATGCAAAAAGGAAACGGTGCAGAATGAGAACAACAACACGACGAATATTAATGCTGGCGGGCCACAATCTGCTAAGGCGGGCGCAAAGACTGTGGCTTATACGTACGAGGCATTCTTCGTTAGTGATGGTCGATCAAAAAGGAAGGCGGTGGTGGATCCTGTGACAGTAGAGCACAAAGCCAAGTACACATGCACAGAGTGTGGGAAGCAGTATGCCACTTCGAGCAATTTATCGCGACACAAGCAGACACATCGAAGCCTGGACTCACAATCTGCCAAAAAATGTCACACGTGCGGCAAGGCATATGTGTCGATGCCAGCGTTGGCGATGCACGTTCTTACGCACAAGCTTTCCCATAGCTGCGGTGTATGCGGCAAATTGTTCTCGCGACCGTGGCTACTACAGGGTCATCTTCGCTCTCATACAGGAGAGAAACCGTACGGATGTGCCCATTGCGGCAAGGCATTTGCTGATCGCTCAAATCTGCGCGCCCATATGCAGACCCATTCTGCAGACAAAAACTTCGAGTGTAAACGCTGCCACAAAACTTTCGCACTGAAGAGCTACCTGAATAAGCATTTAGAGTCGGCCTGCTTCAAAGATGACATCGGCTCGGGTATCCTTCTAGATGGCCGGAGCACCGCCACACCGACCGGCCTCATTTTAAATGACGTTGACGGTAGGATAGGTACACCGAGTCCGTCCAGCAACTTGGTGATCGCTAATGTTACCGGATCAAAAATTTTAGCTACAACCAACCTCATCGGGTCTACAGCCTCAATGACATCACGGAGTACAACGCAGATCGCCGCTTCATTTGGTGGGTAACCAAAGTGTTAAAATTCATA
Source organism: Atherix ibis (assembly GCA_958298945.1). Taxonomy (NCBI): domain Eukaryota; kingdom Metazoa; phylum Arthropoda; class Insecta; order Diptera; family Athericidae; genus Atherix; species Atherix ibis. Next base: position 119,396,252 of record OY282606.1, read on the forward strand.
CACAAATACACTTACACGTACTATACAAAAGTATCCGAAGCACTATATTTTTTTAAAAATTTATTTCGCTTCCGCAACCTATTTTGCATCATTTACAAGGCTGCCAATATTTCTTATATTGCCTACAAAACATAAAATGTTTAGTTTTTCGTACAATTTCGGTTTAAAAAAATTTATTTTAAATGATTCCAAATCAATTACTATATACAACAATCACAATAAGATAATATTCGTAAATGGAAAAATTATTGTCAAAAATTATTTTGATGCAAAATTAGTAAGTTTTAAGTAATCGTAAGCAACAAAAAAAAAGAAAAAAAAAAGGAAACTGCACAGCACAACCAACCGTACTCTCAGTTTAGTAAGAGTTTTTTTTTTCTTTATAAAAATTTTATTTATGGGTTTTTATTTACAGAAAATATACAATTTTTTTTATTTTTTTATTTTTAAAGAAAATTAACAGCGAACAAATTTGATAATAACAAATATTTATTAATAAAAACGAAATCACAATACGTCCATCCTTCGATTTGATTAGATTTCGCCGAAAATGAGACGGAAACTTATCAAACGAAGGAAAATTTAGTGTGTAGGTTCTAGTCGTTACTGAATAATTTTCTAAATATTCTTATCATAATTATTTTAGTCATTTCCTATTCATCTCCGCGCATAAGTATTTTCATTTTATAATTTCTTTTAAAGAAAAATACAAAATTTAAAATAATCATTCAATTAAGCCATGTCACATTAGACATACAAAAAAAAAATTATTCTAGTCATTATTCTATTCTACATAGTATTAGTAGTCAATTTTATTTGTATCTAATTATATCTTAAATATAAAAAGGAAACAAAATAAATATACATATATACATATATATATATATATATTTAATAAAAATTCAAAAGAGACATTTTTTCATAATAAATAGTAACATTTTACTCAATTGAAACGAACTTACTATAAAATAGTGTAAATTATAAAAAGAAAAATTAATAAATTTTGAAATTTTAACTATACAATTTCATGAAAATTTAAACTACAATAAAAAAAATTCTAGAATATTTAAAAAACACTAAAGTAAACTATTATAATTATTATTGTCAGTATTATTCAATCAACTATATTTTTTTTTTCAATTATTCAGTAAAGTTACTAGTTCAACAACGAACTTGAAAACGAAAGCAACGTTTCTCAAACAACGAATTAGATTTAAAAATTAGCCTAAGAATAATATTAGTAAAAGTTTAAAGTAAAATCAAAGCAATCCAAAAAAAAAATATAAATAAAATTACCAATAATAATATTAAATATATAGATTTTTTTGAAATGAATAACAAATAGGGTAAATTATAGATGAAAGGGGTTATAAAGAGAATAAAATAATAATAAAAAAGATGAATAGTTATAAAAATAATACGAACTATAATAGGTTGGATAGTAAGGAAAAGTTTTTATGTGAATATAAATAAGCAATTTTCATTGAAACTATAAGCAATTAAAAGCAATTCATATTAGTTTAAGATATTAAACCATATTATGAGTTAAGATAAGATATACATGGTAGTTATAGTAATAAAAAAATATATTTATAGAGAGAAAAAAGCAATATTGTACTTATTAATCATATACGAGTAGTACATTTATATGTAGCCACACGCATATAAAACGTATACATATAATAGAAGTAATAAACACAACGATATATATACAATAGTATTGCATTAGTGAAATTAAGAACAGATAATTTATTATGGAAGCAGGATTTTTTTCCCATATAGCATATTATGGTATAAAACCAGTTATGGTATAAAAAAAAATTTGACATTTTCAAAATTTACTCGTATAATAATTTTCAGATCGTTTTGTTCGAAACGGGACATTTGAGTAAACGTCAAAATCTTAAAAGTTGAATAACAAAATTTCCTATTAGAAGAAAACTTTTTTTTTACAAATATAAATAATTTTAGTAAACAAAATTTTCAATTCATTTCAATAATATAAAATAAACTTAGTTAACTAAGTTAACCAAAATTTAATTGTACGTCTGAAAGCCATTTTATAAATGAGTTTTGGATTTCAAAATTAGTTCGGGTTTTATTAATTTAAAAAAAAATTCTATGAAATTTGCTTTTTATTTATTTTTAAACTTATTTCTTTTTAGAGAAAATGATCAATTTTAAGTATTATTATCAGATCACTTTGGTATTATAAAAAAAAACTTCATTAATTGTACACAATTTTTAATTAATTTAAACTTTACAGTATAATTTTGTAAACATAAAATCAATATGGCCGACATTTAATTGTACGTCTGAACGATACTTTACAAATGAGCTTTTGCTTTCCAAATTAGTTCGGATTTAATTAATTTTTAAAATACTCTCAATCTAAATTTTAATTTAATAAAACTTATTTATTTTTATAGAAAATAATAATTTTAAAGTAAAATACAGAAATTGGCTTATAAAATAATAAAATTTTTAATAGAAATTAATAAGGAAATTGACGTTTACCCAAAAAAATAAAAATAATAATATATTTAGTCTCGGTTATACTTTTTAAAAAGTAAATTTAATTTTATTTTTTTTTTCAAGTAAAAATGATTTAAATCACAAATATATATTGGTACTCTTCTAAAATATTAACTTAATTTTTCATAGAAAATCTAGTCATAATCGATGAGATTCAAAATCATAGTTTTTTAAGCTACGATAAAATATATTTAAAAAAAAAAATACAATAAATATTTGAAATTAAATTCAGACCAAATTTAGATCAGTTATTTAATTTATTTTGCGTGTGAAAAATCTAGTCAATTTTATAATAATCTAAAATTAATAATAATACCATACTTGTAAAATAATAGAACCTACTTTTTGTACAGTGGGTATAATTTAGTGTCCAAAGTCAATTTAATAAATAATCTTTTTTAAAAATAATTTATAATTAATCAGAGTATATACAAAAGTATGTATTGAAAAATATTTTTAAAGGAAAAAGTTACCTAAGGATTTGAAGTAATTACACCAATTAACTGGTAAGCAATATTGCTTAAGATTTTTAATAAAATTTCGGATTGTTTTTTGTTTTTTTTTTTGTAATTTTTAAGTCGATAGACCACACATACATAAATGGATTCCCAACTGAGTGTCATATTGAAAATGTACAGATTATAAATTAATGTCGACTAATTCAGTTACAACGTCCAAGCTTATTTCCGTGTGAAATTCCTAATGAAGAACGAAAATATACCAATATAAACATATGTATGTGTAACTATTAATTTATGGTAACAAAATTATATTGATTTTTTTTTCTAAATTAATCATTCCTCATAGAGTCAATTAAAAATCCATTTATAAAGTAGTATTGATATAAATATATACAATAATATTAATGGAATATATAAAATTGGGTATTTATTTTTAGTATTTTATGTCCTAATTAATATTTTCCTTTAATAAAATTACATGTATAAATTATGTTCTTTTTGAGAAATATTATTATTATAACAAAGATTAATTAATTATAATGCTTTTTGTAAATTTTGCAAATCCCAATCTGAGTCAATAGTGTCATTCAGTCCAATATATTGTATATTTTTAGAATGAAATAAGTAATTATTAAATGTAATTATTAATGAGTAGATAAAAGTGTATATTAATTATATTGTAGTATAAAATTAGTTAATCGATTTTATTTTCATTTCAATATACGAAAATTTATAAATAATATGATAAACGTTAAAAATTCCTAACTACTTCAAAAACATTCCATAAATTTGAATGAAAAATTATATAAAACTTTTTCTAATTAGCTTCAATAATAAATAATGGTAAATATTTTTAGAAATCTATCAAAAATTTTTATAAATTCAATTAATTTAATTTTTTTTTTTTTGTTTTTTTTTTTTAAATTTTCATTATTATTTTTGCATTAATTTATTCGATAAAAAATTCTTCTTTTCTTAAGAATAGACATTGAATAATTCGAACAGTATTGATAATATGCTTTGAAGAAAGTTTTATTTGTTAAATGGTAAAATTATTTTGAACTCTTTTAGAGATCATTATTTATATAGAAAAGAAGAAGTTAAACGAATATTGGGGGGATATGGGTGCAATAGCGTGATTGAAGTTAATTTAATCTTATATTTTCATATAAAATAAGCACCTTTATGGATAAATATATGAATCTTATAAATTGGATAAATAGAAAAATATTTATGATAATAATAATTAGGCAAGTTTTGCTTTTTATTTCTTATAAAAAATATTATTTTCTATGAATTAAATTAAAACAAATTTTTATGATACTCGTATAACAAAGATTAACACATTCCAATGCTAGAGTCTGCGTGGCTTATATAGTACAAAAACGATATGATATTTCTAAGAAAATCAAAACACAAAAATTATTTCTATGTTTGCATTTTGAATTAAATTTATCAATATTTCACCTAGTTTGGCGATTAGAGTTTTTTTGTTTCTCCATTCCAAATTCATTCAATATTATTCATACAAATAAGAAATGTAAATTCTTCTACATTATCATATTTATTATATTATAGATTTTTCATAATTATATAGTAATGAAAAAAAAAAAACAAAACAAATAATGAAAAATTTGGAAAGAGTATATTCTAGTCACTAGATACTAGCGTTTAAAAGTAGATCATTTAGAGAAAAATATTTAACAGAAAGACAATTGTACAATAGAATAAATTTAAAAAAAAGAAAGAAAACGAAATCAGCTTTTAATGATCTCAATTAATAAATAATAATTCCTAACCTAATATAAACAAAAATTTTAGCCTATAGTCTTATTAATATCTAAATACTCGTAATTAAGGAGAAAAAATTTGAATGAAATTCTAACAAACTGTTTAGATGGTCTTGTACAAATAAATTGATTATAATAAATCCGAATTAAAACAGTTTGCAAAATTTCATTCGCATGCAGTTCTAGACGGAAAACCAAAAAAAAACCCAACTTTTTTATTTAATATTTTTATATTTATTGAAAATTCATTAAGTTTGTAATTATTTTTGAATGAATTTTTAAATTTATTTTGTATGTAAAAATTTAAAGAAAAAAAAACAGAATTTTTTTTTCGCCCAACTTATTGTACATATTAGATTTTATAAAATTATTAATTTTTTCAAAATTATTATGAAAAGAAATTAAGTTTTATTTATTTTCATATAATATCGGCTAAAAGTACCAAAGCAATACTCAATGTAAATAGATAATAAAAATGGCAGAAAATATACTATTCATTAGGAAAACTTATAAATAGAATAACAACATTGTAAATAATAATAAAGTAATTTGATGTCAAAGAAAATTGACTATTTGAATGCCATTTAAAGATGATATTTACTTGAGAATTATTATTAATAAGAAAAAATAATTTAAATAAAGCTCTACCTTAACAGGCGAGAATAAGTAGTTTTAGAATTTTCTCAAAAATTTATTGTGTAAATTAATTCTTGTAAAATATATAAATTGTACAAATTTAAAAAGAAGACGCAGAAAATAGAAAACATGAAATAAATTCTTAGCTTTAAAATAAGTTTAAGCAATAATTCATTATATATTTTAAACTTAAGACATAAAGCCACTTAAGAATAATAATGAAAATTAAAAGGAGAAAAAAGAAAAAAAAAATAAGGTGAACAACGCATAAAGAAATGATAATTATAAAAAGTTAAAAAATAAATAGAAAAAAGTTTATAATTATATTAAGTAATAATAGTAGAGCAAATGCCGATTGTATTAATAATTTTGAAAATATTCATTGAACGACAACAATACTATTCAAAAAAAAACACTTCGAAATGATTACAATTTAATTAATTCAAACAATTCAATTAGAAAGCACATTAAATCAATAACAATAAAATTCGATTAAATATTAAAGAGAGTTTTTAATATCTTTAAAATTTGATCGAAATACATATTAAATATTATGCACAGACTTTATTTACAGTATTTTCAAATAGTGATAATCGTATAATTAATCAATTAGCTTTAGTTGAAAGCTTATGTTTTTTTTTTACAAGTTTTATATTATTTATTAATTTAGCAAAAAATTAATATACAACACTAATAATAATCTCTCAATTCCGAATTATACTATTAACATTATTATAATTATTATTATTATTATTATTATTATTATTATTATTATTACCAATATTATTATTATTATTATTAAGGTGTGAAAAAAATATGAAAAATAATTATTTATAGATGAATTTTGTTTGTTTTATTTTTATTACTTTTGTTTTTATTATTCTTCGTCGGCAAAATAAAAATAATATACAATTTTCCTCAATTTTTAAATTGATCTGGATGATGCCTAATTGTCATTACTATTCGATTAAGAACTTAATATTAAAAGGGAATATTTTTTTTTATTTTCAGATATTTAAGAAACAAAAAAATCCGATTTTAATATGTAATTTTTGCTTTTTATTTTTATGAGTTGAAAATCTTTTTAAAAACACATGCGATATTGATGAGTTGAAAAATCTTTTTTAAAACGCCTATATGTATGCAATGTTAGGTTTATCGGGCAATTACATTGTTCTTTTCGTAACTGATCTATTAAAATAGATTCTTTCCGAATAATAAAAATAAAATTCATTTTTTAATAATACTTCATTAGTAAATGCATGTTGTTATGCAATATTTGATCATATGAAAATATTTTTGGCATATCTACGTTAATATTCTATGTTCGAAATTTTCTTTTTGGCATTTACGAGGATACGTTTTTGGTTGCGTATCCTCCATCTTTGGTTACATTCAAATTTCGTTTCGTACACATTAATGTTCTTCAAAATGGAAATTATATTTGTAAAAATATTGGAATTTCAATAATTCCAAATAAACAAAAAAAAGAAAAGACAAAAAAAAAAAACTTTAACATTCTCGGTAAAATGTTCCTAAACAAAATTAAAATTATTAATTTTCATATCATATGATTGAAGTGCATATCACTACTAGTACATATATTGTATAACACATGCTTTATAGATGAATAATATTTTCTGTTTTCATTTATTAAAAACATGCTTTTCTTCTAATAATTTATAATATTTAAATAGATGAATGTGGTGGCATAGACTATGCTAATCTTTTGTAGATGAACGCGATGCCATAAAATCCTTTTAGAAATATTTCAATTTACTTGAATTCTATATGTATTCTTGGAGATGTTTTCTTTGAATTTGTACTTCTCCACTTCTGAGATAATCCCATCACTATTCTTGTTCTTTGGCATCGGTATTTTTATTTCTTTACAAAAATTCAAACCAACCATTCCATCCATATCTATTTACACTTTACGATTGTATACTGGGTTTAGCTCGTGCTCATAAGTACAATATAATACATAAAATCCCGACTGCTCTATAAGTATTCCAATGCAGCAATACCAATTCTACAAACAATTCGCTTTTATTTTGATCCGTTTTTGTGTTTTTTTTTTTTTTTTTTTTAGTACAATTGAAGTCTTTCAGTTTGTATTTTCATTTCAAGAAACAATGCTAGCGCAAGCTTTTCGATTTAAATAAAAATGGAAAGGGACAAATTAAAGAAGAATGAATTGAGGAGTTGAAGGCGTACATAATAGACTTTTGATCAATTCTAAATTGCAACTTCTCCTTTAACGTTGGCATAGTCATCGTTAATATCAGTAGAAGTCTTCTCCATTGTCGTCATGGTCGTCTACTTCATTCCATTTGGACTTTGTTTAGCCATTGTTGTTAGTGGCTCCATCTTCGTTTCCACTTTTCAAGTTGTATTAGGCTGCACTTTCATCATACAATACCACATCGAATGTGCTGCAATATTAGTAGAAGTTTAAACTGCCCTCTTCATGTCGATTTGTTGTTGTTGTTGTTGTTGTTTGATTTCTATGTCACTACTTTAAACATGAACACGACAACTGGCAGAATTGAGCGTTTCTTCCTCCCTGAACTATAGTATTTTTTATATCGGCTTGGATAGCGTCGCAAACGTTCCGAGGCATTCACGAATTGATATTGCCTCTTGAATGTTCACAAAGTTATCATCAGCTCTGAATGACGAATGGTCGACAACAAATGGGGTTGGGGGATGTCAACTGTGATATGCAAGGAGAAAGTGCCACAGAAGCATTGACAGTATTCTGCATATCTATAGAAATCTGCATCGCATAGAAACTGTGTTAGTGATGATGGCGACGATGATGGTAATGATAAAAGTGATGAAAATGTTTACTATTCTATGAAGTTGACGCGAATGACGTCTCTATCCTTCCTTCTCTAAATAGTATTTATCATTTCTTATGATTTCCCGTCATTCTGATGATAATCAGGAATATGGTATAGACATTGTCGTCCAGACGTTGCTTGATGGTTTAATGGGGAAAATATTGGCATAGGGTTGTGTAGGTGGAAACTAGCTCTGGAAAATGTCAGCGAAAATATTTTATTCAAACACACGAGCATGATGAAAATTCAATAATGAATTACTTCTTGCTACATCTAGTCTCCATTGCATGGCAGTCTATGAATCCTAATCATTGTAGAACAACTGCACTCTGCGAACAGTCGATTCTATTGATTTTAACACTGGAATTTGTGAAATCCACTTCGGCCTTGCTCTCGATTGCATTTCGTTTTAAAATTAAAGAAACCTGAAACCTTAGCGAACGAACACACGTGCATATTATAAACTCTAAATTGCCGCAACCGTGATGATGGAAGAATGTATATATTTTCACTTGTCGGAATAGGTTTCATACGACATGTGCGAGAGTAATAGACATTACAGAAGGAAATGTTAGACAGCAGTGTCTAATTTGTAAAGGGTTGGAATATTTAGGGGGAAGTTTAACGAACGCAAAACATCAAAATTAAGCGACTGAAGACACCTAAGAGTAGGGGAAAGTCTAATGGGAATATGTCGAGTTTATGCCTGCCAATCTACCACCATAGTTATTGTTTCATTGTCCACCTACCCCAACTCGACAAATTATATCTCTCCAAAGCGTTATACGAGTTTGTCTGAAGTGCAGGTAGTCGAGTTAAATGGTAGAACGCGAAATTTGTGGCAAATTGTTGCTCTTTTGACAGCTGACTTGGCGAGGGTTGATTGAAATGCGGTGTGATTACTCGATGTTGGCGTGGATGGAAGTAGCAAACGCGATAGTGGTGGCGGGACCATATTCAATAGTATAGTTGCAATGGTACGTAAAACTAAATACGACTGTGCCCTGGTAGACACATAAAATGCCAATTGGCAAAAAACGAGCATTTTCCTTATTACACTTAAAATACGATACATTCAATAGATTGAAGTTTAAATTTAAATTCCTTGCTTCAGCGAGGGTCTCAGAAATAAACTATTGTGCACACTTGTCTATCATTAACATCGGTGAATATTCGACAAGCGGATTTTCCTGTCAGCTATGTGTCTTCTTAAAATTCAAGAATGTTATCCAAAATTATATTGAAAAATTGAAAAGAATTGTACAGAAAATTTATTGACAATGCATTAAGCTTGAAAATGTGAATCTTTTGGGAAGAAAATGCATTTGAAATTGCTTTTCGAAGCGAACTTTGGATGTTTAAGTAAAACAAAGGAGATCACACACTGAACGTATGTAATATCCTTTTTAGAATAATTCTAGAATAGACACGTGTATGTATGCATATATATTCTTGGTTGGATGAAAATTTCAACAATGTGGCCTGTACCCCAAAATGGTATAACAGCTTTGATAAACCTTCAAATTTATAACTAGCTTATCTGATCAGATTTGCTGTAGTCTCTTTTGCATGATTTTGTCACTAAAATTCATTCGCCTTAGATTAGTCCTCCGGAATTGAGATGATTTTCGTTATGAGTTTATCTTTTCTGCCCGGCCAGAGTTATTGTCGGTGTACTTACAGCTCTCAGGTCAAAAGGTTGTAGTCCTATTAAGCTGTGGTTTTGTTTTCCATGAAATGATAACGAATATATTCCATCATCGTAGCAGGCAATTCAAAACTTTCTATGATACTTCCATTGGGAAAACTCTTTGTTCTGACCTTTTATTTCTTTTCTGAACAAATTTTTCCCTATGATAATATACTCAAGATATGAAAAATATTCTAAATCATAAATCTTAATTATTCATCAAAAGGATTTAAGTGTGAAATATTTAAGATTTTAAAATAAAAAAAAATAAAATAGTTTTGTTTTTCTTTTCAACTTTTAATAATCAATGCATAATTTGGAAGTTTTTTTTTAAATTATCAAAACATTTTTATTAAATTCAATTCAAAGTAATATATAAAATTTGTATTAATGTTTATCATAAAATTTAAAAGATAGAAATATTAAGAATTTAATGTGACCGTTACTATAAGGAATATGTTATAAACTACCATACATGTAGACAGGCATTTTGGAAGATCTGAAAATTTTGCTCCATTTTCTATTTTATTCCATTCACCTTACATGAAATTAATGAATTTGTACAAGTAACTCTTTATCTTATCTTTGTCTAGCCGTATATATATTTTAATTAATCAGTACGGCAAAAAGCGGATTTAATTTCAGATTACGTATTCGTACATTTTAGATTGTTTTCCGTTTTACATAACTATTTATGTTATTTTCTAGCCATTTTTTGAATGTATTGTAGGCACTTTACTTTAAAACGTCTTCAAATATATTCAAAATATTAGGTAAATAAAAAATACTCAATTTTCTAATTTTTAAATCAAAAGTTTTTATTTATTTTTGGTTAATTTAAAATAATTTTTGATTTTAATAACATTTAAAGTATAATAACGGAAAAAAAACTACTTTAATCTATCTAAAAAATACGAATTCGATGAATTCGAACCACTTTGAGGAGAAAAATTTTATTCAAAAATGAATTTAATTCAAAAATGCCAGAAGAAATATTTCATACATTTTTTATTGATTCATTTTTCTTTTATAATTTATTAAAAGTTTTCAAAAGAAAATATTATTTTTAGAATTTTTCTATATTATATTATAACAGATAAAGCTAGTAAGGTAATTTAAAGAAATATTTAAAAAAAATTAATCTAAAAAAAAATATTTTTAAAAATTGAAAAGAGAAAAAATTCAATTTAAGTAAAAATTTCCCAAAATGTCAATTTTTTCTAATGCAATAATTATGTTTAAGTGAGTTAGCTATAAAAATAAAATATTTTATCTATTATAATCATATTTTGTTTGAACTTTTGAAAATTATATAAATATAGTATATACACAAAAATTTATTCAAAACTTATCAGAAAAACCATTTTGACATTTATCAGTAAATTTTTGTTAGAGTGAATATTTTTCAAGGAAGTGAACATTAAATACTATTAAAGAAAATCCAAAATGAATTAAGATTGAAAGATAAATTTTATATATTTCAATGAGTTTTTGCGTTATATTTATGAAATTTTTGTTGAAATATATAAGATTTTCCAATTTTACAAATTAAGTTAAATTTAGAAATCAGGAAAGAAAATCGAATATCTATTTTATCAGTTTCGTTTTGGACAAATTCACGTAAAAAAATGTTTTTTGGTTATTATTATTATATGAAATTTTGTAAATATATATTTAAAATTATAATAGTTATTTACTCATTATGTATATTTTCATTTAAAAAAAAAAATATTTATTAAGAAATTGTTGATTTCTCAACAAATGAATATTCGTTCATCAATAAAAAATAGTGGATTTTTGGTTAGTAACTTCCTTGAAAAATTTAAAATAAAAAATATATATTACTTCTCAATTATACTCTTAGTTTATAAATTTATTTATTAGTAAGCACCAACATGCATGTAACATCAAATATTTTGTAAATAATTAATAAAATCATATATTTGTACATACATTATAAAATAAATATAAAAATTACTACATAAATAAAATCCATAATAAATAATTAAGATACGAAATTTTATAATACGAAAAGTTAAAATTATATTTATAATAGGATAAAAAGTATTTTTTTTTTGAATTTAGACATAAATTATAGTTTAGACATAATTCGATTCGGCTAGCAATATAATGGGAAACTTGCTTGCTGAGTGCAAACATCAAGTGTAGGTGGATTGTATTATCTTATTTTGTAAGCCACTGTTATGGAACGTCCGGTAATGTACTGTAATTAAATTGAATTTCGATTAAACAAATGATAATAATTAAACAGAATTTATAAATATTTATAATAAACAAATTATGAATATTTAAATAACACATTGTTGTGATATTTCCGCAATACATCGAACAATCTAAATTGTTATAAGTGAAAAGCAATATTAAAAAAAAGCAATATTATACACATGAATGTATGTACATCATAAGTGGATATTATATTATTGTTGTATTATTCTTTTGATGTTGTTAGATAAATTTTCAATACATTCTAAGATGAATTTTTCCTCGATCGAAATCAATTTTCTCAAATTCAAACTTGATGCGTATAACTCCTATACCAGATATCTTATATAAAAAATTATTATCAGAATTGTCATTTAAAAGAAAATTAAAATTAATAATTTGATTAAACAAAAGCTTTTTTTGTTTTGTGCAATAATGAAATTTATTTACAATTTTAAATATGAAATAAAATTTAATAAGTGAATGGATTTTTTTTTTTTAAATTTCAAATCTTTTTGATGATATTCAAAGTAAAACGATGCGAAAAATTAATAATAAATTTAAAATTATATAATTATTGGTAATTGTGCTTTTTTGATCTCTGCATGTGTGTATGTACGCACTCCTTATTCCAAACTAAATGCAATATTATAAGAATAGTATAAAAATATTTGTTGACAACGAAATTAGATAATTTATATAAAAATAAAGTTAAAACATCGAATTTTTATCACAACAATAATTATATAAGAAAAAAAAATAACAACAAAAAACATCGAAGTTTTAATTTTTTTTTTTTTTTGCATACACTGTATTTAAGATGTGTTCAAAAACTAAATTCAAAAATAAATCAAATTTAGAATTAAATTGATAAAAAGCAATATTTTTAAATCGAATAATCAATATTTCGGATAAGAATTTCTTATATTACTTATATACATTAGTAAATTGGAAAAACATTAGTGTTTAGTATTTATTTGTATTGTTTGCTTATTTAAATGAAAACCATTAATTATTGCCTTAAAATTTAGATAAATTTACCTCCGCGAATTATAGTAGATTGATTGATTGATTGATTTTATTAATTGAAGTGTTTAACTTCACTTGGGATTATGCTCAGCATTTAAGAAAAAATTATGTAAAATGTTCAACATTTCATATTTCTCAATAACATTCGCCGAAGTATCAAAAGCAATAAAAAGTAGTCAATAAGATCTTCTTCAGTGATCAAAAAAAAATCTTTGTAAAAAGTAATATAGGATTTTTTGTTTTTGTAAAAATTTAGCCATAACTATAGATATAAGAATAATTTTATAATATTATGATTATAAGATAATAACACTAATATTAAATGTGATCACAGAAGATGAAAACAATTATACTCATATTCATATAGTTGAATAACCATTAAAGCAATTTATATATAAGATTTTTAATATTCATAATAGGGCCTAGTCGAAGTTTGTATATAAATATAAATTCCGTTCATTTAGTAATAAGTAGAACTTATATGAATAATTAATTATGAATATATCCAAACACACATATACATTCAGTATTATTTTAGATAAATATTATAGTGAAAAGAAAACCAAAAAAAAAAATATAATAAAATATGATCAAACAATTTAAAGAGATGAAATTTAAAAATATTATTATTATAGTTTGTATTTTTAAAAATTAATTTGTAACAAATAATCCCCAATTTTTGTTTAAATTTTTTGGTAAATTACAAAAACAAAAAACTGAGAGCATTCGATTGGTTGTTGTGTAAAGAAATTTTGTTATATAATATAAAAATATTTTCTTTATAGAAAAAAGGATCTTTTATCTATTTTGAAAATAGCGGGTACTGTGGGAAAATATGTCAAATTTTCATTTAATTTAAATTCTTTCTAATTTATAGGATGAACTATCTTCAAAAAAAATAAAAATATTACAATATAAAATACTTTCTAATATATAAATACGCCTCATGACATGATCTTCAACATTTTATAAATTTCATTTTTAATAGATTTAAAAAAAAAGCAAAAATATTATAAGTTAATTACAAATTTTGCATCAAAATATTTAAAAATATTTTTTAAATAAACAGCAAAATATACGAATTAATAATTAAAAACTTTACTATTCATTTATTTAGAACAAACATAAATACATCATATTAAAAAAAAAATTATATATAATTTTATAACTCATCCAACAAGTGAGTTCGCAATAATGCTATATACATACATACATACATACAAACATAAATAAATCCATATAACAAATTAGCAATTTACTAAAAGCAATATTGTATTTAATATAAAATTTTTATAATTATAATTATTGAATGAGATTACCTTAATAAAAAAATTCCTTAAAATACATATTTATAATATGATTAATAAAAAATAAAAAAATTTACTACAATATATTGTATTATAGCATAATTATGAATATTTCAAAATATATATAAAAAAAAAACTAATAACAGATGATCTATATATATATATATATAAAGATTAGTGAATAAAAAAGAAACAATTTAAATGAAAAAAAATAATTTATAGAAATTTTATTGCTATTTTTAAGCTAAATATATAAATATTAAATTAAGAAAAAGAAACTTTAAATCCCAGTAATTCTATAAATATTTTACATTAGAAAAGTCTATTTAAGAAGAAAAAAAAATAATTCAAAATAAAGACCTTCTCCGACTTATCGGTTAGTAAAAAAATTAAATTTGTATTTTTGACTAATAATTTCTTAAAATTATAATCTTAATTATATAATTTTTATAGAAAAATTACAATATTAATTTTTTTTATATCCTATTTGTTGTGAAAATTTCACATCTACTCATTTTATAGGTTCCACTATAAAGTGTTTTCGAATAAGAGTGATATGATTTAAAAAAAAAAAAATAGTGTTAAATCACAACTTCTTGGAGGCCATTCAATGTTACAATTTCTTGAAATAATCGAATCTCCAAACTTTTCTCGCAATAATTCGGTTGTACGTAGCCCCGTCTTGTTGGAACCAGATGTTATCACGATCAACTTCTTCCAATTTTGGCCATAAAAAGTTGGTTATCATCGATCTATACCGCTCTCCATTGACAGTAACGGTGTTACAAGCTTCATTTCGAAAGAAGTAAGGACCGATGATTCCACCAGACCAAACTGTCAATTTAGGTGAATGTAATGGGTGTTCATGAATAATTTGTGGATTTTCTTCGCACCAGAATCAACAGTTTTGTTTATTTACCGCACCACTCAGATGAAAGTGAGCCTCATCGGAGAATATGAGTTTCTTAAAAAAAATCTTTATCGTTTTCAAGTTGTTCCAAGACAAAATCAGCAAATTCATGATGTTTACGGTGGTCGAATGGCTTCAGTTCTTGAGTGATAACAATTTTATACGGATGCAAGCCCAAATACTTTCTCAAAATCCGCCAGGTTGTGGTTTCAGACAGTCCCAATTTCTACGAACGTCTTGGAATCGACAAATTGCGGTCTTCAGCAACACTTGCCTGAACGACAGCAATATTTTTATTACTCCGAGCGGTTCTTTATCTTATTGGTACTTGAACATTATGTAAAGAAAATGTACGCTCGAAATTTTTAACAATTCCACGAATAGCGAGCACAGTTGGACGATTATTACGACCATAAAATGGCAAAACCGCACGAAAAGTTGCAATTGGAGAACGATTATTTTGATAATAAAATTGAATAATTTGTAAACGTTGTTCTTGCGTATATCTCTCCATGATAAAGTTGTAAACATTACTGAATACAATGAAAAAAAAATGACAGCTCATGACATATTACAAATGGCCGAAACGTCACTTAGAAATCATATTACTCTTATTGGAAAACCTTATATATAACATATTTGGCAGCATTTTGAATTTTTCATATTAATATTGTATGAACATACCAACTACAAGTATAACGAATATAACCACACCTACCATATTTAAATGCAATCAAAAGAATTAAATAAATCGATATTATGGTAATCGATGTTTGTTTTAATATTTTTAACCAATATTGTCATATATTATATGGTTGCTCGTTCGACTTGCGGTTTTGACTTTATCGATTCTATTGATTCATATCCTTACTTCTGTTCTGTTCGAAGGGACGTAACGTCTTTATTTAACGGAATCATGCAAATTTTTATTAATAAACGAATTCTATTTCCGTGCACAAATCGGAACTGTCGAGAAGAGGAAATATAACTTTTAAAGCAGAAGCCGGTAATAGGCGAAGTTGAATTTTTACAAAGCTACCGCTAGGATGTGAAGTAAAGTAAAATAAAGTAAGAAAAAAAAACTGCTTTCTAATCTAATCGATAGACAAACAGAACTGGTAGAAAGACAGACGTTCAGATAGTCACTATATCGCTCTAAATTGAGTTATGAAATTTACCAGAACATCTTAATCGAGTAATCATTATTTATAAACCAGAATAGTACATTATGGTAGGGATTAGAATATGCTATCTCGGAATCGAAAGGAACTTTACAGGAAAGTTTGATATTAAGAAATATTGTAAGTGTTTTTGGTACAAATATCGAGGGGAAAATTTTGGATAAAATCATAAAACGGACGAAATCGTACTTCAAAATATATACATATTTATATACATATATACTATATATAATATTTTATTATAAAATGTATAAAATCAACAAACAAAAAAATAAAAAAAAAATAATAAGAAAAAAAAACCGAAATTATTGCATTTGTAGTAATGAATAATTGAAAACATCTTTGAAGTTTACAAACTTATGTACTTAATAAGAATATGATTATAGCCAAATTTCTATCGATATATAGAGGAATATCTTAATAATAAACATTTTCATTTTATATATATTTATATATCATATTATAATAATGGTTTGTATTTGTTTTTCATCCTTGTAGGTGAATGTAAATGTTCACCGAAAAGCGCGCATAATAATAAAAACCATTAATCATAAGTAAAAATTGACTGATATCCATTAGTCAAACGAAAATTAGTTTCATTAAATAGACAATTTTCAGAAAATTTGAATAATTTTGTTGCTTTAATTATTCAATTAGCATTTAACGATTTTCGAAGTCATCCGATTATATTTAAGCAATAGAAGAAACCAAATATTAACTTTATTCGTCATGCTTCTACTCAGTCAAAATATCTCCTTCCCTTCCGGGCCTAACCATCCATCATGGTTCTACTATCAACTAATGGTAATTTTCGGTTAACATTCTTTAGGTTTTATTTCAAAATAAGCTTAAATATGAGTAATAAGCGTTTTGAAAGTATGTACAACCACCAAATATTAAAGCTAACATTTATTATACTTACAAATCGATTTTCTAATATTCTTTTGTTGCAAATATTTACCTAAAATATTGTAAATTGTCTAAAAGACGCATAAGATCTTTAGAATTTATTGGATAATGTTAAATATTTGAAGAAATGAAATTTTTTAGCCGTTATAAATATTTTGTGATCGTTTTCATACACATATAATTGAAAGGAATTAAAATTTCGTAATTTGTATATATATAAACATTTGTTAAAAAAAATAATATTTCGAAAAGAACAGGAAATAACCCATTTTAAAAGATTATAAAACTGTTGATGAAAGGATCGCAACATTGATTTTAAATAAGAAAATTGGGTATGCGCACATGATCAGCTGAGTGAGTGTCTGTGTCTATTTGAATCTATAACATCATTTTTGGAGCATTGGGTCTTAGCCTTTATAATGGCATCAATTTAGATTTAGTCTTTATATTGAGTTTAAATTAGCACAGTTTAAATTACTATGCTCATTCCATATAAGCCAATTTGTTAGATTCATTGAAATTAGCGCCAACGAAATTTTTCAAATATGCCTGCTTGCTTGCTTATTTTGGAAAGTTTTTTTTATTTTTTTTTTATTTATAGAAATTATTAGTCAAAATGTTTAAAATTATGATAAAAAATTGATTAAAAACCATTTTTTTTCTTATAAAAACTATTAAGTAAATAAAAATTTTTTTAAAAGCAAAAAAAAAAAGTTAAACATTTTAAAAATGTAATTTTTTGAAATTATTTTTAAATTTCTAACATATGAATTAATTTGAATAGTTACAAAATATTACATGAATATTTTTTTTTTTTTTAAATATAAAAAATACCTCAAAGTATATTGATTCAATTCTATTTTAATGTTATGTTATAAAAAATTAATTGAAATAAAAACTAAAAAATTACATTTGATATGCAATAAATAGAAAATTACATTTTAATGTCAATTTAATAAAATAGTACTCTCCAGTAAGTCAAATAAAATTATAATAAAATTAATATCAAACTAGTTAAACATAGAAAAGAAAAATATTTAAAAAATTTGTTCAAATGAGAATATAACTGAAAAGTTTTCACAATAATTACTAATTGAAAATATCAACATTTATACAATAATAATTTATAATAACTACGAAACTATTTGTAATAGTTTAAATATGTTTGAATGGTTTTTTTTTTGTAAAAAAATTATTATTAATATTGAAGAATACAATGAAAATTTTTAATTATATTTGAATAAATTCAAAAAAAAAACAGCATTTAAATGAAAATATATTTGAAAAAAATTATTATATAATCAGTAGTGATGATTAGTATGATATGTAATAATTGTCAGATCAAATTGCCGATGAAATATTATGAAAACTATTTATAGATGAAAATTTATTATTAAAATAAAATAAAATTAAATTAACATATTAAGATTATGATTTTACTTTTCAAGGACATAACATTTATTTATGATAAAAATTATATAAAATATAAACGAAAAGAAGCGCATTATTTAGAAAATATTATATATATACATATATACACTTTAAAAATGAAAATATTAATTAAGTATAAATAATATACATTTATGGAAAATAAAACATAAAATAATTTAAGAAGATAACTATAAAAAAGACCACAAAAATGTATATTGAATTTTTTGTTTGTTTGGTTTTTTAGTTTACAATTATAAATTATATATAGCCATATACATAAACTATTAAATTATAATTAAAAATAATTAAAATGCTGAATTGTGTAATTTTTATCCATATAGAAAAGAAAATAAAAAATTAATGAAAAAAACTATAGAATCACAACTATTATAAAAAAAATACGAATATTATTTATTATAAATAAATACTAAGTAGAGTAAATTCATAGATGAACATGAAAAGTATTTCAATAACTACGAGCGTAGTTGAAGTCAATTTGGATATTGTTGAATGTAAAAAAAAAAGAAAAAGAAAAAGAAGAAACAAAACATAAATTATGTTAAAATAATTTCAAATATAAATAAATAAATTAAAAATACATTATAAATTAATACAAAATTATTTATATATATTTAAAAAAGAAAAAAAAAACAGAAAATTGTTTAAATGAGAAAAAATATAAAATAAATAAAGAAAAATTATAATTAAATAAAAAATATAAATAATGAATATAAGTTAAATAATGAAAAGAAAATAAATTAATTATAAAAATGACACAAAATAGCAAGTTTTGTATTATATTTTCATAATAAATAGTGTAGAAAACACAAAATTCCATGTTTCAATTGGATTTTTATAATTAAATATTGTTTATATAAATTGGTTGAATATTCTAATATATTTTAATAAAATTTTATTAAAAAATTATGCTAAATCCAAATTGTACCATATGATTTTTCTATAAATTTTTAACTTGGTCGAAATTATACTCTTTGGTTAAAGACTGTATTTTTGAAAGTTATTGTTCTTTACGAAAGTTTTTAATAAGCTCTGATAACTTATTGGGAAAATAAGTAAAATTGAAAATTCGAATGGCATTTTATATTCTTGATGATGCGAAAATATATAGACTAGAACAATAATGGAAGATTTCTTTCTCCAAAGTAGCCCAATATCAGAAAGCATGTTTGTTCAACAACTATTCCAAAATTTTGGGCAAAGAAACTTATTCATGACTTCCTTTTTGGTAATAAATCCGTCCTTTATGCCATTTGTGTGATGGTCAACTCAGTATTTCTCATATCCTGAATGAATGCCACTTAATCCAATATTTGTTTTTGAGCTTCAAAGCCCTCCCTTTGATTTTCTAAAAGCATCTAACATATTTCATAAAATTAAACCACTTCTATTTGCTGCCTCTAACTTGCGTTAAACTAATTTTATAAGGTAAGCTGGGGCAATGCCAACTTACACGTAAGACGATGTCGCCAAATGGCCTCATGATCGTGGCGCTATAAATTGGTCCCTTAGCACATGGCTTAGCGATCTCATGTACAAACAAACAAAAATCCGTACGTACTTTACATCCTGACCACTGGATTTTGCTACACCGTGATGTAGTACGTCTGTTGTATTCCAGGAATTGTATCTTCTGATCCTGTAACTGTGCAACCGCTTCAATTAATATTGGAAAAAGAATTAAAATATAGTATTTACAGTTAGAAATAATTTAATTTTTATCAATAATATAGTTAAATGGAATTGTGTATTATATACCAGGTGTATACGTTTAAATCCGCTGTTTTTTAGTTAAAATAAAACATGTTTTTTTTTGTTCATAGAAAGCAAAAACAAATTTATTCAAAGTACTTGCCCTCGCTAGCTACACATTTTTCCCATCTCTCGGGCAATTTATGGATACCACGCCAAAAAAATTCTTTCTCTTTCGTGGCAAACCACTCATCAAGCCATTTTCGGACGTCTTCATAAGAATCGAAGTGCTGCTCAGCGAGCGCGTGGCCCATCATCGAAAACAGGTTTCAACATCTCATAGTAGACGATACCCTGCTGATCCCACCAAACGCACAGCATCGTCTTCTGTCCAAAGCGATTTAGTCTTGGGGAAGATGTTGATGGTTGGCGGGGATCAACCCACGATTTTTTGTGTTTAGGATTTTCGAAATATATCCACTTTTCATCGCCTGTCACAATCCGATGCAGGAACGACTTTCTTTTTTGTCTGGCGAGCAAAATTTCGCATGTGCTTTTGCGTCGCTCCATCTGCCTATTGTTCAATTCATGCGGCACCCATTTTCCGATCTTTTCAATCTTCCCCACGACACGCAGACGCATGAAAATAGCTGGTTGAGTAACACCCAATTGCTCCGCGAGCATTTTTTGCGATTGGATATCGTGTTCGTCCAAAAAAACCTGCAATTGATTGTCCTCAACCTTCCTAGGCCGATTTTCACGCTTCTTGTGACACAAGTCAAAAATGCCGTCTTTGAACCGACGAAACCAATCTCGGCACGTTGTTTCCGATTAAGCACTGTCAGCATAAGCATTTGATGCGATTTGGAAGCCAATTTCTTCACACTGGAGCAGAAAAGCAGAGCTTCCCGCATATGCTCTTTTATGCAATAACATACATTTTTCCTTTGATAATCATACTAGACATGATTACCGAAGGGAAAATGTATGTTGTTGTACGAAATTGCTGAAAATGTGCACTGATTAATGTTGATAGATGTCAAACTCATAAAAATAAGTATGGCGTGCCCATGGTAGCTTAATACGCTCACTTATGCCATGTATGATAGCTGATTTAAGCTTATACACCTGGTACATTATCCGACAATTGTTTGGAACCACCCAAATTTTTACGAATATTTTATGTTGTTTTACGAGTAGGTTATAGTGCTGGCTATTTTTTTTTAATTTATTTATTAAAATATTGTTGCCAGTGGCAGTGCGACAACTGTTTGTGTCCAATAGTTATTTTTCAGGTATTAACATTGAAGAGCAATTTTAATAGTTTGAAGTGGAAAAAAATATAATTTATATCTTGGCCAAATTAAACTACTTAAAAACTAAGGTCGGAAAAAATGGTGGCCGAACAGCCAGAAGCGACAATTTGGTGTGTAAATTTTTTAAAAATTGATTCTGCGAATTATAGCCAATATCGAAAGGCTTCTGTGACTTTGAAACAACTTCTCTGAAGCAGAAAACATTTTTCAACAAGATTCCACCGATGATTTGAGAAAGGACCCAAAGGACTTATTTCTTCTGTGCTAATTATAATCAAAAAATTGGTTGAAGAGGTGGAATATAGTACAAGGACATAACTAAGTTAATAAATCACAAAGTTTTTTAAAATTATTAAAAATAGTATATTTTTTTAAATTATTAAAAAAAAAATGTTATAATTAAAAATAGTCTGTTTTTCGTTTTATTAGCAAATCTACCTTTTAGACGAAACATTTTAGCTGCTCAAAAATTATTTTTTTAGACAAAAATCATTTTAGCTAAAACTTAGCTAGAACTAAGGTAAACGTACCTTCAACAAACCAAGAACAACAAAAGTATTCATAAAAATGGTCTCAAACAGTTGTCGGGCATTGTAAATACGCGGTTAAATAACTTATCAAAGCTCTTTTGAAAGCCGTCCTCTTAAAACAAATTAAACATAAATAAACTTGAATAAATAATGCACTATAAACCAAATAGAATTTATAGAAAAATTCTAATAAAATAATGGATCCAATTTTGGAGGAAATTTTCATTTTTTTTTTTTTTTTTGGAACATATGCCTTTATGAGTGTAAGGACACTGCATAGACAAGCGTAAAATTATATCAACGGTATGGAAAGTCAAGTAATGGCACTCTTAAAAGTTGCATTTATATCGATTAGGTATAATTTTCGTTGGTAAAATGAATGTGGTCTTAAAGGTGTGGATATATTTTGAATCGTTTGAAATTTATTTGAACAAAAAAAAAATAACAGCAATAACTTCGAAGTGAATTATGAAGATAAAGTGGCAAGAAACATTTGAAAGTAAATACATACATACATCGACGTAAAGAATTCAAGTAATAAATATAGAATACAAAATAGATACAAGTCAAGATTGCAAGATCTTAAAAGAGATATAATATATAAAAGCGTTGAAAAAAAGTTAGTAAATACGTACGAAAAAATTGAATAAAATGAAACAAAGTAAAATCTTTAAGTACCTTTTTGGAACTTTTTATAAAGCCACATACTCGTCTCTTATCGACTGGAATCGATTCGGCTCGAGGAGAAACAACAGGCAGGTTAATGCTCCACAAACATCGCCTAACGAACGCAAATACCATAAACCCTTAAACTGATTGTTTTATACAAATTTTTATGAAGCTCCTTGATAGAATTTAAATATTCGATTCGAGGGTATGACACACTCACTATTCGAATACACAGTATATCCTGTAGTGTTCTGTGTTGGCATTGCTCCGTCGCGTTTCACATCCTACCATATCGATTCGAATGGGAATGGTGTCGAATTGAACTGAGAGTGGGTGAAAATATAGAATACGAATAAATAAGAAAAGCCCTAAAAGTATCAAGCTCAAAGCCACAGAGAAGTCTCAAATGCCGCGAGTAGCAGGGGGTGAAAGTAAGTTTGCGTAGGGATTTTTGTTCAGTTACCAAAACTTGATTCTGTTCTTGTTGCTACTGAGCATTGTGATGATAGAAACTGTGGTGGAATTTGTGGAATTTTTTTTAAAAATTCCATTATTTTTCTGAGGCAAGAATTTTAATATAACTGAAGGGAAATTATTGTTGTAGACGAAACCAAAGAAACTTTGAATTTAACGTTATGATAAAAGAGCAACAGAACCAAAACTGCTATAGGGAATGACGGTGCAGTGCAGTCAACATCGATAACGGCTCGATTAATAAAATGACAATAAAATCGTTTTTTTTTGTACGCATTTTTATGTGGGGCATAACATTCTGATACGGCAGAAAGAGGTGGAAATTGCTAACCAATATGTTCTTTACATCACCGAGGGAGACTTTAAAACAAAATAAATTTAGCTATCTTAACCAGAAATTGATGGCATATTACATTGTCTGATGAATACCACCATATTGTATTTATCAGAAACGGAGTACGATACTATCGCCAATTGAGCAAAGAGAGTGTGTTTTTGAATAAAAATAACACAGAATATGTGGAATTTTTTCTTAAATATAAAATCCTGAAAGTTACTGAATCTTTCAATAGCGGAATTTGATTGAAAGTTTTTATTACGGAATCAGTTGCAATAGAAATTTTTTTTCTTCTTTTTAAGAATTTTTGATATAATCATTTTATAACAACTTTGATAAAATACAAAATACAATATTCCTTCTCATTTGTAAAAGATCATTAGAATCCTGAAAAGTTTGCAACTGTTGTTTAGAATGCTCTGCATTGACTGCATCAGTTGCACGAAATACTTTTACGGAAATGAAATTGAAGCGTGCCCAGCCAGCTGTTGCTATTCCGGCGTATGATCCAGCAGGGAAAATATTCAATACCATTTAAATTTTCTGAAGAGGGAAGAGAAGAGGACAGAGTAGATGATTAAAGAAATGGACTAAAATGTGGTGTATTCGTATTTGTTGCATTTTGAATTTTGAGCAAAGTAGAAAATGGAAGAATTTCCGTCAATTTTGTGAGAGTCCGTTATGCACACAGAAGTCAATTTATTATTAAATGCTAGACATTGTGGCCAAAAAGTTATGGCGCCGTATTGAATGGCATCTTCATTGTGGATTATTAGATGTGAAATCATATCGTTCGTGTATGCAACTACTACTTTCAAGATAGTCACAGAATAACTCGTACTCACTTGCACAGTCTAGCCGCTAAACGCACAGAAAAACATTTAAGAATATGAATGCGGAGTGCGTGTTGTCCGATATCATTCTGCAGAGCAATGAACGAAGGAAAGTTTTTTCTTTGACAGGATAAGAGTACTTCAGCCAGACAGATACCCTATCCCACTGTACGGATAAGGAGCCGATGGTATGTGTGTTGTTCCTTGCCAAATGGCATTCCCATTCCTCTGCCAAAATGAATATAGATGGCGTTCGCATGAGATCATTGCAAGTTCAACGCATTAGGATTAATAACAGAGGGCAACAGATACTAATGCGATGTCACCTTCTGTCCCGCTCCCCTTTTTTATATCAACTTTCATAGTCAGAATTGCTGGCGAAGAATATAGGATATGGTCCCGTCTATGGATGATATAATGCTTGTTGGCAAATGGTAAATGCCAACTGAGGATTGAATTGTGATGTCTCTGATTCGATTCCATCAGGGCAGGATTGATTATGCAACAAATGGAAATATCGCAGTGAACACACTTATTATCAACCCCGTTAATTTTCTATTTGCAGTAGACTTATGCTACTGCAGATGGAGCAGATGCTCTATTGAAGCTGTCGCTAGTGACGCCAATGCTGTCGGTTAACAATATATGAATCCCATCTATATGCACGACTAGATATATTAATAGCAGCATAGATGGATAACTGCTGAATATTGAATATGAATGAAATTGCTGTTTTGCAGAAACATCCAGTCAACCAGTCAGATAAATACGAATCTATGTTTGTGTTGAAACTGAAATGTTTCCCAGCAGCCGCGAGAATATGTCCTGGCTAAGCGGAGGAGTCTAGTTCTCATTTGCTACAATAATCGTATGCGAGCAGTATCTGTTGATTTTGCTAAATGTGTCCCGTTTAACAATATGATAGGGTAGATTGATTGGTTTCAAATAGTATTGACATTTTCAGGATTTATAGACATATTCGCATGTAAGTGTACACATACTCCTTCTAAGTACTCATATGCACTCGAAGTTATATATATTCATAAAATACAATAAATAGAATAGAATAGAAAAGTGCACGTTTCAACAGTAATTGTGTATGTGTGCACGTTTAATCTACTCTTTCCCAAAATACTCGTTACTTGTTTGGAGTTTAAATATGTCGATTAAAGACTTGTATTGCGATAGTTGCTGCCATGCATATTTGTTGCCCTCATCGATGGCCACTCGATTTTGTAAATTGCACTCAATACGCAATACTATAACAAAAGCAAATTAATGGAATTATTTTCAACTCAAATGGTAGATAGACATGGTACATGGATAAGTCGTACTGAACTCTCTACTCTTAATACAAAAAAACTCCATCCTTTATTTACTAAAATATTTATTTTCTTTCTGGTTTTTTTTATTATATTGTATTAAAAAAAAATAGAGCTTTTACTATAATAATCAAATAAATAAAACATAGAAACTTTTTTATTTATTTCTTACGGTTTTTTTATGTTTTTTTTTTTTATAAAATAATAAATTAAGTATTTTCAACTATTACAAATAACAAGCAGATTTATTAAAAAGGAACTTACATCGAATCGGTGCTTCTTTTACTATTCGGACTTAATTAGGCTAACTGTCATTTTAAGTGGCAAAAGATCACTGAGGATAATCAGAGGAGGGTCACTGAGGATAATATTTTTTGGAAGGAATTGGGGCTTGGTAGTTACATTATTAGCGTTCCACTGATGCATTCTACTTTAATTTAACTATGCAATTATCGTGTCCTTAACAGAAAGTATGGAAAAAATACCTGAAAAAGCCATCAGCCATCAGAAACCCGTAAATATTAATACTATTTTAGCTTTCGGAAGAAAAACCATATTTGTCAAAGACTGCAACCCGAAATGGACATAATATCAGTATTTTCTACTGATCGAAGCATGGCACCGCCAAAAAATAAGCAGTACGATAACTGCAGCAGACTGATCATCTGCTAAGCGAACACATTTATAAATTGGTTCCAAAAGGAATGAATCTTTTTATAATGAGAAGCAGTTAATTGGCATATGAAGGCAATTTTGAGAACATGATATACCAGGTATATAAGCTTAAATCCACTATAAAGATTCTCTTAAGCTGCCAGAGAAGGCAACAATGATATTCTCGGTCGAAAGCCTGAGCTATGTCCGAAAATATTCCTGGACAGTCTTCTCTCTCTATTCAAAATAGGATGCAATGAAGACGCGACGACACTGCTGGATAGTGGAGTGTTCACATTGAAAGCCAAATTGGGATTACATTATCATCTAGGATGGGATAAAGCCATTTTAAAATCAATTTTTCCACTATTTTTCCACAAGAGTTGAGAATAAGCTTATGGATCTATAAAAGAAAGGAAGTTGAGTTGATTCTTTGGGCTTCTGAACGATTTTTATTATTGAGGTAGACATTCTATGTATCTGTGAATACCCAAAGATGTAATTTATTATTCGGTATGCAAAAGCGGCACCTTACGAACTGCTGTGAATACCGGGGAATTAACAACTTCCAAAAACTTTGAATTTAAGCCAAAAAAGTGGTAGTTTTCTTACGGTATTAGTGCTCACAATTGACGGTAGCGGCCTCTTATTTATTTCAACTAAATACGGGCCAATAACACCTATAGATTAAAATGCATATCACATACTAGTTTTTGCTAATAAAACGTATTCCTCAAAGTCACTTGTAAGTTTTTAGAGCCCCATATATTTTTAGAGCCCTATAAAAGGCAGCTGAAGAAAATAATGTTTG
The DNA here is from genome assembly GCA_958298945.1 of Atherix ibis. Lineage (NCBI taxonomy): Eukaryota > Metazoa > Arthropoda > Insecta > Diptera > Athericidae > Atherix > Atherix ibis. The sequence goes on from OY282606.1 coordinate 119,423,856, forward strand.
AAAAAATAAGCATCCAATCGGTCTATCTTCTGTATAATTTGAGTACCTATAATAATAGTAAGAATATAATAAGAACAATTAACAATTTCCGATTTGGAAAAATCTCAGAATTCTAGTTCTTAAGTCCAAAGAGGTTTAAGCACTGTATTATAAGTAAATACCATAATTTGCTGTTATTTTGTAAGCCTTAAACCTGAGTTCTAAGTAGTTCTAAGTCTAAGTAGTTGTTTGTGTCATCTCTTCACTTCAAGTATATGGGTTTCTAGTAAGCCGTTTGTCAAGAAATTTAAAGAAAAAATGCTGCCCTAAAATTTTAAGGGAGGATGTGTTAGATGTTATAAGGTTATAGCCAGGCACTTTTTAATTAAAAAGGTGCTCAATTTCAGCAGCAGTAAAATGTTTGGGTGGTAAATACAAGGTTCCAGGTCGATTTTGTTTTGCCGCCATTTTAGTTTCGATGACTCTGGAAACTCAAGAGGAGTTTTCGTTCTACCTATTGTCTTATAATAGTACTAAAATCATTCATTTCCAATCGACACTTCTAAGTAAATCCGATGTTGACTGGTGCTTTACAGGGAAGTATATTTGAACCCACCCTCTATTCCATTTACACATCCCATATCCCAATCTGCCCCAATATAAATCCCACATCCCAATGTGTCACAATGCTTTCGTTTTGCGGCCTACCTTGCATCCAGCAAAAATCCCCAACATGCTTATGAAAAATTCTCCAAATCCAAATCCAAACCCTACAGAACACCAGATGTAGAATAAATGCTAATAAACATAAATCTACCCACGTACATTTTACTCTCTGCCATGAACTATATCCTTTTACAGGGTGATTTTTATGTTTCAGATTGATTTTTTTAGCCGCCATTTTGGTTTGGATGACATTTTTCTAATAGCATTTAACAGCCGTAAAGAGTAATTATAGCAATTTAGAAGTAAGCAACTAACGCTACCACAACGTAAATAATTGTTCAATTCTGAATACGCGGAGAAAATTACGTGACTTTTTTTGTGTTAATCATATGCTGCCCAAGTCAATTATTCAGCGTGTAATGAATAATTTTTAAAATATCCATACACTTGGAGTTGAAGCAAAGACTGGGCGACAATTAAACCAATGTACACCTGAAAAGATTGATAAAATGAGGCAGAATATTAATGAATATCCGGGTACCTCTCATCCACATCGGATACCAAAACAAGAATTGCGAATCTTCTTCTCCATTATTTTCGTAAAAATTCCCAAAAAAAAATTACTTTTGTATCCGTATAAAATTGAATTGACAGATTCTCTCAGTTTCCTGAGCGGCACGGATTGTCAAGCCAAAGCCACCCCTTTTAGTAGGACCAAATCCCTTCCTCGTTAGACGTGACCCAAACTACACTGTTGGGGTTGGTTACCCAATCTTTGGAATGAGTTGCTCATGTTATAGTTGGACACCACGTTGAGGTGAGGAATAGGAATTGAGTTGAATGGATAGAACTAGCTGAACTCAGTCCTTGATCCATTTAACCCCCTTGTCCAACTATTCTACCCCTTTCATTTAACATATAAAATGTCAAAAATGGTGCCTGCATACGACCTGCAGGTGAGAAAGTACACCGGATCTATTAGAAAAATTTCAATTATTTCGGAAATTTTATATTATTTAGTATATTTTCTCAATGAAGATATTTATCTAAAATTGTATAATCTAGAGAGCCAGAGCTCATTATGACCTTTCATTTGATATATAATTTGTTAAGATTGATGTGAAAATTTGGACTTACGAACACAAAACGGAATAATAATTCCACAATATCCCGATTTTCCGAGAGGTTTTTTAAATTAGCTCACCACTACATAAACATAATAGCAAGCTTATTATGTAATCACATAGCCACACTAACTGCGGTAAATTTGGCACTTAAATTATTTCCATTGGTTTAGGAATGATGATCCTAGAGTAAAAAATGTGTTCTGTGGTCGATAAATTGCTCGGCAACATTTATTGTATGCTAACAATACTTTTTGCCAATGACGACTTCTGTGAATTTCGTTCTGCGTAATTGGTCAAACTGAATTTTCGTTCACGAGACGAATTTTTCGGTTTTCTCGTGAAAGGATTAACGTATCAACTTGAATTTTTTTTTATTTTCTTGGAAAATGTTCATTCTTTACCTATAAGGATATTTTCCTTCTTTTGTCCTTACAAGGATATAGTTTTTCTGTTAATTAATTTTAATTTTCATTTTAAGAAAAAAAATCCTAAATAGATATCTAGCTCCTCTGGAGCAGTTTTATCCTAATCTTCCATGCAAGGACAAAGAATTTATTTTTTCAAAAAATTCAAAAATCCTTAATAGCATAAGTATACTGAAATTTTGAACTGAACATTTTTACTGAAAATTTTTAATTGAACATTTTTACTAAAAATTTTCAATAAAATTAAGTAGAAAAGATTTTTTAGTTTTTTTCCCGAAAATAAGTTATTTGTGCTTGCAAGGACGATATAGATAAATTGGTATCCTGTGGAAAGGGAGCCAGATACGTATTCGGACATTATTTAAAAAAAAATAAAAATTTATATTAATTGGTCAAAATACTATATCCTTGTAAGGACGCAACAAGGAAAAGATCCTCATACGTAAAGAATGAATATTTTTCAAAAGAATAAAAAAAAAATCAAGTCGATACGTTAATCTTTTAGCGAGAAAACTGAAAAATCCGTCACGCGAGCGAAAATTTAGTGTGACCGATTACGCAGAACGAAATTCACAGAAGTCGTCGTTGGCAAAAAGTATTGTTAGCAGCTGAAAAAAGTTGCCCAGCGGTTTTTCGTTCATGGAACACACTTTTTACTCTAGGATCGTCATTCTTGAACCGATCGAAATAATTTAAGTGCCAAATCTACCACAGGTAGTGTGGCTATGTAATAAGATAATAAGCTTATTGTTATGTATATGTAGTGGTGAGATAATTTAAAAAGCCTCTCGGAAAATCTGAATATTGTGAAATTTTTATTCCGTTTTGTGCTCGTAAGTCCAAATTGTCACATCAATCTTAACAAATTATACATCAAATGAAAGGTCATAACGAGATCTAGCTGTCTAAGTTATGTAATTTTAAATAAATATTTTTGTTGAGAAAATATTCTAAAAAATATAAAATTTCCGAAATAATTCAAATTTTTCTATTAGATCAGGTGTACTTTCTCACCTCTAGGTCGTATTAAGGCATCATTTTTCATATTTTATATATCAAATTAAAGGCCTAGAAGTTATCTTGGATTTGGCTGAAAAATATTTTTGATCACATTACACATTACATAAGAAAAAGTAATAATACTATAAGTGAAAGAAATTTATATAAGTATTTTTAGCAATTATCATTTTTGGACAAATTTGATCTTAAATCATAGAGTGAAGATTTGTCTTTGCGTATATGTAAAAATATATTAAATATGTGGGGGCATCGTGTAAATATTCAATTTTTTCAGATTCCTTTGTGAAAATTTCATTTTCAAATAAGCCGAAGGTGAGGTGTTCTGACTCAATATCCTTAAGGACTATCAAAATTTTTTTGATAGCATTTTATAGATAAAAGTATATCCTAGGTGTCTTTTGAACAAAGTTTCTGCGTATCTTTATAAATGAAGGAAATATTCAAAAAAGTTCAATGCCATGTTTTGCTGCTGTTTGCTCAACGTAATACGCGTACAATACGTACTCTTCTACAAGCAATTGGGAGTGACTTCGTCAATGTACAATGATGTTAGGTATTCAAAGTATTCCAACAATTAGCATTTTTATTCTAAAATAAATCATTATATTTAATATATTAATTCATTTGATTTTATTTTCTGATTAACATTTTTTGCACAAGAAGACTTCGAATTTTTATTGTATTGTATGTTGGAATGTAATATCTTTGAGTGTCGACTTTATTTTTTTAAAACTATTTCGTTATTGTACTAATTATGCCAATAATCCTGCAGGGGTGAGTTTGGTCTCTTTGTCAATCGAATAATAACCAATCAAAATTGTTTGTGTCTGCCTGTTAATTTAGTCATTTTTATAGAATTGCGTTTTTTATTCCTAGAATTGAAAAATCATTTATGAAATGAAGATTTGTTTTTGTTTATAATCGTTCAGTAATTTTTGAGTATAGAAAAATAGGACTTACCCCGAAAGTAGTCGTATTTTTTATTTCTAAAACTATTTTCCAATCGAAGCGGATGTAAACATAACCGGGTTCAGTATAGCAATTTTCCGATTTAGTCTTAAGTCATTTTTACAACATTCCTATTTGGATTCCTGAAATTGGAAGATAATTTATATCGGACTAATCCAAAAAGTGATAAACGTATTTTATTTACACAATTATTCTCCTATAGTAACGAATGTAAACAAATTCGGCGGTCAGTGAAATTATTTTCATATTTCAAAAATATCCTTTTTCTCAAATATAAACTGTCGTTGGTCTTTTAGTAAATTCCAAGAATATTTTCAGATGATTCAAGTAGACACACATTAATTAACTGAATTGACTGAGAGACGCTTAAAAACTGTCATTTCAAAATTCCTCGACGGTTGGTGTTTGCGAGAGAGGATCTGCTGAAAATATGCTCTCATAATCAGGCGAAATTCTCAATCGCTTTCAGATCATGTACTTCTATTCGCTTATTAGACGCCGGTCGACCGCAAACATTCGTTCTTGCGGGTTCTCTTACAGTTGATTTACGAATGAGACAGGCTCATTCTCTCAATCACGCTCTAAATGTTGAGTGCAAAGACAAAAAGATTCCAGATGTCAACAATAGAAAAATCGCAGGAATCGTAAGCCCAACTTTTCCGGGATCAAAATAAAACCTTCGGCTTATTTGAAGAGGAAATTTCCACAAAGGAATATAAAAAAAATTTAATATTTACATGATGTCCTCACATATTTTATATATTATTGAAAATGCCCAAAGACAAATCTTCACTCTATGATTTAAGATCAAATTTGTCCAAAAAGGATAATTGCTAAAAATACTTATATCATTTTCCTTCACTTATAGTATTATTAATTTTTCTTATGTAATGTATAACCTGATCAAAAATATTTTCTAACCAAATTCTAGGCCTTTAATTGGACATATAAAATGTCAAAAATGGTGCCTGCATACGACCTGTAGGTGAGAAAGTACACGGGATCTAATAGAAAAATTTCAATTATTTCGGAAATTTTATATTATTCAGTATATTTTCTCAATGAAGGTATTCATCTAAAATTGTATAATCTAGAGAGCCAGAGCTCATTATGACCTTTCATTTGATATATAATTTGTTAAGATTGATGTGAAAATTTGGACTTACGAACACAAAACGGAATAATAATTCCACAATATCCCGATTTTCCGAGAGGTTTTTTAAATTAGCTCACCACTACATAAACATAATAGCAAGCTTATTATGTAATCACATAGCCACACTAACTGCGGTAAATTTGGCACTTAAATTATTTCGATTGGTTTAGGAATGATGATCCTAGAGTAAAAAATGTGTTCTGTGGTCGATAAATTGCTCGGCAACATTTATTGTATGCTAACAATACTTTTTGCCAATGACGACTTCTGTGAATTTCGTTCTGCGTAATTGGTCAAACTGAATTTTCGTTCACGAGACGAATTTTTCGGTTTTCTCGTGAAAGGATTAACGTATCAACTTGAATTTTTTTTTTTTTTCTTGGAAAATGTTCATTCTTTACCTATAAGGATATTTTCCTTCTTTTGTCCTTACAAGGATATAGTTTTTCTGTTAATTAATTTTAATTTTCATTTTAAGAAAAAAAATCCTAAATAGATATCTAGCTCCTCTGGAGCAGTTTTATCCTAATCTTCCATGCAAGGACAAAGAATTTATTTTTTCAAAAAATTCAAAAATCCTTAATAGCATAAGTATACTGAAATTTTGAACTGAACAGTTTTACTGAAAATTTTTAATTGAACATTTTTACTAAAAATTTTCAATAAAATTAAGTAGAAAAGATTTTTTAGTTTTTTTCCCGAAAATAAGTTATTTGTGCTTGCAAGGACGATATAGATAAATTGGTATCCTGTGGAAAGGGAGCCAGATACGTATTCGGACATTATTTAAAAAAAAATAAAAATTTATATTAATTGGTCAAAATACTATATCCTTGTAAGGACGCAACAAGGAAAAGATCCTCATACGTAAAGAATGAATATTTTTCAAAAGAATAAAAAAAAAATCAAGTCGATACGTTAATCTTTTAGCGAGAAAACTGAAAAATCCGTCACGCGAGCGAAAATTTAGTGTGACCGATTACGCAGAACGAAATTCACAGAAGTCGTCGTTGGCAAAAAGTATTGTTAGCAGCTGAAAAAAGTTGCCGAGCGGTTTTTCGTCCATGGAACACACTTTTTACTCTAGGATCGTCATTCTTGAACCGATCGAAATAATTTAAGTGCCAAATCGACCACAGGTAGTGTGGCTATGTAATAAGATAATAAGCTTATTGTTATGTATATGTAGTGGTGAGATAATTTAAAAAGCCTCTCGGAAAATCTGAATATTTTGAAATTTTTATTCCGTTTTGTGCTCGTAAGTCCAAATTGTCACATCAATCTTAACAAATTATACATCAAATGAAAGGTCATAACGAGATCTAGCTGTCTAAGTTATGTAATTTCAAATAAATATTTTCGTTGAGAAAATATACTAAAAAATATAAAATTTCCGAAATAATTCAAATTTTTCTATTAGATCAGGTGTACTTTCTCACCTCTAGGTCGTATTAAGGCATCATTTTTCACATTTTATATATCAAATTAAAGGCCTAGAAGTTATCTTGGATTTGGCTGAAAAATATTTTTGATCACATTACACATTACATAAGAAAAAGTAATAATACTATAAGTGAAAGAAATTTATATAAGTATTTTTAGCAATTATCATTTTTGGACAAATTTGATCTTAAATCATAGAGTGAAGATTTGTCTTTGCGTATATGTAAAAATATATTAAATATGTGGGGGCATCGTGTAAATATTCAATTTTTTCAGATTCCTTTGTGAAAATTTCATTTTCAAATAAGCCGAAGGTGAGGTGTTCTGACTCAATATCCTTAAGGACTATCAAAATTTTTTTGATAGCATTTTATAGATAAAAGTATATCCTAGGTGTCTTTTGAACAAAGTTTCTGCGTATCTTTATAAATGAAGGAAATATTCAAAAAAGTTCAATGCCATGTTTTGCTGCTGTTTGCTCAACGTAATACGCGTACAATACGTACTCTTCTACAAGCAATTGGGAGTGACTTCGTCAATGTACAATGATGTTAGGTATTCAAAGTATTCCAACAATTAGCATTTTTATTCTAAAATAAATCATTATATTTAATATATTAATTCATTTGATTTTATTTTCTGATTAACATTTTTTGCACAAGAAGACTTCGAATTTTTATTGTATTGTATGTTGGAATGTAATATCTTTGAGTGTCGACTTTATTTTTTTAAAACTATTTCGTTATTGTACTAATTATGCCAATAATCCTGCAGGGGTGAGTTTGGTCTCTTTGTCAATCGAATAATAACCAATCAAAATTGTCTGTGTCTGCCTGTTAATTGAGTCACTTTTATAGAATTGCGTTTTTTATTCCTAGAATTGAAAAATCATTTATGAAATGAAGATTTGTTTTTGTTTATAATCGTTCAGTAATTTTTGAGTATAGAAAAATAGGACTTACCCCGAAAGTAGTCGTATTTTTTATTTCTAAAACTATTTTCCAATCGAAGCGGATGTAAACACAACCGGGTTCAGTATAGCAATTTTCCGATTTAGTCTTAAGTCATTTTTACAACATTCCTATTTGGATTCCTGAAATTGGAAGATAATTTATATCGGACTAATCCAAAAAGTGATAAACGTATTTTATTTACACAATTATTCTCCTATAGTAACGAATGTAAACAAATTCGGCGGTCAGTGAAATTATTTTCATATTTCAAAAATATCCTTTTTCTCAAATATAAACTGTCGTTGGTCTTTTAGTAAATTCCAAGAATATTTTCAGATGATTCAAGTAGACACACATTAATTAACTGAATTGACTGAGAGACGCTTAAAAACTGTCATTTCAAAATTCCTCGACGGTTGGTGTTTGCGAGAGAGGATCTGCTGAAAATATGCTCTCATAATCAGGCGAAATTCTCAATCGCTTTCAGATCATGTACTTCTATTCGCTTATTAGACGCCGGTCGACCGCAAACATTCGTTCTTGCGGGTTCTCTTACAGTTGATTTACGAATGAGACAGGCTCATTCTCTCAATCACGCTCTAAATGTTGAGTGCAAAGACAAAAAGATTCCAGATGTCAACAATAGAAAAATCGCAGGAATCGTAAGCCCAACTTTTCCGGGATCAAAATAAAACCTTCGGCTTATTTGAAGAGGAAATTTCCACAAAGGAATATAAAAAAAATTTAATATTTACATGATGTCCTCACATATTTAATATATTTTTACATATACGCAAAGACAAATCTTCACTCTATGATTTAAGATCAAATTTGTCCAAAAAGGATAATTGCTAAAAATACTTATATCATTTTCCTTCACTTATAGTATTATTAATTTTTCTTACGTAATGTATAACCTGATCAAAAATATTTTCTAACCAAATTCTAGGCCTTTAATTGGACATATAAAATGGCAAAAATGGTGTCTGCATACGACCTGTAGGTGAGAAAGTACACCGGATCTAATAGAAAAATTTCAATTATTTCGGAAATTTTCTCAATGAAGATATTTATCTAAAATTGTATAATCTAGAGAGCCAGAGCTCATTATGACCTTTCATTTGATATATAATTTGTTAAGATTGATGTGAAAATTTGGACTTACGAACACAAAACGGAATAATAATTCCACAATATCCCGATTTTCCGAGAGGTTTTTTAAATTAGCTCACCACTACATAAACATAATAGCAAGCTTATTATGTAATCACATAGCCACACTAACTGCGGTAAATTTGGCACTTAAATTATTTCGATTGGTTTAGGAATGATGATCCTAGAGTAAAAAATGTGTTCTGTGGTCGATAAATTGCTCGGCAACATTTATTGTATGCTAACAATACTTTTTGCCAATGACGACTTCTGTGAATTTCGTTCTGCGTAATTGGTCAAACTGAATTTTCGTTCACGAGACGAATTTTTCGGTTTTCTCGTGAAAGGATTAACGTATCAACTTGAATTTTTTTTTATTTTCTTGGAAAATGTTCATTCTTTACCTATAAGGATATTTTCCTTCTTTTGTCCTTACAAGGATATAGTTTTTCTGTTAATTAATTTTAATTTTCATTTTAAGAAAAAAAATCCTAAATAGATATCTAGCTCCTCTGGAGCAACTTTATCCTAATCTTCCATGCAAGGACAAAGAATTTATTTTTTCAAAAAATTCAAAAATCCTTAATAGCATAAGTATACTGAAATTTTGAACTGAACATTTTTACTGAAAATTTTTAATTGAACATTTTTACTAAAAATTTTCAATAAAATTAAGTAGAAAAGATTTTTTAGTTTTTTTCCCGAAAATAAGTTATTTGTGCTTGCAAGGACGATATAGATAAATTGGTATCCTGTGGAAAGGGAGCCAGATACGTATTCGGACATTATTTAAAAAAAAATAAAAATTTATATTAATTGGTCAAAATACTATATCCTTGTAAGGACGCAACAAGGAAAAGATCCTCATACGTAAAGAATGAATATTTTTCAAAAGAATAAAAAAAAAATCAAGTCGATACGTTAATCTTTTAGGGAGAAAACTGAAAAATCCGTCACGCGAGCGAAAATTTAGTGTGACCGATTACGCAGAACGAAATTCACAGAAGTCGTCGTTGGCAAAAAGTATTGTTAGCAGCTGAAAAAAGTTGCCGAGCGGTTTTTCGTTCATGGAACACACTTTTTACTCTAGGATCGTCATTCTTGAACCGATCGAAATAATTTAAGTGCCAAATCGACCACAGGTAGTGTGGCTATGTAATAAGATAATAAGCTTATTGTTATGTATATGTAGTGGTGAGATAATTTAAAAAGCCTCTCGGAAAATCTGAATATTGTGAAATTTTTATTCCGTTTTGTGCTCGTAAGTCCAAATTGTCACATCAATCTTAACAAATTATACATCAAATGGAAGGTCATAACGAGATCTAGCTGTATAAGTAATGTAATTTTAAATAAATATTTTTGTTGAGAAAATATTCTAAAAAATATAAAATTTCCGAAATAATTCAAATTTTTCTATTAGATCAGGTGTACTTTCTCACCTCTAGGTCGTATTAAGGCATCATTTTTCATATTTTATATATCAAATTAAAGGCCTAGAAGTTATCTTGGATTTGGCTGAAAAATATTTTTGATCACATTACACATTACATAAGAAAAAGTAATAATACTATAAGTGAAAGAAATTTATATAAGTATTTTTAGCAATTATCATTTTTGGACAAATTTGATCTTAAATCATAGAGTGAAGATTTGTCTTTACGTATATGTAAAAATATATTAAATATGTGGTGGCATCGTGTAAATATTCAATTTTTTCAGATTCCTTTGTGAAAATTTCATTTTCAAATAAGCCGAAGGTGAGGTGTTCTGACTCAATATCCTTAGGGACTATCAAAATTTTTTTGATAGCATTTTATAGATAAAAGTATATCCTAGGTATCTTTTGAACAAAGTTTCGGCGTATCTTTATAAATGAAGGAAATATTCAAAAAAGTTCAATGCCATGTTTTGCTGCTGTTTGCTCAACGTAATACACGTACAATACGTACTCTTCTACAAGCAATTGGGAGTGACTTCGTCAATGTACAATGATGTTAGGTATTCAAAGTATTCCAACAATTAGCATTTTTATTCTAAAATAAATCATTATATTTAATATATTAATTCATTTGATTTTATTTTCTGATTAACATTTTTTGCACAAGAAGACTTCGAATTTTTATTGTATTGTATGTTGGAATGTAATATCTTTGAGTGTCGACTTTATTTTTTTTAAACTATTTCATTATTGTACTAATTATGCCAATAATCCTGCTGGGGTGAGTTCGGTCTCTTTGTCAATCGAATAATAAACAATCAAAATTGTTTGTGTCTGCCTGTTAATTTAGTCATTTTTATACAATTGCGTTTTTTATTCCTAGAATTGAAAAATCATTTATGAAATGAAGATTTGTTTTTGTTTATAATCGTTCAGTAATTTTTGAGTATAGAAAAATAGGACTTACCCCGAAAGTAGTCGTATTTTTTATTTCTAAAACTATTTTCCAATCGAAGCGGATGTAAACACAACCGGGTTCAGTATAGCAATTTTCCGATTTAGTCTTAAGTCATTTTTACAACATTCCTATTTGGATTCCTGAAATTGGAAGATAATTTATATCGGACTAATCCAAAAAGTGATAAACGTATTTTATTTACACAATTATTCTCCTATAGTAACGAATGTAAACAAATTCGGCGGTCAGTGAAATTATTTTCATATTTCAAAAATATCCTTTTTCTCAAATATAAACTGTCGTTGGTCTTTTAGTAAATTCCAAGAATATTTTCAGATGATTCAAGTAGACACACATTAATTAACTGAATTGACTGAGAGACGCTTAAAAACTGTCATTTCAAAATTCCTCGACGGTTGGTGTTTGCGAGAGAGGATCTGCTGAAAATATGCTCTCATAATCAGGCGAAATTCTCAATCGCTTTCAGATCATGTACTTCTATTCGCTTATTAGACGCCGGGCAACCGCAAACATTCGTTCTTGCGGGTTCTCTTACAGTTGATTTACGAATGAGACAGGCTCATTCCCTCAATCACGCTCTAAATGTTGAGTGCAAAGACAAAAAGATTCCAGATGTCAACAATAGAAAAATCGCAGGAATCGTAAGCCCAACTTTTCCGGGATCAAAATAAAACCTTCGGCTTATTTGAAGAGGAAATTTCCACAAAGGAATATAAAAAAAATTTAATATTTACATGATGTCCTCACATATTTTATATATTATTGAAAATGCCCAAAGACAAATCTTCACTCTATGATTTAAGATCAAATTTGTCCAAAAAGGATAATTGCTAAAAATACTTATATCATTTTCCTTCACTTATAGTATTATTAATTTTTCTTACGTAATGTATAACCTGATCAAAAATATTTTCTAACCAAATTCTAGGCCTTTAATTGGACATATAAAATGGCAAAAATGGTGTCTGCATACGACCTGTAGGTGAGAAAGTACACCGGATCTAATAGAAAAATTTCAATTATTTCGGAAATTTTATATTATTTAGTATATTTTCTCAATGAAGATATTTATCTAAAATTGTATAATCTAGAGAGCCAGAGCTCATTATGACCTTTCATTTGATATATAATTTGTTAAGATTGATGTGAAAATTTGGACTTACGAACACAAAACGGAATAATAATTCCACAATATCCCGATTTTCCGAGAGGTTTTTTAAATTAGCTCACCACTACATAAACATAATAGCAAGCTTATTATGTAATCACATAGCCACACTAACTGCGGTAAATTTGGCACTTAAATTATTTCGATTGGTTTAGGAATGATGATCCTAGAGTAAAAAATGTGTTCTGTGGTCGATAAATTGCTCGGCAACATTTATTGTATGCTAATAATGTGAATTTCGTTCTGCGTAATTGGTCAAACTGAATTTTCGTTCACGAGACGAATTTTTCGGTTTTCTCGTGAAAGGATTAACGTATCAACTTGAATTTTTTTTTATTTTCTTGGAAAATGTTCATTCTTTACCTATAAGGATATTTTCCTTCTTTTGTCCTTACAAGGATATAGTTTTTCTGTTAATTAATTTTAATTTTCATTTTAAGAAAAAAAATCCTAAATAGATATCTAGCTCCTCTGGAGCAGTTTTATCCTAATCTTCCATGCAAGGACAAAGAATTTATTTTTTCAAAAAATTCAAAAATCCTTAATAGCATAAGTATACTGAAATTTTGAACTGAACATTTTTACTGAAAATTTTTAATTGAACATTTTTACTAAAAATTTTCAATAAAATTAAGTAGAAAAGATTTTTTAGTTTTTTTCCCGAAAATAAGTTATTTGTGCTTGCAAGGACGATATAGATAAATTGGTATCCTGTGGAAAGGGAGCCAGATACGTATTCGGACATTATTTAAAAAAAAATAAAAATTTATATTAATTGGTCAAAATACTATATCCTTGTAAGGACGCAACAAGGAAAAGATCCTCATACGTAAAGAATGAATATTTTTCAAAAGAATAAAAAAAAAATCAAGTCGATACGTTAATCTTTTAGCGAGAAAACTGAAAAATCCGTCACGCGAGCGAAAATTTAGTGTGACCGATTACGCAGAACGAAATTCACAGAAGTCGTCGTTGGCAAAAAGTATTGTTAGCAGCTGAAAAAAGTTGCCGAGCGGTTTTTCGTCCATGGAACACACTTTTTACTCTAGGATCGTCATTCTTGAACCGATCGAAATAATTTAAGTGCCAAATCGACCACAGGTAGTGTGGCTATGTAATAAAATAATAAGCTTATTGTTATGTATATGTAGTGGTGAGATAATTTAAAAAGCCTCTCGGAAAATCTGAATATTGTGAAATTTTTATTCCGTTTTGTGCTCGTAAGTCCAAATTGTCACATCAATCTTAACAAATTATACATCAAATGAAAGGTCATAACGAGATCTAGCTGTCTAAGTTACGTAATTTTAAATAAATATTTTCGTTGAGAAAATATACTAAAAAATATAAAATTTCCGAAATAATTCAAATTTTTCTATTAGATCAGGTGTACTTTCTCACCTCTAGGTCGTATTAAGGCATCATTTTTCACATTTTATATATCAAATTAAAGGCCTAGAAGTTATCTTGGATTTGGCTGAAAAATATTTTTGATCACATTACACATTACATAAGAAAAAGTAATAATACTATAAGTGAAAGAAATTTATATAAGTATTTTTAGCAATTATCATTTTTGGACAAATTTGATCTTAAATCATAGAGTGAAGATTTGTCTTTGCGTATATGTAAAAATATATTAAATATGTGGGGGCATCGTGTAAATATTCAATTTTTTCAGATTCCTTTGTGAAAATTTCATTTTCAAATAAGCCGAAGGTGAGGTGTTCTGACTCAATATCCTTAAGGACTATCAAAATTTTTTTGATAGCATTTTATAGATAAAAGTATATCCTAGGTGTCCTTTGAACAAAGTTTCTGCGTATCTTTATAAATGAAGGAAATATTCAAAAAAGTTCAATGCCATGCTTTGCTGCTGTTTGCTCAACGTAATACACGTACAATACGTACTCTTCTACAAGCAATTGGGAGTGACTTCGTCAATGTACAATGATGTTAGGTATTCAAAGTATTCCAACAATTAGCATTTTTATTCTAAAATAAATCATTATATTTAATATATTAATTCATTTGATTTTATTTTCTGATTAACATTTTTTGCACAAGAAGACTTCGAATTTTTATTGTATTGTATGTTGGAATGTAATATCTTTGAGTGTCGACTTTATTTTTTTAAAACTATTTCATTATTGTACTAATTATGCCAATAATCCTGCAGGGGTGAGTTTGGTCTCTTTGTCAATCGAATAATAACCAATCAAAATTGTCTGTGTCTGCCTGTTAATTGAGTCACTTTTATAGAATTGCGTTTTTTATTCCTAGAATTGAAAAATCATTTATGAAATGAAGATTTGTTTTTGTTTATAATCGTTCAGTAATTTTTGAGTATAGAAAAATAGGACTTACCCCGAAAGTAGTCGTATTTTTTATTTCTAAAACTATTTTCTAATCGAAGCGGATGTAAACACAACCGGGTTCAGTATAGCAATTTTCCGATTTAGTCTTAAGTCATTTTTACAACATTCCTATTTGGATTCCTGAAATTGGAAGATAATTTATATCGGACTAATCCAAAAAGTGATAAACGTATTTTATTTACACAATTATTCTCCTATAGTAACGAATGTAAACAAATTCGGCGGTCAGTGAAATTATTTTCATATTTCAAAAATATCCTTTTTCTCAAATATAAACTGTCGTTGGTCTTTTAGTAAATTCCAAGAATATTTTCAGATGATTCAAGTAGACACACATTAATTAACTGAATTGACTGAGAGACGCTTAAAAACTGTCATTTCAAAATTCCTCGACGGTTGGTGTTTGCGAGAGAGGATCTGCTGAAAATATGCTCTCATAATCAGGCGAAATTCTCAATCGCTTTCAGATCATGTACTTCTATTCGCTTATTAGACGCCGGTCAACCGCAAACATTCGTTCTTGCGGGTTCTCTTACAGTTGATTTACGAATGAGACAGGCTCATTCCCTCAATCACGCTCTAAATGTTGAGTGCAAAGACAAAAAGATTCCAGATGTCAACAATAGAAAAATCGCAGGAATCGTAAGCCCAACTTTTCCGGGATCAAAATAAAACCTTCGGCTTATTTGAAGAGGAAATTTCCACAAAGGAATATAAAAAAAATTTAATATTTACATGATGTCCTCACATATTTTATATATTATTGAAAATGCCCAAAGACAAATCTTCACTCTATGATTTAAGATCAAATTTGTCCAAAAAGGATAATTGCTAAAAATACTTATATCATTTTCCTATACTTATAGTATTATTAATTTTTCTTACGTAATGTATAACCTGATCAAAAATATTTTCTAACCAAATTCTAGGCCTTTAATTGGACATATAAAATGGCAAAAATGGTGTCTGCATACGACCTGTAGGTGAGAAAGTACACCGGATCTAATAGAAAAATTTCAATTATTTCGGAAATTTTATATTATTTAGTATATTTTCTCAATGAAGATATTTATCTAAAATTGTATAATCTAGAGAGCCAGAGCTCATTATGACCTTTCATTTGATATATAATTTGTTAAGATTGATGTGAAAATTTGGACTTACGAACACAAAACGGAATAATAATTCCACAATATCCCGATTTTCCGAGAGGTTTTTTAAATTAGCTCACCACTACATAAACATAATAGCAAGCTTATTATGTAATCACATAGCCACACTAACTGCGGTAAATTTGGCACTTAAATTATTTCGATTGGTTTAGGAATGATGATCCTAGAGTAAAAAATGTGTTCTGTGGTCGATAAATTGCTCGGCAACATTTATTGTATGCTAACAATACTTTTTGCCAATGACGACTTCTGTGAATTTCGTTCTGCGTAATTGGTCAAACTGAATTTTCGTTCACGAGACGAATTTTTCGGTTTTCTCGTGAAAGGATTAACGTATCAACTTGAATTTTTTTTTATTTTCTTGGAAAATGTTCATTCTTTACCTATAAGGATATTTTCCTTCTTTTGTCCTTACAAGGATATAGTTTTTCTGTTAATTAATTTTAATTTTCATTTTAAGAAAAAAAATCCTAAATAGATATCTAGCTCCTCTGGAGCAGTTTTATCCTAATCTTCCATGCAAGGACAAAGAATTTATTTTTTCAAAAAATTCAAAAATCCTTAATAGCATAAGTATACTGAAATTTTGAACTGAACATTTTTACTGAAAATTTTTAATTGAACATTTTTACTAAAAATTTTCAATAAAATTAAGTAGAAAAGATTTTTTAGTTTTTTTCCCGAAAATAAGTTATTTGTGCTTGCAAGGACGATATAGATAAATTGGTATCCTGTGGAAAGGGAGCCAGATACGTATTCGGACATTATTTAAAAAAAAATAAAAATTTATATTAATTGGTCAAAATACTATATCCTTGTAAGGACGCAACAAGGAAAAGATCCTCATACGTAAAGAATGAATATTTTTCAAAAGAATAAAAAAAAAATCAAGTCGATACGTTAATCTTTTAGCGAGAAAACTGAAAAATCCGTCACGCGAGCGAAAATTTAGTGTGACCGATTACGCAGAACGAAATTCACAGAAGTCGTCGTTGGCAAAAAGTATTGTTAGCAGCTGAAAAAAGTTGCCCAGCGGTTTTTCGTTCATGGAACACACTTTTTACTCTAGGATCGTCATTCTTGAACCGATCGAAATAATTTAAGTGCCAAATCTACCACAGGTAGTGTGGCTATGTAATAAGATAATAAGCTTATTGTTATGTATATGTAGTGGTGAGATAATTTAAAAAGCCTCTCGGAAAATCTGAATATTGTGAAATTTTTATTCCGTTTTGTGCTCGTAAGTCCAAATTGTCACATCAATCTTAACAAATTATACATCAAATGAAAGGTCATAACGAGATCTAGCTGTCTAAGTTATGTAATTTTAAATAAATATTTTTGTTGAGAAAATATTCTAAAAAATATAAAATTTCCGAAATAATTCAAATTTTTCTATTAGATCAGGTGTACTTTCTCACCTCTAGGTCGTATTAAGGCATCATTTTTCATATTTTATATATCAAATTAAAGGCCTAGAAGTTATCTTGGATTTGGCTGAAAAATATTTTTGATCACATTACACATTACATAAGAAAAAGTAATAATACTATAAGTGAAAGAAATTTATATAAGTATTTTTAGCAATTATCATTTTTGGACAAATTTGATCTTAAATCATAGAGTGAAGATTTGTCTTTGCGTATATGTAAAAATATATTAAATATGTGGTGGCATCGTGTAAATATTCAATTTTTTCAGATTCCTTTGTGAAAATTTCATTTTCAAATAAGCCGAAGGTGAGGTGTTCTGACTCAATATCCTTAGGGACTATCAAAATTTTTTTGATAGCATTTTATAGATAAAAGTATATCCTAGGTATCTTTTGAACAAAGTTTCTGCGTATCTTTATAAATGAAGGAAATATTCAAAAAAGTTCAATGCCATGTTTTGCTGCTGTTTGCTCAACGTAATACGCGTACAATACGTACTCTTCTACAAGCAATTGGGAGTGACTTCGTCAATGTACAATGATGTTAGGTATTCAAAGTATTCCAACAATTAGCATTTTTATTCTAAAATAAATCATTATATTTAATATATTAATTCATTTGATTTTATTTTCTGATTAACATTTTTTGCACAAGAAGACTTCGAATTTTTATTGTATTGTATGTTGGAATGTAATATCTTTGAGTGTCGACTTTATTTTTTTAAAACTATTTCATTATTGTACTAATTATGCCAATAATCCTGCAGGGGTGAGTTTGGTCTCTTTGTCAATCGAATAATAACCAATCAAAATTGTCTGTGTCTGCCTGTTAATTGAGTCACTTTTATAGAATTGCGTTTTTTATTCCTAGAATTGAAAAATCATTTATGAAATGAAGATTTGTTTTTGTTCAGTAATTTTTGAGTATAGAAAAATAGGACTTACCCCGAAAGTAGTCGTATTTTTTATTTCTAAAACTATTTCCGAATCCAAGCGGATGTAAACATAACCGGGCTCAGTATAGCAATTTTCCGATTTAGTCTTAAGTCATCTTTACAACATTCCTATTTGGATTCCTGAAATTGGAAGATAATTTATATCGGACTAATCCAAAAAGTGATAAACGTATTTTATTTACACAATTATTCTCCTATAGTAACGAATGTAAACAAATTCGGCGGTCAGTGAAATTATTTTCATATTTCAAAAATATCCTTTTTCTCAAATATAAACTGTCGTTGGTCTTTTAGTAAATTCCAAGAATATTTTCAGATGATTCAAGTAGACACACATTAATTAACTGAATTGACTGAGAGACGCTTAAAAACTGTCATTTCAAAATTCCTCGACGGTTGGTGTTTGCGAGAGAGGATCTGCTGAAAATATGCTCTCATAATCAGGCGAAATTCTCAATCGCTTTCAGATCATGTACTTCTATTCGCTTATTAGATGCCGGTCAACCGCAAGCATTCGTTCTTGCGGGTTCTCTTACAGTTGATTTACGAATGAGACAGGCTCATTCTCTCAGTCACGCTCTAAATGTTGAGTGCAAAGACAAAAAGATTCCAGATGTCAACAATAGAAAAATCGCAGGAATCGTAAGCCCAACTTTTCCGGGATCAAAATAAAACCTTCGGCTTATTTGAAGAGGAAATTTCCACAAAGGAATATAAAAAAAATTTAATATTTACATGATGTCCTCACATATTTTATATATTATTGAAAATGCCCAAAGACAAATCTTCACTCTATGATTTAAGATCAAATTTGTCCAAAAAGGATAATTGCTAAAAATACTTATATCATTTTCCTTCACTTATAGTATTATTAATTTTTCTTACGTAATGTATAACCTGATCAAAAATATTTTCTAACCAAATTCTAGGCCTTTAATTGGACATATAAAATGGCAAAAATGGTGTCTGCATACGACCTGTAGGTGAGAAAGTACACCGGATCTAATAGAAAAATTTCAATTATTTCGGAAATTTTATATTATTTAGTATATTTTCTCAATGAAGATATTTATCTAAAATTGTATAATCTAGAGAGCCAGAGCTCATTATGACCTTTCATTTGATATATAATTTGTTAAGATTGATGTGAAAATTTGGACTTACGAACACAAAACGGAATAATAATTCCACAATATCCCGATTTTCCGAGAGGTTTTTTAAATTAGCTCACCACTACATAAACATAATAGCAAGCTTATTATGTAATCACATAGCCACACTAACTGCGGTAAATTTGGCACTTAAATTATTTCGATTGGTTTAGGAATGATGATCCTAGAGTAAAAAATGTGTTCTGTGGTCGATAAATTGCTCGGCAACATTTATTGTATGCTAACAATACTTTTTGCCAATGACGACTTCTGTGAATTTCGTTCTGCGTAATTGGTCAAACTGAATTTTCGTTCACGAGACGAATTTTTCGGTTTTCTCGTGAAAGGATTAACGTATCAACTTGAATTTTTTTTTATTTTCTTGGAAAATGTTCATTCTTTACCTATAAGGATATTTTCCTTCTTTTGTCCTTACAAGGATATAGTTTTTCTGTTAATTAATTTTAATTTTCATTTTAAGAAAAAAAATCCTAAATAGATATCTAGCTCCTCTGGAGCAACTTTATCCTAATCTTCCATGCAAGGACAAAGAATTTATTTTTTCAAAAAATTCAAAAATCCTTAATAGCATAATTATACTGAAATTTTGAACTGAACATTTTTACTGAAAATTTTTAATTGAACATTTTTACTAAAAATTTTCAATAAAATTAAGTAGAAAAGATTTTTTAGTTTTTTTCCCGAAAATAAGTTATTTGTGCTTGCAAGGACGATATAGATAAATTGGTATCCTGTGGAAAGGGAGCCAGATACGTATTCGGACATTATTTAAAAAAAAATAAAAATTTATATTAATTGGTCAAAATACTATATCCTTGTAAGGACGCAACAAGGCAAAGATCCTCATACGTAAAGAATGAATATTTTTCAAAAGAATAAAAAAAAAATCAAGTCGATACGTTAATCTTTTAGCGAGAAAACTGAAAAATCCGTCACGCGAGCGAAAATTTAGTGTGACCGATTACGCAGAACGAAATTCACAGAAGTCGTCGTTGGCAAAAAGTATTGTTAGCAGCTGAAAAAAGTTGCCGAGCGGTTTTTCGTCCATGGAACACACTTTTTACTCTAGGATCGTCATTCTTGAACCGATCGAAATAATTTAAGTGCCAAATCGACCACAGGTAGTATGGCTATGTAATAAAATAATAAGCTTATTGTTATGTATATGTAGTGGTGAGATAATTTAAAAAGCCTCTCGGAAAATCTGAATATTGTGAAATTTTTATTCCGTTTTGTGCTCGTAAGTCCAAATTGTCACATCAATCTTAACAAATTATACATCAAATGAAAGGTCATAACGAGATCTAGCTGTCTAAGTTACGTAATTTTAAATAAATATTTTCGTTGAGAAAATATACTAAAAAATATAAAATTTCCGAAATAATTCAAATTTTTCTATTAGATCAGGTGTACTTTCTCACCTCTAGGTCGTATTAAGGCATCATTTTTCACATTTTATATATCAAATTAAAGGCCTAGAAGTTATCTTGGATTTGGCTGAAAAATATTTTTGATCACATTACACATTACATAAGAAAAAGTAATAATACTATAAGTGAAAGAAATTTATATAAGTATTTTTAGCAATTATCATTTTTGGACAAATTTGATCTTAAATCATAGAGTGAAGATTTGTCTTTGCGTATATGTAAAAATATATTAAATATGTGGGGGCATCGTGTAAATATTCAATTTTTTCAGATTCCTTTGTGAAAATTTCATTTTCAAATAAGCCGAAGGTGAGGTGTTCTGACTCAATATCCTTAAGGACTATCAAAATTTTTTTGATAGCATTTTATAGATAAAAGTATATCCTAGGTGTCCTTTGAACAAAGTTTCTGCGTATCTTTATAAATGAAGGAAATATTCAAAAAAGTTCAATGCCATGCTTTGCTGCTGTTTGCTCAACGTAATACACGTACAATACGTACTCTTCTACAAGCAATTGGGAGTGACTTCGTCAATGTACAATGATGTTAGGTATTCAAAGTATTCCAACAATTAGCATTTTTATTCTAAAATAAATCATTATATTTAATATATTAATTCATTTGATTTTATTTTCTGATTAACATTTTTTGCACAAGAAGACTTCGAATTTTTATTGTATTGTATGTTGGAATGTAATATCTTTGAGTGTCGACTTTATTTTTTTAAAACTATTTCATTATTGTACTAATTATGCCAATAATCCTGCAGGGGTGAGTTTGGTCTCTTTGTCAATCGAATAATAACCAATCAAAATTGTCTGTGTCTGCCTGTTAATTGAGTCACTTTTATAGAATTGCGTTTTTTATTCCTAGAATTGAAAAATCATTTATGAAATGAAGATTTGTTTTTGTTTATAATCGTTCAGTAATTTTTGAGTATAGAAAAATAGGACTTACCCCGAAAGTAGTCGTATTTTTTATTTCTAAAACTATTTTCTAATCGAAGCGGATGTAAACACAACCGGGTTCAGTATAGCAATTTTCCGATTTAGTCTTAAGTCATTTTTACAACATTCCTATTTGGATTCCTGAAATTGGAAGATAATTTATATCGGACTAATCCAAAAAGTGATAAACGTATTTTATTTACACAATTATTCTCCTATAGTAACGAATGTAAACAAATTCGGCGGTCAGTGAAATTATTTTCATATTTCAAAAATATCCTTTTTCTCAAATATAAACTGTCGTTGGTCTTTTAGTAAATTCCAAGAATATTTTCAGATGATTCAAGTAGACACACATTAATTAACTGAATTGACTGAGAGACGCTTAAAAACTGTCATTTCAAAATTCCTCGACGGTTGGTGTTTGCGAGAGAGGATCTGCTGAAAATATGCTCTCATAATCAGGCGAAATTCTCAATCGCTTTCAGATCATGTACTTCTATTCGCTTATTAGACGCCGGGCAACCGCAAACATTCGTTCTTGCGGGTTCTCTTACAGTTGATTTACGAATGAGACAGGCTCATTCCCTCAATCACGCTCTAAATGTTGAGTGCAAAGACAAAAAGATTCCAGATGTCAACAATAGAAAAATCGCAGGAATCGTAAGCCCAACTTTTCCGGGATCAAAATAAAACCTTCGGCTTATTTGAAGAGGAAATTTCCACAAAGGAATATAAAAAAAATTTAATATTTACATGATGTCCTCACATATTTTATATATTATTGAAAATGCCCAAAGACAAATCTTCACTCTATGATTTAAGATCAAATTTGTCCAAAAAGGATAATTGCTAAAAATACTTATATCATTTTCCTTCACTTATAGTATTATTAATTTTTCTTACGTAATGTATAACCTGATCAAAAATATTTTCTAACCAAATTCTAGGCCTTTAATTGGACATATAAAATGGCAAAAATGGTGTCTGCATACGACCTGTAGGTGAGAAAGTACACCGGATCTAATAGAAAAATTTCAATTATTTCGGAAATTTTATATTATTTAGTATATTTTCTCAATGAAGATATTTATCTAAAATTGTATAATCTAGAGAGCCAGAGCTCATTATGACCTTTCATTTGATATATAATTTGTTAAGATTGATGTGAAAATTTGGACTTACGAACACAAAACGGAATAATAATTCCACAATATCCCGATTTTCCGAGAGGTTTTTTAAATTAGCTCACCACTACATAAACATAATAGCAAGCTTATTATGTAATCACATAGCCACACTAACTGCGGTAAATTTGGCACTTAAATTATTTCGATTGGTTTAGGAATGATGATCCTAGAGTAAAAAATGTGTTCTGTGGTCGATAAATTGCTCGGCAACATTTATTGTATGCTAACAATACTTTTTGCCAATGACGACTTCTGTGAATTTCGTTCTGCGTAATTGGTCAAACTGAATTTTCGTTCACGAGACGAATTTTTCGGTTTTCTCGTGAAAGGATTAACGTATCAACTTGAATTTTTTTTTATTTTCTTGGAAAATGTTCATTCTTTACCTATAAGGATATTTTCCTTCTTTTTTCCTTACAAGGATATAGTTTTTCTGTTAATTAATTTTAATTTTATCCTAATCTTCCATGCAAGGACAAAGAATTTATTTTTTCAAAAAATTCAAAAATCCTTAATAGCATAAGTATACTGAAATTTTGAACTGAACATTTTTACTGAAAATTTTTAATTGAACATTTTTACTAAAAATTTTCAATAAAATTAAGTAGAAAAGATTTTTTAGTTTTTTTCCCGAAAATAAGTTATTTGTGCTTGCAAGGACGATATAGATAAATTGGTATCCTGTGGAAAGGGAGCCAGATACGTATTCGGACATTATTTAAAAAAAAATAAAAATTTATATTAATTGGTCAAAATACTATATCCTTGTAAGGACGCAACAAGGAAAAGATCCTCATACGTAAAGAATGAATATTTTTCAAAAGAATAAAAAAAAAATCAAGTCGATACGTTAATCTTTTAGCGAGAAAACTGAAAAATCCGTCACGCGAGCGAAAATTTAGTGTGACCGATTACGCAGAACGAAATTCACAGAAGTCGTCGTTGGCAAAAAGTATTGTTAGCAGCTGAAAAAAGTTGCCGAGCGGTTTTTCGTCCATGGAACACACTTTTTACTCTAGGATCGTCATTCTTGAACCGATCGAAATAATTTAAGTGCCAAATCGACCACAGGTAGTGTGGCTATGTAATAAGATAATAAGCTTATTGTTATGTATATGTAGTGGTGAGATAATTTAAAAAGCCTCTCGGAAAATCTGAATATTGTGAAATTTTTATTCCGTTTTGTGCTCGTAAGTCCAAATTGTCACATCAATCTTAACAAATTATACATCAAATGAAAGGTCATAACGAGATCTAGCTGTCTAAGTTATGTAATTTTAAATAAATATTTTCGTTGAGAAAATATACTAAAAAATATAAAATTTCCGAAATAATTCAAATTTTTCTATTAGATCAGGTGTACTTTCTCACCTCTAGGTCGTATTAAGGCATCATTTTTCACATTTTATATATCAAATTAAAGGCCTAGAAGTTATCTTGGATTTGGCTGAAAAATATTTTTGATCACATTACACATTACATAAGAAAAAGTAATAATACTATAAGTGAAAGAAATTTATATAAGTATTTTTAGCAATTATCATTTTTGGACAAATTTGATCTTAAATCATAGAGTGAAGATTTTTCTTTGCGTATATGTAAAAATATATTAAATATGTGGGGGCATCGTGTAAATATTCAATTTTTTCAGATTCCTTTGTGAAAATTTCATTTTCAAATAAGCCGAAGGTGAGGTGTTCTGACTCAATATCCTTAAGGACTATCAAAATTTTTTTGATAGCATTTTATAGATAAAAGTATATCCTAGGTGTCCTTTGAACAAAGTTTCGGCGTATCTTTATAAATGAAGGAAATATTCAAAAAAGTTCAATGCCATGCTTTGCTGCTGTTTGCTCAACGTAATACACGTACAATACGTACTCTTCTACAAGCAATTGGGAGTGACTTCGTCAATGTACAATGATGTTAGGTATTCAAAGTATTCCAACAATTAGCATTTTTATTCTAAAATAAATCATTATATTTAATATATTAATTCATTTGATTTTATTTTCTGATTAACATTTTTTGCACAAGAAGACTTCGAATTTTTATTGTATTGTATGTTGGAATGTAATATCTTTGAGTGTCGACTTTATTTTTTTAAAACTATTTCATTATTGTACTAATTATGCCAATAATCCTGCAGGGGTGAGTTTGGTCTCTTTGTCAATCGAATAATAACCAATCAAAATTGTCTGTGTCTGCCTGTTAATTGAGTCACTTTTATAGAATTGCGTTTTTTATTCCTAGAATTGAAAAATCATTTATGAAATGAAGATTTGTTTTTGTTTATAATCGTTCAGTAATTTTTGAGTATAGAAAAATAGGACTTACCCCGAAAGTAGTCGTATTTTTTATTTCTAAAACTATTTTCTAATCGAAGCGGATGTAAACACAACCGGGTTCAGTATAGCAATTTTCCGATTTAGTCTTAAGTCATTTTTACAACATTCCTATTTGGATTCCTGAAATTGGAAGATAATTTATATCGGACTAATCCAAAAAGTGATAAACGTATTTTATTTACACAATTATTCTCCTATAGTAACGAATGTAAACAAATTCGGCGGTCAGTGAAATTATTTTCATATTTCAAAAATATCCTTTTTCTCAAATATAAACTGTCGTTGGTCTTTTAGTAAATTCCAAGAATATTTTCAGATGATTCAAGTAGACACACATTAATTAACTCAATTGACTGAGAGACGCTTAAAAACTGTCATTTCAAAATTCCTCGACGGTTGGTGTTTGCGAGAGAGGATCTGCTGAAAATATGCTCTCATAATCAGGCGAAATTCTCAATCGCTTTCAGATCATGTACTTCTATTCGCTTATTAGACGCCGGGCAACCGCAAACATTCGTTCTTGCGGGTTCTCTTACAGTTGATTTACGAATGAGACAGGCTCATTCCCTCAATCACGCTCTAAATGTTGAGTGCAAAGACAAAAAGATTCCAGATGTCAACAATAGAAAAATCGCAGGAATCGTAAGCCCAACTTTTCCGGGATCAAAATAAAACCTTCGGCTTATTTGAAGAGGAAATTTCCACAAAGGAATATAAAAAAAATTTAATATTTACATGATGTCCTCACATATTTTATATATTATTGAAAATGCCCAAAGACAAATCTTCACTCTATGATTTAAGATCAAATTTGTCCAAAAAGGATAATTGCTAAAAATACTTATATCATTTTCCTTCACTTATAGTATTATTAATTTTTCTTACGTAATGTATAACCTGATCAAAAATATTTTCTAACCAAATTCTAGGCCTTTAATTGGACATATAAAATGGCAAAAATGGTGTCTGCATACGACCTGTAGGTGAGAAAGTACACCGGATCTAATAGAAAAATTTCAATTATTTCGGAAATTTTATATTATTTAGTATATTTTCTCAATGAAGATATTTATCTAAAATTGTATAATCTAGAGAGCCAGAGCTCATTATGACCTTTCATTTGATATATAATTTGTTAAGATTGATGTGAAAATTTGGACTTACGAACACAAAACGGAATAATAATTCCACAATATCCCGATTTTCCGAGAGGTTTTTTAAATTAGCTCACCACTACATAAACATAATAGCAAGCTTATTATGTAATCACATAGCCACACTAACTGCGGTAAATTTGGCACTTAAATTATTTCGATTGGTTTAGGAATGATGATCCTAGAGTAAAAAATGTGTTCTGTGGTCGATAAATTGCTCGGCAACATTTATTGTATGCTAACAATACTTTTTGCCAATGACGACTTCTGTGAATTTCGTTCTGCGTAATTGGTCAAACTGAATTTTCGTTCACGAGACGAATTTTTCGGTTTTCTCGTGAAAGGATTAACGTATCAACTTGAATTTTTTTTTATTTTCTTGGAAAATGTTCATTCTTTACCTATAAGGATATTTTCCTTCTTTTGTCCTTACAAGGATATAGTTTTTCTGTTAATTAATTTTAATTTTCATTTTAAGAAAAAAAATCCTAAATAGATATCTAGCTCCTCTGGAGCAGTTTTATCCTAATCTTCCATGCAAGGACAAAGAATTTATTTTTTCAAAAAATTCAAAAATCCTTAATAGCATAAGTATACTGAAATTTTGTACTGAACATTTTTACTGAAAATTTTTAATTGAACATTTTTACTAAAAATTTTCAATAAAATTAAGTAGAAAAGATTTTTTAGTTTTTTTCCCGAAAATAAGTTATTTGTGCTTGCAAGGACGATATAGATAAATTGGTATCCTGTGGAAAGGGAGCCAGATACGTATTCGGACATTATTTAAAAAAAAATAAAAATTTATATTAATTGGTCAAAATACTATATCCTTGTAAGGACGCAATAAGGAAAAGATCCTCATACGTAAAGAATGAATATTTTCCAAAAGAATAAAAAAAAAATCAAGTCGATACGTTAATCTTTTAGCGAGAAAACTGAAAAATCCGTCACGCGAGCGAAAATTTAGTGTGACCGATTACGCAGAACGAAATTCACAGAAGTCGTCGTTGGCAAAAAGTATTGTTAGCAGCTGAAAAAAGTTGCCGAGCGGTTTTTCGTCCATGGAACACACTTTTTACTCTAGGATCGTCATTCTTGAACCGATCGAAATAATTTAAGTGCCAAATCGACCACAGGTAGTGTGGCTATGTAATAAGATAATAAGCTTATTGTTATGTATATGTAGTGGTGAGATAATTTAAAAAGCCTCTCGGAAAATCTGAATATTGTGAAATTTTTATTCCGTTTTGTGCTCGTAAGTCCAAATTGTCACATCAATCTTAACAAATTATACATCAAATGAAAGGTCATAACGAGATCTAGCTGTCTAAGTTATGTAATTTTAAATAAATATTTTCGTTGAGAAAATATACTAAAAAATATAAAATTTCCGAAATAATTCAAATTTTTCTATTAGATCAGGTGTACTTTCTCACCTCTAGGTCGTATTAAGGCATCATTTTTCACATTTTATATATCAAATTAAAGGCCTAGAAGTTATCTTGGATTTGGCTGAAAAATATTTTTGATCACATTACACATTACATAAGAAAAAGTAATAATACTATAAGTGAAAGAAATTTATATAAGTATTTTTAGCAATTATCATTTTTGGACAAATTTGATCTTAAATCATAGAGTGAAGATTTGTCTTTGCGTATATGTAAAAATATATTAAATATGTGGGGGCATCGTGTAAATATTCAATTTTTTCAGATTCCTTTGTGAAAATTTCATTTTCAAATAAGCCGAAGGTGAGGTGTTCTGACTCAATATCCTTAAGGACTATCAAAATTTTTTTGATAGTATTTTATAGATAAAAGTATATCCTAGGTGTCCTTTGAACAAAGTTTCGGCGTATCTTTATAAATGAAGGAAATATTCAAAAAAGTTCAATGCCATGCTTTGCTGCTGTTTGCTCAACGTAATACACGTACAATACGTACTCTTCTACAAGCAATTGGGAGTGACTTCGTCAATGTACAATGATGTTAGGTATTCAAAGTATTCCAACAATTAGCATTTTTATTCTAAAATAAATCATTATATTTAATATATTAATTCATTTGATTTTATTTTCTGATTAACATTTTTTGCACAAGAAGACTTCGAATTTTTATTGTATTGTATGTTGGAATGTAATATCTTTGAGTGTCGACTTTATTTTTTTAAAACTATTTCATTATTGTACTAATTATGCCAATAATCCTGCAGGGGTGAGTTTGGTCTCTTTGTCAATCGAATAATAACCAATCAAAATTGTCTGTGTCTGCCTGTTAATTGAGTCACTTTTATAGAATTGCGTTTTTTATTCCTAGAATTGAAAAATCATTTATGAAATGAAGATTTGTTTTTGTTTATAATCGTTCAGTAATTTTTGAGTATAGAAAAATAGGACTTACCCCGAAAGTAGTCGTATTTTTTATTTCTAAAACTATTTTCCAATCGAAGCGGATGTAAACACAACCGGGTTCAGTATAGCAATTTTCCGATTTAGTCTTAAGTCATTTTTACAACATTCCTATTTGGATTCCTGAAATTGGAAGATAATTTATATCGGACTAATCCAAAAAGTGATAAACGTATTTTATTTACACAATTATTCTCCTATAGTAACGAATGTAAACAAATTCGGCGGTCAGTGAAATTATTTTCATATTTCAAAAATATCCTTTTTCTCAAATATAAACTGTCGTTGGTCTTTTAGTAAATTCCAAGAATATTTTCAGATGATTCAAGTAGACACACATTAATTAACTGAATTGACTGAGAGACGCTTAAAAACTGTCATTTCAAAATTCCTCGACGGTTGGTGTTTGCGAGAGAGGATCTGCTGAAAATATGCTCTCATAATCAGGCGAAATTCTCAATCGCTTTCAGATCATGTACTTCTATTCGCTTATTAGACGCCGGTCGACCGCAAACATTCGTTCTTGCGGGTTCTCTTACAGTTGATTTACGAATGAGACAGGCTCATTCCCTCAATCACGCTCTAAATGTTGAGTGCAAAGACAAAAAGATTCCAGATGTCAACAATAGAAAAATCGCAGGAATCGTAAGCCCAACTTTTCCGGGATCAAAATAAAACCTTCGGCTTATTTGAAGAGGAAATTTCCACAAAGGAATATAAAAAAAATTTAATATTTACATGATGTCCTCACATATTTTATATATTATTGAAAATGCCCAAAGACAAATCTTCACTCTATGATTTAAGATCAAATTTGTCCAAAAAGGATAATTGCTAAAAATACTTATATCATTTTCCTTCACTTATAGTATTATTAATTTTTCTTACGTAATGTATAACCTGATCAAAAATATTTTCTAACCAAATTCTAGGCCTTTAATTGGACATATAAAATGGCAAAAATGGTGTCTGCATACGACCTGTAGGTGAGAAAGTACACCGGATCTAATAGAAAAATTTCAATTATTTCGGAAATTTTATATTATTTAGTATATTTTCTCAATGAAGATATTTATCTAAAATTGTATAATCTAGAGAGCCAGAGCTCATTATGACCTTTCATTTGATATATAATTTGTTAAGATTGATGTGAAAATTTGGACTTACGAACACAAAACGGAATAATAATTCCACAATATCCCGATTTTCCGAGAGGTTTTTTAAATTAGCTCACCACTACATAAACATAATAGCAAGCTTATTATGTAATCACATAGCCACACTAACTGCGGTAAATTTGGCACTTAAATTATTTCGATTGGTTTAGGAATGATGATCCTAGAGTAAAAAATGTGTTCTGTGGTCGATAAATTGCTCGGCAACATTTATTGTATGCTAACAATACTTTTTGCCAATGACGACTTCTGTGAATTTCGTTCTGCGTAATTGGTCAAACTGAATTTTCGTTCACGAGACGAATTTTTCGGATTTCTCGTGAAAGGATTAACGTATCAACTTGAATTTTTTTTTATTTTCTTGGAAAATGTTCATTCTTTACCTATAAGGATATTTTCCTTCTTTTTTCCTTACAAGGATATAGTTTTTCTGTTAATTAATTTTAATTTTCATTTTAAGAAAAAAAATCCTAAATAGATATCTAGCTCCTCTGGAGCAACTTTATCCTAATCTTCCATGCAAGGACAAAGAATTTATTTTTTCAAAAAATTCAAAAATCCTTAATAGCATAAGTATACTGAAATTTTGAACTGAACATTTTTACTGAAAATTTTTAATTGAACATTTTTACTAAAAATTTTCAATAAAATTAAGTAGAAAAGATTTTTTAGTTTTTTTCCCGAAAATAAGTTATTTGTGCTTGCAAGGACGATATAGATAAATTGGTATCCTGTGGAAAGGGAGCCAGATACGTATTCGGACATTATTTAAAAAAAAATAAAAATTTATATTAATTGGTCAAAATACTATATCCTTGTAAGGACGCAACAAGGAAAAGATCCTCATACGTAAAGAATGAATATTTTTCAAAAGAATAAAAAAAAAAATCAAGTCGATACGTTAATCTTTTAGCGAGAAAACTGAAAAATCCGTCACGCGAGCGAAAATTTAGTGTGACCGATTACGCAGAACGAAATTCACAGAAGTCGTCGTTGGCAAAAAGTATTGTTAGCAGCTGAAAAAAGTTGCCGAGCGGTTTTTCGTCCATGGAACACACTTTTTACTCTAGGATCGTCATTCTTGAACCGATCGAAATAATTTAAGTGCCAAATCGACCACAGGTAGTGTGGCTATGTAATAAGATAATAAGCTTATTGTTATGTATATGTAGTGGTGAGATAATTTAAAAAGCCTCTCGGAAAATCTGAATATTGTGAAATTTTTATTCCGTTTTGTGCTCGTAAGTCCAAATTGTCACATCAATCTTAACAAATTATACATCAAATGAAAGGTCATAACGAGATCTAGCTGTCTAAGTTATGTAATTTTAAATAAATATTTTCGTTGAGAAAATATACTAAAAAATATAAAATTTCCGAAATAATTCAAATTTTTCTATTAGATCAGGTGTACTTTCTCACCTCTAGGTCGTATTAAGGCATCATTTTTCACATTTTATATATCAAATTAAAGGCCTAGAAGTTATCTTGGATTTGGCTGAAAAATATTTTTGATCACATTACACATTACATAAGAAAAAGTAATAATACTATAAGTGAAAGAAATTTATATAAGTATTTTTAGCAATTATCATTTTTGGACAAATTTGATCTTAAATCATAGAGTGAAGATTTGTCTTTGCGTATATGTAAAAATATATTAAATATGTGGGGGCATCGTGTAAATATTCAATTTTTTCAGATTCCTTTGTGAAAATTTCATTTTCAAATAAGCCGAAGGTGAGGTGTTCTGACTCAATATCCTTAAGGACTATCAAAATTTTTTTGATAGTATTTTATAGATAAAAGTATATCCTAGGTGTCCTTTGAACAAAGTTTCGGCGTATCTTTATAAATGAAGGAAATATTCAAAAAAGTTCAATGCCATGCTTTGCTGCTGTTTGCTCAACGTAATACACGTACAATACGTACTCTTCTACAAGCAATTGGGAGTGACTTCGTCAATGTACAATGATGTTAGGTATTCAAAGTATTCCAACAATTAGCATTTTTATTCTAAAATAAATCATTATATTTAATATATTAATTCATTTGATTTTATTTTCTGATTAACATTTTTTGCACAAGAAGACTTCGAATTTTTATTGTATTGTATGTTGGAATGTAATATCTTTGAGTGTCGACTTTATTTTTTTAAAACTATTTCATTATTGTACTAATTATGCCAATAATCCTGCAGGGGTGAGTTTGGTCTCTTTGTCAATCGAATAATAACCAATCAAAATTGTCTGTGTCTGCCTGTTAATTGAGTCACTTTTATAGAATTGCGTTTTTTATTCCTAGAATTGAAAAATCATTTATGAAATGAAGATTTGTTTTTGTTTATAATCGTTCAGTAATTTTTGAGTATAGAAAAATAGGACTTACCCCGAAAGTAGT
This sequence comes from Atherix ibis, assembly GCA_958298945.1. NCBI lineage: Eukaryota > Metazoa > Arthropoda > Insecta > Diptera > Athericidae > Atherix > Atherix ibis. The sequence continues at coordinate 119,456,501 of OY282606.1, forward strand.
CGTATTTTTTATTTCTAAAACTATTTTCCAATCGAAGCGGATGTAAACACAACCGGGTTCAGTATAGCAATTTTCCGATTTAGTCTTAAGTCATTTTTACAACATTCCTATTTGGATTCCTGAAATTGGAAGATAATTTATATCGGACTAATCCAAAAAGTGATAAACGTATTTTATTTACACAATTATTCTCCTATAGTAACGAATGTAAACAAATTCGGCGGTCAGTGAAATTATTTTCATATTTCAAAAATATCCTTTTTCTCAAATATAAACTGTCGTTGGTCTTTTAGTAAATTCCAAGAATATTTTCAGATGATTCAAGTAGACACACATTAATTAACTGAATTGACTGAGAGACGCTTAAAAACTGTCATTTCAAAATTCCTCGACGGTTGGTGTTTGCGAGAGAGGATCTGCTGAAAATATGCTCTCATAATCAGGCGAAATTCTCAATCGCTTTCAGATCATGTACTTCTATTCGCTTATTAGACGCCGGTCGACCGCAAACATTCGTTCTTGCGGGTTCTCTTACAGTTGATTTACGAATGAGACAGGCTCATTCCCTCAATCACGCTCTAAATGTTGAGTGCAAAGACAAAAAGATTCCAGATGTCAACAATAGAAAAATCGCAGGAATCGTAAGCCCAACTTTTCCGGGATCAAAATAAAACCTTCGGCTTATTTGAAGAGGAAATTTCCACAAAGGAATATAAAAAAAATTTAATATTTACATGATGTCCTCACATATTTTATATATTATTGAAAATGCCCAAAGACAAATCTTCACTCTATGATTTAAGATCAAATTTGTCCAAAAAGGATAATTGCTAAAAATACTTATATCATTTTCCTTCACTTATAGTATTATTAATTTTTCTTACGTAATGTATAACCTGATCAAAAATATTTTCTAACCAAATTCTAGGCCTTTAATTGGACATATAAAATGGCAAAAATGGTGTCTGCATATACGTACGACCTGTAGGTGAGAAAGTACACCGGATCTAATAGAAAAATTTCAATTATTTCGAAAATTTTATATTATTTAGTATATTTTCTCAATGAAGATATTTATCTAAAATTGTATAATCTAGAGAGCCAGAGCTCATTATGACCTTTCATTTGATATATAATTTGTTAAGATTGATGTGGAAATTTGGACTTACGAACACAAAACGGAATAATAATTCCACAATATCCCGATTTTCCGAGAGGTTTTTTAAATTAGCTCACCAATACATAAACATAATAGCAAGCTTATTATGTAATCACATAGCCACACTAACTGCGGTAAATTTGGCACTTAAATTATTTCGATTGGTTTAGGAATGATGATCCTAGAGTAAAAAATGTGTTCTGTGGTCGATAAATTGCTCGGCAACATTTATTGTATGCTAACAATACTTTTTGCCAATGACGACTTCTGTGAATTTCGTTCTGCGTAATTGGTCAAACTGAATTTTCGTTCACGAGACGAATTTTTCGGTTTTCTCGTGAAAGGATTAACGTATCAACTTGAATTTTTTTTTATTTTCTTGGAAAATGTTCATTCTTTACCTATAAGGATATTTTCCTTCTTTTGTCCTTACAAGGATATAGTTTTTCTGTTAATTAATTTTAATTTTCATTTTAAGAAAAAAAATCCTAAATAGATATCTAGCTCCTCTGGAGCAACTTTATCCTAATCTTCCATGCAAGGACAAAGAATTTATTTTTTCAAAAAATTCAAAAATCCTTAATAGCATAAGTATACTGAAATTTTGAACTGAACATTTTTACTGAAAATTTTTAATTGAACATTTTTACTAAAAATTTTCAATAAAATTAAGTAGAAAAGATTTTTTAGTTTTTTTCCCGAAAATAAGTTATTTGTGCTTGCAAGGACGATATAGATAAATTGGTATCCTGTGGAAAGGGAGCCAGATACGTATTCGGACATTATTTAAAAAAAAATAAAAATTTATATTAATTGGTCAAAATACTATATCCTTGTAAGGACGCAACAAGGAAAAGATCCTCATACGTAAAGAATGAATATTTTTCAAAAGAATAAAAAAAAATCAAGTCGATACGTTAATCTTTTAGCGAGAAAACTGAAAAATCCGTCACGCGAGCGAAAATTTAGTGTGACCGATTACGCAGAACGAAATTCACAGAAGTCGTCGTTGGCAAAAAGTATTGTTAGCAGCTGAAAAAAGTTGCCCAGCGGTTTTTCGTTCATGGAACACACTTTTTACTCTAGGATCGTCATTCTTGAACCGATCGAAATAATTTAAGTGCCAAATCTACCACAGGTAGTGTGGCTATGTAATAAGATAATAAGCTTATTGTTATGTATATATAGTGGTGAGATAATTTAAAAAGCCTCTCGGAAAATCTGAATATTGTGAAATTTTTATTCCGTTTTGTGCTCGTAAGTCCAAATTGTCACATCAATCTTAACAAATTATACATCAAATGAAAGGTCATAACGAGATCTAGCTGTCTAAGTTATGTAATTTTAAATAAATATTTTTGTTGAGAAAATATTCTAAAAAATATAAAATTTCCGAAATAATTCAAATTTTTCTATTAGATCAGGTGTATTTTCTCACCTCTAGGTCGTATTAAGGCATCATTTTTCATATTTTATATATCAAATTAAAGGCCTAGAAGTTATCTTGGATTTGGCTGAAAAATATTTTTGATCACATTACACATTACATAAGAAAAAGTAATAATACTATAAGTGAAAGAAATTTATATAAGTATTTTTAGCAATTATCATTTTTGGACAAATTTGATCTTAAATCATAGAGTGAAGATTTGTCTTTGCGTATATGTAAAAATATATTAAATATGTGGGGGCATCGTGTAAATATTCAATTTTTTCAGATTCCTTTGTGAAAATTTCATTTTCAAATAAGCCGAAGGTGAGGTGTTCTGACTCAATATCCTTAGGGACTATCAAAATTTTTTTGATAGCATTTTATAGATAAAAGTATATCCTAGGTGTCTTTTGAACAAAGTTTCTGCGTATCTTTATAAATGAAGGAAATATTCAAAAAAGTTCAATGCCATGCTTTGCTGCTGTTTGCTCAACGTAATACACGTACAATACGTACTCTTCTACAAGCAATTGGGAGTGACTTCGTCAATGTACAATGATGTTAGGTATTCAAAGTATTCCAACAATTAGCATTTTTATTCTAAAATAAATCATTATATTTAATATATTAATTCATTTGATTTTATTTTCTGATTAACATTTTTTGCACAAGAAGACTTCGAATTTTTATTGTATTGTATGTTGGAATGTAATATCTTTGAGTGTCGACTTTATTTTTTTAAAACTATTTCATTATTGTACTAATTATGCCAATAATCCTGCAGGGGTGAGTTTGGTCTCTTTGTCAATCGAATAATAACCAATCAAAATTGTCTGTGTCTGCCTGTTAATTGAGTCACTTTTATAGAATTGCGTTTTTTATTCCTAGAATTGAAAAATCATTTATGAAATGAAGATTTGTTTTTGTTTATAATCGTTCAGTAATTTTTGAGTATAGAAAAATAGGACTTACCCCGAAAGTAGTCGTATTTTTTATTTCTAAAACTATTTTCCAATCGAAGCGGATGTAAACACAACCGGGTTCAGTATAGCAATTTTCCGATTTAGTCTTAAGTCATCTTTACAACATTCCTATTTGGATTCCTGAAATTGGAAGATAATTTATATCGGACTAATCCAAAAAGTGATAAACGTATTTTATTTACACAATTATTCTCCTATAGTAACGAATGTAAACAAATTCGGCGGTCAGTGAAATTATTTTCATATTTCAAAAATATCCTTTTTCTCAAATATAAACTGTCGTTGGTCTTTTATTAAATTCCAAGAATATTTTCAGATAATTCAAGTAGATACACATTAATCAACTGAATTGACTGAGAGACGCTTAAAAACTGTCATTTCAAAATTCCTCGACGGTTGGTGTTTGCGAGAGAGGATCTGCTGAAAATATCCTCTCATAATCAGGCGAAATTCACAATCGCTTTCAGATCATGTACTTCTATTCGCTTATTAGATGCCGGTCAACCGCAAGCATTCGTTCTTGCGGGTTCTCTTACAGTTGATTTACGAATGAGACAGGCTCATTCTCTCAGTCACGCTCTAAATGTTGAGTGCAAAGACAAAAAGATTCCAGATGTCAACAATAGAAAAATCGCAGGAATCGTAAGCCCAACTTTTCCGGGATCAAAATAAAACCTTCGGCTTATTTGAAGAGGAAATTTCCACAAAGGAATATAAAAAAAATTTAATATTTACATGATGTCCTCACATATTTTATATATTATTGAAAATGCCCAAAGAGAAATCTTCACTCTATGATTTAAGATCAAATTTGTCCAAAAAGGATAATTGCTAAAAATACTTATATAAATTTCTTTCACTTATAGTATTATTAATTTTTCTTACGTAATGTATAACCTGATCAAAAATATTTTCTAACCAAATTCTAGGCCTTTAATTGGACATATAAAATGGCAAAAATGGTGTCTGCATACGACCTGTAGGTGAGAAAGTACACCGGATCTAATAGAAAAATTTCAATTATTTCGGAAATTTTATATTATTTAGTATATTTTCTCAATGAAGATATTTATCTAAAATTGTATAATCTAGAGAGCCAGAGCTCATTATGACCTTTCATTTGATATATAATTTGTTAAGATTGATGTGAAAATTTGGACTTACGAACACAAAACGGAATAATAATTCCACAATATCCCGATTTTCCGAGAGGTTTTTTAAATTAGCTCACCACTACATAAACATAATAGCAAGCTTATTATGTAATCACATAGCCACACTAACTGCGGTAAATTTGGCACTTAAATTATTTCGATTGGTTTAGGAATGATGATCCTAGAGTAAAAAATGTGTTCTGTGGTCGATAAATTGCTCGGCAACATTTATTGTATGCTAACAATACTTTTTGCCAATGACGACTTCTGTGAATTTCGTTCTGCGTAATTGGTCAAACTGAATTTTCGTTCACGAGACGAATTTTTCGGATTTCTCGTGAAAGGATTAACGTATCAACTTGAATTTTTTTTTATTTTCTTGGAAAATGTTCATTCTTTACCTATAAGGATATTTTCCTTCTTTTTTCCTTACAAGGATATAGTTTTTCTGTTAATTAATTTTAATTTTCATTTTAAGAAAAAAAATCCTAAATAGATATCTAGCTCCTCTGGAGCAACTTTATCCTAATCTTCCATGCAAGGACAAAGAATTTATTTTTTCAAAAAATTCAAAAATCCTTAATAGCATAAGTATACTGAAATTTTGAACTGAACATTTTTACTGAAAATTTTTAATTGAACATTTTTACTAAAAATTTTCAATAAAATTAAGTAGAAAAGATTTTTTAGTTTTTTTCCCGAAAATAAGTTATTTGTGCTTGCAAGGACGATATAGATAAATTGGTATCCTGTGGAAAGGGAGCCAGATACGTATTCGGACATTATTTAAAAAAAAATAAAAATTTATATTAATTGGTCAAAATACTATATCCTTGTAAGGACGCAACAAGGAAAAGATCCTCATACGTAAAGAATGAATATTTTTCAAAAGAATAAAAAAAAAAATCAAGTCGATACGTTAATCTTTTAGCGAGAAAACTGAAAAATCCGTCACGCGAGCGAAAATTTAGTGTGACCGATTACGCAGAACGAAATTCACAGAAGTCGTCGTTGGCAAAAAGTATTGTTAGCAGCTGAAAAAAGTTGCCGAGCGGTTTTTCGTCCATGGAACACACTTTTTACTCTAGGATCGTCATTCTTGAACCGATCGAAATAATTTAAGTGCCAAATCGACCACAGGTAGTGTGGCTATGTAATAAGATAATAAGCTTATTGTTATGTATATGTAGTGGTGAGATAATTTAAAAAGCCTCTCGGAAAATCTGAATATTGTGAAATTTTTATTCCGTTTTGTGCTCGTAAGTCCAAATTGTCACATCAATCTTAACAAATTATACATCAAATGAAAGGTCATAACGAGATCTAGCTGTCTAAGTTATGTAATTTTAAATAAATATTTTCGTTGAGAAAATATACTAAAAAATATAAAATTTCCGAAATAATTCAAATTTTTCTATTAGATCAGGTGTACTTTCTCACCTCTAGGTCGTATTAAGGCATCATTTTTCACATTTTATATATCAAATTAAAGGCCTAGAAGTTATCTTGGATTTGGCTGAAAAATATTTTTGATCACATTACACATTACATAAGAAAAAGTAATAATACTATAAGTGAAAGAAATTTATATAAGTATTTTTAGCAATTATCATTTTTGGACAAATTTGATCTTAAATCATAGAGTGAAGATTTGTCTTTGCGTATATGTAAAAATATATTAAATATGTGGGGGCATCGTGTAAATATTCAATTTTTTCAGATTCCTTTGTGAAAATTTCATTTTCAAATAAGCCGAAGGTGAGGTGTTCTGACTCAATATCCTTAAGGACTATCAAAATTTTTTTGATAGTATTTTATAGATAAAAGTATATCCTAGGTGTCCTTTGAACAAAGTTTCTGCGTATCTTTATAAATGAAGGAAATATTCAAAAAAGTTCAATGCCATGCTTTGCTGCTGTTTGCTCAACGTAATACACGTACAATACGTACTCTTCTACAAGCAATTGGGAGTGACTTCGTCAATGTACAATGATGTTAGGTATTCAAAGTATTCCAACAATTAGCATTTTTATTCTAAAATAAATCATTATATTTAATATATTAATTCATTTGATTTTATTTTCTGATTAACATTTTTTGCACAAGAAGACTTCGAATTTTTATTGTATTGTATGTTGGAATGTAATATCTTTGAGTGTCGACTTTATTTTTTTAAAACTATTTCATTATTGTACTAATTATGCCAATAATCCTGCAGGGGTGAGTTTGGTCTCTTTGTCAATCGAATAATAACCAATCAAAATTGTCTGTGTCTGCCTGTTAATTGAGTCACTTTTATAGAATTGCGTTTTTTATTCCTAGAATTGAAAAATCATTTATGAAATGAAGATTTGTTTTTGTTTATAATCGTTCAGTAATTTTTGAGTATAGAAAAATAGGACTTACCCCGAAAGTAGTCGTATTTTTTATTTCTAAAACTATTTTCCAATCGAAGCGGATGTAAACACAACCGGGTTCAGTATAGCAATTTTCCGATTTAGTCTTAAGTCATTTTTACAACATTCCTATTTGGATTCCTGAAATTGGAAGATAATTTATATCGGACTAATCCAAAAAGTGATAAACGTATTTTATTTACACAATTATTCTCCTATAGTAACGAATGTAAACAAATTCGGCGGTCAGTGAAATTATTTTCATATTTCAAAAATATCCTTTTTCTCAAATATAAACTGTCGTTGGTCTTTTAGTAAATTCCAAGAATATTTTCAGATGATTCAAGTAGACACACATTAATTAACTGAATTGACTGAGAGACGCTTAAAAACTGTCATTTCAAAATTCCTCGACGGTTGGTGTTTGCGAGAGAGGATCTGCTGAAAATATGCTCTCATAATCACGCGAAATTCTCAATCGCTTTCAGATCATGTACTTCTATTCGCTTATTAGACGCCGGTCGACCGCAAACATTCGTTCTTGCGGGTTCTCTTACAGTTGATTTACGAATGAGACAGGCTCATTCCCTCAATCACGCTCTAAATGTTGAGTGCAAAGACAAAAAGATTCCAGATGTCAACAATAGAAAAATCGCAGGAATCGTAAGCCCAACTTTTCCGGGATCAAAATAAAACCTTCGGCTTATTTGAAGAGGAAATTTCCACAAAGGAATATAAAAAAAATTTAATATTTACATGATGTCCTCACATATTTTATATATTATTGAAAATGCCCAAAGACAAATCTTCACTCTATGATTTAAGATCAAATTTGTCCAAAAAGGATAATTGCTAAAAATACTTATATCATTTTCCTTCACTTATAGTATTATTAATTTTTCTTACGTAATGTATAACCTGATCAAAAATATTTTCTAACCAAATTCTAGGCCTTTAATTGGACATAGAAAATGGCAAAAATGGTGCCTGCATACGACCTGTAGGTGAGAAAGTACACCGGATCTAATAGAAAAATTTCAATTATTTCGGAAATTTTATATTATTTAGTATATTTTCTCAATGAAGATATTTATCTAAAATTGTATAATCTAGAGAGCCAGAGCTCATTATGACCTTTCATTTGATATATAATTTGTTAAGATTGATGTGAAAATTTGGACTTACGAAAACAAAACGGAATAACAATTCCACAATATTCCGATTTTCCGAGAGGTTTTTTAAATTAGCTCACCACTACATATACATAATAGCAAGCTTATTATGTAATCACATAGCCACACTAACTGCGGTAAATTTGGCACTTAAATTATTTCGATTGGTTTAGGAATGATGATCCTAGAGTAAAAAATGTGTTCTGTGGTCGATAAATTGCTCGGCAACATTTATTGTATGCTAACAATACTTTTTGCCAATGACGACTTCTGTGAATTTCGTTCTGCGTAATTGGTCAAACTGAATTTTCGTTCACGAGACGAATTTTTCGGTTTTCTCGTGAAAGGATTAACGTATCAACTTGAATTTTTTTTTATTTTCTTAGAAAATGTTCATTCTTTACCTATAAGGATATTTTCCTTCTTTTGTCCTTACAAGGATATAGTTTTTCTGTTAATTAATTTTAATTTTCATTTTAAGAAAAAAAATCCTAAATAGATATCTAGCTCCTCTGGAGCAGTTTTATCCTAATCTTCCATGCAAGGACAAAGAATTTATTTTTTCAAAAAATTCAAAAATCCTTAATAGCATAAGTATACTGAAATTTTGTACTGAACATTTTTACTGAAAATTTGTAATTGAACATTTTTACTAAAAATTTTCAATAAAATTAATTAGAAAAGATTTTTTAGTTTTTTTCCCGAAAATAAGTTATTTGTGCTTGCAAGGACGATATAGATAAATTGGTATCCTGTGGAAAGGGAGCCAGATACGTATTCGGACATTATTTAAAAAAAAAATAAAAATTTATATTAATTAGTCAAAGTACTATATCCTTGTAAGGACACAATAAGGAAAAGATCCTCATACGTAAAGAATGAATATTTTTCAAAAGAATAAAAAAAAAATCAAGTCGATACGTTAATCTTTTAGGGAGAAAACTGAAAAATCCGTCACGCGAGCGAAAATTTAGTGTGACCGATTACGCAGAACGAAATTCACAGAAGTCGTCGTTGGCAAAAAGTATTGTTAGCAGCTGAAAAAAGTTGCCCAGCGGTTTTTCGTTCATGGAACACACTTTTTACTCTAGGATCGTCATTCTTGAACCGATCGAAATAATTTAAGTGCCAAATCTACCACAGGTAGTGTGGCTATGTAATAAGATAATAAGCTTATTGTTATGTATATGTAGTGGTGAGATAATTTAAAAAGCCTCTCGGAAAATCTGAATATTGTGAAATTTTTATTCCGTTTTGTGCTCGTAAGTCCAAATTGTCACATCAATCTTAACAAATTATACATCAAATGAAAGGTCATAACGAGATCTAGCTGTCTAAGTTATGTAATTTTAAATAAATATTTTTGTTGAGAAAATATTCTAAAAAATATAAAATTTCCGAAATAATTCAAATTTTTCTATTAGATCAGGTGTACTTTCTCACCTCTAGGTCGTATTAAGGCATCATTTTTCACATTTTATATATCAAATTAAAGGCCTAGAAGTTATCTTGGATTTGGCTGAAAAATATTTTTGATCACATTACACATTACATAAGAAAAAGTAATAATACTATAAGTGAAAGAAATTTATATAAGTATTTTTAGCAATTATCATTTTTGGACAAATTTGATCTTAAATCATAGAGTGAAGATTTGTCTTTGCGTATATGTAAAAATATATTAAATATGTGGGGGCATCGTGTAAATATTCAATTTTTTCAGATTCCTTTGTGAAAATTTCATTTTCAAATAAGCCGAAGGTGAGGTGTTCTGACTCAATATCCTTAAGGACTATCAAAATTTTTTTGATAGCATTTTATAGATAAAAGTATATCCTAGGTGTCCTTTGAACAAAGTTTCTGCGTATCTTTATAAATGAAGGAAATATTCAAAAAAGTTCAATGCCATGTTTTGCTGCTGTTTGCTCAACGTAATACACGTACAATACGTACTCTTCTACAAGCAATTGGGAGTGACTTCGTCAATGTACAATGATGTTAGGTATTCAAAGTATTCCAACAATTAGCATTTTTATTCTAAAATAAATCATTATATTTAATATATTAATTCATTTGATTTTATTTTCTGATTAACATTTTTTGCACAAGAAGACTTCGAATTTTTATTGTATTGTATGTTGGAATGTAATATCTTTGAGTGTCGACTTTATTTTTTTAAAACTATTTCATTATTGTACTAATTATGCCAATAATCCTGCAGGGGTGAGTTTGGTCTCTTTGTCAATCGAATAATAACCAATCAAAATTGTTTGTGTCTGCCTGTTAATTTAGTCATTTTTATAGAATTGCGTTTTTTATTCCTAGAATTGAAAAATCATTTATGAAATGAAGATTTGTTTTTGTTTATAATCGTTCAGTAATTTTTGTGTATAGAAAAATAGGACTTACCCCAAAAGTAGTCGTATTTTTTATTTCTATAACTATTTTCGAATCGAAGCGGATGTAAACATAACCGGGTTCAGTATAGCAATTTTCCGATTTAGTCTTAAGTCATTTTTACAACATTCCTATTTGGATTCCTGAAATTGGAAGATAATTTATATCGGACTAATCCAAAAAGTGATAAACGTATTTTATTTACACAATTATTCTCCTATAGTAACGAATGTAAACAAATTCGTCGGTCAGTGAAATTATTTTCATATTTCAAAAATATCATTTTTCTCAAATATAAACTGTCGTTGGTCTTTTATTAAATTCCAAGAATATTTTCAGATAATTCAAGTAGATACACATTAATCAACTGAATTGACTGAGAGACGCTTAAAAACTGTCATTTCAAAATTCCTCGACGGTTGGTGTTTGCGAGAGAGGATCTGCTGAAAATATCCTCTCATAATCAGGCGAAATTCACAATCGCTTTCAGATCATGTACTTCTATTCGCTTATTAGATGCCGGTCAACCGCAAACATTCGTTCTTGCGGGTTCTCTTACAGTTGATTAACGAATGAGACAGGCTCATTCTCTCAGTCACGCTCTAAATGTTGAGTGCAAAGACAAAAAGATTCCAGATGTCAACAATCAAAAAGTCGCAGGAATCGTAAGCCCAACTTTTCCGGGATCAAAATAAAACCTTCGGCTTATTTGAAAAGGAAATTTTCACAAAGGAATATGAAAAAAATTTAATATTTACATGATGTCCTAACATATTTTATATATTATTGAAAATGCCTAAAGACAAATCTTCATTTTATGATTTAAGATCAAATTTGTCCAAAAAGGATAATTACTATCAACTCAAAGCCACCATCTTTAGGAGGACCAAATCCCTTCCTCGTTAGCCGTGACCCAAACTACACTATTGGTATTGGTTATCCAAACTTTCGAATGAGTTGCTCACGTTACTGTTGGACACCACGTGGAGGTGAGGAATAGGAATTGAGTTGAATGGATAGAACTAGCTGGAATCAGTCCTTAATCCATTTAACCCCTTAGTCCAACAAAAATTGACACGAATTTTACAGCTCGACACAGAGGACCACCATTTTTGGCAAAAATCATTATGAGCGACGAAGCGCACTTCGACTTGGCTCACTTTGTTATTAAACACAATAACCACTATTGTGGCCCTGAAAATGCTCAACTGATAAACCAAAGACCACTATACTATCGTGGGTTTGTTAATAAACAGAAAAGCCGCTATTGGGGCACTGAAAACCTTCAACTGATACACCAAAGACCACTACACCCTCGTGATTTTGTTAATTAATAGAATAGCCTCTGTTGGGTTACTGAAACCCCTCAACTGATACACCAAAGACCGCTACACTTTCGTGGATTTGTTAATAAACAGATTAGCCGTAATTGGGGCATTGAAAACCCTCAACCGATATATCAAAGATTACTTCACCTTCATGGCTTTGTTAGTAAATAGATAAGCCGATATAGGGGCACTGAAAACCCTCAACTGAATAACTGTATTCTACGAGGGTGCAGTGGCATCATTGGGCCATTTTTCTTTGAGGATGCTGGAGGCAATGCTGAAACAGTTACGGGTGACGACTATCGGGATATGTTGAAAAATTTTCTTCTACCCGAATTAAATTAAAAAGGCCTACAGAACATGTGGTTGCATCACATACAGCTTGTGACCCGATGCAACTTTTGAGAGAAATTTTTCCCGGCCGAATAATGTCAATAAGTGGTGATATCGACTGGCCCCCACGATCCCCTGATTAGACCTTTCCGATTTCTTCCTATAGTGGTGCTTAAAGGAAAAGGTGCACTCTAACAAACCAATCACAACCTCGATGCTTAAGAACAACATTTGAAACAAAATTGCTGACATAACACCAGAAGTTTACGCCACGTCCAGAAGTGAACATTTTTACCGAAAATTTTAAATTGAACATTTTTACTAAAATTTTTTAATAAAATTAATAAGAAAAGATTTTTTAAGTGGGTATTTGCCTGACATCATATTCCATACATAATAGCTAAATACCATATAATCAATCAATAAAATATAAATTATAAAATTGTATTTTCTATTTAAAAGTTACTAAAACAAAAACTTCGATCTGGAGCATAAAACCCAGCCTGTACTTTCTATTTCGTATGAACGTACTTTACGTATGAGCGTATTATTTAGGCTTTCTAGTTTGTGAATAGTTTCTTTTGTTTTGATTAAGCGCATTATTTTATTTTCTAAACTATGAATAAGAACTAATATATATATATATATATATATGTTAACTCATTTAAATATTGTGTGAGTTTAGTTAAAATTGTTAAAAATGGTTAATATTCAAGAGATACCCCAGGGTAGTATCCTTGGTCCCATACTATACAATTATTTTAAGATTTTATTACTAATTATTAACAGTAAACAATACTATTCTAAATTATCGTATAAATTTCATATTGTAAAGAAGACAACTTAATTCCATCGAAAAATGATTTAAACAAATTTGGATTAAAAATAAATAAAAAATAAAATTAAATTGACATTTTAAAAATAACCTCAAAAAAATAATTTAGTAGCTTTTTAATTATGAGAAATTCAGTAATAATTGGTCGTTAATTGTTTTCATAGAAACTGAACTATTTTTAGATCGTTATATGAATAATCTACTAATATTCCACCTTACTTTCGTTCTATCTACCATACAAAAATTTAAATTGAGTTGCTAAATAATAGATACTATTTGCAAAAACGATTGCATAGTATTTTAGATAACGGATAATCTAATCAGTTCTATAAATATTGATGGAGTGCGATCAAATAATGATTTTACAAGAACACTCAATACTATTGAAGTTTTACATTAAACTCTATAAAAGCAGGAAAAAAACTTGATCAAATGGATTTTCAATTTGTAATAAAGTGAGTGGGTATGTTTAGACTGTCTACGAGTATGCACAATGTACAATACGTGAATTCATCTTTTGAGGTTTTGTTGATGGAATTTGAAGGAGAGAGAGCATGTACACTCCCACTTGGATGAATAATTTCTGACCATGCCAGGCAGAATGCATTAACCAAAAACGGACGCACTTTACCACATTCGATGCATTAGAGGCACGCACTTAATCATGTTTCCTCTCGATACTTGATTTCGATTCGATCGACAAATACTCGAGAAATGCAAACATTTTACAAATTCCTAACATAAATAAGAGCGATGTTTACTTGTTGAATTTATGTTATCGAAGATTATTGTTTGTGCTCCATAGACCACTTACTCACGCATACTATACGTAGTATCCTATTGAAGTTAGCATTATACAGAGAGTATGTTTGATTGTGTAATGTTCCAGAGTCCTTGGGAACATTAGTATTTACCATTGTGTCTGCTTTAGTTGCTTAGGCTCAGACCAAATATACTGAACCGTATCGACAGTCAACTAATGGCATAGCCTTTCTTCAGCAAACTACGAGTAGACCTGAAAGTCTCTTCAAAGGGATTTTCAAAAGGACACAGACGGGACTTTTTAGCTTGGGGCACTTTTCTTAGTTGCGTATTTACAATGAAATGAAAATATTTGCGAATTTATTTTGTCCTCCCTTCGCTTCGCGGTGTATTAACATATGAAAATGCTCTCATGACATTAAAGTTACTCCTAGTGTATATATACATATGTAATATTGTCCTTTAATAAATATGTCGTACACTCAACTAGTGATTTTATTATTTATTCAAAAAAAATAAAATAAAAAAACAAAGAATGGAAATAAAATTTTTAAAAATAGGCAGTAAGAATTCGTCATCATAAAGAAAGGAAGAACAACTCAAATAAGGACTACTTACGCTTTCGTTGACAGCACCACCCCTCCCCCCTCACCCCTTCTTCAAAAATTATATTGTACAAAATTCAAGAGCAACTTTGAATCAGACAAGCTGTGTGTTGACAACTAACTTTTCAACCCTTCTACGATATACTAATGCCAAAGGGTAGCATTTTTTTTTTCTGTGTCTTTTTCGTATAATATACTCAAGATAATCTTGCACCTGATTTGATCACCCCCCAAAAAAAAAAAATGTATTTTTTTTTTAAAGAAAACAAAATTAAAAATGAAAATTTACAATTTATATACACGTCGTTTTCCAATTTGTTCAAACAAACACGATTTTTTATACGTACACGTATACATAAGGGTGGGTAAGATAAAGCGGTTTGTTAAGGGTAACGCCAGTTCACACGAAACCTTGTGACTCTTTGAACAAAATGGCGTTACTTAAAAATATCAGCAACTGCTATATGTATTTACTGCTTGCATTATTGTTGTGAGTTTAATTAAGTAGATTTGGAGGCTTTTGAAATAGAGAAAAAAAAACCCCACAATCATTTCTTCAATTCGTTCAAATAGCACACTATATTCATATCCAATATACACGTGTTTAAGGGTGGAATGATTGTCCTGCTGTGGCATCATAGATTGCCTATAAGTAATTTGCTGTCAGATCAGCGATTATTTTTTTCCCCGTAACTTTTTGTCGTTTTTGTTTCTTTTCTAACTTTTATATACCTAGCCGTCGTAATCAGTGAAAGACTTTTTTACTTGTTTTACCTCGAAAATGTTCCTTTTTATGTTTTACAGTTTTTCCCTTTTTTGACAACATGTTGATGGCGAGTCACGTTAACTGCAAATGAGTTTTTTTTTTTACAGCCCTCAATGATGATGAGGCCAAGTATATAGCACACACACTAGTTGCGCTGAAATTTACTAAACAGAATTTCGGCCCCTTTTTCCTATTTTCCATTTCAGCTGACAGCCTGAATCCATTCATATAATACTGACTAGCTGAGTAAATTTGAACCAAGTGAGTCCGGCAGGCGGTCAAAAAGAAAAATAACGAAAAACAATAAATAAAAAAAGGACTAAAAATACCAAAAAAAAAAAAAAAAAATACCCAAAATCGCTTTTGATTGTGTACTGGCAACAATTTGCTGGTTTGATTCGCATTCGTACGTGCCGAGTGGTGGTCCTATAATTATGCCATAATGTCAGATTTGGAAAAGTGCTCGAATTGATTTTTATGAAAATTTGTCATGAATTGTATAACACCACCAGCCGCGCGACGTGCACTTAAGAGAGGGTGGTGGACTATCAAATTAGAAGCGGACGGAAATAGCACGAAAGCAGTGAACAGTGAGGGCAGGTGCTTCTAGTTAGTTAGTTAGTCGACATGAATTAACAAAAGCACGAACAGGATAGTTGGTTGCGAAAATCTACAAATCCATGCATGCATACATAAACATTCGTCCATACTTATATTATTCACTAAAAACGAGAGTATATGGTATGCTCCTAATTATATAGCAAACAGGATGTACTGGTACATGCGTGTATATGTACTCGTGTGTATGGAGTCGTACACCAGTCATTAGGAGTTTGCATGGAAATCACGCAAAACTGTTTGAAAAATTAATTTTTCTCGTGTCGTGTTTGTTTCGGATGATTTCAAATAAATTTCTTACAATCGAAAACGATACGCCATCTCACGAGAAGCACTACCACCACCAACCTCCCAACCCACTATTCAAAATATGGCTGCCGTCATTTTGATACTTACTATCAGTTTTTTGACGTGCTAGAAATTTAGAGAAAACGATTTTTCTTTTAATAAAATTTCAATTATTCAATATTATATTAATACTAGCGATAAACCGTCAAAGATGATGGCGCCAAACGCTGCGCGATCCACCCACCTTTAGTGTCAGTCACGATTAATCCGCGCAACTTTCGCTTTTTAACCATTCTTTGGAAAGTACAATAGAATAAAATTATTTTCAATTCAATTTAATTTTTCATTTAAATAATGTTAACTAACAAACAAATTCAAATAATCTCAAATATGTATATTTAATTCGTTGTATCTATACTAAAAAGTTTACTTAAAAAAATACTAACATCGCCATCTATTATTAAATTTTGTAGTTTGTTAACAGCGCTATTTATCAATATTAGTTACGAAAAACATACATAAGACCGCAATTATATATATATATAGAGATTTTTAATATTGTTTTATTATTTTATTAAATAAATGAAAATACCTTTTAACAAATTTTAGAAAAAAAGTTATTATTTGGTACGAAATATTTGAAAAAAAAACCATAGTTACCCATTTAACTTGTCAAAAAATACTATGTGCTTCTACTATTTTTCAAACAAGCCGATTCGTCAAATTTTGAATAAATTTGAAAGTTTTATAAAAAATATATCAGCTTAAATACTTAAATATAGCCCTTGACTTCGACTCCACTAAAAATTGACCGATCCTCCAGAACGATATTCTTCTTCTTTTCAGGTTTCTTTTATGTTAACTTATTTTCGCTTATTTTGGAAATTTTCTGTCATTAATATGCATCCTAAACCAAATAACCCAGTTTATTTTTCTTGTTCCTATAGACCTATCAGCCTCCTACCAATCTTTGGTAAGATTTTTGAAAAACTTCTATTAAAACGAATTTACGCATTCCTAGTTAATGGAAAAATTATTCCTGATTACTAATTTGGCTTCTGATGTGAACATTCCATGATACAGCAATGCCATCGCGTTGTTGATCATATTACATCCTCTATATTCTATTCTAGCCGGAGTTCCACAAGGTAGTATCTTTGGTCCCATTTTATATAATATTTATACCGATGACATCCCATTTGATCATAATACTATCAATCCTAACATAGCTTCCGATAATTTTCGATTTGAGACTTTACCTGGACAAGAGATGGAGATAGCGGGTAAATAAACAGAAGAGTGCTCATATTACTAGGTGTATTAGCTTAAATCCGCTGTTTTATAATTAAAAAAACACATATTTTTTTCATAGAAAGCAAAAACAAATTTATTCAAAGTACTTGCCCTCGCTAGCTACACATTTTCCCCATCTCTCGGGCAATTTGTGGATACCACGCCAAAAAAATTCTTTCTCTTTCGAGGCAAACCACTCATCAAGCCATTTTCGGATGTCCTCGTAAGAATCGAAATGCTGCTCAGTGAGCGCATGGCCCATCGACGAAAACAGGTGGTAGTCGGAAGGGCCAGGTCTGGTGAAAAAGCCGGGTGGGGTAGCACCTCCCAGTTGAGTGTCTCCAAGTAGTTTCGGACCATTTTTGACGTGTGCGATTGTGCGTTGTCGTGTAGGAAAATCAGCTTGTCATGTCTTTGTTGATAATTCGATTTGATCAGTTGTAGGTGGCAGCGGTGGGCATTGACAGTTTCACCAGGTTTCAACATCTCATAGTAGACGATACCCTGCTGATCCCACCAAACGCACAGCATCGTCTTCCGTCCGAAGCGATTTGGTCTTGGGGAAGATGTTGATGGTTAATCGGGGTCAACCTATGATTTCTTGCATTTAGGATTCCCGAAATATATCCACTTTTCATCACCTGTCACAATCCGATGCAGGACCGACTTTCTTTTTTGTCTGGCGAGCAAGATTTCGCATGTGTTTTGGCGTCGCTCCATCTGCCTATCGTTCAATTCATGCGGCACCCATTTTCCGAATTTTTTAATCTTCCCCGTGGCACGCATACGCATGGAAATGGCTGGTTGAGTAACATCCAATTGCTCCACGAGCATTTTTTGCGATTGTTTAACAAGTCAAAATTGCCGTCTTTGAACCGACGAAACCAATCTCGGGACGTTGTTTCCGATAAAGCACTGTCACCATAGGCATCCATAAGCATTCGATACGATTCGACAGCCGATTTCTTCAAATTGAAGCAGAAAAACACAGCTTCCCGTATATGCTCTTTTTCTGCCACAAAAGTAGACATGATCACCAAAGGAGAAATGTATGTTGCTGTACGATACATGATTGTACATAAAATTGTTACGTTCGTAACAACGTAATACATTGTGATCTAAATGTTACCTTTGCTCAGGACCACATGTGTGAGAATTGTCCTGTACAACCCTCCTTGGAAACATTCATCAGCGACTTAAGAGACAATATCCTAGAGATTTTCTAGAGGAATCTAACTTTCTTTTTAGTTAATACAATTGAGTTGACCTTAAAAATTTAAATTCAATTCTTTTACCTCATCTTTAGTTTGATTTCTCTAAAAAATCTCGAGGCAATTGTCTCTTGAAAAATCTCTAGACTCTTGTCTCTTAAAAATTCTCTAGGCTATTATCTTTTTACTGCCACACATTAACTTACGATAGATGGCGACTTTAAAGAGTGTTAAACTGTGACTAAACAACTCTAAAGAGTGTAAAGTAATGATGTGTAATCAAAATGTGTGTTTTGTAGTGAAATTTGGAGCAATGATGTATTATCGTAATTGTGTGTTAAGCTTGATAAATCCACAAGTTTGACGTATGATAAGCTGCAAAGAGCCTATAAGGAACATACCTTATCAAGAGTAGAAGTTTATCGGTGGCATAAAATTTTTTTTTCGGAGTATCGAGAAGCAGTTGAAGATGAATCCTGCACATATTAATATCAAAAACGAACTGAACGAGTAAGGCATCTTCTTTATTTTGATTCGCAAAATTTTGGTAGTACCAATAATATCCAAAAGATTATATTAAAGGTGATTCGAATTAAAGAATTTATTACGAAGAGTGGACACAATACATTAAAATAAAAACAAAATAATCTCATTACTTTTCTGAAACTCATTGAACTTATTATAATTTCTACAGTGTGTCCTGCAGCAATGCAATAGTGTTACCGGAATGGAAAAAATTTTGAAGATCAGATTATTTTCTAGGATTTTGGGTATGTGATGAGGTTAGTGGGGTGTAGGATGTCGTTATTGTGGTTAAATTCATTGCAAACTGTTAGTTGGTCTGTTGTCGGAAATTTCATGTTCATAAGTTAGGATACCAAAACACAACCAAGCAAATTTTATCGGTGAATATATTATATTAGACCTCATTCTTGTTAGATGGATTCTTCTTGCCAGTGATTTATGTGTCATTATTACATTTTTGGATGCTTATTTTGGACAAAACAAATATACCACCAACAGATACATAAGTGAGTAGCAAGTCGATGAGTAGCTGTCCAATGGTTATTTGTATCCTTGCAATATGTGAATGTTGGTATAAAATTTTTCCTCATCCTCATTACCAGTCATTTCTCTTCAAATATTATTTATCTCCATCTACCATACAATCATTGTCGAATGCCTACTTAAATGTATATATTGTGCTGTAAGTTTTCCAATTTCTGTTCATTCTTCTATGTAAATATTGGAAGGAGGCGGAATAGCCATGCTAGAAATTTGGACATACTCATAAGCTTAGAGAAATATTCGTTCATATATTGTAGAATTAAGGCTCATGTACGGTCTCTAATGTGCATGTGTTCGTGTTTTTATGCCAGCAAAAACATGCCCATGGATTTTAATATTGATTTATGATGTCCGTTTTTGTATGCCTCCACGAAAGGACCCCATGAACATTCCGACTCAACCAAGTTATTTCTATAAGCGTAAATTTGACTTTTAAATTCTTTGATATAGATATGCTGTGGAAAATTATTTTTTTCCCCGAATTTGTCGAATTCCGTCCGTCCTCAGCTTCTTACTCATTCTGGTTGGCCAAAATGAAGGCTACTACATTTCGGCTACTTGCCTCTATTTCTGTCAAAATATTCGTAAGCAGCTACCACCTTAAACTTTGTTTTTTTTTTTTCTTTTTTTTTTTCAAGCCTTAAGCGCTGAGTTATTAGAAGTAACAAAAAAAGGGTTTTCATTTATTATGAAATTTTCATATTGTTTCTTCATTTCTATTCACCTCCCGTTAGCTTTGAGCTTTGGTTTCGCCTTGAGAAGTGAAACCTCGACAAATGACGGTAAGCCAGTTGCTGTTCATGTCCGTATAATTATAATAAAAAGGTATTAATTTAACGTGGCATTAATAGTCGTTACTTTATGAGTATTTCCCTTAGCTACGATATTTGACTGTGCCCGAGAATATATACTCTAGACCAATTCTCATTTGTCTTATAATTTAAGTTGTAATAACATTTTGGCTGATCCTAAATACCGTACATATTGATATCAGGAACAATACGAAATGTCATTTGAATTTCAATATTTCTTTGATTGTTTCGTTTTTATTATTATTTTTTTTTACTTTGTATAAAAATTGCGTGTTTACAGTTTATAGAAAACTTTTCTCATTTTCGATTCAAAATTGTTGGACAAAGTCAGAAAAACTTATTGAATTATTTTGGTAACATTATTCGTGCAACAAGAAAACAATAACTTTTCACTATAAAAAATGAGTTATTATCAAGCTTTCATAATTTCTTCAAAATACCATCAAAAGTCTGTCACACAGTTTAAGTTAATATTTAAATAGTAACATAAACGTACCTTTAAAAGAAGTTTTTTTTATCAAAAATTTGAATAAATTTCAAAAAAAAAAAAATTCATGAAAACTTTTGCAATAATTTTTGTCTAGTTTTGATAAAGTTCGTAAAAACTTTATTTTATTTTATTAGGTCTCATTTTAATATTTAAATTATTATGGAATATAAAAATTGTTATATTAATTGATCTTGTTGCATTTTTACATGTACGTGAATTAATTCTGCAGACGCACTATGAGAATAGACATTATTTTTTTTAATTTTTTTTTTCTGTGATAGAACTTACCATTTACTTATATTAAGAAACTTAAACAACTTATATTCAGACGCACACTTAAACAACGTATTTAAATTATAATGCACTTACTACAAAGATGAGTCATCAGTTCGCAAAACCTAGTTTTTATGTTATATTGCAAAATTACCTTTGGTGATGAGGTTAATATTTGGCAAAAGGATTTTTTTTCCAAGCTTTTGGATTGCGATAAATTTACAAGAAATATTAGAAGCCAAACCAAAATATTACATTCACAAAAAATCTCTCTTTTTTTCTAATGGATCCTGAGCTTTAATGGACAGTGTTACCAGATCATCGGACATGATTATTTGCTTTGAGAAATTGGAAGACATAGAGCCAGATGACACGTGACTACACATATAGTAGAAAAGATCTCTTGAAACCATTGATTTATTAAAGATACGATTTGGCGTCAACGTGATTTGACGCAATGCATCCGCCTATTGACCTTAAAGATGATGCCAATTGGTACTGCTCAATTATTTCTTGTGATGATATGTAAGATTGTTGGTGTTTGCTGACAAAATAGTAACAATTCATGCCTTGGAAGTCAGTATTGATTGGATTATATCGAATATTGAGCGAGATTTAATCGAAAAAGGGGTAAAAATAGGACGAATAGGATGATTTTTCTCAATCAAACAATTTTTTAACACTAATGGCTAGAAATTATTTTACAAATAAAAATAAAATATTATCAAAATTTGATTATTTGTTGAAAGATATTATTAAAAAAAAAGAAGTCTCTCTGCCTATTCTTGTACTCTTAAGTACACACTAACGTACATTTATGATTCTTAGAGAAAATCATTACTAAAAAACATTTTTATTTATTAAAAAAAATTGCTTTGATTTGTAGGGCTTGAGTTCCAAGACAATTCTGGACTGTATTTGTCTTCAAAAAACTTTAAAAGATACCACAAAGTTTGCCGTACATCCAGAAACATGAACTAATTACGATTTGTGCGTGCTCCACTATAATGCGTTCACACATTGACCATGAGAAGCGGAGACCAAAACAACCTCGTGAACGAATGCTGACCACTGTCTTCCGGATACCTGATCCTTGCACTCTACCATCGCTTCAAGCTTCCGAAAATGTATCATTATTATTGGATTGGTATTGATGAAGTTACACACTGACATCAGAGTATTTGTGGAAATCCGAAAACAAAAGCCATTGGCAAGGAAATGCGGTACAATGTAATATTGTATGGTTCGGTGAGGTTCCGTGATAATGATGATTGCCCAGCGGTGTCAGTGGCTATGGCGAAATATTACTGGTACGACAAAAAAAGAGATGCTCGCAGTAGATAAGGTTGCAGAGCTTAGGACGATATCGTTATTGTAGGGCAATGGATGCTCATTGCGTCTACACTGTTGAATGAATAGATAAATGACCAGAGAAGTTTTCAATGGAAGCAGACAGGTTGGACGAGGATGCAAGGACAAACACGGGCAAAACAATACAGCAGTAAATAGTTGTAATAATCGTAAAAAGTACATGAAAAGCTCTGACAAATGAATTCATGCGTTATTAATGGCAGCATCACGAATATGGCTTCTGTTCTCTTCTTCTACACCATTCTGGTCCATTCTATTCTTTTATTATTTGGAACTGCTTTTTCTATAAAGATTTCCATTATTTCCGAATCACGGGTATACTCACTCATTTTGATGGTTTTCCGCTTTGGAAATAAACCCTTATCCTGCGAGGTATCTCATTTAATAAATAACGGATTCTGCATTACCTCAAATGGAGAAACTATCGTCGCATCGTCACGAATGCCAGTAAAATTTTCCCAAAGATTTTCTTCAACGAAAGTTACGTGAATGTATGTGCACACTTCTGGTGGAGTCACTCATAAAAGTAAGTATTTGATGAATGGTGGTTGATAAGCGAGGATTTTTTCATAAATCATAGAAATTATGACATTGATGGAAGTACTAGATACACGTTTATTTCCTTTTTGGCTATTCAAGCGATAAATTTACTAAATTTTATGTGAACTTTTCAAAATACTTTCCATTCATATGTTATATAAAAGTATTATCAACACAAATTACGAGGATGTAGAGCTATCAATATTTTATCTTTATCACTTTCTTATAACTTAATTATGATACAATGTTGGAAGAGTTTTAAAACAAAACAAAAATACACAGGATTGTGGTGCGGATGTCTTTTTTACGGAGGGATTTTTTCGATAATCGATTATATTTGTATTGGTGTAACTTTTAGCATTTAAATTTACAAAAAAGTCTTACAAAATTTATTTAAATATGAAATTTAAGTACTAAACCATTCTATAGTTTGGAAATTACAGTTCTATTATAATATTTTATATTTTTTTGCAAACAAATATAAATTTAGTAATAAAATTTATTTAGACTAGAATTTGCCATTTTATATTATAGATTATTTTAATATTAAATAATGCGAAAAAGATTCGGTCGTCGACTGGGTCTTTGGAAGGTAATTTTTTTCAGAGATAGGGCTTATTTTACCCTTAGTGGACACGTGATTAAAAAGAAAAATGGCCATATATAGAGCCCTGAATAGCCACAAGTGAATATGGAGTAGCTATTATATACCCAATAAATTTATTTGCCGGTGTGTATTTTGGTTTTGAGGTGTTATTGGCACGAATTTTTTTAAAAACCAAAGATTGAAGGAGATACCATTTCCTTCTGAGTATAACGACGAATTTTTTATAATCTGAATTTAAAGATTTTCACTTAACCTGTATGTGGTTTTAATAATATGGCACCAGAAGTCAGACAAAACCACAAACTTTGGCTTTATTGGACGAAAACTTCCCACTAATGGCAATATTTAAACAATTTAATAAAGTAAAAATTTTACTACACGTAAAATATAAATTTAAAATACATTATATTTTAATAAACTTCAGTTTTGAAGGAGTATATTGGATACTCCTTTAGTAGTAGTTATCGTACAATACATTTTTAAGTTATTGTCGATATGAGTTAAATATGAAAATTCAGAAATATTAAATAAGCAATTATTCTCTTCTTCTTTATAAAAGGAAAATTTTTATTGGGTTGCCCGGAAAGTAATTTGGTTTTTTTTTAAAAATAAAAATGAAAGATGATTTTCTTATAGTGAAAAAATATTTTATTCAATTAAATATTATCCAGTCTCATTCAATATCCTTTGCCATCTTTCTGGCAGTAGCATGATTCCATGCTCATAAAATTTTTGTTCTTTGCTAGAAAAAAACTGATCCAAGTGATTTGTGATCTCCTCATTTGAATTAAACGTTTTAGCGTCTAAAAAATGTTGTAAGGACCGGAACAAATGATAATCGGAAGGTGCTAGATCTGGAGAGTATGGTGGGTAAGGCAGTATATCGCATCCAAGCTCTAAAAGCTTTTGCCGAGTGGTCAAATATGCAATATGTGGTTTCGCATTATGCTGTTAGAACACTATACCTTTTCTATTAACAAATTATGGCCTTTTTTCTTTAAGTGAATCATTCAACTTGTCCAATCGATGATAGTACACTTTAGAGTTGATCCCATCAAACAGATAACGTTTCTTTGATGAATGTTGGCTTTCGAAGTCACCCGGTTCATATTTTTTACTCCAGGATCTTTTGCACTTAACATTGTTGTAGATAATTTATTTCTCGTCTCCAGTGATGATGCGCCTCAAAAATGGGTCACTTTCTTAGCGTTTGAGAAGCAAATCACAAACGTTAATGCGTACAAATTTTTTTCCGTAAGAAGATAAGGAACCCATATGTGGGGTTATGACATTAAACCTAGCCGTTTCAAATGATCATGAACAGTCGTATTCAATAAATTTAATCTTTCAGCGATCTTACGAATTGTTATTCTTCGGTTTGCATCAATTAATACCTTTATTGTGTCTTCATAAGCTTCAATTGGCCTTACAGAACTTGGTGCATCTTCGAGATCAAAATTGCCAGATCGAAATTTTGTAAATCAGGTTTAGCACTGGCACTCACTTAACACATCTTCTCCATACCCAACGGATAATTTTTTTCTATCTTGAACAGCATTTTTATACTTCTTATTGTAAAAAAGTAAAATATGCCGAAAATGCTGTTTTTCACTTTCCATATTTAAAAGGGTATCAACCAAAAACTATTATGCAGAATTAATCGAATTTTATTATAAGCAAGCCTTGCTATGTCAGCTGTCAAAATACATATGATTATACGGCTTAAATGTGAAGTTGGTTGTGAAAAAATACAATTAATTTCTCTGTTGGGAAAAAACTAAATTACTTTCCTGACAATCCAATATAATATTTTCTAATTAAGAAGCGTTAATGTGATTTTTTGATATTTTGAAATTTTATTTTCTAAAAAAAAATACCGTTTAATAATTACACAAAAAAAAAATAGAAAAAAATTATTAATTAAAAATATCACGTAAGTACAATTATCGAATTAAAAACTTAAAAACAATTTAATGATTATTTTCTTTTTCATCGTTTTAATTAAAAGAAAAACAAATTTTTTTTGTTTTTGTATGGAATAGAAATGAAGCCAAAAATTTAATTCTTTAATTATCGTTTAGTGAAGAAGAATTATCGACAATCTCCATTCGAAGCGAATAAAATCGAATTTTCTTTCATTTGAAATTTTCGTCTTTTACTATCGAAATTGAGGAAAAGTGTCGTTGTGTGAAAATGTTGTGCAAGTTTTTCGTTCAGTTTAAATATAAAAGTAACAATTAGGGAGGACGAATCCTTTCGTCCTGTCGCTCTGACGCTCGTAAACATTGCCAATTTAATGCAGTAATAGCGCACCGTTTTCAGGAAAGCTTTAGAAGTGATCTGTGTTTATCTGCAAAACCATTAAATCGATATTATTGCTGTTAATGCTGTTGGCATTGTTCCGTTTCAGGGGCTGTTACTCTGAAGCCACTCACTGTTAATACTACAATATATTTGTTGACTGGACTGTAACTCAGTATTCTCCTCTTAAGTAGAAGCAGTTCACAGGTAATGTGCCCATCAGTACTCCTAAATCACTTTGAAGCTTTGTTTATCCTTCGTATTGAAGGATTCACTTCTACTGCGACATTTTAGATTACGAACAAAGACGATGCCTTCATCAAATAACAACTGTAATTGTTACCTTGTCGGTTGGAGTTCTCTGCGATAAGGATGGAATCTGTACGAAATAAAAATAAAGTATCGCCATGAACACCATTTGATGCTTCAAAATAAAAGTTACCTTACGAAGGTTAGAAAGCTTCATGCGAATTGTTTTGTGCCAGGGAATGAGAATAGTATATACTTGTAGCGTAAAGGAAAAACGTCAGTGTAGAGCTGATTATTGTACGATCATTTTAAAAACAGTATCGAATGTAGGAAGTTGTGGGATTGATGTGAAAACTTTTACAATATCTCATATGGGGTTTATTTAAGGTTTTTCAAAAGAAAGGCGCACTATATCCCATGGTGTATACTGGCGAAACTCATCTCAAGTTTGTTCGTCTCGTAATTGTCATCATTGTCGCCGGTATTCGTATCCCCTTCACCATTCTAATTTTGCAGCATTATAACTTTTCAAATACTTTAAACACACTCGAATAAACATGCTGAAAAGTTTGCAATTTGATTAAATTGCTCACCACACACAACCCTCTCAGGCCATACAACCGTCCCAGTCCATACAACAGCATTCAGTTCACATCCCCTTCTATTCAGAATTATCGAGTAAACTGGAAATAATTTCGCATTCGAAAAATATTTGATAGCGACAGTTTATTAGACGCTGATTTGAACTTAGTTGAACTGAACAGTTGAGCATCAGTGAGATAATGAAGAGTATTGACGGCGATAGCGATATCAGCAGCAGGAATTCGAATAGAATCAAAAATAATAGGAACAGCAGGAGTACAGGGACATCGACAGTGTTAGTAGCAACAGCTTCTGCACGTGTTCGACTCATCAGCATAAGGAATCGTTCGCGTGTAAAATTGTCACCCTCGGGGAATAGTCGGTAAAGGATTTCCTGCTCTATAGAGACTCGAGGCTCAACAGATTAGACGATTATTGCTAGGGTAGAAAAGTTTTGATTGCAATTGATTTAATTTAGTGGCGCATTTAATCGTTAAAGCAACACCTCTTGCTTCTCCACCAATGGAGGAGAACATCTCCGGCAGCGCATTCAAAATTTATTATCCCAATATAATTCTTAATTGATCCGAAAGCGTCTTTGATCGATTTTAATCAACGTGAGAAAATTACAACAAATACATTACAAGTTAAATATTTGTTATTTTTCTGTTTGGAAAATATTATATTATATCAAAATTGTTGGACGGAGAAGTAAAAATTACATATCAGAAAATGGAAAGCAATTTGTGGTCAACACAAATAATTTGGTGGCTGATCGAAGAACAATTTCATCCTTCTATCAAGGAATCGTATATATTCGAAGAATTTTACAAAAACCCAAATACCATCGGTGGAACATAATGAGCCGGGGGAAAAGAGGAACGAATAAACGATGATGAAGAGTATGCCCGCCCAAATAAAAACAGAAACTGGGTAAGAAAAACAGCTAACGAATCCAGTGAATTGTTCTTTTATGACATTTTAACTCGTGGGAATGATAAAAATTATAATAAAAAGTTTTATGCTATGCTTTTGTCTGATTTATGACCTTAGCTATCATGTTGCCTGGCCACCTAACTCCAGTTAGTCCATCCCCCAATAACAAGATATTCGTTTCTGGATAGAGGCTATCATTTCTATTACAATTCGACATCTGCATCCCTCGTCCTTGGCCGCTGTCTCTTTTTCCCTACACTTAAATGACTAGTTCTATATATTTTCATCATGTATAATTCCAACTCTTATGAGTTGTAGAGATTCTCTGGTTCATATTAGCTGTAGCCAGTCCACCCACCGGAATCGTTTCATTAATTTTACTGCGAAAAAGCTTCAATTTTTACGTTTGTGATGTGTCCTTTTTTATACCGTTTTCGGTGAAGTTTGTTGGTAAAGAAAGTGTTTCTCGCAAAAAACTTTGTCCAATATGTTTGACTAGTAGGAATATCGGTTTTATGATAGTCGCCCATTCTTCATCCTCCGCCGACCAAGGGCACCACAATTTTTCTTGCTATCTGCTCATATTTAAACTTATCTCGAGACGTGCGTATCTGTGCAGATGGTATTCGTACACGTTTTAAGCGGAGCAAAGTTTCCCGATAGTTGTTAGCTAGACACATATAGACCATAGGGGAATACATAGTATTCGTAGAACACTATTCGTGTTCGCTTACGCGGTCCGGGCCACCATCTTGCTCACTCGTACGAAACGTACTTGCCCAACAACAACTATAATAAAAAGTTTTTGGCGAGTGAAATTTAGTGCTTTAAATGCACAAAATATGGGGCATTTTTAATTAGATATTTTCATGTGGGAACTTTTCCAGCATTATCGTTATTTGTATTTGATCTCATCGCCCATTGCTGGCATTGTGGCAGGGCCACCTATGATGTTATCGTCTGTGCTTCCCCTTCTTTGACTACTTTACGAAAACTTAACAGAGTTTTGTAAATAAGCTCGGAGATGATGGCCGCATACAACAGGTGTAAACACTCTAATGAGTGTATGCTCTACGGCTGTACGAACGACCACAAGATGAAATTCCATCCATCACCGAACTTACAACCATCCGCACTCAACTGACAGTGCTAAGGATTTCGAGTTCGAGAAGTGAACACCAGATTTTCGACTCGTTTCCCGTCCTCGTACTCGTCCTTGGTTCGGTATGTAAGTTTGGTTGTTTTGCTAAATGTGTACTAAATACCAATGTTACCCTAGGCAAAACCATTCCCATATAAGTGTGTGTTTGCATGAATGTGCCATACATACGAGTATAGTGTATTATTGCCTACATAAATAAGGAACTCCCATATAAGAGCACGTACTTATCTGTACGTGTATATCTATGGTGATGGATCCATTGTCTAACTATACTGTGGCCGTATGCATGCAAGGCTCCACAAAAATGCTTATTTGTTTGGCTAAAAGGAGACAACGAAAAATTGGTGTTAAATATCAGGAAAGAAAACAACCGATGAATCAACACAGTGGCAGCTGTGGCCACCGCTTTTGCTCCATTTAGTATCTGCAGGATAACTGGATGAGGTAGCCAAATGGTTAGATGGATAGATAAATAGACAGATGGATGACTGGTTTGAATGGATAGATGGATGGATGGAAGAATGAATGGATGGATGAATGGATGGATGGACGGTTTAGTTGAATGTTTGGTCGCTCGGTTAGATCGTTACAAGACTAAATGTGGCGGATAGAATTCGATTGTCTGAAGTAACACGCAAAACGGTCGCAATGAAGTTATTTAAGTGTGAATGAATATAGAACCAAGCTTTCGTGTAAGACTGACTAAAACTAGTTCAACTTAAAGAGTTCTAGTGTAAGAAGAAAAATTTCTAGTCACTTTAAATTCTAAGATATTCACAGGCATTTCTAAAGCCGCAAAGCTTACTGCAAATTCTTAATAGAATTGGCATCATGACTGCCTTAGTTGATGCATTAGGTGATTGTTTAGCAATTTAAAGAGTCAGACAGAAATTAAAAATGGCAAACGAACAGACAAATCATCAGATCGAGACTGAATGCAAATAATATTGGCTGAGCGTTAAGTATGTGACCATGCTGGGAAATAGTTAAACTGCAAAATGTAGGCATTCTGGAGGATTCTTACGACGTGAAATCAGCGGAGGACAAAATAACTTTTTACCATTTAATCAATAGCAACAATAAATCAGCTCATTATACTTATAACGTTGGTGTTTAATTTTTTCTTCAAATATTTCTAATTAATAAAACTTTAATTAAATATACTTATATATTTTGTATGCAGTATAAGAAACTATTCTGGACTAGCAAATCCATACAAAAAAAAATTGTTTTTTCCAGCAAGGCAGTAAGTCGAATAGAAGTGATCTATTTACAGGTGGGTCTTTGCTTGCTTTTCCACAAATAAAATATTTAATTTCCAAAAAAATAAGCATACGTGTATATTAAAAATTTTGTAATTTTTAAAAGTTCAGGAAATTTAAAAATTTTTGAAATTTTTGATTTTTTAATATTTTGAATTTTTGAATTTTTCAATTTTTGAATTTTTGAATTTTTGAATTTTTGAATTTTTGAATTTTTGAATTTTTTAATTTTTTAATTTTTTAATTTTTTAATTTTTTAATTTTTTAATTTTTTAATTTTTTAATTTTTGAATTTTTTAATTTTTGAATTTTTGAATTTTTGAATTTTTGAATTTTTGAATTTTTGAATTTTTGAATTTTTGAATTTTTGAATTTTTGAATTTTTGAATTTTTGAATTTTTGAATTTTTGAATTTTTGAATTTTTGAATTTTTGAATTTTTGAATTTTTGAATTTTTGAATTTTTGAATTTTTGAATTTTTGAATTTTTGAATTTTTGAATTTTTGAATTTTTGAATTTTTGAATTTTTGAATTTTTGAATTTTTGAATTTTTGAATTTTTGAATTTTTGAATTTTTGAATTTTTGAATTTTTGAATTTTTGAATTTTTGAATTTTAGAATTTTAGAATTTTTGAATTTTTGAATTATTTTAGATTTTTTGAATTTTTGAATTTTTGAATTTTTGAATTTTTGAATTTTTGAATTTTTGAATTTTTGAATTTAGGAATATTTTGAATTTTTCAATTTTTGAATTTTTCAATTTTTGAATTTTTGAATTTTTGAATTTTTGAATTTTTGAATTTTTGAATTTTTGAATTTTTGAATTTTTGAATTTTTGAATTTTTGAATTTTTGAATTTTTGAATTTTTGAATTTAAAAAATTTTGTGTATATTAAAAATTTTGTAATTTTTAAAAGTTCAGGAAATTTAAAAATTTTTGAAATTTTTTGTTTTTTAATTTTTTGAAATTTTTTGAAAGTTTTGACATTTTTTAAATTTTTAAAGTTTTTTAATTTTTTGAAATTTTTGAATTTTTGAATTTTTGATTTTTTAATATTTTGAATTTTTGAATTTTTGAATTTTTGAATTTTTGAATTTTTGAATTTTTGAATTTTTGAATTTTTGAATTTTTGAATTTTTGAATTTTTGAATTTTTGAATTTTTGAATTTTTAAATTTTTAAATTTTTTAATTTTTTAATTTTTTAATTTTTGAATTTTTGAATTTTTGAATTTTTGAATTTTTGAATTTTTGAATTTTTGAATTTTTGAATTTTTGAATTTTTGAATTTTTGAATTTTTGAATTTAAAAAATTTTGTGTATATTAAAAATTTTGTAATTTTTAAAAGTTCAGGAAATTTAAAAATTTTTGAAATTTTTTGTTTTTTAATTTTTTGAAATTTTTTGAAAGTTTTGACATTTTTTAAATTTTTAAAGTTTTTTAATTTTTTGAAATTTTTGAATTTTTGAATTTTTGATTTTTTAATATTTTGAATTTTTCAATTTTCGAATTTTTGAATTTTTGAATTTTTGAATTTTTGAATTTTTGAATTTTTGAATTTTTGAATTTTTGAATTTTTGAATTTTTGAATTTTTGAATTTTTGAATTTTTGAATTTTTGAATTTTTGAATTTTTGAATTTTTGAATTTTTGAAGTTTTGAATTTTTGAATTTTTGAATTTTTGAATTTGAATTTTTGAATTTTTGAATTTTTGAATTTTTGAATTTTTGAATTTTTGAATTTTTAAATTTTAGAATTTTAGAATTTTTGAATTTTTGAATTTTTGAATTTTTGAATTTTTGAATTTTTGAATTTTTGAATTTTTGAATTTTTGAATTTTTGAATTTTTGAATTTTTGAAATTTTGAATTTTGAATTTTTGAATTTTTGAATTTTTGAATTTTTGAATTTTTGAATTTTTGAATTTTTGAATTTTTGAATTTTTGAATTTTTGAATTTTTGAATTTTTGAATTTTTGAATTTTTGAATTTTTGAATTTAGGAAAATTTGAAATTTTCAATTTTTGTAATTTTTAAAAGTTTAGGAAAATTTGAAATTTTTTATATTTTTAAATTTTTGTAGGATTTTATTTTTTGAATTTTTGATGTTTTGAATTCCTAAAACTCAAAATTTTCGAATTTTGTTAAAATTTTAAGTTTCTTTAATTTTAACCATTTTTATAATTCTTAAAATTTTTTAAATTTTGATTTTTTTGAAATTTTTTAAATTTTGAACTCGACTTTTTTGACGTTTATGAAATTTTTGCAAAATAATTTGATTGCATTTAAAGCAACAGCAGATCAGGAATCCATCTGAGCTTTTAGGATTCTGCAGATACAGAAAAACATATTTTAGAAAAAATCCTTTTAACAAACGCATGTGCAAAATTCACCCTATGAGGTACACAAAATACTAACTTTAATAGATTTAAAGTTATAAGATCGGAATTATTTGGACCTCTTGCTTTAAATGTAGGATGTTAAGAAATATTTGACAAGCTTTCGTGATACGTTAAAAGTAATCTGCAAGGTCTGGGCAAGAGTTAAGTATTCTTCGAAGCGAACAAAAATACCTCCTAACGTTATTTTTAGAATTGTTTATTCATGGCCCTATTATGTGTTTCCAAATAAGGAATATATAAAAGGGATTGGTTATTGTATTATAATTATTTAGTCACTATGCCACTTTTGCTAAAAAATTGGAAAAATATTGTTCTAACCACAAATAATTATACTATTTTGCTGAAAATCTCTTAAAAGATAGTAATTTTTACATGACTTGTTGAGTAAAAACAAATAATAATGGTGGAAAATAATAGCCAGACAGTCATCGAAAGTGTATCAAAAATTGTGGCTCAAAAATGAGGGGTTTGAATTTTTCCAAGTAAGAATGAACTGTAGTATGGTAATTTATGAGTGTTGCTTGAGGAATGGCGTGACATCAGATACCAAATACTTAAAATTCTAGATTAACTATAATCTACACGGCATGGCAATTGAAGCGCCAACCAGAAGGACGAAAACTCCTCGAACAACAGGTTTCACTCGGATCAGAAAGTTTGTACAAGTAGATTCCTAGTATGAGAAAATCGCTTCTTGATGTTTGTATATACAAACGAAGTGGAGGAAAACGGGAGTATATCGAATAAGGACAATCGATTGCGAGGATAATTGATCACCCAGTAAAACAAATCTTCGAAATTGCCATTCACCTGTCAGATATTGACTCTATAGTCTGACGTTTACTGGTTGCGTCTGAATTGCAGTCCTTGTTAAAATATCGAAGGAGGCTTCTGTCCATGAACCGAAACCCCCACTGAACTCGTGCTCACAGGAAGAAATCTTGCCTCGGTGGGAGGTTCATATGAGCATCCGTACCAAAAGAAGCCGGTGCATTCAGCCGTTATGATGTGTAGTCATTACTCAAAATTGGGGATGATCGATTTCGATGACTTTTTCATGTGCAGCTACGACAAACGTACGTGAACGTGAACGTGACGTGATTTCTGGTAATGCCAACTCTCCCTAATCTCCCTAATAATTCTGAGACTGACAATTGAGCGAAATGCATTTCATGTGATTGGTGGTTGGTCGTAGAGTGAGCCTTCCGCGTCAGGGGTAGTTATAGTCGATTATTGCAATTGACGGATGTGCCATCGTAGTCAATAATAAAGTAATTGGCTTTTTATTTATTTTCTTGCTACAAATCATTATTGTATGAACATTTGAACTACTCTACTTCTTCTCCATCCCCTCTCAGCAACCGTATATCTTTCGCCTACGTTATAAATCATTCTAGTCTTGATTGCGTGATTTTAAAGTTTTTCCGATATTGTGAAATTCACGTACGCGGTACATTTTGTCACTGACAGAATGTATTCGAATGCGATTTTCTTCAGTTATGAAACTGGGATCTCTTCAATGGCACGACGACAAAATTATTTCCTTAATTCTTATCTATTTAGGAAATGTAGTAAGAAAATTTAAAAAATATTTTAAAGTTTCTCTACTGGAAAAGAAATTTTGAAGAAACTGAAAATTTTCCATAAGTGGAGTGAACTCTAAGATTTTCTATATAGAAATTACAGGGGCCATAGAAAAATAGCACTACCATCTCTATGCGGTCTTTTAGCGACGGCATATTACCTGTGCGAAAGTTAAGTCAAGTTTCTAAGAAAAATTAGATGAAGTTTTTTTTTTTTTTTTAAATTAGTTTGGCAAAAATTTTTGTGGGTGGTTTTCTCTTACAGTTTTTAAAGTCGATGCAGCCCTAATGTGTGGATTTTCTTTTGCACGTTTACCAACTAAATATTCGGAGGAGACTGTTTTTTGGGTGCAGCGTGATATTGCTACCTTTTATTTTTTGGACCTTCCCGGCCTTATAGTTTTAAATTTCCGCGGGTTACGTATATTCGATTTTCGATTTTTTGGCGTTATGTTGGTACTCATGTCTCTCAGTTATACCGACAAGTTCGACCATTTTGAATGTTCAATTAATTTTTGACAGCTGATTTTCTTGTACGTGTTTTTTGCACGTCTTCGATTGTTGCCCATTCCAAAAAATGAATCAAAGAATCTGTATCAAATTTTGTGTGAAAAAGAAAATTAATTGCGAATGTTCACTGTGGCATATGGTGAAGCTACCTTGTACCAAAGCAACTTTTATCGATGGTACAAAATGTTCTCAGAGGATCCGCGCCGACCCAAATAACTGGTGACGAATCTGGGTTTATGGTTATGACGTAGAAACCAAAGCTCAATCATCCCAATGGAAGTTGCCGCACAATCCATGACCAAAAAAACCGCGCCAAGTTCGGTTGAATGTGAAAGATTTGCTTACAGCTTTCTTTGATTGCAGGGGCGTGGTGCATCATAAGTTCTTGCCACAGGGTAGAACGGTCAATAAGGAATATTTTCTGCAAGTTATGCGCAGGTTGCGCGACGGAATCCGCCAGAAACCCTCGGATTTGTGAAAGAACAAAAATTGGATTTTGCACCATGATAACCCCATGCTCACGCATTGTTGCTTGTACGCGAATTTTTGGCCAAAAACAATACACTAATAATGCCGCAGCCACCGTATTTCTCAGATCTGGCCCGCTGTGACTTTTTCTTCTTCCCGAAACTGAAGAGCCCCATGAAAGAATGACGCTACGCTACGATTAAGGGGATAAAGACGGCATCGAAGGAGGAGCTGAAGAAGATCACAAAAAATGATTTTTTGAAGTGCTTCGAGGATTGCGAAAAACGTTGGCACAAGCGTACTCGTATAATATCTGGTGGTGATTACTTTGTAGGGGACAAAATAGATATTAATGGATAAATAAATAATTTTTCAAAAAACACAAAATTCGTGATACTTCTTGAACTGACCTCGTATACCTCTTCATTTACCCAATTCTTATTTTTCGAGTCTATAAACAGGGACAGGAGCAAGCTCGTCGCTAACCGTCATTTCGGCTACACTGTGATCACTCATGGAATAATTTTACCCACGCTGAATAACGCTTTTATAGTAAGCCTTACTTCTGCTTTGCGGGAGTTTAATAAAGACCCTAAAAATATGAATTGATTCACAATTTTAGGAGTTCATTTTGCATTTTTGGTATTTTATCCCAGATGGTGTCAGCCACCTTGTCTTATTTCTAAAAATATTTTTTTTTTTAAATTAATTTTGTCCTTTTTGTTTTTAAACTTAAAATTACTCTTCTATCAGTTTAGCTCAATGCTAAATGATAGAATAGAAATTTTATGAGTTTATGTGCATTATTTTTTATCTGAAAATGGTTTGATAAAATATATTATTACGGCTTGAAAAAATGTTTTCCTGTTATTTGTAGTTTAATTTTTTTCAACAAATATTTTAATGTAATTTCTGGAAGAATACTAAAAGTATTAACGATTTTTGAATAAAAGCAAAAGTGATAATTTCACAGTATCGACTCTTTACATTTTCAATGGTGAAAAGACTTTAATAATTATTGAAATTTATCACAATCATGCAAATTTCAATTTTTTTATATCTTTTCTTATATAAAGGTATTTAGTTAAAAAGTTCACTATCTACAAGATACGTTTACGGTATTTAGTTTTACGAAATCTTCAATTTGTGAAATAAATTTACATAGTTTCATTTATAAATAAAAGTCGCTGTTATTCTTTTATTTTTAATAGGTTTTAATTTATAAAAGATAATCGCCAAAATGTGTTTTGAATGTAGAAAAATATTTCAAAGTCAGATCTTATATGGGAACGAAATGTAAAAGTGAAATTTTCCAAAGTAGTTGGTGGGAAAGCAGAAAAAAGTCACGACGGCGTGATTGAAGTGTCTAACCCATTTTCTGTGCTTGCCTGTCTTTTCTTGGATTTGGAGACTTCATGTTTGAGTCATTGTCACATTTCACGACAACCCTTATCAATGTCACATAGCTCACCGGAAAGGTAACCCGTGCATTTTCCATTTGCTAGGGCTAGCTGTGCGGAACACCTGCTTGTGCACTTGCGTTGAATTACCTACCAGTGCGTCGGTTGGTATCCATTTGGGATTGTTTTGTTTTGGAAATCAGTAGTTGCCCGTTTTCAAATTTCAAATCTATCAAGCAGAGACTAAAATAGCAGACATGAAACTAAATCGAAAAAAAAAAATCACCATTTCAGAAGGTACATACACACTGGCTGGGCTGGCGGACAACACCCACTTCTACAAACGAAGACCGATGACTTTAAGAACCAACAAAACAAAACAAAAAAAAAATAGATTTGTTAGGATAAGGAGTAGCAAAAAGCCAACAACTAACTAACTAGTCGTATATGGCAAAAGTCAAAAGAAGGAAATTTTTTGCCTTTTGTTTTATTTTGTTTTCTTGCTCTATGATTTTGCTACCCTTGACCGAAGTAATTTTTTTTCCTGTTCAACTTTCTCAACCGATTCGATTGGCTTTTCTTTCGCACCAAATTTCAGACACACAGAGAACTTCTTGTTGATATGAGGGAATATCTTAGCGTACGAATATATGCGTATGTGTGGTTCATCCCTGACTATAAATTTTGCTTTGCCATCGAATATTAGATATCATTCGATTTTATTGCTTTCGAGGGACACGAGATTTATAGCTTGGACAATTTGGCACAGGTGGTGCGCCCTTTTTTCAGTGTCCATCGTTCCTGTAATCGCTGAACGAAACGCTATCTTCAACCCTCCAATTTACAACGAAGCATAACGAACGGCTGGTCGTGTAATAGAAATGATGGTATCAGTAAGAGTCGTAGTGTCAGCGTCAATGACTATTGAATCCTTTGAGGAGTCATAGTAGACACTGTCTTTGCATTGCTTATATTCACCACATTCATCCTTTCGCCAATGGCCTTAACTTCTCTCTAAACATGTCCATGTCCATCCACTTTGCCAATTTGAAGTCAGCAAAAAGACCATGGCCCCAACCAAAATTGAAGCGCCATCAGATTATTGTGAACGGCAGTTGGGCAGTTCGACACTCATCGCGTGTCAATTGCTCTGAATGTTAACTGTCCGACTGATGAGCACAAATCACAATACAAATCGCCATTTAAGACATTACGACAGGCTGACGTCCGTTCGATATTGTACGGGGAGACTATTTTCATAGATGGAAGTCGTAAATAAACGTTGTTAAGAATAAGGCGAATAATCGTATATAGTCTCCTAAGTCATGCATAACAAATATTTGGATAAATAATGGCTAGAAAAGGAAAGGGATGAGCATATAAACGTATCATGATGGGTTATTTTTTCTGGTCATAACTAAGGGATGGCCTGGCGGTTCAGACTTGAATTTGGTGCAAATATGAAACCAACCACCAGACATTTGAACGAATCGATTCATTCATAGACTTTAATTCGATTTTCATTGGTGGCATATAAAGACTCGGTTAGTTTTCAATTTTGACTGTAACCACACAACATATCCCAGTGTCTGGTCTGTATTTCAATGAAAACCGTACTCGTAACACAGTGCTATATTGGCGGATGTACCACCGACGGTCATGTTGTTATCAGAAATAGCTACAAGGTTATGCGAAACTGGCGGAAGTTACCGTTTCTGTGTATATTATAGTACGTAACCACCACCTTCTGCCGATATTGTGTTATTAAATGGACGGATTCGAAATAACAATTTTTGGCAGTTTCATGGTTAACCATTGGATTGTAAATGATACATGGCCCTGGCTTTGTTATTGCATTGTACGCTGTTGCGCGCCATCGGCCTTCGCTATGATGATAACGACTGCTATTGCCCCGATTACGAAACCGATGGAATTTATTTCAATTTCGAGTTATTTTGTGTCAATTTTTCATTTAAGTTTCGGTTGTCCTCCAGTCATAGTGTATAAGTACTAATACTGGCGGCCTCTCCAGTGCCGCCACAACTCAATGTATTCACGAACGGACAGTTACTAACAGCCAGCATTTGGGCAACCAGATATTGGCTGCTGGACCACATCGTATTTCCTCTCCCGATCCCATTTCTGTTCAATATGAAGTTCTTAATTTATTTTCCTTTTAAAGCGGATAAATAAATACAAATAGTTGGAATTGGGCTTTTGCACAAACGAGTTTTCTTTACCAAACAATTTCGACAATACCAAAAAAATCTTGTAAAAATCAAAAAAACGAATTTTTTTCTAACCAATTTTTTTTTTTAATCTTACAATAAATGTTTTATGATGATTTTAAAAAATAAAATAAAAGAAAAATTATATAATTTTAAAAATTTATTTCGGAATAAATTATTGCGCAATTTAAAAAAAAGTGTAAGAGACCATTTGGTAGCGACATAATTATGAAGACATTTGGCAACTTAATGTTTTGTATAGAAGCGCTGCCCCAGCCTTCCAAATTGGTCGAACGTAATTTGGGAGAAAGTAATAAGAAATTGTTATATTTTACGGCTTGAAAAAAAACAACAAAAAGTGGAATTGGGAAAGGATTGTTGGTGCTTCTAGAAGCTACTACTCAAAAATAAATTCCGGGTTATGTGAAGTTTTTTTTAAGGATTTGGAAGACAGTAACTTGAACGCCACTGAAATGATATAAATGATGAGATTAATTACCGAAGCGAAACTTATAGGTAAGTGCAGTATGACTGCCCCGGATTTTGAGAAAATTTCTTGCCCAGAAATTTGGGACTACGAGGTCTGTTCAAAAAGTATCGCGAATTTTGTGTTTTTCGAAAAATTATTTATTTATTAATGAATATCTTTTTTGTCCCCTTCAAAGTAATCTCCACCCGATATTATACGAGTACGCTTGTGCCAACG
Source organism: Atherix ibis (assembly GCA_958298945.1). Lineage (NCBI taxonomy): Eukaryota > Metazoa > Arthropoda > Insecta > Diptera > Athericidae > Atherix > Atherix ibis. Next base: position 119,496,181 of record OY282606.1, read on the forward strand.
TTTTTTTCAATCCTGTAACCACTTAAAAAATCATGTTTTGTGATTTTGTTCAGCTCCGTTTTCCATGCCGTCTCTATCTCCTCAATCGTAGCATAGCGTCGTCCTTTCATAGGGCCCTTCAGTTTCGCGAACAAGAAAAAGTCTTAGGGAGCCATATCTAGGGAATAGAAGTTGCGCATAACTTGCAGGGTAATATTCCTTATTAACCGTTCTACCCTGTGGCAAGAACTCATGATGCACCACGGCCCTGCAATCGAAGAAAACTGTAAGAAAAATCTTCACATTTGAACGAACTTGGCTCTTTTTTCGGTCTTGGCTCGTGTGGCAACTTCCATTGGGATGATTGAGCTTTGGTTTCCACGTCATAACCATAAACCCATGATTCGTCACCAATTATGACCCTCTGAAGCAAATTTGGATCGTCGCGGACAGAGTCGAACAGCTCCTTAGCAATGTTAATGCGATGCTGTTTTTGGTTGAAATTGAGCAAAAATCGAAGACGAGCTAAAACACGTGCAAACAAATCAGCTGTGATAAATTAACTGAACATTCAAAATGGCTAAACTTATTGGCATAAGTGAAAGATATGAGTACCAACATAACGCCAAAAAAAAATCGAAAATTTGTTGCCTAGAATTTAGGACTACTACTGATGTAGTCTGTTCGTTTTCGCATGACCAAAGATGTTAAATGCCATTTGGTCGGTAGATACGGCAATCCGTTCACTACCGTGAATGTCCGTATAACCTGGAACCAAATCTAATTTAACATTTAGATTTTTCAGCTTCCAATATCGCATGTAGTTGAGAAACCCTGGTCAACTGATGAGCAACGAATAGCCTCCAAGGCTGTGAAACGATCACTAGAAATTATGATGTTCAAATGTTTGGGGAGATTCATTGTACTCTCAACTGTCCTCTTAATTACCCACACTTATCCATGGAAAGGAAAAGTTTTTATTTTTTGTATTTCTGAAAATAAATACTAATTCATTCTTCAAAAATTTTAATCTGTTTTTATCTTTTCAACAAATGATGGCCAGTCACAATAAATTATATTTTTAAAGTTAAAAACTAATTTAAATCCATAAATGTAAGATGAAAAAATTAAGCTCTTTAAAATAAAATATCTACTTTTCATCTATTTTTGGAAAATATGTAAGTTTAGTGTCTACTTTAATATTTTCCTGTACATCAACTTCAATCATGCCCCTTTGGGCGACGTAGAAAATGCTTCGAATTAAAAGACAAAACATAAATTTTTCCTCCTCTGACATTTTCGTACGCATTTCCCTTGTGGAATTTATGTATTTTTTTTTTTTTTTTGCTCTATTTTCATTTGATTTAATATATTTTTGCCCTGTAATATCTTCTTTTGGTAATAGTAGGTTCATACGGGTGGGGAATAATGACATAATCAAACGAACATTTTCGATACGAAGAAGAGCAAAGTTGGCTGCCGCCACGCTTTCGAGTTTCAACAACCGTGATCGATATTTAGCGGAATCTCCAATCAGATATGGTCGTGTTCATTTTCGAAATGAACACAACGTGCCTAATGAAACTCTTATCAGAAAACAGAGGCAGGGTGTTCCGTTTGAGCAAGAGTTCGCAATCCGAACTGAAGCTACCAAGTTTGGAGGAGGAGTGCAAGTATGGGGCACAAATTCAGAATTATAACAGCACCACTGGTGACGATGACTTCGTAGACTCAGTTTGACACTTATCAGTCACATTCAACAATATTTACTGTATGAAGGTACTCTGTACAAGCCCAGAACATCTACGTATACCACTCATTCATGACAATTTGTGCCATTTTTACTTCTGACAGGAAAAAGTTTATTTATCTTTTTGGCAGTGGAAGTAATCGTCACACAAGGCGAAAATCCCCGAATTCCGCCGTCACTTATAATCACCATTTGCTGTCACAAGTTTCTGTTTGAGTTTAGTTCTTTAATCTAATATGATGCCACCTGTTCCTTCCTTACGAGAACACACTTCTAGCTTTAGCTTCCTTCGTGTTTTGCGTCTAGAATTCGTTTGAACCCAACCTTGACATCGTTTACGTATACACGAAGCCATCCATCCATCCATCTATCGAATCTGAAAATTAGGGGATCAGGAAAGCAACCAACCAGTCAGCTAGTCAGCCAGTCAGCCAACCGTTCCAAAATGTTTAAATTTAGAAATAGAAGACGCCACCAACACATTTTGGACAGAACAAGACCAAACCCGACCAAGACAGACTAGTCAGCCACCACAGCCAGCACGAGTTAACACAATTTCTTTCCGCCCACAAAGCGAATAGTGCTTATCGCAGGATCCTTTTTGTTGAAGGGTATTTAAATAAAAAAAGGTAAGTTGGGCATGTATGCGTGTTCATAGATACTCACATGTACTAATAAGATGACTTTTTGGGCACTTTACAAAATCACAAGTTCAAATAACGCACTAACTTGATGTGTCTGGTGATGACTACTCCTATTCGAAATCGTTTCTCTTTTTGGAAGTGTTCATTTCAATTTTTTTTTGCACCATCAAAGCTCGTGTGTGTTTATTGTAAAGAGAAGAAGAAATAAATAAATTCCATCCAACCAAAAATTTGGGTAAATTTCATAAAAAATTCTACTCGTGTTAGTGTTTGGATTTGTATTCCACATTCTCGGGGATTTTCTAACATTTTCGTGTTATTGCGCTTCAACATTCATCTTTTGCTTGACTTCTGATTTTCTTAATTCCAAAAATTCCAAATTCTCCAAGGTAAGGTTCACTTCTAAGCAAATACAGGTAGAGCAGTCTTTAAAAGTTGTTGAGAGTTAATTCATTTTAAAATCGGCGTCAGAGTTTAAGATGACAGAAGCCACTGCATGATGGTGACCACTATTAAAGCAACGGTCATTTTGCCCCGTTGAAGTTCTGCTGTTTTCTGACCAAAGGCGTCAGACTTCGAAATTGTATACTCCCTTCTCGGAGGGTATTTCTTGTCTTTGAGCACGTACGTACTGCATTGCCTTTAGCCTGAATGGATTCAATTGAAAAATGTCGACCTGGAAAAGAAGCCTTTGACCTCCATACCCATGGGTGCTGCCATCATCGTTGAAACTGCCGACTTCTCAGCTCCTAGCACCCATACAATATACCAAAGTCTGTCGAGAATATAAACATAACCAACCACTAGTTGATCTGATTCCGGAAGCAGAAGCAGAGATGAGTTACGTAGTAGAGGAAATATCTATGAAACCTGTATGAGTTTCCGGATAAGGGGGATGACTGCTAAACGTACAGTTACCAAAGTCACTACTTCTCGACTGGGGAGAATTTCTCTAAAGGCTTTCCGTAAATACATTGAAATTCAAAACGGAAAGGTGGTGATGGCAACTTTCTTTCTAAATACAGCATCATCAAATGCAGACATTTACGAATAGGTTATGGTACTTCCACACACACACCCATATATATATATATATACATATAACTTTGCTATACAGCCTTCTACGTTTAGAGGGTGATGAAAAAAATTGCGACTTTTTAAAATTTAATAATTTTACTCGCACATCACAACGTTTTAGGTCTTATTGTCCTTCGGATTATTTTATATTCTAATACACACGATTCAGTATTGAATTGCATGACTTTCGAACTATGCCTAAAGTTGAGTTGTATCCTCTTTTTTTTCCTGAAGGATTATTATAAATATTCTTATTCATCTATACCTAAGAGATTTTCTAAAAGAATTTCCTAAATTTATAAAATCGAAAATGTTAAAATGTTCAGCTACTAATGCTATGGGAGAGAATACGAATATTTTGATTGAGTTTATTTAAATCAATTCACATTTCAGTTTTCATATCATTAAATTGAAATCATTTCTGGAATGTTCGCGTATCCTTTTTAGTTGAATTTTTTCAATCGGGGGAGTGAGGGACCAGAGATACGCAACTTAGCATTGGGTATCGATGTCAGCCAATATTCCGGATAGAAAATTGATTCTTCGATATGTGATCTCGCTACTGGCACCGTCTTCATAAAGTTCATATGAAGAAATTGAATGTGAATGGAATTTTTCGAGCACGCACAAGTCGGCTTTGGAAACAATAAAATTATCATATTCCCATTGGATTTCTTTGTTCAAAGGCAATTTCCGTTCTGATCTGCTTCTGATTTTTGAATACTTTTAGCTCGAGTCTATTGCTCTTGCGGGCACTCACTCAATCCACATTTCGTGCCCGGCTCGTATCGTTTTATCACGTTTGGATATTGTCTTTGATAGTAAAACCTTGCAAGAATACTGCAGAGCATGTCATTTATATTCGCACATCATCCATCCGAGGTGCCTGTTTTTTCGCGTTCACGTTACTACGACCAGCACCACACCGAAACTTTCGAAGAAAAGTGCTTTTGGGCATTGGTGTTCCATAGTTGCATGTGAACTCGTTCGCATAATTCACGGCAACTAAACATCAACGCCACCTCGGCGTCGAAAATGTTTTCTCATCAAAAATCCTATCATTACTCAGCATAACAACGATTCTTTTATTTTCCCTTCTTTGTTTTATTTTATTTGAAGAGCTGCCTACTTTGGTAAAAGTACAGGGCTGGTCAGAGGGAGTATATATTCCATGCATATTCCTATCAAGGGCGGAACTAAATTACGTTTTTCGAGGGCTGGAGCCGGTTTCGGCAACGTTTAACGACTTCCTTACGCAACATAAAATTTTAGTACGATCGCCGGGAGTCGAACACATGCATTTCAATCTCCACAAAATTCCACTAATACCAACTGACACGTCATTTATATGGCAATGGATAGGTGTGAATAGACGTTGGCTACGGTATAGCAAGATAGTCTATTACTGAGGCCAACCCAACTAGCGGCCATCACTCGAATCCGATTAATTTTTTACTCTATTTCCACCCTTAAGCGATTCAGTCCTTTCTGACTGATGCCTCTGTTCCTGGTTCCATTCTCTGTTCCTTATTTCAGTTGCAATTATAACTTTCGTTTGGCTCTACTATTCATACTATTGTAACTGTTGCCAGTTAAGAGCAGAGTTCGTCTACGCGCTCTGCTTTAATATTGCCCGAATGGGTGAAACGGGTACGCTATCCAATACTATTACTAACTTACTCCAATAAAAGATCTCTTCCCAACAAATGGAAAAAATTCTTGGCAAATTGCATACAGTAGCTTTAAATTGAATTTGCACAGTCAAAGGAAAAGAATCGTTTCGTTTTAATTAATTTCTTTTGACTTTTCCAAGCAACTGGTATGCCGTCATCATTAAAATTTAATATCCAATTTGCTGTGCGTTTCGCAACGTTCAATTGCAATTGCAAGTGGTTATTTCAAACTGGAGATTTAATTGTTTATGCTGCATTTATCAAAGAGTACCAGTCTATAAAACCATTCATAAAATCCTTCAGAAACTATAATAATCTTGCCACAGTATTAGTGCAGTTTTTCGTCCGTTTTTTTTCCTTATAATTTTTGAATATTTCCTGTCAACTTTAGGTTTGCTGAGCAGAATTGACTAAATTCAATAAAATCTTGTTTGAATTTTTACACTTGCCAATTAATAACAAAATGTGGTTTTTAATATTAATAGAATGTATTTTTTTAAAAATTTAACTAAAATATCGAATAATTATTAATTAGCAAAATATCAATGAAACATTCAATACCTTGAAAAAAACATCTAAAAGGATAACGAGACTCAATTAAAAGGAGCATTTTGTTTATATTCGAAAATATGCACTAATATTTCCTGTTTTTTTTAAATTAACTAAATTATTAAAAAGTTCCTTCAAAAGAAATTAATTTCATTTTTTTTGTTGAAAATGATGTTTACTGTAAAATATTGTTGTATATTTTTGTAGAATTTATAATGCAGCTTTTTGTAATTTTTTTATTCGAAAAAAATATTTTCCAGTTTTTTTTAATCAAATAGAATAAATATTCTCATCAAAATCGAAAAATTATTTTTGTAAATCCTTTTATCGAGGATTAGCAACAGCAGTAGTAACAGTAACAGCAAGAGCAACAGCAACAGCAATAGCGACGGTAAGAGAAACAGCAACACAAAGAGCAACAACAAGAGTAACAGCAACAGAAACAACAATAGCAATAGTAGCGCAACACCAACAGCAACACCAACAGAAACGGCAGCAGCAACAGCAAAATTATCAACAGAAAAATCATCAACAAATGCAACAGCAACAGCAACAGTAATAGCAACAGCAACAGTAACATCAACATCAATAGCAACAGCAACAGCAACAGCAACAACAACAGCCACAGCAACAGTAACATCAACAGCAACAGTAAAAGCTACAGCAACAGTAACAGCAACAGCAACATTAACAGCAACAACAATAGCAACAGCTACAGGAATAGACAGTACAACAGCAACAACAACAACATTAATAACATCAGCATGAGCAACAGCAACAGCAACAATAATAGAAATAGTAACAGTAACAACAAGAGCAATAGTAATAGCAACAGCAACAGCAACAGCATCAGCAGCAGCTACAGCTACAGCAACAGCAGCAGTAACAGCAAAATCATCAACAAAAGCAGCAGCTGCAGTAACAGACACAGCAACAGCAAAAACAACAGTAACAGCAACAACAACAGCAACATAAATGGCAACAACAAAAGCAAAAGCAACAGCAACAGCTACAATATATCAACAACAATTTCTGTTTAATTTGAGTCAGGACCTAATAATTTAACAAATAATAAACATTCTCTTAAACAATTTTGATCAAATAATTTTAACAAATTTTTTTTATCGGAAACTTTACAACAAAATTTCTATTTGATATTTTCTTTAATAAAATTGTGACTATTTGGCAAGTATTAACGAGCAACCTACCTATTTGTCTAGATGTAGACTCAACCTGGAGGTGTATTTGAACTCTAGATTAAATCAGAGCACTAAAAGTTCTGCAAGCTATTTTCTAAAATAAAGTAAAACAAATTTTTCGGATTCATTCTTAAGATAAAAAAACTTAATAAAGGCATTATGGTACGGATTTACTAGACTATACACTGAGTGGGTCCAACCAAACTAATACTCTAAATTGAACTAGATTATAAAGAAGGTCTTTACGATTTTTTAGGTTTAATCATTTGTAGAAGTTAAAGGCCACGACTAATAACCTAAATTCAAGTGTTGTGAGTAAACAATTCCCACCAAATCAGTTTATTATTTAAAAAGGATGCTTATTAATTAACAAGTTTAGAAACATATAAATTAAATCCCATCCTTTATTTCAATTTCAAAAATACTGCCACATAAATAAATACGACAAGTGTGAAAGTTATTTAGCAGTACTATGAACAGCGATTTTTTGCCCACCCCTCGCGATTATATTAGAGGCATTAAAATAGTGAAGGTTTTACAAAAAATATTTAACGCCATTGTCCCAGTAGACTACCATATTTAAAGCTTATCGGATCGATAACAGATTCAGTACCCGTAAGGAAGAATGCCTTACCTTACCATCTGCATTACAACCTATTGTAAATTACTCTTCTATGGGAATGTCCGAAAATGTAAGAGATTACTTACTGCATTACCAAGCATTACTCACTGCATGCCTTACTGCATTACCAAGCATTACTCATTACTAATTCCCAAGCCCTACTCTCTACATAGCTTACTGCATTACCACCAAGAATTATGTTACTTAAATTTCATTGTAAGCGGCCTGCATTACCATGAAGCCATTCCATATTACATTACGCAGTAACCAGTGTAATAATGTATTACCGGATTTCTATACCAAATTTTACATATTTTATTATATACGAGGAATATAAAAACATAATAAGAGTTTTGAAATTAATTCTTAATTAATAATATTAACATTTAAAAAACAATTTTAAATACATAATATTTTTAACGAGGTGTTTTTTTTTCTTAGTCCTTTTCGGTGAAGACGCCCCATAAAATAGGCTTTGAAAATATATATGTGCATGCCATATTATTCTAGACAAAAATCTTTTAACTAAAAAACATTATTTTTTCTATTAAGAGGATTAAAAATTTTATCAACAATTTATGATTTCTTTCTCGTGTTCTCTTTAACATTTCTTCCGACTCATTGGAAACGGAGAACCTTTTAATGACTGCTTTTTTATAAGAGAGGCTGAAATCTCTGCCAGCAACTTAGCTAATTCTTCCTGTTTGTTGCGGGATTTTATTTCAAATTTACATTATGTAATGTACTTCTCCTCTCTCCTAATTAAACGCCATTAAATGGTGATCGATAATAGTTACCATTTTAAAAACTTATAATTAAACATCAAATACTGTCTTTCAATGAACTCGAACGAATAATTGCATTTCATCATTTTCTTTTTGAAAGTACTCAAAATTCAATAATTTTTTGAAAATTTTTACTATCTGTTCTTCAATATAATTTAAAGCCTTATTTTTTACATCTATTTAATTGATTTCTATATTATTTTATACATATTCAGCAATGAAAGCATCAATTACCAACAATATGGTCGCCTGCTTAATTTCCTACTGGGGTGTTACGGACTTAAATTCCTATACAAATTTAAAAATTACATAACTTAAAAAGCTGATTAGGATCTAAGCTAAAATTTTAGTTATTGTAAAAAACGGGTTGGTAATTTTATTTTTTGGTTGAAAACAGATGAGCTGACCGAGTGAAATATGTTGATTAGTGTAGGGGAAATCCCCTTTTTAAGAAGAATCGAATATTATTATCAAAATAATAAGGAGCGGTAAATATCGAAAACGTTCCGTTCCCCGTAAAATACGAGTAAGAGCCATTTATTAAAGAAAATCGAGGAGCAGATAGTGTTGGCAGCCCGATGTTACGGTCGTGCAACTGTTGCATGTTAAGTACACATTGAAGGAAAACGAACTTCGACTGATTGGCTTCAATGAATAATGAGCACTCCTATTTTTTCGCATTTTATTGATATTCTATCTATGCGTGGGGATGGTTTTATTTACGTATTTAGTTATCTAAAAAAAATTTCGTTTCGTTTCTTTGGCTATTATGCATTTGATTTTCTATACGAAATAGATACAAAACCTATCAACCAAATGTGTTTGTCTATTCAGGCATTCTGATATCTGCTTTGAATCGCATCGAATACAAATTCCAATACTCGTACAACACGAGCAACCCTCCGATTTTAATATTATTCGTCTCAACACTTGAAATTAGATATTCTAGATTCGTTCTAACATTGGCATTTATTTTCAATGTCTTGTGATTCGTTTTTCAGTAAATGAAAACAAGCCCCAAGAAAACAAAAAGTACATCGAGATTTGTGTACGTGATTCTCGATAAAACGATGTGAACCACTTTGCACTTAGAGAGGCAAAAATTACTCGATTCGATGTAATAGTATCAGTCGGTGCCATCAAAGTAACTACAATAAAAGCTTACGAATAAAAGTTTAGGTCGAAATGATATTTGTTAAGCTTTAAGAAGTACATATTTGTAAATTTACTTTTTCATATTTCATAATATGAAATACCATCAAATAGTAGTAAAATATTATTGTAACATTTCCATTTTATTGTTACGTGCACAAACTCATTCGTATGTGTCTCGTATCTACTCTAAAAAGATAAAAGTATGGTTTTCAAATGCATTTAAATATTATTTCGTTATTAATTTCACATATTTTCTAATTTCTATTTTATGAAAATGTCCAGTCTCCAAATATAAAATAATTCCGCTTCTTTATGCTGTTTTAAAGCGATTTAAGGTATGTTTTCAATTATTTGACGCATTCACTAAAAATTATAATAGATAAAAGATAAAAACCTAACAATATTATTGAACGAATATCTCGTTTTTGTGTTGGTAAATAAAAACTACCATACAAATAAAATAAAAATGATTTAAGAAAAGGGAGGAGAAAAGAAAACATAAACAAATAAAATAAAATTGCAATATGAAAGAAAGTTTAAGTTGGAAATGAGGCTGACGATGAATTTTAAAATTGATGATGATGACTCGTCCAAAAAAGGATGCTGCGCGTTTTGTCTACGAAAACATTGTAATTTTTGCAAAATTCCCAACCCCTACTTCTTATGTTTTTTTTTCTTCTTTAAGCAACAGTTCTGTTTCATAGCTTGAAAAGCGTATAAAATTTGAAGCTGTGAATTGCAACATTTTCATACATTTATCTCGTAGGAAATTTCAACACTTTTTGTTAATGCTAAGCCGTTTTGATGGAAATTTACATTTTTATAGAGTTTCTCCCTTCTTCCATTAGGTTCGGTTTAAATTTTTCCCCAAAATTATTGAATATATATAGACTTTAGACTTTAGGTTTAGTCTCTGTTTTGGTTAAGTTAAATTTTCTTTTACCATTTTTATAGGAAATTTAATTCAAAGAAAAACTCCAAATTATTATTATGGAGACAAAAGGATTTTTTTATTTTAAACCCGTTTTTAATTGTTTGAAAATGATAATTTTTTCTTTTAAATAAAAATTAAATATTTTTATTTAAAGATAATTGTTATCTATTTATTTGCAATTATAGATTGTAATATATAATATGTATATGTAAAGTGTCTGAGCCGAGAGCCAGCTAAAAAGTATATTATAAAATATATTTAAATATTTTTGAAGGATAAAAAGAAGATATTAAAAAGTAATGGAAAAAAAAATCTCGATTAAGTGATTTTGTTTTAAAGTATAAGGAATGGTGGCCTAAATGCCACAGCAATGGCATGAATGACGAGGGTGACTATCGAAGAGTTAACCATGAGAATTCTCCTTTTTTTAGAATTTCAAAGATATTAATTACCATTTGGTCAGTAGATACGACAAATTGGGAATTGCACTGGACGAAGGACGATTGAGAGCTTTCCCAGCCAGTTGTTCTATTTATAAATGAATTTTACTCTAACAAAACGAGATAAATTTTTGTATAAAATAATTTTAAAAATATTGTAAAATATAGATTTCGATTAAAAATTTGATTAATTTTAAATTTAAATTCCTCTATTTTAACTATTTTTTTTTTCCAAACTAATAATAATAATAATAAGGGCTGTATTACTAGGTAATGTTATCATGAGTTGATTACCAGTTCAAGAGTATGCAAGTGTATACCAACGTCTTTGTACTCCAGCATTATACTTTATAAATAAAATGTAAGGCATAGGAAATGAATAATAATAATTATTTTTCTTTAGATAATTCTATGTACAAAATCATTATATATACTATTAGATGTACACAGGACCCCAAACGCAAAAAAGTTAAAAACATTGATCTCTGGCCCATATGTAATAGTTTTTATAAGTCAAGCTCATTGAACCTTCATTTGAGACAAGGTTATCGACATTAAGGTATGTAAGCCTTGGATCAGGTAATGGGTTGAAGGGGAATCTTTAATTATCCATATGCCAAATGTGATCTTAAGTGTCTTATTACCCACCAGTTAGTTAATTTGTAATTTGATAACCCGAATTTGCTTATGCCTAAAGTGGTTAGGAGGCGATATGGGTTTAATTCTAGGATTTGTGTCCGTAACGATTACCAATATTGAATTAAATATCTTTGGCTGCATATCTTTAAAGGATCTAAGTAAATAGGTTTGTGGATGGATAATTTTGCATTAAGAATCGAATATTTTTATTTTTATTGGGTTGTACCTTAACAAGATCGTATATATTGATTTGCTTGTTATAACAGTAACTTTAGTTTTTATGCAAGCTAAGGTTTTATAGAAGCTAAGGTTAGACGTGGCTCATTATTTTAGGCTTTGGAAAATGGACTTTGCATTTATCTTTTTTAATGTAAGCCGGAAATACGTGAATTTGGATAACTAATAGTTTGGGGAAAAAGAAATCCGTTATTTTTTCACTAGATTTTGGGCACCGAATGGGTAAAATTCTCCAAATGATTAAAATTTTAGTCAGCAGCAAAAGTAAGGCAAAACAAAGTGAGGCAACGAGAGTAACCAACGCTCTTTTAGACGGAACCTTACTCTATTTCCTCACGATATGTGTCAGTGTGGTAATAGAAGGGAAAAAGCTAGTCGAGGCAGCGGTAAGCCATTACATTAGACTAGCCAGTGGAGCACATCGGACATCTCCAGTGGAATCCATACTGATAGAAACTGGTCGAAAACCTCTCTGTTTCTATCTTGAAAAAGCTCGCCTAAATTTAATTTACAAAAACCTATGCCTTCAAAATTACCCGCTCCATACTTTAATCAAAAACATTATCATCTTCCCCAGTTCCAAAAAAAAAATCAATCTTCGCTAATATCCCACCTTCAAAGCAATTTCTCCATCGTCCCCCTCGTTTTAAAACTGCCCTTCCACACACAGATTGGAAACCGTCGTTGGGAGCACAGTTGAAAGTGACTGCCTATCTTGACAGGTTTAAGTAGGCTAATACCGATCCATGCACTTATAGGAAACTTTTCTTTAAACAGTTGGACGGATTAAAAGATCATTGACTGTTGCCCCCGGTGATACCGATACTATATCTTGTTCGTCCGTTGAACTTTTTGGCTGCAGCACCCGCGCACTATGTTGTGGAATCTTCTCTCATAGGGCAGCTCCATATTACGGGGAGCTGTGGGCCATCAAAACAGCAATTGAAATTGCGACCAATCGAGTGATCCATTACTAAGCGCAATTTGTCATAGCCTACTTAGCAAGAGAAGTGTCGAGTTGCAATGGGTGCCAGGGTATGTGGAAATTATGGGTAATGAAAGTGCTGATAAGTTGGCTGGAGAAACACTCCATCAACCATTCCCAATCTGCCTCGCCTACTAACAGAATTGCAACTAAGGCCATTAGCGATCCGCAGACACGATGACTGGACCAATAGCGACACATTTTTGTCGATTCATTGGATAACCACTAATAAACCAGTCTATTCAACATCCATATAGAAATTCTGGGCGCGTAGGCTCCTTAGAATCCGGATTAGACGTACTGCTCTTACTTATAACTTTCTTTTTGGCAACACCACCCGTCCGTTATGCCAATCCGGTGGCACCCATTTTACTATCATCCATATTATATATGAATGCCACACAACCAAGAATTATTTCGCGAACAGGATTTCTCCCATTTTGGAGCTCCTGGATCCAAGAACTCCATTCCCTACTCCCCTATTTAAACTTCTACAACATACTAATCTGCTCCACAAAATATAACAAAATTTTCAATATTCTTTACTACAAACCACATACTAGTCTCTCTCAGATAACTTCACACACGCCAAATCGCCTCACGCTATGAAGTGGCCCCTCGAACATGTCTAACGCACCTTACAAACAATAACAACAAGTCCGGCAGCTGACATTGTGAATGGTGTTTATGGTTCCGATACTGTCATAGCCAATTATGAGCAATTTTGGTTTTGTCGATTCCGGTCCGATCCGTCGTTTCGATAAAATCATGCAAATGATCGAAGCAGACCAGCATGTTAGCAGTCAAAGCATCGACTAGAAGCTAAAGATCGACCATAAAACAGTATTCAGTAATCTGCATAAAGCTAGATTCAAAAATATGCTCGATGTTTGGGTGTCACACGAATTGACGCAAAGAAACTGTGAACCATTGGCTTAAAGGGATAGTGGCTGGGGATGAGAAATGGGTGATACGGCTCAAACAGTGGCCAAACCAGGACTAACGGCCAGAAAGGTTTTGATGGTCATTTACTATGAGCCGCTTCCATAGAACCAAAAATTAAATTCAGACCTCGACTCTCAATAATTCGACCGTTTAAAGCTAGCCATAATTAGCCGACAAGAAAGGTATTATACGCCGGGCCACACAAGTCTATAGTGACTCGCAAGAACTTAGTATTAAGAAATTGGCATCAAGAAAAAATTGTAAAAATCGCTTATTTAATTTTTTTGCCAATAGGGACCAGGGCTTCTATAAGAGAGGCATTATGGACCTTCCAAATAGCAACAAATTATAAAACAAAACGATGCATATTTGACCCAAATTGGCGAATTCCAAATAGATTATATAAAGTCTTGAAATAAATGTAAAAATAATGGATTTCCTTTACCCCAAACGAATTTTTTGGGGTTTCAGATCTAAATTTGCATGTATTTTGAGCATGTAAAGGGATCTTAACCTCAATCTTGTGCTTCTTAGAGTTTTGTAAAGATAAAAAGTTTGAGAACTAGATAATTGTTTAATAGTTTGTTACCTAAATTTACGTGTATTTTGACCTTGTAGGGACATCAGTGATTTATACTCGTAAAAAATAGAATTTCAAGAGTGGCATGTGTCTTTGTTTTCTCTTATACCTATTATTATGGCACAGCTTACTTAACTTTATCTTTTTATAGGTATAACTGCGTATATCTCCATATTAGTCTCATTCAGCATTTTGTCCTACCATGTGGAGACAGATAACTTCTTTCCAATAGTCTAGATAAAATAAAGTATCCAAAATACACTTGAAATAGCTTTTGGTAATTTTCTTTTTTTAGAGATTTAATATTTTCACAAACCTTGAAATTCTTTTAACTGAATATTTAAAAAAAATTACCATAATAAAACCTACCATTGAAAAAAATTGATATATTTATGGGTATTTTATGAAGCTTGACTTTTGAATTTTTTCTTATGAATTCATTTTATGAATGATGTCAGACATCAGTTGAATTATGCATAAAATACTTCAACTTTAAGAGCGTCAAAGTTATTAATTTACCTACCATCAATAAAAAACATACCTACTATATGTAATCAATGTTAATAAAAACTATTGCTTTATTATTATTTCAAACTGTAAAAATATTATTACTTTTGCTACTATTATTCGATGTACTAAATTTTCTTGCCATTAAAAAAAATATAATAATTACAAAAAATTTATCGCGTTTCATAGCTGCTTAAGTTTATTACAGCAAATGTGTTGCCAGACTTTAAATATTTGTGGGCGTTGCTTATAAAAATTGAAAACAGCGACCACAAATAGACCTTCAGAGAAACGCCATGATTTGAAACCAGAGACAACAGCAATTGTCATTGCATTTCGTTTCAATTCGGTTCGGTTTATTTTATTTTTTGCCAAATTAAAAAATATTTAATAATAATTTCATATTTTTTTCTGATATGAAAAATTTGTTTTTCTATTTATTTTGGAATTTAATTATTGTTGTTTTTAACAAAAATCATATTAGTCAAAATGAATGATTATTAAAAATTAATTGGAACGGTCTCGTGAATACCAAACTATGTGTAAGATTGAATTTTCATGAGCAAAAAATAGAAACGCAAAATTCAATTTAGGCCAAAAGGAGAATCTACCTCCAAGGATTAACCTACCTCCAATGAATACTTGCCCAAATAAAAATGCAAATAAGGAAAAATTTTTCGAATAATCGTAATTTCGCAGTCATATGCAAATACGACAACGTACGTGCGACCACATCATCATCAGTCAAAGTTAGTCGATGGCGCGTCATATCCGGTCTAATCAAAAATGCATAACAATTGTGGTCGTTGTAATTAAACAAACTCGAAAATTTATTTGCCACAAAATTTATGTTACTTGGGAAAACATAAAAACGAGCAAGCAGAGAAGAATGGGTCACCGAAAGTAATGAAAATACGTCTTGGTGGGTTCTGGTAAGGCTCCTAGAAGAGCAGGCCTGTGCTGTTAATATGTTTGTGCTCGCATTAGAAAATCTAACTTATTCGTAAGGATTTTATAGATATTCGTACGAGTGTGTTTGCTGAAGGAACTGAATCGTGTTTAATATGAATTATGACATGGCAACAAAATAACTAAGAAACAAATGCCGACATTAAAGCATGTATCAAAATTTTTGTCACCGACTTTAGGAAAGCGTCTAGGTGGGTTATTATGTAAGAGAGACGTGGCATTGCAAATCAACAATCAACGTGCTTGTAAAAGCTAACTGGCACAAGAGTTATGCAGACAGACAAAAGCGAAGGATGTGAACGGTACTCACCACAACAGCAGTTAATATTCGAAATTTGAAGCAGCCGAAAATGGTATTCTACACAAATTTGGTTGGTAGTCGTACAATTGTTAACCAAAACCGACAGAGAAAAGTTTCAAAATCAAAATCCTTATCCCGAAAGGCTGTTAGCCTATTTGTAGTCTGGGGGTTGCGCCTGCATCTGGAAAGTACTGTCATCTCCTATTTCTGCCACTGTTCCTAATACATACTTTCATGATTTCACTTTAGATGTAATCCTCCTCTGGTCCCATCGAGCAATAGAATCATCGCAGTAGTTTCGGGGCACATCCACAAAAACAGATGACTCTGCATAGCAGGACCAGACGAACGGAGTTTTGTCATTTCGTAAATAAATATGCAAATCTATGGTAATTTCTTAATTGTATGAAATTGATGCAAAAGGATAATAGATGAACGGAGAAATAACACAAGCACTTTTATATCCAATCTACATGCAAACTTTTGTATACACGTGCTGTTCCGTAGCTATAAATGTGAGTACATACGAAATGTGATCCTGTGTCATTTGGTTATTCCCATTCCCGATCCAGATGATTGGAGGAGCACTCATTTCAGACCGGAAGACGTATTCGTACAGTAGCTGCTACCACGGCCATAGATACCGGTTAGTATCGACTGCAAAAACAATCATTCGTTCGCTATTGAAGCGCTTTGTGGCTGTTTTAGGGCTTTTTAATGTTCGATGTTTTGCCATAAAGGTATCAACGGAATTAATTGAATCCCACGTTGGCGTTGGCTTCAGTCAGTCCGAAGATGGTATGGTTGCTGCTGTGATAAAACATTTCGTATTCAAAACACAGAATTCAATTTTCGGTTATCGTTCCGATGCAAATGGAATAGTGACATTCAGACCATGAGTGCTACATGCAAACGATTTATGGGCGATGACATTTAAATCTCAAGATTCTATCTCGACTGTGACTATATGTAAGATGGAGTAACAACTATACTATTGTTAGCTATCAGTAATCCTGTATGGAATGATTTTCGCGCAAAAACCTTTTTGGTAGCAATCATCTAAAAACCCAATTCACACCTGCAAAACTGAAAATCGTTAACAGTTTTTGATGGAATAGTCAATAGACAATAAACGATGTAAGCTTATATGATCAGGATTCCATAATCGTTGCACGTTCATCAAAACTAAAGATTTATTATCATTTCACAAGAATTATACACAATAATTGCTATTTTGAAAATAAGTTTACAACTCGCATTTAATAAAAATCTTGTTTAATTGTTTGAAAAAAAAGATTAAAAGAATGTAATTTCGTTGTTTCCCAACAGTGGACTTAATTATATTTTGACACAACCATCTTAACACTTAAGCCGCATATTCATATGTATTTTGACAGCTGACATAGCAAGGCTTGCTTGTGAAAAATTCGATTTATTCTGCAAAGTAGTTTTTGGTTAATTTTCGGTATATTTTATTTTTTTACTATAGAAAAGATAAAAATGCTGTTCAAGCAACAAAAAATTTATCCGCTTAAGAAAGAAAAAATTTAGTCATTGCAAATATTTGATCCAGCAATTTAGATCTCGAAGATGCACCACGGTCTGGAAGGCCACTCGAAGCTGATAAAGATAAATAATAATAATTATACAAATAATAACTCGTGAGATCGCTGAAAGATTAAATTTATCAAATTCGACCGATTGAATAAAATATTAATTCACTATAACAAAATCGTCTTTCATTTTTATAACAAAAAATATAAAAAGTACAATTACTTTCCGAACAACCCAATAGATCGAAATAAAAATACAAAAGTGGATTCAAGGTCCCATCTAGATAGAGAGTACAAATTTTCCCATGTAATATTGAGCGAACATTTTAAGATTTAACCAAAAAAAATTATGTCAAAAGATAAATTTCTTGTTATTGAGAATTAAAAATTATTTTGGACATCAGGCCACTTCGGCTTTCTTTTGATGATTGAACGCTTTTGACCGTTTATAGAAAGTAAAAAATGCTGTGTCTTTGCTTAAAACTAGTTCAATGGTGACTTTTATGTTGTTAATTATTTCTGGTTTATGAACATACACCAAAGACCTTAGCAATTTCTACAAGAAAAAATCGAGCGGTGTCAAATCGCATGATCTTGGCGACCAAATGACATCTGCATTCCGTGACATCACGTTGTCACCAAATTGTGTCTTCAGCTTGGATTAAAGAATACCTGGATAGGCCCGTACCTTATACGTATACACAATTTTGTGGCATAATTATTGCAAAGCGGCGAGAAATGGCAATTATTAGATATTTTTGTGGAGATTTTTTTATGTAGCCACCTAGTTTTCGTAACAGAAATTTATTGAATTGCAAAAGCATAATTTATATTCATTTTAATTCATTTATTGGAAACAAAAATACAATTTAAGCATAACGATAGGCAATTTTTATTTTTTGTACAATCTTTTGATATGAAATGGAATTCTATTTTAGGTTTATTATTCTTTTCGTAAATATCATTCAAATAAAGAGCGCCTAAATTTTGTAGACTTTCGAAGAGTTTTAAAAAACGCCATTCTCCATGAAAGTGATAACATATCGAACTTATTTAGCTATTGTTGTCATTTTTGAAGTTGTTATTATGTCACATAAAAAAGTGCAAGTTAAAGTGTAGTTTTTATATTGTTACAATAATAAAAACTACACTTAACTTGTATTTGTATATTATTAAGTAATTTATTAGAAGTTGATAGAAATTCGACGAAATAAGGAAACCGGGAATTTCTTTCTTTCGGTAAGTTGACATCTTCATTTTTACTAAACAAAATAACAAATATTTACAATAATTTGTGATGTGCCTAAATGGCTATTAGTGATTTATTTTATCCAAAAAGTGGTGAATAAGTGAAAAGTTCGTCATTCAATAAATGTAAACAAATGTGATGTTGACAGTTCAATGTTTACCAGAAAATAGTTCAGTGCCGGTGTATATAAAGTGTGTGTAAGAAAATTTAAGGGACCGAATTTTTGTGTTAAAATAAATAAAGTATATTCTTCGGTAGGCTTATTATTTAAATAAATTTGTTTTGCTTGCTCATGAGAATCATATTATAATGCATTTACTAAATAATATTGTTTTCTTTTTTTTAGAATATTTGTTCTAAAATATTTAATTTTTCATCTTGTAATTTAGTTTTAAAGCATTTCCTTTAATGTTGTATACGATTAACTGTTAAAAACATTCCTTTAATGTTGTATATGATTAACTTCTTATTTTGCACATAATTATTTTCATATAATCAAATAACTTGCAATTTATATTTTTATATGCTCTTTCAACTTATAATTCTGTTTTAATAAATAAAATGAAAAAATATAAAAAATAAATAAATAATATTTTAAAATAGAATACTGTGTTTTATTGCAATTTACCAAAAATAATTCCATCAAACAACAAAATCCGCAATATTAAAAAATCTATTTGTTTACGCATATGTAAAATGACATCACATATGAAAATGGTTTCAAACGAACTGCTTCAATCGCATACTGAACCTTAAAATTGGCTCCCAATGATTTACGCCGTTTCTGTTGCCAACAAAATTTGTTCTTCTATAATCTAAGGTCTTCAGTTAATCGGTTGGTTATGCGTGATCTTTGGGCAAAAACACCATCCATGTTGTCAAAGCAACAATCATTGATCATGGCCCGGTTCACGTTTCTGTGAATTTAATGGAGTATCTTTAATATCTCTTATGAATTTCTCTTACTCAAAAAATGCAAACGATACTTTTTAATAAAACCACTAAGCCCCAAATAAACCTCATCACTGAAAATAATTATGCAATAAATCGACGCCTTATTTTTTAAGTTAATTTGGATCATTTATGATAAAATGAAATTATTAGATTTAATTTATGAGAATTTATTATTGATTTTGACTTAATGTTATCTTCTTTTTTAATTATATAAACATATGCAAAATTTAATTGTACTAAAATAACTGACATATTAAAGTGTGAAATTTTCTTAGAAAAATTATTAATTAATAATTTTAACAATATGAATTAGCTTAAGAAATTCATTTTATAGGATATCCTCTCTAGTGATTATTTGCGTAATTCCTCAATTTACATATTTAAGTTCTTAAGATATTTTAGCATAAACAGAAAATAAAAATAAAATCCTCTTTTAATTATGCCCAAATATGTACTTAATAATTAAAAACAAGAAATTGGAAGGTAGGTATTTTTTCTTTTTTTTTTTTGAACAATTTAAGAAAAATTAAATAAGATCGAAGAAAATAAAATACCAGAAAAATGTAATACTTTTTGCTAAAATATAATGTCTTCGTTTCTCATTTATCTTTTACGTTTATTCAAAATTTATTTGGTATGCTGTCGACTGAGTGTTAACATCACCCCTACACCATCATTCTTGGGAAAGATACTCAATCTTTTGGTGTGGAATCAGTCAAAATGTATATAAAACTAAAAAAGGAAAATTAAACGCCCAACCACCCTGCGGATTGTTGAGTTTTTGTTTTTCTACAGAAAACTTCTTATATGTATGTGAATGTATTATCAACTTCTCAGCTTTTTAGTGAAATAATAAAATTTGATTCAATCTCCTTGTGTCGGCGAAAAGTGTCGCACGACTTCATCCTATCACACGTGACAGCTTACAAACAAACATCCGTTTTAATATCCCTCTCATCGGGTAGACGGAAAAAATGTTCGGATAAGGGAGATGAAATTGTGTAACATAGACAGCAGGTAGTATCAAAATTTAGTACCCGAGTGAGTGGGTTTGTATATTCACCCAGAGCACATATCACTAAATACCCCAATGCCATCATCGGAGTTTTTTACCACTGCTCAATATCCTTGGTAGTGTCTTGCAACAGCAGGAGAAGTAGTCAAAATATCTGCAGTATAGACGCTTCCAGCCTATTATTTCTCACGTACGGATCAGATAGGGAGGATGATGGTGCACATACTCGTACTTGCAGATGAGATGTGTTGCCTACATTCAGTACGCCAGTGTATGACATGAATTTGAGAAGACTATTCTACACTAACGAGTCAGAGGGAGGTACCCGGCAATATTCTGTGCAGAATAAGAGAAAAAATAATTGCAGTCCATGAAGTCAAGAACTTTCAGCAAAGTTTACGTAGTGGGTATTTAGTATTCAGGACGCACAGAGCAAACATTAGCGTACTCGTCCTCTTTTGCAAGAATCTCGCAATTCCAGACATTCTTCACCAGCAACTCAGACTGAACCACAATCACGCAACGCATACCTACAGAGACTTTCGATGAGCACTAGTCGACTCGGGCATAGTGAGTGTTTGAAAGGCGTTTCGAATTCTGCCGCAATCGGCGGAAATGCCATAACACCAAACGCTGATCGAAATCCATGATGAGCTATTGTACTCGTATTTCTCTGAAAAACGTTTCGGTTTATATGCAATCCTTGTCAAACGTAAAAATATCCAAAATCCCTATTCTATCTCATAGGCCTTATTGATAGGCAATCAACCAACAGCATCAAGTGGTAGTGGAATATTCACAACATTTGGCCACACGCAAATAAAAAAAATACATGTGAACCTTTATGTCCTTGTATTAAAATTTGAGCCGCTTGAACAAAAAAAAAAAAACTAAATAAATAAACCGCAGACATTATTGAATGGTCAACTGAAGATTCAAGAAATGAACTACGGTCCATGTGACAATTATGGGTTCCCAAATTGCGGAAAAACTAGAGAGAAAAAAACCACCCACACTATCCATTCATACTGTAGGCTCAAATTACAAACGTAATGCCTGTTAAGCTACTACTTCATGGGCATTTTTTTTTATTTCTCTTTTTATCCACGACTAAGCCGAATCATTTTCTGAATTTCGCAAACGAAATTATTCAGCCAGAATAGGGTAGTTTCAGCCGATAAACTCCTTCGCTATTGGCTTAGTTATTCCCTCGGGTAGCAGGGTGAGCCGAGTACCAAATTTATCTCGAACAATGGATAAATAAATACACGAAGAAATCGTAACGAATTGCTACCCCTTTCGCTGTTTCGTTCGTCAATTTAGGATTTAAGGTCTTGAACCCCATCTGCTCGTTTGGATGGGGTTACTTTGCGAGTTAGATTTTTTTCTCCTATTCTTCTTGTTATATTTTATTTTTGCTGATTACAGCAACCCCTTTTACTATTGCAAAATATTCTATTACGGTACACACAGAGGAAATATATAGTCAGATACGAAATTTTTGCCATCTCCGAATTACCATTAATAAAGGAACTTTTGTTCGATTTGCTAAGAAGAAACTAGTTTTACCGAATAGTAACCATACTATACAGAAGTAACAAAATCGGATAAACAAAGAGCTATAAGGTATAAAATGGGTTCTGGATAAAAGATGTGAGGAGCAAGTAAAAGAGACTAAAAGTAACGAATGATAAAAAGTGGGGAACATAGTGTGGAAGCAAAAAATTTGACGGTTCGTTTAACAAGTTTCTTATGGAATTTAACTATTACAGAAATCTTGTTTTCATCTACATCCATTTTCCAAACGCAACTAACCAATACCAATTCCACTACTAAGTACATCGCCATTGGTAGCAATAGTAACTCAGGATAATAGGTACCAATACAATTCCATAATCATCGTTTCTAAAGATCAGTGTCAGTAGAAAAAATTTCATCTTCATCGACAATTGAAGTCCTTTGATTATGGTTTACGCTAACTTATTATTGTGCCCGACGGAATTTCGAATTTCCCAAAAAGCAACTACACTTTTTCTTTATACAATATTAGATGGTGGATTTCAGATTCCGGATCTAAAATGCTGATTTCGATGTCGAATTCTGTTCCTATCCTATCCTGGCATTACGATACCATTATCAACAGGAAAAACCTGTTCAACGTCAGGCTCTTCATTAAAATAGAAACAAACATCAACGTTGCTTTCAGAATAAAACAACGAATAGGTAGACACTGGAATACGGGCTCGTAGTTAGCTAATGCTAAATTTATGCAAAACACGACCGAACTGCTTTCGGCTACACATTTTGGCTAGATTCGAGCTAAAACGTTAATTGGTTGGCTGTTTTTGCCAACTAACAAATTCCATCGCTAACATCCTTTGCTAAGTGCTCTCCTACCCCACCACCCACATCCTGTTTCTCCGACAATTGCCTTCGAATCAAAAAATCTGAAACCTAAATAGAAATGCGAGAACAAATACGAGGACGATTTCGAATACGAATCTGTTAACTTAGCCAACCAATCAACAATTGTATTTGGCTCGACTCTGATCGCATGCAAATCATTCAGCAACAACACCGAAAATCATCAGGTTCCAACCCAATTCCCTCTTGACTACTCGACAATTCCGCTGAGAACCATAACTACCGCCCACGTTATACCTACATATACATATTAAATGAAGGTGGTACATGCATACTTACAAGCTTCGGAATAGCTCTGGCATCATTGGAAATTATTTAGGAATGTATCGAGGTTAGCACCACTGTCGGTCCCAACACCGTCGCCACTTCGAAATCAAAAATTAAGATTCACCACATGATGAAAGCTCGACGGAAATTTTCATAAAACGCCTATCGCCATTCGTCTAGTTTGTTTATGCAAAACACGTACACGAGTCTGTTAATTTGTGCTGATCAGCGTTTAGACATGAGTACTCCCAAAAATGTACAAAATACACGGGCTCTATGGTCGTACATACAAAATTTCAAAACAATCTCACTCAACAGCAACAATCATTACCTGAAAGACTATTTACAACAAAATATACAATATCCTTAAATACACATCCTGAGTATGATGCGATTAGATTCAAGCTTTCCACC
The DNA here is from genome assembly GCA_958298945.1 of Atherix ibis. Lineage (NCBI taxonomy): Eukaryota > Metazoa > Arthropoda > Insecta > Diptera > Athericidae > Atherix > Atherix ibis. The sequence continues at coordinate 119,520,027 of OY282606.1, forward strand.
TATCGAAAAATACCCTTCCATGCGCTGATTTTTTTTTTTTTGTATTATAACATGTTGATGATTGCTATTAGTTATTTTTATGCATAAATTTTACACCAGAAATTATGAGGATTTTAAATTTATCATTTTTAAAATGTTTATATTATCATCAATTTAAAATTATACTAAACTGGCAGAATAGATATTTGGCTCAGAATAAAAAATGCCTCAAGAAAAAATTCTATTCTATATTAAAATTTGAAAAAAAAATTAATATCTTCAGAAATGATTTATAAAAATTCTTTAAAACAGACTATGGATTTTACTTAGAAAATTAATGAGACTGGCATTTTTAGGAGCAATCTGCCAGTATTATCTAATAAATTTTTGGAGAGTCAAGAAGGAGTGAAAGATGAACTATGGTCAAGATAGGCTTTAACATTTGAGCCCAATGTCGAACGAATGAGGATTCTTTGTCGGTCATCATCACCTTAAAGCTTCTGGAAAGACTCAGAAAAATGGTTATTTATATTAGATCGGATATTGCAGACACTTGGATGCTCCCACATGACACCACGCCCTATCACATGGCTATCTCATCATGGGGTTTTCTCAACCCCTGTATTCATCTGATCAGATTTCGCGCCATTTTTTTTCTTCCTCAAGATCAAAAAACACTTGAAAACAGGTCACCTTCTTATTGTCGATACCATCCAAAGGAGTGCAACAGAAGATAATAATAGGGTTACCATCCGTACTATTTTAAGAGTACAAGTATTCTTTTTGACCTACGAAACTATGTACTCTCCACTTTTCTAACTTTGTACTCTTTTTTTTTATTACTTAAGATTAAGATTGATTATTGTAAGTTCTTAAAATAAAAATACTGTGTTTTATTTACTTGTTGTCAAAATGTTGTGTAATGTATGTAACGAGGGATTAAAAGATTTTTTTTAAATAGCGTCCAGTGTAAAAAAAAGCCTATCTTATTTTCAAAAAAACTAAATTTGAATCAGAAGTACTATGTGAAGTATGCAACTCTCAGGTGTCTGTCACCAATAAGGGAAGATCAAATCTGGAACAACATTTAAATTCAACCAAACATAAGCAACACATTCAATCAACAAGCGGGAGCGGCCAATTATCCAAATTTTCTATCCAAAAAGAAAACAATAAACTCAAGCAACAAATATTCGCGGCGGTGCTACTTTAGCATTTCACACCGTAAAACATCACCAAAGTTATAAGTCCAGTGACTGTTCGTCGAAACACTTCCGCGTCATATTCAACGATTCTGACAGTGCATCAAAATTATCATCGGCCAAAACAAAAACCGAATCAATTGTGAATAATGTGTTGGCGGTGTTTCCACTAAAAATAAACATTTATTCAATTAACAACAAGAACATTCAGTTTGTAGGTGTATGCACAGATGGATCATTAAGGATCAACAAAATTTTTCCCTGTGATTTTTCAATATTTCGACAAAGATTTGAGGATCAGACTTTTATTGGTGGAATTCAAATCTGTTGGAAATGAAAACTCTAAAACTATTTGCAGCCTAATTATTTCGGCTCTAGATAGTATACGAGGTCGGTTCAAAAAGTATCACGAATTTTGTGTTTTTTCAAAAATTATTTAATTATTCATGAATATCTATTTTGTCCCCTTCAAAGTAATCCCCACCAGATATTATATATTTGTGCCAACGTTTTATCCAATCCTCGAAGCACTTCAAAAAATCATTTTTTGTTATCTTGTTCAGCTCCTCCTTCGATGCCGTATTTATCTCCTCAATCGTAGTATAGCGTCGTCCTTTTCGCGGGTTACGTATATTCGATTTTTGATTTTTTGTGGCACTATGTTGGTACTCATATCTCTCACTTATGCCGACAAGTTCGACCATTTTGAATGTTCAGTTAATTTTTGACAGCTGCTTTGCTTGCACATGTTTTGGCTCGTCGTCGATTTTTGCCCATTCCAAAAATGGATCAAAGAATCTGTTTCGGGAACAAGAAAAAGTCACAGGGGGCCAGATCTGGGGAATATGGTGGCTGGAGCATTATTAGTGTGGTGTTTTTGGCCAAAAATTCGCGCACAAGCAACGATGCTTAAGCAGGGGCGTTATCATAGTGCAAAAGCAAATTTTTGTTCTTCCATAAATCCGGGCGTTTCTGGCAGATTGCTTCACGCAACTTGTGTATAACTTGCAGGTAATATTCCTTATTGACCGTTCTACCCTGTGGCAAGAACTCATCATGCACCACGCCCCTGCAATCGAAGAAAACTTTAAGCAAACGGGCACGCTTTCTGTCATTCACATTTTCTCGGCCCTCTGAGAACATTTTGTACCACCGATTAACGTTGCTTTGGTCCAAGGTAGCTTCACCATATGTCACAGTCAACATGCCACAGTTTTTCACACAAAATTTCATATAGATACTTTGATCCATTTTTTGGAATGGGCAAAAATCGATGACGAGCCAAAACACGTGCAAGCAAAGTAGCTGTCAAAAATTAACTGAAAATTCAAAATGGCCGAACTTGCATAACTGCAATGCCAATTTAGGCGGTGTTGCAAGGAGAGGACAAAATAATGTGTACAGTTGACAAAAAACCCAATATTTTAAATAATTGTGTACATTATGGAGTCGATGGTCCTCCAATTGACGTTGAATCTATTGTAAAAAAAATATACAATTATTTTTTAATATACACCGTTCGTACCGAAGAACTGAAGAAATTTTACAACTTCGTAGAAATCGAATATAAGAAACCCTTTTATCATTCGAAAACAAGTTAGTTGGCTTTGTTTCTAGCCGTTGTTCGAATTTGGCTCAATCATACTTTCCATCTCAAGATCAGGCGCATGTATTCATTCAAATATTTTTTGAAAACCCTTTGAATAAATGCTATTTATGGTTTGTTCATTCGTTAATGTTCGTGTTTCATTCGAAAATTGAATCAATCGAAAAGGAAAACAATTCTCTAATGGAAATAAACTATTTACGAAGATCCATCGAGAATTCGTTGTTGGAACGAAATTCTTTTTCTTAGTGTAAAAACGATAATCAGACAGAATGACAATCCTTCCAGGAGTCAAATGATCAAAAAAGAACTCCTACAGATTTATGATCGCTGCTTACAATATTTGAAACTGTGGATTTATTCTTTAAATGAATATAAGATTTTTGATTGGATGCGTTTACACAAACTACCTGAGTGGTCTGAAATTGAAGAAAACCATCTGCTACGTTAATGAAAAAGGACTAGAAGTCAACAATTCGCTGTTATTTGACCAACATATTAATTTAATTGAGTTTTTGAAAGAAATTGATGAAAATAAAAACTTTGTAAATAAACAAAGCTGTGATAAGGGGTGGCGTATTTCACAAAGCGCAATTTCGGGTCGTCGTCCAAATTTTTAAAAATCTGCTATTTTTTCTTCGCAATACCGGCACAAAACGCGAGTACTGAGCGTATTTTTATCCTAATGAATAAACAGTGGACTGTGAAAAACCTACTAATGGTATAATTTAATTTCATACATTTGGAGTGCGCAGAATTTTAGCTAAAAAAAAGTACGGAGCAGTGACATATATAATTTTAAATTACCATAAACGAAACGAAAACCTACAATATAAAGACTACAGGTTATAAAATCTAAAACAGTCTAAATTAAAAAATTATTTTTTAATTAACGGACTGAAAGTTCCTATGTATTTTTATACTTTTTTATTTTATTTAAATAGAATAATAAATATAAATAAAATTATTATGAATTCTTATATTATTTGAACGGTTTTCGTGTTGTACTCATTTTGTACTTTTTTTCAGCAGAACATTTCAGGAAAATACTCTTTTGCTTGAAACGAAATATGGTAAGCCTAGATAATAAGAATAATTCATTAAAAATGTGTATTGATGGTCTTGATCCTTTCAGATGTAGTCTAGCTTTGAAAGTGTTGATATCTTGTTCCTTTCGGATTTCAATATTCTTCAGATTTTTACGCAGTGCTTTCTTTTTGGACCTACTCGTAAGGCTCAATAAATTATAAAAATAAAAATAACTGTGTAGGTAATCGGAGTCAATTGTCAAGTACTTCAGGTGCAAGTTCTTTGTTTGTGAGCGCTGGATTACGCTGACACGTCTACAAATTAGTACTTCTTTCTGTATTTAACTTTAAACATGCGTGTTTGTTTGAGTTGAGATGAAAAAATAATAATTTTTTTTAACATTTATTTATGATAGGTTATATCTTCTCATACTCTTTGATAAATCCGTAAAAACACGAAACTTATTATGTAAAAAAAATTTACTCAAAATGGATTTTTTTCTCAGATTTAAAACTTATGATCGAATTAATTATTATTAATATTAATACTAACTTAATTAGCGTATCTTCTCGATCATTAGGATCATTGATTTTATTTGCGTTTCACTCTATTTGTCAAAAAAAAAATAGTTTTTTTTTTCTATTCAACAAAATCGCATATGGTAATATTATTTTTGGTTTTGAAATACAGCTGCACTTTTCAAATAGTTAAAAAAAATTTATAAATACTAATTTTTTTTACAGTAAGTATTATTATTATAATTTAAAAACTTATTCAAAAATAATCGATTAGTTATAATTTTTCAAAATCGATAATGTTTAATTGTTCATTAAAAATGAGTGCTGAAAATTATTAATGTTGTTCCTCTTTTGTATAACATTAATACAACGATATTACTTCCAGCGACAACACCTTAATAGCCTTGTTTGCTAATGACACTGTCATCCTCTTATGCTATAAAAACCCGAATACTGCAACAAAATATTTGCAAAAAATACATTGAATACCTTCAAAACTGGTTCAGAAAGTGGATAATTAAGGCGAACGAACAAAAATGTATTCATGTTACTTTTACTCTTTGCCAAGAACCATCAATTCCCATATTTAATGATAATTTTATTTCACAAAAGAATCAGGTACGTTACTTAGGACCATACATGATAAACGTTTGATAAGAACCCCGAAAGAAGTTGTAATGAAAAGTTTTTTGGCGACTTCCAATTCCTATTAAATCCCATACCTTTAATCGAAAATCCTCCGAACAATCGTCGATTTTCTGTATACTATTCATTTTAGTCTGATCCATTATTTTCATTCATAATTTATCTATTTTAAAAAAAAAATTTCGTAGTCCACTAACATTTCCTAAAAGTCCTTTTTTCCCTCGCTCGTCCATCACAAAAAAAATAAAAAGTGGCTTAAAAAGCACGAAAATTTCCTAAGTTCAAAAAATTAAAATTAAATGATTTAGGGAAACATCAATGGATATTTACTCTTATCTTATATTTTAGGATACTGGTATTCGTATTTCAAAAATATGTTTAAAAAAAGGACCTCTTAGCGCACGTTTCGAGGTATTTCTAAAGAAAATTGTAATTTTCCAGAGATTTTTTGAATTTTTCAACACAAAGAAAAAACTTTTATAGAAATATTTTAGCATTTATTTTTCGAAAGATGAAAATTTTCAAATGATTCTATTTCTATACGAGTTTGTAGATGTATGATAAAGATCTCTGAGGCAAGAGCCAAAGACTATTCTGTAGCGCCATGTGCTTGAGACAATTTGACTTTTTAAAATAATTTATATTAAAAATTTTTGTTAATTAATATCAGATTTTTGAAAATATTTCTGTAAATTTTTTTATTTAGAACACTTTTTATTTTAGAATAAAAAAAAAATTGAAAAAAAATTTACTAACTAATAGCATTTTATTTTGTCAAGTTTTCCTTTTAAGCATGACACTTTTATTTGAATACGTTTGCAAATCATAAAATTGGCTTTCGTTATTGTATTATTCTGAGCATGTATTAGTTATTGTTTGAATTTTTGAATTGAACTTAAAGTTATGGTAGAAGAGAAGAGAAAAGAAACAAATAAAAACTATATAGGGTGAAAAGGATTTAAAGGACAATTGAAGCGGATATTGATCGATAAAAAGAACCTCACGTATGACTTAAACAAAAGCGAATGCGCTCGACATCATCGCCAGCAATCAAATCGAAAAGGGAACAAAAAGCCAAGAAATGGGCATCGTGCAAGCTCAGCAAAATTATCAGTGTCTAATTCAACCCCAATTTGAAAGGGAGAAATACTTAGCTGGCCAGGCTTAGCCCAAGAGAAAAGAGTAGCGGATATGGTATGATACAGAAATTATCCATTTCAACACGTTCTTTGTCACACCACTTGCCACCGCATCAAAAGCCTTCTTCTGTACACGTCTGGTATTCTATGTAGTGTCAGCTGAATTTACCCCTTAGTATTCGTATTGGATTTGTAGATCTGTCTTCCCATTGTCTGTCTATCAGCGTATGCCTATGACAATTCATTTGTCTGAATTCAGCATTGAATCCTTAAGCCGCGCGTCGCTCACATCCTAACATTCTTGAACACGAACTTGGTGGTGTCCGATACTTGTAGCCATATTATTAAAAGGACTTTTTTTCTATCATTCTCATCCCTCTCATTTGACTAATCTTTATATAGTCTGACTTTTCCAATTACACTCCGTTCACTTTCTCAACTTGAAGCACTCTCACCAGAATAAGATAACACATTCAATAAGCATACACTATACCCTACCATGTGCGACCCAGTCATTCCTCCATAACCACAGGCTGTTGTTCAATGAGTGGGTGTCATCAGTGAGCTAGCAAGTTTAGTGAAATTGCAATACAATAAATCATCAAAGGTGATTTTACTGTCACCCACTTAAAATTCGTAGTGGAAAATTTTCTTTGCTGACAGCGAACGTGCCCAAAAGGCCAGGCCAAACCGACTAGGATGCTCGCTTCTTTTGAGTGGCCCCCATTTGTAAGGGAGCCTGTACAGATAGTATTTTATACCAACCACAAAATGAATGAATGCAACATTTACAATATGAAAATGACTTTATAGACGGAATAAGTACACCGATACGGAACTCTAGCAGCAATCTAAAGAGGACATATTCTATTGTATTTATTCTTGTGCACTAAAATCCATTGTATTAGCGGAAGTCTTCCGACATTTTGAACAAGTATGAGAATCTCTCTGGTTGTATCGTAGATGAATTCATTGCCATCCTGCTAACAATATTATGTTGTCTGTTTAAGGATTGTCTCAAAAGTGGCATAGGCCCATCGTAGAAACTTGGTTGGTTGGATCTCATTTGTCTACTTGATTCGAGAATGCTTGAAGGGCATCATCAAGTGACACGAACAAAATTTTCAAGTCTGGTCGTGTTGTTGCGCCTTGTTGTCTGCATGTTCATTTTCAATTTATCGCTAGCTGGTTTGTCCTAGAAGTTCTTAAAATGACTGCCATTTTAAATTCTACAGCAACTATAACATATGAGAAAGTTCAAGCCGTCGTTTTTTTTTTGCAACAATATTCAACTTGATCGATTTTTTGTTCTCGTTTTTGTCGAGTTAACATTATTTTCACTATTAGTCATTTATTTATTTAGCATGTGCAGTAAATTTGTATAAGCCACCAAAATTCATTGCGTTATTATATATATTTATGTTCTTCGATGTAGAATTTCTAAAGACAAAAATTAATCTACATACAAGGATTCCTAACAATCAGAACAATCGTGTATTCGTACATTATACACTCTGTCTTCTGACAACATTTCCGTTCAACAAAAATTCTTGTAATTTTATAATTTAAAAAAAATTTGAAATAATTGTCTTAATAGACGAGAGAAATGTCTTGTTGCACTTTAATTCATCTTAACTTGAAAGGACAAGTACTGCAGATGTCCTTGCCAAGAAGCTGATTCAGCTGAAATGGTTTTCTCTCTTTTTATATACACATATATAATACCATTTATTCAATCTGTTAAATTTTAAATTTATTATTTTCTTGTGTAGTAGGTTTTTGGTGATAATTCAATTCTTATATCCACCTTTGATAGTTACCTTTTAGGCTTCATTGAACGAAACGGATTTAACCGTGATGATGAGCAATCGCACAAAAATTGTCTGCTTTTACTTTTTCATTTAAAATTTATTAAAATTCATAATAAAATGCCGACTAGTATTTTTTGTTTTAATAAAAAACTAATTTTTGTGAAATATTTCAAATTAAAATTATTGTAAGAGCTTCTAAAACTTGAAAACAGAACATTGGTAAGTGTCTTTGCTATTTAACGATCAACTGTTATACGGGACTATTGAACATGGCCTATTTTATAACAGTTGATTGCGTGACTTTTATTGAAACAATTTTTAACATATTTTTTAATAATTCGTTTAATGGTATTTTTAAGTGTCCATTTTTAAGTAGGCCATTTTTTTTTAAATTTTCATGATATTTTTACGATGTAGCATGGAACAGGCGTGTTCTTGAAGATTCCAGAGTTTAGTTTAGTTGAGATTTAGTTTTAGTTGGAATCGAGTCCAATTACTCAGTGTAATTTGTGTGTAGGGTGGACATGTCGTTTAATTATAAATAAATAAAGTGTAAATTATGTCTTGTAATTTGCATAGCATTTAATTTTTATCGTTTAGCTTATCTATCGAATCTAAATTGAATCGTTACAATATGTATAACTAACAGGTGAGTTTTTTAATTAATGGGTGACTTTTTAAGTCAAATTTCCAACAAACAAAAAAACATAGAAAAAATTGTGTGAAATTTGTAATTTAAATCCATAAATCGATGATTGCCTTTTACTTTTTAAAAATTATTTCATGTAATTGTTGGCCACGACTACATTTTAAGTGATCCTTGCGAGGCGTCCAATTTTGAACCACTTTTTCGAGCATCTCGGCTGGTATCTCGCTAATAACATGTGTTATGTTGTCTTCCAAGGCTGCAAGTTACCTTGGTTTTTCGGCATAAACGAGTAATTTCACGTAACCCCATAAAAAGTAGTATAGAGACGTCAAATCGGACTATCTAGGCGGCCAACACTCCGGTCCGAAACGTGGGATAAATTGCTCACCGAACTCATTTCTCAATATGTCCATTGTTTCGCGTGCTGTGTGGCATCGGGTGCCGTTTTGTTGAAGCCACATATTGACCAGATGCAGTTGTTATGATTTGGAAGGAAAAAGTTCGAAATCATCGAGTGAAAGCGGGCGCCATTGACGATAATATTGCGGCCAGCGTCATCTTTAAAGAAATACGGACCGAGGATTCGAACAGCCCATAAACCTCACCAAAATTGCATTTTTCTGGGTGTAATTGGATTTCTTGTTTTACCTGTGATTGTTCATTAGACCAGATGCGACAATTTTGTTTATTCACATACCCATTCAACCAGAAATGAGCTTTGCCGCTGAACCCAATTTTACCAATTTTTTGGTAAAAAAACTCACCAAAATTTTGACGCTTTGGAAGGTTGTTAGGTTTCAGTTCTTACACGCACTCTATTTTATATGCTTTTAGACCAAAATCCTTGTGTGAAATCTTCCACATAGTCGAGTAACACAATCCTAATTGCTACGAACGGTAATAGATGGACAATTCGTGGTCCTTACCAACACTGGACACTATGGCAGCAATATTTTCCTCTGTACGAACTCTACGGACACGGGTTGATGGTTTGATGTCCAATTGTGTAAAATTGCTGCAAAATTTTGTCACTATGGCTTAAATTACTTGCTCAGTAGGTCGATTATGATGACCAAAAAATGGTCAAAGTGCGCAAAACACGTTTTTCACAGAGCACAAATTTTGATAATAAAATTTGTAAGCGTTATTTGAGCGTAAGTCTTTCTTTGATTAAATGGAAATACTACTTGTGCACTTCTAATTTTGACACACGTCACGTGTCATACGTGATCTGTCAAAAATAAAAACATGAAAAATCAAACAGCAAAAAAAAATCACCAACAAATGGCGATTTTTTTGCTGTTTGGTTTGGCTTGAGCAAACAGATATTTTTAGCGAAAACACAAGGATCTGATTACATTTTTAATATTTTTAGTGAAAACATTAATCAAAGTGTTTTATAAAAACTGATTTTTTTTATAATTTTAAAAATCTTATTATCTAATGGAATAGTTTAGCTCACAATGGATGGCATTATTTTAAACATAAAAAGGAGCATTGCAAATTTTTTGGCAGATTCGGGATATAAGTTTTGGATTTGATGACAATTAAACTTCTAAGTCAAGTTCCAAAATTTGAGTTCAAGTGTCCATATTGTTTTAAATATCAGTGTTAGTTATGAGTTTTTATTCTGTTTATTTTGTCTTTTAAGGTCACTTCCTTTTATTATGTAGTTTGTGAAATACTTGTGCCATTTAATACAGTACTTTGAAGGTAGACCTTGTTTCGATATTTTTCTATTTATTCAGACTTTTTTTGATATCCTTCGTATAGTTTAAAAGTGGTTGCAAGAAGTTTTCCAAAGTTATCGGGTCTATGTTTGCCGATTCTGTCGATACATTACTCTTCAAATATGTTTTCATATATTTCACAAGATTTTATTATAGTTTATATGATTTTTATTTGTTAATTTATATTAAAAAGAAAATACCTAAATGATACCTTGAATTGGTGACACAAGCACATCTGTGTCTAGTAAGCAATTGGCTTCAGTTCGAATCAAGCCAAATGTTCTGAGTTGTCGTGGCGATAAGAATTTATATTTTATGAAAAATTTTACTAGAAATTCCCTTAAAAATATACTCCATTTATGTGCGTACATTCATTATTCACATAAAAATGAGTAAAAATTTATTTAAAGAGTATTTTCATTTTAAACTGAAATACGTTTTTAATAATAATCATTTGTATAAATTTCTTTTTTTATGATTCTATTAATAAAATGTTTATCATTTGCAAAAAGGATATTTTCATCATTGTTGATTATGCATATAAAAAATTTCTTTAAAATTTGCATGGATTTTTATTTGTTTTCCTCAAACATTTTTATCTTTGTCAATTTTTCTCTCCTTGATGATGGAGGTACACACACAAAAAAAAATAACATTTTTAATACCATTCATCTTCTCATAACACTTATGTTTGTTGAACGATTCACTTAATTCTGAAGCTGAAATGAAATCACACAATAAACTCATAAATTTGTTTCACGGATTTTAGCTAAAGCGAATTTTAGTCGCTCATTCTTAAAAAGAAAGTTATTGTGAGAAAAGCAATTGTGTTGAGTAGGAGTTAAAAGTCCAAGCGGATAGGAAAAAAAATTATTATAAAGAAGACAAGGCAAGAGCAATTACATAAAAGCAAACAAAATGCGACTTGATGTAATGTAGAAAAAATATAAATAAATAAATATGAGGAAATAGAAGAGTATGGAATACTAGGAAACATGCAAAAGAGCCAGAGTACAAGAAGGAGGACGGAATTTACTGGGACAGATAGGATATTTAGCTATAAGCGGGCAATGTAGAATAGAATCTATCAGCCGAAGAAGAACGTAGTCGATGAAAATATAGCACTGGAAAGGATTCACGAGCTCTGGCGACTTGCCTGCTCGCAATCTTCATATATCAACGTTGACGTTAACGATATTTCTGTAAGAATAAAATTTAATGTCACCAACGATATAAAGTGAGCTTCACTTTCTTCCATTTCGAAAATGAGAAAAAAAAAAGTTAAGAACGATATATCTTTGCCCAACGCGAAATGAGATAAATTTCGATATTCTAAAGCATAGAAGAAATCATGCATTTCTACTATCGAAAAAGGAAGTACGAACAGTATGGCCGCAATGCCACAAAAAATGTATGAATTAAAAAAATAAAAAATAAAAATTAACGTCCTTTCGGTGATAATTAATTTCGAAATATTTAAATCATTCCAATTCAAAAGTGAATTCAGTAAGTCTCGAAATCGATTGGAATAATCATTTTAAATATTATATTATCTTGTAAACAGGATTGTGACCCTTTTTAGTATGTACACGAGCAATGTGAGGTTGGTATTATTTAAAGCGTATTTGCCGTCAGGTCTTGTTTGAATAATGAGTATAGATAATGAAAAAATCGACTGTACTTTATTCTAGCTACTCTTCTCCACTAGAGCTCAGCATATATCACAATATATTTAAAAAAAAAACATTTTGTACTATACAATCAAGGATGTGAGACAATTTTTATTTGCTGGACATCTGAGTCGAAACAGGTCATGACTAAGGGTAAAAGTACATAGAAGATGGCAGCACGTCTACCATCTGCAGTGTAAACAATCCTGCTGGCTTTAAGAGTAGAACAACAAGTGCAGATTACAAGGATGCAGAAAGTACTGCATGCGAATCTGTAGCTCCTAACCACATACGAGCGCATAGTGTACAACCAAATCGTCGTTAACCATTCTGATTACAGTTCTTTATACTCAAATGCAAACTTGCTGCTATTATTTTACCCCCTTCCCATCATCCCCTGATTTCATACAGAGAGAATAATAAATTTTTCGTGGTAATTATTTCCGAGTTGAATAGGAGAGGCCACGTTGAGTTTATTTTTCTGCCGTGATTTCCACAAATCAAATAGAATTTTTTTTATTGTATTTTTTTTCCACTGAAAACTGTTTTATAAAATTTTTATAAAATATTCTTTTTTCCTTTCTGTTTTTAATACGCATACATTTTCTTTGTAATATTATTAAATGGCACAAGTGTAATTATATTCATTATAAATCGAAAAAGCTATTTTTCAAAGCTTTTCTTTATGATTCCAATAATAAAATTAATAATATTTTAAGTATTTCTGCTTTTGTAATGAAAGTGAATTTTCAAAGTTAATGCGTTTAAAAATTTTGATGAAAGAACAAATAGCTATAAAAATTTTAATTATTTGATGATAGGGGGAGGGGGGGTGACAGGGCATGTTGTCATGTTGGACCATCCAAGCCTCTGCAATATTCCCCATAAGAGCTCTCAGTCTTCCTAAATTTTCATCAGCTTTCAATGTTGAAGAACTTTTTGAGCGATGTTTGTCTTCCACTGCTTCTTAGCCCTCAAAAAATGCCTTTTGACACTGAACAAAAACTCTTCTTGATAAGGAATATTACTCATAGACTCGTTGCATCTTTTCATAACATATGTCAAACTCGTGGAATTCCCAAGCACAACTTCACTTTTTATAATCCACAGTGACGTAGAGACTTGTAGCGAACGTTAAGGAGGGACTAAGTTATCACCTTTGTAGAGGCGGAATGCAAATGATGACTTTTTATTACTAAGCCTACACTTTTTATTAATATAGCCTATTTAATAAAAAATGTTTACTTAAACAAAATGATGGTGACTATACATTTGGTGAGTAATTTTACTCCACATGATGATATAGAAGAAAAATCGCATACCAACAAAATTATCAAAGAACTAATGTTTCCAGCCCCTACGAGTCTTCCTCCGAAAAATTTTAAGCCCTCAGCAAATAATCCTACTATCATGTGCCTTTCCAATAAAAAGGCTCCTGATTATGACCTAATAACAGCTCCTATTTTAAAGCAAATTTTCTAAAAAACTTTAGTTTTAATTTTACTCTGGTAATTTTCTGTCATTAAATTATTCCTAAACCAAATAAATACGTTAATTTTCCTTCTTCCTATATACCTATCAGCCTCGTACCAATCCTTGGTAAGATATTTTAAAAACTCCTATTAAAACGATTCTACCAAGTCCTAGTTAATAAAAAAAAATATTCCTAATCACCAATTTGGCTTCCGATCTGAACACTCCACTATCCAGCAATGCCATCGCATTGTTGGTCACATTGCATCCTCTACTGAGAGAAAAGGAGTATTTTTAGATATCTTCCAAGCTTCTGATCGTGTGTGGCATTCTAGATCGGTTGTGGCATCCTGCATCGTGTATGGAATCCTGGAAACGCCAGATATTTCTTCCTTCAAAATAATACCTTATTATAATATCATATCTCTCCCAACGACATTTTCCAGTTTCAATTAACTCAGAATTCTCGAAAAAATATCCTATTCTAGACAGAGTCCCACAAGACAGTATTCTCGGTCCTAGTTTATATAATATTTATACCCATCTAATTACAAGACTTTCACTTTCACTTGTCTGTCAGAATTTGTATGGGTAGCAAGAATGGCAGAAGACATGGCTATACTTACTGGTTAAAGAGATTGAGAGTGAGGAAAATTAAACATTACTTTCACTCTTTGTCAAGGAAAACCTACCCCTTTATACCTTAATGGGAACGTGAATTCACAATATAATAAAGTATGTTATTTGGGACTTTACCTGCACAAGAGATTAACATGGAACCCACAGACTGAAAAAACTTGAACTTGAACTTTGTGGTTCCAATTCCTATAGCGTCCAGGCCTTACAATCCAAAATCTTCCGTAAAATTGTTAATGCCCCCTTTTATGTTCGTAACAACGTAATATATCGTGATCTTAAATGTTCCCTTTCTTCAGGACCTGTGCATTTTCCGCTATCAAAAATTTCACTCCCGTTTATCCTATCATCATAATCCACTTGTGAGAGAATTTTCCTATACTGTCCACCCTGGAAAAACTGATCGGAGACTTAAATAGCTTAGAGATTTTCTAGAGGAATCTACCTTACGTTATTTGGAGAAACGCCGGTGGGTGTTTACTCCCACTTTATGATGGACAAAGTGGTAAATTAAAATGTTATGTAAATCTGCTTATGACAATACAATTTTAGTTGCAAATAAAACAAAAAATTTAACAGATTTATAGAATATCGAAAATGGATTTTTGAAAAATTACAAACGGGAAAATTTTTTTTTCAAAACTAAATATTTTTTTATGTATTTTATGCGCAACGGTTGGTACATAGAATAATGATTATGCATGCTTATCATTTTGTGCATGGTCTAATTTGTACAGAAACACAAATTCTGTATCTAGTGTGCATTGGAATGCTTCCGGTTCCTGTGCCACGTATACTTATGATTATATTGTCGAAAGTTTGTCGGTGTAGTACGCTTGGAATGTAGCCCCGTTCAATGTGTATGCGTAGAAAATTTCGGCTTTTGTCCGTGTCCCATAATTTAATCATCGCAGTTCATTGGATCCGATTCAATTACGTAAATCGAATTGAATTGTACAAAATGGCGAGCATAAGTGGGATAAAAACATGAATGCCGCCTAGTTGCCACATAATACTTTGACGTTATTGTGGACCATCGTTGGTAATGCGGCAATTTCGGAATTCGTTAACGCGACTGACAGTGGCCTTTTCCTACCACAGTTATTGATGCGGTGTACTGTAGGTAGTCCCGGACTGATTATGAATGTGTACTACAGGTTTGAAACCTTTAAGCTGAGAGAAATTGGAAAATTTGGAAACAAAGACTATAATGCGCATTCGAGGAATTGCATTTGATTTAGCATCGAATGTATGCAATAGGCCAGGGCAAAGGACTTGTACCATTTTGATTGTATATAATAGTGTGAATGAGCCGCCAAGGCATCAGCCATTCAATCCGATAGTTTGAATTGTCGATAGACAAAGTGAACCGGAGTTGTAACAGGCGGTCGTTAATTATGGTGGTAGGAATGTTAGTGGTTATTTGAAGGATGTCGACGAATAACAGAATAACAGACAACGGTTCTTAGGAATTGATTAAATGAGAATATAATACTGTACCGCAACAGCAATAGAAAGATTATGGCCTCGTTACAATAATCAGTAATTCTTCACAAGTCCTCCGCTTGATATCCAGCAGAATTGATAAGGCGTGTTGGCGAGTGTGAGCTGCACCATCGAAAAGCTATTCCAATTGAAATGGCGTTTGAAACTCTGTAATAATCATCGGATCTAGAAATGAATTGGTCTCGCGAAATGAGTTGGTCGCCCTCGTAGTCCTAAAATAAGTTGTTGCTTGTGCTTCGAAACTCCGAGAACCTAATTGAAAATTACAGTCGAAGCAATCTGCTTCCACACTGCCGCCACTCTATCGTTTTACAATTTTGCCGCTCTTCCAATCTGCCATTTGGTTGAATTTGTTTGTCAGTCAGTCTGTCTGTTTGATCTACTGATTGTTTGTCTCAATTCTCATCAAATTTACAAACGAATGCTAACCAAATGCCTTAGGCAGTCATCATACATAAACGGAAGACAACAATAATGATTTGTACTCAGTATAGTAGCAGTATTCTGTGCTTTATTATCTCATACCCCTACAATAAACACAATATCAAAAGCTATTAAAACAGAGAAATATGAGAAGGAAGCGCATCAACTCAATACAATTCCAAATTCCTAGTTAACTATTGTTCATAGAAATTTGTATCTTATGAATTTGTCACGGTAATGGCTATAAATAATATTCGTGTATTCAAATTGTGTAAAGTTTAATTAGTTTTTTGTGATAGAAATTTATGAAGCTCAAATTAGGAATTATTTTAAAAATGTCCAAATACAGGAAATATTACGAAAAATTAAACTTATTTAGCGGAGTATTAATTTAAGAAGCCCACATAAAATATATGACAAAAATTTATTTGCTGTTAAGTTGGTACTAATGAACCTAATTGTCACATACACAGTGTGTCTCTAAAATAAGCGAACTTTATATTTAAATCATACAACATGCAGCGCCATCTATTCAAATGCACCTAAATGCATGTAAATCGGATGACAGATGTAAGCGTTACAGCCATTTCAATAAAAGAAAAAGTTTTCTAATGTTACAAAACAAAAATGGAACAAAGAGCAAATATAAAATTTTATGTTAAACTTGAAAAAAGTTTCGCTGAGGCATACACATACGAATTGATGGAAAAAGTTTTTGGTGATGATTGTATGAGTCGTACTCAAGTTTATACATGGTTTACACCGGGGGTGGCCAACCGGTCGATCGCGAAGCCAATTTTTGGTCGATCGTGTGCGATGTCTTGACTTATGGGCGTATACACGGAAGGATTTTACATCTAAAGGAGAATTGTTGGGTATGATTTCTTTGAAGGAAAGGACTAGAGGTGTAGATATATTCAAAGCCTTTAAAAAGTTGCTCAGTGATTTGAAAGTACCACTTTTTAAATTAGTTTCAATAACAACGGACGGCGCAGCTGCAATGATAGGTCATATAAATGGATTTATAGCTCTATGTCAAAATGAAGATTAATTCCCAGCCTTTTTGGACTACCACTGGATAACAGCAAGAGACTAAACACAAAAGAGGTAATGGACATAGCTTTTAAACTTGTTAATTCAATTCGAGCAAGTTCCCTCAAACGGTGACTCTTACAAATGCATCTCAATGAAGGGCAAACTGAATTATTACTACATACCGATATAAGATGGCTAAGCAGAGGTAAATTTCTGCAACGATTTCGTGATTTATTGCCTGAAGTAATAAATTTTCTTTGACCAACATGAAAAATGTGAAAATTGAAATGATGAAACTTGGTTTAGTGACTTAGCATTTCTTACCGATTTTACTTCAATATTGAGTAATTTAAATTTAGAATTACAAGGTAAAAATAAAACAGTAATTGATATGATCAGCTGCATAGATGCATATAAAACAAAATTTGTTTTGCTAATGGAAGATCTGCAACAAAATAATCTGAATCATTTTTCTAATATGCCGGATAATCTACATAAACATAAAAATATTAATTATAACATCTACAAATACGTCGCGGAGATCCAAAAAGTAGTTGAAGATTTTGAAGTAAGATTCCAAGATTTTGAAAAAATTAAAGAAATTGTGGAATTTTTAACTTTTCCTTTTAAAAAAGATTTAAGCGTAAAACGCATTAGCCAAAAAATTTCTGACGTATTTCTTATGGAGCAAGGGTCCTTAGAAAATGAAATTGTAATTCTACAAAATGATTTAATATTACAAGCCAGAAAATTTGAAGATGATTTTTGGAAATACGTCAACCGAGCAAAATATCCCAATATAACGAAATGTAGTGAATATATTTACTCGTGTTTAGGATCTACATACCTGTGTAAATCAGCGTTTTCGTATTTAAAGTTAACGAAGAGCAAACAACGTTCTGTCCTGACTGATTCGCATACTCAAGACTCATTATTATTATCTTTGTCATTATGATGACCGAATTATGATTTCTTGGTTAAAGATATGCAAACACAGCCTTCCCATTAAGGTTATAGTAATAAATAAATTTTAAATCTCTGTTTATGTGTACCTAATTTGAATTAATAAATATTGTTAACAATTATTCATGTTATTTTAATTCCCCTGGACGTGAGTTTTAGACTTATACTACACATATGACAATAAGTCGATCGCGACACATTTTTCAAATAAAAAGTCGATCTTACGTATACAAAAGTTTGCCCACCCCTGGTTTACATGATTTAAAAATGGTTGTCAGGATTTAAATGATAATCTAAGGCCAGGTCGTCCAGAAGGTAACATAGTAATCGTGCTGAATTGGTGGAAAAAGTCCGTGAAATCATTGGTATCAATGCAAATTTTACTACGAGAATGTTGGCTGAGGAATTAAATACGAGTAAAAATATCATTTGCAGAATTTTAACTGAAGATTTGGGTAAAAGAAAGGTCTCTGCGCGTTTTGTTCCACATGAATTAAATGAAGACCAAAAAATCGCTCGTGTGCAGCATTGCAAAGACATTGTTGAAACTGCTCAAAACGATCCAGACTTGCTTGATTCGATCATAACTAGTGATGACTTATGGTGCTTCAAATATGACCCTGAAACTAAGCGTCAATCTGCTGAAAAGAAGTCCAAAGGCGAACCAAAACCAAAAAAATTGCGTTTTCAGAAGTCTCGAATCTAGACAATGTTGATTACTTTTTATGATTCGAAGGGTATTGTCCACAAGGAATTTATTTCAGAAGGTCGAACTGTTAATGGAGATTTAATTAATTAATTTCCAGGTCGTGGTAGACCACCTCACAAGAAAAGAATTGGTTGTGCACCACCTCACCAGACCAAAAAAGTGAACGAATTTTTGATTAAAAAAAGGATTTCTCTCATCAACCACCCTTCGTATTCGCCTGATCTATCACCATGTGACTATTTTCTATTTCCAAAACTGAAAATCAAGATGAAAAGAGCATTTTATGATGACATCCCAGCCATTCAAGCATAACATTACTATAAATGGCTGTAATTTTCACATCTGTCATCCGACTTACATGCGTTTGAAAAAGGATGAATGTATCTTTTTAATTTTCAATAGATGGCGCTGCATGTTGTATGATTTAAATATAATGTTCGGTTATTTTTGGTGCGATCTGTCAACTAATTTGTGTGCAGCTATTGGTTTGGTTAATTGATGTTAAAAATACTGAAAGACGTCATAAAATAAGGGAAAATTGTCATTAAGAGGGTATATTTGAACTATTTTAGTTGATGGTTTCACTATGAAGTGCATCGCAGCATGTCTGACTCTAGATGAGCTAAGTTTTTGCCAAAAGAGCATCGCAAACAGGTTGCTGAGGCGACACTCGAACGAGCCAATTTGTATTCTACTTTTAAGAAAATCCATGATAATGAGCTATGAAACATGAGTTAATAAGTTGGATATGCAAACCTGTCAACACGTTTTAGAATAACACCTTCGTAACAATCCGAAACCAAAAAAAAAAAGTCAAATTTCCTTAAATATTAAGGTTATGTTTGTCGGTTTTCTTTGAATATCGTAGTTTTGTTTACTTGGCACGCTATCAGCAAACAATATTATCTGAACTTTATATTTATAAACAATTTGTAATAATTTTTTAACTTTTTTTTAAAGTTTATTTTAAGCAGATTTATATAATATACGTAGTAATAATTAATAAATATGCATGATTGTGGGGAGTAAACATCTATTGAAGTTTCTTCTGCTAGCGTGTGCTTATTTTAAGATTTAGTATTTTAATAAATCATGCTACCAGTGACGCTTAAGTCTTCGATGGGTATTGCTAGTAAAGCAAGTGGAGGATTTCTTGAAGGATAGGAGGATTAGTATAATTGGCGTCACGGGAAGGGAACTTTTTATAACGAGACACAGCCACATAAAAAACAAATGGGACTTCGGGATCACGATGAATAATAGTATTGTAAAAAAAAAATTGTACGGAGTATTTTTGATTGAAGGAAGTGGATTTGACGGGAATTGGAAGGCTTAGTAGTGTCCCAGAGTTCTAGTCTGTAAGTCCAGATGGGTTTCAGTAAAAGTACTTTGCTGTCTAGAAGTCCAAGTAGTTGTAGATATTGTTTTTTTAGTTCTTTACTGTTAAGTCTTATATGTTTGTTTTCATAATAAGCGTTTGTTCAAGTTCAGTCCTAGGTACCGTACTACGGTGTGTATTTGGTATGGCACTTCCATTAAGGTACGAGTATATACAGGATGCGTTTTATGTCCCAGATCGAAGTATCTTTTTAATAACTTTTAAATAAAGTTAAATTTTATAATTAATATTTTATTGGTTGATTATATGGTTTGTAAGATTTTGTATGAAAATACTATAAGGCAAATATCCGCCTTTGGCCGCAACGTAAAGGCGAGCTCTCTTAAGCACATTTTTCATAATATTTTTGCAGGCTTCTGGTGTTATATCAGCCCATAAGCATCAAAGTTATAGTTGGTTTGTTAGTGCACAACTTTCTCTTCAAGCATTATTATACGAAGAAATTGGGAGGGTAGAAATCAGGGTACCGAGGGGGCCAGTCGATATAACTACTTATTGTCATTATTCGGCCGGGGAAGGCACCGTTTTGTTAGAACCACATATTCTGTAGACTTTTTTGATCCAATTCGGGTAGAAGAAAGTTTTTCAACATATCCCGATAGTGGTCACCCGTAACTATTATAGCATTGTATCCAGCATCGTCAAAGACAAATGGCCCAATGATGCCGCCGGCCCGAATTCCACACCATACAGTTACTCCACGAGGGTGTAGTGGTCTTTGGTATATCATTTAAGGGTTTTTCGTGCCCCAATAGCGGTTATTCTGTTTATTAACAAAGCCATGAAGGTGTAGTGGTCTTTGGTATATCAGTTGAGATCTCCAGTTCCCCATTAGCGGCTATTCCATATATTAACAAAGCCAGCCAAGTCGAAGTGTGCTTCGTCGGTCATAATGATTTTTTGCCAAAAATGATGGTCGTCTATACCGAGCTGTAAAACTCGGGCACTCCAGTCTCATCAACATTCATGGTCATTTGCCTGCAGCTGTTGTGGCAATTAAATTTTTTTCCGAGTAAAAATGCAAATATTTTTTGAGAATTTTTAAAAAAACACGATGAAGTATTCTCAATTTTTGTGCATGGTGTCGATGAGAGATACCCGGATATTCATCAACACTCTGCCTCACCGCATCAATCTTTTCATGTGTACGTTGGCTTAATTATCATCCAGTCTTCGCTTTATCTCCAAATTCATATTTTCAAAATTATTTATTACACGTTAAATGATTGACTTGCTTGGCATATGATTAACACCAAAACAGTCACGTCATTTTCTCCGTGTATGCAGAATAGAATAATTATTTAAATAAAATGTTTTAATAAATTCAATACGGTGTTACAGCATTAGATACTTACTAAAAAATTGCTATGATTACTCTTTACGACTGTCAAATGCCAATAGACAGATGTCATCCAAACCAAAATGACGGCTAAACAAAATTGATTTGGAACATAAAAATCACCCTCTAGAAGGACATGGTTCTACGTGGGTAGATTTACATTCATTAATATTTATTATACACCTGATGTTCTGAAAGGTTTAGATTTGGGTTTGGCGAATTTCGGAAGCATGTTGGGGATTGTTGCTAGATGCAAGGTATAAAGAAAGTATTGGTACAGATTTGGATCTGAAATATTTAAATGGTGCAGAGGATGGGTTCAAGTATACTACCCTGTGGAACACCAGCCAATATCGGAAAGATATAAGAGAGTTCATTTAATTCGTTTACTTGGAAGTGTCGATTGGAAAGGAATGATTTTAGTAGTAAGATAACAGGTAGAAGGAAAAACCTTCTTGAGTTTCCGGAGTAAACCTGGCAGATTTGTAGTAGAACAAATTTTAGATTTTGCATCACGATAATATACTATCTCAAACAGCAATAATGAACTGAATGTAATACCAACAAGTACTTATGCAAATACTCAAAGATTTGGTATCAATATATTACTTCAAATGCCGTCTATTTTAAAGACAATAAAATAAATGCAGATTATTTAATAATTTCCAAGTAAAAGTAACTATCAGAGATGCATAAAAATATGGGAAACTATTTAAAGTCTCCAACGCGTGACATTTTTCTTATAAAAAAGAAGGGAAATGAAAAATGAGAAAATAAATAGTTAACGAACGATACTTTTTCCTGCTAGTTGGAGTAATTTTTCATCTATAAAGGAATTAGTTTGTTAAACTATTAAAGAAGTTAGGGGAAATTTTCTTACATTAGAAGGTATATTCGGAATGGGCAACTTTATCAAATATCGACATCAAAATATGTAGTCGAATACGTCCGGTTGCATTTGAAATTCATTAAAAGCAAATAGACATTGTCCAGTCGTATTTATTCTTTCGATTTGTTTAACACCTTTCTTCATTAATGTCATAATAATTATTTGACGACTCAATATTCTTGTCGAATGTCATTATTACATTTCCATTAATTGGCCAAACACCTCAAACAAGGTGTATTTTAGTTGGTCCTCAAACTGATCGACTCCGATTAAGTAATGATTATTGTGGGTGGACTTTTTTAGCTATTGGAAAGATATACCATAATTTCCTACAAAAGTTGACCATTTAGAATAGAAAATATTCTTTCGAATTTCTTATAAGCCCTTGCCTCCGTCCTTTCACTAGAATACAACAAAAAAAAACTATCTAAAGAATATCTAATATTTGATTAAATAAACATTTCTCAGTAAATACATTTTTATTTTCAGAATAAATAATCAGTTTCATTTTTTGATGAAATTTTCTTATTCCTGGTTTTGATAAAATCGAAACGGAGTTAATATCTTGCCTAGGAGCGTTGCTATTTAACCCAGAAATATTAGAATTTATTTTTAAATGTGGTAAACTTTAAAATAATGGAGTTTATAGCAACTATAATAAATAAAACACGTATACTTATTTGTAATTAAATGCAGCATAGTGCGTTATGCTGGTAACTTTTTGGTACTTTCAATGCAATATTGCTCAGCAACACAGTCTTGTTGTTATAATTTTCCACTTGTTGTGGTCTTTGCCTTTGAATTTTGAAACTTCCTCTTGAAAAAATTTCTATTGTTGCAGACTAAGTCCCAGTTAAGAGCAGATGTTTGATTTGGACGCCGCTGTGTGTTCGCAATTATTATCGTTAAGCCATTGTTCCATAGCAGTATGGAAGGTACATTTATGTAAGAGAAAAAATCCTTTAAAAAAAGCACTGTAGGTGCACTTGTGGACTACTAGGACTGAAAGCCTCAGAATCAGAAAAGAGAAGGTATTTATGGAACGCATTTTATAGCAAATTGTTGGTAAAGTTTACGCTTAATGAAGTTACAAGTAGTTTGTTTTGTCGTTAACTTTGTTTTTAACGGATAGAGGTAGACCTCTTTGTGTTCTGTTGCGCCTCATTAATTGTGAAGTAGTTAGGAAAAAACCAACTAAAATAATAAATAAATGAATAAATAGAAAACAAAAATCTGGAAAAATAATGAAATACTCTTCAAAAAAAAAAAAAAAGATGAAAACCCCTCACGTGAACATAGTAAGAGAGTGATAGGGACACCGGGAAGGGACAAAGATATTTATACCGTAAAACCAATAAGTTTTGTAGTAGCAAGCAGTCGGATGGAAAACTTTTAAAGTGGCAAACTTTATGAAAATTTCCTTGCTAATTTCTCTCTAACCATATTTGCACCGTGCGAATATAAATCATTTCGAGAGCCAGTCAGCTGGAATATAAAAAGTTTCATTCAATTTTTCTTAGATATTTTCCATATTTTTCCCGTCAAAGACAATTTTACTCCTGCCGCTGGTGCTTTTAACAAATTGAATCTCGATTCAAAGTTCCAGACTGCTCTTTGCCAAGTTCTGTTTTTTCATGTTCACGTTGAATAAATTTTACTATTTTCCAATATATCTGAAACATGGAATAAGAAACAAGAACGATTTCTGGATTTCTGTGTATATGGTATGGCCTTATCGAAAACCACTAAATTTATGCCTGCGCCTATCTTTTCTGATATCAAATTTCATTTTGAAAAATTACACAAAAACCATTTTACCAATCAATTTATGCACATTTTAGATTAATACTTATTTAAATTCTATCTTTAGTCATATACATAAGTTAATTTTGTTAAGAAGATTCACCGAAATTTTATTATTATTTTTTTTTTCTTCAATCAATTTATGAACGTTTTTATTTAGCAGAACATTTTCTCTTCTACAAATTTTTATCAACTGAAAAAAAATTATTTGAACATTTGTTTGATCATTTTTAATAGAATAAATTCATTTTAATATATTTTTATTCATTCAAAATATTCTTTTTTTGTCGAAAAATCATAAATATGGTAGTTTTTTCTTTTACTTGAAAAACCAACCTACGAGATGAGGCAGAAAAGTAATGAGACAGAGCTCACTGAAAATTTTTTCTCTGCACAGCTTGTGCGTCAGTACAAATTTCCATTTTGTCCGGTGAATATGTTATAAAAATTTTGGCAATGATATGCCATCAAATTTTGTGTTAAGCTTGTGAAATTCACAAGTTTGTCTTCTAAATAATTATAGCGACGCTATGCGGAGCATTCCTTATCAAGAGAACATGTTTTTGAGAAGAAAATAATATTTTTATAGGGTTTCGAAGCAGAGTAATTCTTTTATTTAACGTAATATATCAGTAGACATAAGACCACTAATTGTCTACGGCTCTTGGGATTTACATACGCCCAATTAACGCACAAATAGACCTGCCAATAGTAATGGTATTTGCCAGCATAGCTAACTAGATTCAGGTGGTTCCACGCATATCAATCATACAAAAGCAACCCACCTCTATGGCAACTCTATCATCTTTCCAACACTAACCATCTTTCATATTCCATACATGAAGAAGACAATATTTTCATTCGTTAATTCCAATGGTGAGACTTCTGAATTTGTAGACCACTTCCCTCGTTATTTCATGCTTATTACTATAACTTCCTGGTCCTGCCACTAGCTTCATTTGCTAGTAGTCAGTAATCAGTGACAAGCAAAACATCCATCGGCATCCTGCCACCCCTCAGCTTCAGTCCTGAAATTTAAGCCGCAATGTAGGTGTTAACCACAGCCACCTCGTTTCAGCCAAAGGTTCCACACCTTGGCCGAGCACGGCGGACGAATTACTGAGCGGCTTTCGGCCCTCGTGGTACCATCTTTTTGCATGAAGAAGACAAGCTTTTCGTCCGTCAATTCCAATCCTTAAATTGGACCCGCAATGTAGATGTCAACCACAGCCACCATATTTCAGTCAAAGGCTCCGAGCACGGAAAACAAACCACCGTACAGCTTCCGATCCTCCTGGTACCAGGAAGTTCTACTTTACGAGTACCTGGTAGTTATTCTGCGTTCAAATAGCTACAGTAAGGAAACTTGTAATTTTCTGGCACTGCTAGGCCAGGTCAGGTGCTGCGGGTTCACCAAGACCCTAGATAAATAGTTAAATAATTCAGCCAGAAGCGAACCCCTTTCGGGAGGACTTAGAAGCATTGAAAAACGAGTCTTGCTCAAAGAGGCCATCAATATCAGAAACTGATAAGATCAGAGCGCTGATTAATAATGAAGCTCTTTGTCAATCACGAAAAAGGGTTCTTCGCGTCAACCCGGATATTGCAGTCACTTGGACGCGCCACCATCTCTCATATGGCCATCTTCAGTTTCTGTGATGTCCCAGCCCCCAATTCATTTGATCTTAGTCTATGTTTTTTTTATTGTTCAAAATACACTTGAAAGGATATTATTTTGGTACTATTGATAATATTCAGAAGAGAATTTGAACGCGATTTCAATTGAAGCCGGGTTTCAGCCTTGCTATAAAGAGTGGAAATAACGCCTACGCCAGTAAATAGCTACCCAAGAGAGCCACTTTAAAGGGGAAAATATTGATGAACAATTTTTGATTCTATAAGAAGGATCATCTTGATTTTTATTCTTTAAAAAGGATCATCTTTAAAAAGGAAGAAATTATGTTATATAAAACTTTAAGTAGAAATATTACGGCAATTTACCTGCTGGAATACATCTCCCTTCTTCCATCCAATGACTTCAACAAAGACCGATTCTTGGAATGTCAGCAAAAAAAAAATCAGGTGCATTAATTTTCCGCCAATTCTCGTACTGCAGAAATATATCCTTTTTTAAGGTTTAGAAAAATCGGAAGGTATTTTGACAAAAGATAAACTTTACCGCCCATGACAGTAGTAAAAAAAATTACTGAAAAATGTGCTCCTTTTTATGAAATTAGTTAATTCCATTCGAAACTATTAAAAAATTTAAGAAGTTCTGTTTTTACTGGTTTGTCTATTTAAATTCCAAAGTGCACAATCCATTGCTGAATGGACAACTCAAATGGACTGAGAACGAATAGGATGAGCTTGCATAGAAGATTGAATTTATCCTTGAAAATCAGTGAATGCTTCCGATGTTGACCTCTGGATGGAGTTGGCTAACATTGCATCACGGAATCCACTTTCCGATAAAATCCATGCTAAACTTTCGTCGTTCATTTGTTCCAATGAGATCATCTCCAACATGTTCGGTGTTATGGGGGAGCACATTCGAAAAGCGAAATTCAAACTCTGACCCGATACTATGCATTTCGATCGCAAAAGGTATACTACAACCGGCCAGACCATCCCCGCACCCCCACCGTAACCGGCCAGACCATCCCCGCACCCCGCACCCCCACCGTATCATAGTATTCGCCAAACGATTAAAGTGTACATTTGTGGAAACTAGAATCCTTTAAAAGGGATTATTTTGTTCACTGAATTCGAAAACTGATAATTGTTGTTGCTAATATATTTTCAACCATTTCGATGTACCGCAGAATGTGAAATCGGCATCCATCTGGTATCTGGATTAACGTATATGAATAGCAATTAAAATTTCTGTTTTTACCATATTACCCATATTGAGGTTTCTGCACATCGAAATTCTATAACAAGTTTCCTATTTTAAATTTCGTATTTTATTTTGTAATATTTTTCTTGCTTTAAATTAGATATCATTGCCAGGTTATACAAAAACAAAACCAATTTGGAAGACTTTCAACAAAATATTATTTGTTTGTATTAATTTTAAAAAAAGGATATATTCTTTATTAAATGAAATGCAATAATTCGTAGTTTTTTTCGACTATCTATTTAAGGTCACAAAAACACATTATGATGGAGCTTAGAATTTGTAAGGGTTTTTTTTCTTATAATTTTTTAAAAAAAACCTTTATTTTTATTGTATTTTTATCGTTATCTACAACTACAAATATATTGTGACAAGCAGTTAATTTAGAAAATTTTTATGCAATGAATTTAGAGTAAACAACAATCGACGTTTAAGTATTTTCAAAAAGGATAATAGAATAAAGTTCACTTATAAGTGGATAATAATGATACGTTAAAGAGGAATCAAAATTTTGTTAAGTTTCGTAAGTCCAAATCGGCTTTCCAATTGCGTTAATTATTTATTGTAAGTTATGAAAAGTAGTTCAGTTGTAGATAAAGTCCGTTAATTTCAAATCGTTTTAGTCTAGTTTGTGGGTTCCAGGATAATTTCTTGTCTATGTGATAAGTTCTATTTATTTTCCTTGAATGCTTTTAAGGTATAGTTAATTTGTCAAATAGTAAAAGTAATATGAGCACTTTTCTGTTCATAAACCTTTACTCACCATATCTTGAAGCAGAATATGAGATTGTGTATATGTGATTGTAAATTATTTAAAGCTCTGTTTAGGATTTGTATAAGTAGTAAGTATGGCCGGATGATCTTAGAATTAGATGGGTATAAATATGATATAAAATGGGACTAAGAATACTACCTCGTGAGACTCTGGCGAGAATAGGATATATTTCCGAGGATTATGAATTAACCACTTATTGGTAATGGCGTTGGAAGAAATATACATTTTTATAGAGTATTATGAAGAAAAGGGTAAGAGTCTAGGATACGATATACAATTAAGAGCGTAGAATTATTTAAGAATATTTCTAGTTATTACTCTGTCCATTCAAGAGAAGATGCAATGCAATCAACAAAGCAATGATGAGTGAATATTATATTATTTAACGTGACTTTTTTGTCGTTAAACATAAAGCCAAGAGTCGGCTACGACAATAAGGATTGAGTTACGCTCAATCAACGCACCAACATTACTAGCAGTTTACAGTTAGTAACAAGTTACAAGCTGATTATCTCAACTGTTAGTGGCAAGGACTATCTAAACTTCTACTGTCATAAGCAGTGACACCAACCGAGATAATTGCCAGTATCTCCCACCAGCAATCCGTAGACCGTACCCGCAATATGGGTATCAACCACACCAACCACATTGCTGCCTAAGCGCCTCACCATTGTCGGACACAGTGTGTTGCAACGCCATCAGGCACCCCAACTCCCGTAGTACCAATTTTTGTTTTAAGAGTATTTCGATTTGTCCACCGCTCATTGAGCTACGATAAGGAATCTTGTAAGTCCCTAGGCAACGCTAAGCCAGCTCAGGCACGTGGGTTCGCCAAGACCCGAAAGTACAACCGGAATCGACCTTGGTCTTTCAACCGATTGTAGCCCCCCTGCGTGTCATTCACACATTCATTCACTCACCATTCTCGCTCACCTCTCAAAAAGTGGCACGGCAAATCTATTAAGGCATTTATACCTTTCTCTCATACCTAACACACCACTTACATCCACACTCTTATCATTCACCACGATTCCACATGCACCTAAGTCACGCAAATCCCCAAACAGGCCACACCCAATGAGAAGGTGCTCCATACGTAGATGTAAAGCACTCATCCGAAATGAACATGTGCGTCCATATGCCATTCACACTTTCATTCCATCGATGTTGCCAAATTTCATACATTCTGTTGAGGACCAGTACACGCCGCTGGCATGGACTAAGATCCGGAGCCTCTTCATTCATAACCAAACAACCACCAACCGGGATGCCCCGCCGTAGACGGTAGTGAATGCTTCCATGCAGCACTTCCACGTCCCATGGAATTTCTCCCATGAGAAATGATGAGTTAAGTATCTTTCTACTTTCCTTCTTTGTTACCTCTACTGATCGGTAGATGGTGCACTGATCGGTATGTTTCCAATGACAGCTCTCTCTAAGAAAAAGGGCTTATGCTGTCGTTGGGAATGTATAAAAAGGGGCTCCAACTGTGGAAGGGAGTCAGTCCAGTGATTAGTCAAGTAAAATTAGTTAAGTCAAATTAGAGTTGCTCTCAGTCAATTAATTAGAGTTAAAGTCAATGCAAGTAAATACAGTCAATTTATTGTAGAGTATTCAGATCGGCAGACAAATTAATTGTAGGCTGTTAAGATCAGCGTTTTTAATGAAGTTTTTCAAAAAAAATTACCAACGATTGGCAGAAAGCTAATAAATTTATAAGAAAGTTGGGAAATTCCTGAGTTTATATGGTTTAGCAATAATTCGAATAACTAAAAATTTCTAGAGTAAAAAAAAATGGTTTTGAACAGGATACCATTAAAAATACGTGTATGTGCAATGAGAACTTAAGTTTTTTTTTGGAAAATCTTGAAAATTTTCTTTTAATGCTTTATGTCCTATTAATTTCCTCTAAGAAAATTATAAGAAAAATATCAATTAATTAAAACATCCTTCAATATGACCCTATGACATTTTCTCATATCTAAAAGAGAACAAAAAACCACTTTATTTGCAGATTTTTTTATTTTCTGTTGATTTATCAAAAATTAAAATTTTTCATTTTCAAACAATCTGTTAATATTAAAAAAAAATTACAATATTACAATAAACATATTCACATTACAGGATCTAATAAATAATTAAATGATAACAATTGATTTATTTGCAATGCAAAAAAAAAATATTACGACGCTCCCCTTATAATAATAATTAAAATGATTATTATTATTTTTTTCATTTTAAATTTTTATTTGAATACGAAAAATTTTAGTTAATTAAGTTTAAATAAAAACAAAAGAAGAAAAAAATTCGAAGAAAATCCAATAATATCGTCTTTTGGTTATGTTCTTTTGGGGCAAAGTTAAAAGGGTCGAAGTACAAATTCCAACCAGAGTACGACAGGTAAAGCTGAAAAGCTGAAAATCCGATAGGTGTGGGGGGGGGTTAGTGTCCTTATCTGATCGGAAAATAAGTGAAACCGGAAGGTTAGAGTTGAAGTAAAAACACCAAAAAATAATCCCTCAAATAGGAGATGGCAAAATATGTAGGTAAAAAGGACCAACCAACCAAGACCA
Organism: Atherix ibis; assembly: GCA_958298945.1. Classification (NCBI taxonomy): domain Eukaryota; kingdom Metazoa; phylum Arthropoda; class Insecta; order Diptera; family Athericidae; genus Atherix; species Atherix ibis. The sequence continues at coordinate 119,550,424 of OY282606.1, forward strand.
ACCAAGCTACTTATTCTTAAAATATTTGAGCAAGGAAACGAAATATTATCTTTTTTTCTTTTTTTTTTAAATTAGACTATTTGTTTATGTACGCATATTCGACAGTTATAAGACATGTATAAGTGTCCAGACATTATTATTTGTAGAGGCAAATTGTGGATCATATCAAAAAAAAAGTGTATACCAACTCGAAAAAGAGGAATTTGGTAAGTCAAAAGGTCGCCAGGTCGGGAAATCAGCTCAAAATTCTTCGTATTTTTTGTTTTTTGTTTTTAAATTTTCTTCATAAAAAGGGGATTTTTTTTCCAACTGTAAAAGTCGATTTTTTAAAGGTAATTTAGAGTAAATCCCACGGCTTACTATATAAACAAGAATCAAATTAATAAGAATTTCCGCCCCATTATTTGGGACTTGGACTTGTTATTTTCATCCTCGACCATTTGTCCGTTTGTTTCGTTAACCATTCGTTCCCTTTCTCCGGGAACGCGTTTTTTACTCATTCATGAATCGACTTTCGATATGGTAGTGTGGTGTCCTTGTCGACTATTTCAATGCGAAAATATTTTTCAATAAGACAAATTTCCACACGAATGTTTTTGAAAAGTTGAAACGAAAAATTTGAATTGAATTTACATCGAAGCAACATAGATAAATGTAAAGTTTTGTTTAAGACAGCATAGTGTACCAGTCAGAGATGGTTTGGTGAAAAGGAAGAAGCAAAAAAAAAATACATAAAATCTGACTTACAATACAGATAAATATTTATTTTTTGTTGTATTTGTTTATTGAAAGTAAAAAAAAAAATAAAGAAATAGTGAAAAAAGATCAGTTCACCTTCAGAAAGATCAAAAGTGTACGTAAACGGTAGACGTTTGAAGGTATTTTTTTTTCTTCCTCTTCTATATTTTCAATGGCTTGCTACTGTTCATCTTCACCTTTTAGGTGGACTGTATCCTGAATATCAAGTAGAAAACGAGCTTAGAATTTTAGAAGCAATATTAGATACGAGTTCAGCGGGGTAAGGTAGTTAAAGTACGGTGCTGCTGTGTGTGTGTGCGTTCGCATTTGAGGAAAAGAAACAAAAGTCAATAGAATACGAATCGGAACGGAAGGATTCGTCATCGATAATAGAAGGCAATATAAGAACAGGTATGGCTTATATTATAACCGTGGTACATACAATTGTATGTATAGTAATGTGAAAAGTAGCCCACTTCGTCTATCGAAGCAATAGTAATGATATCTGTATCCCATAGTGGATGGATGGATGATGATGAATCAATGGAAGAGGAAAAAGCTGAAGTTTCTAGCCGTCATTCTTTTTCCTCTTCAATGGCTCGATACTCGTATCTCCTCGTATATGCACGCTTGTATAAGCACGGATTGCAGACATATTACGATGATGAAATGTGCTTTTGCCGCGCGGAGTATGAAAACATCTCGGCTATTAATAAAAAATGCACGAGGAAGCCTTTGAAGACAAACTAGAAAATAGTCTATTCGAAAGCGATGATGTTCTTGGTCCTATTATGGTTTTTTTTTTCGTTGAAAAGGTGGAGGCGCAACCACAACTAAACCAAATCTGTCTACTGTATGTGAGTCGTAGTGCCTTTGCAAATATGAAACTATTGTATATAACCGGAACGTATAGACAGAATATGGCAGAACCAACTCTATCCGAACTCATTGAGAGATAAAAACTGCAAACGCTTTCAAGGCTATAATAATCTTTGTCCTCGTACATGCAGAGGAATTCTAGTTCAACTTGGCGGATGAAAAGCTTCTAGTCTTCTTGTTCTTATTTTTCTTCTAAGACATTTCAAGTTTCCCACAAAATTATCCATTGACACAAATGGGCACCTTACAAGTCTGGGGGGGTGGCTCGAGGATTTGTGAAAAAGCCTGTAGAACGAGTAGTAGTACTATCAGGTAAAAGCCTGCAATGACGAATTACTAGATAGCATTGAATTCTTTTAAGATAATTCTTACGAAGATGTGGACAGAAAATCGACGAAACAAAAAGTCGGAACATTATCATCATCATCATCATCATCATCAGCATCATCGTCGTCGTAGTCATCGTAGTCATCGTTATCATCAATGAGTTCGAACGACAACCAGGCAAAACGTATGTGGTGGAAAAGTGAAATTTAATTAAAACATGTCAACTGATGCGGCAAAAAGTCACCCTCTTCGCCTCATCGTTCACATCCATTCCAAGATAACAGTTGAATTCTGTTCTATTTATGGCTGAGATGTCGGCAGAGCTAGTTCCAAGCTATATTTTGTGAATGGCAACCGTTGAACTTCTTCGTTGAACATAGCGATTGTATCTATCGTTATTTTCAGGTATACTGATTTGGGAGCCTTTCACTGTACAACAAACGATTCAAAGATGGTATTAAGTGCACGGGGTATGAATACGTAGAGAAACTTCAGCTTCAACGACTTCCATTAACCAAGTTTTTGAAGTAGACACATGGCGGCTGCGAATGGCAACAGTTGTCCCTTTGCCCATCACGATGTTGGTTATGATTTTCAGAGTTTTATAAACGAAATTATTCGTACGTGTATGCCGGTAGATCTTATAGTCATTCCTACTTCCTACATACTAGAGAACGGAGAATTTCTAGAAACGTTCCGGTTGACAACGAATTCGATGGCAGTATCAGGTGGAGTAGCTGCAATTATCTAGCAGACAGGCAGACACAGAAATCTTCGTAAGGATCTGAATTTGACACTAATCAATGGATGTGAAACTGTTGCTTCCCAACATCAACATTTTGGGATGGGTTTGGTTTTGTTGGTGGTGGTCGTCGCATCACTGAAAAATTGGCGATGCATAAAATCTAATTTGAATGCGGTTTCTTGTGGCGCCAATTAAAATCGCTGCCATTCCCAATCAAAAGCTTGTTAAATGAAAGAAGAACGCAAATTGGAATAATACGAACATGATATGCGACGAACAGGTAAGTTCCCCGAGTCTTTGATCAGCACTAATTTCAATGCACTTCAGTCTAGCGAAAATGATCACGAAATCAATAAAATCAGCACCATTGACAAGGCGATAATTATATTAAAATTAAAAAAGGATGAAAAGGATGCACTCAAAAAGACACTATATTCCGTAAAATTTTACCAACCTTCTAACAAGTCCTTGGTTAGTACCTAACATCGATATTGAGTCAACATAAACACACTGGCGTACTCGTTTTTGCATAAATTTTTTTCCTTTTGCAACTGAAATTAAATATGTCTGAGTTGTCGAGGTTTTTTCTATTTTTCTATTTGTTTTTTTTTTTTTTTGCTCTGAGAAGGTGTTGAATGTTTGCTTTTAAATGATTAAAAAAAAAATCAAAAGCTTTGTTAGCTCTTATAGGGGTGTATAATATGATAATTACGCCACCATCATTACCCGTAAACTCAGGTTTTAATTTTCATTTCCTACCACCTGGTTTCTATTGTTCCATTTCTCACACGGCTCCAGACTAGCTTCCTTTTTTTCCAAATAGGATTTCTGTTGTTGTGACAGCGAAAAGCTCGCGAACGCAGCAGCATCGTCCAAGACAAAAGGCTTTTCATTTCTTTAATGAACCTTTTAATATTAATTACAAGAGAAAGGGTGAAATTCTGGATGAGCTTCAGAATGAACTATGCAAAAGGATTCTTTGCAGCAAATTCATCAGACCAAAGGGTCTCTACTACAGAAATCGTCCACTTTCAATTCCTTTTCTCTACAACATCATCAATTTTCACATTTATACGATTAGCTCAGAAATAATTCCTATAAATTTTATATGGTAATGAGTGTGTGTGTGTATGGTTGAGTGCCCTCAAAAACTATGATTAATTTCAATATAGCGATTTATGATAGACTTTATTTATTATAATTGAATAAATCAGTTTGCTGATATCAACTATCAAACTAATGAAATAGTATTTAGTAAAAAATCGGATTCAGACTGTCGCAATTTGTGCAATTAGCCACTTTTATTTAATTGGAGAAAATTTCTTCCATTATTAATATTAAAAACGAAAAATGATTCTTTCTTATAAGAGATATTCTACAATTTTTTCTTTGATTAAATTTTGCTCAGAAGTACTTAACTGAATTTTGAAAAATTAATAAATTACAATTAAAAATTTATTTTAGAAAAGATGTGATTTCTTTTCTATTGAAATCAGCCAAACATTACGGAGACTTCTGAAGATACGAGAACTGTTCAAAAAGTATCGCGAATTTTGTGATTTTTCAAAAATTATTTATTTATTCATGAATATATATTTTGTCGCCTTCAAAGTAATAGCCACTAGATATTATGCACTTGTGCCAACGTTTTTTCCAATCCTCGAAGTACTTCAAAAAATTATTTTTTGTGATCTTGTTTAGCTCTTCGGTTTCGGGAACAAGAAAAAGTCACAGAGGGCCAGATCTGTGGAATACGGAGGCTGCGGCATTATTAGTGTGTTGTTTTCAGTCAAAAATTCGCGCACAAGCAACGATGCGTGAGCAGGGGTGTTATCATGGTGCAAAAGCTTCGAGCAACTTACGCATAACTTGCAGGTAATATTCCTTTTTGACGGTTCTACCCTGTGGTAAAAACTCATGATGCACCAAGCCCATGCAATCGAAGAAAACTGTAGGCAAAACCCTAACATTCGACCGAACTTGGCGCGCTTTTGTGTACCATGTCGTTCACATCTTCTCGGCCCTCTGAGAACATTTTGTACCACCGATAAACGTTGCTTCGGTCCAAGGTAGCTTCACCATATGCCACAATCAACATTCGGAATGCGTCGGCGCAATTTATTTTGTTTTTCACACAAAATTTCATACAGATTCTTTGATTCATTTTTTGAAATGGGCAAAAATCGAAGACGAGCTAAAACACGTGCAAGCAAAGCAGCTGTCAAAAATTAACTGAACATTCAAAATGGCCGAACTTTTCGGCATAAGTGAGAGACATAAGTACTAATATAACGCCAAAAAAAATCGACAATCGAATATAAGGAACCCGCGGAAATTCAAAATACTTTTTGAATATACCTCGTTAGTTCAAATTTATTTTTTTTCGAATTATTTTGGATTGAAATAAAAAATTGTGGTTTGATTGACCAATATTGTGGGTGGTTTTTAAAATGTTTGGTTATGGAATTTAAAAAAAAAAAAACAAAAAAAATATTATTTGAATCGACAAATCAATACTTGCCATTTACTTTTTAAAGATTATTTCATGAAAATATTGACCACGACTACGTTTTAAGTGATCCATGCAAGAGGTCCAATTTTGAACAACATTTTCGAGCCTCTCTGCTGGTATCTCGCTAAAAACACGTGTAATATTATTTTCGATTACAACATTACACGTTGTTTTAAGACTGCAAGTGGTGCTGGTTTATCACCATAGACGAGTAGCCCCATAAAAAATAGTCTAGAGGCGCAAATCGCACGATCTAGGCGGCCAACTCGCCAGTCCGAAACGTGAGATTAATTACCCACCGTATTCATCCCTAAATATTTCCATTCTTTCATGTACTGTGTGACATGTAGCGCCATATTGTTGAAACCACATGTCGACCAAATGCAAATCTTGTAAAAAAAGTTCGAAATCATCGACGGCCAGCGTCATCTTTAAAGAAATACAGATCGATGATTTCAGCGACCTATAAACCGCATCAAACAGTGCATTTTTCTAGATGCAATAGCAGTTCTTGCTTTGCCTGTGGTTGTTCATCAGACCAAATGGGACAATTTTGCTTACACACATACCCATTCAACCAGAAATGAGCCTCATCGCTAAGCGCATTTTTTTTGTAAAAAAAATGGATTTTCTTCAAGTTCTTCTAAGGCCTACTCGCCGAAAATTTGACGCTTTGGTAGGTTTTAGTATATAAAATACAGCTCTTGCACGAACTGTTTTTATACGCTTTTAGACCAAGATCGTTGCGTAAGATTTTTCACATAGTCGAATAACACAATCGCAATTTCTGTGAACGACAATAGATAGACAAATCGTAGTCTTCATCAACACTGGACGCTAGGGCATCAATAATTGCTGCGAAATTTTGTCACTATGGGGCTTCAAATGCTTGCTCAGTAGGTTGATTATGACGACCAAAAAATGATCGAAGTGCGCGAAACACAATTTTCACACAGTACGAATTTTAATAATAAAATTCAATAATTTGTACCCGTCGTTCAGTTGTAAGTCTTTTTATGAAGAAATATCAATACTAACTGAGCATTTTTGACTTTGACAAACGTCATGTGTCACACATGATCTGTCAAAAATAAAAAACATAAAAAACCAAACACCAACATACAGCAATGCATCTCTTTATATCGCTCGCCAGTCACCAACATACAGCAATGGCAGAAGTATCCTCAAAGAAATAAGAACCGGCTTCGGGCCAAACCGGCAGAACACAGTCACTCTTCGAGAGTGTAAAAGTTTTTTGGGAATTTTCTATAGATTTTTACAGAAGGGGTTTCTTGGTTGATTAAATTATGCGCTTGGTCATTCATTATCAATTTCCTGAAAAAATTAGGGTTCTATCTATGAAGTTCTAACACGTTTTTACTCTATTGCCGGTGGCACTACATTCGATTTGTAGTCACATTATTTCTACCCAATTTTTCATGTAATATTTTCACGATCACAAAAATGGATGAATTACTTTCGTAAAATTTTGTGACATTAATTACACATAGTTAGATGTTATGATACTTTTACGGCCTGTCAAAAACTAACTGACAGATTGACAACTAATCAAAATGGCGTCAAAGTGAAGCTATGAATCTTCTCTTAGAACAGCCTGTTTACGAACGACTTCACGCTCTTAGTACATCCCTACCTACCATAAAATTAAAAAGGATTTGCTGGTTTTTTTCTAAGCCTTTTCAAATATTCGAAGGCTACAGCTATGCTATTGCAGTACTGATCTCAAAAATATTGATCACGTCAAGTATTGATAAAACAAATTCAGAATTGAGCTCGTTGAGAAAGTGACATTCCGTATTAAAAAAAATTCCTTTACAGTTTTTTGATTGTCGATTCAGTTGTGCTTTATAGGATGTAAAATGTGGAAGTTAACAAAGATAAAGGCAAAAATGCAAGCCAAGTGTTGATGTTCTCTATACTGTCATATACGTATCCAATTACGCACAATTTTGATTTCGTCGATTCTATTTCGATTCGTCATGGAAAATGTCATTAAAATCATGCAATGATCGAAGTAGACCGGCAGTTGGCAGTCGTAGCATCGACCAGGAGCTATAGATCGACCACAAAACAGTTTTGAAAAATCTGCTTGAAGCTGGATTTAAAAAGAAGCTCGATGTTTGGGTGGCACATGAATTGACGCAAAAAAAAAATGATGGATCTAATTTTCATCTACGAAGATTTATTTCTTTAGCATATGGTAACTAGGACTAATGGCTGTGCATTTTGTGGTACTGGAAAGGAATCATCTACTAAGAATTGCTTCCATATGGCCAAACACTAAATTTGGACTGTTAACAATTGCACCTTTTGTATCTAGCAATTAACGAGAAGCAGCAAAAATTGGCCAACAGGAGAAGTGTTGTGTTCTATCAAGACAACGCCAGGCCATACACGTCTATAGTGACTCGTCAGAAATTGGGGGAGTTTGTTTGGGAAGTTTTGATCCATATAGTCCCGGACCTGTCACCAAGCGATTACCCGCTTGTATATCATTGCAAAATTTCCTTAGTGATAAGAAATTGGCATCAATTCGCTTAGTCGCGTTTTTCTCCAATAGGGTTAAAAGAAACTGGATTTCTATTTCCCCAACTCAATATATCATTTGAGGCGATCGTAAACGACTGTACTCGTATTTATTGTAAATTGGCAGACTAAACGAATTCATCGAGCTAGTGGCTGAATTTTTTTATTTCTGATACTTTCTTTACTATTATTTATAATTATAAAAAAATATTATTTACCCAAAAAAAAAACTGAGATTGTTCAGAAAATCTAAATAAATGCTTATATTTTCTCAGTTTATTTATTAACTTTTCTTTTTCTATACTTTATATTTTTCCCAATATTTTTTTAATTTTTAATATATTATATTTCCTATTAATTTTACTTTATTTTTTAAATAAATTTCTTCATTAATTAAGCCACAATTTTGTTTATTTTATAAAAGAAAAAAAAAGAATCGTTTTTTATCAATAATTTAAATTGTATAACTTTTCTCGTTAAGAATTTCTCATAACGTTTAAAATTTTCTCAATAAATATTATTAATTTTAAAACGTTAATGACTTTTTGAAATAATTAAATTACCACCATTAGTAACTATTGCCCAAAAATAGTAATTTTCTTAAAGATATACGTGCTCCATAATTGCACCATAATTTTATGTCCTTTTACTTTTCTATAAACTTCTACTACTGGATATGTTGTTTTAAGATAATTTTTTTGTTGTTTTTGGTTGTTTTTTTTTTTGTCAATTTATGAGAATTCTTCATGAAAAATTCAAAACAATTTTAGGAAATTTTATTTTCTAATTAGAAAATATTTGTAGACGGAAAATTTAGAAGTAAAAAAAAAAAAAACAACCAAATAATAATAATAGAATTTACGATAAATTATTAAATAATAAACTTTCGAAGTGAAAAGGACATGAAAAAGGAATTATATGTTTACAAGATAATAACATAGTAAAAAGATTATCGTTAAAAGTGAAAAATGTATAATAATAAGAAATTCCAACAAAACAAAAAAAAACAACGAAATAAACAAAAGGAAAAATTATAAAATTTAAAAAACAAAACAAAACATAAATGAACACACGGAGTTTAATGACTGAAATAAACCCGATAATTACGAGGCTAATAAATTTGATAAAATGCCAGAGTCTTTTACAGCGACGGAAGGTATTTAAATTTAGCTCCAAGTCATTTTGACAAAACTTAATTCGAACTTGATAAAAAAAAAAAAAAAAAAAAAAAAAAAAACAAGAATACACTTAATCAGCGACAACGACAACAACTATATCATTTTTATAATTCGCCTTCATTCGAAAAGATAACACCAAGTCGAGAAAACCCTCTTTCTGTTTTTAACGGTCACTAATTTACAAAAATCCAATTAACTCTCATTCCATGGCTATTACGATGATTCCGTGCAGTCAGTCTCTGTTGTGAATGACCTGGTTCGTTGCTGGATTATTGGGTGGCTGGGTGGTTAGTTGGGTGGTCAAGAAGAATCTTAGACTCACCAATCTCCTCAAATATCCAGCATCATCTATCCCGTCATTTTTAATCTACTTACACCTTCATCCTAATTATGAATACTATGTACATAAAATGGCTAAAAGTTACATGACAGTATTAGTGTTAGAAGGACTATTCATTCGAGTGTTCGAGTATATCTATCGTATAACCTCGTCAAGAAGATAAAAATATAAATACAAAAACAAAAGTAATAGACGACCCTTCAAGATTAAAACATCAACGCGAAAATGTTCGTTCCCGCAAGTACCACCTCTTCCCCCTTAAGGCACTGGAATCCTTACACCGACTTTACAAAAAAAATATCATTCTAATTGCATTAAATTTAATTATTGGACATTAAAAAATCTTTCACTTAACTGAAAGATACCTGTCAGATGGATTCTTCAGGATTATGCAGCGTGCTTTCGGTGTCAGCAACAATGTCATAGTTGGTATAGAAAAATGTTACTCCAAAAAAGAAGTTGAGATTTATGCAAAGAATTTGTACAAATTCTTGTTAAGTGCAAAAAGAAAAACAAAAATTTGATGTGGAAAAAAAATTTTGTTTTTAAACAAATAACCAAAAGAGAAACGAGAGAGTACTTAAAAAAAAATTATTAAAATTGCTTGTTAAGAATAATAAAATAAAACGTCTGCAATAAAAGAAGAATGGCAATATATTCTAGAAGCAAGTGTTTCCCATCAACTTGAACGATTGGTGCGACTCTCTCTCTCTCTCTGGATTTCTTACAAATTCTAATTGTTCAGATTTTGGTCCCTCGTCTAAATCGAATGGAAGAAAATGACTACATAAAAAAATACCAACCCCCACCCACCACCAGCAATGCTCAACAATAGGATGCAAATAATTAGCCCACACATATTCCCTATGGTGTGTAGGGTAAAGAGGGCAAAACACAAAACCAAATCAAAAGCAAGAGAAGATAAGCCAGCAAACGCCCCAAGGGTGATCCATTTATAATTCCGTAACTGTTTGAACAAGAATATTACTAATTAAGCGCAATAATGACTTCAATTTTTTCTGCTTCCGGATTTGCCCTTCTTTCCTAAAAAAAAAAAAAAAATATTATTTCAGTCAGTATGGCCACAATTCATCAGCAATCTACCCACGCACCTCTTTCCAATATGGAAATTCCTTTTCCGAAATGCATTGTATCTCAACAACAATTCCTGGCAAAAGTTTACAAATCTGTTTATACTTTCGAACAAAGAAACGAAAAAAACCCACAAAAAATCATCGAGGGTAGAAAAACCAGCTTCTCGATGCCCTCGTGTACGTTTGGCTACCCTGACATCTTCGCCACTTTCTTCTATAAGGCAATATCGAAAGATTTTCTACAAGAAAATGGACAAAGTTTTTTTTTATTTTTTAAAAAGATTTCTTCTTTTTGAAGGACGCTTCCTTTGCCTTTTCCAAAACTTTTTCTTCATAAGTACTACTACAGCATTTTTCTTTTGTTGCATGCCATTTAATTTTGTATAATTATTCCATCTACATCCATAAGTCTGACAGCTATTTTACAATATATTCTTGCCTCCCAATCCTCTTTCATAAGTAGGAAAGGAAGGCACACACATCGTATATAAACGTAAGACAGCAGAGAGTAACGTCCTCTTGATTTGTACTATCAACAATAACATTTTTGGATCATCAACATAAATAGCGAAATGGTCAAGTCGACCAATTTGCAGACAGATTCTAAGTCCTGCTGCACTAAAGCAACTACTAAACACTATCTGTATATGTCCAATGATAAATGTGCTACTAACTAAAATCATCCTGTTTAATTATTGTAATTTAGCATTTTTAATTTAAGACAACTTAGTCGGATGGAAGGAATGTGCTCGAAAATCGTAAAAATCCAAAATTTCAAGAGCTTTTTACCCGTTACGAAATTGTGATTAAGATGGAAGCCATTTAATTTTTTGTAAATTTTTTTTTTGTTTTTTTTTTTATTGTAAATGTTTCTCTCTATCCCTCCAAAAATATAGTAGCATCCTATTTTGCATATTCAATTTCTGAATTGTCCATTTTGAATACAGCGATAATGCAAATAGATAATAATTGCTAATGAGAAATGGAATGTGCAGTAATTAGTTATTCCGAAGTTTATCTTCAACTTAAATTGCAACATTTCTAATCATCCATGCAACTTGAGTTTCTATCTAAATTTAAATGAACGTATAAAATTCTTAATTATATCGAAATGTATTTAGAATAAATTAAAAAAAATTTTAAATTCAATTTTAGAATAAATTTTTATAGTTTTATATTTTTGTCTAGGCGGCATATGCTATCAGCTAATCAAGTCGAAAGTAACAAATCGTGTTATAGTTAATTGCCACGAAAAACGACATGTAAATCCCAAAAAAAAAGGATTGTGAGTTATCTGAACATTATGTGTTCTGTAGTTCTTAGGAAAGTGCCTGGGGAGGATAAGAAGTCTGAAAAGAAAATTACATAAATTATTTTTGACTCAAAAATTCATTATATTTGAAATTCTTGACAAAATTTTCAACAAAAAAAGCGTAACTGTAGTGGTTCCCCTTTCCTCTTCTTTCTGCTAGTTTTATTATAAACATTTTTACTGTTTCCGATTTGACCACCTGTTTTAATGAATTTAAAATCCTCTCCTCTTTAATATAAAACGATTATCTTAATAATCTTCAAATCAATTTGTACAAGGATCCTTGATCTTTCTTCAAAAATTTGTTAAAATAGAATCCGTCGACCATGTTTTATGATCGCTTTTCTAGCAATAATCCTTATTATTGCTAGAAAAGTAGACGTCTTCTTCTAGAAAAAAGCAAAATAAAGCACTTTTACACAAAGTTCTAATGAAACTGATATGGACTTACAGACTAGAAATCTTGGCTTCCACTTTACGTCTAATCCAATATTTCTACTCAAATTTGTTAATATGGAATCCGTCGACTATATTTTATGATATCTTTTCTAGCAATAATCCTTGAGGAGGCCTTTTCAATTGATCGTTTTCAAATTAATGTAATTGAATTTATGCATCTTTCTGATCTACCGATTTCTTTAGAATTAATTCCTGTAATAACTCAACATTTGTATTTCAATAGTATTAATGATCTTCTCAAATTTGATTTATCCTATGGTCCTGATTGTGGTCTTCCTATTTTTATTAAATCATGCTCCTTGCTTGTCTGGAAACTATTTTTAAAAAAATCAGTCTAGAGTTGTAAATTTTCTAAAGTTTGAAAAGAGTCCTTTATAATAACTGTTTTTGAAAAAGGTCCTAAAAATAAAGTTATCACCTACGGATTTATAGCAAAATTATCTAGTATCCCACAATTTATATATATATTCATAGCTCATCAAGTTGTTTAGTTACGTAATCTTACCAAATTACCTAACTAGATCCATGACTACCAACCTCCTTATATTTACTTCTAATAAATCTTATAATTTTTCTAAAGGTTTTCAAACTGACTGCATCTACACTGACTTTTGTAAGGCATTTAACAAAATTCCTCACTCGATAAAGAAAATGGTGGAGAACCGCACGTACACATATTTATCAAGAGATTTTGAAGCACTTACTGGTGTTCCAGAGGGTAGGCATCTTGGCCCATTACTTTTTATTCTTGCCATGAATAACATTATTAAAGTAATTAAGAACTCCGAAATTTTAATCTTTGTAGATGATATGAAACTTTCTCCAAAAATAAAAAATTTCAATGATGTCAACCCTCATTAGGGGTTAAATTTTAATAAATATGAAGTCATAACAAATTTTCATAAGCCGCAATCCTCGCACTTTTTATTACAATTTTTCAGGATATTTTACTTACAACTTTTCTTATAACTGCAACTGACCTTGGGATTTTACTGGAAAAGAAACATGAATTTCATCCACACAATAACAACATTGTTGCGAACGATACAGTTTTAGACGTTATAAAGCATTGGTCGAGAAAAGTTCCCTATGCTAATTCGTCGGCGCACTTATATTGTTCCTTAGTAAGACCTCTTCTTGAGTATGCAGCTATAGTTTGCTCATCCTTTTATAGTGCTCATATAAAGCGTATAGAATCGGTGCAATGTAACTTTTCTAGGTTTGCATTGAAGGATTTTCATTGGATTGGTCGTTTTAGACTTCCTCCATACACATACCGGCTCAGTTTACTTCAAATACCTATACTGGAGAAAAGACGCATAGTTGCCGATTTAATTTCTATTCACCAACTTTTAAACTCGAAAAATGATCGTCAGGCACTTACAAATAGGGTTTCGTTTAGACCCTATTTGGACTGAATTATAACTTAAGAAAATTGCCTCGTCTACACGTCAATTCTTCGTGAACACGTCAATTCTACTAAAAGCTCTTTGAAGAAAATTTAGTTTTCTCTCACTAACCTATAGTTTTATTTTTCTTGCATGTTTAGAGATACTTTTTGTACTGAAGTCTTTGTTTTTATTTTCTTTCTATTATACTTGCATGACTTGCATGTTTTGAAGCGAATTAAATTATACAGATTAGCGTATATTTTCCTATTCTTTCTAGGATTAATTCCCAGGAATAATTCCATTTATTCGGATATCCCTTAACATTTTTTGTTCAAAGTTGTGTGCTTTAAATTTAAGCTTAAGGTCAAAATAATTTTCGCTGTATTATAATTGCATTGTGGTTGTACTTAAAAAAATTGAAAAAGAGTAGCTTACCCTCTTTGCCATTAGAAATAATTTTCAAATTTCTACTCTGTATTTTCAAGCAGGCAAACTATTTACCGCGATAAATTTTTAGACTTCGGTAAAACTGTAGGCTGAAACCAAAAACTGGTTCACGAAATATACAGTAAAAATAAGCGAATGCAAATGTGTCCATGTAACTTTTACTCTCCGCCATAAGCCATATTTCTCAATGTATCTTCTATCAGTGACATACCACAATACAACAAACTTTAATATCAAGGTTACTGCGCTTAGACAAACATTGACATAGAAATCATAAACAAGATCTAAAAGCATAATAAAGTAATTTCATAAAATATTCTACCGAAACTAATATGAACTTACACACTAGAAATCTTGGATTCTACCAAGTCCTCTTCTTCCTGTCTAATCCAATATTACTTGGAATATTTTCGATGCACCCTTTTCCGTTGTTGGAGACGTCTTCTCTACTTTCTGTTCATATCATTTCTATTATTTAAATCTACTTATAGTTATTATATTTTTGTACAATAAAATCAATTTTCAAATTTCTACTCTGATTATTTTTTACAAACCATCAATTCGAACACTTTACTTCCAAGCAGTATTATCAACTGTTCGATTTTATTGCAGACTATTTAGAAAGAAAAAAATATTGTCCTGATATTTTTTTAGACATCGGTTAAACTTTAGAGTTAATATGAATCCCCAAAAATTGGTTAAAAAGTGTAGAATAAAAGTGAGCGAATACAAATGTGTCCATGTAACTTTTACTCTCCGCCAGTGCCATACCACAATACAGCGAATTTCAATATCTACACATAGGTTCCTGAGCTTATGTAAATATTTATATGGACATCATAAATAATATCTAAAATACTAGAGCCAACTATGTCTACTTCTAGAAAAAAAGCAGAGTAAAGTATTTTTATACAATATTCTACTGAAACTATGATAATATGGACTTACAGACTAGAAATCATGGATTTTACCAAGCTCTCCACTTTCCGTCTAATCCAATATTTCCAGTCAAAAATACCTTGCAATATTTTCGATGCACCCTTTTATGCTCGTAATAGTATCCCCTATGTTCGCGATGTGAATATTTCTCGTTATAAAAAGTTTCATTATCGTCTTTCCGATCATTCTTACTCCATTATTGGAGAGGTCTTCTCTACTTTTTATCTATATCACTTCTGTTATTTAAATCTACTTGTAACTATTATGTAGTTTGAAAAAAAAATACTTAAAAATTAGTAAATCAAGCTAATGAACTATGATAAATTATTTACATATAAATACAAAGAAACACGTACAATCCTCTTCTGCATAGATGACAATTTATGGGGATGTTAAAATATTTTTGCTAATGCACTTTTTCCGTTGAAATTTTTAACACTGAATTAATATAAAATAAAGCTACGACGACGTTATTATCTGACTTGCATTTAGCATTTCATCCATCATGATCTTTTCCATTGTTATCATTATAATTTTACCAAATTAAACTAATTGTCTTTACCATTAACGCATGTGAAAGAAGCTGTTTGTTGGGGCGGATGATTCAGCTTCCATTAACGAACGATTTCAAGTAATTATTTTTTAATTGTTATGATAATAAGAGCAACTTTTCTAGATCAACAGTGCATCTAATGCATTTCCTGACTCATTTTCATTATGAATATTCGCATAAAACTTTTACTTTAATCAGAAATTCTGCCTTTGTTTATCCGTAAGGCATTTATGAATAAAGTAATAATAGCTATCCATCGTGTAGAAGTTGATTTTATTATATCTTATGCGAAAGAATAATGAACTGAAGAAAAAAAATTATATATCCACATTATTTGGTAAAGATTTCGAACAACTTCCATTCGAATATTTTCTCTATAAAAAAATTATTTATGAATATCTAATATAACAGGAACTTTTGGATAATACTCTTAGTTTTAAACAAATTTAAATCGAAATATGGCATTTATTTATTATATTAATTGCTTCAGCTTTAATATCCAATTAGTTATTAGATAACCATCAATTCTAATAGTAATAATATCATTAATATTAACTACTATTAATTTATCGGCAATTTTTTACATAAGTACTTTAATAATATTTTGTTCACTTTTATAAACCGCTGAGAATTAATTCATGAATATTTTTAAACTGAACTTGTCGGTAGGATAAATAATCATTAATAATTTAACCTTCACACCCTAATTATATGTATAGCAATCAATTTAAAAAAAAAAAATTTTCGTAATTACAAAAAAAAAACATCAAAATTTATTGAAATAAACTTTGTAATTTTGATATTTTTCATTCAAGGCTGTTGGCTCTATTAAACATAATCCTTTTTTTTTTTTTTGCATAAAATAGCACCATTGATTATGTATATGTGTGTAATTGATTATAGGTGAATTAATAAATAATTCTGATAGGAAAATTTATCCTTCAGGGTGAATGATATAATTATAGTATACTCAAGAGATGTGTATGTGCACATATATTGTAGGAATGAATGATTTTTCATAATTTGGGGTTACTTTGTACAATAACTAGTAGTCATTGATTGGCATTGAAAAGCCGATTCTACGTTTAATTTAATTGCAAAATGAAATTGGATTTTATATTTAAAAGCAAAATATTGACAGATGATATAATTAGATTTTTTTTTTGTTTTGGTAGAAAAGTAATAAGGTAGGCTAAATACCATCTAGATTTCGTTCATTGAATGCAACAGTGCTACTCCAACCACAATGAGGCGAAATTTATTGATGTAAGTGTACTTTTATTTGTGATTAGTTTAATGTTAATTTTAATTATAAAATTCAATAGCATTAATAACCAGAAGAACATACGGAAATGGGCTGACAATCAGTATAACCGAAATTTTATAGAGCCGCACCCTCTGGTAGACCAAACCATAATTTGGAAGAGCCTCTGCCTGCGCCTGTTATACCATCGAAATTTTCTATAACACATTTACGCCCCAATTAATTGGATCTGGAGTGACTATTATTTTTGCGCATATACGAGCACATGCAGTTATGGGGGGGGGGTGCATTCAAATTCAATGAGCGAAACAGTTTGCCGGTCCCCAACAAATCAATACGCATTCGAATGATTATCCTTGTATAGTCGTGCAACTATGGCAGCCTGATTATTCTATTGAAGCGCTAGTTAACACTTCATTCGCAACTGTACACATATGGATGAGTATGTGCTCAGGTGAGCGGAAAACTTAAACAGAAACATAAATAAATTTAATTGAATTTAATCAAATTTGTCAATTCGACGTTTAATTATTTAAAGTCAATCGTTTGTGTCCAATTTTCGGATTACACGTGTAAATTGTTCCGGTTGAAAGAGGTAGGATAAGGGGGGGTATTCAGAATTCATGGCACCATCAGCTCTGATGAGAACTACCCTCGAATTTCTCGTGTTTTCAAAAATTTACAATACATTTTATGGTAGATTTCCATTCTAGTATGTGGTCAACGTGGGCAATACTGAACATGTTTTTTGGTGAATATATTGGAGACAACAATAAGGCTCATGTTATTCAGATACCGAACATGAGTACAGACCGTTTGACGCAATCCTCAAAATGCACTTTCGTATAGCAATAACATTTTTTTGTGGTCTATTTACCAAGTGTACTGTAAAAAGTATTAAAATTTCTATCAAAGGTGCATGCATTCAATATTTGCCAATATTTGTATAAAATTTTGATGTGACAAAATTCTTATTGAAGAATAGTTGATCATAAAATTTTCATAATGTTTTAGTGACATAACCTAAGAATAAAGCCGAACATAACTTTTTTTCCTTCATAATCTTATTTGCTTCTTCGATCATGCCGTGATTCTTCCTACAATTAACTTGATAATCAGGTATGATTTTATTTTTAAAAGAAGCCAGTTTAAAAATTTCATTAGCCTTCAGAAATTTTCATTTGCCCTCAGAATTACTATTCTGCATCTTCTCAATAAAAAAGCTCTTGATTATGATCTAATAACAGATCCTATTCTAAAGAAAAATTCTCGAATAGCTTTAGTTTTAATTACATAAATTTTTAATAGTATCCTGCGTACAACCTATTTTCCTTCACTTTGGAAATTTACTGTTATTAAAATGATACCTAAAACAAATAAATTCATTAATTCTCTTGTCACCTATAGACTTATTAAAACGATTCTACCCATTTTTAGTTATGAAATAATTATTCCTGATCACCAATTTCGATCTGAACACTACACTATCCAGCAATGCCATTGCGTTGTTGATCACATTGCATCCTCTCTTGAGAGAAAAGCATATTGCCCAGGAGTATTTTTAGATATCTTACAAGTTTTTGATCGTATATGGTATCCTGGACTACTCGGGAAACTCAAGAGCTTCCTTCCTTCAACATACTACTTTTTCATAAATTCACATCTCTTCCAAGAGCTTCCTTCCTTCAACATACTACTTTTTCATAAATTCATATAAATTTCCAAGTTGTAATTAACTCAGAATCCTCAGAAATATATTATTTGCTAGCCGGAGTCCCACAAGGCAGTATCCTTGGTCCCATTTTATATAATATTTTTACCCAGGACATCCCATCTAATCCTAATACTATCATTGTTACTTATGCAGACGATACGGCCATAATTGCTACCCATACAAATCCGGACATATCTTCCAACAGACGTTACCTATAACTTTTTAGAAGACTGGACAAATGGTCAAAATTAACAATAAAAAGTAAAATTTTATAAAACCTATTTGGACATACAGAATTGAAGTTTGGGATGCAATGAAACGTTCCAATTCTTATCGCGTCCCCAGGCTTTACAATCCAAGATCCTTCGTAAAATTTTTGATGCCCCCTTTTATGTCCATAACAACGTAATATATTGTGATCTAAATGTTACTTTTGTTTAGGACCTGTGCATTTCCCGCTATCAAAAATTTCACTTCCGTTTATCCTATCATCATAATCCCATTGTGAGAAAATTGTCCTGTACTGCTTATTATAATACAATTGTATTGGGTTGTCAAGAAAGTCATTTTATTTTTTCCCAATAGAGGACTTAATTGTATTTTTTCACAACGAAGTCCATACTTAAACCGCATAATTATATGTATTTTGACAGCTGACATAGCAAGGCTTGCTTTTGAAAAAAATTCGATTGATTCAAACGCCAAGAAAATGATCCATTTTTGAAGCGTATCATAACCTGGGAAAAGATCCTAGAGTAGAAAAAATGAACCGGCTCAAAGCACTTCGAAAGCCATTATTCATCAAAAAAACGTTATGCTACTGGTATCTGTTTGGTGGGATTTCAAAGGAATCGTTTGTTTCGAGCTTCTACCGAGTAACACAACGATCAATTCTGAAGTGTACTGTCATCAGTTTCATTCACATTAATTTTTTTTATAAATTGTTAATAAGGGATCATCTTAATTTTGGAAGCTTTCCAGGCATCTTGGAAATAAAAACAGGACGTGGAGCAAACTTTAAGATGGGCACGATCTGTTTCACAATTTATTCCTGATTAATGGTGGTATTTTGTCTAGCTTGTCTTCGGTGTTTCTTTAGGGGCTTTTTCCGTTTTTGGATTTTATTTGTTGTTCTGATTGATAAATCAGTAATTCTTATAGAAATTGTATCGGTAGCTCTATAATTGGTCCATCTTGTAGTCTTCAAATGGTGTAACTATTAAGTATGTACGCAAATATGCAGTCTGATCCAATACCCTTCGCCATCTTTCTGACAGTAGCATGATTTCACGCTCATCAAATTTTTGTTCTTTGCTGGCAAAAAACTGATCCAAGTGATTTTTTGACCTCCTCATTGAATTAAACTTTTTTCCATATAAATATTTTTGTGGAGACCAGCACAAATGTTAATCCGAAGGTGCTAGATCTGGAGAGTATTGTGGGTGTGGTAGTATATCCCATCCAATCTTTAAAAGCTTTTGCCGAGTGAATATTGGCTTTCGAAGTTCTTTGATCCGGTTCATCTTTTCTACTCCAGGATCTTTTGTGCTCACCATTCTTGTAGACAATCCATTTCTCATCCCAAGTGATGATACGCTATAAAAATGGATCATTTTCTTTGCATTTGAGAAGCAAATTACAAACGGCAATGCGACGGCATACATTTTTTTCCGTTAGAAGATGAGGAACCCTTTGAGATTAAACCTAGGCCTTTCAAATGATCATGAACGGTCGAATTTGATAAATTAAATTTTTTAGTGATCTCTCAGGAGTTGCTATTCACTGGTTTGTATCAATTAATGCCTTTATTGTGTCTTCATCAACTTCAAAGGGCCTTACAGAACGTTTTGAGCACTGGCGCCCACTTAACACATCTTCTCCATACACATTGGATAATTTTTTCTTGCTTGAACAATATTTTCATCTTTTCTATAGTAAAAAAGTAAAATATGCTAAAAATGCTGTTTTTCACAAGCATGCCTTGCTATGTCAGCTGTCAAAATACATATGATTATGCGGTTTAAGTGTGAAGTTGGTTGTGAATAGATACAATGAAGTCCTCTGTTGGGAAACAACGAAATTACTTTCCGGAAAACTCAATATTTTAAGATTTGGGAATATATAATTTTACTATTTTATAAAAACACAAATTTTAAAAGGCTTTTGTAATGATTATAATTAACATTGTATCAACAGTAGAATTCCTGATCTATTGCAGCATTTTGAATAGTTTTCACCCTGAATATCAAACTACAAACTGTACAAAATTGCGATATCCTTGAAATTAATATTGAATTAAATAAATAATCCTAAGCTATTAACCAGAGGACTTAAATCATTTTTTTTACTAAATATAACAAGAATTTTTTTTCCGTTGAACAAACACTAATGATGGTCTTCTAATCTGAAATATTTCTTATGTAAAATTGCAAAGCAACAATTAAATTATATCTCATTAAGTTAATAAGCTTAAATAATAAATAAATTTTACATTATAGTTATACTTCCTAAATCGAAAAATATACAAAATTAATTTCGCCTAATGATCTCTGTATAATTATGGATAAAATACGAATAGAATGTATGCATTTATTTATTTTGCAATTCTCTTAAATTGTTAGTAAAATAGTTTCTAATATATAAGTGATGATAGAATTTCCATTAGTAAAATAATTTATAGCCTAGAAAGTACATATATTTGTGTATCTAATGAGGTGCGGCAAAAATTATATTAAAAAAAAACAAACAAAATAGGAAGCAAAACGAAAAAAGAACCCCAATCCGAGCATGGTGGTCCCCGATAATATTTAGAAAAGACTCTATCAGCCAATTTAATTGCAATATAATATACGCGCGTAATTTTGAATGCCATTACCGCCCCACTGCCATTGCATCCTAAGTGTATAAGGTTCTTACTCTTAAATACGTAATCATTAGGACGCCAGCCGCAATGTTTTCCCTAAACGAGTCTAGAAATTAAGCAAACGCAACGTTGGAAAGCTACTACGTAGCTAACTGATTGGATGGCCTTATGGCTGCATGGCTGTATAGTTGGATGGCTTATTTGGTTTACTTGAGTGTAAGTTAGTCCATTAAATAAAAACATCTAAGCTATAATTAAACGGTTACAACCAAACCGAATAAAATAAAACGGAACCGTAAAAAGGTTATAATCGAGCAAAGGCAACATACTTAACATCAGGCCATTTATTCCGTAAAGCTGTGGGGCATACAGTTTTGTAAATAAAACAAAAATTCTCAAAATAGAACAAAAACAAAAAAGTCGTTTTCCTTGAAGCAAAAAAAAAAAAAAAACAAAAACTAAAATAAATTTGGTGAAAAACGACAAAATGTAAATGGTCAAGAAAAATTCAAACTGAAAGGCTCCTTCTCCTTTTTCGTCGTCTTATAGCTAAAGCTTACCATCATTAAGACTATTTCTTCTACAATAGAATCAACGCCGAGAAATTATCAAAGACTAATTAAAGAAAGGACTGAAGGAAAAAAAATTAACCAAAACACTTTCAAATAAATGAAAAAAAAAAATTTATTCAAAATACTAAAATTAAATTAAAAACGATTAAATTTGTTGTATTTTTTCAACATTCCTTTTTTTTGGGGGAGGGCGGGGGTGTTGTGGTGGAGGGTTTAAAAATAAAGTATTTGGAATTGTGGAAGCGAAAAGGAGTGGAAGCTTTAGCAGCTTAAGTTGAGAAAATTTGTTTGTTATAGAAGAGAATTTGGAAAAATCTGATCTGATGAATACCATCAATGAGATGACAACCATGGTGATGGTAATACCGATTGGGTTGATAATATCGACGACGAAATGACGTCAACAATATAGTTGAGAATATTTTATCCTGTGACCTGACAATTTGAATGGTAAACAAGTGAAAACACATAGGAGACTTGAAGGGGGAAAATAGAAGAAAAAAAAACTATTGGAATGAAGAAAAAGGTATCGATTTAGAAAAGACTTTAGTACGGGTCAGGTCAAGTCGAATAGGGTAGCAATCCCAGCCGGGAGACCAACAAATCCAAACCAGTATATAAATTTCGATCTAGTGAACATGAGTATCCTTTTAACGGAACATTGCCTCTGATCCCGATTCTCATCGAATTCATGCCTTCTTGGGTATAGAGTTTACCCCCAAACTGTCAGTGTGTAAAAAACCAATTGGCCTTTATTCTATTGAAACTGTTCTGGTGTATATTAAAGCCGCTTTCTACAATATAACGAATATACAATACTATATGTGTTATCCGTTGATGGTATTTGGAATGAAAGCCCATTCGCAAACTTAGCCGCTTCCGCCATCTAACTCATCTAGTTCTTGTCTTACAATAACAGAAGCGAATTACAAGTCTACAGTTCGAAACAATATGAAGAAAAAGATGAAAGGCAAGTAGGTAAAATCCTGTGCGCACTTAGGGTAATCCTTAAAGGATTAGTTGTCCTCAATGATGCAACTACCCTTCGTTACTAGTCTTCTCTGTCTTTATATACTTATTGGCTGATAGAGATTGTAAAATCAGTATATTTTTGCCATCGGAACGCTAATCGAAGGCGTTTGTAAATAACCAGTCTGTGTGATACGAAATTCGGATGCTCATCGCCACCAAGTCTTCTGACACAAGAACTCCATTGACAATGAGCTCCTTCTTCCCACGCAGTGGTTGGTGCTTCTGTTCGAAGTGTACAAATATTCAAGCTGCAAAGTTCTTCTGTTGCTCAGATTGCTGCTGTTGCTCAGCAGCACCCAGTCGAATCCTGTTCACCATTTAAATATATTGTCTGGTATTATCATGTCGCAGTGTCACTGGGTACATCAGCACGCTCTTAAACAGATATTTGCTTACATAAGCCTATCTGCAGAATGTACTTGTAACATGCTGGTTCAAACAATCTAAAGAGGATATATTCCGTACGCAATGTGAAACTTTCAAGGCTTTGAGTATGAACGAGTACTTGTGCAGGAAATATGCGAATGTTAAGAAATCCTGTCGTAGCTTAATCTGTTTATCGGCTTAGACTTGATATATGGCTGCTGAGATATCAATATAACAAACATTTTACTCAGAACAATGTCTAATTAGATCGTATTCCATATCTGGGAATCGGTGAAGATAGAGACGCTCTCACAGTAAATACTGAAAATTTTGTTAAAAAAGTTCCTTCGCTCAGAAAATTGTATATCGAAAAAGATATGAACTCTTTCGAATACCAATAAACCAGTAAAGAATTTAAATCCTTTGCTCTATTGCCGACAGTAGCGATTCTTTAAAAGAGCCAATATAGATTCAATTTTATTTCAATGAATTCTAGAAAGGATTCGATGGTATTAAGTCATTTCAATTATTCGAAAATGAAAAAAAAAATTCTAACAACACCAAAATCAGGAACTGAATTCAAATTAAATTCTTAAGTGTTCACGAAATTACAAAATCGCAGATTACGCTATAATGGAGAAATTGTACACAAACCAAGCCTATCTGGATTTAAGGCAATTTGGTTAATACCATTCAAGGACGATTTCAATTTAAATAGATCTCTTATATTAAGTAAAAATTTATTGAATTTTTCGAAATCCACTTTTTTTTAACAATTCCATGCAATATTTATTTAAAAACTCATAGAATTTTTCAAAATATACTTCTGTAAATAAATATCCTTTTATGAATGCACAAATAATTTTGTATGTAGACTACAAAAAAAATTCACAATTACAATCAAAAAGTATATTTTTAAGTCAAAAAAATTGGTTGACGAGATAATGTCGATCTAGTTTTTGGAGAAAAAATTCCGTTACCAGGTGTATAAGCTTAAATCCGCTGTTTGGTTATAGATGGCTTGAGTGAGCGTATTAAGCTACCATGGGCACGCCATACTTTTTTTATGAGTTTGACATCTGTCAACATTAGTAAGTGCACATTTTCAGCAATTTCGTACAACAACATACATTTTTCCTCTGGTAATCATATCTAGTTTTGTGCCAGAGAAAGAAATCGGCTACCGAATTGCATCGAATACTAATGGAGGCCTATGGTGCAAGTGCTTTATCGGAAACAACATGCCGAGATTGGTTTCGTCGGTTAAAAGACGGCAATTTTGACTTGTGAAACAAGAAGCCTGAAAATCGGCGTAGGAAGATTAAGGACCATCAATTGCAGGCTCTTTTGGACGAAGACGATACCCAATCGTAAAAAATGCTCGCTGCGCAATTGGGTGTCAATCAACCAGCCATTTCCATGCGTCTGCATGCCATGGGGAAGATTGAAAAGATCGGAAAATGGGTGCCGCATGAATTGAACTATAGGCAGATGGAGCGACGCCAAAACACATGCGAAATCCTGCTCGGCAGATAAAAACGAAAGTCGTTCCTGCATCGGATTGTGACAGCCGATGAAAAGCGGATATATTTCGAGAATCCTAAACGCAAGAAATCGTGGGTTGATCCCGGCCAACCATCAACATCTTCCCCGAGACCAAATTGCTTCGGACGGAAGACGATGCTGTGTGCTTTGTGGGATCAGCAGGGTATCGTCTACTATGAGATGTTGAAACCTGGTGAAACTATCAATGCTCACCACTATCACCAACAACTGATCAAATTGTACCGTGCTCTGCGTGAAAAAAAGGACAGATTATCAACAAAGACATGACAAGTTGATTTTCCTCCACGACAACGCACCATCGCACATGTCAAAAATGGTCCGAAACTACTTGGAGACACTCAACTGGGAGGTGCTATCCCACCCCGCCTGTTTTCGTCGATGGACCACGCGCTCGCTGAGCAGCACTTCGATTCCTACGAAGACGTCCGAAAATGGCTTGATGAGTGGTTTTCCTCGAAAGAGAAGGAATTTTTTTGGCATGATATCCACAAATTGCCCGAGAGATGGGAATAATGTCTAGCTAGCGAGGGCAAGTACTTTGAATAAATTTGTTTTTGCTTTGACTAAAAAACAGCGGATTTAAGCTTATACACCTGGTTGGTCTAATATAAGGAATTTCTTTTGGATCCATTTTATGTTTAGCATATGTGGAGAAAAAAATTTCTACGCTTATTTTGACTAATTATTAATTAAAAAAAATTTTTTGATTGCTGTTGTCCAGGGTAAAAATTTAGGAATTTTTTATTGCATATTTTTTTTAATTTAAAAAATTTCGGTGTCACAATCTGGCGATATTTACGATTGTTTTCAATCAAAAAGGTCTAGACTAATTTCAACATATTTTCGAGTCAAACAAATTTTCCCGATCTCACTCAGTTGCCCATAGTAAAATCTAAAATATGTTAATATGTGTTTCGATTTTAAATCAAAGAAAAATCGATTCACCTTTTTCCAATAGGTCGAAGTGGAAGGTCTAGGATCATGTCGACATAGTTTTGAGTCAAATGAAATTTTTTTCGGTCTCAGTAAAAATCTACGGAATCTTGTCGGAATCATTTTTTGCACTTGTATAGCAAACATTTCTGTATGACAATCTGCCGCTGTTAACAGTTTTTCTAAATACAATTAAAAAATCCAGAAAAATTTGATCCAAAATTACAATTTTTCATGGTGGCCAAGCGAAAGTTCTAGGCTCATGTCGACCTATTTTCGGGTCAGAAAAAATTTTATTCTCAGTCACTTATAATGACCATATTTATCGTATAAAGCGAATTAAATAGCAGCATTTTTTTTCTGTTTCACAAAATTTAATATCAAATTCTATTAAATAACTGAGAGAGCTTTTTTTTTAAATATATTTTTCATTATTTTCACAAACAGTGCCTAACTGAAACTTTTTAAAATTTGCTTTCGATAAGAATACATTAAGAAGCAAATTTAAAATGAGAATTAATGAAAAAACATAATTTGTCATATTTTATTTGGGAACACACAAAAAAAAAATATTTACCATTCATTCAAGTACTAATACAATTTTCCATTTTTCTGGATACCGTGACTAATGATAGTACGAGTGCTAGTATTCGTTTATTTTGTTAAGAGACGACGACGCTGTTGCTGTTCTGTTGCTTCATGGCAAGAATATTGTTTTTAGGAGAAATGAACCATTTTTATATAAAAACTGTATTTGGAGTATGGGAAGGATCAGCTTGACGCTATTGAAAAAATATATCAGCAACAAAAGAAAGGAGAGAAAAAAAATCCTTCGTCATGCAATCGACAGAATATCCTACAATTCGTTCTTGCCGTTATTTTTCCAAATCGATATCGAAGCACTTCGAAAGAACAAAAAGCATCGAATCGATCCGCCTTCGTCCACCCATCTACCCAATGGATAATAACAAAAGATTTCGAAAGTAATAAATTATCATCCTTAAAATTCAATTACAGAGCTTTTCCGTGAAAAATTACTTTTATTAGAATTGCGCGCGTAATAAATTAACCCCTCTCGCCATAAGTTCTGGCAAACGATTCGAAATCGAATGCCCCAGAATTGGAAAAAGAGAAAAATACACTCATCGTCTAAACTCACTGACCCTCTAGAAAGTGAATAATGGGTGGATTGTGGGTGGATCAAATAGAAAATCCTACAACAATAGGGTGGTGATTGGAAACTAAGTTGATGTTGGATTCAAAATATTGAAAATTGAAGAAAAAAACAACCATCTTCCCGGATGACGTCTGAAATGTGCGAATTCCTTTCAATGAAATTTGTCACTAATCACTGTGCAAAGCTACTCCCATCGACAAAAATTAATTATTTCTTCTCCTTAATCTAATATTTCCATTCAATGTATCCACTGGTATTCGTCATACTAGAGTATCAAAGAAATGGGGTAGTCATTTTTGTTTATAAAAATCTTTTCAAAACGAAATTTACTTAAAACTATTCCAAATGAAACTTTATAAATTAAAGTTTGTATTATCGATTTTCAAATAATCTAAATAAAATAGAATACAAAAAATAAGTACTCAGGAATTCCTATACTCTATAGCCAAAAAAAAATATATATTTACAGAAAAAGTGGTATTGCTTGTTATAGTAGCCTTAGCCTAAGATTCGTTGAATTGTTCGTTACCCGAAATTAAGGTGGCAACGCCATCTTCGTTTAGATTTCTTTTCTGCTTTTGCTGCATTTGGCAACAACGCTTCGAAACAGTTTAATGACTTAAGCGATCGATCGGCAGTTGCTGATGGAGAGTCGTTGTGGCAACGATCAAAACGATTATATAATTATACAAAAAAAGATATTATAATAAATAATATTAATATACGAGGTCTGTTCAAAAAGTATCACGAATTTTGTGTTTTTTCAAAAATTATTTGTTTATTCATGAATATCTATTTTGTCACCTTCAAAGTAATTCCCACCATATATTATACACTTGCGACAACGTTTTTTCCAATCCTCGAAGCACTTCAAAAAATCACTTTTTGTGATCAAGTTCAGCTTTTCCTTCGATGCCGTCTTTAGCTCCTCAATCGTAGCGTAGCGTCGTCCTTTTATGGGGCTCTTCAGTTTCGGGAACAAGAAAAAGTCATAGGGAGCCTGATCGGGGGAATACGGTGCTTGCGGCATTATTAGTGTGTTGTTTTTGGCCAAAAATTCGCGCACAAGCATCGATGCGTGAGCAGGGTCGATATCATGGTGCAAAGGCCAATTTTTGTTCCTCCACAAATCCGGGTGTTTCTGGCGGATTTCTACGCACAACTGGTGCATAACTTGCAGGTAATATTCCTTATTGATCGTTCTACCCTGTGGCAAGAACTCATCATGGCACCACGCCCACGAAATTGAAGAAACCTGTAAGCAAAACCGTTATATTCGACCGAACTTGGCGCGCTTTTTTCGATCTTGGCTCGTGCGGCAGCTTCCATTGGGATGATTAAGATTTGGGTTCCACATCATAACCATAAACCCATGATTCGTCACCAGTTATGACCCTCTGGAGCAAATTTGGTTCATCGCGCACAGAGTCCAACAGCTCCTTAGCAATTTTAACGCGATGCTGTTTTTTTTCGAAATTGAGCAGTTTTGGTACGAATTTCACGGCGATCCGTCTCACGCCAAATTATTGGTAAAAATCGAATGGCATGACCCAATCGATATGTTTAAGTCCTCAGCAACTTCTCTAATGGTGATTTTACGATTGGCCAATACTAATTTTCTTCACTTCATCAATGTTTTCGTTTGTTGTTGACGTGCTCGGTCATCCGGCACGCTGTTCGTCGTTCACATCTTCTCGGCTCTCTGAGAACATTTTGTACCACCGATAAACTTTGCTTCGGTCCAAGGTAGCTTCACCATATGCCACCGTCAACATTCGGAATGCGTCCGAGCAATTAGTTTTGTTTTTCACACAAAATTTGATACACATTCTTTGATCCATTTTTTGGAATGGCCAAAAATCACAGATGAGCTAAAACACGTGCAAGCAAAGCAGCTGTCAAAAATTAACTGAATATTCAAAATGGCCGAAATTGTCGGCATAAGTGGGAGACATGAGTATCAACATAACGCTAAAAAAAAATCGAAAATCAAATATACGTTACCCGCGGAAATTCAAAATTCCCGATACTTTTTGAACAGACCTCGTAAGTGATAATATGAGAACGACCCTAAAGAGGTTTACCGTTGTTGACAAGGAGTGTCGTTGGTAGTTTGGGTAATTACACAAAGAGACTCGTAAACTTTGAGCACTCTGCCACAACAATCGTTGGTCCACTCCAGCATTTTTTTTATCTATTTTTCTTCTTAGTTGGTTCCTTATTTGGAAGCTTTTTTTATATCGCATAATTATTTTGTTGTTTGATTTTTTATGTTTTTAATTATAACAGATCACAAATGACGTATGCCAAAGTTAGAAGTGCTCAGTTAGCATTTTTGTTTCATATTGGAAAGACTTTCACCCGAACAACGCTTAGAAATTATTGAATTTTATTATCAAAATTTGTGCTCTGTGAAAAATGTGTTTCGCACACTTCGACCATTTAATGGTCGACATAATCGAACTACTGAGAAGGATTCAAGCCCCGCAGTGGTAAAATATCGCAATAATTGTATGCTATTGGACATCAAATCATCAACCCGTATGTCCGTAGACTGCGTACGTAGGAAAATATTGCTGCCGTAGCATCCAGGGTTGGTGTGGACCGCGATTTATCCATCCGTCGCCGTTCACAGCAATTGGAATTGTGTGAATCGACTATGTGGAAGATTTTGCGCAAGGATCTTGGTAGGAAAGCATATAAAATAGAGCTTTTGCAAGAACTGAAACCTAGTAACCTGCCGAAGAGTTGAATTTTCAAACAAAAATTGCGTTCAGCGGCGAAACTCACTTCTGGTTAAATGGATATGTGTACTCGTATGTGAATAAGCAAAATTTTGTCATTTAGTCTAATAAACAACCACAAGCAAAACAATAACTATCATTGCCCCCAGAAAAATGCACTCTTTGGTGTGGCTTATGGGCACTGTTGGAATCATTAGTCCGTATTTTTTTAAAGATGACACCGGCTGCAATGTGACCATCACTGCCACCCGCTTTCACTCGATGATTTCGAACTTTTTTTATCCCAAAATGTAAGAACTGCATCTGATCGACATGTGGTTTTAACAACACGGCACTACATACCACACAGCACATGAAACAATGGACATATTGAGAGATGAGTTTGGTGAGCAATTTATCTCATGTTTCGGACCGGTGAGATGACTCCGAATAGATCGTGCGATTTGACGCCTCTAAACTAATTTTTTTATGGGGCTACGTAAAGTTACTCGTCTATGCTGACAAACCAGCATTACTTACTGCCTTGAAAGACAACATTGCAAGTGCTATTAACGAAAAAGTGATTCAAAATTGTATTTCTTGCATAGATCACTTAAAAAGTAATAAAAATTAAAAACTTTTGCAATTTGTCTGTATTTTTTTTGAAATTTTAAAACCAAATACTTAAAAAATTAAATTATTTTTTTGTGAATGCCACTAATTTTTTTCTCGATTTTTATCCTTACCAGAATTTTCATACTCCTGTAAAGTATTTTTTTTTTAATTTTTCTGATCATTTTTTTTATCCCGTTTCTTGGGGGGAAACTTACCTACTTCTTGTGTCTTCAAAAATGACTTTTATGTATTTTGGCATGATTGTTTTTGTTGTGTTAATGTGAAGCAGGGAATACTAATAGTAGTGAAAGAATATTCACTGAGCACGCGTTTAATTAGATGTGCTCCTCTTAAACTTCATCTTTACTTTCTTATCCTCTATCCTTTCTATGTATTTCTAAAACCCGAGAAATAACTTGTATATGCGTTTTTTTTCTTTTTATTCATAATTCATTTGAAAATAATTCTAACATATCATCTGATTTGGAACTAACAATTTATGTACATATTCATAATTTAGAATAAAAAAAGAGGTTATTTTTAAAGAAATAAAATGACTACAAACTTAAATCAATGTCGACAACAACTAAACCCGCAAACGGAGGATAATAATTTATAATAAAATACAAATAATGTTAAATTTCATTTAAATTACGGCAATCTATCAGAGATAATCAAAATAACAATGAAAATCGTGAAGGCCAGAATCGGTTGGGAAGATGAAATGACATCGCCTTCCTATAACAACGGAATACGCACAAATAGCTTGAAACGATTCTTAATGAAATAACCACATTTTAGAATAGAGAGTTCACTGTTTATGTCCTAGACAAGGATGCACGCTGGTCATTAATAGATGCTTACGCCGCATTTTGTGGCACTCATGGGTAATCTCCTGATAACAACTTGAATTTATCACGTTGCGCAAGGAATGGAAGGCAATTTAGAACTTTCGACTACGTAAATTTTCCGAATACCTCTTAAAGATACATTTTTCTTTGCCAGTGCTTCTTCGATTCCGGTCGACGATAATCGCGAAAATATGCGCTGACGTATTTTTAATTGAGTCCAAGCAAAACGAAGCGACATAAAAATCCACGACGATGGGGTACACACAAACATAAGGGGAATTATATAGAAAATGATAAGTAGCCGTAGATTGGGTGGAGGGGGGGGGCGACATTTCTCTCTCGCCAAACGAAAATAGAATAGCCAAAGCACAGGTGCCAAACGGAAAATATAAATGCACCCTCCGGTGTCTAGAAACAGACCTTTAACTACAGAAGGATTTTCAGTTTGCTATCGCGTCGTCGACTTTTGTGACAGTTTGACGCTTTTTATTTAAGAAAAAATTACCAGAATTAAGTATGTAACAATCTTGGTAATTTATTAGACATCGTTGTATAAAGCGAATTTAATTTGAAATTAAAAATTAAAGTGGCCTACCCCAAATTTTATCTGTTTTATTTTGCCATTCCTTTTAAATTTCGATGTGATATCTTTTAATGCCAAGCAAAATCAGCATAATCGGAAAACAATGATTTTTAAGGATACACTCAGTAATCTCCCTTATTTCATTATAAACATTTTTTTTCTATTTCTTTTATTTAGAAAATGTTTTTTTTTTCCAACATAATCTTTCAATCAATTTTAATCAAAATTATCTGATATGAAAAGGAAAAAGAGATTTTTTAATATTGTATTTTTAAAAAATTACATGAATTCGAAAATAAATTTTTTTAATAATAAAGGATTATTCAATTTATGGTTTGAAAAAATCAATAAAATACATTTAAAATTCATATTTTGATACAAATTTTCCATTAATTTTGCCATTTTATATAAAAAATAATAATATTTAAATTTTTCTTAATATAAGAATTTTTATGTAACTCAACAAGGAAAAGTTCAACGGCGTAACATTGCACATTTTTGGAGTCTATTTGAAATTATCAAATATGAATATTAGGAGGCTTGAGGACTTTTCTGGCAAAAATAGCAAAACTTCCCATATTCTATAGCCTATGATGCTGTCGTATTGAAACCAAATGGGTCAGATTAAAATATTTAAGTCCATCACTGTCAAATAAATTGACGATCAAATGACACCTTCAGACCATAATGCATATCATACAGTCACTTTTCGTAGATATAATAGTATCTTCTCAGTAATTTGTGGATTTTTCGAGTCCACAAATGCTTATTAATGTACCCACAGGCAAGATGTAATCCTCAACGCTAAAGCAAATTTTCTTTTTTATTTTTGTTTCACTAACCAATCAAAATTGGAGTCTTTCGTTTTGTTGATTAAAAAAATCCAATATATAAAATGGCAAATTTTAAAACAAATTAAAAAAAATATATATAATACAAAAATTTAACAATTATCAAATTGCATTAGTGTATTTTTTATACTACCAAATGGATAATCCGTTATACCAAGTGTATAAGCTTAAAACCGCTGTTTGGTTATAGATGGCGTGAGTGAACGTATTAAGCTACCATAGACCCGCCATATTTTTTTTATGAGTTTGACATCTGTCCACATTAATCAGTGCACATTGTCAGCGATTTCATATAACAACATACATTTTTCCTTTGGTAATCATGTCTAGTTTTGTGTCAGAAAAAGAGCATATGTGGGAAACTCTGCTTTTCTGCTTCAATTTGAAGAAATTGGCTACCGAATCGCATCGAATGCTTATGGAGGCCTATGGTGACAGTGCTTTCTCGGAAACAACATGCCGAGATTGGTTTCGTTTGTTTAAAGATGGAAATTTTGACTTATGGGACAAGAAGCGTGAAAATCGGCCTAGGAAGGTTGAGGACCATCAATTGCAGGCTCTTTTGGACGGAGGCGACATCCAATCGCATAAAATGCTCGCGGAGTAATTGGGTGTTACTCAACCAGCCATTTCCATGTGTCTGCGTATCATTGGGAGGATTGAAAAGATCGGAAAATGGGTGCCGCATGAATTGAACGATAGGCAGATGGAGCTACGCAAAAACACATGCGAAATCCTGCTCGGCAGACAAAAAAGAAAGTCGTTCCTGTATCGGATTGTGACAGGCGATTAAAAGTGGATATATTTCGAGAATCCTAAACGCAAGAAATCGTGAGTTGATCCCGTGAAACTGTCAATGCCCACCGCTACCACCAACAACTGATCAAATTCCACCGTGTTCTGCGTGGAAAAACGACGAATTATCAACAAAGACATGACAAGCTGATTTTCCTCCACGACAACGCACAATCACACACGTCAAAAATGGTCCGAAACTACTTAAAGTTTACCCCACCTCGCTTATTCACCAGATCTGGCCCCTTCCGACTACCACCTGTTTTCGATGATGGGCCACGCGCTCGCTGAGCAGCACTTCGATTCTTACGAAGACGTCCGAAAATGGCTTGATGAGTGGTTTGCCTCGAAAGAGAAGGAATTTTTTTGGCGCGTTATCCACAAATTACCCGAGAGATGGGAGAAATGTGTAACTAGCGAGGGCAAATACTTTGAATAAATTTGTTTTTGGTTTCTATGAAAAAAAAACATGTGTTTTTTTTTGACTAAAAAACAGCGTATTTAAGCTTATACAACTGGTAAATGTTTGAAAATAATTTGTTAATAAATCCAATTTTGGATAAAAGTTAACCTTGGCAATGTGTTCATTCAATTTCTATTATTATTATTTTTTTAGAATTTTAATAATCGCTGACTGTTTATAAAAAAAATAGTCCAAACAAAAATAATTCAGCATTTATAATTTATATTTTTCAAGAAAGATGATGGATGCACTTCTTTTTGAGTATAATATTTTTTAAAGGAATAAATTTACCTAGATTCATTTTAAGATGAAATTTAAAAGCAAAATAAAAAATTGGTACCCTCAGGCAACAATATAAGAAACTAGAATTGTCTTTGACATGGCACTATATTGAGGTGGTCACAGATTTGATTCTCTGTTATCAGCGCCAATCATGATACAGTGATTTAAAACTGCTGTATAGAAAAAAGTCTAGTTTCAGCCTATTTCGTAACCTACCATAGTACGAGTAGTCACCGGCATCGTAATGATAAGCGACTACAACGAAATTGTGAAAAGAGGTAGCAGCGTTTCGCTCCGGCAACCAGGGATACTAATTGCGAATGCAGATCACAACACTTGCTGGCAACAGC
Source organism: Atherix ibis (assembly GCA_958298945.1). NCBI lineage: Eukaryota > Metazoa > Arthropoda > Insecta > Diptera > Athericidae > Atherix > Atherix ibis. The sequence continues at coordinate 119,584,885 of OY282606.1, forward strand.
CCTTCTGGGACTGAGGCCGACAGAATCACTGAATTATATCAGCAGAAATTTTTCATACCCTCCAGGGACAATTGCCAGCGATGGTTCACGGTGCCAGCACATAAAGTATCTTACAAGATAGATATATGAATGTAACTAGTACTGTGGCTACCCTTATGGTCAACAGTACGAGCAGAAGTTGTTACTCTCAACTGCAAGGGGATGATTCGCGAATAAACTACTGTGTCTGCACTTCTATTTTCTATAGCAAAAACCACCACCACCATAACTAAAAATTTACCCAAGGGCGAAAATTACACACTTGCAAGTCAAAAGGTTGACTTTTGTCTACTACCTTAACTGATACCATCGGTTTTTTAACATTAAAAAAATTATCATATTTCAACTAACAATAATACATAGTATAAGAGTGGCTGAGTGAGAAGCAATTTTATCAAAACACAAAATGCGCATAGACGCTGAGGGACTAAATAATAATAATAATAATAATAATATTGTCTCCGGGAAGAAGAAAAAAATTATTATAATAATAATAATAATAATAATAAAAAAAGTAAAAGTGATGTAAAAAATGTTAAAATTCCAATTCGGTTGATTTAAAATTCAATTCAGTTAGTGATAAAATTAAAAGGCATAAAATTTATTCAACGTTTCTAAGTTGCCATCGTGTATGGTATGATATTCATCATGTGGGAGCGACAGACGAGCCAAAATAAATCAAAAATCAAATTTGGGGACATGCATTAAACTTAATTTTTTTCCAGATTTTTTTTTCCTTCTTCGTTCAAGTCCTTGTACAAAATGAGTACGGGGTAATAAAAGGAAAGGAAGGAAGATTTAGAATGTACGAGTACTCGTATGATGAATATACGAGTTGTAGATTGGTTGGTTGTTTAATGTTAAAAGTAATTTCCATTTTTATTCTGGTTTTTAAAGCCTAAGATGCTGAATAAAATGAGTTTTTACGTTAAACTGTTTTGGGAGATAAGTCTACAATACAGAAAAGATGAGCTGAGCGAGTCTTCTTGGGCAAGGAAGGCTTTTCGTTAAATAATGCAAAGGATTAAATATGGGAAAAAAGGGAAATTTCCTATTTTAAGTCGTTCAGAGAATTGTGGCGAGATATTGTGTGTGTGTGTGTGTGCTATAGTTTGCTTGTGGTCTTTATTAGCATGGACAAAGAATGGGTAGATTATTATCGTGGATATATCGTCAGCTATGTACGTACATCTTTATTGGATAGAATTGATAAAGTTAAGACCTCAAAGTCACAATTACTGTTCTACCCCTTAAATTGTCATCTTCATTGTTTGCCGTAATCTATGCTGAAGATTTTTGTTTCCTCACTAATGCTATCCAATTCAAATTGCACACCACCAAAACTATAGGATAGGGTAAAGTTTTTGGGGTAGAACTCTCATAATTTCTTATCAAAATGTACGTTTATTTACAAGACGACCAATTGGGATTGTACAGATTTTGAGTTCGTCCGCCTATCCTGGCTACTAAAATTTTCTTGTTACTATAAGTTACCGAATAACGTCTACTTCGCATGTATGACTTTCGCGTTTCGTTCCAACCCCTTCTACAGGATTGTTTTATGAATGATCCACTTTCTTATATTGGATATCAACACAACAACCCGTTCTCGGTTCAAACCACGGTTCTCTTATAAGTACATGAATACAAAATACAATTTAGGGTGATTGGCGGCAACTGGGATGGGAGACAATAAACTGTGATTTTGTTATTCAACTTGTGGTTTGGTTTAGTTATGCTGAATGCTATCCGAAGTTAGTTAGAAAGTTAAACTTTGTGCATGTAGAAAATTGTAGCTAACCTGAGGCACCTTGTATCCCTAGAGAATGACTCTTTGGTAGTCGGTGAATTTCATGTTCACTAGCCCTAGATAAGTTAGTTGAAGTCATTTTGCTATATAGTTTCTGCTGTAGGCATTTATCAAAAGCAAAACTAATGCAAATACAATGCAATTTGTATAGTTTTGTTTATTAAATTTTTTTCTGTAATTTTTTCTTTTTTTTTTTTTGCTTAAAAAAACATATATATTTTTGGTAATGGAATTTTTAAATAATCGACTCTATCTATTTTGTAGTTTGTTTGGAAAATACAATTTATATATATTGACAGCTGTCAAAAATATATAATTTAAGATAATAAGCTATTACTTTAAATTTGCCATTTTATATTTTGAATTATATAATATTAAACATTATAAAAACACTTTACAAAAGCAGTATCTATATTTCCCGATAATTTTCTACTTTTCGCGTTTTGTGGACATATCATTAGGCAAAATTTTTATATATGTGGCTCTTAAAACCCACAAGCAATAATTTTGACCCCCGAAAAGTATCTGTTTAGTGTGCATTTTGATCAGTTTTTTCTTTGACAAACAATAAGGAGAGATTATTACCGTCAATTCTGATTGCTAAAAATTCGTTTTGACTTGAACTTAACGATTTCAATCTAAATTGATTATTACAAAAACACATTTTTCCCATCTCTCGGGTAATTTGTGGATACCATGCCAAAAAATTCCTTCTCTTTCGAGGCAAACCACTCATCAAGCCATTTTCGGACGTCTTCGTAAGAATCGAATTGCTGCTCAGCGAGCGTGTGGCCCATCGACGAAAACAGGTGGCAGTCGGAAGGGACCAGGTCTTGCGAATAAGCGGGGTAGGGTAAACTTTAAGTAGTTTCGGACCATTTTTGACGTGTGAGATTGTGCGTTGTCGTGGAGGAAAATCAGCTGTCATGTCTTTGTTGATAATTCGTCCTTTTTTCACGTAGAGCACGGTGCAATTTGATCAGTTGTTGGTGGTACTTGTAGGCATTGACAGTTTCACCAGGTTTCAACATATCATAGTAGACGATACCCTGCCCTTCCCACCAAACGCACAGCATCGTTTTTCGTCCGAAGTGATTTGGTCTTGGGGAATATGTTGATGGTTGGCCGGGACCAATCCACGATTTCTTGCGTTTAGGATTCTCAAAATATATCCACTTTTCATCGCCTGTCACAATCCGATGCAGGAACGACTTTGTTTTTTGTCTGGCGAGCAAGATTTCGCATGTGTTTTGGCGTCGCTCCATGGGCTTGTTGTTCAATTGTTGCGACACCCATTTTCCGATCTTTATAAATCTTTCCCATGGCACGCAGATGCATGGAATTGGCTGGTTGAGTAACACCCAATTGCTCCGCGAGCATTTTTTGCGATTGGGTATCGTCTTTGTCTAAAAGAGCCTGCAATTGATGGTCCTCAACCTTCCTAGGCCGATTTTTACGCTCCTTGTCCCACAAGTCAAAATTTCCGTCTTTGAACCGACGAAACCAATCTCGGCACGTAGTTTCCGATAAAGCACTTGCACCATAGGCCTCCATAAGCATTCGATGCAATTCGGCAGCCGATTTCTGCCAATTGAGCAGAAAAGTACAAAACTAGACATGATTAACAAAGGAAAAATGTATGTTGTTGTACGAAATTGCTGACAATGTGCACTGATTAATGTTGACAGATGTCAAACTCATAAAAAAAAGTATGGTGTGCCCATGGTAGCTTAATACGCTCACTCACGCCATCTATAACCAAACACCGGATTTAAGGTTATACCCCTGGTAAAACACGTCAAAATTTCACTTCATAGCGCGAAAATTTTTTCAGGACGTATAATTTGTAATTTTATAATATTAATTCGCCTCCAAGATCGTATAATTTGACGTCGCTGAACTTTTACTTGTAAAGCTATACAGACAATCTTCAAAATTTAGAATATTTATAAATCAACATCCATCGAATTGCTAAATAATGGAGTCCTGCAAGATGGAAAAAGCTGAATTTTAAGTGTATTATATGTAAATTCGCTAGAAATTAATTGAAATTTTACAAAAATAATTTAATTCAGAATTAACTCTGATCAATTCATGAAAGATATTAAAAAAGGATTGCATCTTCAACAAAAAAAAGGGGTTTTCCAATAATAGTGATATGATTTCTACGTGACGTTTCGGCCATTTGTAATATGTTATGATTTGACTTTTTCTTTTCATTGTATTTACTAATGTTTACAATTTGATCATAAAAAGATATACGCAACAACAACGTTTACAAATTATTCAATTTTATTATCAAAATAATCGTTCTCCAATTGCAACTTTTCGTGCGGTTTTGCCATTTTATGGTCGTAATAATCGTCCAACTGTGCTCGCTCTATTCGTCGAATTGTTTAAAATTTCGAGCGTACATTTTCTTTACATAATGTTTAAGTGCCAATAAGACAAAGAACCGCTCGAAGTAATAAAAATATTGCTGCCGTTCAGGCAAGTGTTGCTGAAGACCGCAATTTGTCGATTCCAAGACGTTCTCAAGAATTGGGACTCTCTGAAACCACAACCTGGCGGATTTTGAGAAAGGATTTGGGCTTGCATCCGTATAAAATTGTTATCATTCAGAAACTGAAGCCATTGGACCACCGTTAACGTCGTGAATTTGCTGATTTTGTCTTGGAACAACTTGAAAATGATAACGATTTTTTTAAAGAAAATCATCTTCTCCGATGAGGCTCACTTTCATCTGAGTGGTGCGGTAAATAAACAAAACTGTCGATTCTGGTGTGAATAAAATCCACAAATTATTCATGAACACCCATTACATGCACCTAAATTGACAGTTTGGTGTGGTTTTTGGTCTGGTGGAATCATCGGTCCGTACTTCTTTCGAAATGAAGCTGGTAACATCGTTACTGTCAATGGTGAGCGGTATAGATCGATGATAACCATTTTTTTATGGCCGAAATTGGAAGAAGTTGATCTTGACTACATCTGGTTCCAACAAGACGGGGCTACGTGCCACACAGCACGTGCAACAACCGAATTATTATGATCCAAAAGTTTGGAGATTCGATTATTTCAAGAATTTGTGACATTGAATGGCCTCCATGAAGTTGTGATTTAACACCATTAGAATATTTCTTGTGTGCAATAAACCAGACTCTCTTCAAGCTTTAGAAGTCAATATTGAACGTTCTATTCATGACATACGACTTGATTTAGTGCAAAAAGTGCTCGAAAATTGGGTTTATTGAATTTGTTCCTACAAAAGAAGTCGTGGAGGCCATTTGAATGACAATTTATTTAGAACTTAATTGTATCGATTGTACTTTACATTAAATAAAAAACATTTGAATTTCCTTAACAATTAGTGTGTGTTTTTTTTTAAACAAATCATATCACTCCTATTCAAAAACCCTTTATAAGTAAATTTTTATTCAAATTATGGAATTTTATTGCACTTCTTATTTATATGATTTAATACTAACTTACTTACTTATCTATTTTATTGCATTATAAAATAATTTCTCTATTTTATTGCATGTTATTTAAATAAAAAAAAATTGATTTTTTCTTTTACTAATTATTTCGATTCGATTTACAAACATTTTGCAAATTTGGCTTCAGTAATCATTAAATATCACAACAATCGATTTTGGATCATTTAAATTAGCTTCTTTATTTTTGAATAAATAATGAACTAACATCTGTGAAAATTTCTTTAATCCAGTTGCCACTATTATGAATATTATACTTGTATAGGGATGGAGATTGATCAGTGACGAAAAATGCGCTAAGATGATAAATAATTCAGATCAGATATGAAGAGAGCTGAATTTCGTCAACTGTAATCAAAATTGAATTGTAAATCAAAAACAGGTTTAAGTTCATTAGTAAGAAAATAAGGGAAAATATTTAAGCATTTCTAGTATGAGAATTTATATATGGAGCAGTATATAATGTGGCGGACATACACAATGCAGCCCCAAAAAATAAATGCTAATATGAGTACTTGCCAGCTAAGACAATTCAAATCTTTTTCAAAGTCTGCCTATTGGATAACGTAATCGGCAGGAACATTTTGCCCTCATCCGTCAATTGTCATAGCGGAATTTCCGAAATACTGCTTTGAATTACGGTCCCAAGTCACAGCCGGATAGAAGCTTTTTCAATGACTAGTGCTACTGCACTTTAACTAACATTATGTAAATTTTGAATGATTAACACAGCTGAGAATGGGAAAGAAATGCTAGAAAAATAGACAGACAGACTGTATCGGGGGCTACCCAAACAAGCGTGACGCTATCGACATCAGAGCCCCATTCTTGTCGGATTTAAACCGATCATAGGCGCAGCAGTGTACATTTGCTTGCTCTCTTGCCAATACTCGTGTACACTCGAAAGGAAATTGATGAATAATGGATTCGATATCATTAAGAAAATGTTTACTTCTACAAATTTCAATTATAGATACGAAATTATGTTCGGCATATTGCTCGATGTTGGAGCTGTTGTTAAAACGGAGTGCAACAGAATAGACTGAAATTGATCAGGCACACATACATAAATGTATCCATATCTGTTAGTGTCGTTACTAAAATGTTAGCTGTAGAGGCAAGTTCATAACACAAGTCCTCGTTTGTAATAATATAACAAACATGGATTCAAATGTCGTTTTATGGAGTATTGTTGTCCTAGACAAATGTGAATTGTAGGAGTTTTATTGATGTTGGTTTTAACATTGTGAATTTGGAATAAGCAGAGCTTAGTCTACCGTCACTATCGTTTGCATTGACGATGTTCTCGATTCCATCATTTCCATCAATTTTGTTCAGAATATGTGAGAAGTATGACCTGGTAGACAGAGCCCCAATTCCAATAGATATCGGTAAGTAACACGGTTCGATGCAATGCGATAATTTTGCGTGTAGAATATTATAGAAACTCTCAGAAATAATTTAACAAGGCACTGTTTGCACACAAAATTAAATTTCTTGACGTATTCTGTGTACACTCGTATTTGAATTGTAAAATATTCCAGGGGTAAAAACGTGCGTTGTCCCCATTTATAATGGTCATCTGGTACAATTTCACTTTATATATTATGTACATGAGTATCTAACTACTCAAGTTTATTCAATGTAATAAAATATGTATTCAGTAAAATACGAGTATGTCCACATCAAGTATTCAGTAAATAGACTAGATCCTATTGCAAATTATAACTAATAAAATGAATTCGATTTTGATCAGTTCCTAGGTCAATGCATTAAAATATGTAGCCCACATTGGTATACAATTCTATTACTAAATCAACACAGATTATGTGCATTTATTTAAGGAAATATTATAAAATCAATTTTGTCATGATATTCCCTTATAATAATCTAAAGTAAATAGTATGCGACATTCCCATAACAATTACAAGAGTATAATATAAGTTGTAGTAAAAAGTTATCCATTATTTTGCCAAAAGATGGCTTTAGGAGTCTGTATCTCCCGTTGCGATCGGGTTGCACAAGTTGGCGTTAGAAAGATAAAATTTTATAAAAAAAAACGCTTCTCATACAATTTTTTGTTTACTTGACTCAGTATTTTTTTAGTACGCGTCAAAGATGGACACCAACAAAGAGAAAATACGCTATATTTTACAGTTTTTCTTCGATAAAGGCAGGCAGCTGAAAATGTGAATAGTGTTTATGGTCCTCACACTGTAACAGCCAATTACGCGCAATTTTGGTTTCGTCGACTCCGTTCCGTTAATTTTGATGTCAAAGATGCACCACGCTCTGGAAGGCCAATTGTCGAAAATGTCGATAAAATAATGGAAATCGTCGAGTCCGACCGTCACGTAAGCACTGTTTCGATTGCCCAGGAGCGAAACATTGCACAAAAAACCGTTTGGAACCACTTAAATAAGGCTGGATACAAAAAGAAGCTCTATGTATGGGTGCCACACGAGTTATCGCAAAAAAACCTCATGGACCGAATTTCCATCTGCGAATCGCTGCTGAATCGCAACAATATCGATCCATTTCTGAAGCGGATGGTTACTGGTGATGAAAAGTGGGTCACTTACGACAACGTCAAGCGACAACGGTCGTAGTCAAATCGCGGTCACCCGGCGCAAACGGTAGTGAAGCCAAGATTGACAGCCAGGAAAGTTTTGCTGTGTGTTTGGTGGGACTGGCAGGGAATCATCTACTATGAGCGTCTCCCCTACGGCCGAACTCTTAATTCGGACCTAAACTGTCAACAATTGGACCGTCTGAAAGAAGCAATCGCCCAGAAGCGGCCAGCTTTGGCCAATAGGAGAGGAATTGTGTTCCATCAAGACAACGCCAGGCCGTATATATCGATAGTGACTCGCCAGAAGTTCCGGGACCTTGGTTGGGATGTTCTTATGCATCCACCTTATAGTCCGGACCTGGAACCAAGTGATTACCACCTCTTCCTGTCTATGACGAATGATTTTGCAGGTGAAAAATTCGCCTTAAGAGAAGATTGTGAAAATCGACTGTCCCAGTTTTTTGCCAATAGGGACGAGGGTTTCTATAAGAGAGACATTATGAAATTATCTCCAAAATGGCAACAAGTTATCGAACAAAACGGTGCATATTTGACCTAAATCGTATCATTCAATTGTATCTATGTTATGCTAAATAAAACCTTCAATTTGATGCAAAAATAATGGATTTCTTTTTACTACACCTTATACATTCAACTTTCGATTACGAAAATCATTATTTTTTTTTCGTACATATTTTTTGATAGAATTCTTTTATAAGCAATAAAGGCAAGGAGGGGTTTTCTTGGTTTTGGCAGAACAATTTTTTAATATTGTAGATTAAAGTATACTCTTTAAAAGTACTTTACCTCTGTTATTTGAAATCTGTCAAATATAAATGCAGTTCCCGGCTGTATTTGTTTATTTTATAACAAAAAATTCCCCTCGCTTCGTTCGGCTTTGCTCCAAGCAAAATTGATGATAAACCTGACCTTGAACTCGAAAGGAGACGAAACCTTAGCTCCCATCAATACAAATGATAATGAACAGTTTGTATGAATGAATACGATCACGAAAGTTCTTGTAATAAACATTGTCTGCATTAGATAGCTTATCACAAAAAATTTCAGTATATCTGACTGATTACTTGTCCATTTACATCTAAAAGAGTTTCAAGGCGAACTTATCCAAAATGACAACAACTTTTGAACTGATTTCTTGATGAACATTCAGCATTTACTTTTTTTTTTGAAAAACAAAATGGACTAACAGCATTCATTTCTCCACAATAATGAGTGTTGCGCAAATTTATTCTAATTTGCTTTATGGATAGAAAAAGCTGAAATTTAGAAGGATTTATTGAAAGACGATGGTTTTATTTGTTAAATCGTATGAAATTTATTTGAAATAAAGTTTTCTTATTACTATTGATTAAACTAAACTATTTGTCATCAGTTGATGACTATTGGTTAAACTAATTTAGTGTCGAGTTTTATTTATTAAGAGGAATTTGATTCACTGTCCTAATTCCTATTGGAATAATTTATTTGGCTGTACATCTAGTCCGAGCCCCTTAGCTATTTAGCGCTGATTGAAAATAAAGTACGGATTCAGTTTTTATAGTTAAATTTTGAACGGTCTGGTTTCCCGTTAGTTAAGACATTCCTTAACACAAGGAAATATAGGGTTGTTCGGAAAGTAATTTCGTTTGCTGATGAAAACACAATAAAGGAATTAATTAACACAAACCGGTGAATAACAACACGTGAGATCGCTAAGAGATTAAATGTATCGAGTTTGACTGTTCATGATCATTTGAAATGGCTAGGTTTAATCTCAAAGCTCTACATACCACCTTGATCAAAAAGTTACCGTTATTTATTCAGAAAATTAAAAATACAAGTTTATTCATCTAAATATAAATATATTGTCCCCTTTAAAGTAATCCCCATCGACTTTAACACACTTATGCCAGAGCTTGATCCAATCCTCGAAACATTTTTTATATTCGGTTTTCGGTATGTCCATTAGTGCTTCTTGCGATTTTTCCATTACTTCCTCTCGGCTGTTGCAACGCATTCCCCGTAATAGTTTTTTAACTCGATTGAACAGAAAGAAGTTACAGGGAGCCAAATCAGGTGAATTCGGTGGTTGTTGGATGGTATTTGTTGCATTTTTCGTCAAAAAATTACAAATAATGATGGAACTGTGCAACGGTGCGTTATCATGGTGCAAAATCCACGAGTTTTCTGGATAACGCCCAAATAATACTCTTTGTTTACTGTCCGGCCTTCTGGCAAAAATGCATGATACACCGCTGTTGTAATCCATGAAAACCGTGAGCATTGCCTTCTTTTTTGACTGAAAACGACGTGTTTTTTTTGGTCTCGGCTCATTTGGTGAACGCCATTCACTTGCCTGATGTCTGAATTGCGTGTCGTACTCATAAACCCACGTCTCGTCCCCAGTAATGATCCTTTTGATGAATGTGGGATCGGATTCAGCATCGCAAATCATGTCTTTTGCGACGTCAACACGGTCTCTTTTTTGCATGAAATTGAGGTCTTTTGGCACGAACTTTGCTGCTACACGACGGAAACCCAAATCATTAACCAAAATGTCTTAAACGGATCCATAGGCAATGTTCAAGTCCTCCGCTATCTCTCTGATGGTTAGTTTGCGGTTATTGACCAACATTTTTTTCACTTTATCAATGTTTTCATCGGTTTTCGATGTCGATGGTCTGCCACTGCGTTCATCATCTTCGATTGACTCACAACCACTTTTGAACCGCTCGTGCCACTGGTAAACGGCCGTTTTCTTTAGAGAATCGTTGCCGAAACACTTTTCCAACTTTTCCAACATTCGCGCACCAATAAATCCGTTTTTTACGCAAAATTTAGTACAAGTTCGTCGTTGCAAATTTAAATCCATTTCTAAAATTGTAAAAAATCGCCAACACACACAGAGAAAGATGTACTCTTGGCTACGTAACTTTTGCAAATGTCAAGCTATGACGCTAAGATTTAGAGGGAATATAAACAACAGATGTACCAACTTAACAAATTGGAACGATCTACAACAATGTTAAGTGCAAAAGATCCTGGAGTAGAAAAGATGACTACTCAAATCGGAACGAGATCGTTCCAACTACTCAAATCGGAACGATCTACAACAATGTTAAGTGCAAAAGATCCTGGAATAGAAAAGATGAACCGGCTCAAAGCACTTCGAAAGCCAATATTTATCAAAAAAAGGTTATGCTATCTGTTTGGTGGGATTTCAAAGGGATCGTTTATTTTAAGCTTCTACTAAGCAACACAACGATCAATTCTGAATGATTCACTTAAGGAAAAAAGGGCAGAATTGGTCAATAGGAAAGGTATAGTGTTCCAACAGGATAATACGAAACCACATACAAGTTTGACCACTCGGCAAACGCTTTCAGAGCTTGGATGAGACCTAGCACCTTCTGATTATCATTTGTTTCGGTCTCTACAAAATTTTTTAGACGGTAAAACGTTTAATTCAAATAAGGAGGTCTAAAATCACTTAGATCAGTTTTTTGCCAGCAAAGAACAAACATTTTATGAGCGTGGAATCATGCTACTGCCAAAAAAAGGGTATTGGATCAGACTGGACAATATTTAATTGAATAAAATATTAATTCACTATAATAAAATCGTCTTTCATTTTTATAAAAAAAAAACGAAATTACTTTCCGAACAACTCAATACCTTATTTCATTCAAAGAGAAATTATGAAATAGTCAAAATCTATTTCTTTTGGTAGTATTTCTGTGCAAGATCTCAAAAATAGGAGGAGATTCTCGTTTCATCATTATGAATTATTGTATATATATATATATATTAAAATTACATACAAGTAATTATATATTTAAGCATATTAAAATTGTCTCAGAAAGGAAATAAAACTTTTTTTATAATTGTCTCAAGATTAATTTTACAACGGAAAAATCAAAATGAAGAAGAAAGAAATAATATAAAATATTTAATATAATAATATGGAAATATGCTTTTAACAAAATGTTCGAAATAGAAGAAGGGTCGGGGGGGGGGGGGGTGGCAGGTTCAATAAACTGTTAAATAACTAACGTCACAGTAAAAAAAATGAAAGAAAAATGCGCATAAATTCAAAATAATTCGAAATTATAAATTAAAATCTTTAATTATTATATTTAATGTTAAAAGTTTATATATTTCAGTAATTAATTAATTAATTTAACTGCAAATAGTTCAAATTTTTTAATTGGTAACTGTCCTACTCAAGTACAGCAGCAGCAATGCAATGCACTTTTCGCTATCTGTCCGCTCTCTTCTTAATTGCGATTGCTTGTCATTCTCTAATCTTCGTGCTTCTTTATGAGCAACTCAGTCACTTCGACGTCTAACTGTTGCTTGTTGAGCTGTTTTCGAGCTCAACAAGCAACAGTTAGACGTCGAAGTGACTAAGTTGAACCTATTCAGGAGATGAATTATTCTAAAAGTTATGACAATATCTTTCATTAAACTGATATTGTATGTTCTTGGTTTTGTTCCACTTGTCGTCGTTCAATGTGTGAAGTTGCGTTTCTTCATCTCATAGAATGGTGTTCGGTATTGTTTCGATTTCTTCTTGGTGACCATTTTCAATCTATACTTAATTAATCAGTGTATTATTAAACAAGTATACAAAAAATTTAATTTAACTAACTTTATTCAATTGTAATTTTCATAGAGAAAACAATACTGTAAAATCAAAATCCAATGCAGAATAGAATCCTCCTAACAAAATAATTGAAAAAGACTTTTTCTTGCATTGTAATTGTTTCAACCAGACCAACATCGAACTATCTTGAAAGGTTTTGTCAAAAAATTTGAAAAACTGAATGTCTTATGACAGATAAAATAATGCTTTTATATAATACAGTATGCGTTTTATATTTCAGGTCGAAGTTTTTAATGAATATTTATTCACTTTTAAATGAAATATAATTTTATAATTTATAATTTATTTATTGATTATATGGTTGTCAAAATTATATATGAGAAAATGGCGCCTCTGGATGAAGATTTTAAGTGCCCCAACAACGGCTATTCTATTTACAAACGAAGCCGCTAGGGTGTAGTGGTCTTTGGTGTATCAGTTAAGAGTTCTTAGTGCCCCAATAGTGGCTGTTCTGTTTACAAACAAAGCCACGAGGGTGTAGTGATCTTTGTTATATCAGTTGGGGGTTTTTAGTGCCACAATAGCGGTTATTATGTTTATTAACACAGCCAAGAGGGTTTATTGGTCTTTGGTGTATCACTTGAGGGTTTTCAGTTCCAAAATAGCAGTTATTTTGTTTATTTATAAAGCCACGATGCTATAGTGATCTTTGATATATCAGTTAAGGGTTTTCAGTACCCCCAAAAGCGGATATTCTGTTTATTAACACAGCCAAGATGGTGTAGTGGTCTTTGGTATGTCAGTTGAGGGTTTTCAGTTCCCCAATAGGGGCTATTCTATTTATTAACAAAGCTAGCCAAGTCGAACTGTCTTTCGTCTCCCAGTAATTTTTTGCAAAAATTGCGTTCGCCAATACCGAGCTGTAAAACTCGAACACTCTAGTTTAGCCGCCATTCATGATCATTTGCCTGCAGCTGTTGTGTCATCTAAATTTTATACGGGTAAAAAAGCATATAGTTTTTACAATTTTTAGCAAACATAATGAAGATATTCCCAATTTTTGTGCATGGCGTCGATGAGACGTACCCTGACATTCAGCAATACTCTACCTCACTTGATCAATCTTTTGGTTGGCTTAATTGTCACCCAGAATTCGCTTCATCTCCCAGTGTATGCATATTTTTAAAATTGTTAATAACACCAAAAAAGCCAAGTAAATTTCTGCGCGTATTTACAATTGAACAATAATTTAAATAAAGTGGTTTAATTACCGCAAAACATTCTTGTAGTGCTTGATGCTTTAAAATAAATTACTATCAACCGCTGTCTATAACTGTCAAATGCGAACAGAAAAATGTCATGCAAACCAAAATGGCGGCCAAACAAAATGGACCAGAATCAATAAAAAAAACCGTGTATATATTAATATTTGGCACTTGCAGTCTGTTACTTACTTGCTGGGACAATCGAATTTGGATTCGAACAACTTTTTTTTTCAGTCATGAGGCTCATTTTTTGCTCGGCGAGCATGTATAACTAGGACCTACAGAAATCTTATTTGCAAAAAACTAATGTCTGGTATGTATTTTTGTCTGAAGGTGTCATTGGCTTGTATTTCTTTGAAAATTAAGAAGCACAGACAGTTACTCTCAATTCTGAGCAGTATTTCCGTATGATAATCGACGTTTTTTGACCTTAACTTAAATATTTTAATCTGGGCAAATTAAAAAGTTTAACATAATTAAATAATATGTGGTTTTAATCAATCGGTACCACAACCGGCATTATATAACAAATTTTAACTTTAGTACGCGAAAAGTTTCCATGCCACGTAATTTCAAGATTTGGTGATATTAAATCTCCTTCAATATTGTTGATTTGGTGATATTGAACTTTTTCTGTAGGGCTACTAAAAAATCACGTTTATGCATATAATCCTCTAACTTTAGAGCATTTATATAATGGAAGAATTAGAGCCTTAAATATGCGAAAAAGTTTTTAAAAATAACCTCAAAATGATCGAGACCTGCTAGAAGTCTTAAGATAGCCGTTTGAATAATATACATAATAAAAAGGTCTAAAGAGTATAATGCAATAACATTTTTATTACAACCGGAAGTACGAGTGATTATTTATTTAACTTCATTTCCTAAAGCACAAATTTGATAACCTTTTACAAATTTAATTTTATATTTTCCAACAATCCCCATTTTACAATAACTAAAATTTTCATATTTTCGCATATTGAATAATGAGCTTCCGTTTGTATAATTGTTCAATTTTGCTAAAAATAAAAAAATAATTTCTCTCATAAATTTACACTTCATTACCTGAACTATTGTACAGTCGATATCCTTCCTGATAAAAATAAATAATACGCAACTATATGAAATAAATAAAATTAATTCAATCCAATTTTGAAATTAAAGAAAAATGAGAAAATATGAATATGAAATAATCATAAATTATATACTGCAGTAAAGGTTAACTATACGGATAGTACAGGACTCAATACTATATAAAACTAAGTCATTCTATACTTCCCTATGGATTGACTACAGTACACAGGACCAAATACCATCAGGTGTCCTATAAATCGTTTGAATAAAACTCTCAAATGGCAATAATTTCGAATTAAAAATTTATTTATTTCGGAAATACATGCATAAACTTGCCACCAGATAGATAATTAGTTTTGTCCGCGATTACATCATTAATCGAATAGATTTAGTGCAATCATAAATAAAAAACCAGGTCGTACTGAACAGCAAATGTTTGAGTACGTGTCGGAATGGCTACGAACCATTTAGCAAAGCAATTTAACCTGCTCGTTATTGTCGAAACAACAGTAAAAAATCAACTCATAACGGAGAGCACATCGTTTTGTCGTTTTACACTTTCTCAAAAACAATAATAAAGTAAATCCCAGCCTTGGAAAGTGAAATAGTCATCAGCCATAGGAGGAGGGGAGGATTGGCTAAAATTGAGATGGTGATGACCACTCATTGAAATGGTGGCAATGAAGCTTTCGAACTGTGGAGTGAATGAATCGAGTACACCAGGTCTACTATTACTAACATTTATGGGGCTGAACGTTGGTCGTATTAGGATTCGTACAAGGATGCGGCATGTAGACCATCTCTATCGTTATCAGTAGCAAGGGTTCTTATGGTCAAAATCCATATTCGGTTCACTAGTCGTACAATCAACTACTGTAAGGACATTGGATAGTGTAAATATACAGAATGGTAGTTAGGTCTGGTTGCGATTCCGTACGATCTCCAGCATTACCAATAAGGCTAGTAGGACCGTAAAGAAAGAATTTTATGGCAAAAACCATTTGACCTTTTGTCATAACTAAACTCGAAAATCTAGAAATCCCGAATCGTGTAAATTCTCGCATGCTCTTATCCTAACGCCAACATTATTGCCATTGCCTCCGGTATTGCCTCCGCCATCAGCACTGCCATCGCCATTGCCATTGCCATATCTCGCCAACATGAGCGGCATTGCCAGCTGAATGTACTTTATGTGTGAGAATAGTGGATTCGTCTGTGAACGTGTATGTTTATGGAAAGAACGAGACGAGATATGTGTCAATAATATCTCCGTAGCCAAGGATGAGATATAAACATTTTGACCCACCAAACTGCTCCTTTCCACACCAGCCACGTATGTATTTATGGGGAACACGTCACCTCCTTTATCGAAGTTTGGTAGCACAAGTAGAAAAGTGTGAAATCCTATCCACTACAATCGAAGATATATGGGCCGAAATCCCAAAGGTCTTATTTCAAAGGATCACAAAAAAAAGGACGAAAATTACACCGTAGCCCCTCATTGAGGCCATAATCGAGTCTATCGCCTAGCTGCGCTTCTTACACCGACACCGGCAACGTCTCTGAACACTTAACAACGTCGATTTGTACTTGGAAACTTTGTGCTATTGCTGATGGCAGAGTGCGAAAACGATTGAGAAGCAAGGTTTGAATTTGAAGCGAAAACGATTTCGATTTGATTCACCATCGTCGTCGATCCGTTCGTCTAACTTATCCCTTCTTTATTGGTAATCCACTCCCACAACCTCTCAGCTAACCAAGAAACACAATACGTATTCCTACAAATGTCCTTTCCGATACTCCTTTTTGCAAATCCCACTCAAATCCGAATGTGAAAGTTTCACGTGTGATATTTCTTCTACCAAACAAAACTACCACTCGCCCAACACCACCCCCCCCCTCCTCTCCCTTAATTCCTAAAGATTCCGTTCAGTTTTCACTTTAACTCGCATTGCGTTGCTTCACATCTCATTTACGAGTAGTAGTCGTACTTTTCTGATTTTCTTTTGCTTTGACGGCATTCATCTCAATAACCCCACATTGTACGGCTGCCACTTTTGTTTTTCATCGCACATCAAATATATTGGCGGGAAATCCCCGGAGCACAATATCAGTTACAAATGTTTTTATTTTGGCCCAGATCCGAAAAAAATCCCGCACTTTGTATCGCTTTTACCTCTGCCCTTGTAAAGGCCATTCATTTTTTTTTCATTCTTTTTTTTTGTTATAAATTTTCTTCTTTTTTTTTTGTCCTTTGCAAATTCAGTTTTTATACCCGTCCGCATAACATGTACAACCACCCGCAAGTAAGATTTTTTCCTTGTCTGTTTGTAAGCCACATTATATCGCATCCCATCGGATTCAATCGCATTCGTACAGAGATCGGTCTGGATTTTGTGAATATGTTATGAAAATGTAATTCAAATTCATCGTTTTCTCATATTCGTAGCTTTGTTATTTGCCATCACATCTCCTCATATATGCGACTATTTATTGGCATGTCGTTCAATCCGGGTTTTTTTCCCCTCACTCGTTTCTATTATGACTTTGAAAGATAGATTTCTTTAAGGCTCTGTTTTTTTTTTTTATTAAATTTATTGCGAATTATGTTTTTTTTAGTAGAATCTTTAAGGAATTAACTTTAAATTAGAGTAGAAAATCCATTTGTAGTTATGACTCAGATTTTTCCTATCCCATTTTTTGATTAGATAATCCTTCATAAAGTTTATATTCAATTTGTATTATGCAAATATTAACTACAGCCCCCAACGAAGATGTACGTGTACGTGTATTGAATTATAGAAGAAAAAAATGCTTAAAATTTCGACGAGGCAATTGTGCTAAATAAACTCGAATAATTTGGCATTATTCACAAAGTTACTCATCTTCAGCTCGAAAATGAATAAAATTCGACAAGTTGACTGCAACGCTAATACAAATGGAACATCTGCAATCGGAATGGAAATCATTTTTTCTACTATTCATATTTGATTATGAATTCAGGTTATAAATAAATTCATTCCCCTTCCATAATACTACTAATATTTCCAAAACTTTTTACGAGCAAATTCTTACAAGTAATACCTACCATACGCCTATACCTACCTGTACCTGTACCTGTACCTAAGGATGAGTCTATTGGTTGAATGTTGATCGGCGGCATTTTTTAACACCATTTAAAATATCTATAATATTTTGGCAAAAGCAAAAAAAAAAAAAAAAAAACTTTTCTATCTAATCAGGTTTCCAGCATGCTATTCGGTGTTTTGCGGGCAATTGGGCTTAGTCTAAATGACTGATGGGTTGATGAGTTCACGTGTCAGAATGCCAGAATACACACACGTACATGCAAAGTTGATTGAAGGCTGTACTACTTGTAGCAATAGTACCGGCGGCATCACACAGCCGGCATAGACTAGAAGACGAACGATCCGAAAAATAGGAGCATAATGTATACTGAACATCGAATTGTAGAAAATTATCAAATTATTATTCCGTGCCATCATATTCCAGGCACACGACTTTATGCTGCTATGTTTATAAAATAACCAGAACATACCAGATATTGAAGCAGTCGAAAGAATTTATTGCTTTCGTATGCAGATAACCACGTCTCAGGCTACCTTATTGGTTGGTGCGGGCTATTTTATGCTCCAACCTGAATACTCCTCACGGTTTTCTGTAACCATCCATTATTAGCCACCCATCCGCATTTTCTTTTCCTATCAAAAAAAAAACAAAAAAAAAAATATGCATGCTTGTACTTCCTCCGCCCTCAATATTACAATATTTTCTATACACTTTCCTCCCTTAGGTTGAATTCTCTTCGGTTTTATGTCAAAATTTCCATTTTTAATATGCCTACAATCGGTAAAACTGTTTGCAAATAATTTCCAATTGAAGTAAATTATTTTCAGCAAATTTTCATTTCTAATAAATCAATCAAATTTTACACTTAAAAACAATGCTTATGAAATTATCGTTTTCACTTGTGAACTCTCCAATAAGGTAACACCACACCAATTATGCCCAAACTTTCCAATCGAAAAACATGATTTTCTTGGGCAAAAACTTTACTTTATGATATCAATTATTGTACTAAAATATATGCCAATAATTGTTGGGCTTTGGGCTATCATTTTTCGAGAATATATATTTTTTTTTTTTAAATAGGAAAACAATGTCCGTTCAGTTTGAAAACAGCCAACTAGCTTTAGACGTGTTATTATTAATTCACATTCATTTTACTACAACTATTAATTAACCGAAGAGTCTATGTATGGTATGTAATTTTCACCTGCAAGCCCAATATTTCAGAATATCAATTTTCTAGTTTAAAATTTCAAAGTCATTGAATGTGCCTGTATGCTTTTTGAAATATTGTAGAATTTGCTATTAGAATTCACACGATATCAAAATGTTACCGAACAGTTGCATGTGAACATAGGTAATCTAGTTAAGATATACTTACTCATATTATACGATAAATAATTGCCATAGGATTGTATATAATTTTCTAAAACTCCCAAAATTATTTGAATTATAAATAATACCATACAATGCGAGATTGTACAGAATTATTGGAAGCCACATTATATTTTTGGAGATATTGCAATGAGTTTTAAAATACTTTCACTTATTTTGGTTTTTTTTATTGATAAAAACGTTATCTTTCTATAAAAAAAAAACTACCAAGTTATTTTGAAAAGTAAAGTTTAATAAAATAGACTTATTTCTAGCTATAATGTAGCTTTTTTAATTATTTTTTGATAATTTATAAGCAAAAATTTAAAGGCATCACATCGTATGATCCTAGAGGCCAATTAACACCACCAAATTTAAAATTATGCACTCTAGGAAGTTTTCATGGAATAAAACCAAAATTTGATATATTGTACATAAGTGGCGTATAATTATTAAAACGGCATATGGTTCATATCAAACTCTTAAAGTTCAGACCAAAAAAATCGGTTATTATACGGATATAGCGCGCAGAATAAACGGTTATGATCTCCCCGTGTTTATACACATATTCATAGAAGTATAGGTTTAGACCAAAATGCACACCAGATAATCACTTTTTGCAGATACAATGGCTTTATAATTATTTGTGGATTTTCAAAGCCTCATATATGGTAATTTTGTTTATTGCCGTATCCACCACTTATTAACGTATCCATCGAGCGAGAAGTAATTTAATTAAATTAGACATAGGATTTACAAAGGTTATTGAGGGATCTTTAAACCCCATAATAAGGGGAAATTCATTAGAAACGCAATTTTAGGGTCTGCTAGGGACACACATTTCATATCGATACCACGAACAGAAACCCCGCCATTTTTGTTTGACCGCCATTTTGTTTTCGATGACATTTGTCTATTGGCGTTTAACAGTTGTAAAGAATGATCAATAGTAATTTATTATAAAGTCCCTTATTCCGCAATAACATGGTAAAATTATTAAAACATTTTATTTAAATAATTGTTCAATTGTGAATACGTTGAGAATATAACGCCACTTTTTTGGTGCTTATCATATGCCGAGGAAGTCATCCATTCAGCTAGAAATTAATAATTTTGACAATATCCATACACTGGAAGATAAAGAAAAGACTGGACGACAATTAAGCTTACGTATACCTGAAAAGATTGATGCAGTAAGGTACAGTATTGCCCCATATCTGGTGTGCTTGAGTTTTACAACACAATATAGAAGACCACCATTTTGGGCAAAAAATTATTGAGCGAAAAAAAATACTTTGACTTGGCTATATTTATTGATAAACAGAATAGCTACTATTGGGGTACTGAAAACCCTCAACTGATACACCAAAGACCACTATACCTTCATGGCCTTATTAATAAATAGAAAAGCAGCAATTGGGGCGCTGAAAACCCTCAAGTGATGCACCAAAGATCACTACATCCTCGTAGAGCAACCGTATGGTGCGACATTTGCGCCGGCGGCGTCATTCAGCGATATTTCTTTAAGGATGCTGAAGGCGATGCTGTAACAGTTACTGGTGACTGATATCGGGACATGTTGGAATATGTTCTTCTGCCCGAATTAGAGCAATTATACGTACAGAATATGTGGTTCCAGCAAAATTGTGCCACATCACACACAGTTCGTACTAAGGTGAAAATTTTGAGAAAAAATTTTCCAGCGCGAATAATGTTAAAAAGTGGTGATATCGACTGGCCTCCACAATCCTCTGATTTGAACCCTCCCGATTTATATATATGAGGGTACTTAAAGAAAAAGGTGTACACTAACAAACCAATCACAACCTCAATGTTTATGGACAACATTCCCTCCACGGTCAAAATCGGGCATTTTTGCATGCATAATACTGAAGACCCTATAATCAAGCAATAAAATATAAATTATAAATTTAAATTTTATTTAAAAGTTATTAAAAAAAACTTTATTCTGGAACATAAAATAAACTGTGTAGAATAGCACTCCAGGACATACAACCGTTCATGATATAATTTGACGTTTCGACTTTTATTTTTTTGGTTACTAAGAAAATTAAAGATTTTTTATCAAAGAATTTCAGCTATTTATTTTCAAACTAATAAATCGTTTTATGAACTGAAAACAGAACGTCATTTTTCCTTCCAACAAGCAATCGGTGTAATTTTTTAGTTACTCTACTTTCCGCTGCAGTAATTGTATGTGAACATGGCGCGGATGGCAGTAAAAATACCGGTTTGTGTATAGAGAAGTGTAGATAATACTCCTGGTATCGATACCATGATTGCTTTCGTGGTTTGATGTATAGGCAAACCACGAAAGCAATCATGGTATCGATACCAGGAGTATTCGGCAAATGTCAGCTTTTTCAGCTTGTATTAATCTAGAATTAAGTAGGTGACATGTACGCGATATTTAAATGCACTAAAATTTGAGGATTATATGCATAAACGTCCATTTAGCTGGTATTAGGTGACACATAAATGGTATTTATCATAGTATCGATACCAGATGAGTGATTGTGAGTTAAACGTCAGAAGATGGGCACATTAGGTAAGAGTGGTTGATCATCCCTTTTGTTAATGAGGTTATGTTGAATATTTTTGAGAACAGGATCACTCGATAGGCTACGAATGCCTACCAGATCTGGTCTGGTTAGCGACCATCACTAATTATTATCATTCCATGATTAGGAGTTCTAACTGCAATCTCTATCGCCATCCTCATTGCCCACAGCTCACCTTAATATGGAGCTGCCACAAAGAAGAAGATTTCACAATAAAGTTCACGAATGGGGTGCCATCTAACTCGATGACTTAAAAAGAAATGTTTGTTAGCGACAGCAACCGTATCCGTAAAATATTGCAAACAATCATTGAGTCCGTTCAATTGTTCTGGAAAAAATTGTCTGTATAAAAACGAATCAGTAATTACCTTTTTGTACCTGTCCGTAGATGTAGACACTCCCAACGAAGGTTTTTCTACATAAGCCTATATAAATAGTGAGTCAATTGGTGAAGTTGAATGTGTTCCAAAAGTCTGTGTAATACAATGATTTATTGCTGCTTAAACTACCTTCATCTATACTGCTGCCATCCTAGCACATACGAGTACAGTGAGATAACTCCCAGAGCCTCACATTGTCGGACCTTACATTTATAGCCAACCGTTTTCATATTAATTTATAGCATAAAATTTTATGGCTTTTTCTTCCAATTTATTTTAAATGCTTTTTATTTACAAAAATCTATAAAATTTCATATTAATTCAATCTAACATCGAGCATAATAAAACCACTAAAATCTAGAAACAATCGAAATGGAAGTTAAATCGTATTTGTATATCTGATATTTTGAATAATTAATAATAAAAAGTGTAAGCAATGTCATCAGTTGAGAGTGCCGAGTGCTGAGTATCTTTTTAATTGTTTCAAATTTATACTTGCATCTTTATAGTTGGTTCATTAGTTAACCGAAATTGAAATCTTATCTCAAAGCAATTAAGCGAAGGAAATTTTTTTCCACCCTAAATCTATTATATGATAGGTGGTTGTCGGGTCATTATAACTGTTAGTTATTCGAATTGGGTTATCTAGAACTGTTCCCCACTAATACAAATATTCTCGATTCGTTTAAATTCTTATTTAATACTGTTACTACAACTACGCACTGCGAGCATAACAACAACTTGGATACCATCACAAATATTGCCTCCACCCACTTAAAAGTGAAGCACATGGGCTTGCTGGAGTATTAATATTGTTGAGCATCATCGTTTCTATTACACCCTCCCGATAATCCAAACATCAATTTGCGAAAAGGACGAAATGGAAAAACTATATAACTGCCGAAATTCGATCAGTGGCGTAAATGGTTTATTTTTTGCTCCCTCATCTGCTCTTCGATTACAATTCATTTCTGGAACAAAGAGTATAGTCAAAGCCAATTTGTAACTTTCTGGCACTAGAGCACATCTCTACACTATACGCTGTGATGTGGTTTTTATTTTCATTTAGATTGTATTTTGCCTTTTATTTTTCGTTTGCAAAAGCTATATTTGCTCAGAAGTCAATAGTTGATGTTCTGTAATAATAGTCGGTCAAAAGGCATCTCTTCCTGCCCTAGAGGGATTCTAAACGTGAAGCACAGGCACACATTACCACCATCGACTAAATCGAGAATCAAAATCAAAATTGAACTCTGATAGGACTATGTTTTTTTATATATACTAAAAAAAAAAAAAAACTCAGTTTCAGTTTTGGATTGAATAGAAAACCGCAAATGCCTCCTTGAAATTTGTGACGCAATGTCGAGTCCATAGTATGGGGTGGGTGATTCTATACGCACAGACTTTAGTCATGGTCACATTTTAGATTTTTCCTCCAACAAACATACATATATACTCGAGCATTTTTTTTTCTCCATAGAATAATGAAAATTCTCCTAGAGTTGTTGGTCTCCAAGCCAAATCAACAACCACTTGCTAGATACGAGTATGAATGCTTGCTACTCAACCACTTCTATTTCGAATGAATATGCTCGAAGACAAGGCTGTAAATATCGAAACGGGTAGGAATACAAGTATTTGTCATAGAATCAGTGATGACAGCGACAAAGAGGATAATAACTACGATGACTACGATGATGGACGATAAATAAAAGAAACGAAATTGAACAAAAATTGAGTCCTTTATATGAAGATGTTGATTCGATTTGTTTCGATTTCGCCACTTCATCCAATGCGAAGGTGGCACTGTAAGCACTTGATTGAATGGAGGCCTCCACCAGCGTAAATGACTGAAATAACCAACAACCAATCCAACTTTTCCCACCCTCAATACTCTCGGTATTATTTATTAGAGTCAATTTTCAGAGGAGATTTTTCATTGCAATAGCTTGAATTTTCAGAAAATTGAGACAATTTTTCAAAAATTGAATTTGTCCAATTGATTGGCTTTAACTTGGTTATGTACCTCAAATAATACCGTCCAATACGAAATTCCATTTTTTTACACTAAAATTGAGGACTGTATATTAGCATATATAATATAACTACTAACTGATAGTAATCGATGAGCTGGTGAGTTCCACTGTACAAGGAAAACTGATATGAAAAACCAAGCAAAATTTCATTTTTCTCTGAGGTAATTTATTTAAGCAAATTTGAAATAATTTCTAATCATATTTATTGGAAATTAATTAAAATAATAGAAATAAATGTATTTATATTTTTTTAAAAGGGGCAAAATCAAATAAATTTAGATTTAACAAAAAAAAATAATCTTTGAAAAAAAAAATTTCATATTTTAAAGATAAAATTTGTTTAACTATAAATTAAGTTTAGTATATTTAGGAAGAATTTTTTGGAAAATAATTTCTAGGTTAAATTTTACAACAATGTATTTTCTAATCCTTTAGAAATTTTCAATTATTAAAATGCTGCCCCAAGCATAATAAAACAATAAACTGTTCTGTTACCTATTAACAAATAAGGCTGCCTCAAATTTTCTGAGAAAAAATCTTTGAAAACATATTCTTTTACGAGTTACATAGCCTATTGGAATCATCAAATTCCCAACCATCAACTTGGTTTCTGCTATGAACATTCCTCTACCCAGTAATCAGTCTTATCGAGCCTTCGATTTTATTGCATCCGTTTTAGAAGGGAAAAATTATTGTCTGGAATATCGGGTTAATCTGAAAACTCTAGAATATCACACACTCTATACGAAGTCTCGCGACTTTTGAATTTACGCGGTTTACGTACATTCGATTTTTGATTTTTTGTGGCGTTATGTTGGTACTCATGTTTCTCACTTATGCCGACAAGTTCCGCCATTTTGTTTTTTTTGACAGCTACTTTTGCTTACACGTGTTTTGGCTCGTCTTCGATTTTTGCCCATTCCAAAAAATGGATCAAAGGATCTGTTTCGGGAACAAGAAAAAGTCACAGGGTGCCAGATCTGGGGAATACGGTGGCTGCGGCATTATTAGTGTATTGTTTTTGGCCAAAAATTTGCGCACAAGTAAAGATGCGTGTGCAGGGGCGTTATCATGGTGCAAAAGCCAATTTTTGTTCTTCCACAACTCCTGGCGTTTCTGACGGATTGCTTCACGCATAACTTGCAGGTAATATTCCTTATTGACTGTTCAACCCTGCGGCAAGAACTCATAATACACCACGCCCCTACAATCGAAGAAAACTGTAAGCAAAACTTTCATATTCGACCGAACTTGGCGCGCTTTTTTCGGTCTTGGCTCGTGCGTCAGCTTCCTTTGGGATGATTGAGCTTCGGTTTCCATGGCATAACCATAAACCCATGATTCGTCACCAGTTATGACGCTCTGGAGCAAATTTGGGTCATCGCGGACAGAGTCCAACAGCTCCTTAGCAATGTTAATGCGATGCTGTTTTTAGTCAAAGCAGCTGTCAAAAATTAACTGAACATTCAAAATGGCCGAACTTGTCGGCATAAGTGAGAAACATGAGTACCATTATAACGCCACAAAAATCGAATATAGAATATACGTAACCCGCGGAAATTCAAAATTCGCGATATTTTTTCAACAGACCTCGTATATTACCTAATCTGAAATTACGCCTTACCAACAGATATTTCTAACTAAACGAAGCTAACGAACCTCTCGAATATCTGTCCGACATTTGCTGGTGTTCCACAGGGTAGCATACTTGATACCATTTTTTACAAAATTTACACCTTCAAATTTTCCTTCTTAGTTACATGTGCTGATCTGGAACAAATGCCAAACATGCTTCCAAAATTGTACAAACCCAAAAAAAAGTCTTTTAAAACGAAGTGGAGAATGTGGAGAATAAAAGGAAATGAATCGAAATGTGTCCACATAACTTTTACTGATCACGGTGAATCATGGCCTAATAATGACAGTAAAATACCACAATGCACTAAAGTTTGGTAACTAGGACTGAACTTAGAGAAACCTTCACTCAACTACTTTGTACTCAATTTACAATAGACAGCAAAGTGGTTTCATATAATACTCTCCTAAAACCTATATGGACTTAAGGACTAGAACTCTGGCACTCTACCAAGTCTACCAATTCCTATCGAATTCAATTCCTTCAATAAAAAAAATGTTGCTATTCATCGCGACCTTAAAGTCACTTATGCTCGAGATTTGATTATGTCTCGTTATAAATGGTTTCATTCTCATCTTTTCAAGCATACTAATTCTCTTGTTCGAAAGTTCCCGCTTCTTTCTTCCCTAGAAACACCCATTGCCGTCTTAAGTGTTACTGGTTGCACCATTTGTTAAAACGCTAAGTCTCAACTTATATTCACACAAGCAAATTTCAGAAGCAAAGATTTCAAAGCATTTTTACACCCAATAGCCCTTAACATTAATAAATGCTACTATCTAAACAAGCTTATTATTATCTTATAGTTGTGAGTATCTATGTTTATAAAATTAAAAAAAAAGGTTCAAAATCCAAAAGCAGCCCATATTTGCACCAATTTTTTTATATTTTTTTTAAAAACGCATAAATTTAAAGAACCCATAAATTTTTATAAGATACCCATTATATTCTCATTTATAAATATTCAACGATTAATTATCTTAGAAGAAAAATTATTGGAAAAAATCGTTTTCAATATTAAAATCTATTTGAAATTATTCATCTTATTTGGTAGCAAATTGCAAACTATTTAGGATATGGCAAAAAAAAATTCACTGGAATGGTATCAATTCCGTATACTGAGAAGATTTGTATGCATTGTACTTGACGAGTGCACTATCGATTTGAATATCCATAAAAGATCAATGACCATAAAATTTGTGAATCTCATCGGAAATAAACAGAAAAAGTACTCGGAAGATTGCTCAGGTGAATTCTGCAAGCATTTGCTCAACTTTTGAGTGGCGAATCGGTTTCAAGAAGACGATTACCAGAACAGTTGGTTGGTTAGCTGACTGACTATTCATTGAAGATTTGCTCGGCAACTTGGCCCCTAAATTCAGTATATCTAATCTCTTGTGAATAGCTATACGTGTAGATTAAGACTGCATCTACAATCCATGAATGAATACTCTATTAGGCTAAAATGGAAACGTTTCTCAGATGTCAGTTATGTATCCTTGCGACATTTTAAAATCGTTTATTTATAAACAGTAAAATAAAAAACAATCAAATGTATCCCAATCGATAACTGTTGTATTGTACGTGGAATCGAGAAAATCCCCCCGCACCCCTCAACTCCTAAAGAAGGTGTACAAATGAATTTAAATGTGCTGTGTTGAAAAAATAAATTAAAACACAAAATATCGAACTTGGAACAATAGATTACATGCATATACTATCGAAAAGGTCCTTAAGAATACAGAGAGTCAACAAAAAAAATTAAAAGATGACTTAACAAATAGTGAAACTTGACCAAATCCGAGGATTTACGAGCTCGATAGCTGTATCGTGACTTTGACAGAATTTGCTCAGAATTTTATTTCCTGTTAACAATGTTCCTCTTGATGCTGATGCCTGTCCCGAAGATGTGCTTTTACTACTTGTATTAGAGTCTGTTGCTGCTACTATTTACACAACGGGTATTGGTAGCCAGCATCATCTGAGGATCTAAGGATGCTACCATTTCGACGATACTGTCAGTTTGCATTGATGTTGGTAGCCAACTCTTCTATTCGAACCAACTCTACAATAGAAACAAAAGCAGAGTATATAGCAAAGGAGATTCGATACGAATGATAAAAATAAGAGTAAGTAATAGTGCTGTTAGTAATGACGATGGCCTTCTGCTGTGATGATAGCTCGAAACCTTTCCGAACGTTTCATGGAAGATATTACGTTTTCCGGTGCTCCTTGTTTTCACTTCAACGATTCTTTAAATAAGTGCACTGTGGGGGAGTGCATCTCCAACTTGATGGAAAACGTATCTGCTAGCTGGCAAATCGCATTGGGAAAAACGAGTCTGCCAGAAGAAAAAGTTCATCTTCCTTCGATGTGCAGATTCTAGAAACGAAACGACGCCTAAACTTCATCGTTGCTACATTTTAAAAAAATGATTGGTAACTTTTTATTCAACAATCGGTTTTTCATAGACATTCTAATGATATTTCCTATTTTCTGCTAATTCTACTGAGTAAATACAATAATGCACCTATACTATTGCAAACATGTAAGATATACTCCAATACATATTGGAAAGATGATATTAGTCGATATAATCTACCTTTTTTTTTACTGCTTGCAAAACCGAAACAGGATGAATTCGTATGACAGGATAAAATTATTATTCTAAGAGCTGCTCCCATAAAAATCATTTTCATTTTTTCATTCGGTTTTTTCGAGTATGACCATAAAAAATCAGCGAAAATTTTATGGCTGCCTTCTCATTATTACGGGAATATATTGGCTGATATTCTGATCGGCATATGTGACCTAAAGTGATTGTGCTCAATTCTATCCAAATACTGCTGAGCATCAAAAAAAAAAAAAAAAAAGGAACGCCAACCTTTTCCAATATTTATTCCGTATCCGTTCATTTTTACCCTTTTCAGCGAAACTTTCATATTCCCTAAGGGACCGGTCATATGTCTTATGCCACGTGCAAAGTTAAACCAAGAAAATAGCCTTAGCCCAGAAAATTGACTACAATTTCAAATTCCACTCAATTTTATCACCAATCAGTAGGATATTGCCTATTCGCATTATTCTTGGCTTACTATATGAAAGCTTCACTGAAGACTGGCCATACAAAAATTGCCATTATTTTCAGATTCTATCAATCGAAAAGGTATTTGTAAGAGTTTTAAAAATTACACAAAATTTAACAAAGATAGATAATTACTCGTATTATTGCTTTATTAGGTTGGACAATTAATTTGAAATTTCTATAAATTGCACCATGCTTTTGGAAAGAAAATTTACATAAAATACACTTTTAAATTCAGATTTTGATAAAAAAAATTCAACTTTTGTTTTTTATAAAAAGATCCTTTTCAAATACCAGGGATACAAGCTTAAATCCGGTGTTTGGTCATAGATGGCGTGAGTGATCGTATTAAGCTATCATGGGCACGCCATACTTCTTTTTTATGAGTTTGACACCTGTCAACATTAATCAGTGCACATTGTCAGAAATTTCGTACAACAACATACATTTTTCCTTTGGTAATCATGTCTAGTTTTGTACCAGAAAAAGAGCATATACGGGAAGCTCTGCTTTTCTGCTTCAATTTGAAGAAATCAGCTGCCAAATCGCATCGAATGCTTGTGGAGGCCTACGATGAGCGTGCTTTATTGGAAACAATGTGCCGAGATTGGTCTCGTCGGTTCAAAGACGGTAATTTTGACTTATGGGACAAGAAGCGTGAAAATCGGCATTGGAAGGTTGAGGACCATCAATTGCAGGCTCTTTTGGACGAAGATGATACCCTATCGCAAAAAATGCTCGCGGAGCAATTGGGTGTTACTCAACCAGCCAGTTCCATACGTCTGCGTGCCATGGGGAAGATTGAAAAGATCGGAAAATGGGTGCCGCATGAATTGAACGATAGGCAGATGGAGTGACGCCAAAACACATGCGAAATCGTGCTCGCCAGACAAAAAAGAAAGTCGTTCCTGCATCGGATTGTGACAGGCGATGAAAAGTGGATATATTTCGAGAATCCTAAACGCAAGAAATCGTGGATTGGTCCGGGCCAACCATCAATATCTTCCCCAAGGCCAAATCTCTTCGGACGGAAGACGATGCTGTGCGTTTGGTGGGATCAGTAGGGTATCATCTACTATGAGTTGTTGAAACCTGGTAAAATTGTCAATGCCCACCGCTACCACCAACAACTGATCAAATTGCACCGTGCTCTTCGTGAAAAAAGGACAGATTATCAACAAAGACATGACAAGCTGTTTTTCCTCCACGACAACGCACCATCGCACACGTCAAAAATGGTCCGAAACTACTTGGAGATACTCAACTGGGAGGTGCTACCCCACCCCGCCTGTTTTCGTTGATAGACCACGCGCTCGCTGAGCAGAACTTCGATTCTTACGAAGACGTCCAAAGCTGGCTTGATGAATGGTTTGCCTTGAAAAAGAAAGAATTTTTTTGGAGTGGTATCCACAAACTGCCCGAGAGATGGGAAAAATATGTAGCTAGCGAGGGAAAGTACTTTAAATAAATTTGTTTTTGCTTTCTATGAAAAAAAAACATGTGTTTTTCTGACTTAAAAACAGCAGATTTAAGCTTATACACCTGGTAATTTTTTATAACTTTTTCGTATATTTCGGACTGTATGTAGTAGGTCTATGCGGGTTCTGGGACACTTTGATGCAAAATTATTTGACTAATTGTAGTTAAATTGAGCTATGATCACTGTTTTCTATTTATTTTGCTTTAATATTAAGTTGAAGTGTCTTGTGATAATAATCTCCTAATTCGTTTTCCATTAAATCAATTTTTGGTTGGTTGGTTTCAAATTTAGTATTATTATCTTCATTTTTTCTTTTCATCAAATGTTTTAATGCTTCAATAATATTTTGTAATAAATTAATTTGTTCAGTTATGTATTTTTATAAATTTTTTAATGTTTTAGCTCTATATCACTGTGCAAGAAATCAGTTCTATCAAACTTGTCCACACTCATTATTTTATAATATTTGCTTCTCATAGTTATTCTAAAATTTAAATGATTTCGTTGTAATGATTGTTATGACCGGCCTGTTTCCATGTACTTGAGCTTAAGGTTTCTATCCACGTTTATGAGCAGAGGTATCGAGCAATATTTATTTATATAACAAATATTGCTCAATACCTCTGCTCATAAACAATATTTGTCCTCCTTTGTCAGCTCCAAAACTCCTACAGTAATTTTATAAGATTTTCCAACCACTTGAATTTATTAAAACCGATTACAGTAGTAGCGTTACCGATTATAAGATTGTTATCAACTAATCAAATTCCGTATTTTAAGAAATGAAGTTTTTTCTTACTTTTCTATTATCTAGAAGAGTTAAACGTGTAAATCAGTAGAAGAAAAATCGGCTTCAAATGAATCACTGTAAACTTTGTGATCTTCATTATTAACCTCCTTTTGTAGTTTAATATCAGGCTTTAATTCTTTAGAAATATCTATAAGACTCTCTCTTACAGGTTTAAAAATATATCTTAATTCAATCTCGTTTTCTACTTTACCTATTTTTAATTGTCTATAATTTTTACGAATTATGTCTCTAGTTTGGGTTACATCCGTTAAAACTTTTTTCTCATCCATTATGTATTGTAAAAGGCTAACCGGTGTATTCACTGGTGCTGTAAAAAAATATTAAAAGCCTTACAGATCTCTTCACTGATGCTACAAAAAAAACCAGTAAAAGCCTTACAGATCTCTTCACTGGTGCTGCAAAAAAACAGTAAAAGCCATACAGACCTCATTACTGGTACTTTAAAAAAAGCAGTAAAAGCCTTACAGACCTCTTCACTGGTGCTGCATAAAAACAGTAAAAGCCATACCGACCTCATTACTGGTGCTTCCACAAAACGCGAGTTACCTTCCCCCTCCAATTACTAACCCATTACACTAGCATCTCTTCTATCTAAGGTCATCGAAACACTAATAACCTATCAGCAAATAAAATATCATGGATTTAGAAAACTCCTCAGTGACCGTCGATATGATTTCCGTAGCAGTGGATCCACGGGTGATTTTATAACATATATAGACAAAAAGTGGAACCACACTCTCCCTTTCTCAGGGGAGTATAGGATAATTGCAGTTGATATTTTAAAAGCATTTGACAGAGATTGGCATCAGGCTCTTTTGTCGAAAATACGCGCATATGGTATCGACGATTGCCTCCTCAAATGGATTGGAAGCTACCTTTCAAGCCGTTCAATGCCACCAAATAAATGTTCAACTGACAAATGTCATCCAAACCAAAATGGCGACCAAACGAAATCTATCTGGAACATAAAAATAACCTGTACAAGGCACATATTTGTCGCAAGCTGGAATGTAACATAATTGGCATGTATGGACAGGCGCTTCTAAACTAGATGGAATTCAAAATTAAGCGATAAAAATAATAGGTGACAAAAATATTACGGAATCATTAGACTTACTGGAACACCAACGTAATTTTTCCTTATTTTATAGTATTTTCATAAAAGATTTCCAACGATTTGGCTAGTTGCATTTCGCCCCTACAATTAGAATCCCCTTTTTGGACATACTGCAAAATATAGAATTTTTTTTAACCAAAGTGCATCGATTTAAAAGCAAAGTGCATCGACTCCTCTCTCTTTATCCCTCCTAATACTTTTCACACGCCCCATGTACCATAACATTATAATTATATTCATTTGTGGAAGTGATTTATAAAAAAAAAGACCAAGTTGTTTAAATTCTATTATTTAAGTTCATTTAAAAAAAAATTCGTTCTTATACGATCATAGCGCTCAGAATTAACGGTAACCCTCTCTCCTACTTCATTTCCAAAAGAAATACTGACCAACGCCATCTACAGACCAAAATACACACCAGACCTTTATTTTTCGTGACTTTTGCACAGTTGCTCGTGGGGTATTTCGACCACATACATGATGATTCTGCTTAGACCGAGCAAGAAATCCGCCTCATTTTGTGATTTATAAAAATTTTTAATAACTTTGGCTCATAGTTTAATTGTTTTTTAATCCATAATATAAAAGGACAAAATTTTAATTTCAATAAATTCTGTATTACATCTATTATTGACAAATTTCAAATAATAGACCTTCATTTTACCCATTACAAAATTAATAATCCGGTGCAGCCTCAAATTCCTAATTGGTCTTACATTTACAAGCATAAACATTCAGTATAACAATCAAAAGCATCGTAGGAAAATTGGCAAAAACTCTAAATAACCTACCGAAATGTTGTTGATTCTTATGAATTCGCATTTGAGGCATATTTTTGTTGATAATATTAAGAAAGTAAGCGATTTCGATCTAATAGATACTGGACATATACGGAAGGAACTATTACACATATTCGAATAGTTTGGCTCTGTTGTATCTAGATTTTTCAGTACTTCGCCCCCTTTCCCCTCTTCCCGAAGGAGACGAAGTACTGAAAAATCTAGATAGGAGGAGAGAGAGCAAATCTGAAAAGCACCAAATTACGCATGAAACAATTTTAGTCATAAGACAATCAAATGTTTCTGTATATGACTTTTGTAACATAAATCCTTATGAGAAACTGCCACCGCTCTAAGTGCTGGTAAACAGGGAGAATTTGGCTTTCGAAAGGCAAGATGAGTTAGCAACAACTTATGAGAATGTAGAATTGCTTCTAGCAAATCGAACTGATACTGTCTTGTTGACGTTGTTGCTGTCCCATCATCATTCCTATTTTTCGTTTTTCGAACCACTAACCAGATGAACCGATAGCACTCGGATAGCAGCAAGTTCAGAGACAAGATGACTTCTAATATTGCTGATGTAGACGTAACGATTGTTTGTTTCGCACAACCTCCAACTACGATGATTTTTCGTAGAGACCCAATTCTGCTTGATGGTTTCATATCTGTGATATCTGCTCAGATGATTCGATGGTTGGTTCATTTTGAAGTTGAACGCTTCAGGCAATAAATATATTTGTACAGCCCCTAAATGTCATTCTGGTCCCATTTAGATATTTTCTTGGAGCGCTTCATCTTTAAATAAGTAGTAATCCTTTCCAGTTCGTGTATAAGTCAATGTTATTGTTGTTACTATTGTCGCCATTGTCTTTACAGACACCACCACCATCAATGCTTTAGTCTTTGCTTAATTTAATTTGTAATGGCACCAAAATTTCTCTTAAATATTCTTAAAATGCTTCTGGATGGGCATTTTTTTTTATTTCATTTTCTGATGAAATTATTTTCTTGTAATTTGACGATATCAAACTTTTTAGTTACGGTTGCATATATGCATTTATGAAAGAAAATATACGAAATTATATAATTTAAAATTTTGTCATCCTGTATAATTATCCAATTAAGAGTTTTGGAGAATATAGTATAAATGAGAGTGGTTTTAATATCATCACTCCAGATTTACTCAAGAGACCCACTTTCCTTTCACATCGATGGGTATATCTTGTTTTGCTCGCTAACATTTTATGCTTACTCCTCTTCAACTATCGACTTTTACGCAACGATAGAGGCTAGTAAATAAACATAGTGTGTAAGATTTCACCCCGGGTAGCTTTGGTCGGATTCTATTTTAGCTTTACCGTTTGACGATGATGTGTTCAAGCAGTTTCTTCCTTGTACTTGTCATCGTTCTCTGAGTATTACACGTATATGATGTTCAAAACAGCTACAAAGATTACAAGGAAAAACCAACCGAATAAACAGCATACTAACTCCTTATTATATCACATATCCGCTAATACTATACCACCAATAATAACATCAAAAACAACAACAAAACTATCATCTATTGCTAAAGAAAAAATAGAAAAAAAAATAGATTTCCTATATAAATTCTAATATGAAAGACGCAACAGAAAAACAAAAAAACAAACAAAATATACGACCAGTAATTCAAAGCAAAAGGGGGCAAATAAAAAATATATATTTGTGCATATATCGCCAAATCGCCGAATCGAGTCAAGACAAAATTTAAATAAGACTATAAAAACTTATGATATGTGAAAAAATATTATCAAATTTTCTGAATTGCTCTATTTATTTATTTATCTCATCTTCGATATACCCCATTCCGGGGAGGCTTAAGCTCTTCATCTAACGCCCTCGGGGTCTAAAGCAATTTACGAGTATGTCGCTCAATATAAATATTTTCCCAGATTATATCGGAACTTTCAACTATACTCACAATCAAACGTATATGCATATATTAACATATATATGTATTGTAGAAAAATATTAGAAATTTTTTTTTTTCTTCTTATGATGACTATTATACTCCCTAAAGAGTTTTCATATAGTTTTCCTCATTTTCGCGAAATTTCAAGACGGAATGCTTTCGAAAAGTTTTTATTAGTTTCATAATAGAAGTAATTTTTTTTTATTTTTATAAAATACAATTTAAACATAAATATGGATTATCTCTTTTCTTGGATTAAATTTAACAGAATTAAATTTGCATACATATAAATTATATAGCGACTACGAAGTTTTTTTTAAGTAAAATTTTTTTCTCGATATAAACTTATATCAATAAACAAATTTGTTTAAAGATGATTGACTTTATTTAATTGAATATTATTAATACATTAACAAAAAAGAACCAATTACAATATTTATTGCTTATAATAAAATAATCCTTTCCGTCTGATACTAAAGGTGGCATTAGACAGTCAGTCAAATTGGCAGACGTTAGCCAATGTGACGCCTCGGAAAAAAATTTGCTGACAGCTAATGTTGGCTGACAAAAAGTCATTGAAATATATAGTCCGACACAATAATCAGGACTTACCAAGTGTATAAGATTAAATCCGCTGTTTGGTTATAGATGGCGTGAGTAAGCGTATTAAGCTTCCATGGGCACGCCATACTTTTTTTTATGAGTTTGACATCTGTCAATATTAATCAGTGCACATTGTCAGCAATTTCGTACAACAACATACATTTTTCCTTTGGTAATCATGTCTAGTTTTGTACCAGAAAAAAAGCATATGAAATCAGCTACCGAATCGTATCGAATGCTTATGGAGGTCTATGGTGACAGTGCATTATCGGACAAAATATGCCAAGATTGGTTTCGTCGGTTCAAAGACGGCAATTTTGACTTGTGGGACAATAAACGTGAAAATCGGCCTAGAAAGGTTGAGGACCATCAATTGCAGGCTCTTTTGAACGAAGACGATACCCAATCGCAAAAAATGCTCGCAAAGCAAAAAAAATGAAAAAAATTCTCGCAAAGCAATTGGGTGTTACTCAACCAGCCATTTGCATGTGTCTGCATGCCATGGGGAAGATTGAAAAGATCGGAAAATGGGTGCCGCATGAATTGAACGATAGGCAGATGGAGCGACGCCGAAACACATGCGAAATCTTGAAAGTAGTTCCTGCATCGGATTATAACAAGTGATGAAAAGTAGATACATTTCGAGAATTCTAAATGCAAGAAATCGTGAGTTGATCCCGGCCAACCATCAACATCTTCCCCAAGACCAAATCGCTTCGGACGGAAGACGATGCTGTGCGTTTGGTGGGATCAGCAGGGTATCGTCTACTATGAATTGTTGAAACCAGGTGAAACTGTCAATGCTCATCGCTACCACCAACAACTGATCAAATTGCACTGTGCTCAGCATGAAAAAAGGACGGATTATCTACAAAGACGTGACAAGCCTTTAAAAAACACGTTAAAAATGGTCCGAAATTACTTGGAGACACTCGACCGCTTATTCACCAGATATGGCCCCTTCCGACTACTACCCGTTTTCGTTGATGGGTCACGCGCTCGCTGAATAACACTTCGATTCTTATGAAGACGTCCGAAAATGGCTTGATGAGTGGTTTACCTCGAAAAAGGAGGAATTTTTTGGCGTGGTATCCACAAATTTCCCGAGAAATGGGAAAAATGTATAGCTAGCGAGGGAAAGTACTTTGAATAAATTTGTTTTTGCTTTGTATGAAAAAAAAACATGTGTTTCTTTGACTTAAAAACAGCGGATTTAAGCTTTTACACCGGTAGACAGTCAGGAAACTTTAAATTTCTTCATGACAGACAACGTAAAATTTTTGACAGAATCAAAATTTTTGAAAGATTCAATCAGCCAGTACTCAGCCATCAGCCAATAGTCAGCCGTCAACCAGTGGTCAGCCGTCACAAGATGGTGTTCTTTTTGTTTCGTTCAGTTAGAACTAATTTCGTTCAGTATTCAGAACAAAATAACGATACCCAGTGTGTAAATAAATTAAAAATTTCAAAGAGAGAGGATCCATATATTTAAAGACATCTGAAACCAGTAGCATGTGTTTTTAAGAAAAAATTACAATAAAATTTTTTGAAAAGCTATTTTGGATAACTGACAGGGTTTGCAACTGCATACAAAATTGGTTGTTGAACAATAATAAAATTGAATTGGTTTGGGTTCCATGTTATTTTGGTATTCTTGGCAACCAGTTTACTCAACAACCATTCTGAGATTCTGTTCTCAGAATTTGGATCGGTCATTTCGCACTTAACCTAACTTCCTTTTGGATCATATTTTGATCGTGTAGTCTTATGCTCACTATCTCTCATGTCCTAAATGACTGCCATATAGCCCAGAATTTCTTTTTGAATAGGACTCTTTCCTTTGTGGAGATCCCTAACTCAACAACTCCTTGTCCATGTCCCCTTTTGAACTTAGTAAATCAAGCAAATACCTTTCATAAACTTTGGGATCCACCAAAATTTACCACTTCCATTTGTCGCCTAAAAAAATTTCTGATATTATATTACGTGTGAGTTGGCATTGTCAGCTTATGTAATGAAACTATCGGCCACTTTCATAAGGTAAGCTGTTAATGCCAACCCACACGTAATATGATATTGCCAAATGGCCCCATAGTTGTAGCGCTACAATCACCTTAGAAACAAACAAACAATCAAACAATTATAATTGCATAGTTCTATATACTAGGTATGTTCAAAAAGTATGGCGAATTTTGAATTTCCGCGGGTTACGTATATTCGATTTACGATTTTCTTGTGGCGTTATATTGGTAGTCATGTCTCTCACTTATGCAGATAAGTTCGGCCATTTTGAATGGTCAGTTAATTTTTGACAGCTGCTTTGCTTGCACGTGTTTTGGCTCATCTTCGATTTTTGCCCATTCCAAAAAATGGATCAAAGAATCTGTGTCAAATTTTGTGTGAAAAACAAAATTAATTGCGCGGACGCATTCCAAATATTGACCGTGGCATATGGTGAAGCTACCTTGGATCGAAGTAACGTTTATTGGTGGTACAAAATATTCTCGGAGGGCCTAGAAGACGCCCGAGCACGTCAACAACAGACGAAAAGCTTTATGAAGTGAAGAAAATAGCATTGGCCAATCGTGCCATATAATTTTTACCAATGATTTTGCCGAGACGGGTCGTACCATAATTGCTCAAATTTCAACCAAAAACAGCATCGCATTAACATTTTAAGGAGCTGGTGCACTCTGTCCGCGACGACACAAATTTGCTCCAGAGGGTTCTAACTAGTGATGAATCATGGGTTTATGATTATGACGTGCAAACCAAAGCTGCCGCATAAGCCAAGACCGAAAAAAGCGCCGGTCGAATATTAAGGTTCGGTCGAATATGAAGGTTTTGCTTACAGTTTTATTCGATTGTAGGGGCGTGCTGCATTATGAGTTCTTGCCACAGGGTAGAACGGTCAATAAGGAATATTTCCTACGAGTTATGCGGAAGATGCGAGAAGCAATCCGCCAGAAACGCCCGGATTTGTGGAAGAACAAAAATTGGCTTTTGCACTACGATAACGCAGCTGCTCACGCATCGTTGCTTGTGCGCGAATTTTTGGCTAAGAACAACATACTAAAAATGCCGCAGCCACCGTATTCCTCAGATCTGGCACCCTGTGACTTTTTCTTGTTCCCGAAACTGAAGAGCCCCATGAAAGGATGACGCTACGCAACGATTAAGGGAATAAAGACAGCATCGAAGGGGGAGCTAAACAAGATCACAAAAAATAATTTTTTGAAGTGCTTCGAGGATTGAAAAAAACATTGGCAAAAGTGTACAAAATCTGGTGGGGAGTACTTTGAAGTAGAGAAAATTTTTGAAAAAACACAAAATTCGCGATACTTTTTGAACAGATCTCGTATGGTGTATGTTCCATGAACCCATCTGATCTTTTAGAAAATATTACATTCGCAAATCCTATGTGGCACAATTTTGTGGCACAAAAAACGAGACGAGCCTAAGTGGAGTATGAAGAATTCCCTCCTTTTCGATTATAAACCATGGAAGATGGCTGGATTATATCTCTTCAACAATCGTTAATATTTTTGTATTTTTATGAAGTAAACTATTTTGAAATGAATTAAAAAATAAAATTATTTGCATAATCGCCAGTAGCAAATCAGATTTTTCTTAATTGAACACTTTACTCCTGATACTGTTTTTCTTCGGTAAAGCCCGTAAAGACACTTGTGCCTTGACATCGACTTTAGTGTCATGGACGATATTGAGTCTAAGTCAACTAGCTGTCACTAATACCAAACTCACCTTCATCTACATTGACTTTTGGCATTTTTTTGTTGTTGCTTGTCAGTATGTTTTTATTATTTATAGTAGATAAATTCACCATAATCGTTATCAGTTTTTTTTCTCTTCTTTTACCTCTTCAAATTTGATTTCCACACTTAGTTTACCCTTGAAGCTGGTTACCCCGTGGGAAACATTAACTCTGCGGAGGTTTCTCAAATAAAATAAAATTCCCCGTCAGGCATGATATGTATAATTGTTTTTTTTTTGGGGGGGTGCGAAGACGATAGTGACCTGATGATAGAATCCATCTTCCCTTATTTACCGTATATGCTAACTCATAAGTATTCCTGCTACTCACTAGTCTTCTGTGTATTTTACCTTTTCCTTTTAGGTTTCACGTCCATTCCCAATTAAAAAAAAAAAATATAAAAATATAATACAATATAATTTTTTAACCAAACCTTCGATAGTGAAGCGATTACAAATATTTATATTTTTATGAAAAGTTCCTTTTTAAAATCGAAAGTTTCTTATGCTATTAATTAAAAACATTTCTCTTATGTTGTTCGATAGAAACCAAATTCAATAGAGCATAGATCTTTGATGAGAAAATCCGCTTTTGTAAGTAAATGATTCAAATTTAAACGTAACCAATTTTATTATTCAATTAAATTTGAAAAGCTATTAGAAATTTAAAACCATATTTGACTAACTAAATTCAATGATTTTAACTTGAAACAAGTACACTTTAATTTAATTGTATAACCCGCTGGTAATTTTCCATTCAAAGTAAACAATCATCTGATTTGCATATTGGCGGACCAGAATTGGATAGAATACAATATAATGAAATGAAAATGGAATTAAATTGTTTAATCGAAATGGGAAAAAAGTTAACTGGTAGAAAAAGACAACTAATCGAATTGATATGCAATTTTGGTAATTTGTAAAAACTTCAAAAATCTAATTTCCAGCCATAGCAACAGAATTGTTTTCGATTCAACTATAAACAAATCTATCTGCTAAATATCCGCATAATTGAAATTCAAATTGTTTTCGAAGCTAATTTGGTGAACAAAAATTATTCCAGAAACACCAACCCTTTTTAATACAATAATTTCGATATACCAACCCTAATATCACATGAAAAACATTCCATTCAATGAACAGTGAGTATTCTTACTATTAATAAATTTTGCAATTAAATGTTATATATTTTTCGGTAGAAATTTTTCATTTAAAATTTTTACCAAAAAAAATAAACGAAAAATTTACTTAAAAATATGATAAGGACATAAATAATACTTTAATTTAAAAATAAGTCTTTTAATTAAAAATATAAGAAAAATTCAACGATAACTTTTTTCAAACCAATTTTACGAAACATTAAAAAAAACCGAATTTTCCGAATGAATATAAAAAATGATGTTACCTTATTTTATGTAAGGGTGACAAAAAATCTATGAAACAATAACTAAAATAATTTTTAGAAAAATGTATTTTAATTGCAAATAGAAAAAATATGAAAATTAACAGTGAACACTAAAAAAAATCTACATAAAACCTTCAAAAGACGAAAATGTTTATGGCCTTTAATGCGAAAATTTACTGAACATTTTTTTTTACTTAACAGGAAATTTTTACTAAAAATTTTCACAACATATTTATTCATAAAAAATTTATACTGAAAATTGTTACTGAAAATTGTTACTGAAAATTTTTACTGAACATTTTTATTAAAAATTTTTACTGAAAAGTTTTTCTGAAAATTTTTACTGAAAATTTTTACGGAAAAAGTTTACTGAAAATTTTTATTGAAAATATTTAGTCAATTTTTGCTAAAAATTTTTAATAACAATTTTAACTGAAAACGTTTACTGACAATTTTTATGGAAAATTTTAACTGACATTTTTTACTGAAAATTTTTACTGACAATTTTTACTGAAAAATGTTACTGAAAATGTCCGCTAATAGTTTTCATTGAAAATTTTTATTGACAATTTTTAAATGAAAACTATTAGCGGACATTTTCAGTAACATTTTCAGTAAAAATTTTCAGTAAAAAAAATTTTCAGTAAAAAATGTCAGTTAAAATTTTCCATAAAAAATTGTCCGTTTTACTGAAAATTTTTATTGAAAATATTTACTGTCAATTTTT
This sequence comes from Atherix ibis, assembly GCA_958298945.1. NCBI lineage: Eukaryota > Metazoa > Arthropoda > Insecta > Diptera > Athericidae > Atherix > Atherix ibis. Next base: position 119,626,584 of record OY282606.1, read on the forward strand.
GCTGAAAATTTTTAATAACAATTTTAACTGAAAATGTTTACTGACAATTTTTATGAAAAATTGTTACTGACATTTTTTACTGAAAATTTTTACTGAAAATGTTACTGAAAATTTTTACTGAAAATTTTTACTGAAAATATTTTTACTGAAAATTTTTACTGAAAATTTTTACTGAAAATTTTTACTGAAAATTTTTACTGAAAATTTTTACTGAAAATTTTTACTGAAAATTTTTACTGAAAATTTTTACTGAAAATTTTTACTGAAAATTTTTACTGAAAATTTTTACTGAAAATTTTTACTGAAAATTTTTACTGAAAATTTTTACTGAAAATTTTTACTGAAAATTTTTACTGAAAATTTTTACTGAAAATTTTTACTGAAAATTTTTACTGAAAATTTTTACTGAAAATTTTTACTGAAAATTTTTACTGAAAATTTTTACTGAAAATTTTTACTGAAAATTTTTACTGAAAATTTTTACTGAAAATTTTTACTGAAAATTTTTACTGAAAATTTTTACTGAAAATTTTTACTGAAAATTTTTACTGAAAATTTTTACTGAAAATTTTTAACTAAAATTTTTAACTAAAATTTTTACTAAAAATTTTTACTGAAAATTTTTACTGAAAATTTTTACTGAAAATTTTTACTGAAAATTTTTACTGAAAATTTTTACTGAAAATTTTTACTGAAAATTTTTACTGAAAATTTTTACTGAAAATTTTTACTGAAAATTTTTACTGAAAATTTTTACTGAAAATTTTTACTGAAAATTTTTACTGAAAATTTTTACTGAAAATTTTTACTGAAAATTTTTACTGAAAATTTTTAACTAAAATTTTTAACTAAAATTTTTACTAAAAATTTTTACTGAAAATTTTTACTGAAAATTTTTACTGAAAATTTTTACTGAAAATTTTTACTGAAAATTTTTACTGAAAATTTTTACTGAAAATTTTTACTGAAAATTTTTACTGAAAATTTTTACTGAAAATTTTTACTGAAAATTTTTACTGAAAATTTTTACTGAAAATTTTTACTGAAAATTTTTACTGAAAATTTTTACTGAAAATTTTTACTGAAAATTTTTACTGAAAATTTTTACTGAAAATTTTTACTGAAAATTTTTACTGAAAATTTTTACTGAAAATTTTTACTGAAAATTTTTACTGAAAATTTTTACTGAAAATTTTTACTGAAAATTTTTACTGAAAATTTTTACTGAAAATTTTTACTGAAAATTTTTACTGAAAATTTTTACTGAAAATTTTTACTGAAAATTTTTACTGAAAATTTTTACTGAAAATTTTTACTGAAAATTTTTACTGAAAATTTTTACTGAAAATTTTTACTGAAAATTTTTACTGAAAATTTTTACTGAAAATTTTTACTGAAAATTTTTACTGAAAATTTTTACTGAAAATTTTTACTGAAAATTTTTACTGAAAATTTTTACTGAAAATTTTTAGTGAAAATTTTTACTGAAATTTTTTACTGAAAATTTTTACTGAAAATTTTTAGTGAAAATTTTTACTGAAATTTTTTAGTGAAAATTTTTACTGAAATTTTTTAGTGAAAATTTTTACTGAAATTTTTTAGTGAAAATTTTTACTGAATATTTTTACTGAAAACAGAAAATTTTTACTAAAAATTTTTACTGAATATTTTTACTGAATATTTTTACTGAAAACAGAAAATTTTTAGTAAAAATTTTTACTGAACGTTTTTAATGAAAATTTTTACTGAAAGTTTTTACTGAAAATTTTACTGACAATTTTGACTGAAAATAGTCTTGTCTAAAAAATATATTTGTTCTTCGAAAATATTTTAACAAATTCAAATACTTACAATATCGATAGTGTTAAATAAATCAATTTCTCAGAGTCAAATTAGCATGGAGTTAGATATAATAATAGCATTTGATCAACACTTTTTAGAGGCGATTTTCAACAAAAACTCTTCTAATTGCATTCACACAAACTTTTTGAATAAAATGGACTTGTGCTTGTGTGTATAAACTTTAATTATACTCAAGTTCACATAAATTTATTTATTTTGTTTTCGTATTCAGTATTTGGTACGTTGCAGATTTGTTCCATGGAAACTTTTTTCATTCTTCTATCCATTGTTCCACAATGTGGATACAGTACACAATTCCATTTTTATTATTTTTTTCTCTCTTCTTTGGCCAGAAGGGATGGAACGGTCCAGTATGATGATACATCTGAGTTTTCGGGGTCAGCAATTGCACCAAAGTTTTGGTCATGCAACGTTGATTTAATACAAAACGCAACAGCCCTGCAATAAAAAGTTAATGCCCTTACATAAAATCGCTGGATTCTGCTTAATTTGGAAAAGCCCCAAATTGCTCTTGATCTGGTCGCTGGGGATGGCTTCATTTATCACTGGTGTATGCTTTTAGTTGTGGAAAATGCTTAACGACATCTTCATGCTCTTTATAGGCCGCTGGTTCAATTTAACATAGAACTCAAGTCAACTATCAAGTGCATTGTGGTAGCTGGTTTTAAATTCTTTTTCACTTTTGTTGCTACGTTTAAATTGAAAAGTTTTCAGAACTATCTTGGATAACACATACAACAGAGAAGTGCTCAGCAAACTACTTCTAGATTCCACTTGGAAACACCACGGCGACACAAGACACGTTTGGGAATAAAATTCAAAAATGGATCTTCTCTGAAATATTTTTTTTATATATATTATTAAATTTTACAATTTATTAAAGAAAAAATTATTCCTCATTTAAAAAAAAAACAACCCTTACTAGAAAAAAAATTTTTCTATCTCGATAAGCATACACATACAAATGCTCATCAGCACAAGTATGGACACCAGGACAATCCATTGTACAAAGTAATGGGGGGAAAATTCTTTTTAAATGAAAAGAAACGAAAATCTGGTTGAATCTAACAGAATGAATATTCACTGATACGTTAGTGAGTTATTTATTTGAATGACAAGCAAAAGTAAAATATTTTGGAAATGGAATCGATGACTTCGGACTTTACCAACTTTTACTCCATTTAACCAATATTGTTCCGTAGTTGCTCCACTTTTCAATGAGTTATTCGAAAGTGTCAATTAACAGTATTCAATAAAATTTTAGAATTTTCTATAGACCTTATGCTAGTATAAGTATTGTATAATGACAAGAGTATAGATGTGTGTGCATACTAAGAAAATGACAAAAGTAGACCGAAACTGAATGATTAGGCATAAATATCAAAAGCTACGAAAACGTTATATTCTTAGTTTCAAAGTTTATAAAATGTTCAAAGATGTTTGTAAAAATGCGATTTTTTTCTTGAATAGCCAAACAATAAACAACACATTCTACATTAATAGGGAGGAGGGGGGGAAGGACTAGATAAATTTCCCCATTATTATAAATGTTTGGTGGAAAAATCTAAAATGTTAGAAAGATTTGTAAATAGAATTTATTTCATAAATTTTATTAAAAATATTAACGTCGGAGCTAAGGCTATAAATTTCTCCATGTTAAAATCTCTGCTTAAGTGCACACATGAATAAGAGAATATTTTCATATTTTTCATATGGAAAAGAAAAAATTGCTGATAATAAAAGTACAAATACGCACTTAAATATACAATTTTCATATACGCAATACTGTGACAACATCAAGTTTGTCATCTTAACAAATTTCAATTTAGATAAGAAATAAATTATGCAAAATTACACAACAATAATTTCCTAAAATATATTATTTTAAATATGGTAAAAGGTTGTTTTTTTTTGCAAATTACATTTTTGGCGGGCTTATAAGTAATGGAAGACGAAACTCGATAGAGGCCGAACAGAATTACTTTTCGATCAATATCGAAAAGTAATTAAAATTTTGAACGAGTGAGGAGGGCTCCTGAAGTTAGACTATCAATTAATATTGAAGCTTCTTGAAAGTCTCAGAAAAAGGAGTTAGATCGGGAATTGCAAATTAATTGACAATATGATCTTTTCCCTTATTTTTTTATTGGAAAAAAGTGTTCGGTTTGGTTCTCCTGCCTCGAAAACTTCCCTGATAACAGATCATGTTAATTTTTTTTGTTTCTGAACCTAAAAAAGCCATTAGCCATCAGAAATACGAAAATATCACTACCAGGTAGAAAATCAACAAAAGAACACTTCAAAGGACAAAAACAATTTAATAAACTTTCAGAATTTAATAGTAGCTTATTTTTATTTATTATTTAAAAAAAAAAAATTCTCTAGCTATTAATTCTGTTGGGTTGTACGGAAAGTAATTTCGTTGTTTCCCAATAGAGGACTTAATTATATTTTTTCACAACTAACTTCACAATTAAGCCGCATAATTATATCCATTTTGATAGCTGACATAGGAAGATTTGCTTGTGAAAAAATTCTATTAATTCTGCATAGTAGATTTTGGTTGATAGCCTTTTAAATATGGAAAGTGAAAAACTTTACCACGTTCTGGAATGCCCTTTGAAGTTGATGAAGACACATTAAAGGCATTAATTGATACAAACCGGTGAATAACAACTCCTAAGATCACTGAAAAATTAAATTTGTCAAATTCGACCGTTCATGATCATTTGAAACGTCTAGGTTTAATCTCAAAGGGTTCATCATCTTCTTACGGAAAAAAATTTGTGACGTCGCATTGACGTTTGTGATTTGCTTCTCAAACGCCAAGAAAATAATTCATTTTTGAAGCGTATCACCACTGACGACGTGAAATAAGTTGTCTACAACAATGCTAAGCATAAAAGATCCTGGAGTAGAAAAGATGAACCGGCTCAAAGCACTTCGAAAGCCAATATTCATCAAAAAAAGGTTATGTTATCTGTTTGGTGGGATTTCAAAGGAATCGTTTATTTTGAGCTTCTACCGAGCACCACAACGATCAATTCTGAAGTATACGGTCATCAGTTGGACAAATTAAATAATTTACTTAAAGAAAAAAGAGCAGAATTGGTCAATGCGAAAGGTATAGTGTTCCAACAGGATAATGCGAAACCACATACAAGTTTGATCCACCATACTCTCCAGACCTAGCGCCTTCGGATTATCATTTGTTCCGGTCTCTACAAAACTTTTTATACGTTAAATCGTTTAATTCAAATGAGGAGATCAAAAATCACTAAGGATCAGTTTTTTTCCAGCAAAAAACAACAATTTTTTGAGCTTGGAATTACGAAGGTCATTCAACAAGTACTTAGCCTCACCGCTCAATGGAACGGCTGTCACCATCGTATAGTTCATTCTTTTAGTAGCCTACTGTCAAAGTTTCAGTCGATTCCTTTCATTAGTTTTGTTTTGAGAGCCTTTGAAAGCGAGCGTGTCGGTCGGTTGCATAAAAATGGAAAAAGAACAATATTGTTCGGTGATTAGATTCTTGTTTTTGGAAGGGAAAATGCGCAGCGAAATGCTGTGTATGGTGACTTTTCTCCTTCGATGGCGACCGTCAAGAATTGGTTCAACGAGTTTGTTCGTGGCCGCACGTCGGTTTTTGATGAGCCACGCCCAGGTGCCCCGAAAACAGCTGCTACGGAGGAAAATGTTAAAAAAGTCCACGATCTCGTGTTAGCAGACCGTCGATTGAAGGTTCACGAGATAGCTGAGACTGTGGGCATCGCAGTAGGAACGGTGCATCATATTCTACACGAAGAACTGGGCATGAGAAAGCTGTCGCCGCGATGGGTGCCCCGTTTGCTCACACCGGAAAACAAGCGCAACCGTGAGACCACATCGGCGACGTGTTTGGCGCTGTTTCAGCGCAATCCAGCGGAGTTCTTGCGTCGTTTCGTGACCTTCGACGAAACATGGATTCACTGGTACACACCAGAGACCAAGAAACAGTCGAAACAGTGGACTTCACCCGGCAAACGTACTCCGAAGAAGGCAAAGACTGTTTGATCGGCCGGAAAGGTGATGGCCACCGTTTTCTGGGATTCACAAGGTGTGATCCACATCGATTACCTCGAGAAGGGTAAAACAATCACGGGGCACTACTATGCTGACTTATTGGGCCGATTTGACATCGAATTGAAGAAAAAGCCGCCCCGCTTTGCGAAGAAAAAAGTGCTGTTCCACCACGACAACGCGCCGGCTCACACCTCCGCAGTCGCCATGGCCAAATTGGTCGAATTGCGCTACGAATTGCTGTCCCATCCACCGTACTCTCCAGATTTGGCCCCCTGTGACTACTTTTTGTTTCCAAACCTGAAAAAATCACTCGCCGGGAATAGATTTGGGTCGAATGAGGAGGTCATCGTCGCCATGGAGGCCTATTTTGCTTCCCTCGAGAAAATGTATTTTTTGGACGGGTTAAAAAAGTTAGAGCATCACTGGGCCAAGTGTATCGAGCTTGAAGGAGATTATGTGTAAAATTAAATTGCCACCTTTCCAAAATTTTCTTTTTGCTTTTGAAGGCTAAGTACTTGTTGAATAACTCTCGTATGCTACTGCCAGAAAGTATTAATTCACTATTAGAAAATCGTCTTTCATTTAAAAAAAAAAAAAAAACGAAAAAAAAATTACTTTCTGGACAACCCAATACATTTGTCTTGTAGTTATAAATTATCGAATTATTAACAAAGATAATTTTAAAGGATGTAATATTTTTAGTTTATGAAGAGATCGTCTTTAAAAATGACGAAAATATTTCCAACTATGTATAAGTCGCATGCTAGCCACCCGGGGCCACAAATCCTATGCACATATTCATGAATCAAAACTTTTCTTTCGGGTCAAACTGAGTTCACTTATTCTTAGTAATTTACCTGCTAGAACACATCCTTCTACCATCCAATGACTTCGACGAAGACATGTTCTTCGGACACCAGCCAAAGTTATTCGGAAAAGCTTAAGCCGACGGCTACTATCCGTGGAAGTATTGCCAGGAAACTTTTCATTCTTAAACTGAATAAACTTAAATTCCATTTGCTTCATACTAGCGTTGGTCCTTAGATACTCGTATTACCCTTTTTATTTTGAACTCTTCCACAACTGTTTCAGATACAGTCGGTTCACTGATACATATATTATAGAAATTATTTTCAACTTCCTGAAATTTATGCAAGTATATGTCTAGCAAGTTTGTCGGCTTTAACATCGTAAGAAAAAAAAAACACAAACTGTTGGAAAAGGACAAAAAAAGTACTACGGGTGATGATGTCGTCCTCATTTCCATTTGTCTCGTTCCTCTTACCCAACTGTGGCAAAAGAAAGTTAAAAATTAAATATGGTAATTTTATTATTTTAAAATTTGAATTCCATAAAAAATGAAGACTAACCGAAAAAAGAATAACTTAATAAATCTTCAAATAAAAATAAAACGATAGAAAATTTGAATATCGAAGTTTTCTGGAAAAAAAAAGGATGGTTGGTTGACTTGAAATTGTTAATTCTGATTAAATGAGATTATGGCAATGTCGCATAAAGCATAAAGTTGTTAGTGTGCGTCAGATGGCTTAGGCGAAATTTGATAGTCGCAATTCTTCCTTATTCAACAGTGCATATTATATTTGGACTGTAGGTCCTCCCTCATTCGTAACGGAAGCCATACCAGTTGAATATATATTTTTGGCATTTCTTGAGTTTCCATCACAAAGAACTGAGGACACTTGAAAATCCTTTCCATTTCGTAGCAAAGTGCATATGCAGTATTCGATAGCCAACTAACCCATAGTTCTACCCTCGCCAAGTCGAATTGGAGAGAAATGAAATCTTCAGTTGACTGCACTGGAAACGAAACGCATAATCTCTCCGGAATCGATCGTGAATAAGTTCAAGTTCGTCCGCCACCAAATAGGGCTGTTGGTGGTATGCATTTATCATGGGTTTCTGATTGTCGTCCGACTAGCCATTTTCAATGATATACGACAGTCTTAATGCAAGAACGCGACAATACCACTCTACGAATTTCTGCGATTAGGCAAAAGGTTCCAGTTGATTGTTAGTGAGTGGCCCAGGAATTTTCTGACGAAGCTATACACTTTTGTAAGTGGTCGCAATTTCATTCTGTGCACTCGATGTCAACGGGAAAATGAATAGAAGATATGCATTCATCGTGCTAACAGGTAGATGGAAGCCACGCTATATTATATGGCTCCTGCCATACAAAGCCATTCATCGGATTTGCATATTCTCTGCGCTATGAAACCTGAGTGAGCTGTGCATAATGTTCCATTCGTAAATTTACTCCTCGCCAGCTAAGCCGCTTATAAATGGAAGCGCACACGGCATGGAATAACGATGGACACTTGCTATGCAAATGGCTAAGGTTTTGTGTCACAAAATTTACCCAGAAACGCGAATTCCATACAGCATTCCACCAAAATAATATATTCTAGCATATGCATTACGATGCGGTATTCAAAAACTCTGTCGTGCAGTCACAATCATTCAAAGCCACTAAGTACAGGTAATACCCATAGCAGGTGGAGTTAATATCCACAAAATATCTCAATTTATAACTAAACTATGTGTAGATTCGCTAGTTTGGCTTTTCATTTATCATGTGCATTATTTCTATGAGCATTTATAGTATTTCGAGTATTATTTTATTTAATTTAACAACTTTTAAAAAACGTTATTATAAAAGCTTTTAGTTTTTATTGCTAATGTTCATTTTTTATATTTTTTCAAATTGAAAAAAAAAAATTGTAATGCAAATTATATTAAATGTGGAAAAGCTTATAAGAATAATTAAATATTATTCAACTATTGTAATAAAAAGCGAAATTCAAATGAATATATTGGGTTGACAACTAAGTGATTGCGGATTTTAAATAAGAAGAAAAATTCAAAATTTTTATTAAAAAATATTAGGTATTCTTCGTTTTTTGTCGATGACCCTTTGCCATCTTTTAGGCAGTGTCATAATTCCGTTTTCATAAAACTTATTACTTTTGCTAGCAAAAAACTGAATTAAATATGATTTCACATAATCGGCGTCTTTAAAAATTTTACCATTTAAGGAGTTCTGCATGGAACGAAATAAATGGTAATCTGAAGGCGCTAGGTCAGGGCTATATGCTGGATGTGACAACACATCCCAACCGACTTCCAATAATTTTTGACTAGTGACCAAAGATGTGTGCTGCTTTACATTGTCATGCTGGAAAACAACACCTTTACGATTTGCCAATTCTGGCCGCTTTTCTTGAACTGCATTGCACAGTTTGATGAGTTGTTGAACGTACACGGTGGAATTAATCGTTTGGTTTCTTGGTAAAAGTTCAAAGTACAGAATTCCTTTATAATCCCACCAAGCTTACAGTATAATCTTCTTTTGGTGCATCTCAGCTTTTGATGTCGCCTGAGGTGGTTCATCTCACATTAACCATGATCGTTTCCGATTAATGTTGTTTTAAACTATCCACTTTTCGTCGCCAGTTGTCAGTCGTTTCAGAAGCGAATCGCAGATGCTAATGCGTTGCGTCAAATGAATTTCCTTAAGCTGATGAGGAATCCATAAATCGAGTTTCTTAACATAGCCAAGCTGTTTTAATTTTTTTCAATGCATGTATACGATACATTGAGCTTCTCTGCAATCTCGCACGTTGTGCTATGACGATCTGAATCGATAACGGCCTTGATATGGGTCTCATCGTTGCGCAATTTTAGTGAAAAATCACCAGAACAAAATTTAGCAAACCAATTTTAACCCTATCTTCCTTTCAAGGCTTCACTCCCATATATGGTACATAACTTCTTGTGTACTCGTACCTGCGATGCGTTCTTACCTTTTCGGAAATAATGTAATAAAATATGTCTAAAATGCACGTCTTGTAGTTTCATTTTTAAATTTTGATAAATTACGATACAATTTTTTACTAAATTAAAGGTGGAAGTCCAAACAACAAGCAAACAATATAGGTTAGGTGCTTTGAACACGTCGACATAACAAAACAATGAGCTGACTGACAAAATCCGCAATCACTTAGTTACTAACCCAATAAATACTATCAAGAAATAATGAACAATTTCAAGATCTTATTCATTTTATAATTTCAAAATTATATTACTATTATTTAATTCTCTTGTAATAAAAATATTTATTTAAGTTTAAAATTTTGCATTTGATAATATTAATTGTTTTAAAAAAAATTATGCGTTTAAATTGTTAAAACTCAATAGAAATTTGGTTCCTTTGGCGTTGCCACATTTTCCACTTTGAAAGGAGATTATGGTCGTTATAATGAGGCTCATTATTCGTTCTACGGTCGTTATAATGAGGCTCATTATTCGTTATAATGAGGCTCATTATTACGTAAAGAAGAAAAATTGTTATACATGCATCTGTAAAAAAAATTAATTAACTCCGAAAAGCCATTGTACACTGTGTAGTGTGCATTGTAGTCTATCATTAAAGTGACGATAGTCAATAACTATCTTTTTTTGGTCTAAACCGAAAGATATTAATCTGTACTATTAGTGATTTTACCAAGACGGCACAACCAATTAAACAACATGACGTGAGATATGGCAGCAACGATGGGATGAGAGTGTGAATGGCAGATGGACGCACATGTTCATTCCGAATGTGTGCTTTGCATCTGCGTATGGATTTGAGTTTGGTCTGTCCCTTGGGTATTTGCTCACGGGGCACGGCAGTATGAATGGGTTCCTGTACAGGCGTGGACTGGCCACGGAGGCTAGATGCCCATGCGGGGCGGCGGAGGAGAGTGCTAAGCACCTTCTCGTGGAGTGTAGCCTGTATGGGGATTTGCGTGACTTAGGTGCTTGTGGGATCGTAGTGAATGGTGAAAGTGTGGATGTGAGTGGTGTATTGAGCGTGAGAGAAAGGTATGAATGTCTGAACAGATTTGCCGTGGCACTTTTTGAGAGAAGAATGAGAATGGTGCGTGAATGAGTGCGTGAATGACACGCAGGGCGGCTACAACCGGGTGAAAGACCAAGGTCGATTCCGGTTGTACCTTCGGGTTTTGGCGAACCCGCGTACCTGAGCTGGCCTAGCGGTGCCTAGGAATTTACAAGATTCCTTACCGTATCTTTAACGAGCGGAGTACAAACCAAAGTACTCTTAAAACAAAAATGGGTACCACGGGGATCGGGAGCCCCACAGTAGAATATACTGTGCCCGATCGAGGTGAGGCGCCATTTGGCAGCAACGTGGTGGTTGTGGTTAATACCCATGTCGCGGGTACGGTCTTTGGATCGCAGGTGTGAGGTAACTGGCAAATGTAGCAATGCATTGCACTTATCTCGGGCACTGTCACTGCTTATGACAGTAGAGGTTTAGATAGTCCTCGCCACCAGCAGGTGGAGAGTCAGCTTGTAACTGATTCTATCTGCTAACTGCCAGTAATGGTGGTGCGTTGATTGAGCGTATCTCGATCCCTATAGTCGTAGGCGACTCGTGGTCTAATGCATTGGCAACAAAATCACGTTAAATAATAAACTTTCACTGTACACTGTGTAGGGTGCATTGTAGTCTATCATTAAAGTGACGATAGTCAATAACTATCTTTTTTTGGTCTAAACTGAAAAAAAAGGATGTGTAGTATGACTTCGAAATTTCATAGTATCAATAACACCTCAAGATTTTGGGCTTTTTATTTAAAATTTATATTGTACAAAAAATTATATTTGCTTAGAGAATTTTTAAATTTTAAAAATCCATCAAGTAATGGAGCTTCGAAATTACAGCTCGAAATATGCAAAAAACGATATTAATATACGTGTTGCCTTTTATGTTCCAGGTTTTTTTTGTTATAACTTTATATTTATCATTTATATTTTATTGATTGGTAATAAAAAATTATCAATCAATAAAATACAATTTAAACACATTTTTCATTAAATTTGTGCAGACCCCTGGTGTTTTTTCAGCAATTTCGTTTCGAATGTTGTCTTCAAGCGTTGAGGTTATGATTGGTTTGTTAGTGCACACCTTTTTCTTCAAGCAGCCTTATACGAAAAAATCGGGAGGGTTCAAGTCAGTGGACTGTGGGGGCCAGTCGATATCACCAATTTTTGACATTATTCGGCGGGGAAAAATTTCTCACAAAATTTGCTTCGTAGCATGAGCTGTATGTGATGTGGCACCGTCTTTCTGGAACCACATATTCTGTAGTCCTAATTGATCCAATTTGGGTAGAAGAAAGTTTTCGGTTACCAGTAACTGTTACAACATTGCCTCCAGCATCCTCAAAGAAATATGGTTCAATGATGCTTCCGGTCCAAATTCCGCACCATACAGTTACTCCACGAGGGTGTAGTGATCTTTAGTGTATTAGTTGAGGGTTTTCAGTGCTCCAATATCGGCTTTTCTGTTTATTAACATAGCCACGAGGTTGTAGTAGTTTTTGGTGTATTATTTGATAGTTTTCAGAGCCATAATAGTGGCTATTTTCTTTATTAATTAAGCCACGAGGATGTAGTAGTCTTTGGTATGTCAGTTGAGAAGTTTCAGTGCCACAATAGTAGCTAATCTGTTTATTCACAAAGCCACGAAGGTGTAGTGGTTTTTCGTGTATTAGTTGAGGGTGTTCAGTGCCACAATAGTGGCTAATCTGTTTATTCACGAAGCCACGAGGGTGTAGTGGTCATTGGTGTATCAGTTGAGGGTTTTCAGTGCCCCAATAGCTACTGTTCTGATTATTAATAAAGCCACGAGGATTTAGTTGTCATTGGTGTATCAGTTGAGGGTTTTCAGTGCCACAATAGTGGCTAATCTGTTTATTCACGAAGCCACAAGGGTGTAGTGGTTTTTCTTGTATTAGTTGAGAGTTTTCAGTGTCATAATAGCGGCTATTCTCTTTATTAATAAAGCCACGAGGATGTAGTGATCATTGGTGTATCAGTTGAGGGTTTTCAGTGCCCCAATAGCTACTATTCTGATTATTAATAATGCCACGAGGGTGTAGTGCAGACGATACAGCCATACTTGGTACTAATACAAATCCTGACATATCTTCCAACAATTTACAATCCCATATCCACAATCTCCAATGCTGGATTTAGAGATAGAGAGTAAGGGTAAATGAACAGAAGAGTGTTCACATTACTTTCATTCTTTTTTAAAGAAGACCTACTCCTTTATACCTCAATAGTAACATGAACCCACAATATGATAAATTATGTTGTTTGGGACTTTACCTGAATACGATATTAACATGGAATCAACATACTAGACTTAGAAAACTTGAAGCCACTAGACGTTCCCTACAACTTCTTAGACTACTGGAGAAACGCTCGGAACTAACAATAAAAAGTAAACTTTTATAAAACCCATTTGCACATATGGAATTGATCTTTGGGATTCAACGAAACGTTCCAATTCCTATTGCGTCCCCATGTTCCTTTTTGGTCAGGACCTGTTCATTTCCCGCTATCAAAAAAATTTCACTCCCGTTTTTCCTATCATCATAATCCTCTTGTGAGAGAATTGTCCTGTACTTCCCTTCCCGAAAACACTCCCCGGAGACTTAAGAGACAATGGCCTAGAGACTTTCTAGAGGAATCTACCTTCCAATACCATAGTTGGAGAAATGCCGATGGATGTTTACTGCCACTTGATGATGCATTAAAATGTTTTATAAATCTGCTTATTACAATACAATTGAAGGTGCTGAAAAAAAAAAATTTAAAATAATAATGAACTTTGGTGCAACCAAATTGTTAGAAATCGAGCGGAGCAAACCGAGAGCAATTTTAAGTTATTTATAAAAATTTAAATTAAAAATCTCTTCTGTTAAGCTTTACTTTCTAAAGCGTAAATTGGATATATTTTTTATATAATATTATATAAGTTCAATTTGCTTAATGACCAATTGAAACCTATAAAAATAAATTAAACAAAATAAAATTTCTTATTATTAGGAAATATTAGATATATTTAAGGTCATATTTGCTGTCATGAACAGAAATGAATATGATAAGATCATACATGACAAATTAAAAAACAACTTATAAAATTTATACTTTCACTAATGTTGTTTGCTCAATTAAGGGTGGGGGGGAGGGCCTGTTATTTTTCTTTTGTCCCATGTGATAGTGCCACTGTAAACATTCTAGAAATATGAGAATAAAAAATGACAAAAACAGTAAAAGTTCTAATTTATTGCAATGTTTGATAGTTTTCTCTAGTTGTGCGTGTGTGAATGTGATTGTTTTTTTTTTTTTGGAATATTACGACACGACGTTTTGCAAAACAATATCTATCTTGACTGGGATTTTGTAAACATATCTGAAGGCCACTATATCACATGACCGTATGAATGTCTATGCTAGGCGGCAGTATTGCAAACATTTCAATTTTTCTGATTTGTAATTGAATAACAGCCAGCAAAGGATCTATTTATGGTTGGGTACTAGAAATGGAAGTCGTTTCATGGCCGGTTAAGAAAGAAACCCGGAAAAGATGTGACACAAATACTACTAACATCGATATCAGCATCGGCATCACAGGATAAGAGTCTCCATTATCAATCTTATCCCTTTTGATTAGGCCATGGCTATGTCATAAATTATTACCAAAAAATCTGCGAATTCAAACAATTTCTTCGAATTCGCCGAGTAATTTATTTTGAAAAAGTCGTGCTTACGCAATCGAATCTTATGAAAATGAAATGTGAACAACTACACATATCACTACGTTCAGATATTAAATATATTCAATTCGGCTAACTCGCCTCTTTGCCACCCGCTATAGAAATTCAGTGATCGTTTACTAGCCCTAAAATGGCTCTCTAGTCTTTATATTATATTAAGAAGCAAAGCTTTTTGTTCGAACATTAGCCACCAAAAGGAAATCAAATATGATTAGCATTCGAAATACAAGTAAATTCTTCCAACAACAATTCACTCAATTATTCCGGCCATAGATCACTTAAAGCAAAACCAAATTTATATGGAAGCACCGAAGGATGGTGTGGGGGGGGAGTGAGAAGGGCCTTTCTATTCAAATGCCCACTATATATACTATACATATATCGAATTCAAATGCAGAGAGCATTTTGGTATGGTGACAGAGGATTATAAAGCACACCATCCCGTTTCCAGTATCAGCATATTAATAATATTATAGCGTAATGTGAATCGCTCGAATCTCAAAATTTATGACTGTTAAGCACTAGATGGCTCTCAGCATAAGCATATGCACAATCGTTAAATAAATCATTGGCAGCCATCCCAAAATCGGTGAAGCTCTGCGCCTTTGTTTATCTGTATTAAAGCTCGAGTCTATGTTATTCACCATACTATACACGTAACATACTTTGGGCATACATAGCCAAATGTAATATTACAGTTCTAGCCCATAGCTGATAACAATAATTCGACTGAGTTTATGGTGACAGGTATGCGATGCGATTGAGCTTCTCTCATAACTTCAGAATAGACGAAATTGGAAGAGGAAGCAGAGCATCCTTTAGTCTAGAACATATAGCTTTGGCTCCACAATTTCAAGGTGCTTAACGACTTATGATCATCAAACTGCTATCAACTATATTGTTCTATTAACGAAAGCCGTAACACCTATGATGGTGGCGACCACAGTAACGATGTTCTAGATGACTGTGTTGATACGTCGGCTCGGGTAATGATGGCAGCAGAGACAATACTGATACTGGTAATGGGGAATTCAGCCAGTTGGGTGGGTGACCAGAATAACGAGTAAACGAATATTAAGCACCCCGACGGCAACGGAAGCAATCAACACAATCGACAACCACCAACCAATAGAGAGAATGGGGTATGATGCGACGGTTTCAGTTTATATGTTCGTCGTAAACAAGCTCGTATAAAGCTCAAATAAATTCGCCATCAATTCATTTGATCAGCACACGACCATCTCGCATAAAAACAGCAACAACAGCAGTACTCGCGGCACAGTCCTAAAACTCAATTTCCTATAATTCGGCATAGTAGAACGAATGACAATAAGCCAAACGAGGGGGGGGGGGGTCGGTAGAGTAACGCCGCTTCAAATTGCTACGCTATTGAATTCAATGTTCCAAACGAAAATGGTGGTCAAATGTTCATCGACATCGATGGGTATGAGTCAATTGGGGTACAAATAGACGGGTACGGATCCCATAGTCGTCATAATTTCCACTTTATTTTTAAATATGACCATCAAAACCCACAATAACACAATTGAGATGAGCTCAGGCGACGAGAATTATTATATTTGGAGCCGCCTACATTACGCATTGTTGCTTGGTCTCTGCTAGATTGTTCATTGGATCCATCTATCGATTAAGGGATGGGTGCACATGTACATTATTATGAAATGGTTTAAATTGAGTAATACTACAATCTATATAATATCGTTCCGGCCTAAAACTTTCTCCCAATTGCCGTTTTGGTTGTTTTTTTCTCTATCTATTTATCTATGAATAACCCCTTCTCATATCTTCTGTATATTTATTTTTCTCCTTTTTTTATATAAGAAAACAATATCAATATATATGGTTACGAGCATCTATATCTATATGCATAGAAGATTTATTCAATGATGATATTGCGAATTTATCCATCCTGTATAGCCAATTCAATTTATTTTTAAGCTGTGCATATTACTTGTGCTTTACGCATTATGGCTCCTGATATTCGACAGTGTTATGCGTTATCGTTTACGATACTAAAATATTGGTAGACTGATACATGTTCTCGATTGCCTATCTACATCATAATCATCGGCTGGTTATCACTAGTTTCTTTCCATACCAGTTATAGAGTGCGTATAGTATTACAGTGGTGGCAACAAATGTCCTAGCAGCAAAAATTTCCTCCATAAAATATCATAAAATTAATTGCTTTCAATCAAAATTTCTATACACGTTAGAATATATTTTTATTTTACAAATAATATTGCCCCAAAATATTCTTTTTTTTTAAATTATAATGTTTACTAAAAATACGAAATATTGCAATATTTGTACAAAAACTTTGAATAACTGAATTTTAGCTGAGGCATATTCTAAAAATTAGCAAAAACTGGGAACGTAAATACCCTTGCTATCAATATAACCTTAAGTAATGATTTTTTTTTTTGGTACGATTTCTACTGAAATAAAAATTCTTAGTACCATAATAATTCAGGTAATGTTCTGATTAGTAAATAGCACCCCGGCTACGTCACTAGCTGGATTTTAACTCTAGAATCGTTGAGTACTAGATGCGTAGACTTTCTGATACTCAATAAATCAGGCCACAAAATAATGGTTTTTCTAACTTTAATTTTATAGATAAATTATTCACAATTGAATTATAAGGTAAGAAAGAATCTAATGAAACTGATATTACTGAAAGCAATCTGGTAACATCCCTCAACAAAACTTGGACTTTAGTACCTCTTAAACGTAAAGGTAAAAGTTTTAACCGCGTCCAGTAACTACAGGTGAAATTATGAAGTTGTGTTTTTTTTTAGTATTTAACTAAAAGTGGAATAACAAAATTTGAAATAAGGATACTAGGTATATAAGCTTAAATCCGCTGTTTTTAAGTCAAAAAAACACATGCTTTTTTCATAGAAACCAAAAACTAATTTATTCAAAGTTTTTTTTTTCCCCCATCTCTCCGGCAATTTGTGGATAACACGCCAAAAAACTTCCTTCTCCTTCGAGGCAAACCACTCATTAGGCCATTTTCGGACGTCTTCGCAAGACTCGAACTGCTGCTCAGCGAGCGTGTGACCCATCGACGAAAACATGTAGTAGTCGGAAGGGGCTAGGTCTGGTGAATAGCGGGGTGGGGTAGCACCTACCAGTTGAGTGTCTCCAAGTAGTTTCGGACCATTTTTGACGTGTGCGATGGTGCGTTGTTGTTGAGGAAAATCAGCTTGTCATGTCTTTGTTGATAATCCGTCCTTTTTTCACACAGAGCACGGTGCAATTTGATCAGTTGTTGGTGGTGGCGGTCGGCATTGACAGTTTCAACAGGTTTCAATATCTCGTAGTAGACGATACATTGCTGATCCCACCAAACACACAGCATCGTTTTCCGTCCGAAGCGATTTGGTCTTGGGAAGATATTGATGGTTGGCCAAGACCAACCCACGATTTCTTGCGTTTAGAATTCTCGAAATATATCCATTTTTCAACGCCTGTCACAATCCGATGTAGGAATGACTTTCTTTTTTGTCTGCCGAGTAAGATTTCGAATGTGTTTTGGCGTCGCTCCATCTGCCTATCGTACAATTCATGCGGCACCCATTTTCCGATCTTTTCAATCTTCCCCATGCCACGCAGAGACATGAAAACGGCTGGTTGAGTAACACCCTATTCTTCAGCGAGCATTTTTTGAGATTGCATATCGTCTTCGTCCAAAAAAGCCTCCAATTGATGGTCCTCAACCTTCCTAGGCCGATTTTCACGCTTCTTGTCCCACAAGTCAAAATTACCGTCTTTGAACCGACGAAACCAATCTCGGCACATTGCTTCCGATAAAGCACTGTCACCATAGGCCTCCATAAATATTCGATGCGATTCGGCAGCCGATTTCTTCAAATTGAAGCAGAAAAGTAGAGCTTCCCGCATATGCCCTATTTCTGACACAAAACTAGACATGATTACCAAAGGGAAAATGTATGTTGTTGTATGATATCGCCGACAATGTGCACTGATTAATGTGGACAGATGTCAAACTCATAAAAAAAAAGTATGGCGGGTCCATGGCAGCTTAATACGTTCATTCACGCCATCTATGGCCAAACAGCGGATTTAAGATTATACCCCTTGTATGTCATCAAATTTTGTGTAAGGCTTTGTAAATCTATGAGTTTCACTTTTGAAAAGAAGCAACAAGCCTATCGGAATCATTCCTTATCGATAGTTTAAGTTTTTCGGTAGCAAACCACATTTTTGATGGGACGAGAAACAGTGGAAGGAGAATCTCGCTCAGGGTAACCTGCTAAATCTAAAATTGTTAAAAATTGGGATTTGTTGTGGGCTCTTGTGCGATGTGACCTTCGATTAACAAGTTTTTTATTTGAAATGATTCTGCACGCTATATCGGAGATTGCAGACCCTTGGATAATCTACAATGACAACGGCCACCTCAACCAACGTGTTTTTATCGGAATAAGGGATTTGTATGAATCACAGATCAAAAAGCATTTGAAATATATTCAAAGGAAAGTAACCGAAAACCACAGCTACTAAGAATGGAAAAAATGTCTCCACTGATGAATAGCTGTCCAAAAAAATCTACTTTAAAAAAGATAATATTGATATAAAAAAAATAAAATTAATTAGCCGCATTACTTTAATGCCACATATCGTATTACTCTGGAGCTCGATTGGGAAATTTTTGTCAAATTGTGATACAAAATATTTTTTAGACTTTACTGTATCTTAAATATAGTTTTTGGGTTTGTCAATTGTTGATTGCATGTGTAGAAAATTTGTTAGGAAAAATTTTTGTATAAGGGATGATGATGTTCATGCAGCCAAAATAGAATATCATCATTTACGGTCGTTGATTTCTTGAAACGGCCAGTTTTTTCTGGTGTCCCGTCATTTTCTTCAATATTCCATTTCAACTTCCAGTTGAGTGATTCCATCGAATTGCTTCCTCCTGCCTACAAATATCCTGAAATGAGCCATTCTTTACAAACAACAACAACAAAAAAAGACAATTGCAAGTTGTTTTGCTAGTTGAATATCCTAAAGAAATAAGTCTTCTTCATTTGGGGAAACTCACAGACGGGGTTGAATTGTCAAAAAAAAAAAAAATACTAAATCGTCGAGAAAAAAAAATATGCCAGCATTACTTTCATTTTTGCCTTCTCCGCTAAGCTATAGTTACTTTTACTGATTTTCGCTAAAGGGAACAGTCATTTTCCCCCCGTTTCGAATGAGCTAATAACATAAAATCAACCAAGAAGGAGTAATTCAAAACTTTTGCCTATCAGTGTGAACTGTTGTACTCGAAAATTGAAAATTTCGGGGTATTCTTATAGTCTCGATCTCGTATGTGTAGACATTCTTGAAAACAATATTCAAAATAAAAAAAAATTTGGAATCCCTCCGAATGGTAGCTCTTTTGATGTTACCATTCGGAGGGATTCCTATTTGTCTATTAATAAACATTCTAGCATGAAACGAGCTAATAACTTTTTACTTCCTCGAATTTTGACTAAAGTTTTGAAACTTTGCCAACGAAATACTAAAATGATGAACGAAGGGAATGGTTCAATATCAAATACTGTTAAGATTATTTTTTTTGTTGAATTTTTTTTGAGCTCCTCTACAAGTATTATCCTTTTAGAATTCTAACGAGTTCAAGACGGTAAAATACGTGATTCTACAAATTGTCAGTTTGGTGCTCAGTTAACATATATAACAATATTTAGCTAAATATTTAACATATATAACAATATTTATTTCCCTCTGCAATGGTAAAACACTTAAAATGGTGGATTTATTATTTTCTTGGCATGGACAAAATTTACCTTTCGACAAATCTCTACATACGATGTCTAAAGTTTAAATTAATACCTGTCTAACTTACATAAATGAAATGTTGCACACTCTAACGTTAGATATTGTTAATGATTTTCGAATGTAATAGAGTACGTATGTGTAGTTAGCGTACAAAAGTATGTTAATTTTCTTGTTAACTATAACAATCGATTCTATGAGCAAGATTGAAAAGATCCTTTTATAAGGATTTATGCTTCAGTAAATTTTTTTTTTTTGCCCACTTATCGTGTAAAAAACTAGTCGAAATCGTATTCACTTGTCCTGGAACTAGGACAGGATATTTTTTCCTACTCAAATTTCACCTATTTACAAATCAACCAAAAATATATATTCTGATTCTTTTCAGTTGTATCGGGCTCACCTTGTTATTGCTTTCATTCATCCCATCCTTTCAAGTACTGCTGTAGAATTTTAAGCAGCAACAGGTTTATTCCAAATCTAAATAGCTAAAGTAAAAACAACACGTACAACTATAAATACAACTAAACAGCCAGTACCCATTCGAAGCACACCCTCAAACAAATACCTTCAATAATAATGTCCTTCTCTGAAAAGAATTTCGGGGAGATTCACCCCAGCTATATCCTTTGAATCAAGCCAGTCCTCTTTAGTTGTATTTTGCTCCGTTTTGTTATGTACCATATTTGGAATATTCGGAAAATTGAACCAAACAAACAAGTGTTGAAACTTCTAGTTGAATAGATGCAGAGACGTTCAGACTGACGACTACTAGGATTCCAAAAATAAATACAAATACAGTATATACATAGTAGGTTATTGTATAGAAAGTGAGCAGAGTGTATTTTCCGATGCAATATAGTTGGGACATGACACGATTTGGCATGGATTTTCTCTTCTTATCTTATATTTTTTCGGCCCATAAAATCGAGAAAATCAATTTGTGTTATCAAAAGTTTACTTTCATGATGAGATCGGCTTATCATTTCTTTTGAACAATATAATATAACAGAGTAAAATCATTGGTCCTTAAATACTTTTCGTTACAACTAAATTTCAAATTAAAACATGCCGTTTTGGATATGCTTCAATTTTTTAAAAAAATCTACAATTTTCCAAAAACATTTTCGAAAATTCATTAGAAAATTATTTTGTATATGTTAACCAATCGTTTACAAACTCTAAAATTACTTATAAGAATCAATAGAAAAATATTATTTGCAAATAAGTATTGATCATATTTATTTAATCGAAGAAGTATAGTAGATTTGAATTTTATAATAAATCATTTTGCACAGATTTCTCTAGCTTTTACCTGAGCTAATTTTATCACTAGTCGTGTTAAGTCCACGCCTCGCTTACTGTATACAAATATTCAAGTTACTATCAGATTATCAATGAATGGCACAAAATGAATCTAAAAATATCTAAAAGGAATGATATAGAGAGAAGAGGAATACCAGATACCCAAAGATAGTAAAGACTTCTGACTATTACGTTTTATTCTAGAATGAATATTATATATACACGTACACGTACAGTAAAGAAACTCGACAGCAAAATGGAGCGTCTTGTTGAATACAAATTTGCGCCTCGCTAAGAATAACAATTGCCCGACTTCCAAATGGTATGATTTTGTTGCACGAAAGTTCAGATTCGTTGATTGCCTTGACGAAGATAAAATAGACTCTAGACCAAGGAAGGTTGCGCATCCCAACATGCAGTTCTTGAATTAAGTCGCGCTATTGTTGAAATGTTATGTTGCAAATGCAGAATTCTCGACAAATCCCTCGTCGATCCACTCTTAACATAACAATAGCAAGTTACAAACCATTCCACCATTACATGCGCTTTCACTCTTCTAAATGGGCAAACATTCTAAGAATCAAGACGCCTGCATTTAGGTGTCTCCGGAGAAATGCAAAAGTTGCAGCAAACTTTCTCTACAAGAAAAAGCAACAGCATTACCAGCAAAATAGAAACTTGTTACTTTCAAGTCGACACGAATTCAAAAGAACAGACATTAATTGCTGTCCTTGCATGGGCTTCCTCTCACTACCAATGTCATCGTTGCTGCCGTCGTTGCCATTTTGTGCCCAAAACAATTCACCATTTACCCAAGAGGAACCTGAAGGCTGAACGGGTTTTTCGTCACAATTAAAATTTTCTTAACAGAATAGCATTTGTACAATATAATCATGTTGAATAAAGTATTCCCCGAGGCGACATGGAAGGTCAATAATCAGTACTTCGGAGCCATTTTGTGCACTAGTCCGCGTACATTAGAGACGTCTTTTACATCATCGCCAGGAGTGCTTTCTCATCATCAGAATAAAAATTATATATAATAACAATAAAAAATAAAAAAAAATATAGAGAACAAAAACTGTCATCGTTCGACGTTACTTGCTATATGCTCGTATAAGAACTTTAGTAGGGATGGGACCAGCCCCAATTAGTCTTGATTTTGGGGAGTTGATTTATGGTTGTTACCATTTTAGGAGGAGTATTTCGATCCATCAATCACTGTATTAATAAAAGAATCGCATAATTCTATGTCAAGTTTGAGTCTTTCGATGTTATTTTTTTTTTTTATTCTATATTCGTTTTCTATCCACTTTTTTATGCCTTTATATTCTATCTTAATATTATTCGTATTAAAACTTTAAACAATTTTCGTGCTTGACATTAAACTAAAATGTTTCGTTTTGCAGAATTTTCTTTTCTTCTATTTTTTTTAAAGATAAAATCATATAAATTTTTTTAATAAATTTACACAAATTTATTTTGACTAATAAAGTTGAAATAAGGACAATAAGAAATTTGCACAAATAGACTGAAAATGTATAACTGATATTCGATAGATTCGATACAAATAATTGATTTTTAAATCCCTATACAAAAATATGAAAATTTCAAAATTCCTCCTACAAAGGCGGTTTATTGAAAATTATTCAAAGATACTTTATTGTTGTTGGTTTTTTTTTTCTCTAAATAATTCCTTTCCATACGAAATTAGAAGGTAAAAAAATATTATAATTTTGTGAAGGAAAAAAAAACATAAAACATACATAATTTTCTATAGAACTTTTTTTTTTAAAAATACAATTCATATTTTGTTTTTAAAATTAATAAAATATTTAATGAAGAGGCGGAAATTTTTGCTGAAAGTAACTTTTCTTATAGTTTGGTTTTGATTAGAAATACTAGATTTTCTGCAGCTCTCTGAAAATGATCAAATGCCTGAAAATGTAAACGATTTAAACGAATTTGAAACAGTATTTTCACGAGTTCTATAAATTTTCATGAGGATTTCTTTTTTCAGTAAAATTATAGCCGTACGCAGACATGCCAAAGGCACAAGAACAAAAGCTGTCTCAAGAGTATTTCCGTTTTATGAATAAAATAAAAACAAAATAACTACTAGAAGAGAAAAGAGAAGAAAAAAAACAAATTCAAAACGAATCAGAACAACCGGGTAATGGGAAATGTAGAAATGTTTAATTCGGACGTTCGGAATTGCCAGAATGTCGTTTAGATATAAGAAATTTGGGGAAGTGAGCGCAATCGTATATATGTGTGTGTGTGTCTGTTTGGCATAAACCAAATTCAAAAGTGTTTCGGGCTCAAAAGTCGTAAATCAAACCCCAGGACAACCCTTTTGGCAAGAACTTTCTAACCTTTAACCGAATACTGCGATTTGTCCACTTCCCCGCCATTTTCTTGCTGTTCGGCTGGCATAACACTATACTCGGACCAATCTGCTTTATAGTCACCCTATGAACAGCAATAACATATCTTAGACTTACGTCCGCGCTTACACTCTCATATAATGTTGGTTTACCGAATATGGTCTGCGGGCTATAAACCAAGGACTGGTTGTACAGGATACGAAAGAGCAGCAAATGCACAAACTTCACCCATACCATGGACCCTAAACATTGTAAACTATGGCCGAAGTAGTCGGTCGGCTCTTATAGATGGTTGCTTCTGTGGTTTATTGTTGTCCTGTTTTACCAGAATGCATGGAGCGTGAAATATGCACCGCAACTAGATCCAGTCATCCAGCTATCTTACATTTAGTAATTCCTACCCCCAATGGATATAAATAATTTATAAAGTTCAATTTCTTATTTGAATTGGTGGTGGTTGATGGCGTTTTTGTTCAATACAAAAATTTATGATCGCCAAAATTTTTAGCCACAAAAGGCACAGGACCGCCAAACATTTTCGATGAATTTTGTTTCCTCAAATTGAACAATGTCAATATTTTTTTTGCCCTTAGTGTTTTTTCTCATTCTTAAAGTGATCCACCAGAAGAAGAAAAAAACAATTCAAAAACAAACAATTTTAAAACGCTCTTTTTAAGTAATAAGTTTTTAATAGAAAATGTGACAATTATGCGTTAATAATAAAAATTTTATTAATATTATATAAAAACTAAATAAAAAATATATGAAATAAATATTAAAAGTTTTTCTATTTATGTGTTGTTGTTTTTTTTTTATTTTTTTTTTAAATAATAACAAGAACAACTATAATAATAACAGCAATCATTCATTGTAGACGATATTATAGGCAAAATAGTAGTAGAGGAGCGAATAGTATCGGCAACAACAACGAACAACGGCGAAGAACAATAACAAATGTTCAATTGCCGATAAGCCTGTCCAAAAATGCCTGATTGTCTGCCTTTCGACTATAGCCAATGAGCGGCGAATTGCTGTTGGTAGTGGTGATATGGAATGACATTGAGAGTCAGTTTTGTATAGCCATTCAGCATAAGGTTCGGTATAGGACAAGGGAGACCGGCAAGAGAGGAACATTTTCCTCCGAATGTCAAAAATATTTTCTAGTTACGATACGGTTATGAGGGTGTCGAATGGGCTACAATTAAATTTTACAAGGCGCCTGCTATCTTTAGTTTTCCAGATTTCAAGTTATAGATACGATGGAAATTTTGAAATTGCCACAACTATAAAAGGGGTAATAGAAAGATAAAATGCCGACAAGAACAATAGTTGCTGGTCCATTTATTTTGAAAATGAAATTACCTCCGATATTGGTGCCGATAAACGAAATTGTATCGAAAGGACATGCGTCAGATAAGTGCTATCGACAATGGGATAATGGCTACGCTGATATGCCACAAAAATAATCGACAGCTATGATATTGTTTCAGATATTGTAAGCGGGTGGACGACAAAAATATTCAGTACATCAACGCTTAGAGTGCATGTATGTACATGAACTTTAATACAAAAATTTTCACCATTAAAAGTGGACAACAAGCAATATTTAGTTTGATGTTCGTAACATGGTATATTCGAAAATAGAGCCACAGCTCATATATGCGTCTGATCTATAGTTTGATATCCCTTCATCGACACCAAAATGTTATGTAATAAAAACATTAGTCAAAATCTCATCAACAGCCCCAAATCGTACTTTAATCTTAATCCAACATTATTTACGAAACTTACACATGGTGCATCGTCCTTGCTCTTTGCTTTATAGTTAATATCTCTTCTCTATTTACAAATCCTCTGGTGATATGCGTGAATCAGTTTGAATAGTACACTATGAATATACTCGGATAGTAGTATAAGCTGTACATACTATATTCTGAAGAAGTGTCACACAAAATTAAAACAAAGCAATAAGAGTAAAGAATACTATACCAATCTGGTGACGTATGGAAAATATTTCTATAGAAAATGAGATTCAATGGTGGCATCAAAAAGAAAGGGTCTCTGAATAAGTGTGCAATAATATTCTTTTCATTTAACCCAGACGATTAATGGGTTTAATGAAAAGTAAAACAAACCATTTGTTTAGTCCACCGAAACTATCCAGGACTAGATAGAGATTAGAAAGAAAACTCTTAGCTTTGATAATAATATAACGAATTAAAAGCATCAAAATGTCCCAATTCTAGAATTATTCAGGATTAGTGCGATCACTAAGCGTCGTTTATTCTTAAAACATAATTGGGGTCAGAGTGCGAGTTCTTCTACACGTATTACATACGAGTATACGAAAATAGAACGACTAAATTTTAGTATCTGATTTAGTCAAGGACCAATTCGATTATATTGTATTTAATTTATATTGATATTATACAAGGCTTAAAAAGGATACATTCTGAATCGCCATGTTCGTATACGAGTATATTCGTATTCATATACGAATTATTCCCTTCAATCCTACACAGATACTTGATATGCCCACAGAACAGATGTTATTTGTCATAATCAATTCAAAGATATTATAAAAAAGTTCCTCTTCTATGATCGGAAATAATATTTAATAACAAAATTAAAAGTATTAACATTAATCAAAATTAACTGGGCGAATTATCCAAAAATATTATTATCATAAGAGCTTCCACTAAATAGTTTAACGTATAAAAGCCCGGTAATTTCATATATTTTAGTATATTTTCTCAATAAAGACATCTATAATCAATTATATAATCCAGACAACTAGATCTCATTATGACCTTTCATTTGATATATAATTTGTTAAGATTGATGTGAAAATTTGGACTTACGAACACAAAACGGAATAACAATTCCACAATATTCCGATTTTCCGAGAGGTTTTTTAAATTAGCTCACCACTACATATACATAATAGCAAGCTTATTATGTAATCACATAGCCACACTAACTGCGGTAAATTTGGCACTTAAATTATTTCGATTGGTTTAGGAATGATGATCCTAGAGTAAAAAATGTGTTCTGTGGTCGATAAATTGCTCGGCAACATTTATTGTATGCTAACAATACTTTTTGCCAATGACGACTTCTGTGAATTTCGTTCTGCGTAATTGGTCAAACTGAATTTTCGTTCACGAGACGAATTTTTCGGTTTTCTCGTGAAAGGATTAACGTATCGACTTGAATTCTTTTTATTCTCTTGGAAAATGTTCATTCTTTACCTATAAGAATATTTTTCTTCTTTTGTCCTTACAAGGATATAGTTTTTCTGTTAATTAATTTTAATTTTCATTTTAAGAAAAAAAATCCTAAATAGATATCTAGCTCCTCTGGACCAGTTTTATCCTAATCTTCCATGCAAGGACAAAGAATTTATTTTTTCAAAAAATTCAAAAATCCTTAATAGCATAAGTATACTGAAATTTTGTACTGAACATTTTTACTGAAAATTTTTAATTGAACATTTTTACTAAAAATTTTCAATAAAATTAATTAGAAAAGATTTTTTAGTTTTTTTCTCGAAAATAAGTTGTTTGTCCTTGCAAGGACGATATAGATAAATTGGTATCCTGTGGAAAGGGAGCCAGATACGTATTCGGACATTATTTTTAAAAAAATAAAAATTTATATTAATTAGTCAAAATACTATATCCTTGTAAGGACGCAATAAGGAAAAGATCCTCATACGTAAAGAATAAATATTTTCCAAAAGAATAAAAAAAAATCAAGTCGATGCGTTAATCTTTTTGCGAAAAAACTGAAAAATCCGTCACGCGAGCGAAAATTTAGTGTGACCGATTACGCAGAACGAAATTCACAGAAGTCGTCGTTGGCAAAAAGTATTGTTAGCAGCTGAAAAAAGTTGCCGAGCGGTTTTTCGTCCATGGAACACACTTTTTACTCTAGGATCGTCATTCTTGAACCGATCGAAATAATTTAAGTGCCAAATCTACCACAGGTAGTGTGGCTATGTAATATGATAATAAGCTTATTGTTATGTATATGTAGTGGTGAGATAATTTAAAAAGCCTCTCGGAAAATCTGAATATTGTGAAATTTTTATTGCGTTTTGTGCTCGTAAGTCCAAATTGTCATATCAATCTTAACAAATTATACATCAAATGAAAGGTCATAATGAGATCTAGCTGTTTAAGTTATGTAATTTTAAATAAATATTTTCATTGAGAAAATATACTAAAAAATATAAAATTTCCGAAATAATTCAAATTTTTCTATTAGATCAGGTGTACTTTCTCATCTCTAGGTCGTATTAAGGCATCATTTTTCACATTTTATATATCAAATTAAAGGCCTAGAAGTTATCTTGGATTTGGCTGAAAAATATTTTTGATCACATTACACATTACATAAGAAAAAGTAATAATACTATAAGTGAAAGAAATTTATATAAGTATTTTTAGCAATTATCATTTTTGGACAAATTTGATCTTAAATCATAGAGTGAAGATTTGTCTTTGCGTATATGTAAAAATATATTAAATATGTGGGGGCATCGTGTAAATATTCAATTTTTTCAGATTCCTTTGTGAAAATTTCCTTTTCAAATAAGTCAAAGGTGAGGTGTTCTGACTCAATATCCTTAAGGACTATCAAAATTTTTTTGATAAAATTTTATAGATAAAAGTATATCCTAGGTGTCCTTTGAACAAAGTTTCTGCGTATCTTTATAAATGAAGGAAATATTCAAAAAAGTTCAATGCCATGTTTTGCTGCTGTTTGCTCAACGTAATACGCGTACAATACGTACTCTTCTACAAGCAATTGGGAGTGACTTCGTCAATGTACAATGATGTTAGGTATTCAAAGTATTCCAACAATTAGCATTTTTATTCTAAAATAAATCATTATATTTAATATATTAATTCATTTGATTTTATTTTCTGATTAACATTTTTTGCACAAGAAGACTTCGAATTTTTATTGTATTGTATGTTGGAATGTAATATCTTTGAGTGTCGACTTTATTTTTTAAAACTATTTCATTATTGTACTAATTATGCCAATAATCCTGCAGGGGTGAGTTTGGTCTCTTTGTCAATCGAATAATAACCAATCCAAATTGTCTGTGTCTGCCTGTTAATTGAGTCACTTTTATAGAATTGCGTTTTTTATTCCTAGAATTGAAAAATCATTTATGAAATGAAGATTTGTTTTTGTTTATAATCGTTCAGTAATTTTTGAGTATAGAAAAATAGGACTTACCCCGAAAGTAGTCATATTTTTTATTTCTAAAACAATTTTCCAATCTAAGCGGATGTAAACATAACCGGGTTCAGTATAGCAATTTTCCGATTTAGTCTTAAGTCATTTTAACAACATTCCTATTTTGATTCCTACAATTGGAAGATCATTTATATCGGACTAATCCAAAAAGTGATAAACGTATTTTATTTACACAATTATTCTCCTATAGTAACGAATGTAAGGAAATTCGGCGGTCAGTGAAATTATTTTCATATTTCAAAAATATCCTTTTTCTCAAATATAAACTGTCGTTGGTCTTTTATTAAATTCCAAAAATATTTTCAGATAATTCAAGTAGATACACATTAATCAACTGAATTGACTGAGAGACGCTTAAAAACTGTCATTTCAAAATTCCTCGACGGTTGGTGTTTGCGAGAGAGGATCTGCTGAAAATATGCTCTCATAATCAGGCGAAATTCTCAATCGCTTTCAGATCATGTACTTCTATTCGCTTATTAGACGCCGGTCGACCGCAAACATTCGTTCTTGCGGGTTCTCTTACAGTTGATTTACGGATGAGACAGGCTCATTCTCTCAATCACGCTCTAAATGTTGAGTGCAAAGACAAAAAGATTCCAGATGTCAACAATAGAAAAATCGCAGGAATCGTAAGCCCAACTTTTCCGGGATCAAAATAAAACCTTCGGCTTATTTGAAGAGGAAATTTCCACAAAGGAATATAAAAAAAATTTAATATTTACATGATGTCCTCACATATTTTATATATTATTGAAAATGCCCAAAGACAAATCTTCACTCTATGATTTAAGATCAAATTTGTCCAAAAGGATAATTGCTAAAAATACTTATATCATTTTCCTTCACTTATAGTATTATTAATTTTTCTTACGTAATGTATAACCTGATCAAAAATATTTTCTAACCAAATTCTAGGCCTTTAATTGGACATATAAAATGGCAAAAATGGTGCCTGCATACGACCTGTAGGTGAGAAAGTACACCGGATCTAATAGAAAAATTTCAATTATTTCGGAAATTTTATATTATTTAGTATATTTTCTCAATGAAGATATTTATCTAAAATTGTATAATCTAGAGAGCCAGAGTTCATTATGACCTTTCATTTGATATATAGTTTGTTAAGATTGATGTGAAAATTTGGACTTACGAACATAAAACGGAATAACAATTCCACAATATTCCGATTTTCCGAGAGGTTTTTTATATTAGCTCACCACTACATAAACATAATAGCAAGCTTATTATGTAATCACATAGCCACACTAACTGCGGTAAATTTGGCACTTAAATTATTTCGATTGGTTTAGGAATGATGATCCTAGAGTAAAAAATGTGTTCTGTGGTCGATAAATTGCTCGGCAACATTTATTGTATGCTAACAATACTTTTTGCCAATGACGACTTCTGTGAATTTCGTTCTGCGTAATTGGTCAAACTGAATTTTCGTTCACGAGACGAATTTTTCGGTTTTCTCGTGAAAGGATTAACGTATCGACCTGAATTCTTTTTCATTCTCTTGGAAAATGTTCATTCTTTACCTATAAGAATATTTTTCTTCTTTTGTCCTTAGAAGGATATAGTTTTTCTGTTAATTAATTTTAATTTTCATTTTAAGAAAAAAAATCCTAAATAGATATCTAGCTCCTCTGGAGCAGTTTTATCCTAATCTTCCATGCAAGGACAAAGAATTTATTTTTTCAAAAAATCCAAAAATCCTTAATAGCATAAGTATACTGAAATTTTGTACTGAACATTTTTACTGAAAATTTTTAATTGAACATTTTTACTAAAAATTTTCAATAAAATTAATTAGAAAAGATTTTTTAGTTTTTTTCTCGAAAATAAGTTGTTTGTCCTTGCAAGGACGATATAGATAAATTGGTATCCTGTGGAAAGGGAGCCAGATACGTATTCGGACATTATTTTTAAAAAAATAAAAATTTATATTAATTAGTCAAAATACTATATCCTTGTAAGGACGCAATAAGGAAAAGATCCTCATACGTAAAGAATAAATATTTTCCAAAAGAATAAAAAAAAATCAAGTCGATACGTTAATCTTTTTGCGAGAAAACTGAAAAATCCGTCACGCGAGCGAAAATTTAGTGTGACCGATTACGCAGAACGAAATTCACAGAAGTCGTCGTTGGCAAAAAGTATTGTTAGCAGCTGAAAAAAGTTGCCCAGCGGTTTTTCGTCCATGGAACACACTTTTTACTCTAGGCTCGTCATTCTTGAACCGATCGAAATAATTTAAGTGCCAAATCTACCACAGGTAGTGTGGCTATGTAATATGATAATAAGCTTATTGTTATGTATATGTAGTGGTGAGATAATTTAAAAAGCCTCTCGGAAAATCTGAATATTGTGAAATTTTTATTGCGTTTTGTGCTCGTAAGTCCAAATTGTCACATCAATCTTAACAAATTATACATCAAATGAAAGGTCATAACGAGATCTAGCTGTTTAAGTTATGTAATTTTAAATAAATATTTTCATTGAGAAAATATACTAAAAAATATAAAATTTCCGAAATAATTCAAATTTTTCTATTAGATCAGGTGTACTTTCTCACCTCTAGGTCGTATTAAGGCATCATTTTTCATATTTTATATATCAAATTAAAGGCCTAGAAGTTATCTTGGATTTGGCTGAAAAATATTTTTGATCACATTACACATTACATAAGAAAAAGTAATAATACTATAAGTGAAAGAAATTTATATAAGTATTTTTAGCAATTATCATTTTTGGACAAATTTGATCTTAAATCATAGAGTGAAGATTTGTCTTTGCGTATATGTAAAAATATATTAAATATGTGGGGGCATCGTGCAAATATTCAATTTTTTCAGATTCCTTTGTGAAAATTTCCTTTTCAAATAAGTCGAAGGTGAGGTGTTCTGACTCAATATCCTTAAGGACTATCAAAATTTTTTTGATAACATTTTATAGATAAAAGTATATCCTAGGTGTCCTTTGAACAAAATTTCTGCGTATCTTTATAAATGAAGGAAATATTCAAAAAAGTTCAATGCCATGTTTTGCTGCTGTTTGCTCAACGTAATACACGTACAATACGTACTCTTCTACAAGCAATTGGGAGTGACTTCGTCAATGTACAATGATGTTAGGTATTCAAAGTATTCCAACAATTAGCATTTTTATTCTAAAATAAATCATTATATTTAATATATTAATTCATTTGATTTTATTTTCTGATTAACATTTTTTGCACAAGAAGACTTCGAATTTTTATTGTATTGTATGTTGGAATGTAATATCTTTGAGTGTCGACTTTATTTTTTTAAAACTATTTCATTATTGTACTAATTATGCCAATAATCCTGCAGGGGTGAGTTTGGTCTCTTTGTCAATCGAATAATAACCAATCAAAATTGTCTGTGTCTGCCTGTTAATTGAGTCACTTTTATAGAATTGCGTTTTTTATTCCTAGAATTGAAAAATCATTTATTAAATGAAGATTTGTTTTTGTTTATAATCGTTCAGTAATTTTTGAGTATAGAAAAATAGGACTTACCCCGAAAGTAGTCATATTTTTTATTTCTAAAACAATTTTCCAATCTAAGCGGATGTAAACATAACCGGGTTCAGTATAGCAATTTTCCGATTTAGTCTTAAGTCATTTTAACAACATTCCTATTTTGATTCCTACAATTGGAAGATCATTTATATCGGACTAATCCAAAAAGTGATAAACGTATTTTATTTACACAATTATTCTCCTATGGTAACGAATGTAAGGAAATTCGGCGGTCAGTGAAATTATTTTCATATTTCAAAAATATCCTTTTTCTCAAATATAAACTGTCGTTGGTCTTTTATTAAATTCCAAGAATATTTTCAGATAATTCAAGTAGACACACATTAATCAACTGAATTGACTGAGAGACGCTTAAAAACTGTCATTTCAAAATTCCTCGACGGTTGGTGTTTGCGAGAGAGGATCTGCTGAAAATATGCTCTCATAATCAGGCGAAATTCTCAATCGCTTTCAGATCATGTACTTCTATTCGCTTATTAGACGCCGGTCGACCGCAAACATTCGTTCTTGCGGGTTCTCTTACAGTTGATTTACGAATGAGACAGGCTCATTCTCTCAATCACGCTCTAAATGTTGAGTGCAAAGACAAAAAGATTCCAGATGTCAACAATAGAAAAATCGCAGGAATCGTAAGCCCAACTTTTCCGGGATCAAAATAAAACCTTCGGCTTATTTGAAGAGGAAATTTCTACAAAGGAATATAACAAAAATTTAATATTTACATGATGTCCTCACATATTTTATATATTATTGAAAATGCCCAAAGACAAATCTTCACTCTATGATTTAAGATCAAATTTGTCCAAAAAGGATAATTGCCAAAAATACTTATATCATTTTCATTCACTTATAGTATTATTAATTTTCCTTACGTAATGTATAACCTGATCAAAAATATTTTCTAACCAAATTCTAGGCCTTTAATTGGACATATAAAATGGCAAAAATGGTGCCTGCATACGACCTGTAGGTGAGAAAGTACACCGGATCTAATAGAAAAATTTCAATTATTTCGGAAATTTTATATTATTTAGTATATTTTCTCAATGAAGATATTTATCTAAAATTGTATAATCTAGAGAGCCAGAGCTCATTATGACCTTTCATTTGATATATAATTTGTTAAGATTGATGTGAAAATTTGGACTTACGAACACAAAACGGAATAACAATTCCACAATATTCCAATTTTCCGACAGGTTTTTTAAATTAGCTCACCACTACATAAACATAATAGCAAGCTTATTATGTAATCACATAGCCACACTAACTGCGGTAAATTTGGCACTTAAATTATTTCGATTGGTTTAGGAATGATGATCCTAGAGTAAAAAATGTGTTCTGTGGTCGATAAATTGCTCGGCAACATTTATTGTATGCTAACAATACTTTTTGCCAATGACGACTTCTGTGAATTTCGTTCTGCGTAATTGGTCAAACTGAATTTTCGTTCACGAGACGAATTTTTCGGTTTTCTCGTGAAAGGATTAACGTATCAACTTGAATTTTTTTTTATTCTCTTGGAAAATGTTCATTCTTTACCTATAAGAATATTTTTCTTCTTTTGTCCTTACAAGGATATAGTTTTTCTGTTAATTAATTTTAATTTTCATTTTAAGAAAAAAAATCCTAAATAGATATCTAGCTCCTCTGGAGCAGTTTTATCCTAATCTTCCATGCAAGGACAAAGAATTTATTTTTTCAAAAAATCCAAAAATCCTTAATAGCATAAGTATACTGAAATTTTGTACTGAACATTTTTACTGAAAATTTTTAATTGAACATTTTTACTAAAAATTTTCAATAAAATTAATTAGAAAAGATTTTTTAGTTGTTTTCTCGAAAATAAGTTGTTTGTCCTTGCAAGGACGATATAGATAAATTGGTATCCTGTGGAAAGGGAGCCAGATACGTATTCGGACATTATTTTTAAAAAAATAAAAATTTATATTAATTAGTCAAAATACTATATCCTTGTAAGGACGCAATAAGGAAAAGATCCTCATACGTAAAGAATAAATATTTTCCAAGAGAATAAAAAAAAATCAAGTCGATACCGTAATCTTTTTGCGAGAAAACTGAAAAATCCGTCACGCGAGCGAAAATTTAGTGTGACCGATTACGCAGAACGAAATTCACAGAAGTCGTCGTTGGCAAAAAGTATTGTTAGCAGCTGAAAAAAGTTGCCGAGCGGTTTTTCGTCCATGGAACACACTTTTTACTCTAGGATCGTCATTCTTGAACCGATCGAAATAATTTAAGTGCCAAATCTACCACAGGTAGTGTGGCTATGTAATATGATAATAAGCTTATTGTTATGTATATGTAGTGGTGAGATAATTTAAAAAGCCTCTCGGAAAATCTGAATATTGTGAAATTTTTATTGCGTTTTGTGCTCGTAAGTTCAAATTGTCACATCAATCTTAACAAATTATACATCAAATGAAAGGTCATAACGAGATCTAGCTGTTTAAGTTATGTAATTTTAAATAAATATTTTCAATGAGAAAATATACTAAAAAATATAAAATTTCCGAAATAATTCAAATTTTTCTATTAGATAAGGTGTACTTTCTCACCTCTAGGTCGTATTAAGGCATCATTTTTCACATTTTATATATCAAATTAAAGGCCTAAAAGTTATCTTGGATTTGGCTGAAAAATATTTGTGATCACATTATACATTACATAAGAAAAAGTAATAATACTATAAGTGAAAGAAATTTATATAAGTATTTTTAGCAATTATCATTTTTGGACAAATTTGATCTTAAATCATAGAGTGAAGATTTGTCTTTGCGTATATGTAAAAATATATTAAATATGTGGGGGCATCGTGTAAATATTCAATTTTTTCAGATTCCTTTGTGAAAATTTCCTTTTCAAATAAGTCGAAGGTGAGGTGTTCTGACTCAATGTCCTTAAGGACTATCAAAATTTTTTTGATAGCATTTTATAGATAAAAGTATATCCTAGGTGTCCTTTGAACAAAATTTCTGCGTATCTTTATAAATGAAGGAAATATTCAAAAAAGTTCAATGCCATGTTTTGCTGCTGTTTGCTCAACGTAATACGCGTACAATACGTACTCTTCTACAAGCAATTGGGAGTGACTTCGTCAATGTACAATGATGTTAGGTATTCAAAGTATTCCAACAATTAGCATTTTTATTCTAAAATAAATCATTATCTTTAATATATTAATTCATTTGATTTTATTTTCTGATTAACATTTTTTGCACAAGAAGACTTCGAATTTTTATTGTATTGTATGTTGGAATGTAATATCTTTGAGTGTCGACTTTATTTTTTAAAAACTATTTCATTATTGTACTAATTATGCAAATAATCCTGCAGGGGTGAGTTTGGTCTCTTTGTCAATCGAATAATAACCAATCCAAATTGTCTGTGTCTGCCTGTTAATTGAGTCACTTTTATAGAATTGCGTTTTTTATTCCTAGAATTGAAAAATCATTTATGAAATGAAGATTTGTTTTTGTTTATAATCGTTCAGTAATTTTTGAGTATAGAAAAATAGGACTTACCCCGAAAGTAGTCATATTTTTTATTTCTAAAACAATTTTCCAATCTAAGCGGATGTAAACATAACCGGGTTCAGTATAGCAATTTTCCGATTTAGTCTTAAGTCATTTTAACAACATTCCTATTTTGATTCCTACAATTGGAACATCATTTATATCGGACTAATCCAAAAAGTGATAAACGTATTTTATTTACACAATTATTCTCCTATAGTAACGAATGTAAGGAAATTCGGCGGTCAGTGAAATTATTTTCATATTTCAAAAATATCCTTTTTCTCAAATATAAACTGTCGTTGGTCTTTTATTAAATTCCAAAAATATTTTCAGATAATTCAAGTAGATACACATTAATCAACTGAATTGACT
Organism: Atherix ibis; assembly: GCA_958298945.1. Classification (NCBI taxonomy): domain Eukaryota; kingdom Metazoa; phylum Arthropoda; class Insecta; order Diptera; family Athericidae; genus Atherix; species Atherix ibis. Next base: position 119,663,449 of record OY282606.1, read on the forward strand.
GAGAGACGCTTAAAAACTGTCATTTCAAAATTCCTCGACGGTTGGTGTTTGCGAGAGAGGATCTGCTGAAAATATGCTCTCATAATCAGGCGAAATTCTCAATCGCTTTCAGATCATGCACTTCTATTCGCTTATTAGACGCCGGTCGACCGCAAACATTCGTTCTTGCGGGTTCTCTTACAGTTGATTTACGAATGAGACAGGCTCATTCTCTCAATCACGCTCTAAATGTTGAGTGCAAAGACAAAAAGATTCCAGATGTCAACAATAGAAAAATCGCAGGAATCGTAAGCCCAACTTTTCCGGGATCAAAATAAAACCTTCGGCTTATTTGAAGAGGAAATTTCCACAAAGGAATATAAAAAAAATTTAATATTTACATGATGTCCTCACATATTTTATATATTATTGAAAATGCCCAAAGACAAATCTTCACTCTATGATTTAAGATCAAATTTGTCCAAAAAGGATAATTGCTAAAAATACTTATATCATTTTCCTTTACTTATAGTATTATTAATTTTTCTTACGTAATGTATAACCTGATCAAAAATCTTTTCTAACCAAATTCTAGGCCTTTAATTGGACACATAAAATGGCAAAAATGGTGCCTGCATACGACCTGTAGGTGAGAAAGTACACCGGATCTAATAGAAAAATTTCAATTATTTCGGAAATTTTATATTATTTAGTATATTTTCTCAATGAAGATATTTATCTAAAATTGTATAATCTAGAGAGCCAGAGCTCATTATGACCTTTCATTTGATATATAATTTGTTAAGATTGATGTGAAAATTTGGACTTACGAACACAAAACGGAATAACAATTCCACAATATTCCGATTTTCCGAGAGGTTTTTTTAAATTAGCTCACCACTACATATACATAATAGCAAGCTTATTATGTAATCACATAGCCAGACTAACTGCGGTAAATTTGGCACTTAAATTATTTCGATTGGTTTAGGAATGATGATCCTAGAGTAAAAAATGTGTTCTGTGGTCGATAAATTGCTCGGCAACATTTATTGTATGCTAACAATACTTTTTGCCAATGACGACTTCTGTGAATTTCGTTCTGCGTAATTGGTCAAACTGAATTTTCGTTCACGAGACGAATTTTTCGGTTTTCTCGTGAAAGGATTAACGTATCAACTTGAATTTTTTTTTATTCTCTTGGAAAATGTTCATTCTTTACCTATAAGAATATTTTTCTTCTTTTGTCCTTACAAGGATATAGTTTTTCTGTTAATTAATTTTAATTTTCATTTTAAGAAAAAAAATCCTAAATAGATATCTAGCTCCTCTGGAGCAGTTTTATCCTAATCTTCCATGCAAGGACAAAGAATTTATTTTTTCAAAAAATCCAAAAATCCTTAATAGCATAAGTATACTGAAATTTTGTACTGAACATTTTTACTGAAAATTTTTAATTGAACATTTTTACTAAAAATTTTCAATAAAATTAATTAGAAAAGATTTTTTAGTTGTTTTCTCGAAAATAAGTTGTTTGTCCTTGCAAGGACGATATAGATAAATTGGTATCCTGTGGAAAGGGAGCCAGATACGTATTCGGACATTATTTTTAAAAAAATAAAAATTTATATTAATTAGTCAAAATACTATATCCTTGTAAGGACGCAATAAGGAAAAGATCCTCATACGTAAAGAATAAATATTTTCCAAGAGAATAAAAAAAAATCAAGTCGATACGTTAATCTTTTTGCGAGAAAACTGAAAAATCCGTCACGCGAGCGAAAATTTAGTGTGACCGATTACGCAGAACGAAATTCACAGAAGTCGTCGTTGGCAAAAAGTATTGTTAGCAGCTGAAAAAAGTTGCCGAGCGGTTTTTCGTCCATGGAACACACTTTTTACTCTAGGATCGTCATTCTTGAACCGATCGAAATAATTTAAGTGCCAAATCTACCACAGGTAGTGTGGCTATGTAATATGATAATAAGCTTATTGTTATGTATATGTAGTGGTGAGATAATTTAAAAAGCCTCTCGGAAAATCTGAATATTGTGAAATTTTTATTGCGTTTTGTGCTCGTAAGTCCAAATTGTCACATCAATCTTAACAAATTGTACATCAAATGAAAGGTCATAACAAGATCTAGCTGTTTAAGTTATGTAATTTGAAATAAATATTTTCAATGAGAAAATATACTAAAAAATATAAAATTTCCGAAATAATTCAAATTTTTCTATTAGATAAGGTGTACTTTCTCACCTCTAGGTCGTATTAAGGCATCATTTTTCACATTTTATATATCAAATTAAAGGCCTAAAAGTTATCTTGGATTTGGCTGAAAAATATTTGTGATCACATTATACATTATATAAGAAAAAGTAATAATACTATAAGTGAAAGAAATTTATATAAGTATTTTTAGCAATTATCATTTTTGGACAAATTTGATCTTAAATCATAGAGTGAAGATTTGTCTTTGCGTATATGTAAAAATATATTAAATATGTGGGGGCATCGTGTAAATATTCAATTTTTTCAGATTCCTTTGTGAAAATTTCCTTTTCAAATAAGTCGAAGGTGAGGTGTTCTGACTCAATGTCCTTAAGGACTATCAAATTTTTTTTGATATATTTTATAGATAAAAGTATATCCTAGGTGTCCTTTGAACAAAATTTCTGCGTATCTTTATAAATGAAGGAAATATTCAAAAAAGTTCAATGCCATGTTTTGCTGCTGTTTGCTCAACGTAATACGCGTACAATACGTACTCTTCTACAAGCAATTGGGAGTGACTTCGTCAATGTACAATGATGTTAGGTATTCAAAGTATTCCAACAATTAGCATTTTTATTCTAAAATAAATCATTATATTTAATATATTAATTCATTTGATTTTATTTTCTGATTAACATTTTTTGCACAAGAAGACTTCGAATTTTTATTGTATTGTATGTTGGAATGTAATATCTTTGAGTGTCGACTTTATTTTTTTAAAACTATTTCATTATTGTACTAATTATGCCAATAATCCTGCAGGGGTGAGTTTGGTCTCTTTGTCAATCGAATAATAACCAATCAAAATTGTCTGTGTCTGCCTGTTAATTGAGTCACTTTTATAGAATTGCGTTTTTTATTCCTAGAATTGAAAAATCATTTATGAAATGAAGATTTGTTTTTGTTTATAACCGTTCAGTAATTTTTGAGTATAGAAAAATAGGACTTACCCCGAAAGTAGTCATATTTTTTATTTCTAAAACAATTTTCCAATCTAAGCGGATGTAAACATAACCGGGTTCAGTATAGCAATTTTCCGATTTAGTCTTAAGTCATTTTAACAACATTCCTATTTTGATTCCTACAATTGGAAGATCATTTATATCGGACTAATCCAAAAAGTGATAAACGTATTTTATTTACACAATTATTCTCCTATAGTAACGAATGTAAGGAAATTCGGCGGTCAGTGAAATTATTTTCATATTTCAAAAATATCCTTTTTCTCAAATATAAACTGTCGTTGGTCTTTTATTAAACTCCAAGAATATTTTCAGATAATTCAAGTAGATACACATTAATCAACTGAATTGACTGAGAGACGCTTAAAAACTGTCATTTCAAAATTCCTCGACGGTTGGTGTTTGCGAGAGAGGATCTGCTGAAAATATGCTCTCATAATCAGGCGAAATTCTCAATCGCTTTCAGATCATGTACTTCTATTCGCTTATTAGACGCCGGTCGACCGCAAACATTCGTTCTTGCGGGTTCTCTTACAGTTGATTTACGAATGAGACAGGCTCATTCTCTCAATCACGCTCTAAATGTTGAGTGCAAAGACAAAAAGATTCCAGATGTCAACAATAGAAAAATCGCAGGAATCGTAAGCCCAACTTTTCCGGGATCAAAATAAAACCTTCGGCTTATTTGAAGAGGAAATTTCCACAAAGGAATATAAAAAAAATTTAATATTTACATGATGTCCTCACATATTTTATATATTATTGAAAATGCCCAAAGACAAATCTTCACTCTATGATTTAAGATCAAATTTGTCCAAAAAGGATAATTGCTAAAAATACTTATATCATTTTCCTTTACTTATAGTATTATTAATTTTTCTTACGTAATGTATAACCTGATCAAAAATATTTTCTAACCAAATTCTAGGCCTTTAATTGGACATATAAAATGGCAAAAATGGTGCCTGCATACGACCTGTAGGTGAGAAAGTACACCGGATCTAATAGAAAAATTTCAATTATTTCGGAAATTTTATATTATTTAGTATATTTTTTCAATGAAGATATTTATCTAAAATTGTATAATCTAGAGAGCCAGAGCTCATTATGACCTTTCATTTGATATATAATTTGTTAAGATTGATGTGAAAATTTGGACTTACGAACACAAAACGGAATAATAATTCCACAATATCCCGATTTTCCGAGAGATTTTTTAAATTAGCTCACCACTACATAAACATAATAGCAAGCTTATTATGTAATCACATAGCCACACTAACTGCGGTAAATTTGGCACTTAAATTATTTCGATTGGTTTAGGAATGATGATCCTAGAGTAAAAAATGTGTTCTGTGGTCGATAAATTGCTCGGCAACATTTATTGTATGCTAACAATACTTTTTGCCAATGACGACTTCTGTGAATTTCGTTCTGCGTAATTGGTCAAACTGAATTTTCGTTCACGAGACGAATTTTTCGGTTTTCTCGTGAAAGGATTAACGTATCAACTTGAATTTTTTTTTATTCTCTTGGAAAATGTTCATTCTTTACCTATAAGAATATTTTTCTTCTTTTGTCCTTACAAGGATATAGTTTTTCTGTTAATTAATTTTAATTTTCATTTTAAGAAAAAAAATCCTAAATAGATATCTAGCTCCTCTGGAGCAGTTTTATCCTAATCTTCCATGCAAGGACAAAGAATTTATTTTTTCAAAAAATCCAAAAATCCTTAATAGCATAAGTATACTGAAATTTTGTACTGAACATTTTTACTGAAAATTTTTAATTGAACATTTTTACTAAAAATTTTCAATAAAATTAATTAGAAAAGATTTTTTAGTTGTTTTCTCGAAAATAAGTTGTTTGTCCTTGCAAGGACGATATAGATAAATTGGTATCCTGTGGAAAGGGAGCCAGATACGTATTCGGACATTATTTTTAAAAAAATAAAAATTTATATTAATTAGTCAAAATACTATATCCTTGTAAGGACGCAATAAGGAAAAGATCCTCATACGTAAAGAATAAATATTTTCCAAGAGAATAAAAAAAAATCAAGTCGATACGTTAATCTTTTTGCGAGAAAACTGAAAAATCCGTCACGCGAGCGAAAATTTAGTGTGACCGATTACGCAGAACGAAATTCACAGAAGTCGTCGTTGGCAAAAAGTATTGTTAGCAGCTGAAAAAAGTTGCCGAGCGGTTTTTCGTCCATGGAACACACTTTTTACTCTAGGATCGTCATTCTTGAACCGATCGAAATAATTTAAGTGCCAAATCTACCACAGGTAGTGTGGCTATGTAATATGATAATAAGCTTATTGTTATGTATATGTAGTGGTGAGATAATTTAAAAAGCCTCTCGGAAAATCTGAATATTGTGAAATTTTTATTGCGTTTTGTGCTCGTAAGTCCAAATTGTCATATCAATCTTAACAAATTATACATCAAATGAAAGGTCATAACGAGATCTAGCTGTTTAAGTTATGTAATTTTAAATAAATATTTTCATTGAGAAAATATACTAAAAATATAAAATTTCCGAAATAATTCAAATTTTTCTATTAGATCAGGTGTACTTTCTCACCTCTAGGTCGTATTAAGGCATCATTTTTCACATTTTATATATCAAATTAAAGGCCTAGAAGTTATCTTGGATTTGGCTGAAAAATATTTTTGATCACATTACACATTACATAAGCAAAATTAATAATACTATAAGTGAAAGAAATTTATATAAGTATTTTTAGCAATTATCATTTTTGGACAAATTTGATCTTAAATCATAGAGTGAAGATTTGTCTTTGCGTATATGTAAAAATATATTAAATATGTGGGGGCATCGTGTAAATATTCAATTTTTTCAGATTCCTTTGTGAAAATTTCCTTTTCAAATAAGTCGAAGGTGAGGTGTTCTGACTCAATGTCCTTAAGGACTATCAAAATTTTTTTGATAGCATTTTATAGATAAAAGTATATCCTAGGTGTCCTTTGAACAAAATTTCTGCGTATCTTTATAAATGAAGGAAATATTCAAAAAAGTTCAATGCCATGTTTTGCTGCTGTTTGCTCAACGTAATACGCGTACAATACGTACTCTTCTACAAGCAATTGGGAGTGACTTCGTCAATGTACAATGATGTTAGGTATTCAAAGTATTCCAACAATTAGCATTTTTATTCTAAAATAAATCATTATATTTAATATATTAATTCATTTGATTTTATTTTCTGATTAACATTTTTTGCACAAGAAGACTTCGAATTTTTATTGTATTGTATGTTGGAATGTAATATCTTTGAGTGTCGACTTTATTTTTTTAAAACTATTTCATTATTGTACTAATTATGCCAATAATCCTGCAGGGGTGAGTTTGGTCTCTTTGTCAATCGAATAATAACCAATCCAAATTGTCTGTGTCTGCCTGTTAATTGAGTCACTTTTATAGAATTGGGTTTTTTATTCCTAGAATTGAAAAATCATTTATGAAATGAAGATTTGTTTTTGTTTATAATCGTTCAGTAATTTTTGAGTATAGAAAAATAGGACTTACCCCGAAAGTAGTCATATTTTTTATTTCTAAAACAATTTTCCAATCTAAGCGGATGTAAACATAACCGGGTTCAGTATAGCAATTTTCCGATTTAGTCTTAAGTCATTTTAACAACATTCCTATTTTGATTCCTACAATTGGAAGATCATTTATATCGGACTAATCCAAAAAATGATAAACGTATTTTATTTACACAATTATTCTCCTATAGTAACGAATGTAAGGAAATTCGGCGGTCAGTGAAATTATTTTCATATTTCAAAAATATCCTTTTTCTCAAATATAAACTGTCGTTGGTCTTTTATTAAATTCCAAAAATATTTTCAGATAATTCAAGTAGATACACATTAATCAACTGAATTGACTGAGAGACGCTTAAAAACTGTCATTTCAAAATTCCTCGACGGTTGGTGTTTGCGAGAGAGGATCTGCTGAAAATATGCTCTCATAATCAGGCGAAATTCTCAATCGCTTTCAGATCATGTACTTCTATTCGCTTATTAGACGCCGGTCGACCGCAAACATTCGTTCTTGCGGGTTCTCTTACAGTTGATTTACGAATGAGACAGGCTCATTCTCTCAATCACGCTCTAAATGTTGAGTGCAAAGACAAAAAGATTCCAGATGTCAACAATAGAAAAATCGCAGGAATCGTAAGCCCAACTTTTCCGGGATCAAAATAAAACCTTCGGCTTATTTGAAGAGGAAATTTCCACAAAGGAATATAAAAAAAATTTAATATTTACATGATGTCCTCACATATTTTATATATTATTGAAAATGCCCAAAGACAAATCTTCACTCTATGATTTAAGATCAAATTTGTCCAAAAAGGATAATTGCTAAAAATACTTATATCATTTTCCTTTACTTATAGTATTATTAATTTTTCTTACGTAATGTATAACCTGATCAAAAATATTTTCTAACTAAATTCTAGGCCTTTAATTGGACACATAAAATGGCAAAAATGGTGCCTGCATACGACCTGTAGGTGAGAAAGTACACCGGATCTAATAGAAAAATTTCAATTATTTCGGAAATTTTATATTATTTAGTATATTTTCTCAATGAAGATATTTATCTAAAATTGTCTACTAGAGAGCCAGAGCTCATTATGACCTTTCATTTGATATATAATTTGTTAAGATTGATGTGAAAATTTGGACTTACGAACACAAAACGGAATAACAATTCCACAATATTCCGATTTTCCGAGAGGTTTTTTAAATTAGCTCACCACTACATATACATAATAGCAAGCTTATTATGTAATCACATAGCCACACTAACTGCGGTAAATTTGGCACTTAAATTATTTCGATTGGTTTAGGAATGATGATCCTAGAGTAAAAAATGTGTTCTGTGGTCGATAAATTGCTCGGCAACATTTATTGTATGCTAACAATACTTTTTGCCAATGACGACTTCTGTGAATTTCGTTCTGCGTAATTGGTCAAACTGAATTTTCGTTCACGAGACGAATTTTTCGGTTTTCTCGTGAAAGGATTAACTTATCGACTTGAATTTTTATTTATTCTCTTGGAAAATGTTCATTCTTTACCTATAAGGATATTTTCCTTCTTTTGTCCTTACAAGGATATAGTTTTTCTGTTAATTAATTTTAATTTTCATTTTAAGAAAAAAAATCCTAAATAGATATCTAGCTCCTCTGGAGCAGTTTTATCCTAATCTTCCATGCAAGGACAAAGAATTTATTTTTTCAAAAAATCCAAAAATCCTTAATAGCATAAGTATACTGAAATTTTGTACTGAACATTTTTACTGAAAATTTTTAATTGAACATTTTTACTAAAAATTTTCAATAAAATTAATTAGAAAAGATTTTTTAGCTGTTTTCTCGAAAATAAGTTGTTTGTCCTTGCAAGGACGATATAGATAAATTGGTATCCTGTGGAAAGGGAGCCAGATACGTATTCGGACATTATTTTTAAAAAAATAAAAATTTATATTAATTAGTCAAAATACTATATCCTTGTAAGGACGCAATAAGGAAAAGATCCTCATACGTAAAGAATAAATATTTTCCAAAAGAATAAAAAAAAATCAAGTCGATACGTTAATCTTTTTGCGAGAAAACTGAAAAATCCGTCACGCGAGCGAAAATTTAGTGTGACCGATTACGCAGAACGAAATTCACAGAAGTCGTCGTTGGCAAAAAGTATTGTTAGCAGCTGAAAAAAGTTGCCCAGCGGTTTTTCGTCCATGGAACACACTTTTTACTCTAGGCTCGTCATTCTTGAACCGATCGAAATAATTTAAGTGCCAAATCTACCACAGGTAGTGTGGCTATGTAATATGATAATAAGCTTATTGTTATGTATATGTAGTGGTGAGATAATTTAAAAAGCCTCTCGGAAAATCTGAATATTGTGAAATTTTTATTGCGTTTTGTGCTCGTAAGTCCAAATTGTCACATCAATCTTAACAAATTATACATCAAATGAAAGGTCATAACGAGATCTAGCTGTTTAAGTTATGTAATTTTAAATAAATATTTTCATTGAGAAAATATACTAAAAAATATAAAATTTCCGAAATAATTCAAATTTTTCTATTAGATCAGGTGTACTTTCTCACCTCTAGGTCGTATTAAGGCATCATTTTTCATATTTTATATATCAAATTAAAGGCCTAGAAGTTATCTTGGATTTGGCTGAAAAATATTTTTGATCACATTACACATTACATAAGAAAAAGTAATAATACTATAAGTGAAAGAAATTTATATAAGTATTTTTAGCAATTATCATTTTTGGACAAATTTGATCTTAAATCATAGAGTGAAGATTTGTCTTTGCGTATATGTAAAAATATATTAAATATGTGGGGGCATCGTGTAAATATTCAATTTTTTCAGATTCCTTTGTGAAAATTTCCTTTTCAAATAAGTCGAAGTTGAGGTGTTCTGACTCAATATCCTTAAGGACTATCAAAATTTTTTTGATAACATTTTATAGATAAAAGTATATCCTAGGGGTCCTTTGAACAAAATTTCTGCGTATCTTTATAAATGAAGGAAATATTCAAAAAAGTTCAATGCCATGTTTTGCTGCTGTTTGCTCAACGTAATACACGTACAATACGTACTCTTCTACAAGCAATTGGGAGTGACTTCGTCAATGTACAATGATGTTAGGTATTCAAAGTATTCCAACAATTAGCATTTTTATTCTAAAATAAATCATTATATTTAATATATTAATTCATTTGATTTTATTTTCTGATTAACATTTTTTGCACAAGAAGACTTCGAATTTTTATTGTATTGTATGTTGGAATGTAATATCTTTGAGTGTCGACTTTATTTTTTTAAAACTATTTCATTATTGTACTAATTATGCCAATAATCCTGCAGGGGTGAGTTTGGTCTCTTTGTCAATCGAATAATAACCAATCCAAATTGTCTGTGTCTGCCTGTTAATTGAGTCACTTTTATAGAATTGCGTTTTTTATTCCTAGAATTGAAAAATCATTTATGAAATGAAGATTTGTTTTTGTTTATAATCGTTCAGTAATTTTTGAGTATAGAAAAATAGGACTTACCCCGAAAGTAGTCATATTTTTTATTTCTAAAACAATTTTCCAATCTAAGCGGATGTAAACATAACCGGGTTCAGTATAGCAATTTTCCGATTTAGTCTTAAGTCATTTTAACAACATTCCTATTTTGATTCCTACAATTGGAAGATCATTTATATCGGACTAATCCAAAAAATGATAAACGTATTTTATTTACACAATTATTCTCCTATAGTAACGAATGTAATGAAATTCGGCGGTCAGTGAAATTATTTTCATATTTCAAAAATATCCTTTTTCTCAAATATAAACTGTCGTTGGTCTTTTATTAAATTCCAAAAATATTTTCAGATAATTCAAGTAGATACACATTAATCAACTGAATTGACTGAGAGACGCTTAAAAACTGTCATTTCAAAATTCCTCGACGGTTGGTGTTTGCGAGAGAGGATCTGCTGAAAATATGCTCTCATAATCAGGCGAAATTCTCAATCGCTTTCAGATCATGTACTTCTATTCGCTTATTAGACGCCGGTCGACCGCAAACATTCGTTCTTGCGGGTTCTCTTACAGTTGATTTACGAATGAGACAGGCTTATTCTCTCAATCACGCTCTAAATGTTGAGTGCAAAGACAAAAAGATTCCAGATGTCAACAATAGAAAAATCGTAGGAATCGTAAGCCCAACTTTTCCGGGATCAAAATAAAACCTTCGGCTTATTTGAAGAGGAAATTTCCACAAAGGAATATAAAAAAAATTTAATATTTACATGATGTCCTCACATATTTTATATATTATTGAAAATGCCCAAAGACAAATCTTCACTCTATGATTTAAGATCAAATTTGTCCAAAAAGGATAATTGCTAAAAATACTTATATCATTTTCCTTTACTTATAGTATTATTAATTTTTCTTACGTAATGTATAACCTGATCAAAAATATTTTCTAACTAAATTCTAGGCCTTTAATTGGACACATAAAATGGCAAAAATGGTGCCTGCATACGACCTGTAGGTGAGAAAGTACACCGGATCTAATAGAAAAATTTCAATTATTTCGGAAATTTTATATTATTTAGTATATTTTCTCAATGAAGATATTTATCTAAAATTGTCTACTAGAGAGCCAGAGCTCATTATGACCTTTCATTTGATATATAATTTGTTAAGATTGATGTGAAAATTTGGACTTACGAACACAAAACGGAATAACAATTCCACAATATTCCGATTTTCCGAGAGGTTTTTTAAATTAGCTCACCACTACATATACATAATAGCAAGCTTATTATGTAATCACATAGCCACACTAACTGCGGTAAATTTGGCACTTAAATTATTTCGATTGGTTTAGGAATGATGATCCTAGAGTAAAAAATGTGTTCTGTGGTCGATAAATTGCTCGGCAACATTTATTGTATGCTAACAATACTTTTTGCCAATGACGACTTCTGTGAATTTCGTTCTGCGTAATTGGTCAAACTGAATTTTCGTTCACGAGACGAATTTTTCGGTTTTCTCGTGAAAGGATTAACTTATCGACTTGAATTTTTATTTATTCTCTTGGAAAATGTTCATTCTTTACCTATAAGGATATTTTCCTTCTTTTGTCCTTACAAGGATATAGTTTTTCTGTTAATTAATTTTAATTTTCATTTTAAGAAAAAAAATCCTAAATAGATATCTAGCTCCTCTGGAGCAGTTTTATCCTAATCTTCCATGCAAGGACAAAGAATTTATTTTTTCAAAAAATCCAAAAATCCTTAATAGCATAAGTATACTGAAATTTTGTACTGAACATTTTTACTGAAAATTTTTAATTGAACATTTTTACTAAAAATTTTCAATAAAATTAATTAGAAAAGATTTTTTAGCTGTTTTCTCGAAAATAAGTTGTTTGTCCTTGCAAGGACGATATAGATAAATTGGTATCCTGTGGAAAGGGAGCCAGATACGTATTCGGACATTATTTTTAAAAAAATAAAAATTTATATTAATTAGTCAAAATACTATATCCTTGTAAGGACGCAATAAGGAAAAGATCCTCATACGTAAAGAATAAATATTTTCCAAAAGAATAAAAAAAAATCAAGTCGATACGTTAATCTTTTTGCGAGAAAACTGAAAAATCCGTCACGCGAGCGAAAATTTAGTGTGACCGATTACGCAGAACGAAATTCACAGAAGTCGTCGTTGGCAAAAAGTATTGTTAGCAGCTGAAAAAAGTTGCCCAGCGGTTTTTCGTCCATGGAACACACTTTTTACTCTAGGCTCGTCATTCTTGAACCGATCGAAATAATTTAAGTGCCAAATCTACCACAGGTAGTGTGGCTATGTAATATGATAATAAGCTTATTGTTATGTATATGTAGTGGTGAGATAATTTAAAAAGCCTCTCGGAAAATCTGAATATTGTGAAATTTTTATTGCGTTTTGTGCTCGTAAGTCCAAATTGTCACATCAATCTTAACAAATTATACATCAAATGAAAGGTCATAACGAGATCTAGCTGTTTAAGTTATGTAATTTTAAATAAATATTTTCATTGAGAAAATATACTAAAAAATATAAAATTTCCGAAATAATTCAAATTTTTCTATTAGATCAGGTGTACTTTCTCACCTCTAGGTCGTATTAAGGCATCATTTTTCATATTTTATATATCAAATTAAAGGCCTAGAAGTTATCTTGGATTTGGCTGAAAAATATTTTTGATCACATTACACATTACATAAGAAAAAGTAATAATACTATAAGTGAAAGAAATTTATATAAGTATTTTTAGCAATTATCATTTTTGGACAAATTTGATCTTAAATCATAGAGTGAAGATTTGTCTTTGCGTATATGTAAAAATATATTAAATATGTGGGGGCATCGTGTAAATATTCAATTTTTTCAGATTCCTTTGTGAAAATTTCCTTTTCAAATAAGTCGAAGTTGAGGTGTTCTGACTCAATATCCTTAAGGACTATCAAAATTTTTTTGATAACATTTTATAGATAAAAGTATATCCTAGGGGTCCTTTGAACAAAATTTCTGCGTATCTTTATAAATGAAGGAAATATTCAAAAAAGTTCAATGCCATGTTTTGCTGCTGTTTGCTCAACGTAATACACGTACAATACGTACTCTTCTACAAGCAATTGGGAGTGACTTCGTCAATGTACAATGATGTTAGGTATTCAAAGTATTCCAACAATTAGCATTTTTATTCTAAAATAAATCATTATATTTAATATATTAATTCATTTGATTTTATTTTCTGATTAACATTTTTTGCACAAGAAGACTTCGAATTTTTATTGTATTGTATGTTGGAATGTAATATCTTTGAGTGTCGACTTTATTTTTTTAAAACTATTTCATTATTGTACTAATTATGCCAATAATCCTGCAGGGGTGAGTTTGGTCTCTTTGTCAATCGAATAATAACCAATCCAAATTGTCTGTGTCTGCCTGTTAATTGAGTCACTTTTATAGAATTGCGTTTTTTATTCCTAGAATTGAAAAATCATTTATGAAATGAAGATTTGTTTTTGTTTATAATCGTTCAGTAATTTTTGAGTATAGAAAAATAGGACTTACCCCGAAAGTAGTCATATTTTTTATTTCTAAAACAATTTTCCAATCTAAGCGGATGTAAACATAACCGGGTTCAGTATAGCAATTTTCCGATTTAGTCTTAAGTCATTTTAACAACATTCCTATTTTGATTCCTACAATTGGAAGATCATTTATATCGGACTAATCCAAAAAATGATAAACGTATTTTATTTACACAATTATTCTCCTATAGTAACGAATGTAATGAAATTCGGCGGTCAGTGAAATTATTTTCATATTTCAAAAATATCCTTTTTCTCAAATATAAACTGTCGTTGGTCTTTTATTAAATTCCAAAAATATTTTCAGATAATTCAAGTAGATACACATTAATCAACTGAATTGACTGAGAGACGCTTAAAAACTGTCATTTCAAAATTCCTCGACGGTTGGTGTTTGCGAGAGAGGATCTGCTGAAAATATGCTCTCATAATCAGGCGAAATTCTCAATCGCTTTCAGATCATGTACTTCTATTCGCTTATTAGACGCCGGTCGACCGCAAACATTCGTTCTTGCGGGTTCTCTTACAGTTGATTTACGAATGAGACAGGCTTATTCTCTCAATCACGCTCTAAATGTTGAGTGCAAAGACAAAAAGATTCCAGATGTCAACAATAGAAAAATCGTAGGAATCGTAAGCCCAACTTTTCCGGGATCAAAATAAAACCTTCGGCTTATTTGAAGAGGAAATTTCCACAAAGGAATATAAAAAAAATTTAATATTTACATGATGTCCTCACATATTTTATATATTATTGAAAATGCCCAAAGACAAATCTTCACTCTATGATTTAAGATCAAATTTGTCCAAAAAGGATAATTGCTAAAAATACTTATATCATTTTCCTTCACTTATATTATTATTAATTTTTCTTACGTAATGTATAACCTGATCAAAAATATTTTCTAACCAAATTCTAGGCCTTTAATTGGACATATAAAATGGCAAAAATGGTGCCTGCATACGACCTGTAGGTGAGAAAGTACACCGGATCTAATAGAAAAATTTCAATTATTTCGGAAATTTTATATTATTTAGTATATTTTTTCAATGAAGATATTTATCTAAAATTGTATAATCTAGAGAGCCAGAGCTCATTATGACCTTTCATTTGATATATAATTTGTTAAGATTGATGTGAAAATTTGGACTTACGAACACAAAACGGAATAACAATTCCACAATATTCCGATTTTCCGAGAGGTTTTTTAAATTAGCTCACCACTACATATACATAATAGCAAGCTTATTATGTAATCACATAGCCACACTAACTGCGGTAAATTTGGCACTTAAATTATTTCGATTGGTTTAGGAATGATGATCCTAGAGTAAAAAATGTGTTCTGTGGTCGATAAATTGCTCGGCAACATTTATTGTATGCTAACAATACTTTTTGCCAATGACGACTTCTGTGAATTTCGTTCTGCGTAATTGGTCAAACTGAATTTTCGTTCACGAGACGAATTTTTCGGTTTTCTCGTGAAAGGATTAACGTATCGACTTGAATTCTTTTTTATTCTCTTGGAAAATGTTCATTCTTTACCTATAAGAATATTTTTCTTCTTTTGTCCTTACAAGGATATAGTTTTTCTGTTAATTAATTTTAATTTTCATTTTAAGAAAAAAAATCCTAAATAGATATCTAGCTCCTCTGGAGCAGTTTTATCCTAATCTTCCATGCAAGGATAAAGAATTTATTTTTTCAAAAAATTCAAAAATCCTTAATAGCATAAGTATACTGAAATTTTGTACTGAACAGTCTTACTGAAAATTTTTAATTGAACATTTTTACTAAAAATTTTCAATAAAATTAATTAGAAAAGATTTTTTAGTTTTTTTCTCGAAAATAAGTTGTTTGTCCTTGCAAGGACGATATAGATAAATTGGTATCCTGTGGAAAGGGAGCCAGATACGTATTCGGACATTATTTTAAAAAAAATAAAAATTTATATTAATTAGTCAAAATACTATATCCTTGTAAGGACGCAATAAGAAAAAGATCCTCATACGTAAAGAATAAATATTTTCCAAAAGAATAAAAAAAATCAAGTCGATACGTTAATCTTTTTGCGAGAAAACTGAAAAATCCGTCACGCGAGCGAAAATTTAGTGTGACCGATTACGCAGAACGAAATTCACAGAAGTCGTCGTTGGCAAAAAGTATTGTTAGCAGCTGAAAAAACTTGCCGAGCGGTTTTTCGTCCATGGAACACACTTTTTACTCTAGGATCGTCATTCTTGAACCGATCGAAATAATTTAAGTGCCAAATCTACCACAGGTAGTGTGGCTATGTAATATGATAATAAGCTTATTGTTATGTATATGTAGTGGTGAGATAATTTAAAAAGCCTCTCGGAAAATCTGAATATTGTGAAATTTTTATTGCGTTTTGTGCTCGTAAGTCCAAATTGTCATATCAATCTTAACAAATTATACATCAAATGAAAGGTCATAACAAGATCTAGCTGTTTAAGTTATGTAATTTTAAATAAATATTTTCATTGAGAAAATATACTAAAAAATATAAAATTTCCGAAATAATTCAAATTTTTCTATTAGATCAGGTGTACTTTCTCACCTCTAGGTCGTATTAAGGCATCATTTTTCATATTTTATATATCAAATTAAAGGCCTAGAAGTTATCTTGGATTTGGCTGAAAAATATTTTTGATCACATTACACATTACATAAGAAAAAGTAATAATACTATAAGTGAAAGAAATTTATATAAGTATTTTTAGCAATTATCATTTTCGGACAAATTTGATCTTAAATCATAGAGTGAAGATTTGTCTTTGCGTATATGTAAAAATATATTAAATATGTGGGGGCATCGTGTAAATATTCAATTTTTTCAGATTCCTTTGTGAAAATTTCCTTTTCAAATAAGCCGAAGGTGAGGTGTTCTGACTCAATATCCTTAAGAATTATCATATTTTAAAATAAATACAATTAAAACGAAACACGAAAACTTTAAGATAAAATCAAAACATTCATATTTAAAAAAATAATTCGAAAAAAAAAAATTAATCTTGAAAAAAATTTCCTCAAGCACCATTATTGATTCGGTTAAAGAATCGTTGAAATTTTCGATTTTTCCATCACTACTACTTTAAAGTGAATTGTCGATAATTCTTACCTTTTTGTAAATAATCTAAAAATGTCAAATAATATCCGAAAATATATTAATTCAGTACAAAAACAAACCATTAAAGTCAAATCCGATTGAATTGACCAATGAATGAAATGAATTGTTATCCTTCTCAGTTCCAATTTAGAATGATTTTGGTCTGCAGGGCACACCATTCCAAAAATGAATCCGTACAGAATTTGTTGGTAAATTTCCCACTATAAACAATGATGTTAGAGACCGAAGGCTAAGCAACAATACGAACCGTACAGAATCGGAAAGATCGAACTGACGAGATGAGAAAAAATACAGCACTTCACATATCTCATTTCGAATCGGAGAAGATTGATTTGATGCCATCACTGATTGAAAGATTAAACGATTTCAGTTTGATGGCAGGTATTAATGAGTATATTTTTTCCTATTACACAGACTGGGAGTAGCCTGGATGGTTGGTTCTATCGTCTATTCGTCTCTCTATCCCTCCGAATACAGAGAATGGTTTGGTTCTAAGCAGAATCAAGTAAATTTAAACGCTTGGCGGTATATTGGAAATTGAACATTTATTGAAGATTTACCAAGCCCAAGCTGGCTAGTTGGAATTCACATGTGAAGTACACCCACTTTTATATCGAAAGATTAAGCAAAACAATTTCAACTCTGAGAAGTGTAAAGACTGAAAACTATTGGTTATATGGAACTCTGTCAATCGAGTAATCCTGCGAGAAGAAGTACATTTCGAAACACCAGCAAAAGCAAAATGATGATTATACTGGTTATGATGATTCTAACTTTAGCCCAAACACAAACGATAAATAGAGAAATAAACAGAAATGTGGAAAAAAAACAAAATCCAAACAGAAAGGCACAACATTTTCGGTCATCTCATTAATTTCATGTTATCTCTACTTCCACATAATGAAATCATTTTTTTCCCCCTTCTGGATACAAATATCACATCCATTCGTCTAGTATCTAGTAAAATAAACAAATCCTTTACATTTCTATACATGATTATATATCTACGGTGGTAGATGACCAATGCTTAGGGGCTATACACGAGTACTGGTAATAACCATAGTCCACACTCATTGAGCAGATCTGTTTTTGTTTCTGTATCTTCACTATTAAGCTTTTATTACTTCTTCTTATTGTTTTGATTCGAACTCTGGCCATTATCTTCAATCAATAAATTTGGTGTAATTTCAATGAATTCCCTTCCCTAACATTTGACGAAGGTAATTGTTGATGCTTAACACTGAATCAATAATAATCCAATCTGGTCCATTTTAATTGATGACGCATTAATTCGTCTTCCATCTTTATATATGAACAAACATACACACCATCTATCTACAATATAAGTAAATTGCCATAGCCGAAACCAATTCACCCCCATTGCTATCAAAAAACCTTCCCTCTGGACATTCAATTTAGCAATCATGAATATACATACTTTTAATACTAGCTAGCATAAGCATGTTTATGTGACTACCAGTTTTGGCTATAGTAACTAGTGTTAGCTACGAGTATCTACCTAGCTGGCTTGTGAACGAACGGATGCTGTTTGTGTAGATTATGCGTTACTAATTTCGGTCAAACGGAAGCCTTTTTACAAGGTAGTATCCTAATTGATAAATATCTAATGGATCTGATACCTTCACGTTATATGTAGGTAATATCCCTGTTGTCTATCCAATTCCGAAAGCTTTTCGCACACAGGAACTTAGTTTTGTTTTCTTTTTCTTTTTGCACATTCTAGAGCAAAAAGTATTTTTACACCTTCATTCCGGACTTACAACACGCAATCCCAAGTGTATACAAATAAAACTCTCGTTAACTTTGGCTACTTAATTCACAATTTTACATTAATTGCATACAGTCTCAATCTTAGAGCAGTGGTCATTGGATACAGAACTAATCCATAATGACGCTTGTATTTTTAAATGAAAGTTATCAGGTGGAAGAAAATCGCTAAAATAATTAATTACGTTCAAGTGTTGGCCGTTTTATCAAATGCCGTGATTGAAGTTTAGATTTAAACAAATCGAGTATGGTGGAAATTTTCATTGTTACCAATCTTAATTGCTATCAGAGACTTGTCGAAACCGGAATATGTCGGGGATCACCACCATTGCTTCAGTAGCTGTATAAAACTACCTACAATTCATATTAACTTCATAGTATAGAAAAATCTCAACGCAGTATAGTGGTAAAGAAAATGTTCACTCCGCACTCCGTCAATAATGCAAGGATGTCGATTGCGTGAAAAAATGAAGGCGCACACACATCGCCTCCGGATATCTCTTGCAATTTATCTATAATACGCACGCCATTTCCGAGCGACTCCCTATCTTAATGCATCAAGCCTAGCTTCCCGAATGTTTTATGGGCGAGCTTTTCAAAAGTTATGCGATTCTCTAGATATTTCTGTTTCCTCAGCAAGCTTGTCTAGCATTATTTATTAAAACGGTTGGGCAGGAATTAATTTCTATCTTCCTATTTAACACGCTCTCATTTTTCCCAGATAAATGCAATACAATCACTCCCTTGGTAACTATGATTGTACACAATTTCTAGTCAACCACTAAGTCATACGTACAGTTTAGGTGATTTCCGATAGTGAACAATAGTTGTAAGCAACTTTAAATTATTACATTCTACTATTTTAGTCAACCTATCGGTTAAATAATCTCAAAATAAATGACTATGCCCATCTCTTCATCGAACTTCCGATTGTTATTTCGATGATTTGTGGGTCATTTTCAACTAAGTATACGCCTAGTAGTGATTGTAGATAGCTGTATAGACAATCTGATCCATTTTGAAGTTATCCAACACAAGCACACTTACAAGGACTATTTCTCGAGTATATATGCATGTGCGTCGGCACTACTCAACATATATATATTAACATATTTTTCTTAATAGTCTCCTTTAATATTGTTAAAGTTTTCCAATTATTTCAAAATTCAAATATACATTTTCTGATTAGATAAAAATATTTTTACTTTAGATAAGGCATAAATAAATTGGAGAAATATAGCTTTGCCCAAAAGTATTGAGGACGACCCCACAAAAATATCAATAATTTTTTTTTAAAGTGTTAAATGAAATGAAAGTCATCTATGTAAATTTATATTATTTGTTTATTTATTTAAAAATAAATAATACTTTGTGGTATTAGATCCCCCCCCCCCCTCCTACAACAAGCACCCAAAACACCAACCAATTCAGCAAGGTCTGATTTTACTACTTATGCTGTTCCATTCTTGATAAATCATATTTTTTTAAGGTTTGCCTAGATCTTACGCCTTAAAATATATCATACAGCTCTATTGATTGAGCTAATCAGAATATTAGAAGTTCAACTCCATTTGCTTTAAGCTAAAAGATCAACTCCATTTGCTTTGAGCAATTTTATGGTTTGCGCTGTTTTATGACAGGGAGCATTGTCTTGCAGGAAGTTGGTGTTTTCGAAACTACTGAAAGCAAAAAGCATTTCTTTAGGACATTAATGTACTTGGCCGAGATAATGCAGTTAACACAAAATGGCATTTTGTCGACGCCATCAGCAGTAACCTGAAATTAACGACTATCATATACGAGGTATGTTCAAAAAGTATCGCGAATTTAGAATTTTCGCGGGTTACTCATGTCTTTCACTTATGCCGATATGTTCGGCCATTTTGAATGTTCAGTTAATTTTTGACAGCTGCTTTGCTTGCACGTGTTTTGGCTCGTTTTCGATTTTTGCCCATTCCAAAAAATGGATCAAAGAATCTGTATCAAATTTTGTGTGCAAAACAAAATTAATTGCGCGGACGCATTCCGAATATTGACTGTGGCATATGGTGAAGCTACCTTAGACCGAAGCAACGTTTATCGGTGGTACAAAATGTTGTAAGATGGCCGAGAAGACGCCCGAGCACGTCAACAACAGACGAAAACATTGATGAAGTGAAGAAAATAGTATTAACCAATCGTCGAATCACCATTAGAGAAATTGCTGAGGACTTAAACATATCGATTGGCTCGTGCCATTCGATTTTTACCAATGCTTTGGTGTGAGACGGGTCGCCGCGAAATTCGTACCAAAATAGCTCCATTTCGACCAAAAACAGTCTCACATTAACATTGCTAAGACTCTGTTGGACTCTGTCCGCGATGACTCAAATTTGCTCCAGAGGGTCATAACTGGTGACATGGTTATGACGTGAAAACTAAAGCTCAATCATCCCAATGGAAGCTGCCGCGCCAGCCAAGACCGAAAAAATCGCGCCAAGTTCGGTCGAATGTGAAGATTTTGCTTACAGTTTTCTTCGATTGCAGGGGCGTAGTGCATCATAAGTTCTGGCCACAGGGTAGAACGGTCAATAAGGAATATTACCTGCAAGTTATGCGCAAGTTGCGTGAAGCAATCCTCCAGAAACGCCCGGATTTGTGGAAGAATAAAAATTGGCTTTTGCCATTTTTGGCCAACTACAACACACTAATAATGCCGCAGCCAAAGTATTCCCCAGATCTGGCCCCCTGTGACTTTTCTTGTTCCCGAAACTGAAGAGCCCCATGAAAGAACGACGCTACTCTACGATTGAGGATATAAAGACGGCATCAAAGGAGGAGCTGAACAAGATCACAAAAAATGATTTTTTGAAGTACTTCGAGGATTGGAAAAATGTTGGCACAAGTGCATAATATCTGGTGGGGATTACTTTGAAGGAGACAAAATAGATATTCATGAATAAATAAATAAATTTTGAAAAAATACAAAATTCACGATACTTTTTGAACAGACCTCGTATATTCTTCATCCACGAAGTAACAAAACATCTAAGAAAAAAATCAAAATATATCATATCAAAATCCATTTAAGATTTTCATTAAAAAAAGAAAATAATTAATTTTTTTTCATAGGTACATATATTACCATTTATAAGGGTACTCCTCTGATAAATTTTAGTATCGTAATACCCAATTGTAGCGAGATTCACAATTTTTTTTCTAATAGTCACGTCTTCTGTCTGGCTTTGCACACTTTAAATCCTACTTTCTTTAGAAGCCACCTAGCTGTTCTCTCAGAAACTGGTCTTTATATTTCTGATCTTTCAGAGACTTTCTTATTAACTTTCTGTCCTTATGCTGCGAGGTGATCATTTCTCTTTATATTTTTTTTAAAATTTATGCGTTTTTGTTTTATTAAAATGCTTCATGGTATATTCCATAGCGCTACTTGAGCATTTGCCCATTTTAGATATTTTCAGACAATTTTTTCCTTGCCCTATTAAACAATAACTTTACACACATTTCGTTAAAAAAAATTAATTTTTTTATGTATGTAAGGTCTCTAAGATAAAAGCCAGAGTGCATTATGTAGCGCCACCACTATGAGATCATTTGGGAATTTCCTATTATGGGTGAGAATGACATTGCCAGCTTATCTAAGGAAACTGGTCGATAGTTATTTTGGCGGTTAAATTTTATGGAGCATATTGGATTCTTTTAGAAAACAAAAAAAAAAACTTGGAAAAGAAGTTGTTGAGTCGAGGAGTTCCACAACAAAAAATTTGGATTAACTGACATTCATTGAAATATGGAGAATGATGAGTTGAACACCATGGGAATGGGATGAAGGACAAGTTTGGTAATCGAAGAGTAAATTCTGGGTAACTGCAGTATGCGAAATCTACATTTTTAGAAGTTTCCTTACCCAGAATTTTATAGAATTGTTATTATTTGGTCAATGTGTTAAAAGAAATCTTCCATCATCGGTCCAGTCGGATTATTTATGCATGGTTAATGATGTTAAATGCCAATTGGTAAATTGGTCAAAATTGCAGTGGGAACAGGATGGTGGAGAGCCTGCCCCGCTCATCGCAGAGGATACCAGCTCATTAACCCAATGCAATTTAATATTTTGATTTTTTAACAATCATAAGAACCGAGTCAACTGGTTTTAACCACCATCAAAAATATTTCCCATATCTTAAATAAAAACTATAAAATAGTAGAATGAAAAAATCTATGTGTACACCACGATCAACGAATTTAAACAATTATAAACAGATATTCGGGAACTCATAATACAATTATAAATTATTGTTCTAAAGACAATATGTAGATGCCAAGAAGATACGAAAAATATTTAAAAAGAATTCCTCAGAAATACGCTACGGGTAGAAGAGTACTCGATACTTTTGCCTACAAGCCTGTATATTTTGAAGAAACATTCATTTTAATAAAAATAGGGTGTATCAAAAAACACGCAAGATTTGAATTTTGCGCCATTTGTTCGGTGAAGTATTGCCAACAAAAAAAAAAATAAAAAGGACAGCGTGACAGCAGATAGTTCAAGGTTATTAAAAATGGAGCGCTACACGAAAGCAGAATACGGCTTTATTGTTGATCAATATTTTTTAAATATTAATTGGTGGTTTGGCAGCCATAGTTCCTAATTTTCGTACAAAATATGGTCAGAATAGTGGCTTAACATCATCAACTGTAAAGAGATTAATTAAAAAGTTTAAGCTGACTGGATCACTTACTGATATTAAATAATCTGAGATTGTTCTTAAGACTCCAGCAACACCAATTTGGCACCGTGGCCACGAATTGCACATTTGGAAAAGGTCTCTACAGCGTATTCTGATGAAAGATTTTGATCATCATTCTTACAAAATTTAATTCACTCAAGAACTGAATCACAACGAATGGAGTTCGTTAAATGGATTATGCAACAACAACAAGTGGATACTGCCTCTTCAGGGATGTGGCTCATTTTCATCTTGATAGCTAGGTTAATCGACAAAATTGTCGCGTTTGAGGTTCAGAAAATCCACAAGTAATAATTGAGAAACAAATACATTCATAACGTGTATTTTTCTTTGAAAATGCAGCTGGTCAGGCAGTAACAGTTAATGGTGCTCGCTATCGCGATGTGGTTTCAACAAGACGCTGCTGCACGCCATACATCCCGAAAAAAACAATTTTATTACTTTCTATCAAAATTTCTTCTGATTTTTTGTATACAATTTATATGCTTTAAGAAAGTTTCAGATAATTCCTATCTATTACTATTCAAGTATTTTTATATTCATCAATTTGCATAAAAATAATAATCTGTTTTGTTAAATTTTTATTAAAAGCAAATGGCAATATTTGTATTTAAAATGAGCAAATTCCTTATTTTAGAATATAAAAAATTAATAAATAAATACGAGAGCAAAAAAAAAAAAAAAAAATATTGTGAAAATGTTCACCGAGTTTGTTAGCATTCCACATCAGAGAATTCTTTGAAAACATATTTTTTCATAAACATGAGCTGAACAAAAACTACAGAATAGGAAGTGGACTATATCCAGTTCTGGACAAATAATTCCTAAAGAAAACGCTTTTATTTTGCACATATTCAAACTGAGTACACAGAATATACACATTGACCGAAAAGATGGGACAGCATCCTGTGAGCAATAGAGCTAAGCGATACAAGGTTTTTTTTTGCTCTGTAAAGCAGACTGTACCACGGAACTGTTTCCAAATTCAAAAAGAATTTCTATTTCCATTCGAATACACATTCTGTTATTCCTCCTCTTTGCGAATATTCTAGGCTCTCTATTCAAAACTGCAAACATGTAGACATGAAGAATATGAGAATATGGGAGCAATGGAGCAGGCACAACGATTATGTCGACCACGCAAACGACAACCTTCGTTATCTCCCAAACACGTTCTCTGCGGCCATTTCATTTGACCAAGAATATAAAAGTCACATACATAAACTAAAATGGTTTTTTGCATAATTTCTACATTCTACCCCCCTGCGTAGTGCACTACTCTTGGTCGTCTTGTCTTTACTTCGAATCAGTTCATTCGCAGGGAATTCTCTACGAAACTCTGCTGGTAGTATACCAGACAATACCGATTATGGTCCATTTTTATTACATTCCTCATCGCATTGCTTCCCCTCGATTTCGTTATCTACTCTACCATCACACCCATACCCATTTCAGTTCCAGTGCACAAAATGCAAAAACACACTTAACAGATAATCGATTAAATGCTACACAATATTGGCCCAGAGTAATTCGACCAATTTCGTATAGTAGTTCCCATGTTAACCGAACATTTTGCTAAAAACGTAAAAATTACAATTGCTTCCTAAAACCCAAAACACCAAAAAAAGAAAATTACCCACTTCCGAACTCGTATTAATTTATACTCAATTGGAATTGTTCCTTGTTCAAGATCATTAGACTTAAGAAAAATGATACTCAATATTGAAGCAAAAGCGTTAAAAATTGAAAATTGCCCAAAAGGCAAATCGTACATTTATTCCATTAAAAAGAAGAAAAAAAAATTAAAACGAAAATGCCCAAAGCTATGAGACAACCCCATTTTTCCGTTGGTTTTTTTAAGGTTTTTTCTTCTTCTTCTTTTTTTTGGAAAGGCACCTGATTCGATTAGCCATTATCCGTGCTAGTGTTCCATTCACAACAATCATCGTTTCCACTATCTCCTCAAGCGTTGTTACCGCCACGTGGTTATCATCGAGAAGCAAGGCTTAGTTACGCATCATAAAAGGGGTTGAAATTAGGCAACTTTGGTAACTTTATGTTATTTGAAGATTTTAGATTCACTCCTTTCTTGTCTTAAATATTCACTGCCATAATATTGCCTCCAATATTGCCATTATTTTTAAACAATTGCCTTCGTCACCGCAATATTTTCAGAAGGGTTGAACTCAAATAGAAAGAAATTTGGCAGCGCCGGTTAGTGGGTTAGATGCTTCGGTGGTACTCGTAAGTGAATAATAGAATGGGGCAGATCGGTTGACTGAATGGGTTGGGGTATACACTAAAATTTAATTTAACACTTTTTCCAAATAGAATTTATACATATTTATTTATAGTAAACTCACTTGTATGGTAAAATTGGTTGATGATATTGAAGGGTTCGCCTTGATGCAGACATATGGCAAATTTAAATTTAATGTTCTTTTAAGTATTTTCAATTAGAATCAATGGTTGTTAGGACATAACAATATATTTAGCAAAAGTTAAGAAATATTCTTCAAAAATCTAAGCGAAGAAAAATGATTTTAGGGAAATAGAAAAAACCTTTCGAATTTATCGGTGGTCGGGAGAATTTAAATATGCTGCTAGACAAAAGCCAATTCTTTTCCTGATGTCCATTTAAAATTTCCATTTGAAAAGGTAGACAATAGCGATCGCTTTCAATGCGCTCTTTTCATATACAATAAATAAAATACTTTTTGTTCCTGCTCAAATCAAAATGAAACGACTTTCAATAAAAAAAAATTAAAAAAAAACCCTTTTTGAAAGAAAGGAAAATCTTGAAATATTTCCCATCAACAGAACTTGAATTTAAATTTTCACCAAATGGGCGTTCAAGCTTATGGTATCCATTAATTTCTCTTCTCGTTGTTCTATAATAAACTATTATTAGCTAAAGTCTCTTTTCAATTTTCTTTTTCATAATACAAAAAGTATATACCCTAAAAATATTGAAAAATATTATAAACCAGACGGAAAATACTTAAACTCTTTGAAAATATTTTCTTCTACATTTTATATATATTGATTTTTTTTCAAGTATTTTTTTCTTATTTTTCTTCCATTTTTGTTTTTATTGTTCATTTTTCTACTCTGTTTAGAATCAAATATTTGATTTTATAAAAGATTGAGAAAAAAAAATCTTAGAAAATTTAAGAGAACTAAACTTTAATATGAATTTTTATTAGAATTTAAGACTACTCACAAATATACAAACAAACAAAAATAATATCAATTTTTTGATTTATTAAAAGATAAATATTAATTATGTAAAGTAGAAGTGAAATAAATAAATTAACAAAAAAAAAAATTTAAAATAAAATCCCACACAAAAAAAGGGCAATGAAAAATTTTATTGTATTTTTAAAAATATTTATTGTAAAAATATTCGATCTAAAATAGTTTTAGGTACACAATAAATATATGAGGTATGGTAGAATTGTAGAACGAGTGAGGTTAGATCGTTGAGAAACATTGAAGCTAATGAGTATGCAGGAAAAGGCTTTTCCGCATTCTTAGTGCAACATCCTTGATCTCCCTCTTAATAATATTTATGTTTTCCATATCACCAGCCCTAATTAGATCCTTATCGCCACATATGCTGATGATTCAGCAGTTCTAACAGCTGATTAAAACCCTAACCTTACATACGAAATTCTTTAACAATGCATACTAGGACTGTAAGATTGGTTTGTACTATGCCTTACATCACTGAGAGCGATCTAGCAACCCTACTTGGATGTTGGCCATACAGTCCTAGGATGTACTGGTAAACCTCTTTCGGCAACTACCTTTGGTGAAAGAATATGCGATCAAATCTTGTGTTAGGCTTTGTGAACCAAAGAATTTAACTAGAACAAATTGCACCGAGCCTAAGGAAAATATTCGTTATGTAGAGTATAAGTTTGTCGATAGCGTAGAGGATTTTTGAAGGGTCGAGAAGTAGTGGAAGACGAACCTGACACAGGAATTAGTAAATCCAAGGTCGATTTTGCTTGGCCGCCATTTTGATTTGAATGACGTTTGTATGTGTATGTTAGCATTTGACAGCTATAGAGAGTGGTCGATAACAATTAATTATAAAGCATCTTACATTGAAACAACATCTTGAAATTATTAAAATATTTTATTTAAATAATTGTTCAATTGTGAATAGTCGGAGAAAATTACGTAATTTTTCTTGTGTCAATCATATGCCGAGCAAGACAACCGTTCAGCGCGTGATGAATAATTTTAAAAATGTGCATACACAGAGACGACTGGGCGATAATTAAACCAGCGTACATCTGAAAAGATACCGAGTAGCCTCTGATCGATAGATCAGGGAAAAGATACCGAGTAGCCTCTGATCGAAGAATTTTTCTTCTCTATCATGTACACATAGATGACCAACATTTTTGACAAGAAATCATTATGAGCGACAAAGCACACTTTGACTTGGCTGGCTTTGTTAATAAACAGAATAGCCGCTATTGTGGCAATGAAAACCCCCAACCGATACACTAAAGACCACTACAGCCTCATGAGTTTATTATTAAATAGAAACGCCGCTATTAGGGCACTGAAAATCCTCAACTGATACAACAAGAACCACTGCATCCTCATGGCTTCATTAATAAGCAGAATAGCCGCTATTGGGGCACTAAAACCCCTAAACTGATACACTAAAGACCACTACACCCTCATGAGTTCATTAATAAATAGAATAGTCGCTATTGGAGCACTGAAAATCCTCAACTGATACAACAAAAACCACTGCATCCTCATGGCTTTATTAATAAGCAGAATAGCCGCTATTGGGGCACTAAAATTCCTAAACTGATACACCAAAGACCACTACACCCTCGTGGCTTTGTTAATAAATAGCATAGTCGGTATTGAGGTACTAAAACCCCTCAACTAATACACCAAAGACCACTACAACCTATTGACTTTATTAATAAATAGAATAGCCGATATTAGGGCACTGAAAACCCTCAACTGATCACCAAAGACCACTATACCCTCGTGTCTTTGTTAATAAACAGAATAGCTGCTATTGCGGCATTGAATACCCTCAACTGATACACCCAAGACCACGTAGAGTAACTGTATGGTGCGAAATTTGGGCCGGCGGCATCATTGGGGCATATTTCTTTGAGGATGCTGAAGACAATGTTATAACAGTTATTGTTGATCTATATCGGGACACGTTGGACTCATTAGGCCTACAAAACATATGGTTCCAACAACACGGTGCCACATCACACACAGCTGGTGGTACGATGTAAATTTTTCTCGGCCTAATAATGTCAAAAAGATGTGATATTGACTGGCTCCCACGATCCCCTGATTAGACTTTCTTATGGGGGTATTTGAACGAAACGTTGTACACTAATAAACCAACCAAAACCTCGATACTTAAGAGGCAGGCATTTGACCTACATCTAATTTTATAATTAATGGTAAAAGTAATATAATCAATCAATAAAATATAAATTATAAAATTGTTAACAAAAAACTTCGATCTGGAACATAAAACGCACCCTGTATTTATTAAAGAAGTTCTTAAAAGAGTTATTACCTTCCGATTGGACATTGGATGCTTCACCATGATAACGCTCCCAGTCACATTGTCATCCCCATCAACGAGTTTTTATCGTAAAAAGAAATTATAGGGCTATGGACTACGATTTTATTGACCTGATCTCATTACTTTTCTGTCATTCCTTGTTTTTATAGTAAAATTTTCGAAACTTATCGGAACGGTAGTAAAATTTACTTTAATTTCATATTTAATTTTTTGGATAAATTCAAGTTGAAACAAATTCAACATATTAAAAATGCATAAAGTTTTAATTTTACGAACATTCTAGGTGCAACGTATTCAATAAGTCGACTGCATTTGTTGTCTTAAGGAAATTTTCCAAAATGGTGCATTTGAAAATAGGAATTATACTTTAAACAAGAATACAATTCACGGACGAAATCGTGAATAATAAAATAGTAAATTCGCGTGTATTTTGTAGAAAAGAACTCGAAAATTAGCAAAGAGCAAAGCATTATCCTCCGAATAAAGGACCAAAAAACTTACTCGATTGTTAGAAGCAAAAACAAACGCTGAATCCGATTCAGCAGGTACGGCTTATGGTCGCGGTAGTACCAATAAGAACAAGTGCAAGAGAAACAACTCCATCACGACAAACTGTGGGGCATTTCTATGGAATGCTTGAACGAATAAAAGGTGCTGTCATATCTTAACACTAAAATTGTTTATTGTTCATCTAAATTCTCCATGAATATTCTCTGTAACCATAACTGGGTTAGGATTATATTCTGCTGAAATACTTTAATAACATTTAATATTTTTGCATATCCTTTGTAGTGTCGAGGATGTAGTTTTTCATGTTTTCTAAATAGCTAGCCAGAAGCATCCAACCATTCTTAACTATACAATCTTCGCGTTGGGGCTCTAAGAACTTGCAGAGTTCTAAAACTCCATCACTGCCAACAGGCAACGTCTGCTTCTGTCCGTACGACGGTATCCTTAAATTTACAAATTGCAATTTGCATTGGTACTCGTATGATACTTTATTTCTGGAATAACGTCTTTTATTATGTCCAAACTATACATATCTGCTCGCACAAAATACAACACACTTGTGTGTATATACGAAAACTAAATACAAATGTATGTGTTTATGGTTAATATATGAAAGCAATTTCTCTGGGACGAGGATTTTGATTATTCTTTCGAAAATTTAAGAAACAACAAAGTTTAAAGAAATTCTCACATTTTCGAAATTGTTGCATTGTGTCCTTTCGAATGCTTTGGAGGAGTTATTTTAGTATTTAGGTATAGCATCAATATATGCGATGCCAAGTATAAATCCTATATCAAAAGACTAGTTCGTATATTGGATACTTTAAATATTTAACCACAAACAAGAGTTTTCGAAGAGAATTCGCCGACAGTGAAATACGCACCTTTGCTTGTGTGCTTTTTGTACATCAATTGCCGTTCGCAGTTACAAAACATTCTCGAAATTTCAATACAATTAACCACAAAATGGAACAACTAAATAGTCTCTACAAATTCGCATAAAAGAATCCTTACCGAGACTCAAATCAACCACAACCAAAGTTAAAACTGCCCATAGATGTGAGACCTTTTTAACTTCGTGAATCTTTTTGCTTTTAGTTACCCCTTGATTGCTGCCATTAGAAATGCAAACTGTATCCATTTAATAAAGATTTTTGTTGAATTCCCTTTTTTATGTTTCGCATTTGGGGTTGACCACATTCAAATGATACTTTTCAACTTAAACGTTATTTTGACGGTCCAATTTGACGAAACACAAACTCTAAGTCGAAGACCTAAAACCCTTCCAAAAATGGGAAAGGATTTGCTACGAAACAAAAAGGCGGTTTGTGGAAACTTGCTTTTTTGTTAATGTGGCATATTCGATGGCCTTGTCATGACCGTCATTATCGATAATACAGCCAAGTTCGAACTACATACTTTAACTATCATTTTGTTGCACAGTTAAAAGCAAAAGATTCCAATATTACCAACTATTCTTATCGTTATAAGTCATTATAGTTAATGGTTTGCCTTCTTTATGCCCAACACTATTAACTCGTACATTGCTGATGCTATACTTTAATTATTTTCCTATACGAAACTATTTCAAACTATTCAAATGTAATCGAAGAAAAGAGTTTTTAGTTATTTTACATATGAAAAGATACAAATATAAAAAAAAACTAATAACAATAATAAGAATTTATCTAATTAATTAGGTAAATTATAATTGTTCTATTTCATATTAATTCTACCATCCAAGTCTGAATAACATAGACACTTAGTTTTGAGAAGAGTATAACATAGACACTTAGTTTTGAGAAGAGTATGTCCTTCAATTTCATTGAAAAATGTTTTACTTTTTTCTTTCATGACAAAATTCTAATGCAAAAATAGGGAATAGATAATAAAATGATACGCAAAAAACCCAGAATTCGATCTCTTGTGGCCAAAAGAAATTTCAAGTACGTAATTTATTTATTTAATTTCGGTTATTTTACTTGTGTATACTTCACAATAGAATTTTTTTCAATTCAGTTCGACCATGAGATACCCCAGTTGAGATCTATGACCGTATCCGTCTATTTATGTACCATATCTATCGTAACTGAAACAGGACGATTACTGGTGTTTGCTATAATGCACATCTTTTTACTTCTATTTATATATAATATTTAAAAAAAAAAAGTCTCTATTGGTATTTTCGAAATAAGGTAATAAGGTCTGAGACCTTCCTTGGTCAGATTTGCAAAATAAAAAATTCCTATAACTAGAGGAGACGAAAAGAAGAAATACAAAAAAAAAATACTTCTTTAAAAGAAATGAAAAAAAAAACACAGTAAAATTTATAAAGAAAACTAAATGCAAAGGAAAAGGACGATTTAGCTTTTGTTGAATGAGTAAGTATGCGTGAGTGCGGGCAACCGAAACGCCGGAAAAACTTTCAGTTGGAAATTCTAATAAAAACTTTTCAAGGATCTAAAATAACGAGAGGAATTAAGTGGATAATTTTTATTTGGTGTGTTTTTCCTTTCGATGCGGAACGCAAACTTGACTTCCTGTCTTAACTGAGATACTTGTACCATGGTGGTATACAGTATAGACGGTTGATGGGCAAAGGAAGCGATAGCATGTCCATTGCCAAAGAAAAATTTCAATAGACTTTCAAAAAAGACATCTTTTACCTAGATCCTTACTCCTGTACATTCTTAGGCTACAACTGCACTCAAATATTAACCAAAACTTGAAGCAACCATTCCACCAATTGCAAAGTTTATAAGCCCAACTTGAGTAGTATCTTTTTTGTAGAAATAAATACGACTCCTACGAAAAGGACTTATTTACTTTCTTCCCTTAACGGAAGTACTTCTTGAAAAATATTTCTTATAATTAATTTGGTATATATTATTAATATTATTATTATTTACAACCGTTGTTATATTATTATTTTTAATTATGCTAGTAATTCTCTTAAATACATACGATACTGTTCAAAAAGTATCGCGAGTAATTTTTTATGTTCACATATCCCAGCTTCACGCGATCCCAGATCATTTTATCCTTTCAGTTTCTTGTCAGACAAATGTATTAGTGAGAAATATCCTAAAATTTACACAAAGTTGAAAAGCTAAATTATTTCCGATAAAGGGTTTCCCATTATTTTTTGAAATTATAATTGTCAAAAGTACGAGTAAATAGGAAATTTGTGCTATTTTATTAGGAAAATATGCGATCATAAAATTGAATTGGCACTTTGGAAAGTAAAGTTAAATACAAGTAATATACATTTAAATTTTTAATTTAAATAATTTTTTTATTTTAATAAATTGTTTAAATAAATCCATTATCCATAAAGTATAACATTATTTAAATGGTTGCCATAAGGACCCGATCTTTTTGAGGTAATTTTTAATGACTTTTTCTTGTAAGTCAGCCATTACTTGACGGATGTTGATTTTTAAATGCTCTACCGTTTAACAAAATATCACTGTAAATACGTTTTTTTTATATCGTCCTATAAGTAAAAATCTAACGGAGTCAAATCGCACGTTTTTGGAGGCAAATTGACATCAGAAGATCTCAAAATTACGTGTCCTTAAACTTTTTGAGCAATAAATCCAAAATTTTGTTATGTTCAGTAAAAAGTGGTAGTGTGTTTGGAAAATGGCATATAGCCAAGATAAAAATATATCAGTTAAGGTTAAGATAATACAAAGACGGTTACTATTCGGTCATTATGCTCAGAATTGACGGTACGATCTTTGTGTATTAATTTTCAAAGAAATACAGACACCTTCAGACTGAAATGTACATCAGATATTAATTTTTTGCGAATAGAATAGCTTTTTCATAGGTACTTGTCGATTTTTAAAGCCTCATATATATTGTGGTAATTTTATTTATTGACATATCCTCCAAGCGAGAAATGAGCCTCATCGCAGATGGAATAATTTTGTTCCTGTATTCTATAGTTGATTAAACTATGCATAGTAAAAAAATGGCAAATTTGCATTATTAATATATATATTAAGTAATTGTCAAATAAGAGGGCTATAATTTGCAAACCGCAAAATGTATAACACGGATTTTCCAACCTAAAAAATGTATCTAAAAAAATATTGTTTT
This sequence comes from Atherix ibis, assembly GCA_958298945.1. Lineage (NCBI taxonomy): Eukaryota > Metazoa > Arthropoda > Insecta > Diptera > Athericidae > Atherix > Atherix ibis. The sequence goes on from OY282606.1 coordinate 119,697,269, forward strand.
TTGGACTATACGAGGTCTGTTGAAATAGTATCGCGAATTTTATGTTTTTTTCAAAAATTATTTATTCATAAATATCTATTTTGTCCCCTTCAAAGTAATCCCCACCAGATATTACAACAACATTTTTTTCAATCCTCGAAGCACTTCAAAACATCATTTTTTGTGATCTTGTTCAGCTCCTCCTTCGATGCCATCTTTATCTCCTCAATTGTAGCGTAGCGTCGTCCTTTCATGGGGCTCGTCAGTTTTGGGAACAATAAAAAGTCACACGGGCCAAATCTGGGGAATACGGTGGCTGCGGCATTATAAGTGTGTTGTTTTTGGTCAAAAATGGCAAAAGCCAATTTTTGTTCTTCCACAAATCCGGGCGTTTCTGGAGGATTGCTTCACGCAACTTCCTCATAACTTCCACGTAATATTCCTTATTGATCGTTCAACCCTGTGGCAAGAATCCATGATGCATCACGCCTCTGCAATCGAAGAAAACTGTAAGCAAAACCTTCACATTCGACCGCACTCGGCGCGCTTTTTACGGTCTTGGCTCGTACGGCAGCTTCCATTGGGATGATTGAGGTTTGGTTTCCACTCATAACTATAAACCCATGATTCGTCACCAGTTACGATCCTTTGGAGCAAATTAGCGTCGTCGCGGATAGAGTTCAACACCTCCTTAGCAATGTTAATGCGATGCTATTTTTGCTCGAAATTGAGTATGAATTTCGCGGCGCCCCGTCTCACGTCAAATCATTGGTAAGAATCCAATAATCATTAGTAAGATAAGAGCCAATCGATATGTTTAAGTCTTCAGCAACTTCTCTAATGGTGATTCGACAATTGGCCAATACTATTTTCTCCACGAACGTTTTCGTCTGTTGTTGATGTGCTCGGGCGTCCGGCACACTTTTCGTCGTTCACATCTTCTCGGCCCTCTGAGAACATTTTGTACCACCGATAAACGTTGCTTCGGTTCAAGGTAGCTTCACCATATGCCACAGTTAACATTCTGAATGCGTCCGCGCAATTAATTTTGTTTTTCACACAAAATTTGATACAGATTCTTTGATCCATTTCTTGGAATGGGCAAAAATCGAAGATGAGCCAAAAAACGTGCAAGCAAAGTAGCTGTCAAAAATTAACTGATCATTCAAAATGGCCGAACTTGTCGGCATAAGTGAGAGATATGAGTACCAACATAACACCACAAAAAATCGAAAGTCGAATATACATACGTAACCCGCGGAAATTCAAAATTCGCGATACTTTTTGAACAGACCTCGTACTGTGATGTGCACAACATTAATAACTGGCGGTAATAACATGTTCTAATACATTTTTGGTATATCTGAGATCTTATCGGATTTTAAAATTTCTAGTTTACAAAAAAAAAATGCAAATAAATTTATATAAATCAATTCAATAATAAAAAAAATTAAAGAACATTTAAAATTTAAAAGGATTAGACAATTTATGATTTATAAAGTCAAATTTAATAAAAAACATTTTAGTTGCAGATTTTGATAAAAAAAAATTTCCATAATATTATTTAAATTTTGCCATTATATTGTATAAGAAAAAATAACATTACTGAAAATCTTTCTGTATAGCCCGACTTTTTTTTACCAAAAAATTCGGGCTGGAATTTGGCTATTGCCTTTTGGAGGTTGGTTTTCAAATATTCTAAGGTGTGACGATTGTCTGTATTACCATAATTTTCTTTTTATTACTCAGCTTACTGAAAAGTCTAATTGCACCAAATCACACTATTTCGGAGGCAAATTAATATCACCAAATCTCCAAATTACATGCTCTGGGAATTTATCGCAGAACAATGCCAAAATTTGTTAAATTGTGTGGCTTGTCGTGCTGTTTTATTAAAATCAAATATGGTTTATATAAAAACCGTCACTTTCAGATCAAAAAGTTTTTGTGGATACAATGGCTTCTCTACATTCAATTGTAGGTTTCCAGAGCCTTATACGAGGCTATATGGTAAGTTGGTAAGTTTGCTTAGTGACGTATCTGCCTCCAATAAACAAAATTTTGGTATCTTCTGAAATAGTTTTCCACTTAAGATTTTCCTTTTTTGAAAGTTTTTTCCCCCAACTCTCCTTTTGAATACCTTCCACAAATTTTCAAAGGTGTTTCTATCTAGTGGCTTTGGCGGCCTTTTCAAAACGTTGATATTTTGCTCTGCCTACCAACTTTTTACCAACTTAAAAGAAGTTGAATTCATCAAATTAGCGGCATTTCCCATGCCGCTTAAAGGAAGAATTATTTATTTTGCAAAATTGTGTTTTAGTTATCAGATCTCGCTATACCTTTTATACTATAAATTTGTGCAAAACCTTGTCTATAAATTGAAACCCCAGACCATAACGTTGCAAAAAAAACCCCAGACCATAACGTTGCCGACACAATGATTATGCACTGTTTCTTTGGTTATCCACTAATTAGGTCTCTGACGTCCAGGTCTCCTAACATACTGATTTCAATCCGATCCACGCAAATTAAATTTAGACTTATTGGCATAATTAGACTCATTGGCACTCATTGTGAGTCATTTTCTATTTTTGTAAGTTCCAGTCCCGGTTAAAGTAGTAGTAAAAAACGGGCTTTCAGATTTTTTAAAGAAATAACTTACTATGGTTGCTTTATAGCTTTGAAGTCCGACTTTCCCATCTTACTGAAAGTAAATTTATATCACCAGAGGGCTTTTTATGTTCGATGTCAATTTTGTTTGGCCGCCATTTTGGTTTGGATGGCAATTGTCTGTTGTTATTTGACAGTTGTAGAGAGTGATCGATAATAATTTATTGTGAAAAATCTAACGTCACAACAACATGTTAAAATTATTGTATTAAAATATTTTATATAAATACACATAATTGTTTAATTGTGAATACACGGAGAAAAATATATTTTTTTTGGTGTTAATCATGTCCCTAACAAGTTAACCATTCAGTGTGTAATGAATAATTTTGAAAATATGCATATACTATGGTAGGTGATAAAGCAAAAACTGAGCGCAATTAGGCCAACGTACACCTGAAAAGATTGATGCAGTGAGGCAGAGTGTTGCTGAATGTCCGGGTACCACTCATCGACGCCGTGCACATGAATCGGGAATATCTCCATCATGTTTGTTAAAAATCCTCAAAAAAGATTTGCTTTTTTACTCGTTTAAAATTCAATAGGCACAACAGCTTCAGGCAAATGACCATGAACAACGGCGATACTGCAGTGCTCGAGTTTTATAGTTCGGTATAGACGAGCACCATTTGTGGCAAAAAATCATTATGAGTGACGAACACACTTCGACTTGGCTGGCTTTGTTAATAAACAGAATAACCGCTATTGGGGCATTGGAAAACCTCAACTGATACACCAAAAACCACTACACCATCTTAGAGTAACTGTACGGTGAGGCATTTGGGCCGTCGGCATCAATGAGTCATATTCCTTTGAAGATGCTGGAGGCAATACTGTAACAGTTACTGGTAAGCGCTATCGCGACATTCTTTAAAACTTTCTTCTGAGCGAATCGGATCAATTTGGCCTACAGAACATGTGGTTGCAACAAGATGGTGCCACTTCACTTACAACTCCGAATGTCAAAAAGTGGTGATATCGACTGGCACCACGATCCCCTGATTTGAACCCTCTCGATTTATTCGTATCTTGAAAGACATCATTCGAAACGAAATTGTTGAAATAACATCAGTAGTCTGCGATAATGTTATGAAAAATGTGCCTAAAAGAGCTCTGCTTTGCAACGCGGCCAAAGGTCGACATTTGATCGACATCGTATTTCATACATTATGCTAAAGATCATATAATCAATCAATAAAATATAATTACTTCGATCTGGAACATAAAACGCACCCTGTACTTATAGATTAATTCTGACTTCATTAGATGCAGCCTAAGGCTTCGTTCAAATAAAATTTAAAATTCCTTTATCCTCCTTTTCAGTTATCCTGCAAGATCTACCTTTTTTATAAATTGATATCATCCATCCGCTCCTTATACTCATAGCATGGTAAATGACCAATTTATGAATCGAGTATTTATTTTCTTCTAAAAATCTTATGCCTATCTTATAATTGTTTTAAGAAAAATTTGCAAAAATACAAATACATCCAATTCACGAGTACCTAACCAAACAGATTTCGTTTTGGGAATTTTAATAAATTCTACCAGCCAAATATATTAACGAATTAACAACAATGTAATAAAAAGCAAAAAAAAAAATAATAGTAATAATAATAATAATAACAATAAAATGGAATTATAAGCAGCAACAAATATTTACAATACTACAGCAAATGGAAATAATTCACAAGAAAAGAAAAATAGACGATTTCCATAATAATTACTTATATTGCTAAAATATACTAAAGAAGAATATAAAAGCTCTGAATAGCCTAGTAGTAAATCATCTTGGAAAAAGTACTGACAGTATGGTATAAAGAGGGGTGGCTAATGCTGGAGCAACACAACTAAAACAAAACTAAAAGACCAAAAATACTATCTGCGGTTATTCGGACTTTTATATTCAACAATGATATACTCTTATACCCGTTCCAATGTATTCTGATTGAACTAAAAACAAACCAATTGAATTTCGTATATCCTTATTCTGAGCATAAACACCATGCAACATCACAAATATGAATATTCGAATCAAACAAATAATATGGAGAATTACTCAAAATCAATAATCATCGTTGAGGAAAAATAATCAGAAATGGTAAATTTACAAAATTTGCAAATCTGCCAAAACATGCAGATTTCGAGTAACTTTCCTTCGAGCTTAGCGACAATATCATATCTACTGGCTTTCTGGATTGGGGGGGGGGGGGGGGGTGCATGAGCATGAATTCATTTGATTCGGCGAGCTGGAAACCACAACAACTAACTACTCGTATCACATCAGAACGGATCTAGCGAAATAGAAAAATTAATATTTCTGTTTTCCTCCATGGATAGATGAGGCAAATACACATATATTTTTGCGATTTTATTTTTTTCTTCACTTCAAGGAAGAAGGATGAGGATTCGGAAAGCCGATTCGTACAAAACAAAATAAAACTATCAATCCAAGAACAGCCGTCGCAAAGCAAACGGGTCTCCAACATTCTACAAGAGGATAAAATTAAACATAATAGGATGAGATAAAACGGCATATTATGAGATAGCGAATGGGCTGGAAGACAACACACTTCCACCCCCCACCCCCACCCCCAATAAGGGGATAGAAAACTACAAAACTTTCTATCATGATTTCTTATTTTCAAGAAAATTTAGCCTCTGCAAGCCGACAGATCGGAGCCAGCAAATATCAAAAGTTTCCTTTTCTTACAAACTAAGTACGAGTATGATATGATGGTCATGAGTATATTGGGATGGGTGCGCACACATCGAACATTAAAAAGACCTGCTTTTGCACAATACTGCCTCCTCTTAAAGAAAATCATGAAAAAGAAACTATTTTTTTATCCATCTTATATGCTCGTACTTGTTGTGGAATTTTTTTTCAGTCAGATATAAAGTATATACTCGAGTATATGAGAATATATTTTTGGACCTCTTTTAAAAGATAGTTTTTCCTTTTACAATCACTGCTGGTACACGAGTACATGTCGCAGCTAAATAGATTCTTCAATTGATTAAAAATTTTGCACTTTTTTCATTGTTATTAAATATTTGGCAAAGCATATTTGTAAAAATTCTATTCTTATATAATGTTTTTAAAAAAAATTATTGCTATTTTTTACTTGTAGTGTTTACATCATCGACTATTTAATATTCATCTTCTATTAGAAAGCTTTAGTTACCTCTACTAATAAGCAAAGTAGCATCTATTAGTTTAAGTATATTAATTAAAAATGCATAAAATTATAGTTTTCACCTAAATTCAAGAAGAAAACTGCAAAACCATGCGAATAGAAAAAATTTAACACAATTATCCAATTTGAATTGTAAAAATTAAATTTAAAAAAAATATATTTTTATTAAAAATTTTATTTAAAAAATTATTTATACATATTAAAATGATTTTGCCAATATAGAAAAAAAATAATATGTTATTTAAACAATTGCAAAAAGACTTCTAACAGGGCTCAATCTTTTTGATATAAATTTTAACGATTTTTTCGTATATTTTGGGATGTAAAATAATTCAGTCATTACTTCGTGGATATTAGTTTTTAAATGCTTTTAAATTTTTCAAATTATTTGTTTAATTTCGATCTTTTGCGTAACTTTACAAAATAGCGTCAAATCAAAGAAATACGGAAAATAATGTTGGTTAAAGAGGGGAAGGTATAAAATTTTTGGAATTTTTATGAATATAAAGGTCATGAGGAGCATAATCAGAAAACACCTTGCTTTGCTAGGCATGTTTGATGCTAGCTTTATGCGGGGATCGTGGGTGGTGGTTTGAAATTTGAGCAAAGAGGTATTCTCATAGCCAGAATAACAAAAAAAGCATGTCTCTAACAGACAGTTGGTAGTGGAGACACCCAAAGGCGTTAATTTCTCCATGGAAGGGGAAAAGTTAGAATGGTAGGAAATTGGGAAGATACAGGAAATGAGGAAGAAGGTATGAAAATTGGGAAGGAAACAAATTTTTTTTATTATAATTTATGAGAACACATAAAAAAGGAAGTTGGTGAAAGAAACAAGGAGAAAAAAGATGGAGTTGATCGTCGACCGTGAGGGGAGAGACGTAACTTCATGGCCAAAGGAACCGGAAATGAGGAAGAAGGTATGAAAATTGGGAAGGAAAAAAATTTTTTTATTATAATTTATGAGAACACATAAAAAAATTAAGGTGGTGAAAGTAACAAGGAGAAAAAAGATGGAGTTGATCGTCGACCGTGAGGGGAGAGACGTAACTTCACGGCCAAAGGAACAGGAAATGAGGAAGAAAGTATGAAAATTGGGAAGGAAAAAAATTTATATCTTTATTATTATTTATGAGAACACATAAAAAAATTAAGGTGGTGAAAGGAACAAGGAGAAAAAAGGTGGAGTTGATCGTCGACCGTGAGAGGAGAGACGTAACTTCATGGCCAAAGGAACAGGAAATGAGGGGGAAAGTATTAAAATTGGGAAGGAAAAAAATTTATTTTTTTATTATAATTTATGAGAACACATAAAAAATATAAGGTAGTGAAAGGAACAAGGAGAAAAAAGATGGAGTTGATCATCGACCATGAGGGGAGAGACGTAACTGCATGGCCAAAGGAACCGGAAATGAGGAAGAAGGTATGAAAATTGGGAAGGAAAAAATTTTTTTTATTATAATTTATGAGAACACATAAAAAAATGATGGTGGTGAAAGTAACAAGGAGAAAAAAGGTGGAGTTGATCGTCGACCGTGAGAGGACAGACGTAACTTCATAGCCAAAGGAACAGGAAATGAGGAAGAAGGTATGAAAATGGGGCAGAAAAAAAATTATTTTTTATTATAATTCATGAGAACACATAAAAAAAGGAAGTTGGTGAAAGGAACAAGAAGAAAAAAGGCGGAGTTGATCGTCGACTTTGGAGGGAGAGACGTAACTCCACGGCTAAATATTTTTGGAGTGCCTCTAATAATGAAGACGATGATCTCACTTACGACATCTAAAATTACAACACTATTATCGGACTGGATACCTGCGGAGATGAGGGACCTCTAAATAAAAATTATAATTAGTTCAAATTCATTATAAATTATATTACAATCTTGGTTAACAAAAAAAAATTACAAATAATAAAAAATAATTATTAAATCGATAATTAAATGCTGCCAGAGCCACTAAAACCGTCCGAAAACACCATGTGCGTCACCTTTATAAAATTTAGGCAATGAACAAATCATCAACACCAAAGCTACCGTAACAAGTCATTTTATGCGGACAGTTACTTATGGGGTTTTAGAGTCCATATACGGAAATCTTCTTGCAAGATATGAGCCTCATCGCTGAAGAAACTTTTGTTCGGAAAGTCCGAAAACGTGATACATTTTACGCATTATTTAAACAATTTTATATTGTGAAAGAAAAATTTACCTCTAATGGTATATATTTTTTACAATAGTCAAATTACAGAGCCCAAATACAGAATGGATAACCAGTAAATGTATCGAAGTCCATAGATCTATAGGGAAAAAAACCATTCAGATAGCAACACGTACTCGTAATTTTTATTAGTAATTTTTTTTTTTTAAATACATAAATATTCTGCTGCTATAGAAAAAGTATCAATTTTTTCTCGAAACTACTACAAATGGTTAATTTATTCCAAAAGAGATCAATAAAATCGATCGATTTTACCAAAGACTACTTCCAAACTCTTCTCTAGTAAATATCTTTTGGCAAAAATTGTTGTTGAATTTTCTTCTTATCCGTTTTTTTTTTTTATTGTGTTTCCTTTTTTTTATATACACATATATATTTTTTATAATCAAACTTCAGTTGTTAAGCTTTTTGTTTATTATTCTTCTTCAACAAACAATTCTAATTTATATTAAAATGGAACGCGCCAAACGATTTTGTTGATGGGTATTGACCATGGGAAAAGAATTATTTTGGCTTAACTAATTTTATTGCATCGAACCAAAGTCAATTGAAATATTTTCAAATGGGAATTCTTCGAATTGGATTGTATTGTATCCGAATATCATCTATTTATATTGGTATAGTTGTTTGCAATAAAATTTTTAATTTCCCATAAAAGAGAAACGATACAACTCGATAACGATCATCTCGTAAAATAATGTCGTTTTCACTAAACCAATGCTATTTACTTACTATATATAAAAAAAAAATTCTAGCGATAATACCATTTATATTCTCTTCTTAAAATTCATCATAGTTGCCGATGCATATCCCACCACCAATGGTGACTATAACTGCAGGCTAGCCCCGAAATAGCATAATAGTAACATGCTCTTAACTCAAATTGTGCACAAGATGAACGATTCCTTTGAATTTTCAGAATCTTTAAATAGAGGAAATTTTATCGTTTCACAAAATCAGGCTGATAAGACAATTCGTAAGGACGAAGGATTTTCTAATGCATGTTGAACTAAATACAACTCAATAAGATTAGATTTGATTCGGTTTAGTTGAAATTCGTACAATTCGGTCTATTCGTCTTATACATACTCGTAGTTATTCGAAAGTGGCACTTGTATACGAATCTTCCCTTGTTGATATTCTACATTCGAATATATATACTCGTACTCATAGTACCATTTGTTCTCAATGTTCTCAATGTGCACTTATAGTACGATAAGACAAAGCGAGGGATTTCCTAAGAAATCAAATAGTCCGATGTTTGTTTTCCTAGATTACAAAGCAATTCATCTAACAAGGACTTATGTGAATTACACATTTAAGAATTCCGATACGACATCATGCCGAATAATCCAATACTATGGTGTTTACCACCCAACGGCAATACAGATTACCAAAGCTCATCCTTCTTCTTACAATCATCTACATTATATGTACGAGTATATTCAACGTCCAACATTATTTACAGTACTGTGCCGCTGATTATTCATTGAACATGATGATGGTAAGTAAACGTTCAAGTTAGTATCATACGAGTATGAACAGAATAAAATTTATTATATAGTATTGTAGAATGAAACCATCGCCTCCAGCCACTTGCCACTTGCCACTTACAAATGAAATGAGTGGAAATCAAGGATTTATTAAGAAAAATTGATTAGCTTCGTTACTTATAAGTGCTGGATCTATTCGTATGCATAAATTTATCAATATTATCCATCCTTATATCCCTGGATCAAAAGCACATATAAATTTATTCTTGTTCGAAACACTATAGATGTCTATTACTTAACAAAATATAAAATAAACAAAAGTTAGAACAAGAAAAACTCTTAGATTTTAACTTGAGAAATTTCGCTTTTTATCTAACAATAAGGATTATGAGGAACATATTTGTCGATGGGATTTTCGAAAAGTTTTATGTGAACGAATCTTAACCAACCAAACCCACCACCCCCCCTCTCTCCCAATCTCCCTAAACACGGCATACAACACAAATACAATATTCATTAATACCACCCTCTCTCTCTACCCCTTTCTAAAACATCACTTCAATACGCATCACTATTCTTATAAGTACACACCCTCTTAAATACTCAAGTGCATACATATAACGTGTAGCGTAGCTAGTATTGAAGTTGTATAAATAGACAACTTCATTTTTTTTTATTATTATTTAGCCTTAGCCTACTACAATATTAGGATATTTTGAACATTGCAAGTACTTATTTTTGATTAATTAATGATGTCATAATATACAATCTAGCCGAATAAAAATGTAAATCAATTATTGAAATTCCCAATAATAAATTCTCAAATCTAATCTTTTTCACAATAGAATGTGAATTTTTTCAAAACATTAACCATGGATTGCTGTATAATTAGAATAATACCTCGATATTTTAACGTCTAATCTGCTATGAAATAAAATAAAAATAAATACAAAAATATTTTCACATATATTATATACAATATTTATGTTAATGTTTAGTATTATATTTTATGTATTGTATTATATAGAATTCAATTTTTCGTTTTAATCAGTTGGCTTTATTTGATTAAGTAGATTTTTTTTTTTTTGGGTTGTGCTTTACTCAAAGTAAATTCTATTGACAAAAATATGTAAAATTAAATTTATGATAGTACGAAATTGATTCAATACTTTAATTCAATAGTGTTCAAGAAGAGCTAACTAAATCTGGTTTTAGTGCCGTTAAGAGATTGATAGTCGTATGTTGATATACTGAGTTCCAACCACTGTTGTAAGCTGAACGAAGTTGATGATGATGGGGCTCTATAAAATGTATTTAAGATGATAAAATTGTGAGTCTTCGACTAAGATCATTTCAGAGTAGAGTAGTTTGTACTTTTCGAGTTTTTTTTTTTATTTGTTGCTATATTTATATGCGAAATGTGTGTGTAACTCGTATTTTCAAGAATCTATTTTTGCTATATAATATTTGATATTTATAAGAAAATCTTTATGAAAAATTTCTTAAAACCGGTAGTGTTTTTATTACATAAATTTTTTTTATCCATTATATTCGTCGCGGTATACAAAATTTAGGCGCCTATCATTTCTGTTCCAATTAATAAAATGACGCCTACCTGTATGCAATATATAAGTTCATAATAAGTCGTAGATAACGATCAGTTCTGTTTGTTTAATTTTTAAATAAATAATTAATACAAACAAAATTAAATTTGTATTAAAAAATAATTTTTTTTTTGTATTATTTGTTTATAAATAAATTATAAGGGAATGGTTTTTTGTTCTTTTTTTGTACTCTTCTGAAAGAGAAAATGATTCGAACAAAAATATACATTAGCCTTTAATATGCTTTAGTGCAGAATTTATAGTTGCAAAAGGCCAGCAAGAGAACACAATTTTGTTATTCAATACAAAAGCACTTGAACCCATTACGTCGACTATTCAAATTATGTTGAATTTTTAGAATATTTCCATATTATAAACAATAAAATGTAACACAAATCAAAGAGTAATAAAAAAAATATATCGTATAGTTTATTGTCCTTTATTTATAAAATTTTTATTTATTTACATTATATAATATAATATAAAATATATATTCTTAATTATAATTAGATATGTATTATTTATTTAACTCTTTAATATATCAACATTTGTTTCTCTGCATTCACGAAAGTCCAAGTCAAATTGTCCAAGCGCATCTTTTTCACAAGCTTTATAAAAGTGTAGTCCTCGACCTATTTTGATAATGTATCCATTGTTTAAGCTTGATAAGAAATAAAATCTAAATTAAATACAGTTCCATTATAAAAACTAATATAAATGGGGTTATTTACATTATTTGTCGATCGTGAATATGTTCGGAAAATACAAATTCAAGATGTATTGAACGTTGTTTCAGATTTTTTTGAATATTTAAAAAACTAGCAGTTTGACTATTATTAGCCTTTGGATCCTTGCTAGTTTTTACTTGAACATATTTCAAATTACAGCACTTTTTCACAACCAATTCTAGAAATCTGATCAGATTGAAAAACTAAATGAAAAAAATTAAATAAAATCATGTATATTTTAAACAGTTTTCATAGCACTTTTTGTTATGAGAACCAAACCTGATATTTTTCACGAAAATATGGTTCCTCAATAGTAATTTCAAAAACTTCGTTCGATAAGTATTTACCAAATAATCTTTTATAACTGTATCCAGTAGCACCATCAATTATATGAATCTGATCAACAACCGTACCCAAATTAGATGATTTCTCAATGAATTTCTTTAGCATTTCTGCTCGTTCAATATATTCCTTTGCTTTAGTTTGTAAATATTGTTTCTTTTGTGCATCAGTCTCGTCTACACAAATGAAAGAAAACTTATCAATTTTGATCATTTTAAACAATTTTCCAACCTTTAATACTTACTCTTACATAGTTGCAACAATTCCCTAATTCCATCTTCGTATAATTTCAGGGCTTCCAATCGGCGTCCAGCTGCATCATATTCCACAGCTTTTATTAAATAATTTTTTGCGCTCATTGTGATTTATTAATAGTTAAATTATTCCTATATTATTTATTATATTCCGAATTATTTGTATAGTATCCATAATATGTAAATAGAAACTTGTGACTAAATTCACATTCAACAATAAACACTTCGAATGCTTCACATAAAATGAAACAGTTTGACAGTACAAAGTGAGGTTATGTACGACTCGACCAATAGCTGTTATAATATGCGCACGAAATTTGGCGCCACAATCCAAACAGTGTAAGGAGTTGCTACGATTCGGTTTTGGTGTTTTGGGTTCTGTTATCCCCCGGATCAGATGGGATTCTTTGGACGAGCACACATTCAAGACTTTTATTATACGAAAATTTGCCGGTAAATAAAAATTACAAAGCATAACACGTTGAATACTGAATTGATTGGTAATACTAAACACAAATTCAATTTGATATTAAAAACCATAATGGATATTTTATTTTATCGATAAGCAATCAGTTATATTTTTTTTTCTTCAATTTTATCAATAAATTAATAATAAAACAATCTAAAAATTCCAAATAGTACGAATCTAAGTATTCGATTATCAAATGTCTTATTAGTTCCGTGAATATTTATTCATAATATTAAACATTCCATATTTAATATCTACTAATATTGTTCAAAAATAGGTAATTCAAATAATAAAGCTGAAATTTTATATCTACTAATAGTATCCAAAAATAGTTAAATCAAATAAAAAATATATTTTAAAGCTGAAATTTATCAGCATTTATTTTTTTTGTAAAAAATTAGTCATCATTTTTTTAAGAAGCTGCTATTAGGCTATATCAGATTTTTTTAAATATCCGAATTATTGTTAATACTCATAACCATATATACATATATATATTATTCGAGTATATTTTAATTATTTTACAATACCGATAGTATAACTAACCTATTTATGAAATCAATAAAGGAATTTTCATCATCATTATTGTTGTTTTTTTTGTTTTGTTCATTCCGAGTTTCTAATTTGTTAGTTTTAAGCTGCCATGGCCTAAAAACCTTTTGAAAAGAATTTCAATATCCTTCATGGTATTGCCGCCTTTCGTAAAATAACCTAGATTAAAATGCTTTGTACTATTAAAAAATAAATACATATATGTATATGCTTCAAAACCATTTTCCAGAGTTCATTTTTTACGAGTACAAATACGAGTACTATAGTTGCAGAGCACAGGATATTTGGGAGTCAAGAATTTCCGCAATCGAAACTTTTTCTGCACATTGTTATAGTTACCTCTAGCTGCCATATAGACTGGTTGGCACTTAGACTGTTGCTGTTTTTTAGTTCTGAGTCTGTTGCTGCCAAAAACCATTGCTGTTGATATTTACGCTATAATGCTGCTGCAGCTCCACAACGATATCGAATGGATAACAGCCAAATGTTCGAAACGACACACGTGTCCTCTTTCCTCTCTGGACATTATTGAGCACTACTTGAATGTATTTAATTTTTTAAAAAAAATTTTAAAACTATCAGACAAGAGGCAATTGACACCCATGCACCCCCCCTTGTATCATTTAATAACAGACACTACCAATTCTTCTACATTGCTTCGATGTCAATTGGTAATAACTAAATGGCAGAGGAATGGGTATTTCAAAGTAGTAGATTGTTATTGAGGTGTGTAAGGTGGTCGGTCACACACTATAAACCCATTTTCCATACTATAGCACAAGACATTCACCAAGATTTTCTACTACAATATAATATTAACATGAAATTGTATTGAAAATTCCAGTTATCGTATGTATAGTATACCTACACGATGATACGAGTAGGACATTGCTGTTTATGTCGAATGAGAGTAGAATGCCTGCACGAATGCATTCTTCCTTAAAACTTCTTCTTTCAATTTCAATATGATTTTCATGTTCAACTATCAATGTGAAAACTTTATAGATTTTTGCAAATGTCCTTTACACTCAATACGATTTGAAAATTCGATCATTTCCTAAATTGAAACTGATTTGTAAGCATTTCAAACAAATTGATTTCAACATTCAAATAAAAACTACCCTATAAATAGTTTAAAGTTTTCTTTTCTATTGCTCAAACATGAATATATATATTTTTATATAGAAAAGGACATATGAGTTCACATTTAATATACACATAGAGAAAATATACATAAAAAAATATTATAATTTTTAATCAGAAGAAGTTTTTATAACTCTTGAGGAAATATTACGAACTATAAATTTCGAAAAACAATTTTAAAAAAAAACATTTTTATTTAGATAATATAAGTAATATTTACCTTTGCATTTATTAATATAAAATAAAAATATATTCTCATAAAATGTACAGTATTTATTTGAATTAAACCCATTTAATCTTAAGGTGCGGTAGACAAATAATGTGACTAGCATCATTGAGAGCAATCGGGAAATACGGCGGGTTTTTCCTCTACTTGCCTGTATCTCGTCTGGTAATTACGTGACCCTATAGAGCCTTGATTGGAAAAATGTAACAGAAAAATTTTGAACCTATGGGGAACATTCCTGACCAAGAGTACAAATTTTTCGATGGCATAAAGCATGTTTCGAGGGGCGAGAAACGATAGAAGACGAACGCCATGAGCACTTGTTAGTTTCGACTCCGGGACAAACTGTTAACCAAGTTTTTATATAGGAAAATCATTTTGGTACCGTCAATAACTTTCACAGGATCATAAACAAAGAACTGAAGTCGATTTACGTTTGTAGTTGCCTACGATAACTCCTTTGAATTATATTACATTCATGTATAAAATAAAAGAGCATGGTTGCAAAAAAACAGTCTTATTACTTTTCTGCCACATTTCCTATAGCCATTTTATTTTTTTTTGATAAAATATAAACAAACCAATAAAACGTAATTTTTTTTTCAAACATATCCGCATTATAGGCAACTCGGAACACGAATACGGAACAGATAAATAATGTTCTATTGTCGGAAATAAAAAATGACAATTATCCTTATTTGATATGTTATCATTTGAATGTATTTCGAAATTCCGTCACGATACGCAAATGAATTATCCTGTCATGATACGTGCATAAAAATACGTACAACCTACTATACTCGCATTTGTAAGTAACAAATAATAATAAATAAAAAAATTTCTATGTATTTTGACTAATAGTCATAAGAAGTGAGAAGATACCACAGGTAGGCAAAGAAAACGATGTTGTTTTTAAAACAGTCACAAGAAATCAAATACATTAAATGAAAACAAATATATATAAAGGTAAAAATGGCTATACTGTGTTATTGTTACTTAAATAAACGGTTAGATTACGTTGCAATACTACATTGAGAATACTCGACGTGAACTCGATATCAGAAATCTGCTAAATTTTTTTCATCTATTTCCTTGCGATACTGGTTCAACTATACCTTTTTAACATTTATTTGTATATATTTTTTTTTGTAAATGATTCTTACAAATCCTTATGAATAATCTATTTTACTGGCGTAAAGAATCTCTGGAAAGAGTGCAGGCCCCTAAGCCAAGTTGACGATATCTTATTACTCGTGTACCTAGAAAAAAATGGGGTCGTTCTATTTATCGAACAAGTAAGTTATTCACACCAACATACACTGTTACTATCGCTAAAACAAAAATAATAAGACTTCTTCAGCCATTCCAATCCGCAACACTCCGACAGATTGGTTGGCAGCTGTCATCCTTATTATCAGATAAACGATAGCTGTTTAAGCTTTCGATAAGGACATGAAAGAGGCTCCCAGCGACATACGCACAAATCACGTTTATCAAAGACAAACGTGCTTTTAAAAATGCAACTTAAATATGAATGATTATTTTCTCTTTTTCTATTTTTCATTTGAATTCTACGATTACGAATATTATTGTACGATTTTGTTTTCTTATACTTTTTTGGATCTTTTTTAAAAACACTTTTATCGTAGGTGTCGAGTATGCTTTTTGTGAAAAAAAAAAAAAAAACTACCCTTGCGTTCAAAGACCTGATTCATCTTCTCGTTTACTTCTCGCCTTTTTCCCATTCGTTGTTTGTAAATTTCTTATCTTCTTTTATGTTGAAAATTAACTTTACTATAGTAGCTTATATATCTTAAGGTAAGAAAATAAAAAGGATTTTTTAATTTTTTCAACTTACTCTATTATATAAAATGTCCGAAAATACACGCAAGGATGAAATATTTCTAGGGCTGTATGGCATGTGTGGCACCGACTTGTTGATCCACAATTTAAGTACAAAAAACTTGTACATTAACTGTTATTGCCTAAACTTGTACATTTAAGTACAAAAAACTTGTACATTAACCGTTATTGTACAAAAAACTTGTGCATTAACTGTTATCAAAGAACTTGAATGGATTATGGAACAACAACAAGTGGATGACGATTTTTCGTACAAAACCATCTTCAGCCATGAGGCTCATTTTCATTTTGATGACTTGGTTAATATTGAGTCAATTGAACTTTGTAAACATGAAGATGCAAATCTTTTGAGAGAATATATCAAATTTATGATCACGGTCCTGAATTGATGTTCCTGGACTCTTAGCAACACTCTGACAGTCAGAGTGTTTAAGATCACTAATTGATCCAGTGTCTCTAAAATTTTTAATTAATCTCTTTACAGTTGATGATGTTATTCAGAGTGTTGCTATGATTCCGATCATAGTACGAAAATTGGGACCCTTAATTATTTTAAAAATATTTATCAACAATAAAGTTTGGTTCTGCTTTCGTGTAACGCTCCATTTTGAATAACCTTGCACTGTCATCTGTCACTGTGTCTTTTTTTTTCTTGGCAATACTTTTCCACACAAAATGGCGCAAAATTCAAAGTATCCCTTAAAATTATCATCAAAATTCAAATGTTGAATTTTAAAAATTAATTTTTATAAAAACTTCACTTAATAAACAAATTTTCAAAAATGATATATTATTAAAATTTCAAATACTATCGCCTACAATCCTAATATTACTAATTTATTTTGTTTTTAAATATATTTAAATGAAATTAATTAATTAACAAATTAATATGATTTTAAAACTTTCTAAAGTAGACATTTGCAATAATTTCTAATGGAAATAAATAAAAACAAATTATGGTATTTAATTAAAAAGAATATTTCATATATGCTATTCGAATTACGAAAAGCTAATTTATTTCTTTCAATTAGGGAACTTTAAAAATTGTCGGGTAAAGTTTTATTAACCACTTAGTATGGTATACTTTTAGACAAAATTGCTTTCTGAAACGATGAGTAGTCGAATGCTTTAATCCTTGCTATTATCCAACGGCTTAGTGAATGATGATCCTTGCTAATACTAAACTCCTTTTTCTACTTTCGACCTTCTTCAGAATGAATTTAATCAACTTTCTTTATTTCACTTAAAAATGAAATTCTTTGAAACTCCTGTACTCAATGAAAAATAAACTGAATAAAATTGAACTGAACAAACCAGCCATGATATATAAATATCAGGAGGAGTTTGTATTTGCGTAACGCTTACATTTAGCATCATTTCACATCGTTCAAGAACGAACAAAATCCTATTCCAAAGATGAATCTAGTTAGTTAGCTGTTGACTGTCGAATATTCAATGCTGTGTTGTGCTAGCTGGGTGCCTCAGTAGGGGTAAGTCACCCTCATTAAAGCATTAAGAGATAACCATAACTTCTAGACCATTAGATTTTTCCGTTCGTGGAGATCCCTATCACTTAGAATCGCTTAAAATGACGACACGTGGCTCTCACTAGTCACTTGTCCACAATATCACATCACCATTTAAGGACTAACGATAAAATTATTGCAATTGTATTTAACCACAGATTATATGTATTAACGCTAAGCAAATATCCAACCAGCATAGTATTACTATCAGTGTTCACGTATTTTGACAATACTCTCTCACTACCGTTCACCTTTTTTTAATAATATTTCAACCCCAAACGATTCAATTCAATTTCAAATAACTTTGAAGTGATATCATTTCTATTTTTCTCTAATACTAAATTGCTTCTATGAAAATGGTTGCAATAATTGAAAAAGAAAACAATCACTTGATAGAAGAGGATTTTTTAATTAATTAAATGGAAAATATATTTTGGAAACGTTCCACATTAAGTTTGTTCATAATCAATAAGACAAGCTGAATTTTTTTATTTCCTATAAGATATCTATCAGCTATTATACTGCAATATTAAACAAATAAAACCATGACTATATTTTTAAAAATAATTTTTTAATTTATATCTTTTCCCTTTTAATGAACTTGATTTATGAATATGCTAAACAAAAAACACTTAAGGCGAAAAGTATGCAACCATTTTCATTTTATAGGGAAAATTAAATTAAACTCAAAAATTAAAGTGAACAAGCGATCAAAATAGTTTTTTTTAATTATATTAAATTTCAATTTAAATATAACAAAAATATTATTTCAATTTATGTAAAATTATAAATTCGAAATTTAATTATTTCTTCAAATTGTTTTCTTGTCGAAAAAAATCTCTTTTGCGTATAATCACAATTTGTACAATCCTAGGCATTGGGTCGATCAGTTATTTTATCGTATCCTTTGAAATAATGTTCCAGCCTCGCAACAAGATCCTCCACAAGTCGTTGTTGAACGAAGAACAGTGTTTCCGTACTCGTCTATTATACGACGGACAGTGTTTCTGTACTCGTCATGTTATAAGCAACCAGTTTTCATGTTCCAGATTAATTTTGTTTGGCAGCCATTTTGTATGGATGACATTTGTCAGCTCGTATTTGACAGTCGTATAACAATTTATTATGAAGCATATAATGCCACAATAACGCGTTCAAATTATTAAAATATTTTATTTAAATAATTATTCAATTGTGAATACGCAGAGAAAAAAAAACGTGTCTTTTTTGGTATTAATCATATGCCCAGCAAGTCAACCATTCAGCGTGTAATGAATAATTTTGAAAATATGCATACAATGGAAGATAAAGTGAAGACTGGGCGACAATTATGGCCTCGTACACCTGAGGCAGAGTGTTGCTGAATGTCCGAGTAACTCTCATCGACGCTGTTCAAAAGATTTTGGGAATATTTCCATGATGTTTGTTAAAAATTCTCAAAAAATAGACGACCACCATTCTCGGCAAAATATCATTATGAGTGATGAAGCAGACTTTGACTTAGTTAGCTTTCTTAATAAAAAGTATAGTCGCTACTGTGGCACTGAAAACCCTCAACTGATACACCAAAGACTACTACACCCTCGTGGCTTTGTTAATAAACAGAATAGCCGGTATTGGGGCACTGAAAAACCTCAACTGATACACCAAAGACCACTACACCCTCGTGGCTTTGTTAATAAATAGAATAGCCGGTATTGGGGCACTGAAAACCCTCAACTGATACCCAAAGACCACTACACCCTCGTGGCTTTGTTAATAAACAGAATAGCCGTTATTGGGGTACTGAAAACCTTCAACTGATACACGAAAGACCACTACACTTTCGTGGATTTGTGAATAAACAGAATAGCCTCTATTGGGACACTGAAAATCTTCAACTGGTACACCATAAGCGAGTTACCGCCTAGCTTCGCGGTTGGTACTACAGCTCCTGGCAGATTTTTTTCTCCAGTAACTCCAATAAAATCTGATCATTCAATCAGAATACATTTTTTAAGCGAAGTCCAACCCAAATATATCACCAGTTTTCACGCATATTTGCGCTATTTAGGCAGATAATATTTAAACTTTAAAACATTTAAAACCCCATTAAGCAATAGACAAATTACATCCCGACATGTACGAAAAAATCATCAAAACTTACTTCAAAAGGATCGTCTTATTGCAAGGAGTCTCGTGCAACCATATTATTATGGTATATTTTATTTATTTTATAGTATAACTTAATATTGTTTTTATAATGGCAATATTTGTTTCATATAGTTTAAAAACCATTTTATCAAAATGTATATTAAAATTATATTTAATTAAACTTTTCTTTCCAAACCATAAACTGGATAACTACTTATTTTGTTAGTTATGGCAACAAAAAAAATCGGACATGAATGAAAAATAACGAACTATTTTATTAAATTATTCTTATTTATCATATTTGATATTATACATCGGAAAAGAGAATAATGTAAATTTTCGATTAATTGTGATTATCACCAGAGCTTTTTAGATAAAATTTTGATATCGACTTGGTCGCATACTTTTGACCTGCAGTGTATAATTGATATAAATTAATCGAAATCTTGATTGTATTTATAATTCCATATATTATATGGTTGAATATTTCATATCTAGGATATTTTCTATTTTTCCTAACATATCATTTGGTAATGTTCCGTATGAAATGGTTACAAATAGTGAAGGTAATTAAGGAAATGGAAATAATCATATTTCTCTCTGTCTGGTGTGATGACGTCGACAACATCAACAACCCCCGACAATATCAACAACAATTTATAACATTTTGTAACAAAATATTACAAATCAAGATGGAATAGTAGGAAGGCATCAGCAGCCGGGCACACAAACGCGAATCGAAACATAAAAACGAAATAAATTTGCACGAACTTAATAAAATCATGTTATCAAGCCATAAATAATGCAGAAATTAAAACTTCCAGGCCAATTACAAGAGTATGTCTAAATTAAGACTAACGCTTAGTGGAGCAATAAATTCACGCCGAAAACGACTCATACTAACAGTGAAGTTATACTTATTAAAAGTGGTACTAATGGTGCCGACGAAAAAGGAAAGGAGACCCTTTGGCATTGGTTACCATTCAAGTAGGATGGATATTAACGGAATAGGAAGAGGATGATGGTTGATATTGCTCAGTCAATTTAGCGCATTCCGATACCATATATTCATAAAAACTTACTTGAAGACGGTATACGGTTATAAAGTACATAGTGACTGATATGCTCATACTTAACAAAAGGTAATTTTACCTGGACCTGAAAAGTATTTGCCAAAAGCAATGTGTACACCAAACTTAATGAATTGAACAGACATTAAGGCCAAAGTCGTCTGATAAGCAAAATATCCGCAATGGAATAGTGCACCACTTGTACAGTCGTACATGAGCAACAAAAGAGTTTGACACAAACCCGATTCCCCCGGGCCATTCTTAGGGTGTAGTGACTCTGAAATTATAGCCGCATAAGCCCCCATGTGTTGAAATGATAAGCGATCACATTTTATTGTAGTTGGACTTATTTTTCGTTAGTGAATTATGTGAAAGGAATACTCGTATTTTCCGATTTTTCCCCCAAAAATATTTTCTGTTCATCGTACTTGTTTTCGGTATTTTTGTTACAATACAATCTCCCGAACCAACCCCTGGCGTTTTTTTTTTTTACAAATTCGGATTGGCTCAATCACGAGAGAGAGAAGCACATTAGTTCAAATATAGACGATAGATAGATACCCGTAATCTGGCACATTTAACTTTGTGTAACAAGTACCAAACAGTAAGTAGTAAGAGTAAAAGTTTTTGGCAATAACAACACCAGAAGGGATGGTAATGAGCGTTTTTCGCGCGCTTGCAAAACTTAAATGGGTCGTAAATTAGTGTAGAACTATCGTGAAATAAAATAATCTGTTTTCGTGAAGCACCGATAAGAACAATAAATTACAACATAGTCGCCGCTGGCACAGTTGTGCAACGGTGAGAAGGAGTAAACCGCCATTCCAATGTGGCAAAATGTTTTATGTTTACTCTATGATTTGTTAGGAGCCACAAATAGTTACGAGCAATCCTAAATAAGTTAACGAGCCTACCAAAAAAAAAAAAAAAAAAAAAAAAACAATTCCATAAATCGGTAAGGATTTTGGGCGCTTTTTACCAAGTTCCGCAGTTCTATTCTCATTTCCCTTCTATGTTTAATACTTTCCAAAATTTCAAGTTCGCAAAAAGTTTAATATTAAATTTAATCGTGCATTCTCAGGACTTTTAGCGTTTTTTTTTCTAAAATGCTCTCAAATTTTAACTAACTTTAAAATAATAGCAATAGAAAATATGGTTGAGAATTTCTTTTTTAATTTTTCTCTATTAGAATAATAGGTAAAATGGTGAATTTTTTTGAAATTAAAAAAAACTTGGTTAGAATATTTTTAACACGAATTGTAGATGATAAATTATAACTGCAAAAAATGGACAACAACTCAGCACTGATTTTGCTTGGTATAAATATAAGAATTTAAGCTGTGCATATTTTCGAATAATTTATTTTTCTACTATACGAATGTGTATGTTTTTAAGATACTATCAAGTCTTTTGACAGAGAAAAATCATTCGTCTCACCTGTTTTTATGTGATGGACTGTTTTGCTTTTGTTTACATTTTATTTTGAAAATGTATTTGGAGAGACTATCATTTATCCGGTTGTCGTCATTATAGTCGTGCTCATCGTTATCATCGTCCTTATACCATCCGTTTCTCGAATCGATTCCTTGACTCAATGCTATTCGCATATGAAGTATAAGAAGCTGAACAGACGGAAAAATGGCAAAAATAAAGTCGTCCACAATTTCATCCTTTTTCACAAAACTGAATGTGACATAATACCGAGAAGACAATCCATTCGAAGATCAAATAATGGTCATTTAATCCTGCTCAAAGGTAATCACTGGTCTCATTGAATGTGCTAGAAACGAATTGTTCAGCAAATCGAATACGAACGTAACTCAACTTGAAATTATCCAAATAGACAAGTGATATTGACCACCGGAAATTCTAAATAATTAATCTATAAAAGCTCTATGGAAGTCAATTACTGAATATTGACTGTATACATTTTTGGTATTTATATAATTAAAAAAATATAATTTATATATTTAGAATTTTATAACTTGAAAACAAGCAATCATATTGATTTAAATAATACAATAAAATAATAATTTTTGTGCGATATTTTATTTATACATAAGCAAATTTTTAATACGAGGTCTGTTCAAAAAGTATCAAGAATTTTGAATTTCCGCGGGTTACGTATATTCGATTTTCGATTTTTTTTTGTAGCGTTATATTGGTACTCATGTACCATGTAGCGTTATTTCGATTTTGTAGCGTTATCGACTTATGTCGATAAGTTCGGCCATTTTGAATATTCAGTTAATTTTTGACCGCTACTTTGCTTGCACGTGTTTAGGCTCGTCTTCGATTTTTGTCCATTCCAAAAAATGGATCAAAGAATCTTTAT
The DNA here is from genome assembly GCA_958298945.1 of Atherix ibis. NCBI lineage: Eukaryota > Metazoa > Arthropoda > Insecta > Diptera > Athericidae > Atherix > Atherix ibis. The sequence continues at coordinate 119,721,076 of OY282606.1, forward strand.
CAAATTTTCTGTGAAAAACAAAATTAATTGCGCGGACTCATTCCGAATATTGACTGTAGCATATGGTGAAGCTACCTTAGACCGAAGCAATATTTATCGGTGGTACAAAATGTTCTCAGAGTGCCGAGAAGATGTGAACGACGAAAAGCGTGCCGGACGCCCGAGCAAGTCAACAACAAACGAAAACATTGATGAAGTGAAGAAAATAGTATTGGCTAATCGTCGAATCACCATTAGAGAAGTTGCTGAGGACTTCAGATTGGCTCGTGCTACTCGATTTTTACCAATGATTTGAGCGTGAGACGGGTCGCCCTGAAATTCGTACCAAAATTGCTCAATTTCGACCAAAAACAGCATCGCATTAACATTGCTAAGGAGCTGTTATCCGCGACGACCCAAATTTGATCCAGAGGGTCATAACTGGTGACGAATTATGGGTTTATGGTTATGACGCGGAAACCAAAGCTCAATCATCCCAATGGAAGCTGCCGCACAAGCAGAGACCGAAAAAAGCGCCTCAAGTTCGGTCGAATGTGAAGGATTTGCTTACAGTTTTTTTCGATTGCAGGGGCGTGGTTCATCATGAGTTCTTGCCACAGGGTAGAACGGTCAATAAGGAATATTACCTGCAAGTTATGCGCAAGTTGCGTGAATCAATCCGCCAGAAACACCCGGATTTGTGGAAGAACAAAAATTTGCACCATGATAACGCCCCCTGCTCACGCATCGTTGCTTGTGCGCAAATTTTTGGCCAAAAATAACACACTAATAATGCTGCAGCCACCGTTTTCTCCAGATCTGGGCCACTGTGACTTTTTTCTTGAAAGGACGACGCTACGCTACGATTGAGGAGATAAAGACGGCTGAACAAGATCACAAAAAATGATTTTTTGAAGTGCTTCGAGGATTGGAAAAAATGTTGGCACAAGTGTATAATAACTGGTGGGGATTACTTTGAAGGGGACAAAATAGATATTTATGAATAAATAAATAATTTTTGAAAAAACACAAAGTTCGCTATACTTTTTGAACAGACCTCGTATAGTCCAAAAAATAATATTTTTTTAGATACATTTTTTATGTTGGGAAATCCGTGTTATACATTTTGCGGTTTGCAAATTATAGCCCTGTTATTTCACAATTGCTTAATATATATATTAATTATACGAATTTGCCTTGTTTTACTATGCATAGTTTAATCAACTATAGAATACCTAGAAGATATGCTAATTGGGTGCTGGAACAACAGGCACAAAATTATTCCATCTGCGATGAGGCTCATTTCTCGCTTGGTCGATACGTCAATAAATAAAATTACCACAATATATATGAGGCTTTAAAAACCGATAAGTAGCTATGAAAAAGCTATTCTATTCGCAAAAAATTAATATCTGGGGTGGATTTGGGTCTGAAGGTGTCTGTATTACTTTGAAAATAAATAAACAAAGATCGTACCGTCAATTCTGATCATAATGATCGAATAGTAACCATCTTCTTACTATCTTAACTGATCTATTTTTATCTGGGCTGTATGTCATTTTCAAAATATAGTACCACAATTCACTAAACAAAATTTTGAATTTATTCCGCAAAAAGATTCAAGGACATCTTCTAATGTCACTTGGCTTCCAAAATCATGCGATTTGACTCGGTTGGTTTTTTTCTTATAGGACTATATAAAAAAAAGGATTTACAGTAATATTTTGTTATACTGTAGGGCATTTAAAAATTAACATCCGTCAAGTAATGGCCGACTTACAAGAAAAAGTCATTAAAAATTACCTCAAAAAGATCGGGTCCTAATGGCAACAATTTGAATTAGAATAAAAAAATTATTTAAATTAAAAATTTAAATGTATATTATTTAACTTTACTTTCCAAAGTGCCAATTCAATTTTATGATCGCATATTTTCCTAATAAAATAGCACAAATTTCCTATTTACTCGTACTTTTGACAATTACAATTTCAAAAAAAAAAATGGAAGACTCTTTATCGGAAATAATTTAGCTTTTCAACTTTGTGAATATTTTAGGATATTTCTCACCAATACATTTGTCTGACAAGAAACTGAAAGGATAAAATGATCTGGGACCGCGTGAAGCTGGGATATGTGAACATAAAAAATTACTTAAAAAATTTTTCCATTTCCTTTTTGTTCATGCATGTTCTCAACGGCACCTAATAAATCACGTAATATTCTTAAGAACTTTGTAAAGTGTGCACTTGTAGCATGCAGAAATATACTCAAATATTCGTTCTAATATTATTTCGCCATGGATGTGCAACTTTGTGCCATGCATAATCATATATTAAACTATAGCCTAGAATAACGTACCAGTATTCACATATTTCATAGATGTGCATATGGATGTGTTTAAGAATATTCGTTTCATGCATGAATTTATGCTTGCTGAATAGAACATATACGAGTGCACTTTTCAGTAGCACAAGGGAGGAAACAACTTTCTACGCGAGCAAGTCTGCACCTGGCATGAATCACATTTCTCATCCTTGGCTTACTACGAGTACAGCAGATCTGCACTTGGCGTCTCTAGAACAGCTTCCTGTTATCCATAGACACTCGGTTCTATGATGAACAGCCTTTGTCGCATTTCCTATTTTCTTAAGATGAAACAAACTCTCACCATTTGCCAGAAGTAAAGACGGACTATGAATAGAGTATGTGACTGACTATATGGTTCCGCCATGCACTCATATGCAAAACGAAATCTAATTACCTCGAAAAGTGTTTGACAAAAGGATAAAGGTGTATTAATTTTCTACAAGGTCTTTTGAAAATTCCATTTTTTCTTCTTCCTTCTCCTGGTCTTCTTATTCTTCTTTTTCTGCTTTCAAAACGAATTCCTTAACAGAAACGTTTTACTCCTACAACGACAACAGATGACAAATTTAGATCGACAAGGACTTATGTTATTATGCATCATCTGACAGTCTGGATATTAGTTAGCGCTACCTTATTTAAAGATTTATGAAAAAATAATAAAAACGGTTCACCCTTTAACTATGAATATAACTCACAGTGATTATTAAATATGAAAATACTCTTGAGACTTTCGATTGTGTGGGGTTGTTCAATGAATTTTCAATCTTTAAGATTAGACCATTTATGTCACATCATAATAATTGCTAATATTTATCAGCAATCATTAGTTTGTAATAATAATAAAAAAATTATTTAAAAAAAAATTACAATATTTAAAAATTATTGTAAATTAGGTATTTTGTTATAAAAAAAAAAGTGCAAGAAATTGCATAATTTAAATATTTAAGAAGGATCGAAAAAAGGTTTGAAAAAGAGACGGCTTGGATGGTTGAATTCAGAAGCTCCATAATGGAAGGAGTTCTATTCAAAATGAAGTTTTGGGTTAAGTGGCATTCGTTTAGAGCAATGATTTTAAGGACGAGATTGGTTACAAAAGAGGATATAATGGGTTAGGCCGGTATGATAAATCTTGATTTCGAGAAGTTTAGGTCAGAATGTTAAAAGTATATTTGTCTACACAAGGCTAATGAATGTTTAGTGGCATTTGATTAGCAGGCTAACCCGCAAAGTGAAATTAAATAAAATAGCGAATTATTTTGGAACAACAAATGTGACATAAAATATTGTACCAAGCTTCGTGAATCTATAAGTTTGACTTACGAAAAGTTTCAATGAATCTTTGCAAGGGAATATGAGGAACATTCCTTATCAAGGAGAGAAGTTTTTAGGTGGTATAAACAATTTTTGGATGGCCCAGAAGTAGTGAAAGATAAAATTTACACAGGGAGTACTTCAACATTGAAAACTGATGAAACTATGGAATGAGTAAGGGCCCGTGCCAGGTCAGACGGTCAATTAACATTAAAGGTGATTATTAGTTTTTGAAAGACTCAGAAAAATGTTTGCGCACATCAGATAGGTGGCATTGCAATCACTTAAAACTTAGATATTGACCTAAGTATCTGCAATGGCCGATCTGACGCCACCTGTCACACGGCCATATCTGAGATGTCAACGCCCTTTATTACAAAGTCATCTCTATCAATGAGTTTTTGTCATAAAAAGGGATTGTTCTAGTTCCCCAACCTCCAAATTCTTGCTTCTCATGATAAAAAAAATACTAGAAAGAATGTCATTAACAGGAGTATAACCGAGGTGCTGTATATGATTCCTGTTAAAACTTTAGAACACTGCTATTAAGACAAGAAACAATGCCTCCGTCGATACTATATTCTAGGTCTGTTCAAAAATTTTGAATTTCCGCAGGTTATGTATATTCGATTTTCGATTTTTTTATAGCGTTATATTGGTACTAATGTCTCTCACTTATGCCGACAAGTTCGGCCATTTTGAATTTCAGTTAATTTTTGACAGCTACTTTGCTTGCATGTGTTTTGACTCATCTTCGATTTTTGCCCATTCCAAAAAATGGATCAAAGAATCTATATCAAATTTTGTGTGAAAAACAAAATTAATTGCGCAGACGTATTCCGAATGTTGACTGTGGCATATGGTGAAGCTACTTTGGACCGAAGCAATTTTTATCGGTGGTACAAAATGTTCTCAGAGGGCCGAGAAGATGTGAACGACGAAAAGCGTGCCGGACGCCCGAGCACGTCAACAACAAACGAAAACATTGATGAAGTGAAGAAAATAGTATTGGCCAGCATCGTATTAACATTGCTAAGGAGCTCTCGGACTTAAATTTGTTCCAAAGGGTCAAAACTGGTGACGAATCATGGGTTTATGGTTATGACGTGGAGACCAAAGCTCAATCATCCTAATGGAAGCTGCCGCATGAGCCAAGACCGAAAAAAGCGCGCCAAGTTCGGTCGAATGTGAAGGATTTGCTTACAGTTTTCTTCGATTGCAGGGGCGTGGTGCATCATGAGTTCTTGCCACAGGGTAGAGTGATCTATAAAGAATATTACCTGCAAGTTATGCGTAAGTTGCGTAAGGCAATGCGCCAGAAACACCCGGATTTGTGGAAGGACGAAAATTGGCGATTGCCATTTTTGGTCAAAAACAACACAATAATAATGCCGCAGCCACCGTATTTCCCAGATCTGGCCCCGTGTGACTTTTTCTTGTTCCCGAAACTGAAGAGCCCCATGAAAGGATGACGGTACTTTACAATTGAGGAGATAAAGATGGCATCGACGGAGGAGCTGAACAAGATCAAAAAATATGATTTTCTGAAGTGCTTCGAGGATTGGAAAAAACGTTGGCACAAGAGTCATAATATCTGGTGGGGATTACTTTGTAGGGGACATAATATATATTCATGAATAAATAAATAATTTTTGAAAAAACGCAAAATTCGCGATACTTTTTGAACAGACCTCGTATACTGCCCAAGAAGAACTGTTCCGAAGAGGATGGCTTTGATGTTTAAAAATAATATAAATTGGTGGCGAAAACCACCAGTCTTATTACTTTTCTATAACATTTCGTATACAACTCAGATATACTCAGATTTTGTTGTTTTCTAAAAAAAATATCTAATTATACATATCCGGTTTGGATGAAATCAATAAAAAGAAATTCTGAAAATTTTCTATGGATACCCAGAGTTGGAAAAATCCATAGTGTGAAAGTTGAAGCTCTCGCTCCCTCACTCTGGAATAGTAAAATATTTCTTTGTATAGAAGTTATAGTGAATAGTAAGGATATTCAATGAAAACGACTCTAAGATTCATTAATTTAGACTTTGCAACAAATGGTTTCTGCTGTCGTTCATGTTCATTTTATCCTGCATTTTGCCTGCTCTGAACGAAAGCATTTATCATAGACAGACGATTGCGAAAATATTGGTATGGTATTCGATGTATTTGTAAAATTAATGTAGAAGGATAGCCTTGGAAATTTCGAGTTGTTTTTTATACCAATGACAAATACCAATATTGGGAACAGTTGACGAATGATTCTATTCGACTTTATTTTGCACTAATGCATCCCGTTCCGAGTCCCTCGCCGGTGGAAACTCACGCGATCATGTCCATAGAAATTTACCTTCAACTATGTAACTTTCGATTGACAATAAAATTCAGATTCACCTTGTTCCTGGCAACATTTCAGAAGGATCCTCCTCATCCCCCTCCCTTTTTGCCCCTTCATAAAAAAATTTTGTTTGTGTAAAAGTCACAAAAACTCCAACAACTTTAGATGGAAAATATAAAATGGGATTGTTTTTTTTTTATACAATATTTCGTTTCCTTTTTCGTTTTTGTATTGAAGTCAATAATAAAAACTAACGAATACCATAGCAAAATGGTTATTTCATTTCAAAAGATGGTTTCTCATTAATCAACTTAATACTGAATGGTTTGTAATCCAGATTAATAAGAAGTTCAAAGAAATTGAAAAGAAAAAATGGAAATTTTTCGATTATTCAATTGATTTTTTCCCATAGAATCGATCTACTTAAATCTGGAATCTGGAACGAAATGCATATCTTATTCTATGTGAAACAGTTTGCCAAGCCAAGGACAATCTTAGCATGCAAACTTGCCTACAATACAATTGTATGAATGCTTTCGTTTAGCTACTGGGGAAAACTGTAGGAAGATGGGGTTTTTTTTTGTTGTTGTCCATTGTAAGGTAGTAATTCCGAAAAGAAATTTTCCTAAGATTTACGTAAAAAGTCTAGCCAGCGAACGTTAGTTGTTAAGTGAGCTTAGTAACATTATTAATGATATTCTCATCAGATTTAATTACAATATTAAGCTCGACACAGCTTAGCTACCCTTAATACGGATATAGTATTAAGGATTTAAGGACTCAGGTTTAAGTCCGGATTTTAACTTTGTTTTCATGCAACAATAAAAGTTTATTTGTTGCGTGTCGCATTGTAAAATAAATTCAGAATTCGATGTTATGGACTAATCGCAACTGATGACAAGTTGTTCTAGTTTCTTTCTTTTTTTTAATTAATTTTCGTATGTTTCAAAATAATTTTATTTAATACTCAAATAAAGTCTTCGACACTTTTAAGAAACTGATTTTTGATATGAAAAAAAGTTTTTTTCTAATTTTTGAAGATTTTTACTTTTATTTATTGTATAAAATGAAACTTTTTGTAATAGGATAACAGAATAACTGAATTTAAGTTTGAAAATTTTAAAGGCAGAAATATTATAATATTTTCTGTCTTCTTTGTTAATGTTTACGGACAAATAAAAATAAAAATCAAATTGTTGATCGCCATTGAAAAACTGAAGGGTTTGGAAATATCATAACTTATTTATTTGAAATTTGTTTTTGGTTTCCTTTTTTTTTTACTTTAAAGGAGAGCATCCTTTGGAGAATGAAATGAATACGTTTTTCCTTTCCAATGAAAGATTTTCTATTCCAATGAAAGATCAATTATTCAACCTTGTAGAAAATGTCGAAGGGAATCATAAAAAAGAGAAACAGGAGAAGAAAAAAAATGGGTGAAGCCGACCGACGACTTAGTTGGGAGAGCCTTAGATGGACCTACTCACCTTGGTCTGCCTCAACCGGCCTATGGCACTTCGCGACCAAAATATAGTTGGAATGCCACTTATGTGTGTTATGACGATAATCTCTCTTTTAGCCCATTACAGGATAACCGAGTAAGCGGCCATTCTGTTTATCAATAAATCCATGAGGGTATAGTGATTTTTGGTATATCAATTGAGGGTTTCCAGAATCCCAGTAGAGGCTTTTCTGTTTATTAACAAAGCCACAAGCGTGTAGTGGTCTTTGGTGTATTAGTTAAGGGTTTTCATTGCCCCAATAGTAGCTATTCTGTTTATTAACAAAGCTACGAAAGTTTAGTGGTCTTTGATGTATAAGTTGAGGGTTTTCAGTACCTCAATAGCGGCTATTCTATTTATTAACAAATCTACGAAGCTGTAGTGGTCTTTGGTGTATCAGTTGAGGCTTTTCAGTACCCCAAAAGCGGCTGTTCTGTTTATTAACAAAGCCACGACGGTGTAGTGGTCTTTGGGTATCAGTTGAGGGTTTTCAGTACCCCAAAAGCGGCTATTCCGTTTATTAATAAAGCCACGAGGGTGTAGTGATCTTTGTTGTATCAGGTGAGAGTTTTCAGTGCCGCAATAGCGGCCATACTATTTATTAAAAAGCAACAAGGGCGTAGTGGTCTTCGGTGTGTTAGTTGAGGGTTCTCATTGCCCCAATAGTAGCTATTCTGTTTATTAACAAAGCTACGAAGGTTTAGTGGTCTTTTCTATTTATTAACACATCCACGAAGGTGTAGTGGTCTTTGGTGTATCAGGTAAGGGTTTTCAGTGCCACAGTAGCGACTATTCTTTTTATTAAGAAAGCCAACTAAGTCGAAGTGTGCTTCATCACTCATAATGATATTTTGCCGAGAATGGTGGTCGTCTATTATTTGAGAATTTTTAACAAACATTATGGAAATATTCTCAAAATCTTGTGAACAGCAAGAGGTACCCGGACATTCAGCAACACTTTGCCTCACTTCATCAATCTTTTCAGGTGTACGTGGACTCAATTGTCGCCCAGTCTTCGCTTTATCTTCTAGTGTATGCATATTTTCAAAATTATTCATTATACACTGAATGAGATTAACACTAAATAAATCAGTTAATTTTCTCCTCGTACTCACAATTTAACAATTATTTAAATAAAATGTTTTAATAAATTCAACACGTTGTTGCGGCATTAGATGCTCTATAATAAATTACTTTCGACCACTCTCTACGGATGTCAAATGCCAACAGACAAATGTCATCTAACTCAAAATGGCGGCCAAACAAAATTAACCTGGAAAATAAAAAACACCTTGTATAAAAGCCTGTATTTGTGAGCAGGGAAATGGTGATCATTTGAGGGATGATACGTTTTACACAGAATACTGAATGAAAAAAAATCTTTAATTATTTTCCATATTCAATAATTAAAAATCCAAAAAACATTTCTTTGTAAATTGTTATTCTTCGTTTTATATTATTCAGTCTTTCAGTAGCCAGCCTGTATAAATTTTTAAAAATATATATTGAATTTTTTTTTTAAATTTTATTTATAATTCTAGATAATTTTGAATATATTCTTTCTATACTAATGTAACCCTTAAAAACGATTAGACCTCAAACGCAATACCAACAAGAAAAAATAATAATAATAATAACATCACATTGCGTCCGGAGATAACAAAATGAATGGTGGCTGGTTTCTTTTTAACCGGATTTATTGTATTCGAATTATGTGATAAATATTTGAATCCAGTTCAGGGTTGATTTTTCCAACATTTCCGTCCTATTCTCTTTTGAGTTATTTTTTTATTTTATTTAATTCATTTCTGATTTCACGCTTACAATAATTTTAGGAGTTGTACGGACACACGGCAGTCAGCCGATATCATAGACGAAAAGAAGGGTTGAAACTGATGATCGTCCCGCCGAGAATCCCCAGATAGAATGGCTTGTCTAATACAATCGTCCCAAAACTGAATTAATGACTTTAGATAATGTAATCGGATTAGTCTATCGGTTATTTATGGCCAAGATTACGAGTCACGTAATGAATATTTCGCGTCATTTTTTCGAAAATACTTACATTCGTAAATTATTATTATTTTTTTGTGTGGATTTAATATTCTGTAGATTATATTCGAAAAAGGACATTTTATTAGTATTTTTGTTTAAGTTAATTCCAATGAATTTGTATCCAATAGGAAATTTTTTTTTCATTAGAATCTGCATAAAATCTGTTTTTTTCTTTTTAATTTTCCTATTTAAGAGCATTTTATAAAACCCTTGCCTTGCATTGTGTAGATTGATTTAACAAAACCTTATATGAGATTGATATTTTAATAAATAATTCAATTGAAAAATGCATATGAATATATTGGAATAAAACCACAATCGTAAAACATCTCAAGACCAACGAAATGTATGGTGTAATACAATTTCCGGGTATACAAATCTCCTTAGAATTACACCATTTTACTTGTAGTTCAAGTTTTGTGGTGTAAATATACAATATTTGTTGAATATGAGAATGTATTTAGTTGTGAAAATACTTTTTGTATTGCAATTAGATGGTTCGTTAAAGTTGCACCTGATAAATTCGGAAAGCACAACTAGATAGTGAACCAAAGTTAAAATTGCTGCAACATCCAGAATATTGCTGTCGGAAAACTTAAGGTCTTCTTGTCGTGATGCTTAATTATGCGGCTGAGGCAACCAACAACATAAGTTGAAAGCATCCCATCGGCTATTTACATTCCGAAACAGAAAACACATGGACTATGTTTGTTAAACAAAAACAGCCGCCAGACCAGAAACTATACATAAATATTATAGGGACATAAATTGCAGGACGATGTCATGGTCAATGGCATAATCCAAAGCCACCAATGTTAAAACATTCAATGGAATTGCTATGTAACACGATTTTAAGCAGCCACCGATCCAAATGAACCAAGATGTTCGCACTACCGACACGGAATAAATTGTGGCCACATACCATCTTTTCCGATTGTTGCACCGCATTATCCTTTCTCTGCCACTACAATATTAGTACATGGAATATACTATACCCAATTCTCTAACTACAATTACTATTTTGGTATATTCTGCCAAAGGGCTAACTCAGCTGATCACCTATAGGAAATGCTGCAATAGCAAAATTACTCCTAACGAAAATATTACACCAATACTGTAGGTATCTCTATCTTTTTATGATAAGGTATATCAGAAAACTACATGCAATTTATATATTATACACTATATTTTTGGACATGGATGTAGAAGAATATTTCATCAGCTGATTCTCCAACAAAATTTACACAATATTCTATGGTGGGTTACGAATAGGCAAGATATGAGACTACGATTAGTGTTGATGCTGAATTTCGAAACTGGTCAACCGACCAAAATTCAATAGAGTCTTCTGGCTGGTGTGAACAAATCTTAAGTCATGTACTGAAAATTCTCCAACAACATAAGCTGATAAAAGGATACCTCCAAGTGTGTTCAATTGTATTCCAATGATTAATGTTGTAATCTGTGCTCTGATAAAAGAACCAGTTCGAAAATACGACAATGGCAATGTCGAGTGCTATTTGCTCATCGCACACTAGCCTATCTGGTGCATACAGAAATATTTTCTTCCACCAAAATTTATTCCCTTTCAGTGTCTTTCCCAAAAATCTATTTCGGCAATTTTGGACACCAAATCTAAAGTTATATTCTTAAATATCTTTTATCATCAGAATGCATATAATATATATCTACCAATACTGAATTCTAGATCGCTGTCTTCATTTCAATTTCTGACCAACATCACTCGTCCTCTAATGGGATATCCATTAAGACTATTCGTTTCTAGCCCAACCCACAATTGCACAGACCATCAGCATGAGAACAGAATCTCAGCTGGAAATTCACCACAAACCCTGCAGGAGACATTTACACAAGTTAATGTACAATATTTTGAATTGAAAGCTCTAAGGCTGTGAGTTGTGGGACATTCGAAATGTTCAACAAGGCTTTTCTATAGATACAAAAATGTTTATGATAAAATATTTTTACTGAAGAATTTTTTCCAGTTGATGAAATTACTAGAAAAGCACGGCCAATTACAACCGTACTCAGAGAATACTTTTTTGCTGCTATTGGCTATTCAAGAAGAGTTTTACACCAGAGTTTTTATTACTTAATTATTCTAAGCAGTACCCTGGATGGTCTTGATACGCTGAAATTTCTCAGAACATAGATTACGCCGCCATTTTGAATCTTCTGTCAGTCAAGAACTCAAAGCTGCAATGCAAAAACTACACTTTTGAAAGAGTTATCAGTATCAAGGGGCATCAGAATCAATACAAGCAAAACTAAAAGAAATAAGATTAATTTAAAAAAAATTTAAGTGTTTTAGCAAAACTAAAAGAAATAAGATTAATTCAAAAAAAAAATTAAGATTAAATTTACCACTTTTTAATATGTCGACAGTAAATATTTGCTCCTACGTTCTATCCACACGAACAAAAGTATCCATTTTCAATTCCAAAATCAAAACGGTTCTTCTATACGAATAAAAAACGTGCTTAGTCCGTGCAGACCTGACAAAAAAAAATCCAAAATTTAGTCAGTAGTCTTCGGCATATTTTGAAAATATGGTGGTGGTGATCGAAAATTACAAACATTAACCTACACTCCAAATGCGATCAACATAGCCCGTTTCACATAATATTCTCTATATTTAATGGTGCTATGCCGGTCGTTTAACATAAAACCATGTTTCGCCTAAGACCATAGGAATTTAGTTACGCTCAATCAGCGCACCAACATTACTAGCAGTTTACAGTCAGTAACCAGTTACAAGCTGATTACCTCAACTGCTGGTGATGAGGCCCATCTAAAACCTCTGCTGTCATAAGCAGTGAAAGCGCCCGAGATAATTGCCCGTATCTCGCACCAGCGATCCGATGATCTCCCACCACGTAAATGCCGAAGCACCTCACCATAACCGAGCATAGAATCTGCTATTTCTATGAGGCATCTCGATTCCCGTGGTACCTAATTTTTATATTAGACTACTTTAGGTTTGTATTCCACTCTGTGAGCACTAATTAGGAGCCTTGCAAATTCCTAAGCTTGTTTTGTACCATGCACTACGACACCCCCTTAGGGGTAAACATGTGAATTGCAATTTACAATATTACATGAACCATCTTGGATCTTATTTTGCCCCTTGCTAGCTTTATTTTTCTTTTTTATCCTATTATTGGGATGAAAAGCTGGCCTATACTTAACATCCTTACGCCGGGGCATTATCACAGTTGAATTAAAAACCGTTTCACAGTTGAAATAAAACTAAGAATGCTCAGAAACAAATCAGAGAAAGCCATTTTAATAGAATCCACAGGATAGTCTAAAACGTGCACAGCCAAAAACCACCCCAAAAAAAAACTATACTAAGCAAATGGGGCAGGATTGGAAAAACGAGGAATGGAGTGTAGCAAACATTTTAGAATCGTAAGTGCTTTACAGAGGATCTATGCTCACAAGGAGTGACAGAAACTCATTCATTGGAATGCTTGAATCCCAGATTTAAGGTAGCAATGGAAATGACGGGTTCAATCATTTTACCATATGAAAATAAACATGATAGATGCCACCAAATTTAGCCTAAGACACCTGTAGATGGTAAGTCCTCCAAGCAAGAAGATAACGCAAAAAAAATCTAAAAGTCAGGACAGCAACCAACTTCGTTCATTTTACGCAAACAACATTACTTCCCGACTGATGTTTACCCGTGATCCATCGCTACACAATCAGCTTTGCTGTTCACTCATCGAAGCGTCGGTTGTGTTCTGGAATTTCCCACTTGCTTTATGACCAAATGCAGCAAAATCAAACGAAAAATTCTAGCAAAGTTTCGTCAAATTGACTTGAGACAACAAACAAATCTCCGAAACTATGGCCACGACTACCCCACCATAAGAATTACTTGTTATTAATTAATTTTTATTGATAAAATATAAAAAGAAAACGATTTTTCCAAAGAAAAAAAAATTTTTCTTCAACTAATATTCGTCAAATACCTCACATTCGTCAAATATCTCACAATATTATGATGCCTTTTCAATAGAATTAAAGTGGAACTTTCATACAGAATACATCCTTTAAAAAAGTAAAATTGAAAAATTCAAATTAAATTATTTTAATTAATTCGAATGGGTTTTGAAAGTTGCTGCTGATATTGGTACAAAGTGAAAAACTTATTTATACAATACCCCTTCTTCTTCGTGAAAATAATATTTCCTAATGTCTCATATCTAAATTCGACTCATCTAATGATTAGTTTGAATAGTTTTAAGAATAAATTTTGAATATCTCATGTTGAGCAATCAGGACATTTTAGAATTTGATCCTTTTTTATTAAGCAACTGCTCTTTAAATGATCATATTCCTGATGGAAGTGTGCTATTATGGGTGTTCCACCTTAGGGGTTAAACTAATCATATTATTTACTTGACTGATTTAGAATTTAAGACCACTAATACTAATATAGATAGACTTTCACTTTGTCATCGACTTTGATATAAACACTAAAGTGCTATGCCACTTGTAAGCCCTTCAATTTTCGAACGAACTCTTCGAACTGAAGTGGAAAGTTTTCATTTGGTAAGTTTTCAAATCGAACCAATGTGCGAAAGTTTTAGTATTAATCTCATTACTACCTGTTACCTGTTATCCGTTTTATTTGTAAAAACTCTGCAACTCGAAACTTTCTTTCCTCGATTGCGATTCTTCCTTTCTACAAGCGGAAATTTACTTTATTTTCTCTGGAAACCTTCCTACAACTTTGGTCCTTTAAACTGAAATTTTCCTTTCAAACCAGAAGGGGGCTAGTTAATGCTAATAATAAATTCTATTCAGTAAAAACTTAATAAATAAATTTCTTTTAGAAAAATAACTATTTTGAAATTTTCAACAAAAAAAAGGACAACTATTAATAATATTCGCCTATTGATAAGAATTGTGAATTGTATTTATTTTGAAATGAGTACAGAACACTTTTAGATGATTATCCAATTTGAGATATAAAGAGTAAAATTAAATAAAAAATATTTGTAATTTAGATTTTTATAAAATTTTTACTTTAACATATTTATATATTATTGCCATTTGGTATGAAATATAAAATTACTCAAATGGTTGACACGATCTTACCGGTACTCGATCCTTTTCGGGAATTTTTTAATGGATTTTTGCATATAAGCTGTGATTCGACGGGTGAAAAACACAATCTTTTATATAGTTTTTCAAGAAAAATACTAACCGGTTCAAATCGCACAATCTTGGAGATCAATTGACATCATGAAATCTTGAATTACGCGGCAACTTTTCGCGCAATAACCGCCATTTTGGTTTTTGTTAACCGCCATTTTGGTTCGAATAAAATATGTTTATTTAAATTTGAGAATCGTAGAGAATGGTCGATAATAATTTATTATAAAGTATCTAACGCCGCAACAACGTGTTGAATTTATTAAAACATTTCATTTAATTAATTGTTCAATTGTGAAAACGCAGAAAAAATTACGTGACTTTTTTTGTGTTAATAATATGCTGCGGAAGTCAACCATTTAGCGTGTAATAAATAATTTTGCAAATATGCATATACAGGCAGACAAAGTGAAACTACTCGACAATTAAGCCAACGTACACCTGAAAACACCGATGGAGTAAGGCAGATTGTTGCTGAATGTCCGGGTACCTTTCATCGACGCCGTGAATTAGAATTGGGAATCTTCTTCTCCATCATTTTTGTTAAAAATTCTCAAAAGGGATTTGCTTCTTTATCCATATAAAATATAATTGGCACAACAGCTGCAGCCAAATGACCATGAATTGTGGTGAGACTGGAGTGCTCGAGTTTCACAGCTCAGTATAGACGACCACCATTTTTGGCAAAAAATCATTATGAGCGACGAAGCACACTTCGACTTAACTGGCTTTATTAATAAACCGAATAGCCACTATTAAGGCACTGAAAACCCTTATCTGATAAACCAAAGACCACTACACCTTCATGGCTGTGTTAATAAACAGAATAGTTGCTATTGGGGCATTGAAAACCCCCAACTGATACACAAAAGACCACTACACTCTTATGGCTTTCTTAATTCTTCCAATGCCCCTTCTACGAGGGGACACGGGCAGATCTTCCAATGCCTCTTCTACGAGGGGACACGGGCAGATCTTCCGATGCCCCTTCTACGAGGGGACACGGGCAGAAACCATAGTGGAGTGCATTCTGAAGAGCCAATCAGCTTGGAACAGAGTTGCAGAGTACGCGGAATCTTTAATCAAGGATCTTCGGACCACATACGAAGAATAAGCTGCGAGGCGTCATAATATCGAGACAGTAGTAATATCAAATAAGAACGCCCCGGCGAAGTAGTATTTACAAAGAGTGCCGCCGGGGAACCATCGTTCCGGAAGCAAGGGTAGAGGTACAGGTAGGTTTAAGCGAGGCAAAAATCCCGCATAACTCGCCTGGCAGGTAGAAGGTCTTCCAGACGAGTACCTTTTGAAGGTTTCCCCCTGTACCTCATTAATCTAAACTAAAAAAAAAAAAAAAGAATAGTCGCTATTGGGGAACTGGAAATTCTCAATTGATACATCAAAGACAACTACATCATCTTAGCTTTATTAATAAACAGAATAGCCGCTACCGGGGTACTGAAAACCCTCAACTGATACACCAAAGAGCACTACACCTTCGTGGCTTTGTTAATAAACAGAATAGCCGCTACTGGGGTACTGAAAATCCTCAACTGATATACCAAAGACCACTACACCCTCATGGTTTTCTTAATAAAAAGAATAGTCAATATTGGGGCACTGAAAACCCTCAACTGATACACCAACGACCACTAAACTCTCGTGGATTTGTTAATAAACATAATAGCATGTATTCTGGTAGTGAAAACGCTCAACTGATACTCCAAAGACCCTCGTAGAGTAACTGTATGGTTCGGAATTTGGCCCGGCGGCATCATTGGATCATATTTCTTTGAGGATGCTGGAGGCAATGCTGTTACAGTTACTGGCGACCACTATCGGAATATGTTCGAAAACTTCCTTCTATCCGAATTGGATCAAGAAAGGCTACAGAACATGTGGTTCCATCAAAACAATGCCACATCACACACAGCTCGTGCTACGATACAAATTTTTCCGGCCAAATAATATCAAAAAGTGGTGATATCGACTGGCACTTACGATCCCTTGATTTGAAGCCTCCTGACATGAAGAGAAGGTGTACACTCACAAACCAATCACAACATCGATACTTAAAAACAACATTCGAAACGAAATTGCTGAAATAACACCAGAAGTCTTCGAAAATGTTATGGAAAATGTTCTTAAAAGAGCACGCCCTTTCGCCGTGGCCAGTGACAGGCATTTGACCGACGTTATATTTTATATATCATATGATGTTAATAATCATCTAATCAAATAATTATAAAATTGTATTTCATTTAAAAGTTATTAAAAGAAAACTTCGACCTGGAATATAAAACGCATCCTGTTTATGAACAATTGTAAGATTATCGCTTACATTCGATTTGCCAACAAAATAATACTTTAAGGAGCAATTTAGTACATTTTTAATTCGAAAATGGATTCGAATTGGGTAACAGGAACATGCCCATAGATTTCTATGTAGCATCGAACAAATAACCTTGTTACTGTATCAGTTGGACGTTGTTGTCTGGAAACCAACTCGATTTGGTAAATCAATTGGAACATTGGAACAAGTGAACAACGAAAATCGATGTTAAATCATCCGACAAGAATTACTTTGGACAAGTGCACAATCGGCTCGTAACAGATACGACCATGTTGAATTACACAAAATCCCCCCTTACCGCTGCTCTGATTAAATTCTAACACGGATTGCATGTTCGTCATGATACGACAAAGAATACATGTATGTGCATATACACCATAAATCGGTAGTCGATTCATCTGAGATTGGCATAATTAATGAGGCACTTGATTGAATTAATAACCAAACCTGTTCGAAACAAGGAAACCAATTGTGGAGAACTCGTATAAGAACGACACGAGCCCCGGGCTGTGTGGGAAACTGTTTGGAATTTTGACACTTGTAACCAGGCGTACAAGGCTGCTGATGGTTGAACGCTTGCTGCTTTTGAAAGCTCTCAAAACCACCTGTGCCCAATGCGTAAGCCCTTCGCTGTACGTTTCTAATTCACCTGCCCGTCTATAAGTACGTGCTCCTGTGCTCCGATACGAGTATTTACACATATGCACATACAAAACTTCAACTGGGCCATATGAACTTTCCTAATAGCATTTCAGTAGGAATCTCGTAACATGTTATACTTGGGGAAGTTCTATCCTTTTTCATATTTAATATGCAGACACAGTTTTAAATAAGAGTAAGTTAAGGATGTGTTCTAGAACCAATACCATTACAAAATCTGTCGCACTAATTATTCGATATCAATAAATGAGAAATTATTGTATTACAAATTAATTCCAGTTGAAAGGAAAGTGAAAATTTGGTTTTAATTAAACGCCACTAATAGACTGTTGGTGTACAGTTAAAAACAATAAAGGTTTCCGATATGCTTTTCGAGAATAACAGATTGAGATGCCACCGTGCGTTAGGGTATACCAATTCAACAGAGGCTTCGTATTGTCAGTGTTTACAGATAAAACGCAACTTTATAGGGTACCGCACATTTTAGATTCGAAAATCCAATGGCTGCGCATAAATTCACAGCAGACCAGATAAAAGGCATCATTAATCTTCTTTAGGGGATTCTCGGATAGACTATGTTCGTTTCTTCGTCTGTACAAACACAAACTAACTGCATTCTGTAACTTATAGAGCGACAACCCCTATTGAGGCTACCGATAAGGGCTATGCAGGCGCGAACGGAGAACTACTACTGAGGTTACGTTTTAGTTGCAATCTATTGCATGTCTTTATCTTCAGCGGATTTAGAATTTTTTCTCCATCAACCTCCAACTAATGGCATAATTCACTCATTCTTTCACATATGGCCACATTTGACCCAATCGATTAACTGATTCGTATACGTTGCAGTGATACAGACTCAGGTTTCTTTCTCAAATAAATTCTCTAGGAAAGTATTAGATCGAAAGTCTGGTTGCTGGCTGGTGGCTACAAGATAGAGGTTATCTAACGAACTGTATAGAATGTATGAATGCCAGTTCCGGGCTTTATCTTCCTGAAATATATTCTTCCATTTGGTGTCCCGTTTTCGTTTCTTTCCGCTGGCGTTCCGTGCGGTATTCACACACATACTACATTAGGTGTGAAAGCGATGTGCTTTTAAGAGCTACCTTAATCCCAGAAGTACTAACTCTTAAAAGAAATGCTCGAACAGCAAGAACTGCAATCGGAATAGAAACTAACTGAAAACCACCATCATAGCTAAACACTACTGGCTGAATTGTGAAGCCAATTTCCATTTTATTCTGTTGCATCCGGTACCACTTATGTGTATACTATCCGCCGCCACCTCAGCATTATTTCGAAATTCTTTAACACAAGAGATACTCATCATGTAAGGGACTAGATATTGCCGAAGAGTCTTCAACCAATTCATCCCTTTCGCAATGAATAGAATTTTCACTTTAAGTTATTAAGGATATCTAAGCCCTGGCCTTTACAAAGTATCTGGCCTCTCAAATAAAAGAAGACAAAAAAAAAAAAATAACACCAATGAAATAGGAAAAAGGATATTTTTCTCAATATTTTCTATTCTATTTTTATCTAAACTCACAACCCTCAGTTCTAAAATACAATATAAGCGCCAGCTATGTATTCGATCTAAAAATGGACGCAACAACTTGAGAGTTAAATATACATTTTCATGTTATTTGTTTTTCTTTTTTCTTTTTTTCATTGCATTGCACATGAAATAACTGATAAAGTATTTATGTTCGGTTGTGCGCCAACATAAAAGCTACTATTCAGCAGCGGAAATTTCTCGAAAATGTTATAATTCTTCTTTCTGAACTTTTAATTGCATCTTAACGTTTTCGCGTGCACTTACCCATTCTAGTCTATACATTTTCCGTCCATACTAACCCGTATAACAACAACTATTGTATTATCCTTTATATGACTAAGAACACTAATCGTTTCAAATCGCAGACATCCTCTATTCATCTTCAACATTTAGTTATACTCGTACTTGTAGTGATTGTAAAGCAATTATCGCTCAGTGAATGAACATTAGTTGGTGCAGTTCCATTAATAATATGAAGCCAGCATATTTAAGTACTTATTTTTTGTAAGGACATTCAAAAATAAAATAAAAACCTTTAAAGATACAATACATAAAAGCAGAATATACAATATAACAAAAATAATATTCACAAACTACTAACTCGTAATTTAGTTATTCTTGATCAACTAAATGGTTACACATTTTATAGTTTGCAAGTACAGAGTCCTGTCATTATACAATATATCATTTAAAGCTTTAAATTTGCAATTTTATACAGGGTGCAATTTTATATGTTTTTCGTTGAAGAAGTTTTATTTTAATAACTTTAAAATTAAATACAATTTTATAATTTATATTTTATTGATTGATTTTATATTCGGAAGAATACTCCTGGTATCGATACCACGAATGCTTTCGTGGTTTCTCTATACCCCAACCTGATATCTATACTTCTTTATACACAAACCGGTATTTTAACTGACTTCGGCGCCATATTTCCATACAATTACTGCAGTATTAAGTAAAGTAGCTAAAAAATTACGCCGATAGGTTTGGTTGCTTGTTAGAAGGACAAATGGCGTTTTATTCAGTTCATAATACGATTTATTTAGTACATTAGTTTTAAAATAAAAATTTTCATAAATAGCTCAAATTCATTGGTAAAAAATCTTTCAATTCCTTAAAAACCAAAACACAAAAGTCGAAACGTCAAACTATATCATAAACGGTATGTCAGGGGAAAGTATTCTACACAGTACGTTTTATATTTCAGGTGTAAGTTTTTATATTTAATAACTTTTAAATGAAATATAATTTTATAATTTATATTTTATTAATTGATTAATGCTAGCGTCTGGCCGCAGAGCGAATGTTGTCATTAAGCATCGAGGTTGTGGTTGGTTTGTTAGTGTGCACCGTTTCTTTCAAGTACCCCTTCACGAAAAAGACGGAGGGATTCAAATCAGGGGATAGTTCGGGCCAGTCTATGTACCCACTTTTTGAGATTATTAGGCCGGGAAAAATTTCTATACAAATTTTCAACGTAGCACGAACTTTGTGTGATGTGGCATCGTCTTCTTGGAACCACACGTTCTGTAGGCCTAATTAATCCAATTCGGGAAGAAGAGAGTTTTCCAACATGTCTCGATAGTTGCCACCAATAACTGTAACAGCATTGCCACCAGGATCCTCAAATCAATATGGCTCAATGATGCCGCCATTCCAAATTCCGCATGATGCAGTTACTCTACGATGGTGTAGTGCTCTTTGGTGTTTCAGTTGAGGTTTTTCACTACTACAATACGCGCTATTCTGTTTATTAACAAAACTACGAGGATATAGTGGTCTTTGTTGTATCAGTTAAACCTTTTCAGTACCCAAATAACGGTTATTCTATTTATTTATAAAGGTATGAGGGTGTAGTGGTCTTTGGTGTATCAGTTCAGGGTTTCCAGTGCCCCAATAGTGGCTTTTCTGTTTATTAACAAAGCAACGAGGGTGTAGTGGTCTTTGGTGTTTCAGTTGAGGGTTTTAAGTGTCCCAATAGTGGATTTTCTGTTTATTAAGAAATTCACGAGGGTGTGTGGTCTTTGGTGTATTAGCTGAGGGTTTCCAGTGCCTCAATAGTGGCTTTTCTGTTTATTAACAAAGCCACGAGGTTGTAGTGGTCTTTGGCGTATCAGTTGAGGATTTGCAGTGCCCCAATAGTGGATTTTCTGTTTATTAACAAAGCCACGTGGTTGTAGTGGTCTTTGGTATATCAGTTGAGGGTTTTAACTGCCCCAATAGTAGATTTTCTGTTTATTAAGAAATCCACGAGGGTGTTTGGTCTTTGGTGTATTAGCTGAGGGTTTCCAGTGCCCCAATAGTGGATTTTCTGTTTATTAAGAAATCCACGAGGGTGTAGTGGTCTTTGGTGTATCAGTTGAGGATTTTCAGTGCCCAAATAATACATATTCTGTTTATTAACAAAGGCAGCCAAGTTGAAGTGTGCTTCGTCGCTCATAATGATTTTTTGCCAAAAATGGTGGTCGTATATACCGAGTTGTGAAACTCGAGCACTCCAGTCTCACCGCCGTTCATAGTTATTTGCCTGCAACTATTATGCCCATTGAATAATTATATGGATAAAATTCCAAATCTTTTTTTGAGAATTTTTAACAAACATTATAAAAAAGAAAATTCTCAATTCTTATACTCGGTGTCGATGAGAGGTACCCGGACATTAACCAACACTCTGCCTTAATGCATCAATATTTTCAGGTGTACGTTGGCATTATTGTCGCCCAGTCTTCGTTTTATCATCTAGTATATATTTTCAAAATTATATTATTATTAACACACAAAAATTATGGGCAACATCATGTTAATATTATTATTTTATAATAATATTAACATGATGTTGCCCATAATAAATTGCTATCAACAATTCTCTACGCCTGTCAAATATCGAAAAACATTTATCATCCAAACCAAAATGGTAGCCAAACAAAAATTGACCTGGACCATAAAAAGCATCTTGTATTATGAATCTACTAAGTGACTACAGAATACACAGAAGATATGCCGCTTGAAGGCTTAGATCACCTTCTAAGCCTTCAAGCGGCATATCTTCTGTGATTTGTGTAGTCACTTAGTACTTAGCATTGGATGCTGATTTTTCCAACCAAGTTTTCTTCAGTAATAAGACTCAATAAGCAAAAAGTGACTCCAAAAAATCCCCATATTACTTTGAAAAAGCCATTGTATCTGGGAAAAGTGACTGCCTGCGTTCATTTTGGTCCGCATTTCTTTGAACAAATGAAAAATAAGAAATTGTTATAGTAAATTCTAATAATTATCTTAAAGATTTAAATCTCAACCAAATGCGATTTCCAAAAACTGGCACCGTAAGTTACTTAATTAGGGTAATTAATGGTGGTGACTGAAATATGCCCCGAAATGTGCATAAAAGTCTTACAAAAAATAATTCAAAAGAAGTAAATCCTGCAAAAATTCTTATAGCAATTATATTTTATAATTAATGCCAATATTTAAGCTATATAATTAATAAAGAAATTTATTAAAGTTTATAAAAAATATATATTTTTATTTGATTGTACTGTCCAAAGCATAAATTGGATAATCCTTTATGTACCTTAATCGTATGCAGTTTATTTTAAACATTTTAAAATCTAAAATTTTCCATTTAAAGAAAATATATAAAATTAAATCTATTCTATTTTATAAGAATATAGACATTATCATTTAATTAAAAATATTTGCAAATACTTTAAATGGCAACAACTATTACCATCTGCCAACAGGGATATTCGCTCTTAACAATTTATAACATTGAAATTTATCTTTTGAACCGATGCGCCATTATAATAGCATTATTTCACGGAATCAAGTAACAAAAAATAAGATGTTATTATCGAAATTCATTCGTAAACACTTCACTTGTACTGAACAGTTAGTTCACAGGAGATTTAATCGAAGGATAAACGTGGGAATCATCTATGGAATGGTATACCGTGTCGCAAATCCCCGAAAGTATAGAAAACAAAAAGCGATTTATTAAAAATGTGATACTGAACGTATCAACAACAAGTACTATGCGTATATATAAAAAAATAAAAATAACTCATAATATCAGTGAGGGGAAAGAAACAATCTAAGATTAGGTAATACCCAAAGAGAAGGGATGTAAAGATAAAAAAATATATACTCGTAAAAATAGCGTACAATGAGAACGACAATGAATATATCGCGAAAGTTTTCTGCGTTGGAATTACATCATTGTCGGCCTCGACATCCTGATGCCCGGAATGATGGCTGTCGTTTAAAATCAGCAAGGCATGTCGGAGATCTATACTTGTCATGGGATCAAAGTTGATGCGGATACTGATGCTGTAGTCCGGAAAAATTCACCGAAGTCTCTCCTTATTCCTGTGTTATCCGTAAATCAGTAAATCACCCCCCAAGGAGTCTTACAACATGTTGGAGAAGAAAGTTTTAAGTAAATTTCTTTATTTATGAATCAACTGAGGTTTTATGTAAATAAAATTTCTTTCTGTTTCCTGTTGTGGGCTTGTCTCGTCTTGACTTTTGCACACGTCAACCAGCTATCCTACTGCGTTAGAAGTTTTTGTTTCCTTTAGTTTTATTATTGTTGCTGCGCTAGATTTTCGGTTCCAAAAACCAGATCAAATGCCATCCACGTCAACCTCGTCTTCTTGATGTGTTGCGCCTTTGTGCTTGTGTTCCAAAACGAAATGCTCATCCTCTCATGCCCTCTTGAGGTTCTTCTAATGGCGAATCCTATTCTACAATATACTTTTGAACCGTTCATAATCATTGTCACACTCATCGTAAAATGAAATGTGATTGTCAGTGTCGATTTCGAGTTGTCTTCGTCTCCGGAAAATATGTTTCTCATAGTCTGGAGGGTGCTTTTCTCCTTGTTTCATTTTGCATTCTTTTTTCAATCTTTTATAATTTTCATTCATATTTTTTTTCACCATTTATTTTCTACTTCTTTTAAATTGGAAGTATTCTTCATTTTTCTTTTACGCAGAACATTACATATCAAAAGAAAATTCACACAACTTTAAATGTTGTAATAACATTTTCTATCACCTTTTATCATTAAAGCAATTTCGTATTGAAATACAAAAATACATATTTATAAGTGAATGACATAAAAACAATTTAAATATTCGTACATATATGTATGTTTAATATAAAAAGTTCAAATTTATCATGTAATAATAGATATGGTTTTTTGTTGTTGTTAGAAATAGTATCTAAGATTTGTGTTCACAAAATGTAATTATTTTATATTAATTCAATTTACAAACGATTTCGATTTCCCGATATTGTTGCCTGAAACTTTAACTTTATAATTTAAAGATATAATTTTATGATTATGATTGAGGCTATTTTTTTCTGAAATTTAAAAAAAAATTCTCTAAAATTTGAAATGTTAAATAATCATATGAGCTTTTGTTGATAATACGCGGTTTGGAAGGAAAAAAATCATACTGGTATCAGTGAAATCTATCTAGAAAGAATGTGTACTATATATCCTCAACAAAATTTTTACATTAGTTGCTGCTAGAGGTGTCGCACAAATCAGCAAGGCTTTGGATGAAAGCCATAATCCGATGACGCTTCTTTGAATAAACGGCAAAACCTTAGATTATAGAAGAACTGGATAGGCCTCTACACAAAAATTTTGTCCACAATTTTTTCGAGAATACATTCATAAAAAATTATAAATCTTGTTGAAATTATTATTTTGCACACACTTGCAAAATACCCTTTTACAAAAAACTTCGTATCCTATTTACTGTCGTGAAGAATAAAACTAGTAATTTATACTGACTTATTCGTAAATTGTTTAAAATTTAATAAAATCGCACTTAAACTTTCACTCCGTGATAAGTATCTAAATGTAAATAAAAGTATACAAGCATTTCAGTAAGCTACCACTTCATGTAGAATGGCGTCTTTTAAAATTCTCCGAAAGTCTATAAAATTTAAACGCTTGATATTTACAAAATAAATAATAAACCTGAAATACAATTGCATTTCGTATCAAAAGATTATACAAAAAAATAAATATTGCCTATCGGCGTGTTTAAATTATATTTTTCTTTAGAATAAATGAGTTAAAATATTTATTAATTAGGCTTTTGCAATTATTCAGACGGAAAATTTCATATTTTAGACTATAGAAAAACTGGATAGAGATCAACATAAAAATTCTGTTCAAATTTTGTCGACATACACCCATGGAAAATTACAGAAACGGCGTAAATCAGTGGGGGCCAATTTTAAAGTTCAGTATGCAATTGACAAGGTAATTTTAAAACCTTTTTCATTTATGATATTATTATATATAAGCAAATAATATTGTGAATTTTGTTGTTTGATGGTATAATTTTGAATAAAGCACTATACACTTTAGAAATGGTAAATTTTTATTTATTATATTTTTTTTAATTTATAAAACTAAATAACTAGGTTGCTAATAAATTCCCCAAAACGTAAAAGTTGAATTGATTTTAGTATATTCGTTAATTGCCAAATAATACTCCTTCTTTATATCTAAAATGATAAATAAAAATGCAAGAACATCCTTTTCTATTGGGGACATTTTATTGACATGTTTCAGAATAGTTATTTTGCAGAATTAATACGATTTTTTTTGCTCAACTTCACGAATTATATATTCTTCTAATTATATATATGATAATTATAAAAAGTCAGAACTAAATCGTAATTTATTTTCCTCCATTCATTAGTCATAAATGTATACTTTGACAAAAGTCTGCCAACGTTCTTAGGAATAGTATCACTCCCGATTGCACCGTACACACACTTTACATACGCCGGCACTGAACTACTTTCCGATAAACATTGAACTGTCAAAATTACAATTTTCTTACATTTATTCAACCACGAACTTTTCATTTTTTAAATATTTTTATGACTGAATAAATCATTAGAAACCATTACAAACTAAATTTTTATTAATTTGCCTACTAAATATAAAGAAAGAAAGAAATTCCCGGTTTTCTCATTCCGTGGAGTGACGAGCAATCCTTTACAAAACACTTAACATTCTGAAATAGAAACTTTCTAATAAATGTCATCAATAATAAAACTATTTATGTAAAAAACTTACTTTTTCGTAATTTCTTTTAAAAATATGAAAAAAATACGTTCACTTACACTTTCCGATAAGTGTCAAAAAAACAACTTGGAAAACCACAAAAGTATGCAAGCATTTCGGTAAGCTATCACTTTATGGAGAATGGCGTGTTTTGAAACTCTCCAACAGTCTACAAAGTTGAGGCACTTTATATTTCATTGATATTTACAAAATAAATAATAAATCTAAAATACAATTGTATTTAATGCGAAAAAAAAGATGTTGCCTTCTATCGTATTTAAATTATATTTTTGTTTAGAATAAGTGAGTTAAAATGAATATTAATTAGGCTTTTGGATTTCGAAAAATTTCTATTACGAGAACAAGATATCAGTGCGTGTCATGTCTTCATAAAAAAATCTACACA
Organism: Atherix ibis; assembly: GCA_958298945.1. Classification (NCBI taxonomy): domain Eukaryota; kingdom Metazoa; phylum Arthropoda; class Insecta; order Diptera; family Athericidae; genus Atherix; species Atherix ibis. The sequence continues at coordinate 119,747,908 of OY282606.1, forward strand.
AATGTATGCAAGCAGTACGATTTCTCACCGCTTTTGCAATTATTCAGACGGAAAATTACTTATACATATACGAAAATCAGAAGTCCGAGCCAATCCATCCAGGTACCCTTTAATCTAAGGGCAATACATTCCTTACGATCAAACGAATTCGAGCAGTTGGCATGATGACGCTATCATAAGATAGATAAGGATATTGGGTGTTAGGTTAACAAAAAAAAGATTTTAAAAAATTATTAGAAACTACATCTGTGTTGATATGTGTAATAGATTTAAGTAAATTACAATAAAATATTTTATAATGAATTTAGACTGCACTGATATTTTAATTCAAGGTTACCGCCTCCCCCCCCTTCCCCTCACACCTATCCGGTCATACATTTCAGCATCAATTTTAGGATGCGGTAAGAAAGTTCATCCTCGTTAATCATAAAAGGGGTACTCCAAATATATTTTGGCCACGGAGTGGCATAGGGCAGAATTGGGGATAGGCCAACGTTGACGATCGACTCCACTTTTTTTTACCTTTCCATTAGTTTTTGGCATGATTTTTTACTTTTATGGTGGATGTGGAGTAGCACACATCTCACGTTCAGAAAATTTTAATTTTTATCCCAAATTTTAATACTTTCCCATCTTTACCAACACCCAAAGAATTCTTCTCAGAATCGTAACAATAACAATTACAAATTTTATCCTCGTCCGATAAGCTCCGCGATCCAATTGAGTAGTGCGTTACGAAAAATGGATCAACGAAATTTAGAGCAATGATGCGTCATACCATTTTGTGTTGAGGTTGGTGAATCCACGAGTTTGACTTACGAAAAGTTGCAGCGAGCCTATGTGGAACTTTCCTTATCAAGAATACAAGGTATTCGGTGGTGTCAAAAAGCATTTTTAAGGAACGATTAGTAGTAAAAATATACCTCGTTTAGAGGAGGTCTTTAGCTTAGAAAACTGATAAAAGTCTAGAACCTTTCAAGGACTTTATTTTATAAAGAATTCCTTCAGAAGTTATAGAAAGGTTTCTATGCGCTAGATCGGATAGTACAGACGCTTAGATGCTCCACCGTAACAACGCTCCCTGCCATCTACAGCAAAAAAAAGATCAAAGTCCTTGGAACATGTTTTCCATCTCCAATATAAAAAAATACTTGAAATTTTTTTTTTTGTTTATTTGTATTTTTTAATTTAAGAAATTACGTTTTTTTGCATTTTAAACATTTGTTTCCCGGTTTTTCTTTTTTCGTATTTGCCTCAACTATTAGTAAGGTTTTATGACTTTTCATTGCTATATTACTTTTATTTATTTATTTATATTCTCTTACCCAATAGCATATTTACTTATGTATAATTCAGGTATAAATAATTCCCCCCAATTTGCCCTTCGATTTCTAGCAACTTCAGATTCCAGCGCACAGCTTGCTTTCGAAATTACAATTAACAAAGCCCAAGAACAATCGCTAAGTGTTACTTGCTTTCCCCATAGTCAATTATATATTACTTACTCCAAAATAGGGATACCAAAAAATATTGATACCCTCTTGCATTGCAATAAACTCTTTTTTAACTAACACATAAGTTTTACTTATTGAGGGGTACAGCAGCGCGCTCCTGGACTTAGCTAGTTGATATATAAGGTGTAGTAAAAAGTAATCCATTATTTTGCCAATAGATGGCTTAAGGAGTCTATATCTCCCGTTTTAAAAGTGCACTAGTTGATCGGGTTGGACTAGATGGCGTTAGAAAGATAAGATTTCGTACTAAAAAAGCTTCTCATACAGTTTTGTGATTACTTGACTCAGTATTTTTTTAGCACGCGTCAAAGATGGACACCAACAAAGAGAAAATATATTTTACAGTTTTTCTTCGATAAAGGCGAAGACGCAAGCCAGGCAGCTGAAAATGTAAATAGTGTTTATGGTCCTGATACTGGAACAGCCAATCACACGCAATTTTGGTTTCGTCGATTCCGTTCCGGTAATTTTGATGTCAAAGATGCACCACGCTCTGGAAGGCCATTTGTCGAAAATGTCGATAAAATAATGGAAATCGTCGAGTCCGACCGTCACGTAAGCACTGTTTCGATTGCCCAGGAGCTAAACATTGCACAAAAAACCGTTTGGAACCACTTAAATAAGGCTGGATACAAAAAGAAGCTCGATGTATGGGTGCTACATGAGTTATCACAAAAAAACCGAATTTCCATCTGCGAATCGCTGCAACAATATCGATCCATTTCTGAAGCGGATGGTTACTGGTGATGAAAAGTGGGTCTTTTACGACAACGTCAAGTGACAACGGTCGTGGTCAAATCGCGGTCACACGGCGCAAACGGTAGTGAAGCCAAGATTGACAGCCAGGAAAGTTTTGCTGTGTGTTTGGTGGGACTGGCAGGGAATCATCTACTATGAGCGTCTCCCCTACGGCCGAACTCTTAATTCGGACCTAAACTGTCAACAATTGGACCGTCTGAAAGAAGCAATCGCCCAGAAGCGGCCAGCTTTGGCCAATAGGAGAGGAATTGTGTTCCATCAGGACAACGCCAGGCCGCATACATCGATAGTGACTCGCCAGAAGTTCCGGGACCTTGGTTGGGATGTTCTTATGCATCCACCTTATAGTCCGGACCTGGTACCAAGTGATTACTACCTTTTCCTATCTATGACGAATGATTTTGCAGGTGAAAAATTCGCCTCAAGAGAAGTTTGTGGAAATCGACTGTCCCAGTTTTTTGCCAATAGGGACGAGGATTTCTATGAGGGAGGCATTGTGAAATTACCTCCAAAATGACAACAAGTTATCGAACAAAACGGTGCATATTTGACCTAAATCGTATCATTCTATCTATGCTAAATAAAACCTTCAATTTAATGCAAAAATAATGGATTTCTTTTTACTACAACTTATATAAAAATAAAATAAAATTATTGCAATAAAAAAGATACTGTAATCTTTATTGCAAAATTACAAATCTTATCAATATTATTAAAACAGAAAGAAGAGCCTTCATTTAAACCATTATTAATGGTTTAAATGAAGGCTGTTATTTATGCTATTATTTTGCGGACACTAGAACTCATGCATAATAGTAATCTTCGGACTATCGCTAAAAAATTTACTATCTAAAAATAACTACTAGAAATAACCACATAAATTTAAAATACTTCCAAACATTCAATATAACATCTATTATTTGACTTAAGTTTATATATTATTAATCGATTGTTTTGAGTTTTTGTAATCAATTTTTAATATTTTTTTTTATTATAAACTTAGTAAAAAATTATTTCATAAATAAGTAAAATGAACTACGAAATCCAACAGTTACCACCCACTAACGTTAAGTCTTTCCAATTTCCTATTGAATGATATCGATTCGGATGAGGAAAATATCCTAATATCGTGACTTGGATAAAAGGCGTTAACCACTTTTTCTTTACCTCAATTTTTCATTTAAACGTAATAATTAATCAAAATCATCTTCAATGACTTGACAAGTTACTATTTAGAAGAAACTGCATTCATACACGACTACATACATACATGCACAAATGCTATAAACTAGAAGGTATGAAAATGGGGAAAAAAATCTTCACTAGTGTTCAATTTCGCATAACTATGGATGAATTACAAAAACAAACGCGTTGACCAGAAGAAGTCGATTGGGTTCGGTTTCGGTTCAATATTCGATTGCCATTATTTTCCCAACTAATGTGCAGCACACAATGGCAGAGTGCAATTCTGTGCAGTGAAGTCTTCAAATAAATGGATCCACTTTGGAGTTGCAATCGTTTGCTTTTTCCTTACTTATAACTATGGGTACTCGATTTGAGAACAAATCGAAATGATGCCACCATTTGGATAGCTATTAGCCAAAGACCAAGTACTCTACGCTGAAGTACTTTGAAATGGGGCAGACTTAAAGCGGAATGAGCTATACACCACACATACCCATCCTTCCCGCATATCATACTGAAACTACAACTATATTGGCATGAGGCGGATCGCTTTTGTTAATAGCATTACTTTATCATATATCATGAAATACGAGTAGCACTTACCGCACTCGACAACAGAAAACAAGTAACTAGGTTAGAGCTCCTCATACCACTTCTGGACAGTATCATCATAGTGGCTATATAGTAGTTAGTTGCAAAGACCTTCACATATCATCCGGCTCAGAAAGGCAACGACATAAATATGAGTAGACGCGTCCAAGAACTACTGCGAATCCTGTAAGAACTGGGCACACAATGTACGTGTCTGTACACGAGCTTAACAAGAGACAACATGAGAAGCGATTTGCTCAGTTCTTCCTTGAAAAGTTCTTTTTATCGTCTATATATTGTTCAGTGCTCAATGTTTTTACTAAACCACCACAACAAACCCCCACCCTTCAGATCAACTTCATTACGAAACTGGACGGGCTTCATGCTTAAATACAATTGAATCGAAATATAACCGAACACTACTGACTGTATGCCGATCTTTACGAACTGAATTGAACCAAATAGAAGGAATTAAGCTAAAATAATAATACAAAAAGCCACCATCGTTACTAGATGAAATTGTCGGGATAACTACCGGGATAGCTGCCTGAATGGCAGGCAGTCTATTTTAGACACGATGTATTCGGTAAGTATGCACTGTCTTAAAACTTCGGCGAAAATTTCATAGAAGATGAGTAGAAGACGTTGTTTAGAGTATATGTTTGTGACATTGATTGATTATGTATATCAACAAGAAAATGAACGAGCACCACTCACTGACACATATAAAGGAGGATGCGCTTTTTATCTTTACTATTACTCGTCTTATTACAAATTTCTCCCTCTTCACGCATCACCATCACCCCTTCCATACTACCAACAATTGTTTGGCCGCCTCTCATTCCATTCGCATATAGATGGCCCACCTCCATTACAGCCTTCGTTAACAAACATTCTATGATAGATCCGTGTCGGTTTTTAGTTGGAGTGATGGCTCTTCAGTTTATCCCCAACGCTCGTGTATGTTTCCTTTTGTTGACGCCTTTTCTTACAGACTGCCACTGATGAACGAACATCCAGCTGTTCTGCGTCGAAAGCTGCTGTCACTTTCTCCTGCTGTCGTTTAGTTTCTTCTACTGTGCTTTATTGGGTCCTTGAGCGATAATATTATTATTTGATATAGAATAATTCAGCAACCAACAAGAATTTTTATCAACTCGACTTTGTCATAAAAATCAGACAATAACTAACAATGCCACCATGACAATCAACTGAATTATGATAACAGTGAAAGCTATTTTAAAGAATTTCTTATATTTTCAGAAATTATACAAAATGATACTTTTTGATACATAAAAATGATCAAATTAAGTATTATTATTATAAAAAAATATATCACAAAGTTGTGCATTAATACCTTTTGTATTTTGAAAAGTAAAAATTAATAAAATTCATATTGCAACTATGCATAAAAATATAAGATTTTGTAAATAACTACCAGAAGACTTATTGTAGGACTCGATCCTGTTGTGGTAATTTTCTATGATATTTTCGCATATACCTAGTTCGGGCTGTAATTTGGCCATTACTTGAGGTATATTGGAATTTAATACTCCAACGTTTGAGAATTACTTACGTAAATATAACTCTTTGCATAGTCTTATTAAAAAAAACGCATAACGGCGTCAAATCTGACGATCTCGGGGAACAATTGCTAAACTACGGCATCCTGGATACTATTCATGCAATTTTTATAAAATAAAAATCTTTTTTAAAATCTTCAAATTTGGCTCAAAAAGTGAAAAAGTATTTCGTGCACTTCGACCATTTCATGGTCGTCATAATCGATCGAGTGAGCTAGCAATTTGAGCTATATTGTGACAAAATTTTAGAGCAATTTTACGCTATTGGACAGCAAATCACCAACGCGTGTGTGTAGAGTGCCGACAGAGGAAAATATTGTTGCCGTAGCGTTCAGTGTTGGTGAAGGCGATTTGTCCATCCGTCGCGATTGTGTTACTCGACTATGTGGAAGATTTTACGCAAGCATCTTGACCTGAAAGCATATCTAATACAGCTCGTGCAAAAGTGAAATTTTCGATGAGTGAGCATCAGAACAACTTGAGAAAAATCCGTTTAACAAAAAATTTCGTCCTGGTTGCATTTGGTCTGATGAACAGGCATCTAGTAAAATGCACTGTTTGGTGCGGTTAATGAGCCGGTAGAATCATCGGTCCGTATTTCTTTAAATGTCGCCCTCTATCGCTCGATGATTTCGATATTTTTTTGCCCAAAATTCAAGAATTGCATCTGTTCGACATGAGGTTTCAATAAGACGGCGCTACATACCACACATCACATAAAACAATGAACATATTGAGAGATGAGTTCGATAAGCAATTTATCTCACGTTTCGGACCGGTGAGTTGGCCGCATAGATCGTACAATTTGACGCCTCTACACTATTTTTTATGGGGCTACTTAAAGTCAGTTGTCTATGCTGACAAAACGAGCTTCACTAGCAGGCTTAGAAGACAACATTATATGTGTTTTTAGCGAGGTACCAGCTGAGATGTTCGAAAAAGTGGTTCAAAATTGGACCTCTCGCATGGATCACTTAAAATACGAGTATAGTCGTGTCTAATATTTACATATACCCTTAAGGTTCAGTTATGGATCCTCTGTTGTAGCATATGATGTATGCTGGTATTCTCAGGCTCCAAATCCCTGTGGAGGCGAGAATCATTGCATTTGCTGACGATATTGCTGTGATCGTAGCGGCCAAATGCGTGGAAGAAGTAGAACAGATCTTTAATAAGACTGTCGCTTTAATTTGAAGTTGGCTTCTGGCAGCTGATCTTAGCCTTGCGGATCATAAGACAATGGCAGTCCTAATCACGGGCAAGAAAAGAAAAGATAATATCACCATTAGGGTTGGCGATAATGAGGTGATATCGAGACCATCTCTAAGGTACCTAGGGGTGATGATTGATGTAAGGCTGCAGTTTCAGGAGCACCTATGTTACTATATGCTGGTGAGAAGGGTACTGGAACAATGATGGCGCTACCGTGGGGGACCAAGGCAGAGTAGGAGAATCCTGTTGACGACCGCGGTCGGGTCTACCCTGATGTATGCTGCGCTAATATGGTCGGATGGGTTGATCAGAGCAACCTACATACGTGGAGTTGTCTCACTCTGCTGTAGGAGCGCATTGAGGTTGCAATGTTAGCTTACGAGGCCATTTGTGTTATGGAACATTAGCTTACGAGGCCATTTGTGTTATGGCCGTAATTATACCGATTTAAATACTGGAAGATGAGCAGCAGAATTTTTACTGCCGGAGTGGTCGGTGTGATGCTGTGGAGCGATAACAGATGCCGGAGTGGTCGGTGTGATGCTACTGATGGCAGATGGACCCACCATCTTATCTCGGCAGTGGATCCGTGAATTGACCGACGGTATGGTGATATTGGTTACTATTTATCACAATTTTTGACGGCATACGGATTTTTTGGGCTTATCAATTCTGCTTTAATATTGGATTCTAGCCCAATGTGCCCTACTTGTGGCGGGATAGTGGAGAGCGCAGAGCACGTGTCCTTTTACTCCGTCCGACTCCATGTGCACAGAAAAGAAGCACAGAAGTGCGCTGGCGGACTTCTGACACCAGAAAATATAGAGTGACTCTGTTATTGAACTCGGGCACTTTCTTACGATATAAGTCGTAAAAGAACTACGTCTGGAGAAGCGTGAAAGAAAGCGATATTGAAAATTCACCAGAGTAGTATTTTTCGATCAATCCCTGCTCCACGAATTATTGCTTGACGGCGGCTCTGCGGGATAATATAGATATATGACCAAGTAAAGTGGTTTTAGTGTGTTAAAGTCCCACACTTTATTCTTTCAATAATTTTCACGTTACTATAAAAAAAAACGCAAAATAAAATTTGAAAAACAAATACTCTAAAAATTATCTGTTATAAGTCAAACTTTTACATTTCTGATTACGCTCTATAATAATATATATTTTACAATACTTTACTTTTAATTATTGTTATTTTTAATTTTAGTAAATTTTAGTTAATGTACATAAAAAATCTATAAAACTCTATAAAAATTATTTTTGAAATAAGTACAATAATAAAATCATCTTTGAAAGGGTAATTTTCCTATCGAAACATAATTGAATTTAGGAAAAAGTTTCCCCAACATGCGTCTGAAATTCTCCAAATCCAAATCCAAACGCTTCAGAACTGCCTTACCAGATTGGGAATAAAAATCAATGAACGTAACTTTTGTTTTTATCTGCAGCGAAATATCACAACACACTAAAGTTCGGTAACTAGAACTGACCTTAGGCACCCACATGTCATGGAACTCACATACAAGAATTAAAAGATAAGAGCTAAAAAGATGATACCTACAACTACGTTCTAAACTTACTATAGATATCAAAGTACTTTTATACAAAGCCCTACTAAATCCAATATGGACTTACGAACTAGAACTCAAGGGTCACACTAACCCTTCTAATTCAAGTCAAATCCAATCGCTTCATTTAAAATTACTCCGTACAATTATCGATGCTCTCTTTTATATTCACAATACTATTATCAACTATTATCTCAAAGTCCCTTTGGTTTTTGATGTTACTGTCTCTCGTTATAAAAAGTCCGATTATACTAATTCCCTTTTCTAAAAGCACCCATCAAAGACTTAAGCGTCACTGGTCGCATGATTTACTAAAATACCTAAGCTTAATATAAGCACACACTAGCAGCAGAAGCTTCGATGGATGATTACTCCCCATAACCCTTCACGTTAGTTAATACTATTATTCAAATCTGCTTATTACTATTTTCTTTTTGTCAAATTAAAAAAAAAAAACATAAATTTTGAAAATTATCTCAACGCAAATCACTCTGCAAGGATGCGTGTCAGATTTTCATTGCACGTTCGGAATACGCGATACATTTTTTCTAGATTCTAATTTGAATTTAAAACGTTTCTTCCTAACACAATCCAACTGTAATAAATAGGAAAAAATAAACCAAAACAATTTTGAACAGATATTGCTACAAAAAAGGTTTAACAATGAAATGTTCTACATTCAACGTCACTATAAATTGCAGAAACAGTAGCACGAGACAGTATAATTCCGATTCGATACGATGCAGATAAGATAAAGGACCAACTAGATGGAAATATGCTGTGCATTCTTGAACAAATTGTCACCCGTTCTTCAAGCGCTCGAAAATGGCTTCCGTTAGTATAAAATGTGGTAAGGGTGATTGGCAGGATTCAGCAGGTTGCTATATATGTTATAGAAGGAAGGAGAAAAAAGAGGTTTTCAAGCGGTTTCTGTACCCCTTTTATGCTTCTTATAAAATTCCACAGATTCACAAAAGGAAACAATTCGCTCCGTGTTGATTGTGGGAGACAGCAAAGACTGGCATATTCAACTATAGTTAAACTGTTGCATTACAAGTAGTTGGCTTCAAATGGATTTTGCAGACGCATTAGTTCGAAACTAGTGAATGCATTATTTATTAAAGCAGATGCTGTTGCTACCGCCACTTTTAGAGCCATTTCCATTTCCACAACTCCATGCACTGCTGCCAGCATACAAAAGGCAACTAATAGAAATGCTTTCGAGAATTTATGAGCTCATTTATAAACGCTCTGAAACGACATGTGCTTCCGTATGTGAATCCATTGAAAATTTCGCACTTTGCCATAAGATATTCCTTTGAATATGTGCGAATATACCCAAACATCGATCCCCTTTAGCCTTCATCTCTTATAAATTGAATTGCGGATCGACTTTGTCAAGTATCAGAGAATGTCTTCAACATAACTTGTGCATTCATTCTATTTATTGAATGATTTTAAACTGAAAAAAAAAACAATCTTAAAACAATTACTTCCGAATTTGTACGTACGTAAATGAAAAATAGCCATCGAAATGGTAGTTATTTACAATAAATTGATTTGAAATAAAAAACAATCTTAAACTTAAAACAATTTCATCAACCAAATTTTCATTAGTTTTAATAAAAACTTATACAAAAGTATATATAGGGAAATTAATTCTTATTTACTTTTAATAGTAGATATTGTAAAATTAATTTAAGATTATCGGATTAATGTTATTAACAAACCGTGGACAAATAGGAATTTAAGCAATTAAGCTTCTGGATAGCCAAGTTAATAAAAAATTAAATAGTGGACTTAGAAATGAAGCAATTCGATGATGGAGGATATACTATTAAAAAAGATATTCTGGCTTAAGTGGTATTGATTAAGATATAAGAAGTATCAGGTGTATAAGTTTAAATCCGCTGTTTTTTTTCAAAAAAATACATGTTTTTTTTCATAGAAAGCAAAAAAAAATTTAGTCAAAGTACTTGCCATCGCTAGCTACACATTTTTCCATCTCTCGGGCAATTTGTGTATACCACGCCGAAAAAATTCCTTCTCTTTCGAGGCAAACCACTCATCAAGCCATTTTCGGACGTCTTCGTTAGAATCGAAGTGCTGCTCAGCGAGCGCGTGAAAACAGGTGGTAGTCGGAAGAGGCCAGGTCTGGTTAATAAGCGGGGTGGGGTAGCAGCTTCCAGTTGAGTGTCTCCAATTAGTTTCGGACCATTTTTGACGTGTGCGATGGTGCGTTGTCGTGGAGGAAAATCAGCTTGTCATGTCTTTGTTGATAATCCGTCCTTTTTTCACGCAGAGCATGGTGTAATTTGATCAGTTGTTGGTGATAGCAGTGGGCATTGATAGTTTCACCAGGTTCCAACATCTCATAGTAGACGATACTCTGCTGATCCTACCAAACGCACAGCATCGTCTTCCGTCCGAAGCGATTTGGTCTTGGAGAAGATGTTGATGGTTGGCCGCGATCAACCCACGATTTCTTGGGTTAAGGATTCTCGAAATATATCCACTTTTTATCGCCTGTCACAATCCGATGCAGGAACGAGTTTCTTTTTGTCTGACGAGCAAGATTTCGCATGTGTTTTGGCGTCGCTCCATTTGCCTATTGTTCAATTCATGCGGCACCCATTTTCCGATCTTTTTAATCTTCCCCATGGCACTCAGACACATGGAAATGGCTGGTTCAGTAATACCCAATTGCTCCGCGATCATTTTTTGCGATTGGGTATCGTCTTCGTCCAAAAGAACCTGCAATTGATAGTCCTCAACCTTCCTAGGCCGATTTTCACGCTTCTTGCCCCACAAGTCAAAATTTCCGTCTATGAACCGCGACACCAATCTCGGCACGTTGTTTCCGATAAAGCACTGTTATCATAGGCCTCCATAAGTATTCGATGCGATTGGGTATCCAATTTCTTCAAATTGAGCAGAAAAGTAGAGCTTCCCGCATATGCTAGACATTATTACCAAAGGAAAAATGTATGTTGTTGTACGAAATTGCTGACAATGTGCACTGATTAATGTTGACAGATGTCAGACACATAAAAAAAAGTATGAACCCATACGCTCACTCACGCCATCTATAACCAAACAGCGGGTTTAAGCTTATACACCTGGTAGAAAATTTAATGTCTGAGAAATTTCCTTGCATAGAATTTTGGAATGGTTGTTGAGTAGACTCCTTCCACTCTTGATCCAGTCGCTGGCTAAAGATGTTAAATGATTTTGAATTTCAGTGGACTCAGGGCAAATAGAGCATTCTCCGCCAGTTGTACAAGATGCCGGTTAGTTAGCAATAATTTAAAGATGTCATCATCAATAAAGTAATAATCGGAAAATTGGTCTAGGCCAGTTTTCACCTCAAAGTCCTGCAATTCTTTCGAAATAAGGCCGAGGTGTATATCGGAAACATAATCGGAGACTATAGATTTACGATACTGAAAGAGGGCTGAAAATGGGAGAGTCCCCCAGGGCTCGATTCTCGGTCCATTGTTATAGGCTCAAACTCCCAATCCGAAATGAGTAATTTTTGTTTAATTTTCAGATTAATTTGCTATCGATAAATTTATAGTCGAGATCATCCAATCCTTGCTATCGATAAATTTATAGTCGAGATCATCCAATCCACAAATAGTGAAATTCACATTATCAGGTATTGGCTATCATCAGTTCGCCTGGAACTTGCTAATTAGAAAACCGAGGCAATAGTAGTGACCAGTAGAAAAGTAAAGAAAACGATATCTCTCACCATCGGTGATTGTGACATTATCTCGCAGCCTTTGCGAAAATACCTGGGAGTTCAGATAGATGCTAGGCTGAGCTTTGGCGGACAACTGATAGTCGCTGCTGAAAAGCACGTCGGGTCGTGAATGCCTTAGCAAGGATCATGCCTAACTATGGAGGGTCCAGAGAGAGCCGTTGCAGGCTTCTATCCACAGTTATTGGCCACTATCTGGGCAAACCATACGATGACGGAAATGTATAAGCGTAAGGTGACGGCGGTATATCGTCGAAATGTCATTCCGTATAACGCTATTTATATTATCGCTAACATGCTGCCAATTGTTCTTTTGGCCGATGAAAGAGAAAGAATATATGAAGATCTTCGAAGGAAGATGGCAGAGAAATGTAAAACACCGACTCACCGACAGCGACTTTCGAATTTATCAATTAAAGAAAGATGGACGCGTCATATAATTCCTGATATAGCCACATGGATTTGGAAGAGACCATAGGGGAGTGGATTAATATATGGCCCAATTTCTGATAGAGCATGGATGCGTCAATGCATATCTATATTCAAAATTGATGGGACATGCCCTAACTGTCGGACCATAATTGAAGATTTAGAACATGTCTTCTTCTACTGGGCACGCATTAGCGGAGGAAGTATTCGGTGAATAGCTGTCCCAGAAGCGTATCTTGTCACGAATGTTATCATCGTAGCAATGTTGAGTTGCGATATCTGAATATGCGTCCCGAGTAATAAAGAAGCTCCGCCACGAAGAAAGAATAAGAAAAGGCCAGCGTGCAACCTAAACAGGAAAATAGACTTCATACTCATCTACTTCCATAAAGTAATAGCTGACGATGGTCCCAGTCATAATTGAACAAATTGCAGGTGGGTTTTAGTGCATAACATTAGGGGTCGGTATCTGTACTGCACCTTTTGAAGATTTCCTCCTACCAACGTATGAAAAAAAGGGATATCGGAACTTCGGCTCAAAACTAGGATTTCTAAAGCGATTTTGAGCCGAAGTCCTACAATGCTTTTGAAATAATGCCAAGACTTGCATTAGGATCAATGGACATTGTTTTCCTTTTTGATAATATAGATGATACGAGCTTCTAGAAGGATGACCCATAGTTCTATAAGACGCTTATTCCCATACATCTCCCTAAACCATAGCATTATTGAAGACATGATTTGGTGATACCTTGATTTTACGCAATCGATCTGTTAATTGTGCTCGAAGATAGTGCGATTTGACACCTCAGATAGAGCCGGGTATTAACTAGAACAAGATTAGTTTCCTCAACAAAAGCCGAGATGGCAAAAAAATTATCTTTCAAATTAAGAAAAATTGTTTTGCCAAAATATAATTTTTGTTATGTAATTTTTGTATACAGTGACGTGCAGAAATCGGTGATGTTTATATGATGCCACACTATTGACAGCGTTTCCATCAAGTACAATCTTAAGCATCGTTTTATGAGAAGATTCTATTATTTCTCTTTATTATATTTTTGTTTACATGTTGTTAATTCCAAATTTACAACCATAAATTGAAATAGAATTTTGGTAATTTTTTAAGGTGGGGCTGCAGCTACCACCACTATTGAGGTGCATTTTATCAACGACCAAGCAATAATGATATTGAAATTGTCCATCCACATGCAGGAGATGAAATATTTTTCTACAAAAAGGTGGCGAAAGACCACAGTAGACCTAATATTTATATTATCACGGAAAAATCTACTACTTCCACAAACTTATATTTAAATTGATTTTTTTCGAAATTCTAACTTGTATTTGTTGTACAGATAAAAGTTGAGCGCTTACGAGGTCTGCTCAAAAAGTATCGCGAATTTTGAATTTCCGTGAGTTACGTATATTCGATTTTCGATTTTTTGTGGCGTTATATTGATAATCATGTTTCTCACTTATGCCGACAAGTTCGGCCATTTTGAATGTTCAGTTAATTTTTGACAGCTGCATTGCTTGCACGTGTTTTGGCTCATCTTCGATTTTTGCCCATTCCAAAAAAATGGATCAAAGAATCTGTATCAAATTTTGTGTGAAAAACAAAATTAATTGCGCAGACGAATTCCGAATGTTGACTGTGGCATATGAAGAAGCTACCTTGGACCGAAGCAACGTTTATCGGTGGTACAAAATGTTCTCAGAGGGGCGAGAAGATGTGAACGATGAAAAGCATGCCGGACGTCAACAACAAACGAAAACATTGATGAAGTGAAGAAAATAGTAGTTGCTGAGGACTTAAACATATAGATTGGCTCGTGCCATTCAATTTTAACCAATGATTTCAGCGTGAGACGGGTCACCACGAAATTCGTACCAAAATTTCTCAATTTAAACCAAAAACAGCATCGCATTAACATTGCTAAGGAGCTGTTGGACTCTATCCGCGATGATCCAAATTTACTCCAGAGGGTCATAACTGTTGACGAATTATGGGTTTATGGTTATGACGTGGAAACCAAAGCTTTCATCATCCCAATGGAAGCTCCCGCACGAGCTAAGACCGAAAATATCGCGCCAAGTTCGGTCGAATGTGAAGGTTTTCATATTCGATCCTTCACAGTTTTCTTCAATTGCAGAGGCGTAGTGCATCATGAGTTCTAGCCACAGGGTAGAACGATCAATAAGGAACATTACCTACAAGTTATGTGCAAGTTGCGCACAGCAATCCGCCAGAAACACCCGGATTTGTGGAAGAACAAAAATTGGCGTTTGCACCATGATAACAACACACTAATAATGCCGCAGCCACCGTATTCCCCAGATCTGGCCCTCTGTGACTTTTTCTTGTTCCCGAAACTAAAGAGCCCCATGAAAGGACGACGCTACGCTACGCTTGAGGAGATAAAGACAGCATTGAAGGAGGAGCTGAACAAGATCACAAAAAATGATTTTTTGAAGTACTTCGAGGATTGGAAAAAAAACGTTGGCACAAATGTATATAATCTGCTGGGGATAACTTTGAAGGAGACAAAATATGTATTCATGAATACATAAATAATTTTTTTAAAAAAAACCAAATTCGCGACACTTTTTGAACAGATCGACCTCGTATTCTTGAATAAATAAAGAATATGACTGCACTAAAAGTTGGTTATTCGCGCAATGTACTAACACGTGGTGTTAATATTTACTTTAATGAAGGTCGCCATACATATAAATAGGCCCTAAGTTATAAAATAGTAATGAATTGGTGCACTTTTTATGATACTCGTATTTTCAGATTTGCCGATATTTGGTTCTACATATATTTTGAAAATGGAACTAGTCCCCGACATTTTTAAAAAAATAATATTCCATGAAAGTTGATTTTTTAACTCATTATTATTATAAGCACCAGAATAAGAAAGAAAAATTTAACTAAATTATAAAATTTTCTATTGAATTGGATATAAATTTAAAGAATTTAAATCCTTTTACATATTTTAGTGAACACAGTCTATAACAAAATCAACAGAAATATTTTTTTGTGTATTCCATCATTCGAATTTGCCTTCAATCCAAAAACGAGGGAATATTTTGAATCATTGAAGATGAAAAAATCGCCAATTTCAGCACTTTAGCCCATGTGGTGTTATTTAAGAATCAACGAATTGCAAAACTTCTGATAAATCAATCAAATTCCATGAGCCCTTCCGTGAACAGTGAATCAAAAGAATCTACCAACGTACCGTGTGCCGTTTACACAATCAATTGATTTTGCTGAAATGACAAAAATCAATTGTCGAATGTTTTTTTTTGTTGCTGAAGGAAACAATGGTAACCATAAGAAGATTGATAAATAAACAAACAATAAAAAAAGGATAATAATGTATGCATATCTATACTGGTAATATATAAAATATTATAGAATTCATGGTACAATTTATCCAAAATAAAATTCGAAATTTATGTTATAAACTTCCAAACAACATAACATAAATCGTAGATAGAAATTCAGAAAAGTTTTCTATTTATTTCGAGTTTTTCTTCTATTAAATCTATAAATTGAAAGTATGAAATCTTTTTACTTGTGATTTAATAAAAATAAATACATGTAAAATATAATGAAGGAAAAACTTAATTTATTTTTAAGGTAGTTTATGTGGAAAGAAAGTTTCGTGTATAAGAATTTCAAGAAAAATTGGTGCATAACAATGCAATTCGGAAGAAGACTTTCAACAAAAAAAACTATTGTTAGTAATAATTTTTCTTTCAGCAATTTTACTTTTATTTTTTACATAATTGTTATCCATTTAAAAGTAGTTCACATCTGGTGAAGCTTTGTTTCGCGAATCTCCTTCAGCTCCTCGGTTATTTTCCTTTGAATATTATCGAAAATAACCAGAATACGTACTTTGAAGTGTTTTCAGATCTTGTGGAGTAAAAAAGTGTCATAAAAACTTTGATCAGGTGAATATTTGGATTGGAGAACTGCAGAAATCCAATTTTCGTATCATATGGTCTAGCATCCAAGCCGATCCGACAAAATCCCTTTTCTAAGTCTTCCAAGCACTCACTCATCAACATCAAAGTTAATCGATGGGCAAAAGAGTCCTTTCATTAGTTTTAGATGTTAAAGGACTTCCTGAGCAAGGTTCATCTACCCTGTTTCTCGGGCCTCCCAAAATGTTTTATAGCACAAACTCGGGGATTCACCAAGTTTAACACAATATTTTGATGGCACATCGACGTTCTTATTTTAAATAGAACACCTCAGGTTCAGAAAAGTCTTTTATTTGAAAACAAGTAATTTTTCCTGTTTGTAAGTAAAAAGCAATAGAAAGTTGTAAAAATTTTATGATTTACCCATTAAGAAATTCGAATCCACTTATTAAAAAATATTACTTTTCAGGTAATTCAATAGCTGATAGTTCACAGTTGATAGGTCATAGTTTATAGTCGATAATTTAGTGTTGATAGATGAGAATTGTTAGTTGATTGCTGATAATTTATAATTGATAGCTTTTTGTTGACAGGTTATAGTTGATAGTTGATCATTTAAAGTTGAAACTGTTTACTGAAATTTTTTACTGAACATTTTTACTGAAAATTTTCACTGAACATTTTTACTGAAAATTTTCACTGAACATTTTTACTGAAAATTTTCACTGAACATTTTTACTGAAAATTTTCACTGAACATTTTTACTGAAAATTTTCACTGAACATTTTTACTGAAAATTTTCACTGAACATTTTTACTGAAAATTTTCACTGAACATTTTTACTGAAAAATTTTTACTGAAAATTTTTACTGAAAATTTTTACTGAAAATTTTTACTGAAAATTTTTACTGAAAATTTTTCCTGAAAATTTTTACTGAAAATTTTTACTGAAAATTTTTACTGAAAATTTTTACTGAAAATTTTTACTGAAAATTTTTACTGAAAATTTTTACTGAAAATTTTTACTGAAAATTTTTACTGAAAATTTTTACTGAAAATTTTTACTGAAAATTTTTACTGAAAATTTTTACTGAAAATTTTTACTGAAAATTTTTACTGAAAATTTTTACTGAAAATTTTTACTGAAAATTTTTACTGAAAATTTTTACTGAAAATTTTTACTGAAAATTTTTACTGAAAATTTTTACCAAAAAGTTTTACTGATAAGTTTTACCGAAAATTTTTACCGAAGATATTTACCGAAAATTTTTACCGAAAATTTTTACCGAAAATTTTTACCGAAAATTTTTACCGAAAATGTTTACCGAAAATGTTTACCGAAAATTTTTACCGAAAATTTTTACCGAAAATTTTTACCGAAAATTTTTACCGAAAATTTTTACCGAACATTTTTACTGAAAATTTTTACTGAAAATTTTTACCGAAAATTTTTACTGAAAATTTTCACTGGAAATTTTTACCGAAAATTTTTACTGAAAATTTTTACCGAAAATTTTTACTGAAAATTTTTACCGAAAATATTTACTGAAAATTTTTACCGAAAACTTTTACCAAAAATTTTTAACGAAAATTTTTTTTTTCTTTTCAGAAAAATATTTTCTAAGAAAATCTTACTGAAATTAATTTTATTTAAAAAAATTTTAAACAAGTTTTTTCTGAAAGTAAATATATAAAAATCTATTAAATTTCAAGACGACATAAAATAATATTTCAATAATTTTTATGTTACTACGAAAATTACTATTCTAATTTATATTCAGTTTAAAATTGTAAAATTCTTATTCTAGCTCAAATGGTAGTTGTGTGAATATTCTTTTAAAAAAAAATATATTGTAAATATTATAAATCAGTAAAGTTTACTCCCATTTCGATTGAAATAAACTAAAATTCTTGCATTGTCATATCATACGACAGATCACAATCTCTTCTAATATGAAAATGTTATGGATTAGTTTTTAAAGCTTATAGCGTTTACGAAAGGATAAATATATACGAGTATGCACATATATTAGCTGATGGAAAAATATTGAAGGATATTATGTTTTCTGAAAATTGATTATGATTAGATTCTATTTATGCAAATCACTTTGGAAACATTCTTATTGGGTCAATATTTTCCCCTTAACATTTACATCACATATTATTGAAGCAAGAGTTACTCTATTTAGTGTAAAAAATGTTCAACATTTTTCTTGGAGTTTTTTTCCCAAATCGCTCACATTTGAAGAACGATGACAAAATGAAAATTCAAAAATTCCTAGTAATCATAGTAGAAAGAAACACATCCAAGTGGCTAGGAAATCTGATACCAAATAAGAAGGAAAAAAATCCCACTTTGGGACACAGTTCTCGCTCGTCAAACTAAACGAGTTGTAATAACATAAACGAAAATCCGTTTATATTTTCGCATAAAACGTAAAATCTGCAATTCATTGACACATCAATAGCATTTATTTGTACCTACATATTATACAAAGTAATTTCCAGATAGAAATACAGACAGCAACCAAAAACGCACCCAATACGTATACATAGAAGCATACCTAGATTGAGATATATTCATAAACTCGGTATAAATCTATTTAGGAAAATTTATAATATAAAAATTCATTTACTGAAATTGAATCCCTTCACTTCCACTTCAATCCAATTATCTAGAATTTCCTCCCCTTACCAGGATACCAAACTGTAAAATTGAGATATTTTCCACCCCTTTTGCATAGACGGAGCTCATCTTAGATGAGATCCTAGCTAAATGTTCCCTTGGTACGCTGAGCTATCCTTGATACAAACCCTGCACAGCAATAAAACGAAATCGAGGAAATTTTTGTTGTACTTTAGAGAAATATGACAGATAAGTGGAAATGTGGTTAAATAACGGCGACTCTCCCCTAAAAATAAGGTGAATCGATGCACATGTTCTGTATTTCATTCTATTTCTCGTAAACGAATTTCAGAGTTTTAGGTGAGGGTGGGTGCATGTGTGCGATTTAACGATCAACAAGTTCACGGCACAAAATTAGATTGTAAAATTATCATTCGCGTTCAGAACGATTAGAGGGCATCGACTTTCACTCTCACTTTCGCTGTCTAATATTTCTTGTTATTTAAGCTCCAAATGAAAATTGCACTGAACTCAATACTATTTTCAGAATTATCATTTTATTTAAACGCTGGTTAGCATTTCAACTTAGAAATATTATTACAAGCATAGTCGCTAGTCCTCTTATTGGTAGCTACAAGTACGAAGGCAACCGATTCAGGAGAACACATAAAAAATGTATGCTGCCTTTTTTCCCTAATGCTGATAAATAGTAAATTTGGTTAATAGTAAATTATTACTTCGATTTAACTAATATTTAATTGAAGAAAAAATTATTTAGCAAAAGTTAACAATCAGAATATATAAGAATTTCCGTTAAGAAAAGAAAACAAGGCCAGAATTTCTATTTAATTTTATCGAAATCATTTTTTATCCTAACTGCAAAATAATTCTCAAATACAGAAAATTTTTGAGTTTTTTAGTTGTTTTTTTTTCATTTTAAAAGATGGAATCACATTAACTTTGTTCGGTTTAGTATTCTTTTATAAGAGGTTCAATTCAATTCAGTTCCGTTCGGATAAGTTGGTTTGTGGGAGAGTAGTCGACTCATCCAAAGAACACGTGCCATTCATGCTGATGCTCCATTTTCGATTCTTTTATTTATTCATCATAAGCATATATCCTTTTTTCTCCAAATAATAATAATATCCTATCGACTTAACAAATCCATTAATCATGTCCACAGATACTGAATACCCACGCAGAACTGACACACAATGTGCCGTTGTTGCCATTATCATTTCTAACAAGAAATATACCAGCTCCTGTCAGCCAAGCACCCACCACCAAACTGAACTAGCCAAGCGTTTTCATTTCATGTAAAATCGTCCATTCACTTATCATCTTCCCATCTTCCCACCCACTTCCATTGATTCTACACCACCGCGCATCCAACAATATTCGCGAATTCATTTGTCAAACTGAAGAAGCTCGTTTTTTGCTTCAATACCGAATCGAATTATACTTTCTGATACATACGATCTTCAAGATGTTTCTATGTGTGCTAGTGACAGGATAAAAATTCTCTTGATTTATCCTCCGATATCTCGATATACTCGTTCTTTTACGTGCTCTACGTGCATACGTGTACCAATATCGACCTCACTACCCCATCTTCGACTATCGACAAAAATATGAGATATAACAGAACAACGAAGTCGTCCACCACAGATACTTCAACCTACGAAATTTCACCATAAACTCCAACCGCACATTGCCACCTTCCTTCACAATATATAATATGAAAGTTCAGAATTCCGTTTTTGTTTTCGACCCTCCGTATTCCTGCAGGTATTTTTATTCTCTGCTGATCTTGTTTAAATTCCAAAAGTGAAATACCATTCATTTCGAATATGTCAAAGATAAAAAGAAAAATTATTCAAAATCAAGGTTGGAAACCAAAAAATTAACATATCTGAATATTATAGAATTGTGTTCGGAATCGGATGGTGAATCCCGGATCTAAATCTGAATCCATTTCGATACTTTTATTCATTCATTATTGTCCATCAACTGTTATCTATTTCGAAAATAAAAAGAGAATATCAGACACCTTCAAGAAGATATCATAACAAGCTAATTTTTCAACATAAAAAATACCCCCTTTGATGGATGGTTTCTAACGTTTTGTGTGATATTGTACGTACTCGTATTCATGCAGAAAAAAATAATTTATAGCAGCCCAAATTTTTCGCATCCTTAACAAAATATTGAATATCAAACATTTTTGCTGCAATATTTTTATTAAGAAATTTTACTGAAAATTTGTACTGACAATATTTTTACTGACAATTTTTACTGAAAATTTTTACTGAAAATTTTTACTGAAAATTTTTATTGAAAATTTTTACTGAAAATTTTTATTGAAAATTTTTATTGAAAATTTTTATTGAAAATTTTTATTGAAAATTTTTATTGAAAATTTTTATTGAAAATTTTTATTGAAAATTTTTATTGAAAATTTTTATTGAAAATTTTTATTGAAAATTTTTATTGAAAATTTTTATTGAAAATTTTTATTGAAAATTTTTATTGAAAATTTTTATTGAAAATTTTTATTGAAAATTTTTATTGAAAATTTTTATTGAAAATTTTTATTGAAAATTTTTATTGAAAATTTTTATTGAAAATTTTTATTGAAAATTTTTATTGAAAATTTTTATTGAAAATTTTTATTGAAAATTTTTATTGAAAATTTTTATTGAAAATTTTTATTGAAAATTTTTATTGAAAATTTTTACTGAACATTTTTACTGAACATTTTTACTGAAAATTTTTACTGAAAATTTTTACTGAAAATTTTTACTGAAAATTTTTACTGAAAATTTTTACTGAAAATTTTTACTGAAAATTTTTACTGAAAATTTTTACTGAAAATTTTTACTGAAAATTTTTACTGAAAATTTTTACTGAAAATTTTTACTGAAAATTTTTACTGAAAATTTTTACTGAAAATTTTTACTGAAAATTTTTACTGAAAATTTTTACTGAAAATTTTTACTGAAAATTTTTACTGAAAATTTTTACTGAAAGTTTTTACTGAAAATTTTTACTGAAAATTTTTACTGAAAATTTTTACTGAAAATTTTTACTGAAAATTTTTACTGAAAATTTTTACTGAAAATTTTTACTGAAAATTTTTACTGAAAATTTTTACTGAAAATTTTTACTGAAAATTTTTACTGAAAATTTTTACTGAAAATTTTTACTGAAAATTTTTACTGAAAATTTTTACTGAAAATTTTTACTGAAAATTTTTACTGAAAATTTTTACTGAAAATTTTTACTGAAAATTTTTACTGAAAATTTTTACTGAAAATTTTTACTGAAAATTTTTACTGAAAATTTTTACTGAAAATTTTTACTGAAAATTTTTACTGAAAATTTTTACTGAAAATTTTTACTGAAAATTTTTACTGAAAATTTTTACTGAAAATTTTTACTGAAAATTTTTACTGAAAATTTTTACTGAAAATTTTTACTGAAAATTTTTACTGAAAATTTTTACTGAAAATTTTTACTGAAAATTTTTACTGAAAATTTTTACTGAAAATTTTTATTGAAAATTTTTACTGAAAATTTTTACTGAAAATTTTTACTGAAAATTTTTATTAAATATTTTTATTGAAAATTTTTATTGAAAATTTTTATTGAAAATTTTTATTGATAATTTTTATTGAAAATTTTTACTGAAAATTTTTACTGAAAATTTTTACTGAAAATTTTTACTGAAAATTTTTACTGAACATTTTTACTGAACATTTTTACTGAAAATTTTTACTGAAAATTTTTACTGAAAATTTTTACTGAAAATTTTTACTGAAAATTTTTATTGAAAATTTTTACTGAAAATTTTTACTGAAAATTTTTACTGAAAATTTTTACTGAAAATTTTTACTGAAAATTTTTACTGAAAATTTTTACTGAAAATTTTTACTGAAAATTTTTACTGAAAATTTTTACTGAAAATTTTTACTGAAAATTTTTACTGAAAATTTTTACTGAAAATTTTTACTGAAAATTTTTACTGAAAATTTTTACTGAAAATTTTTACTGAAAATTTTTACTGAAAATTTTTACTGAAAATTTTTACTGAAAATTTTTACTGAAAATTTTTATTGAAAATTTTTATTGAAAATTTTTATTGAAAATTTTTATTGAAAATTTTTATTGAAAATTTTTATTGAAAATTTTTATTGAAAATTTTTATTGAAAATTTTTATTGAAAATTTTTATTGAAAATTTTTATTGAAAATTTTTATTGAAAATTTTTATTGAAAATTTTTATTGAACATTTTTATTGAAAATTTTTATTGAAAATTTTTATTAAAAATTTTTATTGAAAATTTTTATTGAAAATTTTTATTGAAAATTTTTATTGAAAATTTTTACTGAACATTTTTACTAAACATTTTTACTGAACATTTTTACTGAACATTTTTACTGAACACATTTTTGCTTAAAAATATTTTCTTATTATAAATTTTGACAAGGCACTTTAAAAAAAAAATATTGTAGAAAATAACTAAAATCTTTGTTGTAAGGAACTTAAAGCTATAAAATTTTCAATGTATTTATAAATTTATTAAATTTTTAACAAACTTATTAAAAAACAATTCGTGAAAAATTTTTTTTTAACTAACAGACATGACTTTACTCAATTATAATTCATAAATTTTCCATATTTGATTCCGAACAAGGATAACAATTCTGTGGTCCCCGATAAGCAGCAGTCTGGCTTTCCTGGTAGTTAGTTTGTTCAATGTAATCACATCCACCACTCAATTTAAATTCATATTTTTTATTGTTTCTCAAATGACAAATTGCCCAAGTGAATTTTTCCATGATTTATTTTTAATTTATTTATCAGTTGTGTGGATAATATTTTTTTGTCTCAATGCCGCAGCAATGACAATTCAGAAATCTGCTTATTTAGTTCCCATCACTACTCAATATTAGGTTGTGTTCCGCTAGTAGGTCTGTGCATAAAGGATTTTTGGTTTTTATATTCTGGCAATGTGATTTGATTTAATTTAACAATAGTACGAATTCATCCTGGTTCGCTAAAAAAAGCCTCAGTAATATTTTGTCGATGCAAGACATTTTTTTTAAACTTCATTTTTTTTAATTTTTAACATCAACCAAAAATTACAAAATGGAATTGCAAATTCTGTTCAGTTGATTTATTAATTTTATTTAACTTCTTTACAAATTATATAAGCTACATGGTTTCCGTGGTGCTACACAATTAATTGTGGTCAATTGTATTTGCTAAAAGTTATAATGAGTAAAATTTCAAATCCTGAAAGTCAACTGCTTAGTGTCACGAATCCGGTCAGATCTATTTTATCCTATATAATTCTCTTTGGAATTAAATCACCTTACCACATAATATTATTAAAATTTTTATTTAGGTATTATTTGACTTCTACGGTTAAGGCACAACCACAATCGTACACGCCTGTCAGATAACGTATTTTCAGGCAGGAAAATGAAATGTCACGCTTCCTTAATCTCCTTGTTCCCCACGCAATGATTTATATTCCGATTTAGAAACTGCGAGCCTCTTTTGCTATCGTCCGTATACGATGTTCCTAAAGAGATGTCTAAGACCAATATAACTGGTGGTCTCCTGAACAGAGCATTACAAGTAGGATATGTATGTATGTAATAACATTTCCAAAGTGGGTTTATGTTTTAAGTCGTGAATCGTTAATGGCAAACTTTTAAATTGGCTCAGATTAAAACTAGAAATATCTTCTACTGACACTGAGAACGCACATGTGTCTACAAATTCATATATTGTATTTGTATATAAAATTGCTAAATTACACTCCAAGTACACATACTCCAGTCTAGCCATTTACAAATTATCTTTGGCAATGTATGCGTTTAATGTTGCCATCCAGTAACGCTATCTATTTAACCTTTTGCATAATTAATCTTAAAATACAACTTTTCATATACGTTTACATGGCGAAGCTCTTAGTTTTCTTCTAGTCTTGTGAATACCATAGCCACAGATACAATTTAAACGAATTAACGTCATTTGACTAATCCTGAATTAGTTTCCTTTCTTTGTATTACCAAATGCTAAGAGCTCGAAATATACAAACACCAATGGCAATGCCACAATTCCTTAGTTCCATAGTGTCAAAGTCGAACCCAAAACCGATGTCAAAAGCTTCAGTATCTAAATTCCAAAAGTTCTATTCTAACCATAGCTATCCATAGTATATCTATAATAAATGCTATTCTATACTAAACGTCCCCCCCCCCCCAAATACCTTGTCCCTTACTCTGATCTTAATTTTATTTCATAGAATATTAAAATCTAGAAACATTGTAACAACTACGATTATAAATTCGGGCAAGAGCCAATCGTACCATATTCATTCCGAAATTATAACAACTGGCAATAAGAATCAAGCAAGATTTTATTTGAAGCTATTTTGAGGGAGTTAATATGCGTGTGAGTTGATATTTTCATGAACTGTAAGGGTTTATTAAGTCTCTATAGCAATAACAGTAGTCGCCATCTCCATATTCCCTCGTCTCCTTGTTTCATCAATATAAACCAAAGTAACTAAAATACCCATTTTGAATACAATCCTTTTTGTTTTGTACCATTATATAAAACGACATTTTAACAACTTTAAGCACCCCTTAGACTATTTAATGAGATGGGATTACATGTCACGTGACTGGATTACGCACTCTAAATACTACCAAATATCTTCGAAGAGAAAGAGTCCTTCAATTATAAGTTCCAACATGACGAAATTACGGGTTACATTCGATCAAACCAGCCGTAAGTGATTAATCTGACTTCCATTAAGAAACATTTTATTATGAATTTCATAAGAAAGGGTAAAAACTTCGTTTTGGTTATTAAAAAATTCAAAATTCCTATCGAGTAGTAGCTAAAATGTTAAGTGTTAATTTAACATTAATTTTAGACAACAATTACAGATTTTCATAGTTAATAATTAAATGTTTAAGAATAATTATTGCAATTAGTAAATATCTTTTATGTTAATATATCAATTATGAATTTATTTGAAATTTGAACTAACTTCATTTATTTGCTTTTATTGAAACCGTACAAATGTTTTGTAGTATTTTTTACCAATATTCCTTGTGGTCATAGTTAACTTGTAGTCTGAAAATAAAATTCAATAAAACTAAAATATAAAATATTGTCAATCCCGCATAACTTAAAAATGTGGGATTGACAACAGATGGCATACCTTTTACACATGGTTTGTGTTAATAATAACTCATATGGCATTTTGGAGGTTAAACATCTGTCATTCATTCTCGATTAGTCATTGAACAAAATGTGTAAACAACAAAGTTTTTTTTTTGCTTCAAAAATGTCGAATTTCGTACCAAAAAAGTCCCATTTGCGGGAAGTGTTGATTTACTTCTTCAATTTAAAAAAAAAGGACATCGATTGCTCACCGAAGCTTATCCTGAATATGTTCCATTGATTTCAACGTGGTTTGTGCGGTTCAGAAGTAGTGATTTTAACACGGAAGACAAAGAACGACCAGGTCAGCTAAAAAAGTTTGAAGATGAAGATTTGGAGGCATTACTCGACGAAGACTGCTGTCGAACTCAAGAAGAAATTGCAAAAGGATTCATCCAAAAGCAAGAAAATTGGGTCCCATATGAATTGAAGCCGAGAGACGTTGAAAGGCGATTTTGCATGTCCGAAATGCTGCTTGAACGGCAGAAAAATAAGTCGTTTTTGAATCAAATCATTACTGGTGATGAAAAATGGATTCATTACGACAACCCAAAGCGCAAAAAATCGTATGTGAAGCCCGGCCAACCAGCCAAATCAACGCCAAAGCCAAATATCCATGGCGCCAAGGTAATGCTCTGTATTTGGTGGGATCAGAAGGGTGTGATCTATTATGAGCTATTGAAATTGGGCCAGACGATCACAGGCGACCTCTACCGAACACAATTAATCCGTCTGAAGCGAGCATTGGCCGAAAAACGCCCGGAATATGCGACCAGACACGAAGCCATAATTTTCCATCATGACAACGCTCGGCCTCATGTTGCAAGACCGGTTAAAAATTATTTAGAAAACAGTGGCTCGGAAGTTTTGCCTCACCCGCCTTATAGGCCAGACCTTGCCCCGTCCGACTACCATTTGTTTAGATCCATGCAAAACGCCCTCACCGGAATACGCTTCACTTCAGAACAGGGTATCAAAAACCGGAGCAGTTTTTTTGGCGCGGAATCCATATGTTGCCAGAAAGATAGTAAAAAGTAGTGGCTTCCGATGGACAATACTTTGAATAAAATATATTGTAACAATTTTTCAAAATAAACACTCAAAGTTTGCCAAAAATCCTGCATTTTTAAGTTACAAAATTTCTTTAATAAATATATTATTTGAATTAAAATTTATTTAGCCATTATATATTATACTTTTAATAACTATTTAGAAAATTTGCTAAAATTGTAAAAAATTTCTGGAATAGTTGTGATTCTGCCATAGCCTGCGATGGCTTATTTCTGAAATTTTTTTTAGCTGTAAGACTCTCAATTGGGTGATATGTCAATATGTAAAATTGTTGTACATAAGATTCTTAATACCAACCATTGGTAACTATGGAGAAACCATTGTATCCACGAAAAAGGACTATCTGGTTTTAAGGTGTTTTTTTTTTAATAATAAATACTATATATAAGAGACTGGTTTAGTTAATTCTGAGCTCTTTTTATGAGTTTAAACTACATAAAGTCCAAAATAAAACTTTTAACTTTAACACGTGTTGATTTTGACAACACAACAAATTTTCGCTTGATTCCGCAAAAAAAATCCAGGACGCGTAACTTGAAGATTTGGTAATGTCAATTGACCTCCTTTATCATGCGATTTTACTTCTTTTTTAATACAATACTAGGTAAAAAAATTCAGAAAATCCTCAAACTTAAAAAATGCCGAATATCGTCAAACTTAAAAAATGCAGAAAATACTCAAACTTAAAAAAATGCAGAAAATCCTCAAACAGTCTGAAATGTTTAAAAAAGTGCATCAAAAGAAACGAGTCTTATGGCAATAATTTAAATATTTTTATTTAGTTTTTATAAAAAACAAAATTCTAAAAAAAAATACTAAAATAAAAATTTAATTTATCTTATTTTTCCATAGTACTATCTGGGATAATCCTTTGAAAATATTGTAAAATATTGTTGCGACTTTCAACAAAAAAAAAGTTTCATCCCATATCACTTTGATGATAGGAATAACTTTCTAATTTGGAATGAACTTTAATAAAATTAAAAAAAAGCTTTTGTTGATAGTAAATATTTTCAAATATTTTCTTTTAAATAGTAACAACAATAATACTCTTGAAAAAAGATATTTTTAATTCAAATAAAAAGAAATCAAACAAATTCTTCTACCAACGAAGAAATATTTTTATTATTACTGAAACGTGCGATAACATAGAATTTTTGTGATCGTCTCTATTCAAGCACTACATTGGAAATTCCATTCAACGCAATCCTCATACATACGTCTACATAATGGCTTCATGTTCAATTTTGGAAATAAAATTTTTTCAAACATAAATTGATAAGGGTATTCTTGACGATAAAATAAAAATCACATACCACTATGGAATTCCATCCAAGACGAACATAAGAATTGCATGTCAGCTTAACCATAAACATGTGTAAAATAAAAAAAATAAAAAAATTTTCTTACATTATTGCGGTTACCTTTTTATGCCATTATTTTTTTATCAGTCAAATATGCGAGTTTTAGTATGAAATTCATAATAAATGCAAAACGAATCCAATGAAAGTCGTTGT
The DNA here is from genome assembly GCA_958298945.1 of Atherix ibis. Classification (NCBI taxonomy): domain Eukaryota; kingdom Metazoa; phylum Arthropoda; class Insecta; order Diptera; family Athericidae; genus Atherix; species Atherix ibis. The sequence continues at coordinate 119,776,926 of OY282606.1, forward strand.
ATGTTTTTTTTAATATAGCAATTAAGATATGGAATTAATTTTTTCAATCATCCTAACTTCCTAATCTTTTCGGGATGATTGCAATTGTTATGCATTGAACTAAGTCTAAATCATAAAACTTCACAGCCTTGGATGAAAGGGATTAGTCATTGTCCCTGGGGCTAGTACAAAATGAGTGTCAGTAACAAGGCGTGCACAAAATTGAACTTCTATACACATTGTGGCCACTATCGTATCGGTGGTAAGTACCACAGCTACAAAACTGAAGTGCGGCAATAAAGTAACCGATGCGATGGTGAAGAGAAGAAGAAGAAAAACTGCCAAATATACTCCTTGGTATAGACGAAGGCGTAGAACAGTAAACGAGCTCGAGAGGAGCGTAAATGGCCTCTGGGCATTACGCAATCTAACGAGGAAACCAAAACTGATAACCTCAGTTGGTATCCACTGAAATACTCCGAATGCCCACATTATTACGTACAATATCGATATCGAGACTGTTGCCGTTCCAGAAATCGAACAATTCCCAATCAATGGGGCAAAATGGAATACGTCCTTGTACATTGCCAATTATTTACAACAATCTATATTCCCATATGCATTTATGTGGATGTTGGTAGAGTGCTATGCTATTTGTTCAGCTATGAAAGAAAATGAAATTTTCCAATCGGAATTCTTTCGGCCATTTCTATCACAATTTCACTTTCATTTCAAATATTGACTGTCGTATTTGATTTTCTTTTAAAAAGGCCTAATCCAACAATAACAATTTCAATTTTAAAAGAACATCGTTCAAAACATTTCAATTGATAAATTTCCATTAAAATTTTTTTTATTTTTTTATTAATAAAAATACAATAATTAACTTTTACTAACTTAGTTTTTTTTTTTTTTTTTTACTACATAGTTTAAAAATATTTCTTTTTAATATTGAATCTTTGTTAAAGTTTTTTCGCATATGTCCTTACTGCTGTATGCTCAGAAGGTGGAGAAAATATTTGAACTCCAGATTCGTCAACATATTCAGAATATGGTATAGTGCAGATACATTGCATATTTAGTTTTTCGGCAATTCGTGCTGAATAAGTATTTGTACTGTCTAAGGAACCTATCTGAAAACCATTATTTTTAGCAATTAAAAAGGATTTAGATAGCAATTGAAACGCAATAGATTTTCCACGATAGTCTGAATGAATGCCACATGCATGAACGTGTGCTACTTTTTCCACATTATACCGATGGAATATGTTCACTTTCTCTTCCAGAATAACTATCAGTTTAAGTATTTTCTTACGTTTTTCCGATATGAGTTCGCGTAATTGTCTCCGAGCATCTTCCAAATCGGACGGATACTTTGGTCCAGCTAAAAGGACTCCAGCTATTATTTCCGTAGAATTATCTGCAGACTTTTCGAAAGCCATCAATGACATTCCATATTTTATACTGGACATATCATATTTCTCTTCTTCTGGATCGGGCTGAAGAGGTTCACATCCAATTGTAAGAGGCTCCTCTGAATAATAGTATTTCCGCAAAAATTTCAATACATTTACTGAATCTTCCTCACGAATTATACGAAACATTAATGTCATTATTTATTTTTATGGTGAACTTTTCTATAGTTTTATCAAATAAAGTTGTTTTTTTTTTTTTTTTTATTAAAAAATATTTAATTGCGGATTATAGAAAAATTGAACTGTTACGATTAGAAAAGCACTTCCTATTGTTAGCACACCTTCTAATATACTAACAGCCGTTTCAGTTTTACGTAGACAATTCGCATTAAATATAATATGTATATTAATACATTTATTTAAATAATCATAAAATTTTCTATTGAAAATAATAATAAATAAATAGTTAATAAATATTGCCCATTATCGTGAATAGACTGTACATTTAAATAGCATTAATTTTTATTACATTCAAATAATAAATTATTAATTATTATTTGTAAATTAAAAAATGGCACGGTTTTAATATAATAATAAAAAATTTCAATTCTATTATTTTTTAATAGAATAAAAAAATAAAACCCTTCTATACGAGGTTTGTTCAAAAAGTATCACGAATTTTGTGTTTTTTCAAAAATTATTTATTTATTCATGAATATCTACTTTGTCCCCTTCAAACTAATCCCCACCAGGTATTAAACCACTTGTGGAAAAAAATCATTTTTTGTGATCTTGTTCAGCTCCTCCTTCGATGCCGTCTTTATCTCCTCAATCGAAGTGTAGCGTCGTCCTTTCATGGGCCTCTTCAGTTTCGGGAACAAGAAAAAGTCACAAGGGGTTAGATCTGGGGAATACGGTAGCTGCGGCATTATTAGTGTGTTGTTTTCAACGATGCGTGAGCAGAGGCTTTATTAGTGTGTTGTTGAAGCAACGATGCGTGAGCAGAGGTTTTATCATGGTGCAAAGCCAATTTTTGTTGCTTGGCGCAACTTGCGCAAAAGCAAAACCTTCACATGCGACCGAACTTTACGCGCTTTTTTCGGTCTTGGCTCGTGCGGCAACTTCCATAGCTGGGTCATAGCTGGTGACGAATCATGTGTTTATAGTTATGACGTGGAAACCAAAATGATTGAGCTTTGGTTTCCACGTCATAACCATAAACACATGATTCGTCACCAGCTATGACCCTCTTGAGGAAATTTGGGTCGTCGCGGACAGAGTCTAACAGCTCCTTAGCAATGTTAATGCGATGCTGTTTTTGGTCGAAATTGAGCAATTTTGGTACGAATTTCGCGGCGACCCGTCTCACGCCAAATCATTGGTAAAAATCGAATGGCACGAGCCAATCGTTATGTTTAAGTCCTCAGCAACTTCTCTAACGGTGATTCGACAATTGGCCAATACTATTTTCTTCACTTTATCAATGTTTTCGTCTGATGTTGACGTTCTCGGACGTCCGGCACGCTTTTCGTCGTTCACATCTTCTCGGCCCTCTGAGAACATTTTGTACCACCGATAAAAATTGCTTCGGTCCAAGGTAGCTTCACCATATGCCACAGTCAACATTTAGAATGCAGCCGCGCAATTAATTTTGTTTTCCACACAAAATTTGATACACATTCTTTGATATATTTTTTGGAATGGGCAAAAATCGAAGACGAGCCAAAACACGTGCAAGCAAAGTAGCTGTCAAAAATTAACTGAACATTCAAAATAGTCTAACTTGTCGGCATAAGTGGGAGACATAAGTACCAATATAAAGCTATAAGAAAATCGAAAATTGAATATACTTAACCCTTAGAAATTCAAAATTCTCGATACTTTTTGAACATACCTAATAAATGTGCCAAAAGTGCTAATGAAATAATTTTAATAATTTAAACCAATACGAAATTCTATAAAAAAATATTTAGTTTTTTTAACAAACTTTTCTTTAATTTTATATATTATAATAAAAAAATTTTAAAAAAATATTTGAAGTACAAAAAAATTCATGACAAATAAGAAAAATATTAAAAAATTATTTTTTTTTCTATTTTTATGCTGAAAGATTTTATTCACAAACATTTCTTATACATCGTGTCATATTTGATCAATAATGGAATTTTCTAAACTATATTCATATGCGTTTTTCATCAATTGATGGCTTGTATAACATATTTTTAAATATTCCATTGCAATTGACATCACGGATTTACATACGTCGATTCCGAGAGTGATAAAGTACCCATCTTTTAGTAACCGAAAATAAACTATAATGCAACTGACAACTTTGGAAAACTTTTACTTTATGTCAAACCCATAATATAGAATGAAGGCTCCTCCATATTCTGCTAGCACCTTTTCTTATTTCAGAACTCTATCCTATTTCTTATAAAAATCTTTAGATTTTTACATATACCGCAACGTCTTCCTTTTTCCTATTTTCCAGAGTGATAGTAGTTGGTAGATATACATACCAATTTGCATATATAAATATGTACATACATAGAACTATTTGTCCACTGATACTATATGAATATTATGTAGAAGGAGGGCGGAAATAGAGCTAGTGCAATTTTATGTATTCGTGATGAGAATTCAATCCTCAAACTTCCGTTGCATCGCTATTGCAATGCGCTCGAAAAATATGCAAAAGTTTTGTGAGAATTTTTCTTATGGTGACAGTATCTTTTTCTTCATCATAACTCCTCGAAAGAATCACATGTCGAATACAAGTAAGATTTTGGATACACTCTGGCACTTCCCACAATGTCTAGTATTATATTATAGTATCTACAAAGTCTCTTCCATATAGATATGCTCATAAAAAATATTGTACGATAACTTCAATAGCTAAGATGACTATACAAACCTATGTGTAGATGCATACAAACCAGTATAATATCGATGATGGAAGACTGTGGATCGAATTGGAGACGTAAGACGAACGGTATAGAGAATATGAAATTCCAACACAATCTGAAAAATTGAATTTACGGAAAACTCTCCAAGTGCAGATTTGTTTGCATTTTCCCGCAATTGTCTGCAAAAACAGATTTGAAGTTTCCAAATCGATTCAGATTAAGGAATGTGCCTCGTAGCAATGCCAACCATAAGAGTACATAGTTCAACTGTGCAATTTCAATAAACGCACTCGACCCCAAAGAATACCATCTTAGAATATCAAAAAAATATGCAACATGTCAACTCGAAATTTTTTTATCAAATATCATCTGCGAAACTTTTAAATTCCTATTAAAAAATAAATGAAAACTTATTAAAAAAAAAAGTGCATTTTTATTTTTAAATTCGTTGTGATTATCAAAATTTATAAATTTTCTCAAGCCTGTTGCGCGTAGATATTTTTGTTTTTTTTTCTTTTCTCCTTGTTAAAAAGTCTTCAAAAATACTTTCATATTCCACCTTTTGGGATATTTTTTTTTTCTTTCAAACATCCTCACTTGCATAAGGAACAGAAGTGAATTGCACAATTCAGTCCAAAAATTCAAGTGATTTATCAATTCGTGAAACTATAAGAATAAGAATTGTAAAGACGGAAGTGGCACGAAGATGTTATTTATTGCATTTGTTAACGACTTTAGTCATAAATCTCCGTGTTCGTTTAGCTTTAGTGTTTTAATTCTCATACACACCCACGCCTATACATTAGGCAAAAAGGCAGTTACAGTCATTGTTAGAGTGAAGACGGACATTCTGATGCTGCAATATTCGACAATGTACTTTCTCGAGCACCCAAATAATTGCTGGATGAAGTTATAATTGTGTCCTCAGCAGATTTACATCAAGGATAAAACTGCTTATCTTATGAATGAGGACAATTCAATTTCAGACCGACTAGTCGGCTTGCACAGAAAAAAATTTATTTTAATTGAATTCGGGCCGCTAGAGCAAAGGCCCGACGACATCAATGAAACTGGTTCTTGTTAGTGTCCATGCCATACTATCCTAGATAAATATACATAAGCGTCAGTGTTCGAAATACTCTCACTCGTTTAAATCCATCGAATAGATCCTGAGGAATTATTTACGACCTAGCTTGGTGACATACTTTATTATTCTATTTTGACTGTCTAGTATCCCAAAGCTATCACATGCAACAGCATTTTTCTATCAGCGTACGTGGAGTGTCTCAACCTCGAATAAAAATGCCTATTTCAGCAAAAACAAACTTATTTTCTTTAACATATAGATTACAAAAAAATTTAAAAAAGAAAAACAACAAAAAATCCCATTTATGAGGTTTTTTTAATATAAAATAAATAATAAAAAATAAAGCATCTGCAAGGTGTGGCAGAAAAGTAATAAGAGTGGCATCTTTGAGCAGCCCGGCAACAAGTGTGGACTTCTCCTTTAAAAAAATGGAACGGGAAAATTTGAAGCAACGATTTTTTGGTAAAGTTAGTTAAATCAGACTTACGAAAAAGCCCTTGAAAAAGATTCCTTATTAAGCAAACAAATTTTTCGGTGACATAAAGCATCTTTAGAGGCCCAAGAAGCGGTGAAAGTCAAATCTCGCTCAGGGAAGTCTTCAACATAGAAAATTGTGAAAAACTCCATTGAGGTCAATGCGTTTTTTTAAGTGCTTAAATGCACAGAAATAGGGTTCTTCGCGTCAAAGTGAACATTACAGAAACTTGGATACTCCACCATGATAATGGCACCAGTCACCAACGAGTTATTGTTAGAAAAAAGGATTTCTGAGATTTCTAAACTCCTTTGTTTATCTGATAAGTATCCCCGAGATAGAAAAAAAATTCCCCCTAAAAGGATATCAAATTAAATCTTTAGGCGATTCCAGGTAAAGCCTTCCATCAGTTTTTTGAAAGTATAAAAATAAAAATATCTTTGAAAGTATAAAAATAAAAAATAAAAATCAGTCTTTTTGCTATCCTGACAAACCTCATATAATATAAGTTGTTGTTTTAAAGCAAAAGAAGAAGAAGAAAGCAATCTCAGGATAATTATAAATTATAACATGGCATTTTGGTCTTCAGTACTTGCACAGTATTTTTGAATATTAAATATTGACATATCATTCCTATAATGGCAGAACTTTATCTATTAAAAGGCATATAGTATGAACACATTTTACCATTATAAAACTATAATGTTTAAGCTCTTCAATAAATAATAGAATAACATTTATAATATATTGTATAATAATTCCATTATATATATTATTATGTAAAAAGAAAAAACTACAGATAATAATAACTCATAAGTATGGACTTTAAGGATTAATATTTTTTTATAGATCAATAAGTTAGTCAAGAAACTGTTTTCAAAATAAATTAATTGAATCAATTTGTGGTATTTGCAGGTAAATAAATGTTAAAAACTAAAATTGTTAGATAGTTTTTAAATTTGTAGAATTACATTTAATTCGTTTTTAAAAGTTAAATTCTTCAAAAATACGAGGTCTGTTCAAAAAGTATCGCGAATTTTGAATTTCCGCGTGTTACGTATGTTCGACTTTCGATTTTTTTTCTGGCGTTCTATTGGTACTCACATCTCTCACCAAAAAGTTCGGCCATTTTGAATTTTCAGTTAATTTTTGACAGCTGCTTTGCTTGCACGTGTTTTGGCTCGTCTTCGATTTTTGCCCATTTTCGACCAAAAACAGCATCGCATTAACATTGCTAAGGAGCTGTTGAACTCTGTCTGCGACGACCCAAATTTGCTCTTATGGTTATGACGTGGAACCCAAAGCTCACTCATCCCAATGGAAGCTGCCGTATGAGCCAAGACCGAAAAGAGCGCGCCAAGTTCGGTCGAATGTGAAGATTTTGATTACAGTTTTCTTCGATTGCAGGGGCGTGATTATTAGTTGTTGCCACAGGATAGAACGGTCAACAAGGAATATTACCTGCAACTTATGCGTAAGTTGCGAGAAGCAATCCGCCAGAAACGCCCGCATTAGTGGAAGAACAAAAATTGGCTTTTGCCATTTTTGGCCAAAAACAACACACTAATAATTCCGCAGCCACCGTATTCCTCAGATCTGGCCCTCTATAACTTTTTCTTGTTCCCGAAACTGTAGAACCCCATGAAAGCGCCAAGTTCGCCAAGTTCGGTCAAATGTTGAAGGTTCGGTCAAATGTTGAACCAAAGCTCAATCTTCTCAATGGATGCTGCTGCATCTCTCTTCGATTGCAGGGGCGTGGTGCATTATGAGTTCTTGCCACAGGATAGAACAGTCAACAAAGAATACGTAGGCTACTATATATATTTCTGGCCTAGGCAACACTAAGTGTTGCCAGGTGCGATCTGACATTTCCATTGGAAAGTTTGACATTTTTTAGCATAAACGTACTCAGAACGTTTTGACGTACGACTATCATTTGTGTTGTTTACAGTGACTTGAAAAAATCAATTTGGCAAAAAAATGGAATTAACTCGTGAACATTTTCGTGCGATCATTTTTCACAACTTTCGACGTGGATTATCACGACAAGAGTGCATCGATGAACTTAAATCTTTTTATGGCTATGAAGCACCATCCTATAGCACTGTGAAAAACTGGTACAACGAATTCAATCGTGGCCGACGCTCGCTCAAAGACGAATTCCGTGAAGGTCGTCCAAAAACAGCCGTTGTTCCAGAAAACATCGATGCCGTACGTGAACTGATAATGCAAGACCGTCATGTGACATACCGTGAGATAGAGGCATGCCTAGGCATTTCTCCCACCAGCATACATTCGATATTGCATGAACACCTGGCCGTAAAAAAGGTTTGTTCTCGTTGGATCCCGCACAATTTGACAATCGCTCAAAAAAAGGCTCGTGTGGATTGGTGTAAAGAAATGCTGAAAAAATACGATCGCGGTGCTTCAAAAGACGTTTATAAGATCGTCACAGGTGACGAATCATGGATCTATGCGTATGAGCCCGAAACAAAACAGCAATCGACCGTGTGGGTCTTCCAAGACGAGTCAAATCCAACGAAAGTTGTTCGTGGAAGAAGCACTTCGAAGCAAATGGTCGCTTGTTTCTTTGGCAAAACTGGTCATGTGGCGACTGTTCCGCTTGTGCAACGTAGGACGGTCAATTCTGAGTGGTACACCACCATTTGTTTGCCTGAAGTCTTCGGAGAAATTCGAAAAACGAACAAGAGAAGTCGAATCATTGTGCACCATGACAATGCGAGCTCTCACACATCGGCTCAAACCAGCGCCTTTTTGACCGGTCAAAACGTCGAATTGATGGGTCATCCTCCATACAGCCCTGACTTGGCACCCAATGACTTCTTTTTATTCCCACACATCAAGAAAAAAATGCGTGGTCAACGATTTTCGTCGCCAGAAGATGCTGTTGAAGCATTCAAAAACCATGTTTTGGAGGTGTCTCAATCGGAGTGGAAAAAGTGCTTCGAAAATTGGTTTGAGCGCATGCAAAAGTGTATAAATCTTGATGGAGAATATTTTGAAAAACAATAAAACCTTTTTCGTTGATAAATATTCGCATTTTCATTATTAGGCCAGAAATATATATAGTAGCCCACGTATTACCTGCAAATTATGCGGAAATTTCGAGAAGCAATCCGCCAGAAACGCCCGGATTTGTGGAAGAACAAAAATTGGCTTTTGCACTATGATAAAGCCCCTGCTCATGAATTGTTGCTTGTGCGTGAGTTTTTGGCCAAAAATGACATACTAATAATGCCGCAGCCACCGTATTCCCAAGATCTAGCTTCACAGTTTTCTTGTTCCCGAAACAGATTCTTTGAACCATTTTTTGGAGCCAAAACACGTGCAAGCAAAGCCGCTGTCAAAAATTAACTGAACATACAAAATGGCCGAACTTGTCGGCATAATTGAGAGATATGAATACCAACATACCACCACAAAAAAATCGAAAATCGAATATACGTAACCCGTGAAAATTCAAAATTCACGATACTTTTTGAACGGACCTCGTATGTATTATAAATACTGGTAAATAAAATCTCATAATTACGTGTATGTAAATTTATGAAAAAATTGCATTATTCTTTTTTAAATCTTTAATGATTCTATGAAAAATAGTTTTGTATATAAATATTTTTGATTATATAATAAACCAAAATAGAGTATAAATCTATCCACGGAAAAATAATAATTTTCTATCAAATTTAGTATTTATAAATAATAGTCTTTCCGTGATATTATTTAATAAATTTCCTAAAATATTACATTTTTCGGTTAGGACTGCACATAATTTTCCCTATGAAAGACCAAAGCTCCTTTACATAAAAACGGTAAAAAAAACAAAATCCCAACAATAAATCAAATAGAAAGCATACAACTGGACTTCTCGGTCTATTAAAATAATAAAAATTCTTTGATAAATTTAAATAAAAATTCTCATTATGAAAAATACTTAGTTTGCTGCTAAAAAGAAAAAATATAAACTAAAAAAAAAAACCGAAAATATATTTTCAAAGTAGGAACTTGCTGTTATGTTATATGAAATGAATGAGGTAAAATATGATTACTGTAAAACTTTGGCGCCACTTTCACCTGTTCATTGAAATAAATTCAAATGCGGTATGTTAGGCAAAAGTGGAAAAGTTAGGTTACCTCATACACCAGCCAAGAGCCACCAGCAGCACTATCGCCATCTATTCCATTTCGCCATACTCTACCCTTCCATCAGTCTCATCTGAATTTCCTTTGATGCCATGTATGTGTATGCTATATTAAAACTTTCCGACTGCCTTGTTTCTGTCGAATGGCTTCCGCGAACAGTTACTGGTCGAAACGAAACATTTCAACAGCATTTCAGTTTGCATGTTTTTGTAATTTATTTAATGGAATTTGATTTTCCAAATGGATAGAAAAAATACACTTTGCCATTTATTTGCAAAGCTCTGCAGACTAAGCTGATGATAGCGGTAACATTTTGCTCCCATTCGATTTGATTTTAGCTCTCATCTCAACCACCCCCGCCCCGACCCTTATGTCAATTTCCTATAGCGATATTCATTTATTTGTTGGGTTGTTTTTTTTTTGCTGTTTCGTAGTGTTCCCATTTTTACGTCTGATTCAGATAGCTTTGTGGCACCAATATTCATGTTGATCCGGTAAAGTCGATTTTTTACCATATTTTTCTATTGGCATTTGACTGGACCAAGAGTCAAAGGTCAACAGTGACCAGGATCACAGGAGACAGGATACAATTCTGCACACGTTCGAGAATTATAGTCACAGTCCAGTCAACTTAGAGTGCCAGTCATTTTGGCAACAGTTTCACTCAGAGTCAGACAAAACCCGAGATTTATTCAACAGTTTAGAAAATTTAACATCACGAATATATTATGCTGAACGTGATTCTAAACAAATGGAATATTGCCAAACAATCGAATAAATAGAATTATTTTGAAGAGTAACAAAAAAAAACCTAAAAAATGCCATTAATTCTATTTCGTATAACTTAATAAATAGTTGTGAAAGAGAAAATATCACCTATGTCCAAAATTCATAATCAAAAATAGCGCCAAGTGTTAGTGTAGAAAACTTTTTCACCGTCAAGGGATTCCCCAAACAACAACTCATTCCAATTCGAAATTACGAGATGTGGTCGAAAAATATAATAAATCATTGTTGTCCCCTTTAAAATAGTTGCCTTGGGCATCTACACATCAGCTGATTCCGTGCTGGAAGATTTCAACTGGAATCGCTTTTAGCTCCTCGGTTCCACTTATTTGGATGTAGACAGTACCAAGATAAGGTACTTTCAAGTGTTTTTTGATCATAGGGAATAGAAAAAAGTTGAACCGAACTGTGATCACTTTAATAGGAGCGGTGGGAACCACAAGAATCCCCATTTTCAGACGAAAACTCATTGATAATATAGGAATTCGTAACAATTTTATTTATATTATTATTCTATTTAAATAAAATAAAAAAGGATAGGAAAATAATTTTTAATTCAGTCTCTTTTAGATTTTATAATCTGTATTCTTTATAGGTTTTCGTTTCATTTATGATAATTTAAAATTATATTTGTCACTGCTCCGGACTTTTGCCAGCAAGTCCTTATCTTTTAGACAAAATTCCTAAAATTTCGCGCACTCCAAATGTTTGCAATTAAATTGTACAATTAGTAGGTTTTTTACAATCTACTATTTAGTTATTAGGCTAAATACACGCCCAGTACTTGCGTTATAAGCCGGTATTGCGAAGAAAAAACAGCAGATTTTTAAAAATTCGGACGACGTCCTGAAATTTCCCTTTGTGAAATATCGCAACTTTGTTTATTTACAAAGTTTTCGTTTTCATCCATTTCTTTCACAAACTCAATTAAATTAAGATCTTTGTCAAACAACAGCGAATCGTTAACTTCTAGTCCTTTTTCATTAACGTAGCAGATGGTTTTTTTTTCAAATTCAGACCACTCAGGTACTTTGTGTAAATGCATTCATTCAAAAATCTTATATTCATTTAAATAGTCAGTCTAGAGTTTCAGATATTGTAAGCAGCGATCATAAATCTGTAGGAGTTCTTTTTTGATCATTTGACTCCTGGAAGGATTGTCATTCTGTCTGATTATCGTTTTTACACTAAGAGGAAGAAATTCATGCGTCGTAGGTTCCAACAACGAATTTCGATGGATCTTAGTAAATAGCTTATTTCCATTAGAGAATTGTTTTTCATTTCGATTGATTCAATTTCCGAATGAAACACGAACATTAACGAATGAACAAACAATAAATAGCATTTATTGAAAGGGTTTTCAAAGAATGTTTGAATGAATACACGCACCTGCTCTTGAGATGGAAAGTATGATTTTAAAAAATTCGTACAACGGCTACAAACAAAGACAACCACCTTGTTTTTGAATGGTAAAATAGCTTCTTATATTCGATTTCTACGAAGTTGCGAAATTCCTTCAGTTCTTCGGTACGAACGGTGTATATTGACTCGTCTTAGTTTTTTTGTCCATGGATCAAAGAATCTGTATCAAATTTTGTGTGAGAAACAAAATTAATTGCGCGGACGATGCTACCTTGAACCGAAGCAATCAGTGGAACAAAAGGTTTATCGGTGGTACAAAATGTTCTCAGAGGGCCGAGAAAATGTGAACGACGAAAAGCGACAAGTTCGGTCGAATGTGAAGGTTTGCTTGCACGTATTTTGGCTCGTCTTCGATTTTTGGCCATTTTCGACAAAAAACAAGATCGCATTAACATTGCTAAGGAGCTGTTGGAGTCTGTCCGCGATGACCCAAATTTGCTCTAAAGGGTCATAACTGATGACAAATCATGGGTTTATGGTTATGACGTGGAAACCAAAGCTCAATCATCCCAATGGAAGCTGCCGCACGATCCAAGACCGAGAAAAGCGCGCCAAGTTCGGTCGAATGTGAAAATTTTGCTTACAGTTTTCATCGATTGCAAGGGCGTGGTGCATCATGAGTTCTTGCCATAGGATAGAACGGTCAATAAGGAATATTATCTGTAAGCTATGCGCAAGTTGCGTGAAGCAATCCGCCAGAAATGCCCGGATTTTTTGGAAGAACAAAAATTAGCTTTTGCACCATGATAACGCGCCTCCTCACGCATCGTTGCTTTTGGCGCAAATTTTTGGCCAAAAACAACAAACTAATAATGCCGCAGCCACCGTATTTCTCAGATCTAACCCCTTGTGACTTTTTCTTGTTCCCGAAACTGAAGAGCCCCATGAAAGGACGACGCTACGGTACGATTGAAGAGATAAATACTGCATCGAAGGAGGAGCTGCTTCGAGGATTGGAAAAAACGTTGGCACAAGTGCATGATATCTGGCGGGGATTACTTTGAAGGGGACAAAATAAATATTCATGAATAAATAAATAATTTTTGATGAAAAAACACAAAAATTTGCGATACTTTTTGAACATACCTCGTACAATCTAATGAAAAAAAAACCTTTTCCTGAGACTTTCAAGTACCCCAGCAGAGTCCTCCCCGATTGAAGATTAGCTTTCATTGGTTTTTAGCCCACCAAAAATTCTTTAGACCACCAAAAAAATGTACATTTGAAAGATTGTTCCTCATAGTCTTCTTCGAACTTTGGTTTTCTAGCTCATCTGCTATAAAAACATAACATCACTTAATGCTCTATAAGGTCGCGTAGTTACCGGAAAAGATTGAAAAAATTAATGAGAAGTATTTATTTCAAATTAATTGATAGAAGTTTGTTTATATGGTTGATAAAAATAATTGATTGTGAAATCTTTCAAAAATAATTAGAAGGTTAACGACAAAACTCCATATTTGTGATAAAACTTTTGAAGTAGACTAAAAACGTCTTAATTTTTAATAGATATAAATATTTTAAAATGCAAAAAAAAAATAAAGTGGATACAATTCGAACTAGTATGAACTATTTTTATAATATAAAAAAAATCACATAAATCCTTATTCTGAAATATATATTATAGAAATTAAGAGATAAATCATAGAAATTTTGAATTTGTTTTGATATAATAAAAACATTGTCATTAACAATAACACGTTCACATTTAAAAGTGATTCATATTAACTTCATACAACATAATCTTGAGCTATTTGGATAACAACCTGTTGGCCTTAAGGGGTACTTAAAGGATGACAATCTCTATATAAACTACTAATCTTATGGTTAATTCGTAAATGTTTCTTGTCGTATACGGTAAATGTATACGAATAAACGGTGTAATCTACAGGTTGCTTTCTTGAATAGTATCTGAATACAAAAACGGAATTGTTCCTGAAATTTTATGAAGACCTCACATGACCGGTCTCATCCTAGCTCACCTATACCGATATGGATGGTAGCGATTATTTGTTAAAATTGCTCCGAAATGTTTCCAACTTTAATCAAATGGGAACAATCTTTCATCGGTGATAAAATGCAAAAAGGACAAGTTAACTTTAAGCAAAAAGAAACCCAAACAAATCCTGTTCTCTTCTATACGTACTCGTACTCGTATGTTTGCATAATCTGTATATATGTTTTTTATCTGTTTATTTAGTCTCTGCCAGTAGTCATACAATTACAATAGAGCCATTTCAGGAATGGAAATGTTAATCAAACCCATGTGCAAAAGTTTACCATACTATAAGGCATGTACATATGAGTACATGTAGTTTAATCATAGTTACTAGTACGAGAAGGTGCTTGCATGCATGAAATTTCGTTATGAAGTTGACATTGCCAATTTCTAAGTGAATAAGTCCAACAGTCAAAACCTTACTCATATCAACAACCGAGATAAAAATATTGTTGCGTTAATTAAGTGAATTGAACCGGTCCGAATAAGTGTTGGAGCAAATGTAAAAACTTAATAGATGTAAAATATTTTACTCATTCCTAATCGACAGTCGGTAGGATATATTATATGCCACAATTGGTCCAATCTCATCAAGTAAAGACCAGCCAATTGAACAGACAATATAATAAGGCAACTATACTAAAATTGGTCGATGTGGTCAGAGAAGGACCAACGACAGTAGAGAAGAGAACCAAAATCTTTACGATGAATAGCCTGCAGAAATCCCTGCTCCACAATCAAATAAAATTGTCGGTAGTTAATACAATAATTCATAGGATAATGTGTTAATATGTCTTGGCCTGATATTACATGAAGAGCTTTTTTTCCAACCCTACTCGAAATGGGTGTATATGTTTGCTCTGTTGCAGATAAGTGGACTTGGGATTTACTCGGAAAATTCTCAAAACAACACAATCATCTAGGAATATTCCAGCAACAGCCAAATAACAGTTCAAGACCAATTTTGTGCCTTCGTAACAGATTACTAGCACTGAATTAGGGGTGGCTACTGTGATATCTATGCTCTTTCCATACTTTAGATCGGAGTATTTAAGGGTATCTGGTAAGAAAAAGAGTCTGATGGTACCGAACATCCACTTTTTCTGATAGTATAGATGTTGCTACGACGACTGTTACTACAGCAGAGGGTTAACAAAAAAAAGCAACAACAAAAAAAATACTTGCTACGCCTTACGCCTCTCATTTCGAACAAAATGTTTATATCTTTGGCACAATCTATGTGTGCTTGACTGGCTGATGGTCGTTGTTACTTATAGCATCGTGTGTAATAAGAGTTTTCGTCCTTTGGGAGCACTAGTCAAAGTAGGAGAAAATCTTCAATCTCATAAAATGTATGCCAGTCGACTAAACGTCCAAACGACCAAACGACCAAACGACCAACCACCACCATCCAAAGGACCAACGGGCTTGCACCCAAACTCATTCTTATTGGCAATTACGTCTAGGATGCCTATGAACGTACAACATTCAGATGCCAGATAATACAAAAAATTATTACATCTGTATATGTGTATATGAAAATTATTGTATATACGTTCATTCTTTCCTTGCCTATGATATAAAATAGACTCAAGTTCATGGCGGTATAAATTTTCTTGCACAAAACATTTCTCATCGCCAACATTCACATACTATCCATATACGTGTACGCACAAGCATAAATAGTCGTTTCACTCAATGATCCTAATTCGTGTAACATTCATAGTTTGTTCTCGAAAATATTTTCTATTTTTTTTTTTTTTCTTCGCCTCTATTCAATATTGCTTCCTTTACCAAAAAAATATTCCTCTTTTATTTGGACTAGAAAAGTTCCTAAAGCAAAATACACAAAAATTATCCAATATGATTACATGAGCCCGGAATGAATTTTTATTAGCATTGTAATCGACTTAGACTAAATTGTACAAAACGGAGCACAAAACCAAATACCATGTTTATACAATTTTGGATAGTGACAGAGCGTAAGGAGAGAAGGATATCCAAAAACAATATTAGAGGAATATATTGTATTTTTACTTTGTTGAAAGATTCAGAAAAGGAAAATGCTTTAGTAGTACTTGTGACAAAATTATTTGCAATTATATCTAATGCACATTCGACTATATCATTTTAACTTGCTTTCAATAGCTTCATGGTCCCGTCAATTCGATCACAACCATTCAGTTTGTTCCGAATCTTCCCAAATACAGAACTTAAAGACCAAAAACCAATTCAAAGCACCTGCATTTTATAGATAAGTGGATAACCTACTCGAATTGGTTAATAATCCAAAACGACAGAAATCAACCCCATCCCTCCCCACCAACTCTTTCAAAATAAAAGGTTAAAAAAATAAAAAAATATATTTTTCATATTCAAATCTCCTCTACTAGAGAGATACTTGTATAGTGAACCCCAATAAATTACCAAATAAACTGGACGACAATATCGCCTTGTGGTGATGGGTAGCATTTTAAGTTAACAGCGTTAAATGAAAACTACTCAGTGACGATATGAGTGAATAACACCACCAATGGATTGGGGATGAGATGAATACCATTGCGACCATAACGTTTCGAACGGTATCATCATACTTATATACGTACACTATCAGCGATGATTTGGGCATTTGAAACCTACGAATTTGTCCAATTTTTATATGCCGCATAAAAGTAACTTTAATTTGCTTAGTATTGGTAAGCAAATTTACAAATACAATAGTACCATTTGATATCTAAAATATACTAAAAACTCTAAAAAAAAAAAAAACTGTCTCAATCCACTATTTGGTATATTTTTTCCCACCAATTTTCAACTCTGAAGACAATATACACGCACGCACATTGGTTTTATTTCGTATTTTATATATTATTTATAATATATACTCGACGGAACAGTTTCAGCCTTTCGAAATTGTGTGCGCACACACAACAAATTATTCGAAGAAAAACCATCCAGATTTATACTTTTGAGAAGCTTAACTTAATAGCTTGACGACTAAAGAGGTCCTTCGGTTAAGTCACTTAATCCGAGTTTTTTGGGGGACTTTTTTTTTAAAACGTTTTTCTGCTTAGTCCCTGGGCATAATGGCATTCATTCTTCTCTTCATTTCGTTTCCATTTTGCGGCTTTAGTGCGCTTTCATCTAAATAGTATTTCTACACTTTTACTATGTAGAAAATACTCCTTACACCAAATCAATATATATTGTGTGTACACACATTTGACTATTTTATGTGAACATATATACACAAACGTATTTTCCAAATCTTACCAAGTAAATGAACAATTTCCGAAACCAAGAAAATTACTTTTCTCCAAATTAAGTTGAACTCCTTCTTTTGTCTGCTGTTTTAGTAAAATTAAATTAGTTTTCATGAAAATTATTGTTTTTGTTTTCTATTTTGATTTCTTTTTTCAAAATAATTTATTTAGGTAAATAATTATCTAATAGAAAATCCCAAAAAAAAACAAAAAAAATAAATAAAACTTAAATTTATTAAAAAATTTTTTTCTTATTAATTTGGATGAAATTTAAAATAGAAAGATTAAATGAAAATTTTTGAAAGCACTTTTTAAATAGTTGAAAATTTAAGTTTTACTGATATTATAACAATAAAAAAATTGTATTACACAAACTTTTTGCAGAGTCCTGCAAAAAGTTTATTCCAAATAATTTTACATTTTTCATATAATTTTATCAATAATTTAAGCAATATAATAAAATAATATTTTTATCAAAATCTAAATTTTAGTTGTATTTTATTTAATTTGGTATTTTTAAATTACAAATTGGATATCCTTTTTTATTTGCTGGTAGACTATTTTTTGCTAGACCTTAAAGATCATTGCTACTTACTATCTTCAGAAAATCCTGATTGTGTGTTTGTGAGCAGGGTTTTTTCTTTAGTTTCACTCTTTATAATTAGCGATGATCGTTTTTTTTATATAAATTATTCATAGCATTAAAATTTTGGCTAGTTTTTCAAGGAATTCATCGAATCTTCTTTTTCCTTTAATGTATAAATTTTTGATAATTTTTTTATTGACAGAACAAATTTTTCGTTGCATTAGGAATTTCTGAAGGTCTGAGAAGACGAGCCACACTTAGAGAGAGGGATACTTTAAGGGCTGCTGTTGCTTTATTTTTTTTTTTAAATAAGTTCTATATAAGCACAAAAAGAGGGTTTCTTTGCGTCAGATTTGACACCACAGTTACTTTACTGAATTAAATAATAAATTATTTTTAATAAATTTGAAATCTATCAGCATCTCTCAAAATATTACCTGAAAAGGATGGAGTCTTGCAAAAAGTTTATTCCAAATAATTTAATATTTTTCATATAATGTCATAATTTAAGCAAGATATTGTAATAAAATAAAACTTTTATCCAAATCTAAATTTTGGGCAGGTTTTATTTAATTTGAATTTTTAAATCCCAAATTGGATATCCTTTTTTATTTACTGGTAGACTATTTTTTTCTAGACCTTAAAGATCACTGCTACTTACTATCTTCTTTATAATTAGTTATGATCGTTTTTTTTACATAAATTATTCATAGCATTAATATTTTGGCTAGTTCTTCCAGGAAATCGTCGAATATCCTTTTTTCTTCAATGTACAAATGTTTAATAATTTCTTTATTAATAGAACAAATTTTTCGTTGCGTTAGGAATTTTTGAAGGTCTAAGAAGACGAGCCCCATTTAGAGAGAGGGCTACTTTAAGAGATACTTTTTTTTTAAATAAGTTCTATTAAAACACAAAAATTTGGTTTCTTTGCGTCAGACCTTCTCCTGATCCAGCATGATAACGCCGCCGATCACACAGCCATCCTTTATTCACCTGATCGCAGTCCGTGTGACTTTTTTGTTCCCCAAGATGAAAAATACTTGAAAGAATGTTATCTTGAAAACTGTCGAAAGTAGAGTTACCGAGGAGCTGAAGGCAATTCCAGTTAAAAGCTATACCTCCGCCGATATATAGCTGGCCAAGAGAACTTGGAACTCTATGAAAGAAATAATATTAAGGATTAAAAATTATTGTAAAATAAAATAGAAGATGTTGCTTGACAAAGTTACAGACCTCGCAATTCGACTTAAAACCAGTGAACATTTTATAAGAAAATTATCAAAAAAGCGCTTTAAAAGAGATAAAAAAATAATAAAATTAATTTTAAAATTTAAAAAAAAAATCACTTACAAACAAAAATATGTCAAAATAAAATCCAATGAACACATTCAACTGTCATGGACTATTTAAACATATTTAATTTCAACTAAAGGCATCCTGAATTTTTTAATTAACCATATAAGTCTTTGGCAATATTTGTCTTAGTATTCCAACTACTTGTAGGGACTTGACTGTTTGTAGTTTGATAAAAATCTTAGGGTTTTTCTTTAATTTTTACTACAATTGCATCAAATCAATTTCTCTTGTTTTTACTATCATTGATTTATTGGCCATGCACCAAAATAATAGCAGATAAGACAGACAAATAGATAGATAAATAAATAACAGACACAAAGGCAGACGACACAGGGATCAACTAAATAAATAAATGCAAAAATGTTCACCTAACAAGGCCCCACCGAATCTTACCGCCATGTACCGATATTGTCGATAGTACACCCACTATTTGTTTTATCTACAGAACAATCAAAACAGGAATTTATTGAACAATTTTCGTCCATGTTATCCGAAAGTCATAATTTTTTATTTTAATTGGCCACTCGAAGCATAAAAAATATAAATACTAAAATACTGCCGAATGTGTCGGCCAACAGTTGAAATGTTGAAAAAAATTTCCCAGTTC
The DNA here is from genome assembly GCA_958298945.1 of Atherix ibis. NCBI lineage: Eukaryota > Metazoa > Arthropoda > Insecta > Diptera > Athericidae > Atherix > Atherix ibis. The sequence continues at coordinate 119,796,974 of OY282606.1, forward strand.
GTTGTTATTTATGTGTACAAAATGTGCTCATTTCCCTGTTGGAATTTCCATTTTCCAATTTTGAATTTTTTTTTTTATATATATGTATGATTGCACATTATTAATATATTTATGTACAAGTATGAATGCAGCCATACGTGTGATTATATTCAAATGTGGGCTAGGCATTTCGAAATGCGTATGCATTTTAAAGTCGAATTGATGCCCGAACTGAGTACATTTTTGTCCAATATCCTTTTCTCTTCTCGTGTATTCGATATTTTGTCTGTTGAATTTTATATATTTTTTTATAGTATATTTCTATAGAGTAGATGGTTTTTTATTAATAATTTTTTTAACTATCCCTTGTTGTTTTTTTTTTCCAATGATCTTTATGAGTTAAATTTTCATTAAATGTATGCGATAAAAATGCTTACAAAATTTTATTTTATTGAAATATTTAACGCTACTACCTACCATTCATTTAGGCGAATATAAACTTTTAAATATGAGCCAATAAAAAATTGTAAAAATCTTTAGTTGAATTTTATTAAATTTATGTAATGTTCAGTAAACATGTACATAATTTGTTTAAATAAAATTATTAAAGTAGACAAAACATTTTTTTTTATATATTGTAGTATGGACATTTTGTTTTTGGCAATGCTACCACCACCACCAATCATGAATACAGTATTTTGAATTTGAATCAAATATTAAATTAGACTTTTTAAAATGTTCATCAATATTTAGTTTATTATTTTGAATTAATTTTATTTTTAAGAAAATCATCATTAATGGGATGCGCTAATCGGGAGTTCGGTAACTTATTCATCACTGCAGCTTTTTGGGTCTAATTTATCAGAGACACTGCATCTTTTTGAGTCTAAATTAGAACTTTTAAATATGAGCCAATAAAAAATTATTTTTTCATTTTTGTAAAAATCTTTAGTTGAATTTTATTAAATTTATGTAATGTTCAGTAAACATGTACATAATTTGTTTAAATAAAATTATTAAAGTAGACAAAACATTTTTTTTTATATATTGTAGTATGGACATTTTGTTTTTGCCAATGCTGCCACCACCAATCAATCATGAATAGAATATTTTGAATTTGAGTCAAATAATAAATTAGACTTTTTAAAATGTTCATCAATATTTAGTTTATTATTTTGATTTAATTTTATTTTTAAGAAAATCATCATTAACGGATGCGCTAATCGGGAGTCCGAGGCAGTAACCATCTCATCAACGCAGCTTTTTGAGTCCAAAACAGAGTCACTGTAGCCTTTTGAGCATATCAACAATCAAATTTTTGTGGTATTTCTCATAGATTTTTTTTTAATAAATAGGCTTAAGAATTATCCATTCTCATATAGAGGGGGGGGGGGGGGCGCAAATATTCTTTAGAGGATAACACCCCCCTCCCCCGCAAACGTCGTCTAGGAGTTAAAGAAACCTAAGTATTAATAATATCTAGGTCGTGTATATGTTAGTAGTTGCTTTGAATTTATAATAAGAGCTTTTATTTGTGACTCTGGATAAGTAATAAATTTGACATTTCCTGTTGTCTCCTCTTTGCATACGACCTAAGCTAGATAAAGTCCAACATATTTTATTTCAAATAATTAATTTAGCTCTTAATATTTAGGGTAATTGGTTAAAATATTTAACAACTGTACGAGGTCTGTTCAAAAAGTATCGCGAATTTTATGTTTTTTTGTCAAACATTATTTATTTATTAATGAATATCTATTTTGTCCCCTTCAAAGTAATCACCAGCAGATATTATACACTTGTGCCAACGTTTTCCAATCCTCGAAGCACTTCAAAAAATCATATTTTTTTATCTTGTTCAGCTCCTCCTTCGATGTCGTCTTTATCCTCTCAATCGTAGCCTAGCGTCGTCCTTTCATGGGGCTCTTCAGTTTCGGGAACAATAAAAAGTCCCAGGGGGCCAGATCTGTGCAATACGGTGGCTGCGGCATTATTAGTGTGTTGTTTTTGGCCAAAAATTCGCGCACAAATTGGCAAAAGCCAATTTTTGTTCTTCCACAAATCCGGGCATTTCTGGCAGATTGCTTCGCACAACTTGCGCATAACTTGCAGGTAATATTCCTTATTGACCGTTCTACCCTGTGACAAGAACTCATGATGCACCACGCCCCTTGCAATTGAAGAAAACTGTAAGCAAAACCTTCACATTTGACCGAACTTGGCGCTTTTTTCGGTATTGGCTCGTGCGGCAGCTTCCATTGGGATGATTGAGCTTTGGTTTCTACATCATAACCATAAGCCCATGATTGACTCTCTGGAGCAAATTTGAGTCGTCGCGGACAGAGTCAAACAGCTCCTTAGCAATGTCAATTTTGTCGAAAATGGGCAAAAATCAAAGACGAACCAAAACACGTGCAAGCAAAGCAGCTGCCAAAATTCACTGAACATTCAAAATGGCCGAACTTGTCGGCATAAGTGAGAGATATAAGTACCAACATAACGCCACAAAAAAATTGACAATCGAATATACTTAACCCGCGAAAATTCAAAGTTCGCGATACTTTTTGAACAGACCTCGTACTAAAATGTAAATATTTAGCGCCAAGACAACTTAATGAGAATTAAAATCCACCCCTGGCGGTAGAGATTACAACCACTGTTTACTGAACGATGACATTCTATTGTCGCTAAATCAGGGCATTAGAAAAATACAATTTTATTTTCTAAATAAATAATAATTTCTTTATATTTTCCAACTTAAAAGCCAAAAATTTGATCGTTAAAATATTGTCATTTTCTTATAGGAATTGCTTAACACTCTAAAATGTTTTTTTTAAACACTATTAAAAACAACATTCTGGTTTTATTGTCAAGGTAAAAAAAAACAATACAAAGTTTATTATGATTATATTAAATTCGGTTTAATCTTCTATGAAACTTCATATGAGGCATCATTAGTCATATTTAATTTGTAAATGAAGGCAACGATTGACATTGACCTAGTTTCCGATAAGAGCTCAATGACCTCGAGCTGTACGTAAACAAACCCGACTATTAACATTTACCTATTCTACTATGAATATTTAGGGAAATTTTTTTAGATATTTTTTTAAATTTTCCCCAACACTAAAGGAAATTTAAGTAGAAATGGAAAGGAAACCTTTTTTTTGTGAATAAGCGTATGACCATGTCTCAGTGGGATTCGAACCCACGACGCCTTGGATGGTGGTAGTCTAGTACGCTAACGACTGTGCTATCGAACCGGCTTAAAAACTTTTTTATTTAAGATTAGGCACACCATAATTTATACTAATTTTGTTTTCTATTTTTTTTGGTAACTAAGACATCTTGTTTTGAAAATTAATATAAAAAAATCGTAATAAGTAAAGTCAAACATCGATCCAATCTTTAAAAGACTTCTCATATTTTTAAAACATAAATTTGATATCATAGTTTTGTAATGTGGGTGTTTTTTTTTTAGATTTACGTATTTTTAATACTTTTTACTTGTATATAAATTACAAATAATGCTCACAAATTATACGAATTTGTTAAATTTCAATTCTGTCCATCAATTCGATATTTAATTGTATGAGTATTTAAAATCAAATCTATTCTTTAATGAATTTCTTCAAGTAACATAATTTTATTACCTGTTCACTGCGAATACGTTCGTTTCAATACAAGTCTATAGGCATTCATATTTTTAGATAGAACGGATATAACTAAATACATGAGAGTTCTTTCTAACTTGTATAATATATGCACATATAAAAGCTTATTCGAGTACATGCGAATTTTTTGTTGTTGTTTTTTTTTTGGTACGCACAGTTCAGAAAGTTTTTCTATTGAATCTGTGTCGAACTGCAAAGCGAAGTTTCCAAAACGGTTCCGAGAAAACTCTAAGTTCCGATCACGTACAACTCTTCTCCAATACATACAAATGTCCAATTAAGCAGAATTTTTACCCAATTGAAATTGTCCTTCTAGCGTTGATCCAAATCCAACTTGTAAATCGCCTAATCAAGATAAAACCATAGAGCAAATTAAATAAATAAATCGCATCGCTTCACTTGCGTAACCACGTTGTTCACGTAGTTCCCAGCTATCACCTCTCGATTCCTCTTATTGATTGGTAATACAATTTCATCCCCTCATTGACTTGTACCACTGCTCTGCATTAACCTATTATCTACACATATATAGTTGAATTTATAGAATCCAGACCATCAGGAAGTACTATAATCATCGTTCGCGTCGCTGTCGATGTGATAACCTAAAATGAATTTTTGCTGTTAGTATGTATGTATGTGTGTATGGTTATAATTTGGACATCTTCTAATAGCTGACGATAGGTGTACAGAACGAAAAGGCCATTGATTAGCACCATGCACTCTTCGGAATACTCCATTATTCCCTAACAATTATATACCCACTACTGTTGGAAGTCAGTAAAAAAAAATACATTTTTTTTAGTTGTGTAAATTTTATTTCATGCCATCCTGTCCTGGCAAAACTAATTAAGTTCATTTTTGGCAGTTTTGTATGCTTTTTCAAATTTGTTATTTCACATTTCTGACCATTTCCAGTGCATTCCCCCTTGGGACATTTATCTAGAACTGCCAGGCATTTTCCGCCGCCATCACCAGTATATATTTTACTATCCGCACATCCTGGGCAACAGGACCCAACTACATATCATGTTGTTATCCATTTGCTTCGGACACGATATTATGCATTTTAGTTTTTATCGCGTGTCGCATGTAAAACTCCCATCGGGGACAATAACAAATCGGCGGATGTGACATAATTCCGCACAGCCAAATCCAAATAGAAATGCATAGCAATTTTTTTTGTACATATACCATTTGACAAAGTTTTTATAATATAAGCCGTAAAATAGTGCAACCATACCATAATCAAACTATTCGAGAATACATCATCCACTAAACAACCCGTTAAAGCTTATACAAGCCATGACATATTACGACGCCTCTTTTAACATTTTCAAATTTTATTTATTTTTTTTTTAACATTCTAGTTGATCTGTAATTTTAAAATATAAGAACACAAGTGATGCTATTAATTATTTTTGAAAATAACTCATAATATAAAAAAGTTTTATTTATTTGAAATTATTTTTTTACATACGTAATTGTTTATTCGTGGATCAGAAAAGTAGCTCTGGAGATACGTTCCAGAAATCATTCCAGCAAATAAATAAAAAATTATCAAAAACTCTAAAAAAATAGTACAATTTATTAAGATTCTTCATGAATTTTATTCAATTTAAATAGGCGATACATTTTAGGTAGAATATTATCAATACTAATAATTTCTAAATTTAAATTGAAAAATATTCAACAACAAAAAAAGGGGTTAATAAAATATAAAATATTATATAACTTATTTACTATTACTTCAAATATAAATAAAAACATTAATTAAAATCAAATTGCAGTACGATCTGAATTTAAGGAAAAACCTTCTTGATTATTACAATAGTCTTATAGTCATAACTAGACTAGATAGATGAAGAAACTCTTTAAGAAAATAAGTAAAAAAATAGTTTTAAAAACAAATTTTTGAAGGCAAGTAGATAAACTTTTTCGAGAATTTTTGAAATAAAATAAGAGCATTGAAGACATTGCACGAGAATCGGCAATCGGGAATTGGAAATAATTTGAAATCTTGGAAATGAAGGTAATGGTGACAATGAACAGCAGATATAACCATGATGGTGGTCAAATGGTAAAAGGAATCAAAGAAAAAGAATTAGGAAAAGATATAACCGAAATGGGGTGAAATAAAATCGAGCGAAGAAAGTCAAACTTGAGGAAGGTAATATCTACGTATATAGTGTGCTTGCTGATAAGAAAACGAGAAAAAGTTCTCTTTGGCGGTCGACTGAAATGTAATCGCAACGGTTTCCAAACGATTGATTCGCTATTACGACGGTATCTGGGGGCGAAATTACTCAAGTTTTTGTCCTAAAATAAGAAATCACCAGCTAAGTTATATGAAGGGAGGCTGGGCAACTACCCTCTGTATTGCGGCAATTGTCAACAATGAACGGTTGATGGTGGTTGGTCAGCTGTAGACCATCGAATCTTGACTATTCTATGTCTCTCCAGATATACGTAAGATAGTAAATCGTTTCAAATCTATAAATAAATCGCAATGACAATGATTTCGAAGCCAAGAATAAAATGTGTGGGATTGGTGGTTGCAATGGCAATTTTGATATTCATCTTTTCCTATGGTGCCATAATAATAATGGTTGGTGGCTATAGTGAAAATAAATTTTATCCACACTGTTTCCATTTTACCTTCTAGTCTAGCTTCCGTAGTTATGCGTAGTCTTTTTCAATTTTGCCACCACCACTCTTGATTTATATTTTAATGCTTGCTGCCAACTCGTCTGTAAGACTATTGGGTTGGTTACTATAGTACGAACAACTTTACTTCGCTAACTGGTATTGGTATTATCATTTTGGATTTCAAAACTCATTAAAACTAGATACTCTCCGTTGTCCGCGAGTCTGTAATAGAAATAAGGACTGAATACGACCCCATTGGAGACGGAGTATTAATTACGAAGTTCCGAGTAAAAAATCATTTCGCCAAACTTAACTGAACTGAAAAATTTACAATAATTTATGAACGGTTTGGCAATTTTCATGAAATTATTCGTGCGTAAGAATGTTACGGTGTATTTCACAACAGCATCTATACTAATGATCATTGTACGGGTAATCCTATAGACAAAAATAAATTTTTGTCAAAAATGAATAGTTATAGTAAAAAATAAAACTACACTCTACAATTATAATTGAAATAGACAAATGTCATTGTCATATCGAAAATTAATCAGGAAATTGTAATAAACAATTTTTTTTTTTAAAAAAGCTCTTTTTTATAAAAAACAGTGCAAAATATTTACCAGAAAAAAAATAACTACCTAATTTAATATAGGGGTTGTAATTAAGAACTGATTCAGCGAAATTTTCCAATCGCCAATAGGCAAAATGGAAAAAAAAATTCCCAAAATTTGATTTGTCGGGAAGTCACTGAAAATCCATAAGTGACTATCAGGATGCCATTGTGTCCGCGAATAATGACTGTCTGATTTGGTCTGTCAAAAAATAAAAATGGCGATTCTGTTTCTGTCAATTATGATCGCTATGGTCTTATGATAACCAAAATTTCTTGAACTAAACTTAAAGACTTTTATCTGGACTAATTTAGTTTTAATAGTATAACGATGGCATAAGCTAAACTAGTGTACATGAGCAATTTTGGCTTTATTGTGCGAAAAGTTATCTAGACGCGTAATTTCAAGTTTTATAATATCAATTGGACGTAGAAGATCATATTTTAATAGACTATCCTGAAATTTTGGTGCATTTAAAAATCAACATCCGTCAAGTAATAGCCTAACAGTGCGAATTATTCGAAAACTCATACACATAGTACCTATTGAATAATTATATATTTTGGCCATAATGGCAATATAATTCAAAATTTTTTACATATTTGATTTAAATTTACTTTCCAAAGCAAAAAATGGATAATCATTTACAATCACTGCAAATTCGATACCAGAATATAGAAAATTTACTAACGCCATCTGACGCGAATTTAAATAAACTAACCTGATAATTGGTTTCAGTTTTATTGAATTTTGTTTTTTATCAACATTGGAAAGCTAATAAAAACTCACTTCAATTTTTAAACAATTTTACTTTTCCATCCTTATATCCTTAATGTTGCTCGATAAATATCATTTTGATAATATTTCAAAATATATAAAATTTATTAACTACGAAATAACAATTGCTGTAAAAAATGTTCAAGTAATTATTTTATCAACAATATTTTGAGTAAACAAAAAGAGGTCATCAGAGTATGTATAATACGTATTTATCATAATTTTATTGTTTATTTGCTATGACATTATCAACAAACCAAATGCAAACCTCGTAGATAAATACCTATCCTCTCCTCTCAATTATATTAGGATATGGGAAAAAACTTTTCAGCCCTAATGTGTGAGGAACTAAAGCTCTAAACGTTAACCCTCCAGCTAACTGCTGATACTTGAAAATATGTCGAGTACATAGAATTTTGTATTACTGTTCGTAATTCGTAACATAAATAAATCTTTAAACACATTAGCGTAGAAAAAAAATTTTGAAAGAAAAAATACTGAAAAAGAAATTTTTGAAAATAAGAAAAAATATTAAATAAAGAAAACACTTTTTATTTTCATCACTTTTGACTGGTGCCAAATATTTATTCAAATAACATTTTCAGAGCTTTGGAGCTGAAAAACTCATTCTAATCGTTTGGAACTCTTTTACAATCCACAGAACGAAATAGAAGCGTACTAAAAGAGTGTGGAAACAAAATAAATACAAGTGAATAAATAAAAATAAGATTCAAGTAAGAAAGAAATGTGAATTTTCGTCTGAAAAATAAATAAATTGCTCATGATTCGCTTTTCTCTTGGCTGAAAATGCTTAAGATTTAGCCATTTCATCCCTCTTTTTCCCCTTCAAATTTATTGACGAGTTTACCCTATTTTTTCGATGCTCACTTATTTCTAGGATAAATTTAAGATGTTCACCACTTGAAGCTTCTTCAGTTTGGATATACTTAAGAAGGAAGTAGCAGAACCACTTCAATTTTGTATTTTTCAAGTGAACATTGAACAAATCGCATGTTTGCCAACGGCTTAAGAATGGCTGAACTCTCTCATTTATAGAAATTTGTTTATAATAAAATTATATTCCTTATGACTAAGCGAAAATATTATAAACCAAATTGAAAATACAAAATAAATTTTTAAGATTTGGTTTTTTTTCTTTTTTTTCTTGTATTTTTCTTTTCTTTTTACAAATGGTAATATTTTATTATAGACAATGATAATTTCTATGTTACCGAGTACTAAGGACGAATTTCTTATTTCCAAAAAAAATGGCAAAAATAACCATCATAAAATTTATTTCATAAATGATTCCGAAATTGAAGAAATCTTTATTTAAAATCATTTTTACATTTTATTTTAATATTATATCATATTGGATTAAATAAAGTTTATTAAGTAGATTTATTTTATGGTCTATTAATTAATTTGTTCCATTTTAAACTTACACTACCGTACATACACATAATTAATGGATTATGCAATTTGTTCTTTGCAAAATGAAGTTTATTTATTTATTATTTTGCTTAAATGATGCTATTATGCACAAAATATATAATTATGTAAAAATCATGTCGCACTTTCATAACAGATGGCGTTTATTCATTTTTGGAAGTACTAGAGTTATTTACATCTATATTTTTGATATGTGATTTGACAGCTTACAGTTTAAGCTTTATTTGTTAAACAATATTGATCCATTTTGTTTACATTTTACGAATTTTACAACAAGTTACGTAAAGTAAACGGGCGTCAGTGCTAACGATGATAAACGATTTTGATCTCAAGGATAATTCTTGGTTAGAAAGGCAAACCAAGGTTGATAATGAGAAAATGTAGACATGAATTGCGTCAAAGCACGTTACTTGACGCAAGATAATGCAGAAACATTAAACATCCTAAAAAAGCAAGCTCGATTTCACGGTACGCATAAACATCTGCGTTAGGAAACCGATCTTTTTTGAAGCGATTGATAACTACTGATGATAAGAAGTGATTTTTTTTTTAAATGTGCTGCCAAAAAACGGTCTTGGTTCCGGTGTGATGATCCGTCTCAATCACCACTGAAAGCGAGTATTCATTAGAAGAAGATTAAGCTTTTAGTGTAGTGGGATTTTGAGGATGTCGTTTTTTTTAACTTCTACCAAGGAAACAAACTATCAATTTAGAAGTGTATCATCGGCAATTGAATAGTTTGAATAAATACATCATTCAGAAACGTTTGGAGCGCATTAACCGCAAAGGAGTTGTGTTCCATCAAAATTCCACTTGGTTCGATCTCATCAAAACTCCTTGCGTGTTACGACATTCAATTCAAATAAGGCTGTATATCAGCACCTTATTCTGTTTATCGCCGATAAAAACAGGTCCTTTTATGAACGAGGAATTATGAAGCTCGCTGAAATATGACAAAAGGTTATCGATCAAAATAGGCAATACATAGTTGACTGATCTTTGTTCTTTATTTAATAAATATACTTTTTAAAATATCATGGACCTTGCATCATGACTTTTTCGCTATCCTAATAGTTGTAACAATACTAGACTGTTATGGCAGCCTTGGCCTGTACTTTAAGTGAATTGTACGTCGCCGAAGTTCTAAATAGGCTGCGTGCAGATCAGCGGCATAGTACATACATTTTTCGATGGGCTTTACTACCTCTGGCAGTACTACCACCGCAGATTTCCATGATTCGATAATGCTTCCTCGAATAAACGGCAAAACCGATCGTACTATTGAACAATCGGTTTAAAACCGATCGTACTATCAAACAATCGGTTTAAAACCGATGCTACGATCGAACAATCGGGATTTCGATATGAAAAAATGAGAGACTGTTGGAGAGAGGTTGAATTTATGAGAGGCATTAACAGAGTAAAGTTTTGTTTTCTTTTCGTAAAGGAGTTTTGGTTAAGCCATTTTATTATCTCTAAAGAATTTCTATTCATAAAAAAATCTGATAATTATAAAAAGATGTACATAAAAAAATTTTAACTAAAAAAACTATATGTTTAAATGGATTAGTTAATAAATTATGAAATGTTATAGGAAACAAAAATCAAATTAATTTTAAAAATAGAGAAATATAAAGAATAGAAAGATGGAAAAAAAATAGAAGAAACAACATATGAGATAAACGAAATGTTTTCTTTATTTTCTCTTCTGGTATTTTTTTTTACTCATTTCAATTTATTTTTTGAGTGAATTGTTCGAGTTTTGATTGTATAACTATAGAGATAATGGCACTACCAGGTATATAAGCTTAAATCCGCTGTTTGGTCATAGATGGCGTGAGTGAGCGTATTAAGCTACCATACTTTTTTTATGAGTTTGATATCTGTCAACATTAATCAGTGCACATTGTCAGCATTTTCGTACAGCAACATAATTTTTTCCTTTGGTAACCATGTCTAGTTTGTGCCAGAAAAAGAGCATATACGGGAAGCTCTGCTTTTCTGCTTCAACTTGAAGAAATCGGCTGCCGAATTGCATCGAATGTTTATGGAGGCCTATATAAAAAGCATGAAAATCGGCCTAGGAAGGTTGAGGAACCATCAGTTGCAAGCTCGTTTGGACAAAGTCGATACCCAATCGCAAAAAATGATCGCGGAACAATTGGGTGTTACTCAACCAGCCATTTCCATGCGTCTGCAAGCCATGGGGATGATTAAAAAGATCGGAAAATGGGTGCCGCTTGAATTGAACGATATGCAGATGTAGCGACGCCAAAACACATGCGAAATCTTGCTCGCCAGATAAAAAAGAAAGTCGTTCCTGTATCGGATTGTGACAGGCAATGAAAAGTGGATATATTTCGCAAATCCCCAAGACCAAATCGCTTCGGACGGAAGACGATGCTATGCGTTGGATGGGATCAGCAGGGTATCGTCTAATCTGAGATATTGAAACCTGGTGAAACTGTGAATGCCCACCGCTACCACCAACAACTGATCAAATAGCACCATGCTCTGCTTGAAAAAAGGACGGATTATCAACAAAGACATGACAAGTTGATTTTCCTCCACGACAACGCACCATTTCACACTTCAAAAATGGTCCGAAACTACTTAGAGACACTCAACTGGCAGGTGCTACCCCACCCCGCTTATTCAACAGACCTGTCCCCTTCCGACTACCACCTGTTTTCGTCGATGGGCAACGCGCTCGCTGAGCAGAACTTCGATTCTTACGAAGTAAGAAAGAGAAGGAATTTTTTTGGCATGGTATCCACAAATTGCCCTAGAGATGGGAAAAATGTGTAGCTAGCGAGGGCAAAACTTTCAATAAATTTGTTTTTGCTTTCTATAAAAAAAAACATGTATTTTTTTGACTAAAAAACAGCGGATTTAAACTTATACACCTGGTATTTTACCTTCTTGTTATATCCATGCCTAACATGTAAAGTTCGCATCTTTTTTTTCTTATTTAACGGAATTACGAAAATTATTCATTTTCATATAATTACAAATTTGATTTTCATTATATTATTTAATAGTCGTTTGGTAAATAAACAAAAATCAATTTAAAAAAATACAATAGCAAATGTAAAATAATTGAAAAATTGTTTAAAGAGAGTAATACGTTTTTTTCTTTTTAACAAATAGTAATAGAGAAAAGAGTTATACGATTTTTGTTTTTATTTTTTTTAAATAAAAACGCATACTTATTAAGAAAATGCATGGAATTATTCTATTCAAAAATATCATTCAAGTAATTAATATATATCATAAAAACAATAAATTTTAATTTTTATATTAATAAAGTTTTATTTGTTAATTTTTTGAACTATTTACAATTTTTTAGTTAGGGTTACATAAACCTACCCCCCCCCCCCCCCCACCTCTTTGACTTCCTGGCCAGACGATTTAGCTATTTGAACTTTTCGACGTTAAAAAGAAGATCGTCGACGTTATAATATCTAAAGGCACACTTTTTACGTCATGGCCAGGGACAGACTTTACACCAACTTCTCTCCCACATCTATCATTGGTCATTTTTTGTTAATGCTTGCTTTTGTTTTTATTTGCCTTATTTTCTAAATTTTATCCTAAATGTATATTATCAACACCTCCCCACCCCCTTCTCCCCCTATCCAATTTATATACGGTCAACATTTCTTATTCTTCTTCCAACTGACCTTGAAATTTTTTCCAATCATATTTTATTTTATATGATTAAATTTATAAATTTATATTTTTTTTTATTCCACTCCAATAGAGAAGTTCACACCCTTGGTGTCTTCATTCGCTTTTGTATTACCGGCACGCGGTTTTTTTTTTGTTATGCTGCTGTCAAGACATCACATTGCCAACTTTCAAATCCCTCCACAATCTCTAGACAAGCATACTGCGGCGCGATGTTCAGGTGTTCTCTGGGTCCTACAAAATTTTATTAACTTACCTTATTTTAGACCACTACCCAGGAAGATCATATGTTAGATATATCAAAACATTTTTTTATAACATAACAAGCATTTTTGCAGAACTGGATTCGGTTGTGGTAACTTTTGAAAAAAAATTTCGTACATTTCGAACTTTTATAAGGCTTGAGAGATTTAGGTTTCTTAAGCTACAAGTTCGTATTATTAAATAAAATACCAAACAATTAGAAAAATTATCAAGCCTCCCTTACAATAAATAGATAAATTAATTTTTTTACAATAATTTTGAGTAAAAACATTAATAAGAATCTTTATTTAGTTTTTTATTTTTTTTTCACCAATGATATGATGATACTCAATAAACATACATTATGTTGATAGTACAAACATACTCGAATTAATCAAATACGATTTGAAGAGAAATGTCTGTACGTATAGCTGGCAGTGTGTAAACATGCATTAATTTAAAGCATCCCGAAGGCAATGAGCTCGTTAAAGTATACAATATACACATTATAAAATGTAAGAACAAATTGTCGGGAAGTTTACCGAAACAAGATGGAAAGGTTATGTCGTATGGAAAATAATTACGTGTTGGACTTAAAAGCTCGTTTTGCGCCTTTTATTTATATACATATATGTATATTTTATGAAATCTTTATCTATATAAATTTTAGTATTTATCTAGACATTAGAAATGGTATTAAGGCAGCTTATTTATAGTTGAATGAAGAAATAAGTACACTGTTTGAGATGGGGTTGTTCATTGAAAGGTAGAAGATACGATATAATGCCGCCACAAAATCTGGGGTCAAATGTATAGTGGCTTTACGTACGCGTATACACTTCCATACATACATGCACGGATATATATATGAAGGTCTCTTAAAACTCTGAAGATGATCCCAAACGGGCATAAAGAACATATCCCTGTCATAAATGGCTAAATCTTTGATGTTTATGGTGTGTAACTTATAAGGAAGTAAGTAGAAATACACGATGGATGGCAAAGTGCAGCAGTAATAATCCACCAGACAACCGTATTTGCTATCGTTGCCGCAGTAATTTGCAGTTGTTTTTCTCTCACCTTCCACATCAATACTCATACCTACACAATCGCTTATAATATTTAGGTACTTTGATTGTAATAAACCCTCTAATGTAAATGAAATGCTTCCGACCTTAGATTGAATTTTTCTCTTCTACTACTATCACATTTTACAAGACGTCACCAGCCACTTTTACTGCTACTCTCTATCATCTTTGTCATTGCATCTTGTTTATACACATATAATACGATAAACTCATATATATTAGAAACACTCAATAGCGACTGATATATATACTTGTACTTCGTAAATGAATACGAAACAGCAACATTGTACCTTCCGAACTAGTCCGCCGGCATTTATGTACGCATCCTTGCACACCCATAAACACATGTGGATTTGTTTGTTTAAATGCTTGACTGCCTGACAGCGAATTTACCAAGCCGAATGCTAACAGCCTTCCCCACATAGAACAAAATGCCACTCTATCAGCCTATCGTTGTTGCGAAGCATCCTTTCGTAAATATGCAATTAGCACATCATGTACCCAGGGGGAATTATTGGTACTTAGACGCAGACAGGATAACTTTAAAGCTCCCTTAAGCACATAATTGTCAGTTTGCCATTCCTCAAATTAAATATCGCAAATATGTTGTTGTTGAATCAGAGTGTATTGTACAATGGCATACTAGTTTTTGGACTACTCTAACTACTTGAATTTTACTCAAGTCCTTCTATATTTCATACATTAAGATATCCTGAACCAAGCGGGATTCTATGTAAACCGAATGATACTCGTACTATTAGCCACTAGAAGCTACTCTATATTTTGCATCTACCAATTTGCTTCAAACGAGTCCGAACATAATACCCAAAATTCGTTGCCTCGTACGTTCTTATGAATGTCAATAGAGCTCATGTACAAAACATATAAACGAAAACTTTTCCCAAATCATATTACCATTACCTTCTAAACCTAATGCCAGGTAGTACTTATAATATTTTGAATATTCTAATAAAAGCCTAGTTGAAATTTTGGTTACAAATTTGATATTAATACTTTTATAGTCTATCGTATAATAACAATTCAAAAAGAGTCAATTGATTTTCATATTTTTCCTACATATGTTCATATGCATATCTATATTAAAATCTAAATAAAACCTAAATCTACTTGAATTTTTACTCAGACATTATTTGAAATATTCTTAACGAAAGTACTCAAATTTGAATGGATTTCCATACAAAAGCATCCCTGAAGAGTCTACTCGTACAGTCCGAAAAATCAAATTTCAAATAATTTTGTTAGTTTTCCGAAGATGCCGTTTTTTGTTTAAAAATTTTTTTTTTAGCTATTTTTCTTAAGTATAATAACATAATTTGAAATCACCAGTTTGGATAGAGAACTAACAAACATTCCACAATTCAACAGTGTCTTCGTATTGTAGACCATATAGCATTTTCTTCAGTTCAATTGCTAGATATCTTTAATGCATTTGATCGAGTATATCACCTTATACACCTGTTTTGGAAACAAGAGAAAATCGCCTATTCGCATTTATTTTCTAATCATCAAATCTTGCCTCTGAAATTTTGCAAGTCTCCGATATATTCCCAATTCTCACTGGTAGAAGTATTCTTGATCCACGATATTCCTTCCAATAATCCCACCTTAATAGCTTTATACACTAATGATACTGTGTAAAATAGAAAAACCTAAATACTACCTCCTATCATTTACAAAACTATATTGATTTTCTTTAAAACTGGTTAAGAAAGTGGAGAACAAGCAAATAAAAAGTGTTCATGCGACTGTTACTCTTTACATAGAACCATCCCTTCCCATATATATTACCGGAACTATTGTTCCATAATAAAATCCAGATACGTTGGATAAAAACGTGTGACATAGAACGCACAAGGACATACCTCAAAAGAACTGAAATAAACAGACAAATCAGAAAACTATTGGGTTGTCCGGAAAGTAATTTCGTTCTTTCGCAATAGAAGTCTTAATAGTATTTTTTTAACAACTAACTTCATACTTAAGCCGCATAATCATACGTATTTTGACAGCTGACATAGCAAGGCCTGCTTGTGAAAATCTGCATTTTCGGCATATTTTACTTTTTTACTATAGAAAAGATAAAATTGCTGTTCAAGCAAGAAAAAATTAAAAAAAAGCCAAAACTGGTTTGCAAAATTTCGATACGGCAATTTTGATCTCGAAGATGCACCACGTTTTGGAAGGCTAGTTGAAGCTGATGATAAAGACATTAATTGATGCAAACCGGTGAATAACAACTCGTGAGATCGCTGAGAGATTAAATTTACCGAATTCGACTGTTCATGATCATTTGAAACGGCTATGTTTAATCTCAAAGCTCGACATATGCGTCCCTCATCTTCTTACGGAAAAATATTTGTGCCGTCGCATTGACATTTGTGATTTGCTTCTCAAACGCCAAGAAAATGATCCATTTTTGAAGCATATCATCACTGAGGATTAGAAATGGGCTGTCTACTACAACAACGTTAAGCGCAAAAGATCTTGGAGTTGAAAAGATAATGCGGATCAAAGCACTTTGAAAGACAATATTCATCAAAAAAAGGTTTATTTTTGAGCTTCTACCGAGCAATACAACGATCAATTCTGAAGTATACTGTCATCAGTTGGACAAATTGAATGATTCACTTAAAGAAAAAAGGCCAGAATTGGTTAATAGGAAAGGTATATTGTTCTAACAGGATAATGCGAAACCACATACAAGTTTGACCACACGGCAAAAATTTTTAGAGCTTGGAATGGATATACTACCATACCCACCATACTCTGCAGACTTAGCACCCTCCCATTATCGTTTGTTCCGGTTCTACAAAATTTTTTAGACGGTAAAACGTTTAATGCAAATAAGGAGATCAAAAATCACTTGGATCAGTTTTTTCCCAGCAAAGAACAAAAATATTATGAGCGTGGAATCATACTACTGCCAGAAAGATGGTAAGGGGTATTGGATCAGACTGGACAATATTTAATTGAATAAAATATTAATTCACTATAAGAAAATCGTCTTTCATTTTCATAAAAAAAACTTTCCGGACAACCCAATACAAAACTGACAGTCGACAAAAAATTACTAATACAGGAATAAGACCCATTTGAACATACACTATGGAATAGAAATTGGGTGAAATCCAACCACTTCAATCGAAAATCCTCCCAATAATCGCCGACGCTTCTTACTGTGTGAGTACTATGGTGACCATCAACACTGTTACTCGTTACAAAAAAATTCATAGTCGACTATCATCGTAAAACAACCCTCTTGTAAGAGAATTATTCTCACTTTCTCTTCCCCAAAAAAATAAAAGGACACGATTTTTAAGAAATTAAACTCAGCCTAAAGTAACATTAATGGATGTTTAATCCTTTCGTATGTGGATCCTGGATTTTCAAAAATTTGCTTCTTATTTTTGAATAGTTATAGATCTACAAAAAAAAATTACATATACGAGGTCTGTTCAAAAAGTATCGCAAATTTTGAATTTCCGCAGGTTACGTATATTCTATTTTAAATTTTTTGTGGCGTTATGTTGGTACTCATGTCTCTCATATAATTGCTTGGCTTTTTCATCATGAAATTGGCTTTTGCACTATGATAACGCCCCTGCTCACACATCGTTGCTTGTGCGTGAATTTTGGGCCCCCTGTGACTTTTTCTTGGTTCGGAAACAGATTCTTTGATCCATTTTTTGGATTGGGAGCTAAAACTCATGCAAGCAAAGCAGCTGTAAAAAATTAACTGAAAATTCAAAATGACCGAAATTGTCGGCATATGTGAGAGACATGAGTGCCAACATGTACACACGAAAAAATCGAAATTCGAATAACCCGCAAAAATTCAAAATTTGCGATACTTTTTGAACAGACCTCGTATTTATATATAAAAAAAAACTAATCTGCTACCTTTATTTATTCAGTCGAATATAAAAATTTAAAAAGAAAATACATAATTGCATTCACCTTTACACTTCAGTTATGATTGAAAGGAAATTATATGAAAATCCTTATAAAATTTTAATAAATGGCAAGTTTCATTTTCCATATTCTCCATTCATTATTAATATACAACCTGTTACATATTAAAGTAATTATTACCTACATGAATTTATCTTTCGTTTAAATACATGTCTGTGAATCAAAAGTAAACGATTAAAGGACTCCATAAGCTGTCTAATAAATTATGCTCCATCCATTATAGTAGAAAGGCAAAAAAAAACCATATTTATGATTAATTGAAAATGATGAAAACATTTATTACACAATATTCACTTTTCACATTAACATTGTTCGTTTGTTTTGCATTTCATTAAAACTTTTCGATTAGATTAACTTCATTTGGAATTAAGTCAAAGATTAATTCACTCTTTTATTAGCAAAAATCTAATGCTTAACTAGATCGCTTTGTGCATAGCTTATATTCTATAGTCATAGTTTAGTTTAAGAGGATATGACTTCCAAAAAAAGCAAAAAAAAAAAAAAAACATAAACAAAAACGGATAATTTCGCGATAAACCCAAGACGGTCTTCTCAAATATGGTATTACATACATATCAGACAAGGAAAATTCCAGCGCTTTTGCATTTTCATAATTAATGATGAATCTTGTATTTTTATACGTACAGTCTGACACGAAATTAATTAATACATTAAACTAAGAGTATTGTTCATAATTAAAAGGAAAACATCATTTTTCATTCCTAAACAGAAAACCAATTTATTTACTATTGCACTATTACTGTGGTAGTTGTAATAATATTTTGTAATTTTTTTTTTTTGTATATTTCTGATTCGGTTTTTGTGGGTATAAAAATATTCTTATATATAAAAAAAAAAGTATGTATTAAGTTAGAAATGATGGGTTCGATTTTTTGACATAATCACCATAAAAGTATATACGCCTTTTCACTGTCATCATACTAATTTAATATTTAATAGTATGTATACCTCAAAAAGTATTTAGTAATTTATACCTACAATTCCATTGACAAGATGGCAATTGAAGTAATTCGGATATGACAGTTTAATTGTATTTTGATATTATTAAATCTACGATACGGTAACAGAGATCCGATTGATAATCAATATTGTACACAAACTAAACTAATTTTGTAAGCAGATTCATTATTTTGAGTTTAAATAATTACATATACAAGGTATAGTAGAAAAGTATTAAGAGAAGACTTTCCCTAAACATAAATTGTACGTTAGCCTCTCCTAGACATGCAGTACAAGTTTCAAACTCGTCCGGTAATTACACGACCCTATAGAGTGAATGGGCAGCAACATCTCTTTCAGAAATACCCTCAACAGCAAAAACTGACAAAAATGTAGAACATTTCAAAGGCTTCTTTATTAAAAGAATTTTATTTTATACCAGGTGTATAAGCTTAAATCCGCTGTTTTTTAGTCAAAAAAACATGTTTTTTTCATAAAAACAAATTTATTCACAGTACTTACCCTCGCTAGCTACACATTTTTTCCATCCCTCGGGCAATTTGTGGATACCGCGCCAAAAAAATTTCTTTTCTTTCGAGGAAAACCACTCATCAAACCAATGTTCGAACGTCTTCGTAAGAATCGAAGTGCTGCTCAGCGTGCGCGTGGCCCATCGACGAAAACAGGTGGTAGTCGGAAGAGGCCAGGTCTTCTTAATAAGTGGGGTTGGGTAAACTCCAAGTAGTTTCGGACCATTTTTTGGCGATGGTGTGTTGTCGTGGAGGAAAATCAGCTTGTCATGTTTGTGTTGATAATCTGTCCTTTTTTCACGCAGAGAACAGTGAAATTTGATCAGTTGTTGGTGGCAGCGGTGGGCATTGACAGTTTCACCAGGTTTCAACATCTCATAGTAGACGATACCCTGCTGATCCCACCAAACGCACAGCATGGTCTTGGGGAAGATGTTGATGATCGGTCGGGATCAATCCACGATTTCTTGCGTTTATAATTCTCGAAATATATCCACTTTTCATCGCCTGTCACAATCCGATGCAGGAACGTCTTTCTTTTTTGTCTGGGCGAGCAAGATTTCGCATGTGTTTTGTCGTCGCTCTATCTGCCTATCGTTCAATTCATTCGGCACCCATATTCCGATCTTTTAAATCATCCCCATGGCTTGCAGACGTATGTAAATGGCTGGTTGAATAACACCCAATTGCTCCGCGAGTATTTTTTGCGATTGGGTATCGTCTTCGTCCAAAAGAGCCTGCAATTGATAGTCCTCAACCTTCCTAGGCCGATTTTCACGCTTCTTGTCCCATAAGTCAAAATTACCGTCTTTGAACCGACGAAATCAATCTCAGCACGTTCTTTCCGATAATGCACTGTCACCATAGGCCTCAATAAGCATTCAATGCGATTCGGCAGCTGATTTCTTCAAATTGAAGCAGAAAATTAGAGCTTCCCGCATATGCTCTTTTTCTGGCACAAAACTAGACATTATTACCAAAGGAAAAATGTATGTTGTTTTACGAAATTGTTGACAATTAATGTTGACAGATGTCAAACTCGTAAAGAACAAGTATGGCGTGCCCGTGGTAGCTTTTTTCGCTCACTCACGCCATCAATGATATAACCAAACAGATTTAAGCTTATACACCTGGTAAAGAAGTCCTACAGAGGCTCAGAAAAAGCCTTTTTTATATTCGATCGGACATTGCAAAAACTTGGATGCTCCAAAATGACAAACAAAGTTTTTGTCAGAAAAAGAGATTCCTGCGATTACTCAGCTTCCCTATTCATCCCATCAAAGAAGTGTTACAGAGGAGCTGAAGGTGATTCCAGTTCAAGCCCTTCCAGCAATGCTATGAAAAGTGGCAGTGATAAAATTAATATATAAAAAATAAAAATCAGTCTCATTACTTTTCACCACACAAACTGCAAATTTTCTAACAACACATAATAGGCATATCAAAATTTTTTAAATCTATAATTTTTAGCTTAGTTCGGGCTGTATCTTATATAACTTTTTTTAAACCAAATTTTTTCTGCTATCAAAAATTACATTACCATTTATCCTATTATCATAAACCATTCGTTAATCCTTCATAAAAATAGTTATCGAAGAATAAAAAGACAGAATAATATCTTCTAACTCTCGTTAATTGGAGAAACGTCAATTGGTGTTTACTCCCACTTTATTGCGATATTATTAACTAACTTTTGATATACAAATCTACTTCCTACAAAATATATTTTTATTTTTAAATAAAAAGAAGATCATAATTGACAAAGAAAATTCTTCAAATTTTTAATATGTTCCAACCTGCTGCATTATTCTAATGACAGTATCGCTTTCGGGATAATTCACAAATAAAATTTATTAAATATCTTTTTCTTCGTAATAACTATATTTTTCTACAAAATTTTTAACAAAAAATAACACCAAATATAAAACAGCTCTTCACAAACAGAATTCAATATAAAAAAAAACAAAATGAATAATAATAATAATAAAAAAAAAAAGACAGAAAATAATCAATGACTGAATATCAAACTGAACTAAGTAAGAGAACGGAAGTGATGCTCAAATGATTCTGAAATATAGGATGCTATAATATAAAAGTATCATCATCTTCTTTCTGGCATAAATCCCTGTCGTTACGTTCAATTACTTAATTAGATAAGATAGTCCTCCTGAGATTTATAGTGTATCCAAGAATTGGCATATGATGTGAGTCATGAACTTTTATGTGCACGACTATTTCCAGCTAAATTAATACTAGTATGGCTCGTAACGACACTTGTAAGTGTAGATTAAACGATATACGAGAATTACCTGGCAATAAAGAACATATCAACGTTCGAGCACGTTTAGTCTTTCAATGTTTTATTGGGTGGCGGCATCAAGCAATTCACCTACTAAAATATAATCCACAATATAATATACCCAAATACAAATACACCAAATATTCTATAATACTATCTACAAAAATTGTATTGTTATAATACAATTACAGCTATATTATATATAGTAAATAGACTAAAATTAAAATCTTTAACATTCTCGTATATTCTAAAATTAAGCGTAGAAAGATTTATTAGTACTTGTAGTCAATATTTAACAATCGAATAAATACGAATTATGTGCATTTATCTTATGTGAGAATAACGCGGTACAAATCTAAACAAGGTAAATAATGGGGTGGTCTAGTCTGGTCTTATTATTTTTTTTCCGCTGAAATTTATTCGCTTATTCATTTCGGTGATAAAATTTTCATTTATGACAGAATGTAATAAGCCTACATTTATGAGGCTACAAACATTAAAAATAAGGTCGTTAAGTGTTGCCAATACAAAGATAATATCATTCCATGACAATAATCAAACGAAAATTTCTTTAGCACCGAAATACGAGTAAATTTCCAGTAAAACTGACTTACTCATACTACCTATGTACGAGTATGTACATTTGTACGTGTTTGTACAAGTCACTTATATTGCTATTTTAGACTATTTTGCATTGATTATTTAGACACTGCAATCTTCACTAAAATTCACCCCTACTACGGAAGCGAAGAAAACTTCCAGCATGTGTGTGCATAGAAGTATTTACCCATAAACTTTTCTAGGCAATGAAGAGTCGTTACTAGTAAGTAAATGGTTCAACCTTCGAACTTCAATAAATCGTCAAGAAACTAGACATAGTGTCGATATCGTTAAGATGTTTCATAACGCATAACATGCATAAACAACCAATCGTCTACGTTTACGTTTAAGTTTACGTTTTTGGAATGGACGTGACTCTGAGATTTTCAGTTTAACAACTATTTACCTAAAACTTTATCTGATTTAAGTTGGTACGTGTGCCATGCAATTGTTATGAGGAGCTAATTTCTGGAAAATCTGTACAGGAAAAGATTATATTTACATACGTGTATATCAAAAAATGGCCACCGTAAATCCAGTATCGAACTTGCATAGTATCTGAATACATATCGAAATCACAATCAGTATCTAAGTATCAGTATCAGTATCAGCTTCACCAACTCAGGGTAAACCGTCAATTTTCACAATTAACGTGCACACCTTTATGAACAGAACAACCCTTCCATCACATTCGCATAAACACTCAACTCCACTTGAAGCCTTATCCTAGGATGCACATTCAATCAGATTGTTGTAATGATGTTCTGTTTGCATTCCAAGGTTCATACTGTTTGCACAAGAATTAACGTCTTAAGTTTGTAATTAATCTTGACTCATTTTAGCTACATCCAAACCGTCCAGCATAGATTGTACAGCAGTTCGACTATATAAACACAAAAGTTTCTAGTCTCGGATCTGTTCAAATGATAACCACCAACTAATTCATGAAACTTGAAACTATTGCTATTTAACCAGCGGCTAAACTTATCTCTAACCTACACAATAGTTATCTAGAAATAGTAAATAGTGTTTCGATGAAATTTATCTATAATTCGAATGCCTGAATCGTTACCATCTATAAACTTTGTCGCATTCCCATCGTAACAACATATTATAAGTATGACTTTTAGCTGATTGATTGATTGGCTTTTCATTACAAAACAAAGTAAATATTTATAGAGCCCAATATTGTTACAAATTCAAAGAAAATAATTTTATAATTCAAATCACTTATAAGATATTTGTTTAAGCTTTCAGAAATGTTCCATTTGAAGAAAATTGTTTTAATTAAAAATAATATTTTATAAAACTAAATTTACGAATTATTTGATTTTATTAAGTAAAATTCTATAAATAATTTTATAGCAAAAAATACACGTTTTTAAAGGCAATAAATATTTTATTTGTTAATTTATAATATGAGAGAATCTTTTATAAAATATATATTTAATTTGATTATGTTAGAGATTTTACTTGAAAAAATTTTGAAAATAAAAGATTATCCGTTTTGTGATTTTTATAAATAAATACTGTCCCTTTATGTATACGAGTATAGCAATTTAAGGTTGCATTTACTCAAAATTATATTTACTAAAGATTATAATCAGGATCATATGTGGTTCTAGTAGAATAGCACCACAAGCCACACAATACAAGGGTTTATGTATGAAAAGTTAGCAGGATAATTGTCCTCCAAGATCTTGCAATTTAAGGTTGCATTTACTCAAAATTATATTTGCAAAAGATTATAATCAGGATCATATGTGGTTCTAGTAGAATAGCACCACAAGCCACACAATACAAGGGTTTATTGTATGAAAAGTTAGCAGGATCATTGTCCTCCAAGATCGTATGATTTGACGCCGTTTGATTTTTTTTTTCTAAAACTATGCAAACGATTTTTCAGCTTTCGAACATTTTTAAACTAAATTCCATCAATCACTGGCACAAAATGTACGAAATTCTATAATTAATTTTATATCAATTCTAGTTCTTTAAAGTGAAATGCCTCAATAATTTTCTTCAAAATTATTTAAGAATTTGGGAACATTTGATTAGAGATTTTATTTGAAAAAATTTTGAAAATAAAAGATTATCCGTTTTGTGATTTTTATAAATAAATACTGTCCCTTTATATATACGAGTATAGCAATTTAAGGTTGCATTTACTCAAAATTATATTTACTAAAGATTATAATCAGGATCATATGTGGTTCTAGTAGAATAGCACCACAAGCCACACAATACAAGGGTTTATGTATGAAAAGTTAGCAGGATAATTGTCCTCCAAGATCTTGCAATTTAAGGTTGCATTTACTCAAAATTATATTTGCAAAAGATTATAATCAGGATCATATGTGGTTCTAGTAGAATAGCACCACAAGCCACACAATACAAGGGTTTATTGTATGAAAAGTTAGCAGGATCATTGTCCTCCAAGATCGTATGATTTGACGCCGTTTGATTTTTTTTTTTCTAAAACTATGCAAACGATTTTTCAGCGTTCGAACATTTTTAAACTAAATTCCATCAATCACTGGCACAAAATGTACGAAATTCTATAATTAATTTTATATCAATTCTAGTTCTTTAAAGTGAAATGCCTCAATAATTTTCTTCAAAATTATTAAAGAATTTGGGAACATTTGATTAGAGATTTTATTTGAAAAAATTTTGAAAATAAAAGATTATCCGTTTTGTGATTTTTATAAATAAATACTGTCCCTTTATGTATACGAGTATAGCAATTTAAGGTTGCATTTACTCAAAATTATATTTACTAAAGATTATAATCAGGATCATATGTGGTTCTAGTAGAATAGCACCACAAGCTACACAATACAAGGGTTTATGTATGAAAAGTTAGCAGGATAATTGTCCTCCAAGATCTTGCAATTTAAGGTTGCATTTACTCAAAATTATATTTGCAAAAGATTATAATCAGGATCATATGTGGTTCTAGTAGAATAGCAGCACAAGCCACACAATAAAACAATTTAGGGTTTATTGTATGAAAAGTTAGCAGGATCATTGTCCTCCAAGATCGTATGATTTGACGCCGTTTGATTTTTTTTTTTCTAAAACTATGCAAACGATTTTTCAGCTTTCGAACATTTTTAAACTAAATTCCATCAATCACTGGCACAAAATGTACGAAATTCTATAATTAATTTTATATCAATTCTAGTTCTTTAAAGTGAAATGCCTCAATAATTTTCTTCAAAATTATTTAAGAATTTGGGAACATTTAATTAGAGATTTTACTTGAAAAAATTTTGAAAATAAAAGATTATCCATTTTGTGATTTTTATAAATAAATACTGTCACTTTATGTATATGAGTATAGCAATTTAAGGTTGCATTTACTCAAAATTATATTTGCAAAAGATTATAATCAGGATCATATGTGGTTCTAGTAGAATAGCACCACAAGCCACACAATACAACAATTTAGGGTTTATTGTATGAAAAGTTAGCAGGATCATTGTCCTCCAAGATCGTATGATTTGACGCCATTTGACTTTTTTTTTGTAAAACTATGCAAACGATTTTTCAGCTTTCGAACATTTTAAAACTAAATTCCATCAATCACTGGCACAAAATGTACGAAATTCTATAATTAATTTTATATCAATTCTAGTTCTTTAAAGTGAAATGCCTCAATAATTTTCTTCAAAATTATTTAAGAATTTGGGAACATTTGATTAGAGATTTTATTTGAAAAAATTTTGAAAATAAAAGATTATCCATTTTGTGATTTTTATAAATAAATACTGTCACTTTATGTATATGAGTATAGCAATTTAAGGTTGCATTTACTCAAAATTATATTTGCAAAAGATTACAATCAGGATCATATGTGGTTCTAGTAGAATAGCACCACAAGCCACACAATACAACAATTTAGGGTTTATTGTATGAAAAGTTAGCAGGATAATTGTCCTCCAAGATCGTATGATTTGACGCCGTTTGATTTTTTTTTTTGTAAAACTATGCAAAAGATTTTTCAGCTTTCGAACATTTTTAAACTAAATTCCATCAATCAATAGTACAAAATGTACGAAATTCTATAATTTCGTACGAAATTCTATAATATAATTGCTATATATAGCAATTTTGGTTCTTTAAAGTGAAATGCCTCAATACTTTTCTTCAGAATTATTTAAGAATTTGGGAACATTTGATTAGAGATTTTACTTTAAAAAACTTTTGAAAATAAAAGATTATCTATTTTGTGATTTTAAAACTATATAGTGCCAATTTAAGGTTGCATTTACTTCAAATTATATTTGCTAAAGATTATAATTTGGATCATATATCGTTTTAATAGAATTGGCCTCCAAGATCCTGTGATTTGACGCCGTTTGACATTTTTTGGTAAACGTTTTTTCACATTTCAAACTTTTAAAAACTATGTTTAATCTAATCAATAAAAAACACTAAATAGCAAAATGTGAGAAAAAGTAAAAAAATTTCTGGAAGGATCGAGTTATGCAAGATATCTCGTCGAAATATTTTATATTTCATGCATAATAGCATATATTAGGCAATAAAAACAATTAAAAATTGTATCCATATATTTTATTTTACTCTATTTTCTAAAGCACTAATTAGATAAGCCTATATATTCATTGCAATTTCAACCAATCTCTTAAGTATACGAAGCCAAAAATTATATATTTAAAAAAAATCGATTGTATACTTACCCAAGGCTATGTTGTAATAGAAAGAATGCATTTTATGATTTATTTCAAAATTCATTTGTTATCAAGGAAATAAATCCTCTTCCATATCATGCCCAGTTTATTGAAGCATAGCAATATCGACTAGGCTCCGCGAAGGCGAAGGTACCCACCGCCACAGATTATTTGGCTTGTTCCCAAAACGGGGATTTTTTTTCTTCATTCAACTTCTAACCTTGCCTGAGCAAAAACGCGAAACTTTTTATTTGATGTGCATCAGCTTCAACAAGAAAACGATGCCAATCTTTTATGAATAAAAACAACCTAGAATAACTTATACTATTTGTACACTAAATTCCATTAAAGGTACTTATTCATATATGGTAAATAAAAACTACAATAGTATATTTTTATGTTTACGAGTATTTATTTCAGGATATTTTTGTTTGTGTTTTTGTTAGTGCTATGCAAACGGTATCTACATTAAAATGTGAAACTTATACTCGTATGTCAGGAATTCTGAAAATGTTTTGATATCGAAAACAGAAAATTTTATTACAAGAAAACATGATCAGGAAGCTTATAATGCAATACAATAACAAACATCGAAATGGAATGCCATTAAAAATTGCTCATATTCGGTTATAGATACTTGTGCAGATACACTGCAGTTCGAAGATATTTTAACCATTTCATTTCCTTGATTTAAACATGCAATTAATTATATTAACATTTTTTTTCTATTTTGATTATTAATTTTGTTTGTACATATTTTTTTTAAACGCCGCCTTGCAAACCCTTGGCATTGCTTGAAAAATATTCAATAGTAGATATATCTGAACCTGTGACCCTGTTCAAAGATCCTTCCAGCTTCAGCTCTTGTAAGAATGATAAGTATAGAAAAAAAAAGTGTGCTTAAAATCACTATCGTTGTAAGTTTTTCTGTTATTTTAATAAGGTCTCGTTCTCAAAATCCTTCAAAGCACCATGTCTTAAAGTTCCAATCACGCAACTCTGCAGCGTCCTTTTGCTACTTGATAGCCCAATAAAATAAGCTCAAGTCTTAAAAAAAAGAGGTCTGTTCAAAACGTATCGCGAATTTTGTGTTTTTTTCAAAAATTATTTATTTATTCATGAATATCTATTTTGTCCCCTTTATAGTAATTCCCATCAGATATACCAACATTTTTTCCAATCCTCGAAGCACTTCAAAAAATCCTTTTTTGTGATCTTGTTCAGCTCCTCCTTCGACTGCTCCTTTATCTCCTCAATCGTAGCGTAGCGTCGTCGTTTCATGGGGCTCTTCAGTTTCGGGAACAATAAAAAGTCACACGGAGCCAGATCTGGGGAATACGGTGGCTGCGGCATTATTACTGTGTTGTTTTTTGGCCAAAAATGGCAAAAGCCAATTTTTGTTCTTCCAAAAATCAGGGCGTTTCTTGAGGATTGCTTAGCGCAACTTGCTCATAACTTGCAGGTAATATTCCTTATTAATCGTTCTACCCTGTGGTAGGAACTCGTGATGCACCACGTCCCTGCAATCGAAGGAAACTGTAAGCAAAACCACATTCGACCGAACTTGGCCCTTTTTTCCAAGTTAATGCGATGCTGTTTTTGGTCGATATTGCACTTCCATTGGCATGATTAAGCTATGGTTTCCCCATCATAACCATAAACCCATGATTCGTCACCAGTTATGACCCTCTGGACCAAATTTGGGTCGTCGCGGGAAGAGTCCAACAGCTCCTTAGCAATGTTAATGCGATGCTGTTTTTGGTCTAAATTGAGCAAAAATCGAAGGCGAGCCAAAACACGTGCGAGCAAAGCAGCTGTCAAAAATTAACTGAACATTCAAAATGGCCAAACTTGTCAGCATAAGTGAGAGACATGAGTACCAACATAACGCCACAAAAAATCGAAAAATTCGCGATACTTTTTGAACAGACCTCGTAGTTGAGCAGCAATTTTATCTACAAAATATCCTTCATCTTGTAGAGTTACTAGTACAATAAAATTCCTGCTAGAAAAGATAATTTTCTATTACTTTTTTTGGAAATATAGTTAATGGATTTTCTTCAGTATTATTTATGAAAAAAAATATCCCTTAAAAAAAAATAACCATAATTCTCCTGCTTATAAATACAGCCTCCTTTTACAGTATTTTCCATGACCGTACGCAAGGTTTCAGATCCAAAGCGTCGGATGTTGGCCCGAATGTTCTTCTTTAGTTTTCAGTTACTAAACAAAAAACGTATATTGTTCTCCTTTAGAAGCCCATCTTTTTCAGTTACTACACAAAAAAAAGTATATTGCCGTCAAACCAGGTGAACACGATAATCGATATTTTCTCTGAATTTTCAATAATTGATCTTACACTGTAAAGATGGTTGCTGTACATCATACGTACCCATTTTAGTCTCCAAAAAAAATGAAATTGCAGAAGTTTTAACTTTTTCAAAACTCTTCAGTTTTTTATTGGCTATCCTGTACATAAAAAATAAAGAAAAAGAAAGTTTCAAAATTTTAAATTTGAATAAAAATTAAATATTACTAGTAGTAGTTACTGCAACTACTCTTAAAACAAACAAACAAAAATTAAAAAACTAAGTATCTACTTGTATGAATTTTCGGATAGCCTTAAAACTTTTCTTCAATATATTCCTTTTCCATATAAGTATGCATTTTCGAATAAAGTAATTTTAATGAAGAAGGGAAACAAAATTGAACAAAATTCAAAATCCAACTAGTAACATCCTTTACGAAGAGAAAACACTCCCTTCATCATCTACTTTAGTTTGGATGAAGTACTGAACTCGTATTTTTTGGTAAGATGCCAACTGAGTGACTCTGCATGACTTTCGGCTCCTGCAGTATAGTTCTGCCAGCCGATAATACCTTCACTGGCAACATTCTAGAATGTATTACCACCCTGTTGCTGATCATTCACCAATACTAAATAACAAATAAAAACATTGAATTTGTCTTCTTTGGTATTTTTTTTTCATGCCAAAAATGTCTTGTTAAAATTAAAGATTTACGAGTGTTTCCCTTTTTCGATATGGATAAGCGGCTGAATCAGCCAACAGACGAGCTACATCTATAATAGATGATATTGGATCCAACAAGTCAGCTAGCATATATGCGCATTCATTCATACAAACATACTCGTATGTACACACATATTCCAGATAAGTTATTTGGATAGCTATCCAGACATTCGTCCAACCCATTTCAATATGAATTTTTGATACATGATACTATCGAGTCTGTCTGATTTACGATTGCCAAAATATTGGCAGTTTTTGAATAAACATAATCCAATATTAACATTACTGATGACGATGTGGTTTTTATTCATTCTCAGATAAAATGATAGTTATAGAGAGAAAAAAAATATCCGAAATCTTAGAAGTATTAGAAAATTCAAAGTTTTCTTTTGAAGAAAAACTGCATTATTATTTGTGCAAAATTTTAAAATTTTTTTTGGAAATTGCCGAAGATTTTTGAATTTTGCTGCTTATTTTTCATATACACTAATAAACCTACCCCCCCCCCCCCTAACCATCATGAAATGAGATTTTTTTATCATTTCAGTAATAAGAGCATATCGTTGTCAACCAGAAATTATAAAAATCTTTTTTAGTCTATTGTGAAAGAGCTAGAATATTCGATTAATTCACGTAAAAGTCTTAAGCTATAGTAAAACTTTTTACTACCATATAAAAATAATAAATCCAAATAGAAAATAATAAATTCTTTCTCTTGATTTTCAAGAATGGTATAGTCTATGATTTTAATGTAAATCTAACAGATGGTAGCTTTGTCATTTCGTAAAATTTACCTATTCATTATCACCGATAGTCTTAAGTATAATATTCTGCTATTTTGTGAATACTTCTTTTAAACTGGCTACTATTAAAGATCAAAAATTTTAGCCACTACAGACGTCTACTACAATCTGCCACTAATTTAGTTTTTAGAGAAATATATAAAAGCCAAGACAATGGAAAGTAGATAAAGCAAACCATTATGGACGAATTATCAACCCTGAATTATAGTATAAAGAAAGGGTTATTAAAATCTTATCTCAGGTATATTAGACACTTTAGACAGAATCCGC
Organism: Atherix ibis; assembly: GCA_958298945.1. Classification (NCBI taxonomy): domain Eukaryota; kingdom Metazoa; phylum Arthropoda; class Insecta; order Diptera; family Athericidae; genus Atherix; species Atherix ibis. The sequence continues at coordinate 119,828,321 of OY282606.1, forward strand.
ATGGTATTATGGAATATAAAATACTATGGCACCCTGCCGGTATTAATGCGAGTTAATCCGTGCACCTCTAACGGTTAAATCTTACACCTGGCCAATCGTATCTAATATCGTAGAAGCTTAACTATGTACATTGAACGCTACTTTCCAAAGTAGATTTCAGTTACGTTGTTATAGTTCGCGAGACCGATTTAAAACGACTTAACGCTTTCAATTAACGCTATTAATGTTTTATGCAAATTATATTTTAACTACACAAGTTACTGGTTTCTGGTCTGTCCTTTTTGGTTTCTGGTTTCACGTCTCTGGCAGTTGGTCCTTTCTAATTTCCTATTTACCACATCGTACTGCGTGTGTTTTTCAAAAACACTCGCAAAAGACTTGCCACAACCACCAATTTACGTTCAGTTAACGAAAAATATCATTTATCCTTTATTGCAATTAAGGATAAGAAGTGGACGATTAGTAGAATAGTGAACCGATATTGTGAAATTTTTTAATGATGATATTATTTAGTAGAGTAGAAGCTGGTTTTAACCCGAAATTATGCTCTCAAAAATTTAATGTTAGTATACTCGTACTTTCATAAAAACAAAATCGATCTGTAGCAGTTACAACAATATCTAAAGAGGTACTATAGTTATTGTGGTGGTAATATTTGGATGAGAAGGGAAGTTTATTTTCATATGGAAATGAGAAAGTTTGTTGTGCGCTCAAACACGCACCATTTTAACACCCGATTTCGAACTCAGCAAAGGTAACCTGCCGAAATGCCATGAAATATGTAACATTGACTTCCAACAGTGTCACCCGCATTAAATCGTTGTAATTCATATTACCACATTCAATACATATTCACCCTTCTAAATGGGTAATACCTGTAGTGCGATTAGCATTACCAAACTGATTAAAATAAGGGCAAAACAGAAGAAAATAAAATTTTTGCCTTCCCAATTTTATTTATTGTACAATACAAGTATTTATGTACGTGTTCGTATGATTAGCAGGATACAGGGCAAACTGGCAGGCAATTATTTTTGATTCTATTTCGAAACAGTAAATGAATAATGTTTAATAATGCGCCAATGCTTCATTAAAACGCTAATTTAATATTATAAGTATTTACTATAAGCAACATGTAACCTGCACAAAAAACTCCCCATTCCACTGTACTCTAAGGGTAATAATATTTATATATATGGTATATGTGCGACTATATAACCTCCCCAACCTTCGGCCCACCCATTCGTTCTCATAATGATTATTTGTAAGAATTATAATTTTGTATTTATTTAATTTGGAGATTTTGTTTGCCCTCTTAATGTCATAGAGTTTTGAATATTTTATCGTAGCTTTTTTTATTCATCACAATATTCGGTAGCAGTGTTTATTGAAGGTAATTTCAGATGATGTATTGAGAAGTTATTTTTTTTTTTTTTATTTTTTTATAAAAAAACATAAAAGTTGTGGTGGACTGCGGTTAACTCAATATTAATGAAATATACATTATGCTTAAATTGAATTTCAAATTACTATTTTGAATGCATACTAATAACTATCGAAAAGAATACTGCCCGTACTGTATGGAAAAATTATCCCAAATATAATATATAAAGAAGCAAGTAAGTATAACTTCGTCTACCAATGGTTGACTTACAATTTTCGATATAAATAATCGTATAATGGACTTGAATATAAGGTAAATACAATTTGAAATCATTATTAATGAATTATTTATTCTTTTCAATATTAGAAATCGTTCTAATAAGTAAATAAGGAAATAATGCCATTGCCTATTGAAAGCGTTAAGTTCATTACTACAATATATTATTCCTAGCCTATACACATACGGCCACTTTGAAAATACTTCAAGAATCAACACATTACTTAGCCACCTGTAATAATGCCAATCAACTTAATCTATATCAAAATATTCAATTCATTCAATCTAATAATCGATAATTAAATAAAATAGACATTTTAGCCAATTCAACAAAATATGCCAATATAATTGAAATGGTTAATTAGAAAGTTTTAAAGAATTAGATTTAGTTATCAATAATAATAGATAGAATTTCAGTTATAAAGACTTATCCAGATTTTCACTTGGTAAAGTAAAAATAAATTTTAAATATTTAAAAAATATAACTTGATAAAATTTTTATTTTATTATATTACTAAAATTCTGCCATTATATGTTAAATATATAAAAATATTAGGTTTTGAATTAATTTCTAGTTTGAGGATTTTCTGCGTCAACACGATATTTTGCGTAGTTTGACAAGAAAAACTCGCACCCCTTAGAGGCCAGTTGACATCACCAAATATGGAAATTATGCATCCTAGAAACTTTTTGCGCAATAAACCCAAAATTATGTTTTGATTCAGATTAAAATTTTCAATTTTACTCCAGAAAAACCCTATTATCACTTGGCCATAGCCAAGCCGATTATCACATCCATAAAATACGGGCTAATGTCATTTTTAGACCAAAAGACACTTTTCACAGAAAAAATGGCTTCTCCACAATCACATGGGGATTTTTAGAGCCTCATACATGAAATTTTCTTTATTGACTTATCTACAGTACAGAAAATAACCTCATCACTGAAAAAAAATTTTGTTCGAAAAATTAGCGTCCAAAACCTCTTGTTCCAGGAACTAATCCGCTTATCTTAACAGTTTCTAAGCTAAACAATTATTTTCTTTTATGATATATTGTATAATACGAGGTCTGTTCAAAAAGTATCGCGAATTTTGTGTTTTTCCAAAAATTATTTATTTATTCATGAATATCTATTTTGACCCCTTCAAAGAAATCCCCGAAGCACTTCGTCCCCTTCAAAGTAAAAAACGTGTTTTCCAATCCTCGAAGCACTTCAAAAAATCATTTTTTGTGATCTTGGTCAGCTCCTCCTTCGACGCCGTCTTTATCTCCTCAATCATAGCATAGCTTCGTTCCTTCATGGGGCTCTTCAGTTTCGGGAACAAGAAAAAGTCACAGTGGGCCAGATCTGGGGAATACGGTGGCTGCGGCATTATTAGTGTATTGTTTTTGGGCAAAAATAGCAAAAGCCAACTTTTGTTCTTCCACAAATCCGGCCGTTTGTGGAGGATTGCTTCGTGCAACTTGCGTATAACTTACAGGTAATATTCCTTATTGAACGTTCTACTCTGTGGCAAAAACTCATGATGCATCACGCCCCTGCAATCGAAGAAAACTGTAAGAAAAACCTTCACATTCGACAAAAAAAATTAACTGAACATTAAAAATGGCCGAACTTGTCGGCTCCAATATAACGCCACAAAAAATTGAGACATAAGTACCAACATAATGCCACAAAAAATCGAAAATTGAATATACGTAACCCGCGTAAATTTAAAATTCGCGATACTTTTTGAACAGACCTCGTATATTTTTGACTATTGTATAAAAGACAGATTAATATTTTACTTTATCTGCACTTAACTGCAAAAAAAAAATTATTTTATTCGAAAAGAAATTATATGATTAGTTTTCGGTACAGTTCAACTTTTCTTGGGATCCTTTTAATCTCTCTGTCAGAGGTTATTCTATATGCAGGAATTTTATCCGGATTAATCATAGATTCCTTTCTTATCTCAATTAAGTGGGCATCCATGAAGAACTGGATATTAGTACAATATACATATGTGCATCTAGCCATGACCCGCCGGTGTCATCTTCAATAACACAAATCTTTGAACCACTTTTTCTAGCATATCCGCTAGTAAAAACACGTGTAATGCTGTTTTCTAAAGTTACAAGTGACGCTAGTTTATCGGCATAGACGAGTGACTTCACGTATCATCATAGAAATTGTTTAGAGGCGTCAAATCGCACGATGTAGGCGGCCAACTCACCAGTCCGAAACATGAGATAAATTGCTCATCGAACTCATCTCTCAACATGTCCATTGTTTCAAGTGATGTGTGGTATATTGCGCCGTCTTGTTGAAACCATTTGGGTAAAAGAAAAGTTCGAAATCATCGAGCAATAGCGGGCGCCATTTAAAGAAATTTTCTGGGTTCAATATCAGTTCTTGTTTTGCCTGTGGTTGTTCATGAGACCAAATGTTCTAAGGTTTAAAAAATCGGATTTTTCACAAATTGTTCTAAGGTTTTTACTTACCGAAAATTCGATGATTTTGCAGATCGTTCGGCTTCAGTTCTTGCATGAGCTGTATTTTATACGCTTTTATACCAAGATCCTTGCGTAAAATTTTCCACATAGTCGAATAACACAATCCCAATTGCTATGAACGGCGATAGATGAACAAATCGTAGTGCTTACCAACACTGGACGCTTCGGCAGTAATATTTTCCCCTGTAAGCACTCTACGCACACGGGTTGGTGGTTTGATGTACTATATTATAAAATTGCTGCGAAATTTTGTAACTATGGTTTGAATTGCTTGCTCAGTAGGTCAATTATGGCAATCATAAAATGGACAAAGAGCGCGAAATACATTTTTCACAGAGCCCGAATTTTGATAATGAAATTCAATTATTTATAAGCATAGTTCGGATGTAAATCTTTTTACAATAAAATGGCAATGCTAATTAATAGTACATAATATATCGTATAGCGTACGAAATCTATAAAAAATAAAAATATAAAAAACCAAACAGCAAAAAAATCATCCGATGTTATTATTTTTATTATTAAGAAAAATAAAAATACTGTTTAATATATCAACTATATAAGCTTTTTTATAATAAAAAAAAGAAAATTTTATAATAATTTTATGTAAAAATTTATTCATTTGATAAAAATTTTAAAATACAAACAAAAAAGACAGTTCTTAGATATTACACTCGAAAATATAACATAACAAAAACAATCAATTTTTATTAAGAATTTATATTTGAATTTTATTTAGCATTTAAGAATTTAAAATATTTGTGATGAACGGAAGGTATTAAATACTTATCGGATGTAGTTAATCTGGAATTTTCAGACAAAAAAAATAAATTAATATTTCCGAAATCGATTGGTCTTCCTCGTTGTGATGATAAATCGAGAACTTTAAATTTAGCATGTCATTCCATCGAAGTTTTTTATAATATTTAATATGGTGCATTCCTTGTATAAGCTTAAACCAGCTGTTTGGTCATAGATGGCGTGAGTGAGCCTATTAAGCCAACCTCGGCATGTTGTTTCCAATAAAGCACTATCATCATAGGCCTCCATAAGCATTTGATACAATTTGGCATCCGATTTTGGACGAAGACGTTACCCAATCGCAAATAATGCTAGCGGAGCAACTGGGTGTTACGCAACCAGCCATTTCCGTGCGTCTGCGTGCCATGGAGAAGATTAAAAAGATGGGAAAATAGGTGCCGAATTTATTGAACGATAGGCAGATGGAGCGATGCCAAAACACATGCTCGTCAGACAAAAAAGAAAGTCGTTCCTGCATCGGATTGTGACAGGCGATGAAAAGTGGATATATTTCGAGAATCCTAAACGCAAGAAATCGTGGATTGATGCCGGCCAACCATCAACATTTTCCCCAAGACCAAATTGCTCCGTACGGAAAACGATGCTGTGTGTTTTGTGGGATCAGCAGGGTATCGTCTACTATAAGATGTGTAAACCTGGTGGAACTGTCTATGCCCACCGCTACCACCAACAACTGATCAAATTGGACCGTCCCTGCGAAGCTGATTTTCCTCCACGACAACGCACAATCGCACACGTCAAAAATGGTCCAAAACTACTTGGAGCTACCCCATCCCGCTTATTCACCAGACCTGGCCCCTTCCGACTACCACCTGTTTTCGTCGATGAGCCACGCGCTTGCTGAGCAGCACTTCGATTCTTACGAAGATGTCTGAAAATGGCTTAATTAGTGGTTTGCCTCGAAAGAGAAGGAATTTTTTTGGCATGGTATCCACAAATTGCCCGAGAGATGGGAAAAATGTGTAAATAGCGAGGGCAAGTAATTTGAATAAATTGTGTTTAAAAAAAAAATAAAAATGGTCGAAAGTACCAATCTTATAAAATTTAGGTTTGATTTTTGATGAAGCTACGTTATTTAGTATTTGTTTGACAGTCACTTATAGTGAACGCGCTCAGTGAATTTGTAAACATTCATTTGATAGGTCTCAGTGCAACCAATATAAAAGCCGTACTAGACTCTACTCTGTGGTGGTCTGGTACTTTGTATCATATTGGTACGTAGAGTTTAAACGAGGCCGTATGAGCTGACAAGACGAGCATCGCAGTAGAGGTCGGCCAAATGAGGTGACCACGCCAGAAATGGTGAAGAAAATCCTCGTATTTTATTACCGTTTGCACTTTAACATCAATAAAACCAATAATTCGGCTTGAACAACTGATGTCTTTATCCCCAAATTCAGATAAAGTGTTAGATTCAACTCCTCCCAAAATATTCCTTCCTTTTCTTGAATACAACTTTGAATATAGTAATATGTCCCAGTTTTCTTTTTGGAAGTAATCCATCACTTATAAGCTTTCTTTCTAGAAGAGATACATCACTAATACTAGTTTGGCCAATGTGTGAAGGAAATTGACCCAGTCTGTTAGTGAGCATATTCAACAATCAATCTCGAATGCAATAGACAACAAGGTTAACTGATGATGGTGCACAAAATGGCATTATTTTAAAAAACATTTTGCTGTATAATCAATTTAAAATTTAAAATGTGTTATTTGTATCGAGTTAAGAAGTTATAAAATATTTCATAAAACTGCTGCTGTCTTGTTAAGTAAATAAACATTAAAAATATGCATAAATAAATATAATATGTAATGCTCCTAAGAATAACCCGATCATAACATAGAATGCAATAAATATAATAAAATTGGAAAAGGAATATAGAAAATAATCAAAAATGAAAATAGAAATGGCTAATAAGTAGTTGAGATTCCAATTGTACAACCACCATTATTTATCAAGAAAATTCCACAAGAAGACTGTTGTTAAGAATAATCTCTTTTATTGACGAAAAAGACTTATAGAGTCTTAGAAATAGTTTTGGGATTCCGCTTCTTGCTCTTTATCACTATTTCTTTGTAACTGTATAGAACAGTAGTAAATGAACATTTTATCTTCTTTGGGATGTCGACCTAATCCCTGGTCAAAGATAAACTTGTCATTAATTTTATCCAGGGTCTATTTTCTAGTGTATGGCATGATGTTCCAATCAAATTGAAAGGATTTAAGGGACAAGTACTACTACTTGTGTTTGATACTCTTTATGCTAATACGAGTATTTTTTTTTCAATTTATAACTTGCATAATGTTTCGTCTAATATTACAATATTTTAATTCTAAATAAATAATTTTATAATGTATCATAAAATATTAAATCTATTCTTTACTAGGGCAAAAAATAAAAATTTTCTATAATTTTTTCCCTGTTGACTTTAATAGAAATTACTTGTTCAATTTCAAATGTTAAACATATAACCATAAAAAATAATTCAAGTTTTTTTATTTTTTTATTAACAAATGAAATAAAATTGGTTGTTATGGTGGTAAAAAATACTTTATATTGTTTTTATTTATGCTATTGCAGAATCGGAGACTAGGTCACCATAGAACTTTTCTATTTAATTTGAAGAGCTACCATTTAAGAATGAATTTTATCATTGGAATGTCGGTTAGGAATTTTACAAAATAGACTGTTAAGTGTATACTCGTAATATGGTATAGACATTTTTTGTTTATTTTTCAAAATGGTGATAAGTTTACAGAATTTTAAAGTTCAAACAGCAAAGAAACAACAGAGACTATTTAACCAGAGTTGTATGAAAGTTTGCGCAATTATCTGCCTTGCATGCAGCTTTCTATTCGTAACCATGGGTTGGTTTGGTGATCCTTTAGAGTATATTCTTGGAGAGTATGAAAAATGTATAAAACTTTTACAATTATTCAAATTTAAATTCAAAAAGACATTAGTGTCAACAGGAAACCAATGGTAACTCATAGAATTTAAGGAAAATCCTATACCCATAGAAATGAATACTAGAAACAATCATTTATACAGATGTGAATATTTTTGAGATTTCTTATAAGTTACGAACACACACTCAAAACAACTAAAAAAAACCTACTAGATGTAACATTCTTACCATAGTTGATAGTGTTGGTGTGTAATACAGTGGTAGGTGTATCGCATCGGTCAAGCGCAAAATGTCTCAAGCAAATTTACATAATTACATTCCACACAGGACCACTTGCTAAATCCTTTAGATCGTTATAGAAATGCCCGCAGAGTGAAATTATTACTCATATTTATGGTTCGGTCTTAATTTTTTTTGGGTAAGAAAATTCCAAATTGTAAAAGTGCATTTTTCTATACAATAGAAGTTTGTTTTTTTTTCCATCAGTTATACAATATTAAAATACTTATAGCTCAAAAAGCCGCAAATGTTTTTTTTTTTAATAGTATCCTATTTTTTACACTATAGTAGATATTTCTATATAACAAAATATCATTTTTTTTATAAAACAAAATTCAAATTATTCATTTTTTTTCATTGAAATTTTACTCAAAATTTTTATTTTTGTATTCTTATATGAAAATGCATTAAGTTAAGAATTATCCATTTTATAGTTTTAAAAGTAAAGATTTTTAATTTATATATAAACTTAAATTAAATTTATTTTGTTTTATATTTACCATTTATACGTAATATTATGAATTTTTTAACTAACAAACAAAATGTAAATGTAAAATTTGGAAAATATTTCTACAAATATGGCAATTCTTCCATATCTATAATAATACAATTTTCTTCAGTGATGAGGTTTATTTATTGCTAGCTGGACAAGTTAATAAGCAAAAGTATCTATAAAGAAATCTTTGTATCCTTGAATAATTAATACATTTCTGTATTTCTTTAACAATGAAGAATAAAGAGCTGTTAATATGAGCGCAATGACAAATTTTTTAAATCCCGGATTTTATCTGAACTATACGAGGTCTGTTCAAAAACTATTTTGAATTTTCGCGGGTTACGTATATTCGATTTTCGATTTTTTATGGCGTTATGTTGGTATTCATGTCTCACACTTATGCCGATAAGTTTGACCATTTTGAATTTTCAGTTAATTTTTGACAGATGCTTTGCTTGCACGTGTTTTGGCTCGTCTCCGATTTTTGCCCGTTCCAAAAAATTGATCAAAGAATCTGTATCAAATTTTGTGTGAAAAACAAAATTAATTGCGCGGACGCATTCTAAATGTTGACTGTGGCATATGGTGACGCTACCTTAGACCAAAGCAACGTTTATCGGTGGTACAAAATGTTCTCAGAGGCCCGAGAAGATGTGAACGACGAAAAGCGTGCCGGACGATTTCGCTTACAGTTTTCTTCGATTGCAGGTGCATTATGAGTTCTTGCCACAGGGTAGAATGGTCAATAAGGAATATTACCTGCAAGTTATGCGCAAGTTGCGCGAAGCAATCTGTCAGAAACGGCCGGATTTGTGGAAGAACAAAAATTGGCTTTTGCACCATTATAACGCACCTGCTCATGCATCGTTGCTTGTGCGCGAATTTTTGGCCAAAAACAACACACTAATAATGCCGCAGCCACCGTATTCCTCAGATCTGACCCCCTGTGACTTTTTCTTGTTCCCGAAACTGAAGAGCCCCATGAAAGGACGACGCTACGCTACGATTGAGGATATAAAGACGGTATCAAAGGAGGAGCTGAACAAAATCACAAAAAATGAGTTTTTGAAGTGCTTCGAGGATTGGAAAAAACATTGACATAAGTGTATTATATCTGGTGGGGATTACTTTGAAGGGGACAAAATAGATATTCATGAATAAATAAATAATTTTTGAAAAAACTCAAAATTCGCGATACTTTTTGAAGTAAACGGTGTCGCAAGCCATAAAATATGACGAATTTTGGATTATTGCAGAAAAATACCTTATTTCTAGGTAGCGTAATTTGTAAATGTGCTGATATCAATTAAATTCCATCAATCATACAGTAATCTAACGATTTAAATCAATTTCAGTCGAATTAGAATTCTTGCTAAGAAAATCGACAACGCATACAAGTGTATATATCGGGTGTAAGGGACAGAACTTTCCCTTACACCCGATATATACACAAAACTTATCTATTAAATAAGAAAGTATATTTGCCCGGGTTTAAAAAAGATTTCCAAACGGTAAAAAACTTAAGATAGAAAACTAGTTTTGTAATCCTTGATACAATCAAATATACAAAAAAATTTCGAAAAAATACATAGTTACCGGTTGTACGTAAAATTTAATATACTGGGTTGTCCGGAAAGTAAATTCGTTTTTTTTTATTTATAAAAATGAAAGACGATTTTCTTATAATGATTTAATATTTTATTCAATTAAATATTGTCCAGTGTGATTCAATGCCTTTGCCATCTTTCTGGCAGTAGCACGATTCTAAGCTCATAAAATTTTTGGTCTTTGCTGGCAAAAAACTGATTCAAGTGATTTTTGACTTCCTCATTTGCATTAAATGTTTTACCGTCTAGAGAATTTTGTAGAGACCGAAACAAATGATAATCGGAAGGTCTGGAGAGTATGGTGGGTATGGCAGTATGTCCCATCTAAGCTCTAAAAGCTTTTGCCGAGTGGTCAAACTTGTATGTGATTTCGCATTATCCTGTTGGAACAATATACCTTTCCTATTGACCAACGCTGGCCTTTTTTCCTTAAGTGAATCATTCAGTTTGTCCAACTGATGACAGTACACTTCAGAATTGATCATTGTGTTGCTGGGTAGAAGCTCAAAATAAACGACTCCTTTGAAATCCCACCAAACACATAGCATAACATTTTTTTGATCAATATTGGTTTTTGATATTTTGCATTTAACATTGTTGTAGACAACCCATTTCTCGTCCCCAGTGATGATATGCTTCAAAAATGGATCATTTAATTGGCGTTTGAGAAGCCATTCACAAATATCAATGCGACGGCACAAATTTTTTACCATAAAAAGATAAGAAACCCATATGTCGAGGTTTGAGATTTAACATAGCCATTTCAAATGATCATGAACGGTCGTATTCGATAAATTTAATCTTTCGGCGATCTCACGAGTTGTTATTCGCCGGTTTGCATTCATTAGTGTCTTCATCAGCTTCATTTATTGTGTCTTCATCAGCTTCAACTGGCCTTCCAGAAGGTGGTGCATCTTCGAGATCAAAATTATCGGATCGAAATCTTCAAGTTTTGGCACTGATGCTCACTTAACACATCTTCTCCATACACATTGGATAATTTTTTTCTTGCGTGAACAGCATTTTTATCTTTTCTATAGTAAAAAAATAAAATATCCCGATAATGCTGTTTTTCACTTTCCATATTTAAAAGGGTATCAACCAAAAAACTGTTGTGCAGAATCAATTGAATTTTTTCACAAGCAAGCCTTGCTATGTCAGCTGTCAAAATACATATGATTATGCGGCTTATGTGTGAAGTTGGTTGTGAAAAAATACAATTAAATCCTCTGTTAGGAAACAACGAAATTACCCAATATTTAAATAATTTTATATTTATAACATAATAAGTAAAGTTTCAATACTATAATGAAATAGAAATTTTTTTAAAACCTGAATTTCAATTCTACAAAAATTTTAAATTTATTCTGCAAAGTATAAATTGGATTACCCTTTATTAACTTAAATAAAAAAAAACAATTCATATCAAAAATTTACTGTAGACTCTGAATATTCAGGATAAATATGACTTATAAGATATTAAAAAGTTACGAGTATTACTTATAAAAGGTTAACATGAAGAGCAATTACTCGTGTTCTCCTAAGAGGAAAGTACTATAGAAGAAATTATTTGTACAGTTTATCAGATCCCTTGGTCAATTTTCCCATGTTTTAGATACATAATATATTGGATTTATAGTGCTTCGCCAAAATCTTTAGTAAATGCGACCAACACATACGAGTAGGTATGCCCAAGTAAATACACATATATCCGCAGGCATGCAATTAAAACCTCTCGAATGGTCTGTTGATGGTAATTTCATTTGTGCGGATGCTAGATTATCCTCACCTCATGGACAGATAATTCGGTATTCCCTAGCTTGGTACTATGCGTGTGCCAATGGTATCAAGATACAAATGTATATACACCATCAAGCCAGCCATAGAATATCCTATCGACTATGATAATATCGGCGGCACATGTCCGGACAGAGTATTCCAAACTCAGAGCTCCCACTGTAGAGATATCTACAACTTTCCATGCCTATCGACCCTGAGGATAAATTCGATTTTGATTTCGACATTGTGAATGCATAATTTGACAAAGTTGACATTCAATATAAATTAGCAATTAACTCATTGTGCTCACAAACAATGTATGCCCGAAACAGGATCAAACTTGGTCGGAGTATTATAATTTTTGATCGAAAATAATTCTATACTAATACACCAAGTAAATTCGGTACATGAATTCAATAAATGGCAATTCATTTAAAATATTATTATTTAGTTTAAACAAAAATAAAAAAAACAATTTATTTCGATTTTCAACAAAATTTTACAAATATCAAATATCAAATGAGCATATTTAGACTTGGTATTATTGTCTAATGAACACTACTCGTAGCGTAGAATCACTATACGAGCAATTTAAAAAAATATATATGTATTCTGTTATGACTCCTTTAGAAATATGTTCAATATTCGGCTCATTGTGTTAATTTACTGCCGTCTCAAGGATCTGCCTGTGCATGCATGCAGTTCCTTCTTAAGAACAGGAAAAACGTCCATTAACTGCAGAGCTTCGAAGATGTATGTTTGTACGTAACTTTGCTTCTACTGGGGTTCTGCCCACGATTTTAACATTCACCCGTCTCGCCAACAGTGTTTTTTTTTTCCATAGAGTATATATTTCTGTAAAATACAGGATCCATCCTTAATTCATTCTTCCTAAAGATAACAGCTATTCTTTGAATTTCTTAACCAAAAACTTCTAACGTGGATATTCGTTATTGCCAATAGAGATATGCCAACCACACAGAAAGGGCATTGCATCTCTATTGAACAGAAGCAAGGACCATCCTTAAACTTCTGCTTGGATCGATGTAGAATAACTTAAGCACTAGAGCTATCAATGATGCCGAAGATACAATAGAAGCAAAAATAAGCTTTTGTGCTGGGTAATCGACCAAAATGTGAACTGCATTCGAAGGCGAATGAAGATATTCGAGTTTTCCGGATTGCAGTAGCCGCAACTGTTGTGAAACAACTATTAGTATAGCTGTCAGGAAATGGCCTCAAAAATGTTTTAAAGTACAAAAAAGAACTTTTTTTAACATTAAGTGGACTTATGTATATATATATGTATCTTTATATTCAACCCACAGTCTTCTATTGAACTTTTAAGAACTTATATTATAGAACGTTGCGCTTCTCACTCAGCACGCATATACAAACTCATACATAGTAATGAATAGGATCAACACTATTGTTATTTTCCAATTGTCCATACCTGAATATGTTCTTACCTAAAAATTTCTTATTTCTTCTATTTTACAATAACAGCAAAAAAAAGAAAAAAAATTACCAATCGACTTTCGATATAATGTGAAAAGTTTAAATGTTCGCTTCTCTGTTAAATCGAAAACTAACTCAACACACAAATCAGAATATTTTTACTGTGCGCTTTTTTTTTCTTAAACTTTTATTTATTTCACAATTCTACTGACCAGATAAATTCTTCTACAAAATCAAATTACTTTTGCTTCGAACTAAATGGAAAGAAAAGTCCTTAAAGACTTTTTACATTTATACAAAATAACAAGTTTTCTTCAAATTTAATTTAGATTTACATTTTAGGTACGGAGTTTTAAGCAGAAAGATGTATATTTTTTTTTTTTTTGATACTATAATGGCAATTTTTTGATCCAGAATTTACATTTTAGCACAAATATTATTGCAAAAGAAGAGTGATTATTCCACTAGCTGGATTTCAACTTGACACTGTAACGTACTAGATGTAGACTTGACCAGTAGCACTATTTCAGTAATGTAAGTATTTTAATTAAAACTGAGTAATATTTATTCAATATTGGTTTTAGTTAAGCTAAATCGAATGACAAAAAGTTGATTTTGTTTCCAATATTATTTCGTTAATATTCTATGAGAACTTATAGTAGATGATTTTCCATCATTATCTTTATGAACCGTCGGAGTTTTTCTTTCATTTCTTATAATATTTGTACTGAAATGTAAGCTGTTTCCGCTAAGAAAACTAAGGCTTTTTGGCACCAACTTAAGGACACCCCTTCCCCTCACCGGCTATGTCACTAGAAATATTAGAACTTGGGAGCGCTATGTAAAAGACGCCAACATTTTGTGTTTCGTTCAATAAGGCCGCCGCGTCGGTGTTTTTTTTGTTTTGCATTTAGGTATTCAAAGCTAGTATTTTGAAGTGAATGAAACTTACTTTTAGTTCTAATGTGTCTCGTTCTAATATGTCTCCAATATTTGCTAAAGTTCCACTGGGAAGTATACTTGGTCAAATGCTTTACAATATTTATACTTTCAATATTCCAATCTGTCCTGCTTGGTATCTTGCAAAAATCCTTAACATACTTCTGAAAAAAATGAAACTAACAAACTCTCCAATACCAGGTGTATAAGCTTAATTCCGTTGTTTGGTCATAGATGGCGTGAGTGAGGGTATTAAGCTACTATGGGCACGCCATACTCTTTTTTTATGAGTTTGACATCTGTCAACATTAATCAGTGCACATTGTCAGCATTTCCGTACAACAACATACATTTTACCTTTGGTAATCATGTCTAGTTTTGTGCCAGAAAAAGAGCATATGCGGGAAGCTCTGCTTTTCTGCTCAATTTGAAGAAATCGGCTGCCGAATCGCATCGAATGCTTATGGAGCCCAATGGTGACAGTGCTTTACGGAAACAACGTGCCGAGATTGGTTTCATCGGTTCAAAGATGGCAATTTTGACTTGTGGGACAAGAAGCGTGCAAATTGGCCTAGAAAGGTTGAGGACCATCAATTGCAGGCTCTTTGGACGAAGACGATACCCAATCGCAAAAAATGCTCGCGGAGCAATTGGGTGTTGCTCAACCAGCCATTTCCATGAGTCTGCGTGCCATGGGGAAGATTGACAAGATCGTAAAATGGATGCCGCATGAATTGAACGATAGGTAGATGGAGCGACGCCAAAACACATGCGAAATCTTGCTCGCCCAGACAAAAAAGAAAGTCGTTCCTGCATCGGATTGTGACAGGCGATGAAAAGTGGATATATGTCGAGAATCCTAAACACAAGAAATCGTGGGTTGATCGCGGCCAACCATCAACATCTTTCCCAAGACCAAATCGCTTCGGACGGAAGACGATGCTGTGCGTTTGGTGGGATCCTGGTGAAACTGTCAATACCAACAACTGATCAAATTACACCGTACTCTGCGTGAAAAAAGACGGATTATCAACAAAGACATGACAAGCGGATTTTCCTCCACAACAACGCACCATCGCACACGTCACCCCACCCCGCTTATTCACCAGACCTAGCCCCTTTCGACTACCACCTGTTTTCGTCGATGGGCCACGCGCTCGCTGAGCAGCAGTTCGACTCTTACGAAGACGTCCGAAAATAGCTTGATGAGTAGTTTACCTCGAAAGAGAAGGAATTTTTTTGGCGTGTTTATCCATAAATTGCCCGAGAGATGGAAAAAATGTGTAGCTAGCGACGGCAAGTACTTTAAATAAAAATTATTTTTGCTTTCTATAAAAAAAACATGTGTTTTTTTGACTAAAAAATAGTGTATTTAAGCTTATACACGTGGTATATCTCCAATATTTGCTAAAGTTCTACAAGGAAGTATACTTGGTCAAATCCTTCCAATATGTATACTTCCGATATTGCAATCTGTCCTGCCTGGTTTCTTAACAAAAATTCCCAACATGCTTCTGAGATTAAATGAAACTAAAAAATTCTCCAATATGTTTCCAATATTTACTAAAGTTTCACAAGAAAATATACTTGACCAAATCCTTTATAATATTTATACTTCCGATATTATTTTGTTGGGGACAAAAATCCCTAATATGCTTCTGACATTCTAAAAACCCAAATCCGAATTATCCAGAAGTGGTTTAAAACGTGGAGAATAAAAGTGTGCGAACGCAAATGTGTCCACGTAACTTTCACTCTCCTCCGTAAATCATGTCCTCCCTTCCACATACATATTTTAATGTCAGTAAAATACCAGAAGACCTGAAAGACTAGCACTAAATAGACAACATAAACAAACGTTCTAAGCTTTCAATAGACAGTAAAATACTTGCATACAATACCCTATTGAAAGCTACACACACTTTTGGACTTACAGACTTGAACTGTGGAGTTCTACCAAGCGTTCCAATTTCCGTTGTATCGAATCCTTTCAGCCAATAGTACTTAACAGAATTGTCAATGCTCACTTTTATGTTCGTAATAGTTATTATTATCTTAAAGTCCTTCACGTTCGTGATATGACTATAAACAGTAAATATGTTCACACAAACAGGACAAGCTTCTTTAATATTAAATAAAAAATAACTTACATCATATGTTCTTAAAGAAAAAGTTGAAAAAATCGTTTACATTCTTAAGAATTTTTTTTTTACATTACGATAATGAATGTTGTACAAGTACTTGTGTAATGATAATATTTAGAGTGATATTACATGTTATAAAGTGATTATAACCAAAAGCATCATTCAAAGTCTATACATGCATACAAAAATAAAACGAGAAGCATTGAAATTGAATTTTTCTCGGGTTAATATGAATACAGTCAGTCAAGGCAACAACAGGTAGTCACGAATGAATTATTCGACTTAACTTTCAACTTTACTGATGTTTAAAACTTTTACATCCCAAAAATGTTACCACTTAAAGATCGTACCAGAAAATGGCAAGTAGATACAGTAAAGGACTCATCCTCGTAGTTACTATCAGCCTTCTGTAACCATCTGAATGTAGTATGTCATTCAACCCCATCACCATTGCTAGCATTCCCGCTTATAATATTTCTCCGGCCTGTTAATGAGATTTTGTTTATGTTCTCCCAGATGTCGTCTCTGTCCTATTCCAAATACTTATACTTAGTCATGTCCTTTTTTTTCCTTTTTCCATTGTACGTGAATTCGTTTGAATTGAAATTCAGATTCGTATTTTGTGATGGAAACTGGTACCGACACGAAATCATAGAATTAAATAGCTCCATAATGGGTTAACTTTAACACCTGTTCTCGGTAAAAATCATATTATTATAGTATAGTGAAGAAAAATACTATGCCGGAAATGTAATACAGCCTTGTCTTGATAAACACCAAAAAAAAAAGGCTACATTATATTTTTTTGAGGCTAATACCCCTCCACCCACCGGCTTTCATATTGTGTCTTTGGCTATCAAATGATGAAAAAGTACAAATGTATTTATAATATTAAAGTGCAAATATAAAAAATAATCGTATAAGAAAACATAGCACATTGCCATAATATATTGTATAACCGATATAGAAGAGTATAGTCGTTAAATCTATAATAGGTTCTATAGTACATGTGCAGTTATTTTGAAATTTTCACTTCATCTTGGTTTTGGCTTCTTAATAAAATTTTCGCTACAATACATTTTATCATTTTCGTATGCCGTTTTACTTCGTTTTTAATAAATTATTATACAAAATGTTCTATATTCGTTCAAATTTGAATTATTCCCATTTACGCACTGTTTTACAATACGCGAGATCATCGTACGTGTACATATTTATGACAATTGAGAATGGCACAGCCCATATCCTCGTACATACAATAAAATTACAAACGGAGGTGGTATGATTGCAACCACGAGATTCCATCCTTATTTTCATAAAGCTCAGTGAATTTATATTTAAACGTGCATAAGAGAAATTATTCAACTTTTACCTCTTACCATATCTTATATCTTTCCGTTAGAAAGCAAAACCATCCCCCTACCCCCCATATAATTATAAAGCTCGAAGACTTGAGAAACATTAACTACTTATATTTAAGACAATTCAAAACAAGGATAAATTCAAATTTGAATTTTTATTAGGTACGTGTTCATCCGCATACAGCTAAACATACTTGTATCTATGTCTGTATGTGGATATCAGTCGGAAAAGGGGTATGCATATTTAGATTCTGTTATACCGGAACGATAGAGTTAATAATATAATATGCGGTATATGAAACAATACATAAAATGGCTAATATAATTCATAAATTGTAGACGAATTTTTGCACCCCTGCGCACTTATACTTAATTCATTTTGGAATTTTTGGTCTTTTAACACTTGCTAAATTAACAGAATTCATCAAATATCTTATCATCAATGGAGTAGGTGCGAACAACAAAAGGCATTCAAAGTTTTTGATCTTTGCAATTAAGTCAAAGTATTGACACCCTTTTGAACATCTTATATTTATCCTTGGCTCTCAAAGACAATCTACATACACACACACACACATATATATATTGTACATACATATATCGATGCATATAAAATAATAGAGAAAAGTACAAGTAGAATGTCGAACAAATGGATGTCTGGTGACTGTTGGCATTGATGAAAGTTACAAATATCGGTATTGATGGGCGGCTGGCTGGGGCTGTATTTTTGGGGTTGATGGACAGAAAATTTGATAGTGGGAGTAATTCTAATTTGGGTTGAACTTCATTAACAAAAGGTATTCGAAAATCAAAACGTTTGCTATAGAACAATCGTTCGATCCTGAACTGAACTAAACTGAACGTGTTGAAATGCTGCACGTGGGTGGCATGAGAAACTTTAATATCTTACAGAAAAGCAATCAAAGTGTAATTTTCTCTAGTAGGTTAGTAATTTTTATCGTTTTCCTATTAGAAGAGTTAATCCACTAAAATTTTCTCTTTAATTAAATTTCAAGCGTCGTTGTAAATGTCATAGTCATGTTGTAGTCGATTTTAATAGTGTATTATAATGTGCTAAATTTTATAACATCCAATACAGTAAGCCATTACATATCTAAATCCTTTTATAAACAAATATCCATAAATATATTGTATATAGAGGTTTTAACTGATATACGATTAACTTTACTAGTTTTACTATGCTAATTACTTTTGAGGAAAATTTCGTCAACATTAACTTATAGAAAGGTGTGCATATTTATGGCATTTCTAATTTTGTATACATTAAATTTTATACGTACTATTTGCCCATTTTGTCTATTTAAAATTTTTGATAATATTTCTCTTTTTATATGCCTTACAAAATTTTTTTTAAAAACCGCTCTTTTTTAACGATTTCAAAAGTCATTCGTACTAAAAAAAAAGACAATATTCATCCCTTTTGACATAATTTGCAGTAAGCCAAAAATAAAAATGTTTAAAGAATGTCCTATTATTTTTGGGGAAAAAAATTTATAAAAATTAATAACGAAATTAGAAAAAATAATTTTATAAATTCTATTTAACCAAAACTATTTGCTATTTAAAATTTTTGATAATATTTCTCTTTTCATATGCCTTACAAAATTCTTTCTAATAACCGCTCTTTTTTAACGATTTCAAAAGTCATTTGTACTATAAAAAAAATGACAATATTCAACCCCTTTGATATTATTTACAATAGGCCAAAAATAGAAATCTTTAAGGACAACTTATAATTTTTGGGGAAAAAAAATTATAAAAATTAATAAGGAAATTAGAAAAAATAATTTTATAAATTCTATTTAACCAAAACTATTTGCTTTTCAAAATTTTTGATAACTTTCAATTAATATTCATTTTTTTCTCTCTCAAACGCGGACAAGATTTTTTGCTGAGAATCCCTGTTTCCGAAGAATACATGAGGACTTGCAAAGTGTATTTTTCAGAAACTTGTCGATGTTACGGTCAGAATTAGGTTTAGAATCTAAACTTTAGATTGACTAAAATAGTCTTCCAATTCGACACTCCCAGCATGTTTCTGGCGTTCTTGATAATGCAATCACTGCACCGAAGGCAGGACCCAACGTCGTGTTCTGTGATCATAAATGGATCCACCTTAAACTTACTGAAAAGGATCTCTCTCATCTAAACGAATTAAGTGAGCAGCCCACTGCAGCCGATTGGACTCCGGAATCATCCATCCTTATGCGGGGGCCAAAAACTCTCTGAAGGATCCTGCTCTCGAACGCGGACAAGAGTTTTTGCTGAGAATTCCTGTTCCCGAAGAATACAACAAATGTATTTTTCAGAAACTTGGGTTCGATGTTATGGTCAGAATTTAGTTTAGATTTACTAAAATAGTTTAAATTAACTAAAATAGTCTTCCAATTCGACACTCCCAGCATGTTTCTAGCATTCTTGCTAATGCCATCAGTGCACCGAAGGTAAGACCTAACGTCGTGTTCTGGGACCATAAATGGAGCCGCCTTAAACATCCCGAAAAGCATCTTCCTCATCTACACGAATTAAGTGTCCAACCCACTGCAACCGATTTGTCTCCGGAATCATCCATTTTTATACGGGTGCCCAAAAATTCTCTGAAGGATCCTCCCCGCGAACGCGGATAAGAGTTTTTGCTGAGAATCCTTGTTTCCGAAGAATACATGAGGACTTGCAAACTGTATTCTTCAGAAACTTGTCGATGTTATGGTCAGAATTAAGTTAAGATTGACTAAAATAGTCTTCCAATTCGACACTCCCAGCATGTTTCTGGCGTTCTTGTTAATGCAATCACTATACCGAAGGCAAGGAGCCACCTTAAACTTTCCGAAAAGGATCTTCCTCGTCTACATGAATTAAGTGTCCAGCCCACTGTAGCCTATTGGAATCCGGAATCATCTATCTTTATGCAGGGGTCAAAATTCTCCGAAGGATCTGCCTCTCGAACGCGGACAAGAGCTTTTACTGAGAACCCATGTTTCAAGGATTCATGAGAACTGGCAAGATGTATTCTTCAGAAACTTGGGTTCGATGTTATGGTCAGAATTTTCAAACGAAATAGTTTAGACTGACTAAAATAGTCCACATTGTTATCGTCAGTGCCCTTTGGTCTCAAATAGGAAAATTATTTAACTCTTTCAAAGCTATAATCTCCTATCTCTGTGCGACTAGCACTAATTGATCTTGTCTTCGGCGTTGACGGTATAACCTTATACTTTGTTTTACCTTCATTTATATGCAGCCCAAAATTGTTCACCGCCGGCGCAATCTTTATAAAATTCTCGCGTACAGTTCTTTCTAATCGATACATAATGCCGATGACCATATTCCAACAGTAAAATCTGGGAATACCTAATGAAGATGGTACCTCTCTTGCTTGCCCCTGAGTCAGGAATCCTTTTTTCTAGTGCCGGAAGCTATTGTGAATGTTTACTGGCTTTGAAAGTGATTCGGCGGGTACTAGTCTTCCTCTCACACTAGCCATGATCATCCTAGTTAGTCTAATCAATTTTTCTGATAAAGACCATATTCCTATCGTTTTTCATCAACTGCCGCAGAGAGAAAATCTGTTACTGAAGTGAAGCCTCTCCGGATGGTACTAAGCAATGTAAAATATCTTTAATTGGTATACTCTGAGATGTCTCCTTTTTTGAGTATGAGAAAAATTATTCCAAAGCGCTAATCGTAGGGCATTGTTCGCTGTCCCACACTTGGACTAAAAATTGATGAAGTATAACGCTTCCCGATGAAACCATGCAGCTTGTAATCTTTCAGTTAACGGATCGCTTTTGTCGTTTCCTCGATGCTTGGTGACGGAAGCATGTCTTCTTCAGCTGTCATGGCCACCAACTCGTGTTCTAACTGGTTATTGTGTTTAGGAGTTCATTAAAATGTTCCATTAGTCATCGCCATTTTTTTTATACATTTTATGAAATTCTCTCTTTAATAAAAAAAATGGAAATACTCATCCTTTATGACATTATTGACAGTAAACAAAAAAAAATTCTTTTTAAAATCATAATTTTTCGTTATCAAAAAAAAAAAAAACAAAATTAATAAAACTAAATGACAAAAAATAAGCTAAGCACTTTAAAAATTATTTATTGATTAGGAAGAATATTTTTTAAAAAAATTATTATTTTTTTTAGAATTTTACATGTGAACTTTTAATTATTTTCAAAAATCATTTTATGCTAGTTTTTATTTTGGAATAAAAATTTAATTTTATTGTAGTGGACAGTTTTTTTTTTAAATTACCCAATAGATACTAATTACTTTATTTAACAATAAAAAAAACATTACTTAAATGTTATAATATAAATTATTTAAATTCTTTTTACCAAAACACTCGTTAGTGTGTTTTATATTAGTCTGCTCCACATTTTTTTCTTTTTTTGGAATTTATGAAAGATTTCTCCGCCCAATTGCCAAAAGCATGCAACGCAATAAACGAGTAATAATTTGCAAAGATTCCAAATGCAAAATCATCAACACCATCCGAACAAAATTCCAATACCAAAGGTGCTAACAAATGGAATTCCACAAGGATTTTTTTTTTTTATTAATTTATCGAAGCTGACAAATGTCGACTAGGTTTACCATTAAAAAGGATGAAATCTAAAAATCCAAAGCACGCGATTATGTCCAGTGATTTAGGGCAAGAAGCACAACAATTTCATACTGAAGACAATTTGAGAAGCTATGCTCACAGAGTTCAAAGTCTACAGGAGATCCTTGCACCACATAGCAGGATACAGCCGCAGAGACATTCCTCTTTCAAATGGGGCGGTACGTAATTTGCATAATTTTCAGTTAAATGTGTTCATTAACGAGCGATAATGGAAAAAGTTTTTTTTTCTTTATAATTTTGTTTTTCTCTTATTTTATTTTCAACACAGAAAAACTATGGTAAAATAATTTTTTTTTTGTTATATTATTCTACTTAAAAAGGATAAACAATATATAGGTGGAGGTGTATGTATTTTTGTATATTTCCAAAATATGTATTGGTTTTTTTTTACAATAGCACAAAATTAAATCCTTCTTCGTTTATTCTTTGCCGACAGTTTTATAATTTTCTCCTTTTTATTTCAATTTTTATTTGTGAAATTTAGAGATTTTTTTGGTTTTTGTACTCAACAAAAAAATACCATCTCCCCTAGATCCTAACCTCCGTCCTCGCCCCCCGTTACGTCTTACCAATCGTCATATTAGTGAGTGCGATTTGTCCCCGATCCACAATTTTTCGACAGCAGAATCTTAAGATGAGAAAAATGCTAATGAATTAGGCCATTTGGGATTGTATGTAAATTTCTCTCTGCCATTCTAAATCTTTCGGGTGAATCCTGCACCGGAATAGTTTCATTAAAACAAAACCGTTAGCGAGCGATACTATTAAATGGCGTGCATATTTCACAATTGAATAGGCCCCGGATGAGGACGAATAGTCCATTCTATCTTAACAGAAAGCTCCCCAATGCTAAACATTTTCATTTGCCAAAAACAATTGTTGTTAATACATCCTTAAGTCTACATTTTAACTATTCAAATGGGTGCGTACGTAATTATTATTTATATTACAGAAAAAAAGAAAAAAAAATTAAAAATTACAGGATATCGAATTTTACAATTATTTTCATTTCTATTTGAAATTTAACTTAGAAAATATTATTTAATCACACAAAAATAATTTAAAAAAAAAAACAACCTAATAATTATTCTTTTATTTCTTAATATTTTCTAATAAGATTTTCTATGGAAAATGAAGATGATTTTGGACTATTTTCATTGAGTGGTCTGTAATCGGTATACCGGAGATTAATTGGCTTTACATCCGAGTTAGGTGAATTTTGATAATTTAGTAACTGATGATCACTAATCGTATTACTACTTATACTTGTATCTTTTGGTTTGAATAGCAAGTTTAATGGTGTAACACTAGACAGATATTGCCCATGAAGTTCGGTGATCTTGTCAGATGCATCTACAATAAGTTCTTCTGTAGATCGATGATCATTTTTCGTTTGCAGCATTGCGCTTAATAATCTCCCAATGTCTTTTCAACATCCCTTATTATAAAAATTTAACTACGATCAAAGGATTCTCTTCACAATAAATAAGAATACAATAAAAAAAACACACTTTTCTTAAAGTAATAATATTTTTGTTTTTATTTCAAAATTAAAATAGTATAATTAGTTATAAATAAAAATTATCACTATTATTTAAGTTCACTTCGGAAAAACAATTGATTTGTCAAGAAAATTAACTTAGAAAACATTATTTAATCACACAAAAATAATTTAAAAAAAAAAAACAACATAATAATTATTATTAAAAGAATATCTTAATCTTTTCTAATAAGATTTTCTATGGAAAATGAAGATGATTTTGGACTATTTTCATTGAGTGGTCTGTAATCGGTAGACTGGAAATTAATTGGCCTTACATCCGAGTTAGATGAATTTTGATAATTTAGTAACTGATGATCACTAATCGTATTACTATTTATGCTTGTATCTTTTGGTTTGAATAAAAAGTTTAATGGTGTAACACTAGCCAAATATTGCCTATGGAGTTCGGTGATCTTGTCAGATGCATCCACAACAAGTTCTTCTGTAGATCGATGATCATTTTTCGTTTGCAGCATTGCGCCTAATAATCTACAATCATCAGTCGTATCCTTATTGGTTATATCATTGTAAGAAAATCCTAAAGAATTCTAAAATACAGGTTATTCTTTCAATAACATGTCCACTTAATTTCTGTATTAATATTACTAAGCACCTTTAACTGTCCACCATTCAGTGCAACTTTTGTATGTCTTTGGCGTCGTGTTCGCCTCCGTCGGTAATTTCCCTGCTCGAACATGTCACTTGCAGAAGGATCCAACATCCAATAGCTGCCTTTTCCAACACTCTCACCATCATCTATTAAACTATTCTTATCGCGTGGAACCTTGATAAAACAATCGTTCAAGGATAGATTATGTCGTATCGAATTTTGCCATCCTTGTTTATTCTCTCGATAGTATGGAAATCTGAACACATTAATCAAAATTATTGTATTATTCTGCACTTATCAAAAAAATCTCGTTTAAAATGAAATGAGGCTCACTTTTCCATTATGAACTTATATATTCCACTTAGGGTTAAACGTTGTTTGGGTGCACTACTAATTGCCATTGCGATCAGTGCAATATAAGAGAAGGGCGGTTTCTCAGGCCGATATGAACTCGTCAAAAATGAGAAAGGAAGTGACCAAAAATTGTTTGCCAATGCCAAATATGGATTTGCATTGATCAAATATGCACTGTCCGCTAATATTGTACAATCCGTATTGAAATCTTTTATCTGTTCTAATGTTGATGCGTATGGACTAAAATGTGTTGTCAGCGAAGGTAACATAATACCGACCGTGTCCTAATAGTTCCGAACCGAAAGAACATCGAATGTAGACTAACATCGGAAAATTTACCGCAACAACATCAGTCAGTAGTCATTCATCTACGTGTATCAATGCAATCATTCATTGAGCATCCACTGATCCCGTCAAATCCATGCTCCGTCCCATTCCATCCGGATCGCACCCACTTTGTTTTTATTTATTCAGTGTGGTTGATGTGTAAATATGCGTATGACCACAATATGACTAATGAGATTAACCACAGCGAGAAGCTATTTCCACTATCCTCGGATAACCGTCAAAGAGTATGTGTTCACATTTTCCTCCTATATGAACGGAACAGCTCTACACGGAAGCAATCGTTAAATCCAAGAAAAACACACACTGTTTCTAACTACAAAACACTAGACAAACGTTAAAAGATGCCAAAACAGATTCGTTTAATGTACAAAACTCATAAAAACGATTTTTTTAATTTGTTTTAACGCGCTTCACCGGCAACAGAAACACTCTCGAACACGATCATCAAACAGCACGAGCACGCCTGCGTAACTAGTTGTAGATCTTAATACAGTATCTTTGTTGTTAACCACACAGTTTTGTAAATACGTTAAGGGTGGACGGAAAAAATCAGTGATCATTACAAAACAAAAAAAACCAATAACAACAACAATAACATTGCCGAAGTGTTGAACAACAACTCATTCGCTTCCATTCCAATAAAATTAGTCACAAAACACAAAACACCATAAACTCGCTCGCCAATGAATTGGCGCACTGCTTAAATATACCGCACAGTGGAAAGCTAATTGCCAGATCGGCTCCACCCCAAGGGGCCGGCCCCATCATATTACTGAATAATTACTGAAATTAGCATTTACAACATTTGTTTGGGGGTAGCGTATCTATATTTAATTGAAAGACGAAAATACTAATAATATTTTTATTGTACACGAACCCTTTGAGGCTAATGGATCAAAAGACCTCATATTAACGATGTCATTAACAAGGATGCAATCAGTGATTTTTTGAACCTCGAGCATTTCTTCAACAGAAGTCATTACTTTATCAAAGAGTGCCTACTTCTCTATATTTGGATGTGTCCGCAAATATACACGTAATTATCCGATTTTTATTAAAAGTGACTCTTATTGTTTATTTTTAACACCATATTTATTGGATTGAATTTTATGAGGGTAATTATGAATCATTAAAAATTACATTTGCCATATTTATATAAAAATGAGAATATTTTTTAAAGGAGGGCTATCTTCGTTTAAAAATTGTTCTATTAGTTATTACGATTTTTTTTCTATTCTAAAGTGTGTATTTATTTATACAAACTGGACAAAGATCAATCAATAATGAATTGGCCATATTGCTCGATAACCTTTTGACATATTTCGGTGAGCTTTATAATTCCTCATTCATAGAGAGATCTGCCTTTATCGGTAAAGAACATAATAAGATGCTGATGTACAGCCTTATCTGAATTGCAGGTCATACCACGCAAAGAGTTTTAAAGAGACCAAAGCAAGTGGAAGTCTAACGGCGCAAGGTCAGGCGAGTATGGTGGGTGCGGTATCACAGTTCATCCAAGCTCCAATATTTTTGACGGGTAATGTAACATAGCTCCTTTTCGATTAACGAGCTCCGAACGTTTCTGGATGATGGGTTCGCTCTGAATTGATAGTTTGGTTCCTTGGTAGAAGCTCAAAAAACCCGTCACCTTAAAAATACCACTGCACTGAAAGCATAATCCTCCTCTGATGCAATCCACTTCTCATCAACAGTTATCAATCGCTTCAAAAAAGGATCGTGTCGTGTCACGCTGGCGTGAATTGGCCTTTATTTTGTCGTCATCAACTTCAGTTTTCCTTCCTGATCGAGGACCGTCGTTGAGATCAAAGTCACTAGCATGGAATTTCGTGAACCACTGTTGGCTTCATAAGCTTGGCTCAGGGTTCTTCCCTTTACGGAAGTAAAACAATAAAATATGGCAAAAAATGCAATTGGTGGTCTTCCTTCTTCTAATTCGTCGTAAAATCCGAAGAAAATTAAATAAATTAATGATTTTTTTTTTAAATGAAGCTGTAGCTATCATCAGCAGTTTAATGACATGTCAATAATATAGATGCAAATAACTCAAGTACTTCCAAAAATGAGGAAACGCCATATGTTACGAAAATGCGTCATGACTTTTCCGGCAAAGCAATATTAACTACTTTGAAGAACTTGTGAAGAAAATTGTCTTGAAATTTTCGAATTCTTGGCTTTTGTTATTTAGAAAATTTTTTATCATTTTATTTTTACGCAAAAATTTAAAAATTTTATCGTTTACAAATCTATTATTTTATATACAATATTAAAAGACAACATTTTGGAAGGAGTTTCTTCTTAATTATCCTTTGCATAAAACTTCTTATTTCAAATTCATTTTGATGCATATTAGGTAATTTCTAATGACTTTCCTACATATTTTGGGCTGTAATTCAGCAATTACTTGGCGATTTTTAGTTTTTAAATTCTCAAAACTTTAAGGATTGATACAATCTGGAAAAATTTTGCCAATGTCAAATCGACGTGGAGGCCAAATTGACATCAGAAAATTCAGAAATTACCCATTCTGGGAATTTTAAGTGCCCAAAATTTGCCGTGCTATATAGATTATGGCACCAGTTTATTGAAATCATAAATGATTCAGATTAAAATCTTCAACTTTGAGACAAAAAAAAGTCGGTCATGAAACGGTCGCAGTGATCAGAATAGTCAGTTGTCAGTTGTCATTTATAAATATATATAGTTGTCAAAGCCGGCTACTATATATATTTCTGGCCTAGGCAACACTAAGTGTTGCCAGGTGCGATCTGACATTTCCATTGGAAAGTTTGACATTTTTTAGCATAAACGTACTCAGAACGTTTTGACGTACGACTATCATTTGTGTTGTTTACAGTGACTTGAAAAAATCAATTTGGCAAAAAAATGGAATTAACTCGTGAACATTTTCGTGCGATCATTTTTCACAACTTTCGACGTGGATTATCACGACAAGAGTGCATCGATGAACTTAAATCTTTGTATGGCTATGAAGCACCATCCTATAGCACTGTGAAAAACTGGTACAACGAATTCAATCGTGGCCGACGCTCGCTCAAAGACGAATTCCGTGAAGGTCGTCCAAAAACAGCCGTTGTTCCAGAAAACATCGATGCCGTACGTGAACTGATAATGCAAGACCGTCATGTGACATACCGTGAGATAGAGGCATGCCTAGGCATTTCTCCCACCAGCATACATTCGATATTGCATGAACACCTGGCCGTAAAAAAGGTTTGTTCTCGTTGGATCCCGCACAATTTGACAATCGCTCAAAAAAAGGCTCGTGTGGATTGGTGTAAAGAAATGCTGAAAAAATACGATCGCGGTGCTTCAAAAGACGTTTATAAGATCGTCACAGGTGACGAATCATGGATCTATGCGTATGAGCCCGAAACAAAACAGCAATCGACCGTGTGGGTCTTCCAAGACGAGTCAAATCCAACGAAAGTTGTTCGTGGAAGAAGCACTTCGAAGCAAATGGTCGCTTGTTTCTTTGGCAAAACTGGTCATGTGGCGACTGTTCCGCTTGTGCAACGTAGGACGGTCAATTCTGAGTGGTACACCACCATTTGTTTGCCTGAAGTCTTCGGAGAAATTCGAAAAACGAACAAGAGAAGTCGAATCATTGTGCACCATGACAATGCGAGCTCTCACACATCGGCTCAAACCAGCGCCTTTTTGACCGGACAAAACGTCGAATTGATGGGTCATCCTCCGTACAGCCCTGACTTGGCACCCAATGACTTCTTTTTATTCCCACACATCAAGAAAAAAATGCGTGGTCAACGATTTTCGTCGCCAGAAGATGCTGTTGAAGCATTCAAAAACCATGTTTTGGAGGTGTCTCAATCGGAGTGGAAAAAGTGCTTCGAAAATTGGTTTGAGCGCATGCAAAAGTGTATAAATCTTGATGGAGAATATTTTGAAAAACAATAAAACCTTTTTCGTTGATAAATATTCGCATTTTCATTATTAGGCCAGAAATATATATAGTAGCCCACGTATATAATATAAAATGGCAAACTTTAGTCTAATCATATTTTTTTTAAATAAAATATATAAATTCAATTTTTTTTAAATATAACAGTATAGTACTTTTTAACCTACAAAATGGATAATCCCCTTCAAATTGGATTTTTTTTGTCATTAAAAATTAGATACTGTTACGATCACTTTAAACATGCTATAATACTTATAGAATTATGATGATCTTGTTGGTAAAAAAAGAAAAAAATCTCATAAGCAGATATTTATTCTGAACTATAAAAAGGCGTGTCCATTTGATTTCGAACCAGCCAATTCCAATGCAACAGAATCGATTGAATTCACGTTATTTTAGAATTTTTTGGCCATGTGCATATCTAAGATAATATTCTATGATCAGCAGAGGAAAACGGCAATCTGCATTATATACATGGAACCGATTTGATGGACATCAACTCCTCCGAATTTCGTTTTTCGAAATCAAGCAATCTCAACTAGGTCCGCCTACTAAATTGTTCCTCATTTCTTAAGATATTTTCTTCTCTGCCTCGAACGGAAATATTATTATTGATTTTTCTAATCCTTTTGAGAATGTAAAGCTTTATTTGATTTTTTTTTTGAAGATCGTTCTCAGTTGCAAATGTAGACATTGTATTTGTTTAAATAAATCCAATTAATGATGATCTAACATGAGCTCTGTTTTGAAATCGACTCAAATATTATATCGTCGAATAGTCTTCATTCATGGCATGGGATTCGATTCGACGTACTGGTGGAAATGGGCAAATACCCATGCTGAAATGGCTTTTAACGAGTGTATGTAGTATGTACATTTGCTAAAATAATTATTCGAAAATCCCAAATTGAAGAGTTCATCTCTTAGATCTCAACGATTGTTTATTGTTTTTCATTTTCAGTTTGATTGATTCGTTGCGAAAAACTCGCACTGATATTATCGAAATAAATTGTTTTGATTTTCCAACAATTTCATATGAAAACAATTACAAATAATCCGCCTACACACAAATTCCATTTTCATAAATAAATTTAATAAATATTCTCAACAATATTTCCATTGTTGTTTTTGATACTCGTATGTTCATATTTTACTTTGTTGTGTTTTTTTTTTTGTTTGTAATTTTCTTTTATTATTTTATTTTTTGCTAACATTTTGAAGAAAAATAGAAAAACATTCCACATATCAGATTAGTTACATTTTAATGAAATGGTAAGGATTATCATTGATAAAAACTGTCAGACTAAGCAATCAGAATAACAAACGCCTTACTGCATGGCTCATTACTTTAATACCTCATTTTATATATCAAAATACCAGTAGCACAGCAACCATTATATTTGACTAACCAGTAGCGCACACCGTACTTTTCCGATAGACTCTATTCTTATTAAAACTAGTCCAGGTTAACCCTAATCTATAATAACCTTTGCTTCCCAAATTAACTTCTGCACCAGTTTTTAAAATAAACTATTTTCACCATCTACTCAACAACAAAAAAACTCGTCCCTCATTTCCCTATTAATCCCTGAGCTAAAAAGAGATCCATCCAACATTTTCCTTAATTGCCATTCAACATTTTTCGGAGTGGGGACCGTGGTTGGGAGCGAAGTTGAGGGTGTCTACGACACTAAGAAGATATAAAAAGGCAAACACCATCCATCAGTATGTAGAATACTTTTCATTGAATTGGTGGATGGATTGGTTGAGTTCACACTTCTGTTCACAGATGCTGTTCTCGATGACCACACAATATCCTTTGCTGTTTGCCCGCAGCATGTTGGCGGTAAACATCGCAGGATCAAGTGTGGAACTTCTTACCAAATAGAAGTTATCTATTCTATGAAGGCAATTAGAACGGCAGTTGAGAATGCAATTAATCTCTCCCAGTCTTGAAGAGCATTAGTGGCTCATGTAGCGCAGAGGGGAAGTCCACCAGTCCTATAACTTTTCTGCCACACCTCATATAACTTTAAAATAATGAAAAAATTTTAATATCGTCAGCATAAAACTGATCTTAAAGCTTAGATTATACCGTGCGTCGATGAAATGACGCACGCGCAATTTAGGTGAGCAAAAAAAAAGGACAACATTTTTGATCACGTGATGGTTTGTACATTTTGGATTGGTGAATTTTCTACTTGGTCGTTGCTGTTCTTATTTTATTTTATTTGTATTGTGAATGAAGTTTTCACATTCGTTTATTTATTTTGATTATTTCAATTATTTTAGTAAATATGGTATATTTTTTCGAGAATTTACATTAATTCTATGTCCCAGGTCGATTTTGTTTGGCCGCCATCTTGGTTTGGATAACATTTGTCTGTTCGCATTTGACACATAAAATGTTTTTTTTATGAAAAAATGTCTTTTCGCTGCGGTCAGAGGCAGTATTTGACTGAGATCGTATTCGATACACAATGCTAAAGACCATATAATTAATCAAAAAAATATAAAAATATAAAATTATATTTCATTTAAAAGCTATTAAAAATAAAATTTGACCTGGAACATAAAATAAATATATCCGCGAACTTTCTTTTATATTTTCATCAGGTAATCTCACTTTGCATATAAAAAAAAATCTTTTCATTTTATATAACAAATATTAAAGTAATGAATTAATAAAATTTACTACAAATAAAATAAATACGGATGAATGAACATGCAGCACGTCGTTTATTTTGACATTTGAGCAACTGTCACATGTCAAAATAAACGACGCGCAAAGGATGAGTTTGCAACGAGCAATATACTCGTATATAATATATGTTCTACATTCTAGCCACGAGGAAATCATTGTGTATTAACACGATCAGTGTTATATACCGGCGAACTGTTCGTAGGATTAAACCATTTGACAGCGAACCATTGGCAGGAGAAGATCGTGCATTAGACGCATGGTGTAATCTTAACTTAAGAATTGTTAGTAAGTTTAGAAATGTCATTAATGGCTACTATTAATAGTAAAAGAGCTTGTGGGATACCAGATAAAGTTTTTATATCCCTAAAAATTCTAGTACGGAAAGATACTTGATTAATTCTATCCGTTAGATAGAACTTAAACTAATCAAGTAATAATAGAATCAAGCCCAATTTATTTATTTTCTTGAAGTTAGCTTGCTTCCATGAAAAGAATTCTGCAGACATCGAAACAAGTTTCTGTAGAGATCGAAACAAGCTGATGGTGCTATGTCCAGGCTATTTGGTGGATGTATCGAAACTTCTCAGACAAGCTCTTTTAATTTTTGGCGAGTCATCAAAAATGTGTGTTGCCGATCGTTATCGTGATGGAAGACGACAACCCTTTCTCTTAATCAGTTCTGGTCGTTTTCTCTCAATTGACTGGCGTCATCTCTTGAGTTGCTCATAGTACAGTACATAGTTTAATCGAGTTTGACCAAACAGTAGCACTTCATAATGAACATTTCCCTTCTAGTCGTAGCATACGCATAGCATTACCTTATTGGCCGTCAATATTGGCTTTGAAATTATTTGTGATTGTTCATCTCTCTTTTTCCATTATATTTTTCTAACGGTATTCTCGTATTTTACGAATTTCTTATCGCCAATATGATTCACTGCAGAAATGGCTCGGTTTCATTGCGCTTTAGCAGTGTATCGCAGATGTTGTTCACGCCCAGTCCATGCGGCACCCAAGCATCGTGTTGTTTTTTTTTGAACCCAGCCTTTCGCAAATGCTTTAAACCGATTTGATGATGAACGTTTAAATCATGACATAAGTTATATTTTTGACATGGAAATTTCCTTCACTTTGTTCGCTATTTGGCCGACCAGAAGGAGGATCATTTTTGACATCGAAATTTTCAGAACGAAAGCCAGCGAAACATTTATGTGCCGCTGATTTTGATACAGCACCTTTACCATAAACGTACAGCATTACCTTATTGGCTACCAATCCTGACTTGTGATCGTCCATCTCTCTTTTTTTATTATTACTACTGATATGCCGGTCATGGTGAATTTTTTCGAGAATTTCATCACTTTTTTTGCTAATTATTTTTGGCATCGAAATTTTTGGAGCTAAAGCCAGCGAACCATTTGCGTGTTGCTGGATTTGTTACAGCACCTTTACCATAAACACCACAAATTTGTTCACAAGCCTGCGATTGCGTTGTCGCCTTTCTCAAAATTTTATTGTAAAATATAGCGAATTTTCGTCTTCATTGGGATCCATTTTTTGAATTGAATAACTTAAAGCTTTACGTGTCACCTTTCCAAAGCGCCTCTAGTGTTATTACAATGCGACTAGTCGTTACTGAGCCATTTGCTTCTAACTCCAGCTGTCAGAAAACGCCATGAACTAATATAATATTTTCGAAGACATTTATTTTTATCGAGGACTACATAGATTATATATACTTATAAAATTATCCGACAACTCTTTGGAACCACCAATAATTTTACGAATATTTGTGTTGTTTTAGATTGCATTGATGTGAACCAAAAAAAGAATAATTGACTGGAATTTTTTTTTTATTTAAAAAAAAAATAGCTCAACACCAAAACAAGCTAATACAAGAAAAATATGCAATAAAAATGTGAATGGTCTTAAACAGTTGTTCATTTTGACGAGAACTACTTAGATTTTACAATATTAGTTTGTTATAATTTCTAAATAAAAGCATAATAATAACAAAAACGAAATAGGCCTGCCATCGATTTAATGATTCTGCAATAAGTTAAATATAGTTACTTAAAAAATATTCGAAATTTTACAATCTATCATCGTAGATGTAGGAACAAGAAACAGCAACTAGCAGGCCTACAACATCAAACGAATCGGTTCAATTGCCGACGATTATTTCCTAAACAAATTCTTGCGTTGAAGAAACGTCATGCTGTGTTACAAATCTGAATTTGGGAAATACTTTTTAGGACTAGTGAATCTTGCAGGTGTTAACATTAGGGTTGGCAAGTGGCCGATTGGATTTATCTATACTCGCCACGTACAAAAGATACGTAATCGTAATCGAAAATCGGAAGAACTACTGATCAGAGTGGAAGAAACTGATTGCCAAAAAGGCTGATACTCGTAACGATACAAAGGAAGGGTAGGAACTGGTGAGAGGCAAAAGACCACCACCAGAGATCCACTTGAATCTCTTGAATTACCAGGCAAAAGGCTGTTTTACTAATTTGTAAATAAAAACAAACATTTAAATTAGGTTTACAATGTGACTCGCCTTTGAACACCCGATATCCCAGTTACATGTGTAGTCGTTTGATGGCTACCCACTGCGAAGCTTGTTGCTGATTTCATTTGATGTTTTTCCAAAGTCAAAACACGATGCCATCCATGATTTTATTGATCCCGACGAAATAATAAACAAATGTTATTTAGTGAGAAAAATAATCAAAGTGGTGGTTGATCGTTGTGGGTCGTATTGGCTCTTTAATTTTTTTCTATGTAGTTCTGGCCATCTTGCATCGGTCCTGGATACTTGTGTATCGCTATAGTGCCACATCGAGTGTGCAAAAGATTTCCTTTACGTTAGTATGGATTGCGGCGGCCCTTAGTTTATTGTTCATTTTCTTTTTGGTTCCATGTGACCTTTCAGTTTGGTGCACGTAATTGCAATTCATTGCTGCAATCGCATAGCACCATAAAAGTTTCCAACTTTTACTCGCTCACTTTTAGAATTCAGATACTAAGAATGTAGTTTATACAATTTCCAATTTTCTTAAAATATGCACTATTAAAATGAGAATAGCTAATAGTTCTATATGTAATTAAGAGTATTGCGGAACGAATCAAATATGTAGAATGAAAAGTACTGAAAAAGCTTTTATAGTATTTGTAAATACGTTTTAAAGGGAATATAATTCAACTGAAGAATCGATATATTGTTATCATTCTGACCAGATCCTAGAGTATATGAAACTCCGTAGCAAGGAGAAATGTCGAGGAATAAATTTACCGTGTACATTAACATCAACAAAGGATACGAACTTGTGGCGGCGAACACTAAATTCATGGAATTCACTCTCGCCAAATAAAGAATTTCACTGTTGCCTCCGTTTCTAACGAAAGAAAAACTTTTTATTAAAAAAATAAAAAAATAAACCGAAAAAATAAAAGAAAACTAAACGATTTGCTGTCTCTTGTGTGTGGTCGAGTTGTTAAATTCTTTTCCGATGTGTACTTTTCCGAAAAGTTTATGTGCCGTTGAAATAATTTAATGAGGTTTTTGTGGCTTTCAAAACGAATGAATTGCTTCTTCTATTCAATAAAATTACGAAAAACCGCTTTCTGCTCTTTCAACTCGATCGGCACAATGGTTACCGAGTCATGACATTAACTCACCTATACGCCTACAATGCGCTCAATTGCATAATAGTATAAGTTTTTATTTTTCAAAAAACTTTCACATATTTGCATTATTTATATACTTTTCTTTCAGGAATTTCAAGTCATAAAGCCCACAAATAAATTGACGACGGGGCATCCCCGGTTATTTTAGTGAAAGTTTATAAGACTCTTAATTAAAGGTGGTTTAATTTAGTGAAGTTTATAAGATTCTATTAGCAAATTAAAAGGAGAACTTAGGAAAGGGGTTATTGGGTCCAGGAGCTCCGTTATGGAAGTAGATATATTTAAAAAGAAATTCTCGATTAAGTGGCATTCGTTAAGAATATGAGAAATGATACTGGTAAGAGGGAGGGGGTATGGTTACCGAAGAGGAACAAAAAATGGGTTGGTGAGGTAAGCTCCATCCAAATTCTGAGAGGTGTCCTTGCCTAGAATTTTGTAGTGCTTGTTGAATAAAGTGGTTTTCCGATGTTTGGAAACAGTCTTTTTGTTTAAAAATAACCAAAGATTTAAAATACTATTTGGGTGTAGTGGCCTTTGGTGTATCAGTTGAGGGTTTCCAGTACCCCAATAGTGGCTATTCTATTTATTAACAAAGGCACGAGGATATAGTGGACTTTGATGTATTGGTTGAGAGTTTTCAGTGCCCCAACAGTGGCTTATCGGTTTATTAATAAAGCCACGAGGGTGTAGTGGTCTTTGGTATATCAGTTGAGGGTTTTCAGTGCCCCAATAGTGGCTATTCTGTTTATTAACAAAGCTACGAGAGTGTAGTGGTCTTTTGTATATCAGTTGATAGTTTTCAGTACCCCAATAGCGACTATTCTGTTTAATAACAAAGCCATTAGGGTATAGTGGTCTTTGGTATATCATTTGAGGGTTTTTAATTTCCCAATAGCAGCTATTCTGTTAATTAATAAGGCCACGAGGGTATAGTGGACTTTGGTGTATCAGTTGAGAGTTTCCAGGACCCCAATAGCGACTATTTTGTATATTTACAAAGCCACGAAGGTTTAGTAGTCTTTAGGTATCAGTTGAGGGTTTTCAGTGCCCCAATAGAGACTATTCTATTTGTTAACAAAGCCACAAGGGTGTAGTGGTCTTTGGTATATCAGTTGAGAATTTTCAGAGCCCCAATAGCAACTATTCTATTTATTAACAAAGCCACGAGGATGTAGTGGTCTTTGGTGTATCAGTTGAGGGTTTTCAGTACCCAAATAGCGGCTATTCGGTTTATTAACAAAGCCACAAGGGTGTAGTGGTCTTCTCTCATAGTTATTTTTGCCAAAAATTGTGGTCGTCTACACCGAGCTGTAAAACTCCAGCACTCCAGTCTCGCCGCCATTCATGGTCATTTGCCTGCAGCTATTGTGTCAATTGAAGTTTTTACAGGTAAAAGAGCAAATTATTTTGGATAATTTAACCTGCCGTAATCTTTTTGTGGGCTGTACGTTGGTTTAATTGTCGCTCAGTCTTCTAGGAGCTCCGTTATGAAAGTAGGTCCATTTAAAAAGAAATTATCGATTGAGTAGCATTCGTTAAGGATATGAGAGGTTATGATTCAAACGTCACAGAAATGAAATGCTACTGGTAAGAGGGAGGGGGTATGGTTACCAAGAGGAACAAAAAATGGGTGGCTTAACAAAGCCACGAGGGTGTAGTGGTCTTTTGTGTATCAGTTGAGGGTTTGCAGTGCCCCAATAGCGGCTATTTTGTATATTAATAAAGCCACGAAGGTGTAGTGGTCTTTTGTGTATCAGTTGAGAATTTTCAGAGCCCCAATAGCGACTATTCTATTTATTAACAAAGCCACGAGGGTGTAGTGGTCTTTTGTGTATCAGTTGAGGGTTTTCAGAGCCCCATTAGCGGCATTTCTATTTATTAGCAAAGCCACAAGGGTGTAGTGGTCTTCTCTCATAGTTATTTTTTGCCTAAAATGGTGGTCGTCTACACCGAGCTGTAAAACTCCAGCACTCCAGTCTCGCCGCCATTCATGGTCATTTGCCTGCAGCTATTGTGTCAATTGAATTATTTACGGGTAAAAGAGCAAACTATTTTGGATAATTTAACCTGCCGTAATCTTATCGTTGGCTGTACGTTAGTTTAATTGTCGCTCAGTCTTCTGTTACAGCAGAGGGGATTACAGTTACAGCAGAGGAACAAAAAATGGATAAATGAGGTATTCTCCATCCGAATTCTGAGAGATGTTTGGAAACAGTCTTTTTATTTAAGAATGGCCAAATATTTTAAATGATATTTGATCAGTAGAATTCGGTGGGCACAGACCAGTTGATCAATTGGAGTTTTTTTCTACTATTGTAATTCTTTCGAAATACAACAAAATGCACATACCCTTTTTAGAACAGCAATAAATTCATTTCACTTAAAAGTAATATTATTCAAGTAGAATATGATAACCCAACAAGAAAAAGCCCTTTTACGAAAACTTTCTTCTAATATAAACTAAAAATTTAAAGTTCTTTAATCGAATTTCCATAAATACTTTTAAGTGCATATTAATTATAAATTGTAAATTTATATCAATCAGCAAAGTTGAATTTTCATCAAAATGCTGTCATTGAAAGAACAAAACTCGACAATGTGATCAATTTTTCAAAAAAAATATACAAAATCGGATAGAATCTGTCTTCAAGTGTTCAAAAAAAAAAAAAAATATGTTTACCTAATAAATATGTTATTCGAAAATATAGCATTTTCAGCATCTTCACTTTAGTAACAATAATCAAACAAATAAAAAATTAAAAAAATATCCAATAATTGTAGGGAAAAATAAAATTTGCCTAAAAATGAATTTCGTAGTAGCAAGCAGAGAGTCTTATTAAATACTAGGCGGTTGGTTCATGGTTTATTTTCAAAGAAAACAATCTAAACAATGTTAACGATAGTATAGTTTACTGATTGAAGATTTTACTGGATGCATCACTGGAGTTGTTTGGATGACAGACTTATTCGGTGACACTACGGGTCGGTCGGCTGGGTTGAAACGCACATAAAACTTACCATAAGAAGATACTTTTATTTACAGTTTGTCACCGTAATTGCTCTAGTTTTTTTTAAAGAAAATAACAAAGTGTTATTTTCAAATATTTTCCAACGAGATATTTTCCGAAAAAACAACAAAACAGTTGGCCGGCCATTCGATAGATTACAGTTTACATCTTCAGTCCGCCGTAACGTGCATACAAGCCAACCGAATTGATATACACGAATCTCTTCCTTCCTTGATGTAAGCATTTATGTGCATGCATATATAAACATATCTCATATAGAATATTCTTTTGCACATAGAATCCATTATCGACCAACATTTTTAATGCACGTTTTGTTTTCTTAGATTTTTCCAGCCGTGATTTATTCCAATCTGAAACATGTGCTCTCTAAAAACGAATCGTTCTCAACACACGTCCGTACACTACTCCATCTATCCTGTTATATTCGAATTTGGGAGCAGAGTATTTTTGCTATAAAATCTGAATTCATCAAAATCCGAATACACACATACGTCTAACATGGGGAAGAAAGAGGATAAGTCTTTATTTTCTTTTGAAACTTTCCCCCTTATTTACCGTATCGAGTTAGGATGTTAAATAAAGAATTTCAATTTACAAAAGAAAATACCACAGATAATCCGTGCTATTTTGTTTAAATAAATAAGCAAAGTGTTGGTATTTTCGACTTAATATATACGCATCTACATAAATTGTTTTATCATTTGCTCTCGATTATTATGAAAATAACTAATGGCCGACTAAATAATCGGGTGATTATAAAAAACCTCAAAATATTTTATTTTTTTTCAGACAAATTTAATGTTTAACAATCGGCGAGTAATTTACGAATGCATTTTAAAAAATATTTCATTAAATTTAATCAAATAAAGACTACAATCCATAATAATCTTTTCAATTGAAAGCTGTTGCTTTCTTTTATATTCTTCATTATTACTAAGCATACTCGAACGTTTTGGAAATTTCTTCTTTTTAGCAATAAAAAATATTGTAATCAAAATTCGGATGGCTGACTGAAATTTTTTTAAAGAAAAAATAATGGAAAATATCGGATTAGATATTTCTCTTAAAAGTAAATTATTTAAAAAAAATTCTCACTGAGATAAAATGGAAATTAATAAACTTAAGTCCGTATTTGATAACAAATAAGTTCGCCGATTATACAATATAAAATGAAAATACTTCAATAAAGATCAAAAGAATAATCATCAATCAGAATGAAAATAAACAGTCCTAAATTAAATGCAAATTATAAAATGATGAAATGTTGGTGTGAGAAAAAATAATCTTCAAAGAGATTTTCTCATATAAAAATGTATCGATCATGGAGACACATCAATCATGTCTATTTATGTTAATTGAAAATATTTTCGAAATAAGCTTTTTTCAAAAGCTATTTTTTTTTTATTGTATATGCAACAGAAGCAAAAAAAAATCGTTCGAAAGACAACAGGCTGGACGATTAAATAATATCAGTAACTAAGTCAGTCACTTTATCTTACTTTAGTTCTTAAGTTTTTGAGTTAACGTTCTCAGATTGGGCTTTAGAGAAGTTTGCCGAAAATAACGACTTTCATCGCAAAATCATCTTCAGTGATGAAGCGCATTTTTGGTTGAATGGCTTCGTCAACAAACAAAACATGCGTTATTGGAGTGCTGCAAACCCTCATGTGCTTCATGAAACACCACTTCATCCACAAAAAGTATGTTAATTGTATGCTGAGGTTTTCATGCCGGTGGCGTCATTGGGCCATTTTTCTTCGTTGATGAAAAAGGACCGTTACGTTACAGTCAATGGTGAACGCTACAGAGACATATTGCAGTGTTATTTCTTCGATCAATTGCATGAGCTGGCCATCAGTGATATGTGGTTTCAACAAGACGGTGCCACATCCCACACAGCGGGAGAAACAATCGACTTATTGAAGTCCAAGTTCGGTGAACGTGTTATATCGAGAAAAGGTCCTGTCGATTGGCCGCCGAGATCTTGTGATTTCATACCTCTAGACTTTTTTCTGTAGGGCTACGTTAAATCGATGGTCTATGCCAATAAGCCGGCAACGTTAGAGGACCTAAGAGCGGCCATTTCCGTCGAATTGTGTGGCCGTGACATCGAAAATCGGCTTCAACGAATCGACAGCTGCAAGCGTGCCCATGGTGGACATATGACCGAAGTCAATTTTCATTCATAATTCCATTAATTGTACTTTAAGTCAATAATAAAAGTTTGGATATATCTTAAATGGTTTGCGAGATATTTAAAAAAAAATTTGTCAAGTTCTTATTCAAAAACCCTTTATTTAACACAAACAAATCAAAATAGTTGAACTTTCACGCTAAAAATTTAATCAATTTGTCACCAAATGACCTCAAGGTCTCAGAGACTTTACGACAACAGCAAAAAATCGAATCAATTGAATTTTTTTAATATATACAAAGTAATTACTGAACACACACACACAACTTCAATTATATGCAAACTTAAATCATTTAGACCTCAAAGAAAACTAGGAGTCTACAAGCAAATATTGGTAAATAATAAGAAAGCTGACACGTCACCTACTTTTAGACATAAAAAAGTCAAAGCCATTAACCTGTGCTCAAACGTAAACACAGCTTGTTATTGATCCTAGGTTATGTTATAGGTCAATGGCGGCGATTCTTTAATAACCTTTAATTCACAATGACTAGGCGAATAACGTTGCTTTTTTTTATCATGTTTAAGTATCATTAGTACTGAAATATATATTCTTATCGTTGCGGCATTGAATGCCATTTGACGACAAAGAATATTGGGATAAGAAAATTAAAGGAGAAATGGATAGGCAAAGTGGTCTTGAACCTTAGTTTGTTTCTACTTCAAACGCAATACTGCAATCAGTTACTGCTACGGCATTGCCTTCAGCATTCTCAAAGAAAAATGGCTGAATGATGCCGCCAGCCCAAATGCTGCACATACAGTTACTCTACGAGGGTATAGTAGTTTTTAGTGTATCAGTTGAGGGTTTTCAGTGCCCAAATAGTGGCTATACTATTTATTAACAAAGCCAGGAGGGTTTAGTGATCTTTGGTATATCAGTTGACGGTTTTCAGTGCCCCAATAGTGACTATTCTGTTTATTAATAAAGCCACGAGGGTTTAGTGGCCTTTGGTGTATCAGTTGAGGGTTTCCAATGCCCCATTAGGGACATTTCTGTTTATTAACAAAGCCACGAGGGTATAGTGGTTTTTGGTGTATCAGTTGAGGGTTTTTAGTGCTCCAATGCAGCTATTCTGTTTATTAACAGCTTTTGTGTCAATAGAATTTTTGACGGGTAAAGAAGCAAATCTTTTTGAGAATTAAAAAAAAACATGATGGAGATATTCCTTATTTTTTGTGCACGTCGTCGATGAGAGGTAATCTGCCGTAATCTTTTTCAGATGTTTGTTGGCTTACTTGTCGCCCAGCCTTCGCTTTATCTCCCAGTATATGCATATTTTCAAAATTATTCATTACACACTTATTAACAACAAATAAGTCAGTTAATTTTCTCCGCGTATTCACAATTGAACAATTATTTAAATAAAATGTTTCAATAATTGCAATACGTTAGATGCTCTATGGTAAATTGCTACCGACCACTTTCTACGACTGTCAAATGCTAACTGACAAACCAAACCAAAATGGCGGCCAAGCAAAATCGACCTGGAACATAAAGAGCACCCTGTATTAAGGCTCAATGACTTCTGGATATAGAACTACAATGTCTTGTGGTATTTCACTGCCACTTTTAAGCAATTAATTTTTTTACAATAATCCAACAAATACCTCGCTGAGATAAAATTTATGTTGGCTTTCTCCTCAGAGTAAAACTATATACTTCATTTTGGGACTTTTTCTATTTCGCAATCAAAATTTTTAAAACATCAATTTCTTATTATACACATACGACTATCATATAAAATCATTAGGTAAAGATAAATTTAAAAACACATGATTTGTTTCTTATTCTGTATTTTAAATTTTATTTTATTTATCTTTTATTTTATTGTACATTTTACTTATTGTATAAAAAAAGGGACACACTTGGAATGCTATGTCCAGTTTTATTTTTTACAAATACCATAATTATAAACATAGTATTAATAATTGAAATAAACAAAAAAGTTTTCACATAAAATAATTTTTGTGCATAAAAGTTATACATTCGATATTTTGATCTAATATTTGGTGTAAAAGAAATCAAATTATTATGAAACAATTTATAAACAATTTTAAAGTTTATAACAAACCCAAAAAAAAAAAAAAATATGCAAAATATAGTGTTCCTTTGCAAACGCATATTTTTGTGCTTTTCAATATGACTAATGGAACAAGAAAGAGATTCACCATAGCAGTACTACGCAATTGGATTCTTTTTCATTAGCTCAATATCAGCTTTCATCATGTCCTCAACAAGCTCTAGAAATGTTACTTTCGGAGACCATTTCAACTCTTGACGAGCTTTGCTGGAATCACCTAATAATATATCGACCTCTGTTGGTCGAAAATATTTCGGATTGACTTTGACACGGACTATGCCAGAATCTTTTTCGACTCCCACCTCTGACAGACCATCACCTTGCCATACAATTTCTCTACCAATAAACCTGAACGCGGCTTCGACGAATTCACGGACACTATGTGATTCACCTGTTGCTATCACGAAATCTTGTGGTTTATCCTGTTGTAGCATCATCCACATAGCCTCTACGTAATCTCTTGCATGGCCCCAATCTCTCTTCGAGTCTAAGCATCCCAGCTCAAAACACTCTAATTGATCCAATAGAATTTTCGCCACTGACCGAGTAATTTTACGTGTTACAAAATTTTCTCCACGGCGAGGTGACTCGTGATTAAAAAGAATTCCGTTGCACGCAAACATTTCGTATGCTTCTCGATAGTTAACAACAATCCAAAAACCATACATTTTCGCACAAGCTATAAATAAAATTAATTAATATTATTTGCTTATAATTTTTTTTAATCATTCTATACCATATGGAGAGCGAGGATAAAATGGCGTCTTTTCACTTTGAGGCGTTTCAACAACTTTTCCATATAATTCGGATGTTGAAGCCTGATAGAATTTCACTTCCTTATGTAGCCCACATGTTCGGATAGCGTCTAGAAGGCGAAGAGTCCCTACAGCATCCA
This sequence comes from Atherix ibis, assembly GCA_958298945.1. Classification (NCBI taxonomy): domain Eukaryota; kingdom Metazoa; phylum Arthropoda; class Insecta; order Diptera; family Athericidae; genus Atherix; species Atherix ibis. The sequence goes on from OY282606.1 coordinate 119,872,341, forward strand.
CTTCGGCCGTATATTCGCTCAAATCAAATGAAACTTTAACATGACTTTGAGCAGCCAAATTATAAATTTCAGTCGGTCTTACAAGTGTTATTATTTTAACAAGACTACTACTGTCTGTCATATCTCCATAATGCAGCTTCATTCTACCTTCTGTGTGACTCTTCGGATCAGCATAAAGATGAGATATTCGAGCAGTATTAAATGTGCTGGCTCTTCTTACAATCCCATGCACTTTGTATCCTTTTTCCAATAGGAACTCTGCCAAATACGAACCATCCTAAAAGATATTGAAAATTATCTTTAATTGAAATTTTACCAAATACTAAATTTTTATCATTTATCTTTTATTAAATTTAAATTCCTATGAATCCAAACATTTGTAAGGTTTTGTATTCGTTTTATCAAAGCAAATTTTAGAACCAGTCTACTGTTAACGCGACATCTATAGACTTATCTAAATAATCTAATCTCACTCAGCTGTTTTTAACAGTGTTATAAACAAAACCCCACTTCCACACTTCACTAAATGTAAACACCGGCTCAAATTATCAATCAAATCAACACATTTTCTAGTGAATTACTTATTTTATTTAAATTTCTATTAATTTTCACTATTCTTATAAGCATTTAAACATACTTGACCAGTTATTCCTGTAATCAATGCAACTCGGTGTGATGATATAAAATTAGTTGATGTTTGCGAACTGCTGCAATCACCCGTTGCCATTTTTTCAATTTACCTATTAGTTATTATGACACTCTCATAAAAACGTTTACTTTTAAAATATGTTATGTAGTAAATAGTTATAAATAATAGTCGCAATTATGCCAGCACCGCACGTACTAATCTAATGTGATAAAAACAATCCAATCCACGTATGTCATTTTGACAATCCAGTATTTTTTTTTCCACAATCTTCCTATGGTAAAATTTAATTTGGTGAGAAATTTGTTTAATTCACCTCGCACGTATCTCAGCAACGTTCAAAAAGATATTATTTTACATCAACGATATCAGTTAACACAATTAAAAATATTTAAAAAATAAGAAGTCTAACAGTTCAGAATAAATTTAAAAAATATATATATTTGTAATTATTAATTAAAATGTTAATATCATTAAATGTACCAAATATCACCAACGTTTATTCAATCTCTCCATAGTACCATAGTACCTCTGTATGTATGTGTTTTGAAATGTTTTTCTCACAGTTGTCAAAATTTCGTGAATTAGTTCGTAGATGATTTTGTCAAATATTTTCAAGTTTCTTGAAGTTAATTAATTAGTATTATTAGTATTAAAAAAAATATCAAATTAAAAATTAATATGAAAGGATTACTTATTTGTACGTTGTTGTGCTTTTTCATTTACGATATAAATGTAAGTATAAATATAAAATGTTTGCGATGAGGGAAAATTAATGGCCGATAATTTCTATGTTTCTACATAGGCGCAATCATATGACGATAAAAGATGTAAATGCATATGTCCCAGCATAAAATCTGTACAGAACAATACTGAGGAGACTGATAGAATGCTATTTATTGAAAATGTTCCACCGAACAAATGGTTAGTATAGATAAATATGAAGTTTGCGTTTTGAGATTCATTATTAAATTGTCACTCCCCAAAAATCAGCAACTGCGATAATGTAATTTTACCAAGAGTTGGGGATCGAATCAAAGGCAAAGAGCGTGAATTTTGCCCTCGTTGCGAATGTAAATATGAAAATCGAAATACAGCTATAATAAAAGTAAGTAAACTTCCAGGTTTATTATAAAATGAAAACCCATAATTCGATTTTCATTGATAGAGACGTTCCGTAATTTTTTCGTATTATTTGCATTTTCCAGGTTGTTGTCATAATAGTTATTTGGGTGATATCGATTCTTGTCATATACATGCTATTCTTAATGTGCTTGGATCCACTTCTGAACAAACGAGTGAAAGCCAACTACCAGGAACACACAAACGAAGATGTAGCTATAACTTATTCTGACGTTCGATACACTCTTTTAGAATATAATAAAGATGTAGACATATAGCACGTTTTAAGTTTTTTTTTCTTTTTATACCAGGCGCTATTGTGATATTTTTTCTTTGTGTTTTTCATTTTCGTTTTCATTCAATCTAACGCAGATATATAAACACTTAATCACATAATATCAGAGTTATCTATATAAATTAATTCTTAACAAAAAAATAATCATTTCCCAGGATGAAACGTCCGTAGGCGGCATCGCCGCGCAATCTACAAGCGCTCCAGTCGCAACACCAAGAGGCAATGTTCTTAATCGCGTTGGTCACCAACAGGACAAGTGGAAGAGACAGGTTCGCGAACAACGGCGTAATATATACGACAAACATACGATGCTTAATTGAGTGATCGCCACAGCGAATATATTTAATTTTATTTACTTTAATTTGTTAATAACAAATAATCTCTTAGAAATTATACCAAATTAAAAAAAAAAGGTTACATTGGATAAATATGGAAATTAATTTAGATTGTTTATTATGATAAATTATTCGGAATATTAGCCCAAGATCACAAAACTTTATATAATAATGGCTTCGATTGCACAATAAGAAAATCGATAAACGAATCCAAAACTATATATTTTAAAAAAATAAATTGCTTCATAATTTGAGATCGAGTTTATAGGCGTATAATATACTCGTAATTGATAACGTTAAAGAGTAATATTAAATTTTATCAAATTTAAATTTCTGCTTGTGATTTTTATCATAAATATTTTTTTATATAATAATGAACAAAGAAAAAATTATCAGTTTTTTCACACCAGTTGCGATTGATTTGATTAAAAAAATGAAAAATATTTTTAAGATAATGATTTAAAATTACACTTAATTAATTTTAATTAATTAAGTTTAATTTTAAATAATTAAATTTAAAAAATAGGTTTATCAAAATGGGTTTTGTTTCAAAAATAGAAGTATGTTTGCTAACGCATTAAATATATATCCACACATTTAATTAGTTTGTGCGAATGTGTTAAATTTAGTAGGAAATGAATTCAAAAATAATACGTCTTTTGGAATATAAGATCAACTATTACAAATTAATGATAATATTAATCATTTTTCTGGAATTAATAATATTTTGGTATATTAATATAGATCAAAATTAAAAAATTAGAATAATTCCAGCAAACATTAACAGGTATTTTCTTTTTCTATCTTTTGAGCCGAATCTTATTGTTCAGTGAATGTGTTTACCTTCAATTCCGATGGCAACTGCAAACTTAACTGTAAATACAATCAAAAATTGCCGAATTTCTTACAATAAAATTTATTATTTATATTCAGTTTTTTAATTTAACTACTGAAAAAGGATTTAAAAAAATCGAATGCGTAAGTACCCTTACCCTATTATAAGTGAAGTAACAAATTATATTTTTATATTGACGTCTTCGCCCAGACAAATTTCACAGTGCACAGTTTCGAATTTTTGAAAATGTAATTCAACAAATCTACCATATCTCACGTCGTAATACACATATGGTCGCTAATACCAAGCTGATAATTTCTCAATTTCATTTATGTAGATAAAATATACTCTTTTATATAGAATGGAATTTATTTGTTATGTTATTATTATATCCACCAGGATTATTTATGATTTTCAAATCATTAAATTTAATGAAATTTATTATAACGTTTCGTAATCAAATTTGCGGTTTTTAATCTAGTTATATATGGGATTTTTGTAACCGAACACGATAATAATGTATTATCGAATTTGAATCTCTACGTTAGACGAATGTATAATTTCCGCATAGTGGCAACACGATTTCATAAACGGTACTGATGCAGTTTAGAATTCCATCTAAGTTTCATTACTATTTGCTGACTAGTGCGTACGTTAAAATTCTGCCAACGGTGACAGTGGGCACTAATACACCAATCCACTGCTAAACCACAAGGCAACGACAGCTATTATAAGGCAATACGACATTAACATTGGCGGTGGCTGGTTAGAATTTTGATGATGTGTTATGACAGATTTTTTTAAAAAATCGTGCGGGTTTTTTTATAATAGAAAAACTAATAATTATTAAAGTAACGATATCATGGGTGGACAGAAATTTCAATATGACGAGAGCGGTGGAACGTTTTTCTATTTTCTGCTGTCATTTTTAGCACTTATTTTAATTCCGACAACAATTTACACCTGGCCAACTAAGAAGAAAGAAGGTAGGATTTATCGGTTTGTGAATTAATATTTAAGGTTATACCGATGTTCGTATACAGGTGGATTTCATCAATTGAATTATTTTATGCAAGTTATTATTTTTAGCTTACATAGACAAATATTGTATTATTATATTAGTTATTATATGAAAAAAATAAGCCTAAATATTGTTACAATAATATGGAATTACGGTTTTGACTGTTTCAACGTCTAGCAAAAGTAAATATCATTGAATTATAATTGTTTTTTATTATTATTATTATTTTAGATCCAAATAAATCAAAATATGATTGCCAATGTCCAGGATGTATAAAGAAGAGAATAATTATACAGAACTCGGAACCATATAAAAATTTTAAATCCTATTTTATTAAATTTCTAATACTATTAGGATGGGCGTTCCTATTATACTTGGTATATCGTGTGTCTCAGTTTGACTATGAAATGGCTAGTTTTGATCCTTTCGAAATTTTGGGTGTTCCACCAGACTCGTCACAAGCAGATATTAAAAAAGCTTATCGAAAATTATCAGTAATTTTGCATCCTGATAAGGAGACTGGTGATGAAAAAGCATTTATGAAACTGAGTAAAGCCTACCAAGCTTTGACAGATGATGAATCAAGAAAGAATTGGGAGAAATATGGAAATCCGGATGGTCCTGGTGCCATGTCATTCGGTATCGCCTTACCTTCGTGGATTGTAGAAAAAGAAAATTCCGTATGGGTGCTTGGTCTTTATGCACTCGTCTTTATGGTTGCACTTCCTATGGTTGTAGGAACATGGTGGTACCAATCAATACGATTCTCCGGCGATAAAATCCTCTTAGATACAACACAAATGTACTATTTCTTTTTCCATAAAACACCTCAAATGGTTATGAAACGTGTTATTATGATATTAGCAGCCAGTTCAGAATTTTGTAAACAACATAATTCTCAAGTAATTGAAAGGCAATCTGATAATGATGAGGTTCCAGCGGTAAGTTTTTAAATGGCAACTTTTCGAAACATTCATGTTAATTATTTCAATTCCAGCTTATAAGGCAACTTCCCAATTTGAATGAAAAATGTAAAGAAAATCCATTATGCCGAATGTATTCAATTAAAGCACGTGCTATAATTCACGCGCACCTTGGTAGAATCTCATTGAATCCTGATACTCTAGAGAAAGATAGACAGTTCATTGTTAAAAAATGTCCATATTTAATACAAGAAATGGTATCATGTGTTCATCAGTTAATAATGCTGGCTTATGCACGGCGTGGTAATTAGAAAAATATTCTTTAAATAATAGTTATATATGAATAAAAATTTGATTTGATAGTGCCACGTTTACCTAGCATTGAGACAATTGAGAATTGCATGAAATTATCACCAATGATTATTCAAGGATTGTGGGAATCTAAAAGCCCGCTTTTACAACTGCCATATCTAACAGATGAGCATGTTCATTATATAATGAAGAGACGTCATTTAAAAAATCTGCAACAGTTTGCACAATTGAAACCAGAGGAAAGTCGACAATTGCTAAAACATCTTACAGATTTCGAGTATGAAAACCTTATGAGCGTTTTAGGAAGAATGCCTTTGATTGATTTTAATGTCAAATGTGAAGGTGAAGAATAGAATAATTTAGAATTTAATTTTGATATATTCTCGATTAATGTGGTTTTTTTTTATTGCAGTAATTGATGATGAAAATAGCACTATGATTACAGCCGGTGCTATCGTAACCGTTACTATAACTTTAGTTAGAAAAGATATGAAAGAACTTTTTGGAGACACAGAACGTCCTCAAAAAGAGGAAATAAAGTAAGTATTAATAAGTTGCAATATTATTCTAATTAAATTGATCTAATTCGAATCTTAGAGACAATGAGGAAGTAGCTGAGGGAGAAAATAATACAGAAGAAGTAAAAAATGCAACTTCAAAGCGAACACTTTGGTCTAAGCCAAACAAAAAATCCCACAAAGGAAAGGGAAGATTCAAACAAGGTGCAGCTGCCAAAAATAAAGGTCACATGACAAAAAGTGCTAATAGCATTAATGTTAACACAAATGTGGAAAATAAAAAACTAGCAAATTCAGTTTCGGGGCAAGATCAAGCAAAGCCTTCAAATACAGATTCAGATGTTGATTCAGGTGATAGCGAAAACGATGAGAAGGAAGATGTATCTAGCGATGATGATGAAAAGAAAAATTCGTCACTCGGAGACGACGATGTCGAATGGGAGAAATTCCAGCAAAAATTAAAGAAGCGCGAAAAACTAGAAGGAAAATCCCGTATCTCACATAGTGTACATTGTCCAAATTATCCAGAAGACAAGCAAGAATATTGGTGGGCATATATTTGTGACCGAAAATCACGCACCCTGCTTGCGTCACCATACCACGTAACCAACTTAGTCGATAGAGAAGAAATTCAATTGAAATTTACAGCACCACGTTGGGATGGCGTTTATACGTTCACCGCTTGTCTACGATCGGGTAAATTTTGTTATAATTAAATATTAAAAGTGGTTTTTTTTTTTTTAAACTATTTTCTCTTTAGACTCTTATATGGGAATGGACCAACAACAAGAGCTTAAATTAAATGTTCAAAAAGCACCTGATATTACAACAGAACATCCACAATGGGATCTTAGTGAATCTGAATCTGATCATAACGATCAACAAGGTGATGAGAGCGAATTCACGACTGATACTTCTGATGATGAGGAGTGAAAAAAATTTTTTGAAGTTGTATAATCATTTTATTTTTATATTATACATTAATGTGTACGATTGAATGTTGTTTATTGTAACACATTTATTTCTAAGTAAATCTTTAAAATTGATTATTTTCTTCTTCATTCCATTATGCCTAAAATAACACTAGTAAATAACGAATTTTAACCAAAAAAGAATTAATTAATTTACTAACAATTATTATATAATGGCCTTGTTGTTTAAGGAATGAAACAAAACAAAAAAATATATGTATTAAATGGAAAAGGAGTGAGAGAATTTTTTCTGTTCGTATAAAATATGTTCACGTTCAAATTGCAACTTTCACACGAATTTTCAGTACACATCATAGAATTGTTATTGTTTTCTTGATGGCCTATTTTTATACTTATTTTTATTTATTAATTTGAGGCAGTTTTTTTATTGCTTTTTTTTAAATGTTTTCTGCTATAAATATAAGGTTTGAAGGATTTATTTGTATTGTACAGAAATATGGGTTTATTTTTTTATGTATAATATTCTACAGCATTTATAAACAATACAATATTTTAAGGGTCATTTATTGAAAATCACATTAATTGTAAGACTGCAATCGGATTTTAACAGCACCAAAACAAGAGATTACAATAGCGTAAATGATACAAACTGTCTTCTAAATTTTATTTATATATAATATACAAACATAGTGAAGGGTTTTATATGTATTTTATTTCGTAGAAATTCATGTATTTTTGTCAATTTAAAATAAAATTGTTTATAAATATTATAAGAAAAATATATATATATATATACATATTGAAAAACGTGTTATATAATTATTATTTCGGGCAGCATACTCGTATATATAGTTCAGTATTTCGTAATACTTCAATATAATTTGGTTTATTTATTTTCAAAACGCTGCGGAGCGAATTTTATCATTTATTTAGACAGGTGAATACACGGAGTTGCAGAACTTTATTACTCATAGCGTATGAATAAGAAATAGTATAAATATCTGTATGGTTTGGAACTAGCTAAAGTAGGCATAGTCTATTTTATAAGGCGTGAACCTATTCTTAAATATTGTAGAAGATAGCTGGTAATATTCTATATATTTTTTATAGTATCTGGTTTTTCTTAATAAATATTTATCCTACTTAATATATACATATATATATATATATAGAGGTTTGTATAAAATGAGTAATGTTTTTAAGGAAAAACATTATTTTTTCCTAATAATGGCAGAGATAAAATAAAAAAACACCTTTTTTCTATGAATGACAACAACAGAAGAAGATTTATTTTGACAGTTATAAAATAAAATAACAATTCATAAGGGCAGATTTACACGTAAGTAACTAAAGTAATCAAGTTTTATAGAGGTGTGTTTACATTATAATTCCATTTTCAACACCATCACTTATTAAATTATTAAAAATAAAATTTAATACAAAAATGAAAATGATAAAATAAAAATAATTATTTTATTTTCCGTTCACAATTCCCATTTCGTTTGTGCAAAAATTATGCTTGATTGATGGAACACCTTTAGTCAAACAATCAGCTACCATTTGATCAGTTGATACATAATCCACAACAACCGATCCCTCTTCAATTGATTCACGTATAAAATGATAGCGTACCATATATCAATGTGTTTGGTTCGTGTTCGATATGCATCATTTTTAGCCAAAAATAAAGCTCACATTTCTCCGAGGAGCTGACATATACAGCGACCATCAGCTGTTACTTGGGGTGGTCAAACTAAGGCCTGCGGAAACTAAACAACGAGGTCGCGCAGAACGCCTGCAGAATCCAGAGACAGCCGAGATATTTGCGAACAAGCTGGAAGAAGTTAGCCACAATGCCGAAAGGCTGACATGGCCTTCTCTACTGCGCAAACTAAAGTCCGCTGCAGAGGAAGCAACGGGCTTCCGGAACTACAAGAGGAAAGAGTGGATCCGCGAGTCAACCTGGACTCAAATAGAAGAACGAAGAAAGCTGAACGGTCTACTCCAAACTGCTCAAATCCGCGAGGAAAGGTACCATCTACAGACGAGGTACAATCTTGCTCAAAAGATGGTCAAACGTATGGCAAGGGATGACAAGAGGAACTACTTCAACGGAATAACCAGCGAAGCAGAAGCCGCTGCACACCGGAGCGACATCCGCAGTGTCTATGCATCAATTCGCAAACTATCCGGAAAAAGAACACCCTCACTGCCACCACTTAAGGACAAAGACGGCCAAGCTCTCTCCACAGATGAAGAACAACTCGACCGCTGGAAGGAATTCTTCTCAGAATCCCTTCCAGTAGCTCCAGAATTCCATCCTCCTCCTCCAGTGATGCGCAGAAACCCACGAAGATCCATCCCAACAACACCGCCCACGATTATGGAGATCACAACAGCAGTCAACAAGCTCAAGAACAGCAAAGCATTCGGACCTGACAGCCTGGCCTCAGAGGCTCTGAAGTTTGACCCGCCACTCCTGGCCTCGCTGTTGCATCCTATAATCGCAGAAGCCTGGACACAATGCCACTTCCCGGACAGCTGGAAAGAAGGAGTAATTATCACCATCCCGAAGAAAGGTGACCTTGGCGATTGCAAGAACTGGAGGGGAATCACTCTGCTGAACAACATCCAGAAACTAATCGCCTCAATCATCCTGACTCGCATCACTCCAACAGTGGAAAGTGCCCTTCGCAATGAGCAGTCTGGCTTTAGACCAAACCGCTCCTGTGTTGATCACATCAGCAGCCTAAGAATGATCATTGAACAGTCGAACGAATGGAACAGCCCGCTCTATCTTCTCTTCGTTGACTTCGAAAGAGCCTTCGACATGATTTCTCGCGACGCCAGCTGGAGTGCTCTATCTGAACTAGGCATCCCACAGGTCATCATTGATCTTATCCGAGAACTATACCGTGAGGCCCCGTGTAGAGTGAGCTTCAAGGACGAAACCTTGCCTGACTCCTCTCGAGATGTTGATACATTCAACATCTCGAGAGGAGACAGGCAGGGTTGCGTAATCTCGCCTATCCTCTTCATAATCGCCCTAGACCTAGTCCTTCAACGCACTAACAATACAGCCAGCAACGGTATCCAGTGGACACTGCGTGAGAAGCTCCACGACCTGGACTACGGCGACGACATATACCTCATGTCCCACATCTTCAATGGCATTCACGAAAAACTGAATGCTCTGGCCTTCAACGCCGAAGAAGTGGGGATGAGAATCAACATCAAGAAGACCAAATTGATGCGTATCGACGCCACCTACGGGAGGCCCTTGATGCTACACGGTACCCAAATTGAAGATGTCGAAAAGTTCTGTTACCTTGGCAGCATGCTCAGCAAGGATGGTGGAACTGAAACAGACATTCAAACGCGCATCAACAAGGCGCGACAAGCGTACACCTCACTTGGGAACGTGTGGCGTTCCAACCACGTCTCCATAGCACTCAAACTTCGAATATTCAGTTCAAACGTCAAGCCCCAGTCCTGCTGTACGGCTGCGAAACATGGAAAGTAACCGACAGCACGACTCGTAAGCCTCAAACATTTGTGAACAGATGCTTGAGCCGTATAAGCAAGATCTTCTGGCCGAACTGGATAACGAACGATGAGCTGGTTCTTCTCACGAAGCAAATACCCCTGCTAGCTGATATCAAACGCAGGAAATGGAGTTGGATTGGCCACACGTTGCGAAAACCACTTACGGACATAGCAAGGATGGCACTAGATTTGAACCCACAGGGCAATCGCAGCAGAGGACGACCAAGGACCACTTGGAGAAGATCAGTCGAGCGCGAACACCAACAAATTGGCAAGTCATGGTCGGTTGTGAAAAGGCTAGCCCAAGACAGAAGCAGATGGAGAGAGTTCACAGAGTCTCTAGTGCCGCTATATGCTATATAGGAGCGACTGTGTCTCATGTCTATGAGACACAGTCTCCTGTCAAATACATAATAAAAATAATTGTCACATTTCACTATAACTGGTGACCTTTCGAATAAATTCCCCAATTCATTGCCCAATCGTTTGAGCCACGTTGCCTCTTGAATAGCTGAAGAAAGTGTGTTGCAACAATGCAACTGTTGCTTATCTCTTACTGCACCAAGAAACCGCACCACCTTGTAAAAGAAACACATATCCAGTACACGATCTTCTTTTATCTAAGTCAGATGCTCAATCAGCATCAGTGTACCCCATCATAGCATCCTTAATAGAAGAAGAAAATTTTAATTTATTGTAAAATCACTAGTACCCTTTAAATAGCGCAAAATTCTCTTGACTGCCAACCAATGGGGTTTGCCAAATGATGATTTGGAATGTTTTTGTTTTCCTCAAATTCTTCCCGACTTTTAGGTGCCATTTCAATGCTTAATTTTTGATTTGGATCAGATGGTATATGTTACTTAAAAGATTACAATTCAACATTTCGAATTTTTCAAGTATCTGATTTATATATTTAGATTAATCAATGTAATCATTTCCACTTTCATCCCTTGTAATTCGTAGTCAAACATAATTTCCAGCTTCACCAAAATCCTTTATTTTAAACTTTGAAGACAATAGTTTCTTTAATTCCTCCATGATTTTGAAGTCTTTCCAGAAAATTAGCAAATCATCAACATAGACAGCGACAAATAATTTTGTTTATCAGTACCATCTCCAAAACCCTCTGATTGACAAACATAAATTTCTTCTTGCAGCTCTGCTTGCAAGAAAGCAGTATTAACATCCATTTGGTCGATATTCATCCGATGTCTGGCCGCAATTGCTATCAAGAATCTAATGGAACTATGGTATATCTAATGACGGGTGAAAATGTTTCATCATAATCTATTTCAGCTATTTGTGAGTATCCCTTCGCCACCAACTTTGCCTTAAATTTAATCTGACCATTTTCCTCTTTGGTTTTAAATACCCATTTAATTTTAATTGCCTCTCGATCCTTTGGTAACTCAACCAGAGTCCAAGTGTTAATTTCTTCGAATGAATTTAATTCAGATTTCATGGCCGTCTTCCAATCCCCGCTATTTTCACTTTTATAGACATCTTGAATTGTACGAGTATAAGGCTCTTTATTGATGTTATTTTGTGCTAGATAAGTGACAAAATCAGGCCTATTGACTGCTTTTCTTTCACGAGCTGATCTTCTCAATTCATATTTTTCACTTGTATTTGCTTTGTCCTCATTATTGGAAGTTAAAACATCGTCATTTTCCAATATAATCTACAATAGAACAATAAAAATTACATTTCGTGCCTTAACGATTTTACCATTTGTTTTGTCCATAAGACGATAATCCTTGGTGTGTTCACAATAACCAACAAATACCAGTTCTTTTGATTTAGAATCCCATTTATTTCGTAATTCTTTTGGAATATGCATAAATGCCCTTGACCCAAAAAATTTTAAATTACTAAAATTGACTTTATTACCTGTCCAAACCTTCTCCGGAAATGAATTAGTTGAACGACAAGTAGAACGATTAAGTAAATATGCTGCAGTGTTGACTGCCTCCGCCCAAAAAGATTTATTGAGAACAGCCATCATATAATAAACATTTCGCCTTTTCAACAAGCAATGTTGATGTTACACAAATTTTGTTCTGGAGTGTAAGGAATAGTTGGTTGATCTATGATTCCTGATTTTTCCAAAAAATTCTCAAGTTCTTTATTTATATATTCTGTTCCATTGTCGGTTCTGAGAATTTTTATATTTCTTTTTAATTGATTTTCTACTAGTGCTTTATAAGCCCTAAATTTTTCAGCCACTTCATTTTTATTTTAAAAAAAAATAAACAGTTACTTTTCTTGAATAATCATCAATAAAAGTTAGAAAATATTTTGATCCACCAATGGATGTATTTTCCATTGGTGCATATAAGTCAGAATGGATAATCTCCAATAAACATTGAGCTCTTTTACTCGTACTATTAAATGGTTGTCTGCATTATTTTGCTTTAACATAAATTTCACAAATCTCATTTGGTATACGTGTAGATTTCTTAAAATTCATACCATCATAAAAATTATTCATAGCGTTCAATTTTTGGTAATTAATGTGCCCAAGTCTCTTATGCCAGACTTTAATATCATCAAATTTTGGACGCATAACAAAAGCATTTGGAAATTCAACAATCAATTTATAAATACCATTATTTAAAACACCCTTCGCCAAAAAATCACCAGATTTATTGAAAATAAAACAACCATCCTTTTTAATCTCAACCCTATTACCCATTTCAATAATTCGTGAAATAGATAAAAGATTTGCTGCGATTTCCGGAACATATGTGTATAATACGAGGTTCATTCAACAAGTACTTAGCCTCAACGCCCGATGGAACTGCTGTCACAAAAGAAATTTACCATCGTGCAGTACATTTTTTTAGTAGCCTACTGTCAAGTTTCAGTCGATTCCCTTCATTAGTTTTGTTTTGAGAGCCTTTGACAGCGAGCGTGTCGGTCGGTTGCATAAAAATGGAAAAAGAACAATATCGTTCGGTTATTAGATTCTTGTTTTTGGAAGGGAAAACGCGCAGCGAAATCAAAGATCGCTTGGATGCTGTGTATGGTGACTCTTCTCCTTCGATGGCGACCGTCAAGAATTGGTTCAACGAGTTTGTTCGTGGCCGCACGTCGGTTTTTGATGAGCCACGCCCAGGTGCCCCGAAAACGGCTGCTACGGAGGAAAACGTTAAAAAAGTTCACGATCTCGTGTTGGCAGACCGTCGATTGAAGGTTCACGAGATAGCTGAGACTGTGGGCATCGCAGTAGGAACGGTGCATCATATTCTACACGAAGAACTGGGCATGAGAAAGCTGTCGGCGCGATGGGTGCCGCGTTTGCTCACACCGGAAAACAAGCGCAACCGTGAGACCACATCGGCGACGTGTTTGGCGCTGTTTCAGCGCAATCCAGCGGAGTTCTTGCGTCGTTTCGTGACCGTCGACGAAACATGGATTCACTGGTACACACCAGAGACCAAGGAACAGTCGAAACAGTGAACTTCACCCGGCGAACGTGCTTCGAAAAAGGCGCAGACTGTTCGATCGGCCGGAAAGGTGATGGCCACCGTTTTCTGGGATTCACAAGGTGTGATCCACATCGATTACCTCGAGAAGGGTAAAACAATCACGGGGCGCTACTATGCTGACTTATTGGGCCGATTTGACATCGAATTGAAGAAAAAGCGGCCCGCTTTGCGAAGAAAAAAGTGCTGTTCCACCACGACAACGCGCCTGCTCACACCTCCGCCGTCGCCATGGCCAAATTGGTCGAATTGCGCTACGAATTGCTGCCCCATCCACCGTACTCTCCAGATTTGGCCCCCTGTGACTACTTTTTGTTTCCAAACCTGAAAAAATCACTCGCCAGGAATAGATTTGGGTCGAATGAGGAGGTCATCTTCGTCACGGAGGCCTATTTTGCTTCCCTCGAGAAAATGCATTTTTTGGACGGGTTAAAAAAGTAAGAGCATTGCTGGGCCAAGTGTATCGAGCTTGAAGGAGATTATGTGGAAAAATAAATTGCCACCTTTCCAAAATTTTCGTTTTTCTTTTGTAGGCTAAGTACTTGTTGAATGACCCTCGTACATCATAGACAGTAACCAATAATATCCCATTCAATTTAATATTAATATCGCCTACACATTCAATTTTAAGTTTTTTGTTGTTAGCCGTGTAGATATATTTTACCGATGAATCACGAATATTGTGAAGCCACTCTTTATTGGAAACCATATGTTGAGATGCACCACTATCAACAAAAAATACCACTTGCCTCAATAACTTAGAAAACAACACAAATTTATCATCACTATAAATGTTCCGTGTTTCGTGAAAAATTGCAGTAAATGCATTTGATGCTTTGTCATTATTTTTTGATTCTTCATTAAGTTTCCTCAATAATTGAAACATTCCGTGCATTTGATTTTATTTTTATCTGATTTGTGCGAATTAAATGCTGACCTACCACCAATAAATGCTTGTTGGGAATTACCCGAGTGAGGTTTGGCCATTTCACATAGACGCGATCTAATTGAATCCGATGATAATTTAGATCAGTGATTCCCAAAGTGGTATATATCGACCCCCAGGGTCTATGACAACCTGCAAGGGGTGTACGTCAGCGAAAAAAAAATTTGGGGTCCATGAAATGAAAATGGGGGTTCACGATAGTGGATCTCAACATACACTGATAGTACCTATTTACTTACATTATATTATATTGTACTATCATATAATATAAAGACATATACATTATTTATAAAAGTACCTATGAAGTAAAAAATTTATTATATATGTTTATAAAATTGTGTAAGTTGTAGGATGTAGGCAATCGCTTTGTGGTCGCAATACATTTTGAACTTGTAAAAACCTTCACATAATGATATACCAGTATCATCTTGTTACAAGCAGTAAAAATGCTTGTCAATTTTTGTCTCACAGCTTCGCGAACTTGCACTGACTTGTAAATACAAATGTGAGACAAATACGTTTATTCGTTTCCTGAATCTTGAAAAGGAAAGTGCTAAGAAAATATTTAAAAAATTATAAACTGGTAGTTTATCACACAAATTATAGTGCCGGAGAAATGTAAGTACTCGTACATTATTTTTTATTAAATTTTAGTTTTGTACTCGTACGTAGCAAAGATAGATAAATTACGCCGATCATGACTTCAGTTATTAGTAGTTTAATATTCAAATTATTCAAAATTACACGAGTACTCTTCAATAGTTTCTTTTTCAAAGTTTTAGCAATCGGTATTATAATTACAGTGCAATCTCCGTAATCCGAACTAATTGCTGCAAGGAGATGTTCGGATTACCGAAAAGTTCGGATTATGGAATGTTTTCGGAAAAATCTAAAAAAAGACAACTGTACATACATATTAGGTATGTATTTTATTATTAACATACAATATGTTACCACTTTGAAAGATAAAAAACACATATATATTTTTTTTTAATATGTGTTTTTTGAAGAATTTCCAATACACACTCTCATTTGTTTGTTTTTTTTTTCATAGAATTTAAATGTTTACATATAGGAAACATATTAAAAAAAAAAAAATTTGGAATTAAACTACATATTTTGGCCGATCACATAAATAAATATGTATGCGTGTCAATATTTACTTATATAAGTTAATTTATGTTCCCACACAAAAATTCACGTCATCATATTCCACAAAAATTACTCCAAGATATTCTCTACATTCCTGCGATTCTCATATTACCGTAGAGAACTTAGAATTTACTCGGTTCACATGCTGACGCTGCGTCTGGTGCATGGTGCAGGTAGCTTTCATAACATTATAAAATTAATAAAAGGCAGTCTTCAAAAACTAGTTGTTAGTTGTAGTTCATAGTCTTAAGCTCATAGTCTTAAGCTCATAGTCTTAAGTCATAGTCTTAAGTTAAAAGATAATAAAGATATATTAACTGGCGCCCGAGCAGGAACCACTCAAATTTAATTTAGTGAAAAAAATTAATCCAGTAAAAAGTGACTTTTGAAAAACAAAAAATTAATAATCAAAATTTTTTTTGTGTGTGTGAATAATTTCTATGTAACCAAGCATAAAATTATCATCGCGAACTCTAATATAATAAAGAGTTCAAAACACCAATTTCAAGTGTAAAATTTGGTGTAACCAATCATCAAGAAAAAAAAACACAATCACTTGCGTTCACGAATTAAAGTGTGGCAATTAAAAGGGATAAAATCCTTTGAACTTCGTACAACGTTAAAGTCAGGAAAAGAGGCCCCGGAGTAAACCTTAACCAGGAGGATAAAACGGAGTTGCAGATCAATCCAGTGGGAATAGTTCATCAACAGCCGCCTGATTTGTCGTCGAAAATACCACAAGTGGCCCCATCCCGAGAAAAAGAATAAAATGATTCTTTATCATTTTCTATTATTATTGTAAGTCATTTAATTAGTTTTAAAGTATTGTGAGTATTAAATAAAAACAAATAAAATTTAAAATTATTTGCATTAAATAAATAAATAAAGAAAAATAAAATTTTAAAACTAGAAATAAATAGAAAATAATATAATAAAAATTTAAAACTATCTTTAATAAATAAATTAATAAAGTAGAGTAAAATAAAAATAAATACTTTTGAAAAAAATAAATAAATAAATAATAGATTTCCCTATCAATAATAATAATACTAGATTAGTCTAAAAGAATAAAAATTTTTGGTTTATTTTAAATTCAAAGTTTGTGTGTGTTAAGACACAATATTGAGAATAATATTTTTATGTTAATTAACCAATATTAACTAAATCTAAAATTTTTTTTTGGTAAAATTTTGAAATTTTGAAATTTCGAATATTGAAATCTAGTTAGAATTTTTTTGTTTTTGATATCTTTCATTGTGATTTTATCTGACTTGTTAATATGGAAGCCAATACTGGATTACTTCAGCCAGGCAAACTTTCAAATGATACTACTAAAGCTCGACCAAGCACAAGTTCCACAAATAATAAATTCGATCTTTTCGAATTAAAAACAGTAATTTCAGAAATTATGTTGACTAGCGCTAATACTGGTGCATCTGCAAATGATGCAGACGAAGCAATAAATATTAATCAGGATCAAAATTTAGTGGGTATGGATAAAATCCCAGATGTTGTAAAAAGTTTAAGAGATTTTTCGGGAGAACCTGGTCAGTATGGTTCTTGGAAAAAGAGTGTCGAGAGAATTCTTAAAATTTACGAGCACTTGAAGGGAACGACAAAATACTACGGTATTTTAAGTGTGATTAGAAACAAAATTATTGGCCATTAAATTGGGAAAAAATTTCAAAGTGCCTCAATTTGCATTATGCAGATAGGAGAGATCTAGGTACTCTTGAATATCAAATGACCACAATCGTTCAAAAAAATTTAACAATACCAGAATTCTACCAGAATGTTTATCAACATTTGTCTTTAATATTAAATAAACTTTCTTCAATGGATATGTCAAAAGATTCGTTGAATATCATGACACAAGCTTATCGCGACAAAGCATTGGACACGTTTATAAGAGGGCTGAGGGGGGATTTACCTCGACTTTTGAGCGTTAGGGAGCCACACGATTTACCTGAGGCTCTCCATTTGTGCTTAAAACTCCAGAATGTCGATTTTCGTATCCAGCACAGTCATGGAATTCACCCACAGAATAGACCACCGAATATTTGTGATTACCAGCCAGTAGCTCCTTTAATTCCTCCGAAAAGAAACTTTTCTTATGCAAATCGGATGCCTAGACAAAACTTTTACCCTAGTCTATTTCACAATCCTCAACCACAGAGACCAAATTTTGTTTTTGGGAATCAATTCCAAGCACAACAAAATAGAAATTTTCAGCCACAATTTAACCAATATCAAAACAGATTTCAGCCTAATCCAAGACCAGAGCCAATGGACGTCGATCGTTCCATTCACTCACGAAATGTTAACTATCAAAATAGACCACAATTTCTAAATAAAAGACAACCCTCTCATCAAATCGCTCAACCAAATAAATTCCAAAAAATATATTTTTCTGAACAAAACGAAGTAAATGAAGGACTCGAAAATGAGAATCAGGATCAGCAAACCAACGAATACGTAGAAAACTTTGATCAATCTAACGATCACGCTGAACTTGATTTTCAGAATAACCAAGTCGAAGAAGATCCAACAATAGAAAATTCCTTTGAAAATTCTGATGAAATTCATTTTTTAAGACTAAACTGCTCTTCGCTTCCCTACATCGAATATTTGGCGAGGAGCGGCGAAACACTTAAATTTTTAATAGATACAGGATCAAATAAAAATTATATTAAAAAACGATACATTAGAAATCCAATTAAAAATATCAAACCTTTCCACGCTACTTCAGTTGGCGGTAAAACTTTAATTACCCATCATTCTTTAGTAAACCTCTTCAACTTTGTACCACAAAAACTCAAATTTTTTATTTTGCCAACACTCAACTCGTTTAATGGAATTATTGGTAACGATAGTTTGAAAGAACTAGGAGCAGTAATTCACACCGACGAAAATTATATGACCATTTTCTCAGATTTTATGGTACCACTAAAACAACAAATCTCAAATTCAGTAAACACAATTAAAATTAGAGACATTCACATGAGTAACACTCAAAAAATACATCTAAATAACATAATCCAAAAGTGTCCTAAGTTATTCGCGGACCCCGAGGAAAAACTAACCTACACATCAACAGTAAAGGGGGAAATTAGAACAACAACAAACGAACCAATTTATTCAAGATCATATCCTTACCCTATTTGTCTCGAAAACGAAGTCGAAAAACAACTTCAAGAGTTATTAAATGATGATATCATCCGACCGTCAAAATCACCATACAATTCACCTGTTTGGGTTGTACCAAAAAAACCAGATGCTTCAGGTGAAAAAAAATTTAGAATGGTGATAGACTATAGGAAACTTAATGCGGTTACTATACCCGATCGATATCCCATTCCCGAAATTAATGAAGTTTTAGCAAATTTAGGGGAAAACAAGTGGTTCACAATAATTGACCTTAAGAGCGGTTTTCACCAAATTCCATTAAAACTATCAGACATCGAAAAAACTGCTTTTTCTGTTAACAACGGTAAATACGAATTTTTGCGTCTCCCATTCGGTTTAAAAAACGCGCCCTCAATTTTTCAAAGGACACTCGACGATATTTTACGCGAACATATTGGTAAAAGATGCTACGTCTACATCGACGATATCATTATCTTTGGTAAAAGCGAGTCAGAACATTTAGAAAATCTAGAAAAAATATTTAAAACGTTAGAGAACGCTAATATGAAGGTCCAACTTGATAGGAGTGAATTTTTTAAAACCGAAGTTGAATTTTTAGGATTCGTTGTCTCTAGGGAAGGAGTAAAAGCAAATAAAACAAAAGTTCAAGCAATATCCAACCTACCATCACCCAAAACTCTTAAAGATCTTCGATCTTTTCTTGGAATGTCAGGCTATTACCGACGCTTCATTCGCGATTACGCTAAATTGGCAAAACCCTTGACATCCCTTTTAAGAGGGGAAGATGGCCATGTGTCAAAAAACGCGTCAAAAAACAAAATTATTGAAATGAATGCGAAAGCTCTAGAAGCCTTTGATAAAATTAAAAATTCCTTAGTTTCTGAGGATGTACTTTTGTCTTACCCAAAATTTGAGAACCAATTCGAGCTTACCACAGATGCCTCCGATTACGCCATAGGCGCTGTGCTGTCGCAGAATGACAGACCAATAACATTCTTATCGAGGACACTCAGTAAAACCGAAGAATCATACGCAACCAACGAAAAAGAAATGCTTGCCATAATTTGGGCTTTAAACACTCTAAGAAATTTCCTTTATGGATCTCGTAAAGTACTCATATTCACTGACCCCCAACCTTTAACTTTCGCGTTGAGTAATAAAAACACCAACAGTAAGATGAAGCGTTGGAAAGCCATCCTTGAAGAATATAATTACGAGCTAAAATACAAGCCTGGCAAAGCTAACGTCGTGGCTGATTCATTGTCAAGACCGCCTCCAAAAACACAAATTAATTCAATGACTTCAACTCAACACAGTAGTGATAGTTCTTCACAAAAATTAATACCCGCTATAGAAACTCCAATTAATGCGTTCCGAAACCAACTAATACTTAAAGTTACTACTGAAAATTCTTACAAATTAGAAAATCCTTTCCCAAGCTATACCAGACACATTATAAGTCAACCACAGTATTCAGAATCAGATTTGATTAGAATTTTTAAAACCTACCTCAACCCAGATATTATCAACGGTTTACTGACTCATGAATCAATTATGGGGACAATTCAAAATTTTTACCCGAACCATTTTAAAAGTTATAGAATTCGTTACACTCAAACTATGGTGCAAGACATACCAAATGAGAGCGAACAAGAAGAAAAAATATTGAACTGCCATCAAAGAGCACACCGAAATGCGCAAGAAAATCAACTCCAACTTAGTGAAAAGTATTATTTCCCCAAAATGCATAAAAAAATCAAACAACTGATTAAACAATGCACGGTTTGCAAAGAAAACAAATATGATAGGCACCCAAACAATCAAGTTCTTATTCCGACCCCAATGCCAAGTTATCCAGGTCACACAGTTCACATAGACATTTATTCTACCGAGGGTAATTTAGTTTTAACACTAATTGATAAGTTTACAAAACTTGCTAGAGCTGCAATTATCAACTCAAGATCCATAGAAGATATTAGACGGCCGTTAAGGGATTTACTTTTTTTCTTCGCAATTCCAAAATTTGTGGTTATTGATGACGAAAAATCATTAAACTCCGCATCAATCAAATCAATGATGGAAAACGAACTAAAAATCACTATTTACACTGTACCTCCATACAAAAGCGAGGTTAACGGTCAGATCGAACGGTTTCATTCAACCTTAACCGAAATTATGAGATGCCTGAAAACAGATGGCGTGGCACGTAATTTTGAAGAACTATTGGAAAGATCTGTTAACGAGTACAATTTTACAATTCACTCAACCACTGGTAAAAAACCAATCGAGCTATTTTTTGGTAGAGCCCCTAATATCACACCCGAGGGTTTTGAAAGAACACGCCTGAGTAATATAGAAAAAATTAAAGAAAAACAGAAAAAGGATATGGAATTTCACAACAAAAATAGACAAGCAATAAAAATGTATCACCCAGGAGAGATAATTTATGTTAAACATAATAAAAGATTAGGTTCTAAGTTAACTGTCAGATACAAAAAGGAAATAGTAAAATTAAATCAGAACACTGTAGTTGTAACTGAATCAGGGAAAACAATCCACAAAAGTAATATCAGAAATTGAAAAAGACCTTCTTTTGTTCCAGGTGCGCACTTCGTACTACATCGGGCGATGCACAAATCCTTGATTATTCTCACTCACAAGTGATTCTGATAGGGACGGGAACAGCAAAAATACAGGACGGCAATTTCAAACTCATTCACATTATTGATCTAATCAAATACCAAAATTTAACGTCAATGATAGATTCACTTATAGAAAATCAACTCAACAGATCATACCCTCTCTATAACTACCTTAAATACGAAACCTCTCAAATTAAAGAATTATTGCAAAATTTAAAACCACGTAGACCTAAACGATCTGTTAACATAATTGGAACTACTTGGAAATGGATAGCAGGTAGCCCTGATCACGACGATTTTGAAATTATCAAAGATAAAATAAATAATGTCCTTGAAAATAACAATAGACAAGTAATTATAAATCAGCTTCACAATGAAAGAATAAATAATTTAACAAGCATAACAAATAATCTTTTAGAACTAGTTAAAGACACTAAGGGATTAAAAGATCACTTAGCATTCAATATTCAATATAAATTAAAATTATTAAAGGAAGAATTAGTTAATATAAGATATGCAATACATTGGGCTAAAATAGGAACAATCAATTCAATGATACTTTCTAGTTCAGAAATTAAATTTACTACCGATATTTTAGATAAATAAAAACTTCCATATGCAACGCCTGAAGAAGCGTTAGATTTTGCCGAAATTAAAGTAATTACTAATGACTACTGCCTTTTTTACATAATTTAAATTCCTATGACAACAAATGAAACATTCGAAAAATTGTTAATTAAACCCGTAAAAAGAAAACATATTGTAAACAAAATTGCATATAAAGAGATTTTAAGAAACAATAAAAAAATGTATGGTATTAAAAATGACTGTAAATCATTCAATGGATTATCAATTTGTAATCAAAATAATATTATCAACTTAAAAAACGCTACCTGCATCCCAAACCTCATCAAAAGTTTGAATTCATCATGCAACATAGGGAACAATCAGCACATTCCATCAGTAGAAGAAATATCGCAGGGAATCATTTTATTAAATCAGTTTAATGGAAACGTACGCATCGACAACGTTCTTCGCTACCTCAATGGAACGTTTCTCATCAAATTTCATAACACCACCATTACCATAGAAGAAATGTCCTTCAAATCAAAAGAGGCATCATTGCATCAAATACTACCCGCTATTCTCCAGCCATCTACGGAAGAAAAGCAATATCATGAACTTCTATCTTTAGAGATGATGAAAGAAATCCATATCAATAACACCGATCGTATCGATAAAATGCAAACAGAAGGAGTGCTCCATCTAGCGGTTAATTACAGCTTTGTCACCTTAATTACAATTGGCCTATTGATTATCGTTACAAGAACTATAATAAAAAGTTGTGGATCAGGGAGACCGACCATCGTCAACCAAACGGTTTTAGAAGCTCCCATCGAAGTTGAATTAAAAGAAATCCGTGCGGAGGATTTGAGTCTCGGCGCAACCCCTAAACTTACAGTGGGGCAAAAACAGCAACAGCCACAAAGGACGAAATTCTACGAGGTTTGATCAAATGAGGACATTTGCATTTAAAGGTGGAAGAGTTAATTTATGTTCCCACACAAAAATTCACGTCATCATATTCCACAAAAATTACTCCAAGATATTCTCTACATTCCTGCGATTCTCATATTACCGTAGAGAACTTAGAATTTACTCGGTTCACATGCTGACGCTGCGTCTGGTGCATGGTGCAGGTAGCTTTCATAACATTATAAAATTAATAAAAGGCAGTCTTCAAAAACTAGTTGTTAGTTGTAGTTCATAGTCTTAAGCTCATAGTCTTAAGCTCATAGTCTTAAGTCATAGTCTTAAGTTAAAAGATAATAAAGATATATTAACTTATACGACCTTGCTAGGCATTTATTATTCTTTTATAAATACATATATCTTACTAAATAATAATAATAATAATAATAATAATAATAGCCTTTATTTAACAATCTTAGAAAAAAGTTACTATCACTTATGTTAATTGACACCGGTTTTGAGATTGTCTTGCGTTTTCGCAAAGGCCTCCCCTAGAGCTTGCCACACTTTCCGGTCATGAGTCGTCCTCTTCCAAGTAGCACCGGCTATTTTCCGAATATCGTCCTCCCATCTCAGAAGCTGCCTCCCTTTCTTTCTTTTATTTTGTCTTGGACACCATTCGGTTGCATCCTTAGCCCATTTTTCTTGTTTACTCCTCATCATATGACCTGCCCAACTCCATTTTAGTTTTCTTATGCAGTATGTTACATCGTTAATTTTAGTTTGGTTACGTAATGTTCCTAGTTTTACTTTGTCTCTTAACTTGACTTTGAGCATACTTCGCTCCATGCTGTGTTCACAGGTTTCTAGTTTGTGTAAGTTTTGTTTTGTTAGACTCCAAGTTTGACATCCGTATGTCATGATAGGTATAATACAGGAATCAAATATTTTTTTCTTAGCTTTAAGTGGTACCTGCGGGTTTTTGACAATTTCTTTAAGAGACCAGTATCTTTTCCATGCTAATTGTATACGTACTCTGTTGTTTATTTCTTTGGTTGTAAGGTCTTTTGGTGATATTATCTGCCCTAGGTATGTATATTCATCGACGTACTCTATTTTGTTGCCGTTGACTGTAATGGTGATTTTGTCGGAATTAGTCATTACTTTGGTTTTTGTATTATTCATGGAGAGTCCGACTTTATCGCTTTCGTACACCAACTGTTCAAGCATTGCTTGCAGGCTTCTCGGGTCTTCAGAGATTAGAATTAGATCGTCTGCAAATCTTAAATGGTTTAGTTGCATTCCGTTAATGTTTAGTCCATATTGACTCCATTCGAGACGTCTAAATATATATTCAAGCACCGCCGAGAAAAGTTTGGGTGATAGTGGGTCTCCCTGTCGGACTCCTCTTTTTAAAGGGAAGTATACACCTACTCTTTCTGTTCTTATTTTCGCTTTCATGTTCTTGTATATATTTTTAACAATTTGTATGTACTTGTTTTCAACCCCTTGTGTTGTAAGCGCTTCCCATATTTTTGTATGTTTTAATGAGTAATAACTTCACAAAAAAAGTAAAAAAATTGTACTTTTGTCCATTGGTCATTACACTGTGGTCGTTACACTGTACATACTTCTATATATTAAAATTAAAATTTTGTATTATTGCTAAAGTGGAACCAGTGAATTTTTATACGTTATATAATATTTTATTTTAACATTTTTTGTCATGTTACTTTCAAATTTCCTTAAAGTTCCATTATACCAAAACCTTAGGTAACATTCATAACATTCCCCTTCTCACATTCATTTATAATGGCTGTACGCCTATGTCTGCCATAAAATCTAAGACCATACAATTTAAATTTAACTTTGATTTTTTAATATACAGCTGCTGGACTTTATGTCTTATTTAAATAGATTAATTTTGCTCACAGATGATTGATGCCATGTCCGAATCTAAAAAGAAATGTAGCTTAGCTTCATTCCATCATTGCAATGACGCTATGAAACCATCTAAGCTGCAGGATCATCTGAGAAAATATCACCCTGATAAAACAGATAAAGATTTGAAATACTTTCAAACACTCAAAGATAAACTTCAGAAGGGCCCCACGCTGGACAGAATGTTCGCTTCGACGTCACAAAGAAACGATGATGGTTTGCGGGCGTCTTACAATATCTCGCTACTTATAGCAAAATCCGGAAAAACGCATTCTATCGGAGAGAAGTTAATTTTGCCAGCCGTTGAAGAGGTTTTAAAAACTGTTTTACACAAACCTGCATCTCATATCATTAAAAGAATTCCCTTAAGCAACAATACTGTTGAAAGACGTATTAATAAAATGAGTTCTGATATTGAAAGCTTCTTGCGTAATTATTTGCAAACGACCCATTTCTCTATACAACTGGACATTTAGTTGCTAAAAATTTGATTGTTAGATTGCATGAATCTCTTCAATTAGTCATTGATGCAGTAAGCCGAAGCCGAAGCAACGCGTTGAATACGCGGTTATTTACGCAGTTGTGTGAAGAAAATGACGAACACTTTCATCAATTGCTCCTTCACACTGATATACGCTGGCTGTCGAAAGGCTTATGTTTGACAAGATTTTTTGCACTTTTTGAGACTATTTTAGAATTTCTGTATACTAAAGATAAAATTTTAAAAGACAATTTAATGAAGTGGAAAACAGACACCGCCTATTTAACAGATTTGTTTACAAAATTTAATATGGTTAATTTGCAGTTACAAGGCGACAGTCTAAATTTGCTTAAAACAAAGTCCATCTTATCAGCGTTTCTTGCCAGAGTTAAACTAATGAAGCAAAATATTGGACGGGGCGAATTTTCCCAGTTCCCCAATTTGTCACAGACAAACTGCCAGGAAGACGACGTTTCAACCTACGTTCAAGATTTAAATGCTCTCTATTCAGATTTTGAAACTAGGTTTGAGGATGTTTTCACTATGGTAATACCACCGTGGATAATTAACCCATATGGTGACATAGAAGAAACGAATGTCATAATACAAGAGGAACTGACTGAAATAAGTACAAACGAAGAACTTAAGGGAATATAGCGAGGATATTTTTAATTTACTTTCCATCGTCATACCTAGTGGAAAGGGGGTTCAGCGCTGTTACCAATCTCCTAAAAAAAAGAAACATACTGGACATCATTAGCCGAGGAGATTTAAGATTAAACCTTACAAAATTGATGCTAAATGTTGATAATTTATTATCAAAGCATCAGGTTCATCCTTCCCACTAAAAACATTTACTTATTGCTTAGTTTATTTTATGTTTATTTTATATAACAGATACAAAATTTTATTTTGAGTAGTTTTAATTTAAATTCAATTAATAAATGTATAAAACTTAACATGTGTTTTTACTTTAAGTTTTTAACACTAAACTTCACTACAGTTAAAAATTTACAAAAAATCAAGATCAGGTAAGTAGTGGGTCTACCAAAAACCGAAAAACATGGCAAGGGGTCTACGACACAAAAAAGTTTGGGAACCTCTGATCCAGAACATTAATCTCATCGCTCAGTTGATCTATATTTTCTATTTCAAGTAGGTTTTCCAATATAATTTTTACAGGTTCAATAAAAATTATATTTCGTGCCTTAACGATTTTACCATTTGTTTTGTCCATAAGATGATAACCCTTGGTGTTTTCACAATAACCAACAAATACCAGTAGAACAATTAAGTAAATATGCTGCAGTGTTGACTGCCTCCGCCCAAAAAGATTTATTGAGAACAGCCATCATATAATAAATATTTCGCCTTTTCAACAAGCAATGTTGATGTTACACAAATTTTGTTCTGGAGTGTTAGGAATAGTTGGTTGATGTATGATTCCTGATTTTTCCAAAAAAATTCTCAAGTTCTTTATTTATATATTCTGTTCCATTGTTGGTTCTGAGAATTTTTATATTTCTTTTTAATTGATTTTCTACTAGTGCTTTATAAGCCCTAAATTTTTCAGCCACTTCATTTTTATTTTTAAGAAAATAAACAGTTACTTTTCTTGAATAATCATCAATAAAAGTTAGAAAATATTTTGATCCACCAATGGATGTATTTTCCATTGGTCCACATAAGTCAGAATGGATAATGTCCAATAAACATTGAGCTCTTTTACTCGTACTAGCCGTTTTTTGTTGTTAGCCGTGTAGATATATTTTACCGATGAATCACGAATATTGTGAAGCCACTCTTTATTGGAAACCATATGTTGAGATGCAACTCTATGCGTATAAGAGAGTGTCATCTGCGTAAAAGACAGTTTGATATTTATTAGATTGTGGTACGTCAGAAATAAATATGGAGTATAGTAATGGGCCCGAGACTGAACCCTGAGGGACACCTCTTTGCATTTTATATTCCCTAGATTTATGTTCTCCGTATAGTATTTTAAAATTTCGATTTTGAAAGAAAGAACGGTAGATAAGTAGCAGGTTTTTATCCATGCCAGCTTTTAAGAGTTTGTATAGAAGACCATCCCACCAGACCGTGTCAAAAGCCTTTTGAATGTCTAAACTGCATATCAGCGTAGAAGCGTTACTATTCAGTGCTACTGATACATCTGAGTGAAGATTGAGCAACGCATCGGTTGTTGAGTTCTGTTTCCTGAAACCAAATTGGTTCGCGGGGATTATATTTTTGTCTTCCACATGCATGTCCATTCGGTTGTACATGAATGCTTCGAGAATTTTGCCAACATTTGATAATAGTGAAATTGGTCTATGTTGAGATATTCTGGTTTTCATATTAGTTTTTGGAATATTTATGATATTGGCTATCTTCCATGCATCCGGGAAGTATAAGTTATTTAAGCAATTATTAAAGATTACTAACAAAATCCTAATTGCGTTCACTGTGAATTTTTTAATAACACAGTTTGGAATATCATCTGGCCCAGATGATTTTTTGTTGTTCATGCTCCTGATATGGTGGTATACTTCCCTAAATGTGAGAAGCATTGTGCCACTACCATGAGGCGTAGTGGACTTATTTTGGCAATGAAAGATAGTTTGACGATATTTAGAATTGTTATCAAAGAAGGCGTTCAATTCAGATCTAACGGAGTGTGAATTTTCCGGTCTTGAGTCGGGCAGCTCCTCCCTGAATAGGATTATTTAGTTGATCAGAAATTATACTTTGGTTTGAACGGTTGCGCCCAGAAATTCTGTTTATTTCGCAATAAACATCGGGTCCCGGTCGTATTTTTTGTAAGCGTTGTTTAAGTTTACTGTCGAAATGTACTTTAACCCTTTCCCTTATCAGTGTAGATAGGCAGTTTATTTTTGATATTTTTTTGTAATATTTTTTTTGCTTTTCGGCAGATTACTATATTGGTCTTATATTATAAGATTTTCTTCTTGCTGTAATTTTTTCTACAGCACATTTCAGGCTCGGTATTAGGTCCTTTGCTGTATTCAATATATATACTGCAGACATACCAACAGCCTCAAAAGCACAAATGATATTATATGCAGACAACACTCTTATTTATACCAAAAGCAAATCACCGAAATTAGCTCTAAAGAGAACTCAAGAGCTAATTTTTAGAATTATAAATTATTATGATGACTGGAACTTATCAGTCAATCTTAACAAGTCCAATTTAATCTGTTTCCGTAATCCCAGTACTCGCGGACCGAGGAAAATTGCTACAAAGAGCAAAAAGCTGCGTATTTTGATTAAAAACACAGCTATTCCAGTCTCAAATCAACTAAAATATTTAGGCAACAACTTTAACTCAATGTTCAAATTTAACCCACATGTTGAGTTAACTCTGAAAAAAAAGCCAAAAGGGCTATTCATACCTTTCTATTCCTACTTAGGCGTCGGGAGGGGCTTAGTATAAATACAAAGTTACTATTCTATAAACAACTTATTCGGCCAATTATTGGCTATGCATTTCTGATCTATTTTAATTTCTCGAAAACGTATGCCAATAAAGTCCATGTATTCGAAAGGTCAATCATTAGGAAATGCCTTTCAAAATATCGTAAAATAGATGGCAAGCATTATTCTTACTCCTATATATATCATAATTTGCGAACAAGCTGGAGGAAGTTGGCCACAATGCCGAAAGGCTGACATGGCCTTCTCTGCTGGGCAAACTAAAGTCCGCTGCAGAGGAAGCAACGGGCTTTCGGAACTACAAGAAGAAAGAGTGGATCCGAGAGTCAACCTGGACTCAAATAGGAAAACGAAGAAAGCTGAAAGGTCTACTCCAGAGTGCTCAAACTCGCGAGGAAAGGCACCATCTGCAGACGAGGTATGACCTTGCTCAAAAGATGGTCAAACGCATGGCAAGGGATGACAAGAGGAACTACTTCAACGAAATAGCGAGCAAAGCAGAGGCCGCTGCACACCGGAGCGATATCCGCAGTGTCTATGCATCAATTCGCAAACTATCCGGAAAAATAACACTCTCACTGCCACCACTTAAGGACAAGGACAGTCAAGCTCTCTCCACAGATGAAGAACAACTCGACCGCTGGAAGGAATTCTTCTCAGAATCCCTTCCAGTAGCTCCAGAATTCCATCCTCCTCCTCCAGTGATGCGCAGAAACCCACGAAGATCCATCCCAACAACACCGCCCACGATTATGGAGATCACAACAGCAGTCAACAAGCTCAAGAACAGCAAAGCATTCGGACCTGACAGCCTGGCCTCAGAGGCTCTGAAGTTTGACCCGCCACTCCTGGCCTCGCTGTTGCATCCTATAATCGCAGAAGCCTGGACACAATGCCACTTCCCGGACAGCTGGAAAGAAGGAGTAATTATCACCATCCCGAAGAAAGGTGACCTTGGTGATTGCAAAAACTGGAGGGGAATCACTCTGCTGAACACCATCCAGAAACTAATCGCATCAATCATTCTGACTCGCATCACTCCAACAGTGGAAGGTGCCCTCCGTAACGAGCGGTCTGGCTTTAGACCAAACCGCTCCTGTATTGATCACATCAACAGCCTAAGAATGATCATTGAACAGTCGAACGAATGGAGGAGCCCGCTCTATCTTCTCTTCGTTGACTTCGAAAGAGCCTTTGGCATGATTTCCCGCGACGCCATCTGGAGTGCTCTGGATGAACTGGGCATCCCGCAGGCCATCATCGATCTCATCCGAGAACTATACCGCGAGGCCCCGTGTGGAGTGCGTCTCAGGGGACGAAACAGCGATACATTCAACATCTCGAGAGGAGTCAGGCAGGGTTGCATAATCTCGCCTATCCTCTTCATAGTCGCCTTAGATCTAGTCCTTCAACGCACTAACAGCACGGCCAGCAACGGTATCCAGTGGACACTGTGTGAGAGGCTCCACGACCTGGACTACGCCGACGACATATGCCTCATGTCCCACACCTTCAACGGCATTCAGGAGAAACTGAATGCTCTGGCCTCCAACGCCGAAAAAGTTGGGATGAGAATCAACATCAAGAAGACCAAATTGATGCGTGTCGGCGCCACCTGCGAGAGACCCTTGATGCTACACGGTACCCAAGTTGAAGATGTCAAAAAGTTCTGTTACCTTGGCAGCATGCTCAGCAAGGATGGTGGAACTGAAATAGACATCCAAACGCGCATCAACAAGGCGCGACAAGCGTACACCTCACTTGGGAACGTGTGGCGTTCCAATCATCTCTTCATAGCACTCAAACTTCGAATATTCAACTCAAACGTCAAGCCAGTCCTGCTGTACGGCTGCGAAACATGGAAAGTAACAGACAGCACGACCCGTAAGCCTCAGGCATTTGTGAACAGATGCTTGAGGTGTATAAGCAAGATCTTCTGGCCGAACTGGATAACGAACGATGAGCTGCTTCTTCTCACGAAGCAAATACCCCTGCTAGATAACATCAAACGCAGGAAATGGAGTTGGATTGGCCACACCTTACGAAAACCACCTACGGACATAGCAAGGATGGCACTAGATTGGAACCCACAGGGCAATCGCAGCAGAGGACGTTCAAGGACCACTTGGAGAAGATCAGTCGAGCGCGAACACCAACAGACTGGCAAATCATGGTCGGAGGTGAAGGGGCTGGCTCAATACAGAAGCAGATGGAGAGAGTTCACAGAGTCTCTAGTGCCGCTATATGCTCCATAGGAGTGACTGTGTTCTCATGTCTATGTGTAACATAGAAATGAAAAACCTGTCAAATAAAAATAAAAATAAAAAAAATATATATCATAAAAGTAATCTTACTCCTTTTATTTCATACATGGTTGGTCTAACCAAAAACTTTCTCCAGCACTTAATAGACCATACCAATCCACTCATTCAAGAGTCAATAGAAAGGATTAAATCCCAAGCCACCCAACACAGATACTTACACAATGATTACCTCTATGCCCCACCAGTCATTATATCTGATTTTGCTAAAGATAGTGATATTATGAACGTTCAGTTTTATAATTACTTAACTCCCCATTTCCATCTAGGTTAGCGGAAGCAACACAAAATTCCCAAAAATCCCAAACTCCTAATCCACTCTCCCTGAATATTCCTTTCCCTAATTATTTTTTAAGTCTAGAATTAAGGTTAGTTTTTAAGCAATTAAATATATAGAATACACGTATAGTGTTTGAGCAAGCACATATAATTTTTAAGCCATAGTTGTAAGCAATTCATGTACTTAGTCATTAAAAACGAATCTACTATATAAGCAAAGGATGTACAGAGCATGTGTCGGCTCTACGTTTTAAATACCATGTAAATATGTACACCGAATTCTCTTTTTGCACGAATATTTTTTACACGAATTTGATTTACCACGTGTTAAAACGAAAAAATAATTCTCTTTTTACACGAATTGTTTTGTTTTAACACGATTTTCAATATTCTATGAAATTTTTTATGAATTTTTTCCGAGAATTTTTCTAATGAATTTGTTTCATTCTCACTCCTCCCAAATAAGCGTTAAATTTTTCACAATTCAGTTATATTATATCGATTATATGAGTGGGATTCCCCGAATTATGCTCTAGGGTAAAGACGTAATGTATTTTTTACGTAATTTAGTTTG
Source organism: Atherix ibis (assembly GCA_958298945.1). Taxonomy (NCBI): domain Eukaryota; kingdom Metazoa; phylum Arthropoda; class Insecta; order Diptera; family Athericidae; genus Atherix; species Atherix ibis. Next base: position 119,904,729 of record OY282606.1, read on the forward strand.
GTTTTGAGAGTTGAAAAGAAAAGACGTTTAGTTGATGTGGATATTTAAAAAGTTATAAGTAAAATAAAGTTAATGCTCGTATAGGTTTCTTGACTCAATAACAATCAGTCAAAACAACCTGAATTTTCTGCAAGTACTGGTTGGATGACAAGTTTTCTTGAAAAACATGTTCTCCATAATATAAAAATTAAGGGATAAACTGCGTCTGCAGATGAATTGGCTACCAAAGAATTTCCTCAAAAATTTAGAAAAATTATTGAAGATGGAGGATACACCCCAGATCAAGTTTGGAATGTAGATAAAAGTGGCCTAGGAGAACTTATGTTGCAAAATCGCAAAAAAATGCCGGTGGTTTTAAAGTAGCCAAGGACCGTGCAACATTGTTGTTTTGTTCCAATGTTTCAGGAGAACGTATGTTAAAACCACTGCTAGTAAATGGCGCTTTAAGACCACGCTCGACGCATGGTGTAGATATCAATAAATTGCCAATTCACTAGACAGAAAACAAAAATGCTTGGGTGACCAGTACAATCTTCACAGAATGGTGAAAGTTCTTTTAATTCTAGACAATGTACCTGGCTATCTGGTCTTGGAGCACCCAAATGAGCAATTTTGTTTTCTTCCGCCTAATACTACATCTTTAATATAACCGCTAGACCAAGGGATAATAGCTACTTTTAAAACGTACTACATAAAACGTTCATTCGAATACGTGCTAGACAAACTAGACCATAATGAGGATTTAACAGTCATTGAAGTTTGGAAAAAAATTTCCATTATGGACTGCATTAATCAAGTTGGGTTAGCATTAGCTGACTTAAAGGCATCAACGTTTAACTCATGTTGGAAAAATATTTGGCCAGAATGTGTCAAAAGCAAAGATCCTGATCCTGTCATCCATAGTAACGCTGCTTTTACTGACATCACAACGTTGGCACAAACAATTGGTGGAGATGGATTTGATGATCTATCATTTGCCGATATAGAGGAATTATTAGTTGATAAAAGCTTGAGTTGAGACCTCACCCTTGAGACTCATCATGACAGAGAAGATAGAGATAATAACGAAGAAGATCCTCCCATTTTAAATGCAACTCTAATTAAAGAAGGTCTTGATCTTGCCAGGAAATTAGGTAATCATTTTGAACAACATGATCCTGATGAGGAACGAGCTCCAAAATTTAAACGTGAACTGAAATCATTAATGGCATCTTATAGGGAACTTTATAATGGTTTATCACGAAATCAAACACAATCTTTAATGACTGATTTCCTTCTAAAATCTACTGAATTATCAACACAGGAGAATAGAGATGATAATACAGAAATATTTTCACAAAATAATTCTAGTGATATCAGTGATAATGTAGTCTTACGCAAACGTATGCGTTTATTGTCAGAAAGTGACAATGCATAAAATTTTGTTAAGTCTATATTATTTTTATTTTTTTTATATATTAATGAATTTTTTTTGCACAAATTTTTTGGGAACGTATCTATCGTGTAAAAACAGAATTAGGTGTACAAGTAATATGGAAATAATAAATGCTCTACTTAAATGAAAAAAAAAAGAAAAAAAATACCAATAATTTTTGAAATAAAATCTTCCATATTTTCACAAGATTTCAAATTTATTGACGTTAACTGTTTCAGCAACCAAATGCGGCGACCAAGACTCCTATCTTCAAACATGTTCATCAATTTTTGCCATATTTCTTAACCACTATTACAATTTTGGACATGTACATACAAAGATGCTTCAATACTTAGGATCATTTTGTGCATTGCCTTATTTAATTTATTTGGATTTTTTTCAACAACAGCTTCATCTTCAAATTTGATACAATTGAGCAAATCCTTCACGCCCAATACTGATTTTATTGCAAAAGCTCATGTTTGATAATTTTCAGAGCCCCGCAATTTTTCAATTTGAATTTTGTCAGCCATAACCAAACTAATCCGAATTCATCCAGGAGTTCAATCAAAGAAAACATTTTAATTTTTGTTGAAATCAATAACTGAAATATCAACCAATATTTCTGTCAATATCTGGTTTAATTTTAATAATTACAATAGAAATTCGATTATTTATCAAAATGGGTCTGGGCCCATAACTTGTTGGCAGAGATAAAATAAAAAACACCTTTTTTCTATTAATGACAACAACAGAAGGAATTTTATTTTGATAGTTATAAAATAAAATAACAATTCATAAGGGCAGATTTACACGTACACGGTGTTTTTCAAAAAATAACCGGACTTTATATTTAAATCATACAATTTACAGCGCCATCTATTGATACATTCATATTCTTTCAAACATATTAAATTCATGTAGATCGGATAACAGATGTGAAAGTTACAGCCATTTCAATAAAAGAAAAAATGTTCTAATGTTACAAAACAAAAATGGCTGGGATATCATCATAAAATGGTCCTTTCATCTTGGTTTTCAGTTTTGGAAATAGAAAATAGTCACATGGTGATAGATCAGGCGAATACGGAGGGTGGTTGATGAGAGAAATCCGTTTTTTTTATCAAAAATTCGTTCACTTTTTTGGTCTTCATTTAATTCATGTAGAACAAAACGCGCACGGACCTTTCTTTTACCCAAATCTTCAGTTAAAATTCTCCAAATAGTGTTTTTACTCGTATTTAATTCCTTAGCCAACATTCTCATAGTAAAATTTGCATCGATACCAATGATTTCAGGGACTTTTTCCACCAATTCAGCACGATTACTAGCTTCTGGACGACCTGGTCTTAGGTCTTCCTTTAAATCCTCATGACCATTTTCAAAATCGTGTAAACCACGTATAAACTTGAGTACGACTCATACAATCATCACCATAAACTTTTTTCATCAATTCGTATGTATCAGCGAATTTTTTTTCAAGTTTAACACAAAACTTTATATTTGCTCTTTTGTTTCATTTTTGTTTTGTAACATTAGCACACTTTTTCTTTTATTGAAAATGGCTGTAACTTTCACATCTGTCATCCGATTTACATGAATTTAGGGGCGTTTGAAAGAGTCCGGTTATTTTTCGAACACACTGTGTAAGTAACTAAAGTAAACAAGTTTTATAGACGTGTGTTTACATTATAATTCCATTTTCAACAGAACATAATCCAGATAGACCTTTATTAATTTAACGAATTAAAGAAATATTTTTGACAGCACTGAAAAATTGGTATCCCTTGGAAAATTGTTATTTTCTATTAAAAAACGAAAAAAATTTTTTTTACCAAAATAACACAACTTAAAAACAGTTTTCTTTAATTATAATTCGTTGTTAATGGTAATAGCAAAACTATTATCATGAAGAGAAGAAATAAAAATCCTAATACAGCTGAGATAGGTACTAAGAAATTCAAGTTTCTATTAATTCGTTTATTTTGTTTATTTAAGATTATATGTAATAAAATCTAAAATTTTCAAGGATAAAATGCTTTACAAGCAATAGAAATGCAAAATTAAGGCATAAAAAAACAACATTATAACAAATAATTTTTTATTGTTCGTAATTTGTTCGTTTTTTTTCGGTATTTATTAATTACATTTGCAAAAATGTCGTTACTCTACATTATTTTTCTATGCAAGAAATATCAGAAACTTTTTACAATTAAAATTTTTGTATATTATTTTAAGTTCAATTAACAAAATGAACCGCGCTTGGGTCGATTCCGCTTATTAATATGATAATCAAAGTGCATTTTTCAAATAAACTTTTACATTTAGATAGATTTTTTTTTTTTTCGGTGTTTTTTAAGTAGCATAGATAAGTAATTTATGAATTTTTTTCTTTTTTTTTGAAAATTTTCGATAATTTTTTTTAATTTGTCTCAGTTTCGGGCGCAGCTTCTGGTATTGTTTTTTCTTTCGTATCTGCATTAACCGTTTCCACTTTTTTTTCATCGTCGTCATCAGTTGTTTTCTCCGTTGTTGATTCGGTATTTTCCTAAATAAAATATTGTGAAAGCTTTGTGTTAGATGCATTATATTTTCAAAACTGTTATACAATTGAGAAGAAACAAAAATCAATTAAATAGACTCTTCTGTCACTACTATGCCTACAAATATTTTTAAAAAAAATCGAACAAAATGCATAAAATTTTATAAAAAAATATATTATATTATTTATTTTTATTTAGGTTTTTTTCTTTTTCAGAAATGATAACAGCATTGAATATTTATAATGAAAATATGAACAAATATTTAAAAAGAAAAGAGTGTATATAATAAAGAAATAAATAAAAATAACGTAAGTAAAGTATAGTATATTGCTCAGTGCATGCATTCAGAATTCAAAAGAATACACCGTCTGTCTATCTATATTATGTGTATGCCTATAGAAATATTTTCTTAATCACTATAACCGACCCCTGAGCACATATGTATAACGAAATATTAAATTAAATTTAATACAATGGCAAACGGACAGTACACAAAACACATAGAATATAATAATTTTGAAAGATATATTCAAACCTCAGCCTTTGGTTCAGATTGATCGGCAACTGTTTCTAAGGAATTGTCGTGTTTTGGTTCGGTTTCTTTTTTAGAGACAGCTTCGTCATCATTTCCCCAAATGTCCTGAGCTGCATCCGCAGGTTCAGATTCAATTACCTTTTCAACTATTTCCTTCTCACCCTCAACATCACCACCAACCTTTTCAACTTCAGTTTTGCCAATTGATTTTTCTTTCTTATCATCTTCAGATTTTTCTTCACCAACCAAAATATCATCTTTTTCGTCTTTTGTAAGTTCTGAACTTAAATTTTCACTTTTACTTTCGCCAATTTCAACTTCCTGGTTTTCATCTGATTTTTTTGATTCATCAGTTTTTGCCTCGACTACTACCTCATCACTATCATCCCGAATATCGCTAACTTTAGCAGAAGTTTCCGTATCAGACTTTCCACCCCAAATATCATCGGTATCAGCTTTGGCAATAACAGATTCAGACTTCTCTGGCTCTTCTGGAGCGGACGAAGTTTTTTTAGCCTCTCCAGAATCATCATTATCACCCCAAACATCATCATCTACATCATCTTTGACATCCTATATAATTCCATATGAAATATCCACAAAAACCAATTTTACTTATTTTAATTCAATTTCAAATGATATCTTTTACAAATACCTATTTTATAGCGTTTGTTTCAGTAAAGCTGAAAATTATTTTACATTAAAACACATATAATTTTTTTTTTTAGTTCATTTTTTTGTATTCAAACTAAGCAAGAAAATAGTATTTTTCTTCTTTTTTAAAATTATGGTACAATAAGAGGATATATACGAAGTCTGTTCAAAAAGTGTCGCGCATTTTGAATTTCAGTGGGTTACGTATATTCGATTTTCGATTTTTTGTGGCGTTATGTCGACAAGTTCGGCCATTTTGAATATTCAGTTATTTTTGACAGCTGCTTTGCTTGCACGTGTTTTGGCTCGTCTTCGATAAAAAATGGATCAAAGAATCTGTTTCGGGAACAAGAAAAGTTCACAAGGGGCCAGATCTGGGGAATACGGTGGCTGCGACATTATTAGTGTGTTCTTTTTGGCCAAAAATTTGGGCACAATTCGCGTGAGCAGGGGCGTTACGAAAGTCGTTCAATAAGTCCTTAGAAAAAGATGGAAAAAAACTGTTTTTTAAAAAAAAAAATTTTATTTTTCAACATAATCTCCTTTTAGCTCTATACACTTTTCCAACCGTTTTTCCAAAATTTTTATCCTGTCCAAAAAATAGGATTTCGAAAGTTCTGCAAAATACTCATCCGTTTGAGCAATGACGTCCTCGTTGGAAGTTAACCGTCGTCCGCCAAGCCATTTCTTAAGATTGGGGAAAAGAAAATAGTCACTCGAGGCCAAATCTGGTGAATAAGCGGGATGCTGCAACAATTCCATTCTCAATTCCACAAATTTTGGCCATGGAAACAGCGCAGGTGTGCACACGCGCATTGTCCTGATGCAAGAGGATTTTTTCTTCTTCAGATGGGGGAGTTTCTCTTTCATTAATATCTCCTGTTATTGTTTTTCCTTTTTCCAAGTAGTCGATAAAAATGATGCCCTGCGAATCCCAAAAGACCGTGGCCATAACCTTGCCGGCCGATGGCACAGTTTTTGCCTTCTTCGGAGCCCGTTCACCCTTGAAAATCCACTGTGATGACTGTCTCTTCGTTTCTGGAGTGTAGTAGTGTATCCAGGTTTCGTCCACAGTGACATATCGACGAAGGAATTCGGCAGGATTGCGATGAAAGAGTGCCAACATAGCCTCAGAGTCCACTACACGATTGTGCTTATTCTCCTCTGAGAGCAAACGCGGCACCCATCTGGCCGAAATTTTTTTCACAGACAATTTTTCATGCAAAATTGACGCGACTGTACCTTGTGATATGCCCGTGGCCTCAACTAATTCGCGCACTTTAATTCGCCGAGCGTTCAAAATCAGATCGTGGATTTGTCAATGATTTCAGGAGTAGACACCTCAACTGGGCGTCCTGAACGATGTTCATCTTTTGTGGATGAACGGCCACGTTTAAATTCATTCACCCAATTGTAAACCGTCGCAAACACAGGTGCAGATGTGCCATGAACTGCATCCAACCCGGCTTTGATTTCTTTCGGGCTTAAGCCTTTCAAATGGAGATGTTTGATGACAGCCCTAAACTCGCTTTTTGCCATTGTTATGCACAAATAAATGTCGTTAACTTTAATCGACGATAGAAATTGGCCTACGCTATGGATCGAGCTGAAATCTTGTAAGTAGCATTATCGACAGAAAGCTTTCCTGTCGATAATGCTACTTACAAAAAAAATCTTTACCGACGCTACGAGTGCAATTTCTTGGATTTTCGAAGAACTTATTGAACGACTCTCGTATCATGGTGCAAAAGCCAAGTTTCCGGGCATTTCTGGCGAATTGCTTTGCGTAACTTGCGCATATCTTGAAGGTAATATTCTTTATTGACCGTTCTACCCTGTGGCAAGAACTCATGATGCATCAATCCAAGAAAACTGTAAGCAAAACCTTCACATTCGAACGAACTTGGCGCGATTTTGGTCTTGGCTTGTGCGGTAGCTTCCATTGGGATGATTGAGCTTTGGTTTCCATGTCATAACCATAAACCCATGATTCGTCACCAGTTATGAACCACTGGAGCAAAAGTCCAACAGCTCCTTAGCAATGTTAATGCGATGCTGTTTTTGGTCGAAAATGGGCAAAAATTGAAGACGAGCCAAAACACGGGCAAGCAAAGTTGCTATCAAAAATTAACTGAACATTCAAATTTGGCCGAACATAACGCCACAAAATGAAATCGAAAATCGAATATACGTAATCCGCGGAAATTTAAAATTCGTGATACTTTTTGAACAGACCTCGTATTAGCATGTTGAATTGTTCTGATTTTCACAAAATCAAAATTAATAAAATTTTGTTTGGTAAAAAAAAAAATACGTTGAAGCGTATTTATGGTATACAATATATCGTATAAAATATTATTTAAAATTTATTTGTTTTTTTTTTAAATATTAACTTTCTGAAAATTTTAACTAGAACGTTGCTAGTAAATATTACTAGTTAACGAAAATGAAATTAATAAGATAATATGACCTTTTGATCATGACATTTGTACAAAAACTATAATAAAAATAATCATCTTAATTGTACCATTATTTTTTTTTTTTTTAAAAAGTCGTTATTATCATATTTTCCAATTAGATATGTACAAATTTAAAAAAATAATAAAAACAAATATATAGAGCATACGTTTGTGCATATATGTATATACATACATACATATGTACATATAAATTTTTATTTGTGTAATATTATTACTTTATGAGAACGAAAACATTATTTTCTATAAAATATGAACGGTTTGCTATCGTAAAAATTTAAAAATTCAACATCACGATTATAGCCGCAATCAAACCATATTACTAATTACCCCAAAACGATTTTTTCTAAAACGTGTGTGGTTTCCTTCTGATAAGGTATCAATAAAAGCTATTTTATTTTATTTTCATTTAACGATTTTTTTTTTCGTACATATCTTCTCATTAATCAGAAGTGAAATAGTGTGAAAATTAATCAAGCCTATTAATGAAAATCAAAAGTCAATGCAAAAGGAAAGAAAAAGAAAGAAAATAGAGGAGACATAAGATAGAGATAGAAAAAAAAACATGAAAAGTTCAAAGAACGAACAAAAGACGAACATTCAAAAACTTTTTTATATTGTACGTCCAGTTCGAACTGTTCACATTATACACCATTCACAATACGTGCACAATTATAGACATCTGTCCTCTATTCACAATAGAATCGGATCCAGTATTGACACGATTGTGAATGCATATAATTATAATAGTTTGCAAGCAGAACGTTATAGTATAACAGTACATGCCATAATAGGCAACGACAAGAGCAACAACAGCAATAATAACAGTTCTTATTATGAAAACTATTCGAATACACATACACTTTTATCGAAATACTTTTCGTTCAATGCAAGTACGTACGAGTATTATTTTCGTTGTCCAACAGTTAATACGATTTTTACCTGAATATTTATCAATTTCTAAATAGAAAAATTGATATCGTTAGAAAATATATTAATACCATAATAAATTATCAATTGATTAATCTACTCTCTAATGAAATATATTTAAAATAAATATATAATATATATACGAATAATGCAATATTATAAGTGCATATACGAATTCATATTCGTTAAATTACTAACGAAATATAAACAAAAATAAATAACAAGAAGAGAATTATATGATAGCAATAATCGGTTGCACTCTAATTAACAACTACCGGTATTAATAAATATGATAAAAGAAATAAAATTAATTAAAATTAAATACTGTTGGCTCTGTAGGAATAAAAAAAAAAAGACTGAGAGCGAGCAAAGCGAACAAAATCACACACAGAATTTTCTCTAATTTGATCAAACCTCAGTCTTTTCGGGTTCTGTTTTGGGCAATTCATCTGTGGACTCTTTTGTTTTCACATCATCAGCATCATTATTTGATTTGTCGTGAGATTCAGATTCGGATTCTTTTTTATTATCGTCCTTGCTATTGTTGACTTTTGTTTCACTTTCTTCCACATCATCTTTGTTTGCTTTATCTTCCTCAGTATTATTGGAATCTTTTGTATTTTCGGAGACTTCTTTGTTCGCGTCACCTTCAACTTTTTCAGATTTTTGTTCGTCATTTTCTTCTGTCTTTTCTTCAATTTTAACCTCCTCGGAATCTTTTTTATTCTCTGTATCATCAGAACTTGCTTCTACAGAAGGCTTTGCACTATCTTCTGCCTTTTCTTCTTCGGAAGGATTTTCACTTTCCTCTTTTTTGCCTTTGTCGGAAGTCGTCTTTTCACCATCTTCTTCTTTACTATCCTCTTTTTTGCCTTCGTCGGGAATCTTTTCACCACCTTCTTCTTTTCCTTCTTCACTTTCCTCCGTTTTAGTTTCGTCACCTTCTTTAATTTCCTCCGTTTTAGTTTCGTCACCCTCTTCTTTACTTTCCTCCGTTTTAGTTTCGTCACCCTCTTCTTTACTTTCCTCCGTTTTAGTTTCGTCACCCTCTGTCTTCTCCTCTTCATTCACAGATTTCTTCTCTGCACTCTCATCTTCCCCTTCTTTCTTTTCACCATCTTCCACACCTTCTTTGGATTCCTGAATCTCACCGTTCTTTATTTTTCAATTCCGTACATATTTTTAATGTTTGCAGCAAGAAATGTGTTTTACAATTAATATACATTTTTTCGAAAGTGTATTTAAATGATGATATCAATATTTTACATGTGTAATTATGCACGAGTGTTTTTTTTTTGTTTGTTTGGGCGGGAGAAAAGAAAATGAAAATAAATTTAGTGGAAATAATTTTTTTTTAAGAAAATTAAATTAAAATATTAAATGCGAAACAATTTTTCTTTTTTGCAATATTAACAGCTAGATGAGTAATAACGAAAAACTTAAAGAAAAGAAAAACCAAAACTAATTTACTGTTAGGAGTAAATTAAATAAAAGAAGCATTTAATTCAATTGAATTGAAAGTCAAGCGAAATAATTTTTAAGCACTTATTGGCGGTATTAAATTTATTTTTCTTTTAATTTTTGTAGAAATATAAATATAAATGTTTATAAAGTATAATTAAATATAAAATATAATAATATTAATAATATTGTATTAATATAATTGTAATAGTAAATAGCATATGAATAAAATTTTGTCTTTTTCACTTTTTTTTATTTTCTATTTTGATTGTGAATTAGAAATATTTATTATACGTTTTACTTTTTAACATGTTTTAACTTAAAATATGTATTTTTCTTTGTTTGTTTTTGTCTTTTTTTTCATATATAAACTCTTACAATTATTTAATTTTTTTTTCATTTCTTTAATTTTTATAACCGAAACAAAAATTTATGAATACGTTTTCGTTTTAGGATGTTTGAGGAATGAATGCGATCACTTTGTGTATCTAATTCATTTTGTTGTTTTTTTTTATTATATATCATTAATTTTTATTAAATTCAATTCCTTTATTTAAAACAAAATAAAATTCTTGTTTTTATAACAACAACAAAAATATATTGTACAAAATTAAAATCGTAAGTATGTTCATATGTTTAGCATATGGTTATGGGTAAATGTTAGAAATTTCGCTCACTACACAAAAATAGATAATGTTTACTTATTAAATTAGTTAATTTGTATCAGAATGATTCTTTTTCTAAAAGTTGGAATGAGGAAAATAAATATAAAACCAATATTTTTTTTTGTCTTTTAATTTTTTGCTTATTATTTTTATACTCAATTTTAAATCGAAATATTTATTTTATAATTAATCTATTTAAAAGCTGGTAAATTTTATAGATTTTCTACTGCACACAATTAATTAATTGTTACTACATCAGGTTATTATTTCATTGATGTTTATATTTTTTTTTTTTATAAAATTATCAATATGTTATTGCAGTAAAAAATTGCACAAATTGTTAAAAACAAATTATATTATAGAAAATTCAAATGGAACAAAAAAAAAACAGAAACAAAAAATTGTTAAATATTTCGAATTCATGCGATTATTCTTTAATTTGGTTCCAATATGGTCAGTGAGCACAGAATTACATTCTAATAATAATATTAATGTAAGTTCATCGCTTATAAAAAAAATATTTCTTTTAGAATAATAAGTGATCTCAAACCTCCTTAACGTCTACATTTTCTTTGTTTTCCTTATCGTCACCAACATCATTCTCTGATATTTCCTTCTCTCCGTTTTCTTTCTTTAGCTCCAATTGAGCCGTTGAAGTCTTTGTTATATCAGCTGGGGCTAATTTCAAGAATTGCTCCAAATTGTCTATTTCATTGGCCAAATCGAATTCATCATAGTCGCCACAATATTCATCGTCACTGAAAATCTGCGGTGGCAATGGATGCCTAGGCGTTGTATCACTAACGGTAGCACCCTTACTCGTAGACTTTGTTTGCATAAGGTCTTTTTCTGCTTCTTTTCCTGGCTCTGTAATATCGACGGTCTCATATTTTATATTCTTGCTATCTAAGATCATAAGCACTCGTTGTTGGCGCTTCTTAACCTGAAATATTTCAATACATTTTTTTTAAACTCGTACACTACCTAAAACGATCCAATTATTAATAAACCAATAAACTATCTAAATAACAAAAACAAATATAAAAAAATAATAAGTAGAAAATAAAAATGTTGAAAAGCATTTATTCTTATCAGAAGGCTCTATCCAATATTGATTATTGAAGAGAAATTAATAACAGAATTAAATATTCTATATTTTCTGAAAGTAAAGATTCAGTAAAAATTGTTGACAGATTTACAAAAAACAAAAATAAACAAAAAAAATAATTTGTCCGTCCGATTCTCATTGTTGGATAATTGATTTGTAACAATTGCATTGTAATTCGTTTTCGAAAAAATGCGTCTATTTTGTCATTATTATATGGTCGTTTATTATATCGGAAGAAATACTTGTTCGCCTTCGTAAATAGAAACGAAAAATAAATAAGCATTCAAAACGATTCGTCGTATATTAACCGAATACCCCCATTGTGCAATTACGAATAACTAAATGAGTGTTTGAACTATTTTTCATATTTTCATTTTCTAACATACTGATTCACCAGTTCATTAGCAAAAATCTCATTTTCTATCTGCCACAATATTAAAAATTATGATAATATTGAGAGCACAATATAAACAAAATTGGGTGCACATATGCGAACACACTTCTTTACTAAATAGCAATTCAATATTTTTTTTTTGTATTTTGCTTGCGCAAAAAAATCCCATTTTTACCATAAATGGTTTGACACTAACACCAAATTTTCACCGAATATCTATGTTAATGTGTAGCTATTGGCCTGGTAATACATGGGGTCACTTGTAAAATTATCTTCAATAAAATTCTAATCTTTCGATTATCGAGTGACGTTTTGAGAATCTATAAAAGCAACAAAAAAAAAAACTTCCAATTCACCTCCTTGTTCCCCGACATTCCACTAATATAAACTTTCAACACCATCTTGACGGATTCGCGTTGTTTATTTATTATCGGCTGAGCTCTGGCTTGTTTTCTAGATTTATAAATTAGTAAAATAATTTCAACGAGTTACTCCCGTGCAATCTAAATGCCAACAGAAGGCAACAAACGCAAATTGATTTCACTTCTACACAAAAAATGCAAATTTGTCACTTTGCAGCGCACTGATCTTTATTCTCTGCCGACTGACAAGATTGGGTTACGCCTTGTGTTATATTCTGGCACCAGGTGGCGTATCCGTAAATAACATTGCTTTGGCAGAACAAACACGGATTCTCGTATAAACAAAATTTACATATTTTTAGCTTTTTACTAATTATTATAATCGATTTAAATTGAAGAATATATTGTAGAACAAATTAAATTATTTATTCCTATCATAATAAAAGTTTCAATAGTAAATAACTATTATTAGAAAATAGATAATTTCTATGGTTTTTTAAAGTGCCTTATTCTAAACTTGTAAACAACTTTTATTATTAGCAGTTCATAAAGAATTTAAAAATAATATAATGAAAATCAAGATTACACTAATAGCACTTTGGTTCCTCGCAGCTCATCAAATTAGTACATTTAACAACATTACTTTATTGTAAGCTTAATTGGACTAAAAAATTCACAAAAAAATATTTTGCTATATACTTTCTAACTTAGTTGTAAACAGAGGATTTTTGAATGATTTTCTTACAACCACAAATAATTTTATCTTATGGATAAATAATACAAAACTCGAAAATGGTCAAAATGACCGTCTACGATTTCCAAATAGTAATTTTGCAAAAAATTGTATCTTCTCATAGAAAAGTAAACATGCTACCATTTATTTACAATCTCATAGTATAATTAAATATGTATATAAGCACCCATGTCCGCCTTATACCTCAGACTGACCAAATTTACTCTAGGATAATCTGGGTTTTTTTTTTTTTAAATAAATATGTATAGAGAGTGAAATAAAAACAATTTTAATATATTTTTTATACTTTTATTCAGTCACTTATCTTAATACAAAACTTAAATTTATTTTCAACAAATGAAAATGAGGAAGAAAACTTGTTCGAGTAAAAATTGCACAATTTTCCAAATTGAGTACAAGACCCGTAAACAGTCAATTAGAACTCGATCGCGTTTGAATTATAGAAAAGTAATTTCCGAAAGTTTGCCATAATGGAACGTATTTATTTAATTCAATGGTATGTATGTAAATATGTGTATGTAATTATTGTTATACTTTTTATTTCTATTATGATAAATATTTGCATACATTTTTTTTTTTGTAGATTTTAATTTACTTGACAATTTTTTGGAATTCAATTTAATTTGATTATCATTTTTATTTGCAATATTTTATTATTAATTATATTCTAAGTCTTATAAAAAATGGCATATAAATTAATATTACATTTTTTTTTTTAAATTTTATTTTTGCGAACATAGTTGGACATACTTGTATGTAAGTTATATGTGATATAGATAAATAATTAAATAAATATTTGTTTACTTACTTAATATTATTTTACTTTTATTTCAACTGAATACATTACAAAAATATTCATAATCTTTGTAAATACTAAACAAAGTAAAAATTCTTTCCATAGTTTTACCAAAGTTCTCCGTATGAATATATTGTAAGATATCGAGCCTATTTTAAGAACTCTTTTATAAATAATTAATTATTAATTTAATTATCACTATTCAAATAAAGATATTGTATTCAGTTTTTTCTAGTTTTCAATAATTTTGTTCTGATTTGCTCCCAGAATAATCGCGTGTATTCTTACCAGATACTGTTTATTGCACGATATTAATCGTAAAAATCTGATCAACCAAACAAAAACTTCACTTATGTGGTATATAATATCAATTTTTAGAGTTGTTTAGTAGAGAAAAACTTTGAAGATAATAAAATAATTCTTTATATTTTCAAAAAGGCGCAATTTTTATTGAAATTTTAATTTTTTTTTCATTTTATTAAATCAAAATATTATAATCAAATAATATTTTTTATTATCAAAAATTGCAATATTTTCATAAGTAATATTTTAGAAAAAAAATCTATAAAAGTTTGCAAAATTAAACTCGATTTTTGAAATTTAAAATATAAAATAATATGTAATATATAAATCCGGATTTTCCATACTAATAGAAGTCTGGTATATACTCTCTAGATTCTGTCTAGAAAAAGAATTCGAAGCAATGTTACAGAGATAAAAAATAATCGCATTTATATAACTTTTGCTATGCTTAAAGTTTATTTGAATACATATTTCAAAACAACATTCAATAATGTAATTTATTATTCAAAAAAGAAAAAAAAATATAATTCAACTATAAAAATCTACCATACCGAGAACAGCCGATAATTAAAAAAAGAATAATTCATATTTAACTTATATTTAATTTCAAAATCAGAATTAATTGGAAAAATTATAAACCTAGTTTTATCAGCTCAATATGTTTTTTTTTTCTTCAAATATAATTATATAACATAATTAAGATACTTAAATTAAAGTTTATTAAAGGAAAAATTCATAGTTACAAAGCTTCTTAAACTTAATAAATAATTCGTATTTTATATTACAAAAAAAAACGAATTTATTGATCGCCTACAGCATCTCTGCCAACACCTTTTGAATAACAGAAAAAAAACCTTTGGAAACACTTATGGCGTATTTAAAAACATGAAATTCAATTTTTATAACTTATCATACCATCATAACGCTTTAAAAACTAAAGAAAAGGCAAATAAGATGAGAAAAATTATAGTTCTTTTTACAAATTAAAGAGTTAAGATTGTGTAAAGTGGAAATGTAACTTAGTTTATTTATCCTTATTTAACTTAAAGAAAAAAAAAATATTTAGGTAAAATTTCAATAAAGATTTTATTTGTATTGCAATTCATTCGGAAAATGAAATAAAATAATGATATTTGTGTAATGAGTATGGAGAATATGAGAAGACATTTTTTTCTAGTATTAACTGAATTTCATTTTTAGTTATTACCTTATTCTTTATTATCATATGTTTAATGTTTATCTTCTAAACTGCGATTTGATAGTATTTATATTCGAGGCACAAACTAGTAGAAATCATTTCTTACTCATATGCTGTTTACGGCAAATATATCTTATCGTATATATTTATAATATTATGCTTCCTTCTATATATATATATATAAAGTATATGATTTCCCTTCATATGCAATTTATTATACTTCCTAATTATACTGTGATATATTTTTTTCAATTATTTTTATGAAATATATTTTATTTTTGAATATGTTTTTTAACTGCTTTTCGAATAAATATGCTCTTTTTATGTTATTGTAATGTATTATTAAAGAAAGTTTTATCAAATAAAATCTAAAACGAAAATTTTTTTTTACAAACTAGGCAATATTCCAGAATTCAATATCAATGTGTTTTAAAATCCGCATATTAAACATGACGTTACTGCAGTCGAAAAGCGATACGACGGGTAGCAGTACGCCAAATTTCTTCAATTACGACAAATCTGTAAATGAAAATATATATTTTATTTAATATTTATATACATATAATTATAATTTAGTAAAATTCTCTTTTACTTACAACTGGGTGCTGCTTCGAAACGTTTTTGTATTTGATCATGTGTAAATTTAACAAATGCATCATATTGTTCAGCGAGTTTTGTTGTTAAAACAGCATCATACTGCTCACGGAGAGCATCTTCCCGTTCTTTTAACATTCTTTCGCAAATTAATTGCACCTTAAAATTAAAATGCAACACAAATAAATCGAAAAATAAATCACAAGATTATAAAAAAAAATTAACGACCAAATACCTGTTTAAATGTAAAAAGTGCTCTTTCTGGATTCCTAACTATACTTGGAGGACTGTCAGGGCGACGAGGACTATCAGGACCCATCTCAGATCCACTCGATTCCGAATCCTGCATACGCTCAAAAGCACCCCCCGTAATTGGCAATTGCTTGCGTCTATGTAATCTTTTTATTTCGTCTCGTATATTTTGTGCCATTTTATCTACAATAATATATCAAATGACATTATAATAAATTTCTACGCATTTAAATATAATTAAAAAGTGTACAGCAAATTCGCATATTATTAATCTTCAACTAACCAGGAGATAACTTCGCCACTGTTGCGTCTGCAAATGGTGACGGCTGAGAATCTATTAGGCGTGCACATGTTAAACCTGATCCAGATTGCCCAATGGAGCCACTTGCCCCATTTGGCGAAGAATTTTCTGCATTTGCAAAAGGATTGCATCTTCGTCTTTTAGTTGGACGTTGATTAATCGCCTCCCAGTCCAGAGAACGTTTTAGTGTAGCACATGCCATAACGATTCGATAGCTTGCTTACTTTCCTCCCTTTTCTAAATGACTATTCACGAACGTCTAATTCTGTGTGACAAAATTCACTTTTAAACTCCTCACCACACCTATACTTTAACAGCTGGCCGTTCTTTTTACAATATTCTATTCCAACAGAATATAAATCCTATAGCTTGTTTGTGTGTAAACAAAGAAGCGCTACCAACTGTCACATAAACACATGTACATTAGTTTCTGTCTTGCTCTATCACTAACTTAATTGAGCAACTACGCTATATTTTTTACACTCTATATTCTCAACCAGTCTATCTATACATTCAAATATTCATCAAATGCAGCTTAAATACTTAAATACTATTTTTCAAAAAATTATAATATAAAATATATATGACTTTATATCGCGAAAATTATACTCAGTATTATTATTAATTGTATTGCAAAATCTATTATTTCTCAACCAGAAAAATCCCAATAAAGCAAGGCTATTTTTATGTGAACGCGTCTCACTGAGCACTGTACAAATGCTTATCTGACAAAACCTCGTTCTATCAAGTAATGAATTTTCACAGCCTTCTTGCTCGATCTTTAACACTCCAAATAATTTTACTTATTTTCAACTGATATTATACTAAATTTCTTTATAGGAAAATAACAATAAAGGCCACGAGTTGATTAGTATCGACTTTTTTAACAGTATTACACCATAAAGTTCACTCATCACTTAATATGGCGGAACCAATACTACTTTCAGCTTTTCTTCGATATGCCTATAATTCAGCACTCTATACTAAAACCAGGTGCAACAAATGTTTCAACAAAACTTGCTGAATCTCAATTCAAATCTGTTCTCAACTTTGAAAAAACAAATTAAAAAATCGAAGTTTTCGTTTTACATATACCCAAAAGTTTCTATAATTCCCAACATCGGATATAAATATATTTCAATATAAAATTATTCAACTACAGTTAATTTGGGCTTAAAAAACTAGCAATTTATTTATTAATACAAAAAAAAAAACTTATTTTAACCGTTCCAGATCATTTTTATTTACTATACAGATAATGACAAAATTATAAAATTAATAACAATTTCCATTTAAATATTTGGAGTTATCGTGCTATTCTAATAGGCTTTATCCAAGAAACTTTAGCACCACATAATCTGCACACAAACCCTTGGTCTGCATCATAATTGCCTTGGACACAATAATAGCAGTATATATGACTACAGCCTATTTCATGAGGTAGTACAGGTCGACATCCACAAAATGTACAAAGCGAATTTCGATCTATTATGATTCGTTCTTTTGTATTATATTTCTCGAACGCATTAAATGCTAGCTTAAATTGCCTACTTAACTTATGATAATTAACAAACGGCAATATTATTCCAAGTAGTTCCTATAAAAAATATATTACTGGAAATAAATTCTTATATGGTTAGATGCATAGATGCAAATACATACCATAAATCCTCCCCATAATAATTCCCTATTCATATGATCGTAACCAATTTGTCTTCGATCTGCACTTTTATTTGATATGTAATTTAAATTTAAAACATAGTCAGTTAAGGTGGGCATTGAACCGGTTTTGAGAAATCTAAAAAAATTTGCTATCGTAGCGATTTGTACTGAAATTTCTAACATCTGCATTGTGGCTTGTGTTTTTGCTGCTTCGGGAAATCTTTGCTCAACAAAATTTTTTCCGTATTTTAGTAAATTTTGCAATAAAAAATGAGCAGCCAATTTATAATTTGTCATAATTTCTTTATTGTAAGAAATAAGAAAAAGCTGATGTCCGAATGTTGACATTTTTCGACCCAATGATCCCAACCAAAATACAGAATCTACAAACAAATCAACTTCTGGTTGGAATCGACTTAATAATACGGGCTAGAATTTATAGGATTGTCATAGAATTACTAAAATAATAATAATATTAATTTACCGAGAATATTTGAAGTGCTGATACAAATTGTTGCCGCAGTATTTTTTTTATTTCATTGTCTAAATAAAGCGCATCGATCTGATATTAAATACAATTAATTATTTATAGTATTTGTTAAATTAATTTACAAACATGGTTAACTCTGGGAATATATTCAGGATTTTTTTCCATATTGTACAGCAATAGAATAATTCATTCAAAATCAAATTTATATAAAAATAACTTGAATACCAAAATTTGCAACTTATTGAAAATGTCAAAGCATTATATCATTGCCGCCAATCTTTTAGATAAAATGTGTTTCTGACAGTGTAAATGGTGATAAAAAGTAATTTGTGAAAAGTTCAATGAAATTATATCAATTTATATAAATTTGCTGTTTATAAATAAAGAATATTATCTAATTAAGCGAGGGAAATAAAATCTCAATTGAAAATGAATTCACCGACATTAAAACCAAATAATGAGAATGCGGCATTGAAGCAAAGAAAAACAAAAACAATCAACATGGCCGCCAAATCTTCATCGAGTTTAGATATTCGGACAGAACTTGCCGATTTGATAAAGAAAAAAGCAGAAATATCGGTACTTTTTTGTTGATTTGTATAATTTAAAAATGTATTTTTCTTCAATATGTTTTAAAAAATAATACATATAATATCTGCAGCTTAGGAAGTGTTTATTTATTAATGACCTTGAACAATGTTTTGATTTTTGTAAATAGGAACAACTTGCCAATTTAGAACGTCAAATCTATGCATTTGAAGGATCATATTTAGAAGATACACAATTATATGGAAATATAATTCGAGGATGGGATCGTTATCTTACATCGAACAAAAGTACAAACTCAAAAGCTGATAAAAGAAATCGAAAGTTTAAAGAAGCGGAAAGATTGTTTTCTAAATCAAGCATTACATCTATGGCAATATGCAATCGTAAGCATAAATTAAGCAAAAAAGAAAACTTAATTTAAATAAAAAATTTTAGCCGATCGAAACAGTGAATCTGAGTCAATAACAAATGAAGATTCTAGTGATAATCAAATTGGTCCAGTATCTAATCATAATACGACAATTGCTCATGATGGTTCCTCTTCTATAAAAACAGCTGGCAAAGACGAAAAAGAAGGTACTTTACACATATTATTAAAATTTAGTAACTAGAAATTATAAAAGGTTCGAACAATCTGAAATTTTAGACCAACCAGCGACACCCTCAAGAGAAACTAATAATAAAGACCCGACTACGCCTAGTGGTAGTGCCAAACATAAATTAAGTAATTCTGCAAAGAAGGGTGGAGGCCTTAACAAAAAGATTAGGCATCGATAATTTATTGATGTTAAAGAAATTATTTTAATAAATAAAATGTAAAATATTTTGTTGATCATTTATTGTCTTCTATTTTAATGAATTTAACTTATATTGCAAACTTAAATACTTTATTTTTTTTAATATAAGTGTAAAGTACCATTTACATTCGTGAACATAATAATACATGATATTGTTTATATTTTTATTGGAATGAATAAATAAAGATCATTATCGGTATTCTAGTATAATTTTCATTAGTTTTTTCTTCGATTGGCTGAATTTGCTACTTGGAATGTCAAAATTCGTGTTGTTTACGATGATCGGTAAACGAAATTTACCGAATTTTGACCAGTGTCAGCGAAAAGTTAGCTGAGAAAAGAATAATATATTAACGAAGGTTACCGAAAGAGAAAGAAAACAGATATTTTCATAATAAAGTGCGCACCATAAAGAAAAGAAGAGGATTGAATAGAAGAAAAATTATAAAGGAGGTGATGACGAGTGGGAGTAGAAACGAAACATAGGAAGCATATTAACTGGACGGAATACAACGATCAGTGGAAAATTTGATCGACTGTTTGTGTGCGCAGGGTTCACAGAATTTTCCTTTTTTGTGAATTGTTTTGCGTTCAGCACCGCGCGAGACAAAATACGAACGGAGAATTCCGATAACGATATGGCGACAAGTTTTTCCATTCGAAATAACCCTGTAGAAAATTATTCGGATATTTTCGATCCACACAGCATATATTCGGATAGTAAAGCGTTAATTAGTGACGGTTCTAATGTAAGTGTTACTGGTGCTAGTTATAAAAGTGAACAGCTGGGCCAAAGTACGGTCCTTGTTGATTGCCTTAAACGAGTGATTGAGCAGGTGCCGCAAAATAATCATGAAGAGTATACGCCTCCCCAGAATATTTTTAGTTTTTTCCCACAACAAGATACTCCAAATAAAACATTGGAACTCTTTGATCTGAAATATGATACGATAACATCATTTGTAGGTCGTACAGAATTGGAAGATAGTTCCAGGTATAAAAATGCCTTCTCTTCAATCTAGGCTGAAAACCTAATTATGTACTTCTAATAATTTTTATATCCTCTATATCCCTTTCATATAAATATATACATATATATAAAATCAAATAAACAAACAAATACTAAAGAAAAGAATACAATTTTTTTTATTGTTTTTCTTTCCTCTATTTTCTTATTATTGGTTTTTGTATTATTATCTTTATTTTTATTTTCTTATCTAATTGCTGAATTAATAAATAATCACATTTGTTCTTAAAAAAATTTTTTTACTTTTAATGTTGGTTTATACAAAGAAGAAGAAAAAAAAAACAAAATCTGAAACATCAATAAAGATTAGTGAAATAATTTAAAAATATAATATTATACCAATTTTCATTAAATAAGTTTTTAATTTTTTAACTTGTATTTAATAACATAAATTTTTTTTCTCCATTTATTTTATTTTTGGTTCCCAAATTTTATTCAATTTTTAAGCACATTAATAGAATATACATTTCCTGTGACCAAGTCTGTTCATTCCTATCGTTCGCTCCCAAATATCCAATGCATGTTATTTATAGATTTTTTTTGTAATGTTTCACACTTTGCCGAAATTCTTTAAGAATTTATTTGATTAAGCACAAGTTGGTAGAAGGAAAGAAAAATATTCTATTTTATTTATTTATTATTATTATTATTTTTTTTAATTGTTGGTTTTCAAAATCATTTTGGATGTTTGAAAAATAAAATGTGTAGTTACATCGAACACAAGATTCTGCCCGATGAAATTTCCCTGTGCATTCGGCCTGGCTATATACAAAATATCGAAGGAGAACCTTCGCACGATACGCTATCAATTGAGGTACACAAAATGCTCGTATGTTAAACGGCTAAACTAAACTATAGACCAGATAATGAGTAATTATCATTAATAGGCCTGTCTACTCATAATCTTGCTATTCCTGTAAATATGATCATATGTAATTGAAAAAAAAAATCTAACCAAATTCGTTAAATTAAAAACATTTTTAATTATTGTTACTATTGTATTGTACAAATAAAAAAAAAAAAAAAACTATTAATAATTATAATAAAAATATAAGTTTTTTTTCTGTAATATTTTGGGGATTTTTTATAGCTTTTGATCATAATTGATAATAATTATTATTTAATAGTTTGCAACAACAACAACAACAAAAAAACAAAAAATTTTATTGCTGTTTTGATAATTTTTTTTTTAGATGAGTTTTATTTTCTCAAATGCATACTTATAATATGTAAACACATACATGCAGAGTTTACAATCAAACTGAAACAAAATGTGTTTTTAATCTTTATTTAATGTAATAAATATTTATTATAAATAAATGTATGTACATATGATATGATTTAAGCAAAAATAACAATGTATACAAAAGTGCAGCATTGAATTCAGTGAAAGTTTGATTATACTAACGCATTTTAACGCTCAATACAAATGTGCCAAACAAAAAAAATCATATTATCAAGAAGAATTCCAATATACTACAAAATAAATTACACGAGAATAATTCTCATACGTCTTTGTTTTTAATTTCAAAATTAATATTAAATTTATTACCTGTAGAATAACAAAATCAAAGTGTTGTGCGAAAGTTAAAAAAAAAACCATTGTAATAATAATAATATTATGCGAATAACTGAAACAAGAACAGGAATGAATGTTGTTAACTAAAATGCCTGTATTGTTGGTTAAAGCATATTATTAAAATAATTGCCATTCTGACGAAGTTAAATTGGTTATTTTTCAGAATCGTACTCGAACATAATGTTTTCAAAATAAATATTGTTAATGTTTTTTTCCTTTCTTTGCGTGTATAGCAAATCTTTTCAGAACACTTAGTCATTTCATTACTTGCCGAACAATAAGTAATCCACATTCGCATAATTTTTTTTTTTCAATTATTGTGATACATGGACTATCAAAATTGAACATGTTTTTACAGAAATTTATTAATTATATTAAACAAAACGCCATAATATGAATAATAATGAAATTTTTCTTTTTTTTTTAACTAAAACACCAACGACATTTGGTTTTAAGAGATTAGAAAATTTATTTTAAACACAGCGCAGAATTTTATTTAAATATTTTAAAAAAGGATTAAAATAAATCAAAAAAAAAAATGGTTGATCAGTTAATTATGATTATAGTTTTATAATTTATTAAAAATATGAAATTTAGTGATTTTAATTATGAGTCCTTTCTTAGACAAAAAAAAAAACAAATGATAAACAGAATAGTTTTTATTTTTAATCTTTTAATAGTATTAAATTCTTAAAAAAGTCTGATTTATATTAAACAAAAAGTGATTATTTATGGAAAATATTATCTATCTGTGATTTATATCGAATATTTTAAATAATCTAGTTACTTGAAAATTTTGTTTTTATAAAAATTTCAATAAAGTTATCTGCCTAAATGTGATTAAAATTTGAAAATAATTATATAGTTGTGTCCTATTTACAAACGAACATAATGTTAAAAAGAGACATTGTAAGTACGTATCCAATATATCATAATATTAGTTTCGCCAAAAGAGTTTAATCTCTCATATTGATATTATTCCTAGATATAATATAAAAATATATACAAGATAATTGTGTGTATATATACATATATACAGAATAATTGTTAATATAAGTGCATAATTAAAAAAAAAACAATTGTTTTTGGTTAATGTTTCCATATTAACGATCTCTTAGCATAGCAAAGATAATAGAAAAATAATTGATTGCACAGCAAATAAACAACTTCTAAGACATTGTCTTCATTTATCAAATAGTTCCTATTTGAAATTTTTAAGGCTCCTACTCGTAATCATTTTACGATTGCTATTATCCATTTTTTCTCCTTGTTATTTAAAGTCTACATAAATACGAATGTAAAAAAAAACTGTAAAAACGAATTATAAAATATCATAAATATATATTTTTTATTCACGTAATTGATAAATTGTGATTACAAGATTAAACGTATTTGATAAAATTCATAAATTTTCCAATACATATAAAACAATTTATAGAAATACTGGTGTAGTAGATTGGAATTCTCGTTTGTAACATTATTGAAGTCATATTTTAACTATACATCTAGTTATTTTTTTTTTATTACAAATAGAAAAAATTTGGTTCAATTAGAAATAACAAAAACAAAAAACAAAATATATTATATGATTTTATAATAGATTAATTCTCAATTAAGAATATACGTAAAAAAAAATAGACTAGGGCCTATTATTCAGTTTTGAGACTAATTCATTTATTTAAATAAACCAATAATAATTGATTTTAAACTATAATTATTTATATATATATATTTTATGAAATGACTATTGAATAGCCTTAACTTAGTAGAGACATAGTGCAAGTTGTTTTTGGATTATTAATTAAAGACAAAAAAAAAATGTTGTTGTCCTTCGGCTATTCTGTAATTTAAAACTAAACATTAGCGCTGAAAGTAACACGTTTTCCTTTAAAGAAGCAAATCAGTGGCTGTGCTCAATCTATTTCGTTTAATGACAAATTAAAAATTACTAATGGTAAAAAAAAGCAATAATGTTAAAATTATAAATTTTTAATCATTCACCACCAGTAATTTATCTAAAAATGCTTTTCCGTTATCGTAAATTACAAAGTCCCACTGTTTCAAATCAGTAACAAATCATACCTGCAATTCGTACGATAAAAATTTGAGTGAACAATGTAATTAATGCTAAAAATGAATTATTGGATGAGTGAGTGCACTTGTGATCATTTTTACTACAATATATGTAAAAATATAGAAAATTGAAGAGAATTTTATTGCATTTTTTTTTTCTTCAAAATTAATTTTTTTGGTTGCTTTGTTTATTTAGTTTTCTTTCGTTTTAAATTTCTCGATGATGAACCAACACGCACCACAGTTACATAGAGTTTTGCAGTGCATGCTAGAAAAATGTTTGAGTGGAATTAATTTTAGAATTTTCATTTTGGTTTTTGTTTTTTTCTCTTAACTATCCGCTATATAGCAATTTTAATATTTATTATTGTATTAATAAATTGATGAAAATATGTTTTGTTGTTTTGGTTTATAATAATTTAATAAAAATAAATCCAAATTAAAAGTATCTTTTGTGCAGGGTGCCGACCAAATTCTGGCACGTTATAAATGCGATTATGAAAATTGTTCGAGAAGTTATAGTACTGTGGGAAATTTACGAACCCATTTAAAAACCCACAGAGGTTAGAGTAATATCAAATTAATTAAAAATTAAAAAAAAATTTAATCTTTCTCATTTTTGTTTTTTTTTTTTAATAGGAGAATATCGATTTAAGTGCACAGAAGATGGATGTGGAAAAGCTTTTCTAACATCATACAGTTTAAAAATTCATATACGTGTTCATACTAAAGTAAAACCATATGAGTGTGTTATAAATGGTTGTACAAAAGCGTTTAATACTAGATACAGGTACTATTTACAATCGATGTCTAAAATATATACTGTACAATTATCATCTGTATCTCAGGTTAAGAGCACATTTACGTTTACACAATGGAGAAACTTTCGATTGCTCTCTATGTAAAAAATCATTTACAACGTTAAGTGATCTAAAAAAGCATATGCGGACACATACTCAAGAACGGCCATATAAGTAAGTTTTAAAAAAAAAAAAAAAAATAATGAAGAAATTAATATATAAAATGATTAATAATTCTTAAAATATAGATGTCGCCAAGATGGATGTGGCAAAGCGTTCACGGCGTCACATCACCTGAAAACACATACTCGAACACATACGGGAGAACGACCATATCCTTGCCAAGAATCTAGTTGCCAAAAAGCGTTTAGTACATCGCATAGTCTTAAATCGCACACAAAAACGCATTACAAACAACTTAAAACACTGAAGAGTAATAGCTTTATGATGTCCCAAAGTGAAAATGAAAGCAGTAACGACTATAATGACGTATCAGATCAAGTTCAAGTACAGTATGATTCGCAATCAGGAGGCCAACTATTGTCACAACTGTATCCAGACATATATTTACAGCCGAAAATTAAACTAGAGCCTCAACAACAGTCGCAATCGCATTCACAGTTACATCATCAATCGCAGTTACTAACGCAACAACAGTTTCAGCCGCAATCACATTTCTCGCTGCAGCCACAACAATTTCATTCGCAACAACAACAATTACATTCACAGTCACAAGAACAACAGCAACCGATTGAGCATCCTGACGAACGATCGGCTGAATCTATTGCTATAGATAATATATTCAACGAATTTTTAGATTTACCTAATATGAAAGCGAACAACAGCTCTATAATAGCTTCAAATCGAGTTAGCGACAATAGAAATAATAACACTGGATATGAACCTTCATCCTTCGAATCGATTCTATCTAAAACACAATTGGAAAATACTCCGCAAACTTCACAAGCTATGCAATTAGCTTTAGCATCCGAAATTGAAATGCCTTCATTATGGGTTGATGTATCAGTGCTTGCATCGAAACCATTGATACCAACAACTCCAGCAACACCAGCTTGTGTAGCTCTCCCAACTGAAATACCATCGTATATAGATTTACCGAGCAATACTACCATACCGGATACAATTCCAGCCGGAGCGCAGGTCGTGCATGGTGGAAATTTTCTTTCGAGTGCTGGTCTCTCGGCAGAATTGATTCAGAAAAATGAGAACTACGAACGAAACTGCAATAATTTAATGTCATTTAAGCAATCAAATTTCAATGTATTCTCTATGACAAATGACCAAGAAAAATTACCATCAATAGAGTCGACGAATACTGATGATATATTCGACAATTCAGAGCACAACATCAAAACTTTACTACAAGATACAAGTGGTTCATGTAGCGATCAAGAACTCGAAACGGAATCATTGCTTAACGAACTCTTAATGTCTATTGATAATTCTCAAAATGTTCAAATTTCGAACCAATTTACTAGCAACGAAAACACACTACCAATGCTCGATAGCATATTAGGCGATATCGGAGCTGATGGAATGACCATGGTACCACCCGATCTAATATTGGGAAAACCAGGTGTTAATATACAAAATAATATAGTCAAGAATAATATCCAAGCAACGTCGAATCCTGGTGTATCGATTATAGGTGAAAAGCTCACCCTACAAGATATTACAGCTGATGCAGGAATATGCCGCTGTGAAAATTGTAAATGTGATCCAAACATGAGTTGCCAAGGCGGATGTAGTTCTGATAACCCATGTGCTACTAAAAACAACAATATTTTCGAATCGAATAATAATAATAGTAATAATAATAGAATGATCATTAATAATTCGCGTAAGGTTGAAGTTGGTAAAAAACAAAAACCACCACAAAAAGATTCATGCTGTGGTCAAAAATCACCAAATAGTAAAATTGCTGATGTTGCAATGTTGCTGGAAGATATAGCAAATGGAAATAATACAGCGTCGTGTCTGTTCAAAAGTAGTAACAAAACAAGAAGAAATAGACGATCTTCTACAATTTGTTCAGAGAAAAAAAAGAGTCAAACTATACCAAAAAAAGAGAAAGCATCTGGATGTACCTGCAAGAGTCCAGCCGAAGGAGTGGCAAATGGTTGTTGTGTAGTTATTTGTCTGAAGACGCTGGAGGCGTTGAGAAATGTTTTAACACGGAAAAACTCAAATCTTTTCAAATGCTCCGTTACAGAATCGATAACATCATGAATTTATCGAAATATGTACATACATATACACACACTATACGGATATAGTCATATGAAAATATTGTAGTTAATACCAGATACGGCAAATATATGAGAATAAACATGTCGCTCTTATAGAATTTATTTAGAATATACAAATTTTCGAATCAGACTAACACACAAAAATATATGGAAAAATTATTGCCCATAAATTGAATTTCCCCAAAAGAGATGTTAAGTCGCTACTCTTTTATGAATGTGATTTTGTTAATTATGCTGCATTTTTTGCATAGCTATAGAATTCTGAATTTGCATAAATATATAAATATCTAGATAAATAGATAGGTAGGATATCTATTAAATAATGTATTTGTTTTGTTGAATTGGTTCTTTTTTTTACAAAATTAAAGTGTACTATTGAATACCAACGAAATAACTCAAGAAATAACCTCGTTTTATAAACAGACTGGTTATAAAATTTGCCGAACTTATATGAAAACAAAAATAAAATGAGCGAATTTTTTTCAAAAATTACTATTATTATTGATAGAATGTGCAAGTTTTACGAAACATATTTTTTTTTTCCTGGTTTTGTAATTTATGATTTTTGTTTAACGAACAATATATTTATATGTATATTGTAAAATCCGACAATTAGATTATTTATTTATTATGTTTACTTTGAAAGCAAATGAAGCCATGTTTGAATGCCTTTTTGTTTTAAAAAAATGTACCGACATACGGATTTTACTAGTCATTTTTAGCCAAATAAAATAATGTATTCCAAGTGAAAATAGAATTGTTTGTTTATGGAATTAAATCTTGTTCAGAGTATGCATTATTTTTAATAAAAAAAGAAATAAAATCGATAATAAAGCTGCATTATTAATTTGTTTTATTGGAAGTATTTGGTTTTTTTGTTGTTGTTGTAATATTATCAAAAATAATCTGAAAAAATTTCTAAAATACAATAAAAAAAATTTATTGTTGTGTTCAATTCGAGTTCAATAGCAATTTCTCTTATAAGGTTGCTAATCATTTAATTGGTAAATAATACAGGAGAAAAGTATTTGTTTGCTTTTATATTATTGGCATAAAAATTGAAAAAGTATTGTAATCGATTTTCTGTTTTATTTTTCTGAATTTTCGATACAAAGAAAAAACAAATAAAAGATAACCATATAAATTTCAACGATGAAATGGGAATGAATTGTAAATTTTTATCCAGACTTCGCTATTCGATATTACATACAATACGGGTGAATATTATGGATTTAATCCTCACCAGCTGGTATAGCGTCTTCAAGGCGACGAATAAATTTGATTCGGATTTCAGTGTTATTGTCACCTTTTAATTGGTCCTGTTGAATTGATTTTTGTTTTCGTATCATTGCTTTTATGTTATAAAAAGGGTATATGTATAATGAAAACCATCACCTGAACAAACCAACATTGAACTTCGAGCTGAACCATTTCCAATGCACCTCTTATGCATCCGCATAATATTCCGCTATATCTTAAATTAGAAATATCCTGTGGCAGTTCTACGAATTCAGCCAAAGGATTGTTGTCAAAAATTAAAGAATATTCATCTCCTGCGGCTGACCAATTAGATATTGTTGGCTGAATATTTAAATACATTTGAAATGCCTGCTGAACTTTATCAGCTGTGTCTCGCATTTCTAAGCACCTTCCGGAGGCTGTGCGCGAAAGGAAGTCTTCGATAAGGCGCATTCCCATGTTGTAACCGATTCTCTCGAGTTGTTTGTTAACATCATCTACATTCTCGTAGTCACGTAACATTTGCGTTACGAACGCTCCATAGGTAAGTGTTAATAGTTCCGAATTCTGAAATGTTTTCAAATAGATTTCTATATCAAACTAGACACTGAAATATTTTACCACATACTATTGTATAAAAAGAATCGTATTCGTTTGTTTAGAAAGAAACGCAATTCTATTTAAATTGTTACGTTTAACAGATTACAAACTGTTACAAAATACAAAATTACATTACAAAACTTATTCTCGACTTAATTTATATTAGAATTATTATTAAATCTTAAATTTTAATTCGTAAAATATAGGGTTGTGATGGTTAAATATCTTCCGTAGTGTTAGCTTTTATAAATTAATACTATTTAATTGGTGTTATTGTTATCCCGGATTGGTGAGGAGCAATTGGCTTTGGTTGTGTAACAGGCCGACTTTGGGTTTGTACATTTGTATGGTGCTGCCTTTGCTTTTGCGATTTACCACCGCCACTTCCGGTATTTGGTGTTGAATGGAATCGCCCGCCCTCACCACGTATTCGGTTCATAGCATGCCGATGTCTAGATTCATGTAAATATTTTGAACGCTCTTTTGGTATTCGACTTTCAAGTTTCGCTCTCGCTTGCCGTCTAATTAAGATCCTTTTGTACTGTTTGGCATTAACATACAATGGTTCCTCTTCGACTTCCGCTTGAGCTATATTCGTTGACTGTTGAATAGCTGATTCATCGGCCATATTACTTGCTACTGATACTGCAGTTGTATTTGCCGCCGCCGCATGAGGCATTACTATTATTTGAGCCTGATTATTAGGATTCATTTGTTGATTTGTTTGAGCAGGTATTTGTAAAAGTTGACCATTTAAGTTAATTATCTGAGATTGTTGATTATTTAATGAATCAGCTACAGCCATCGGTTGATACAGGAAGGTTTGACCATCAGGTAACTGAACTAGTTGCATTGGTTGAGCAGCCGTTGTGGTGGGTTGGAGCATTAATGAAGACGTCTGTAAAGGCAGTACAGTTTGTTGCTGTGTCTGTTGTCCTAAGATGATTTGATTGTTCGCATTCGACAAAACTGGAACCATTTGGATTTGTCCTTGTCCAGTAGACACTTGGGTTACATGCCCAGCGGTGGGATCATTTGTCGATCCGTCCATTTTGATATCGTATTCTTTTATCACCATTCAATTTATCAGCAACTGTGAAGAACAGACACGATTCACTATCTCGACTAGAATCCAATTTAGCAAGATGATGTGCGTTTCCGTTTGAAAGCAAATAAATCTTCTTCAGTTCCCGCACTAAAACTCACTATTTCTTGAAAACTATCCGAGGATGGTGAGCATTTGAAATATATCAATTTACAATCACTGATTTATTTTACTTACCACTTTTTTGGCGTCGAGGCGTGTAGCTTGACGAGACATTATAATTTATTACAATTATTCTAGAGTTGGGCGATCTTCCGAAAGTTATTTCTCTACGAAATTACAACAAATCAATCAGCCTACTCTATTACCAATAATATTCTTTAATTTAATTCGTCAACTAAAGTTGCATAGAATTGATGTCTTTTTTTCTGTCTACTGTTATGGCGTATTATGACAGCAAAACTTCCCCAGAAAGCGACACCTGTAATATTTTAATTGAAATTACGGTAAATTAATGCTACATTTATGTCCATTTCCAAAATTGTTTTTAGTGGTAAGAAATTATTAATACTTTCTTTTATTTTTTTAAATTATATATCTAACTATAATGAAGTTAATTTTTATATTATAAATAATAATCTATTTATTAAGAAAAAACAACAAAATGGAATTGCCTAATTTACAGCGACATTCATTCATAGTTTGATCTCTTTATTTAATGGAAAATTTGACATTTTCACGAGCACGTGTTACAACTTGCGGTTTTATTTTTTGACAATATAATTGTGGATAAAGTGGTATTGTTTGATTAAAATGGATATTGTAAAAGAAATTTTAGATCAGCATCAAAAAAGCCTTGAAAAATATAAGCCAATTACAGTTGACAAGCATTTAGATGTTAGAATTGATTTGGGAACGCTTCTGTGTTCAGACCCAAATGACTTGGAAGAGGAGAATTTAAAGTATTTTTTCAGAATTACATCAAGTTCAGTATAATTCTATAAAAATTTTGTTTGTTTAGAAATGATAAAGAAAACTACTTACAAATTTTGACAAGAGATAATGTGCAACTATTAATTAATTCTATTTGGGAATTACCAACTGAAAGAGTTGAGGAATGCATAGTGGCCAAGCTGCCGGTACCTACCACTGTTTTGCCTCGAATGCGTAAAATTCCTGGTCCTAAAGTGTTGACCAAATGGGAACAGTTCGCGAAAGAAAAAGGAATAAAGAAGAAAAAGAAGGAGAAGAAAGTATACGATCAAGTACTGGATGTAAGTTATTCTCGACAACATGTTTTTATTGAGGATTGAAAATTTTTATAATCTATAATTTTTTTATTGATTGCTTATTTATCTTTAGAAATGGGTGCCTACATATGGTCACAAGCGAGCCGAAGCAGAGAAGCAGAAAGATTGGGTTCTTGAAGTTCCCAAAACAGCAGACCCAATGGATGATATGTTTAAAAAGAAACTTGATTTGAGAGCGGAAAAAGTTGCTAAGAATGAAATAAAGCGCATGAAAAATATCGTTAGAGCAAAAAAAGGGGATGTACCACGTTCAGGATATTTAGGTGTAGAGGCAGCTACATCCAAACAATTACTGACAGCGGCAACAATTGCGAAAGCGTCAACAGCTTCCGTTGGAAAATTTCAAGAGAAACTCCCTAAAGAGAAAGTGGCTCGAGGAATTGGTGTTAAAGAACTCGTGCCGGGTACAAAGCGCAAAGCATCTCACATTGGGGAAGTTCCTGAAAAAAATGCTAATCTTGATCTTATTAAAAGCATTTTAAATAAGAAACCAAAATTGGACGCAGAAAAAGCTATTTCATTACAAAAACAAGAACAACGAGAAAGGTAATTGTGAATTTATCTAAAAAAAAAAATTACGATTAATAATATTTATTATAATCTAGTGGCGAAACACCTAGCGGAAGACCAGTTTCAAAGAAAACTTCCAAAAATTATCGCAAAAAGAAAGGAATGGTTCGGAAAAGCGGAAAGAAACCAAAAGGTGGTCAAGGTCAAAGGGCTCCACGCAAAAAGACTTCTGTGGGAAGAAAACGTCGCTAAATTACTACGAGTACTGGATTATATTGATATTTCCAATTTTTTTAATTAATAATTCTCTATTAATTGTTAATATGTAGGCAACTGTATATCGTTTGATCTGTGAGATATCACATAAAAACTTAAATGCATTAGCAGAGAAAAATAATTAAAATAATTTTAGTAGAAATTCATAATTTAATATAATATAAGTAAAATATTTTATATTATACGTTAGTAACATATATTACGGATTATTTTAATAAAATAAAAAAAAAACAAGA
This sequence comes from Atherix ibis, assembly GCA_958298945.1. Lineage (NCBI taxonomy): Eukaryota > Metazoa > Arthropoda > Insecta > Diptera > Athericidae > Atherix > Atherix ibis. The sequence goes on from OY282606.1 coordinate 119,937,933, forward strand.
AACTTGGATTTACTTTTAGCTATCTAAGAGAGGATATTTCTCGTCTTTGTTTTCCTAAAAAAGCTTATCGAATTAGAAAATCGTTAGTTTTATAAATCTTCTTGTATTTGTCTTAAATTTGAAGTATGTTGTGGTGTTAGTAACAAATCGTGCAGAAATATGCGGAATATACGATTAAAATTTTTTATAGATGGTAAATGTAAATTATTGCCGTCATCAGTAGCTTTATGCCATTGTGGTGGAAATGGCGTAGATATTACATGCAAGATGGGCACATCTGTTGGGAATTAAAGTTATAAAAAAGGCTTATTTTCGGTTTATATGGAATCAAAACCTCGAATCAGAAATGGTCGATGATCGTCATCACTTCCGCCGGATGAACTTTTGCGGAAAAACATATATCTATTACTGAAAAGAAGACCAGATGCACTAAGTTCACGTTCAATATTTACTAGCGCATTGTGTAAGTGTTGTGTTCGGCGAAATAAATTAACGAATCTTGGATTAGCAGCTCCAATTAAATCCAAGAGAATGAATACGTTCTGAAATATAAAAGCAAAAGAATTTATATTATTTAAATTATGTGTTTTTATAATTTTATTTACAATACGATCAATATCAGCAACAATCCTATCCGAAAATTCTGATTGTCTTACAGAATTGCTCATTTTGTGGGCTAAATGACGTGAACCATAAAGTGAATCAAATTCATTCCATTCGACAAAGGCTTCTTCGCCATCGAAAAAAATAAGCTAATCAAATATTAAAAAAAAAAAAAATCGGAAAATATATCATAAAATGTATATGCTTCGAGAAAAAAAAACCAAATATATTTTATTGTGGAATCCCGTTATTACCATTAATCCAATTTCGTTTTTTGTTTTGATTTTTTCAAGATCTTCTGATAAAGTTTTCACTAAATTTAACAAAATGGCACACGGAACCGCTGAATCAACTGCTCCAACGAAATTTGGAATTTTTGGAAAATATTTACTATCATAATGGCAGGCTAATGTTATAAAATTTTCAGCATTTGGGTTACTCTTTCCAATTATATTCGTAAATGTTAAATTATTCGAAAGCGGAGTTCGTGTTGCAAATCTATCCAATTCTACACTAAATCCAAGACGACCTAATTCACTGCAATATTTCAATAAATAAATTTCAACATATACTCACTTACTGTTATAGGTTTATTAGAATTTCGAATAACATTTGTTTACTTTATAATAAACTGTCCCACTTGTTGATGCCCTTGCGATCCAACCACTCTTGGTTTCAAAATATTTCTCAAGCTTTTCAAAAAATGTTCATTATTATCAGCTATAGCTATTTTTCTGTGGCAATCCGAAATCTAATAACACAAATTGATTTATATTAAATTTCCACCTATTGATTAGTTTCTATTCAAAACCACAGATAAGAACAGCGTATATTCGCTTAGTTTTATTAGCATAGAGACACAATATTTCAACTTACTTTGGCAGAACCAAATCTGTTAAACGATATAAAAATCACAAAAACAAAAATAAGTATTTTCCGTTGATTGTAAAAGTATTCGTGATATTGGTACATGGCGCTTTATAATAAAGGGAAGAAATTGAATAACGTGCACAACAAACAGTACGGAAGTTTAAACACACCGTTCTTACTTGAAAATAGAGTCCTATTGACACCCGTATTAAGGTAAGCCACAAAGTCGACTACCATCGATTGAACATTAAACAGAAATTAAGCTTATTCGACTTTAGCTTTGACGTACAGAAATAATCACATAACTATTTTGTGTGGCCACTCACTATTATTCATCGGTTAACAACTTTCTCTGGGCTTTTTCGACGTCAGAGTCTCAGCTAATTGATTGGGGAGTTTCTTGTTGTGTGACATTGACTAACTAGCTTTGGAAGTGGAAAAACTAAGCCAAGTGGGGTGTAACCTCTAAAGTTTGTTTCCTATATAAAAAAAAAGCTTAACTACAATGCTTATTCGTACTCTTTCCTAACGTTATTGGCTTCTCCCCCAACGAGTGCATGCGTGCACATTTGTTAAAGCAGAACCGAGTCAGCGAAAAAAAATATATTTTTATTAATAACCTGATAAAGAGATAAAAAAGAAGATGTTATTAAGTTAAAATATTATGCAAACCATTTGCGCTTTATACATATGCTTATGTTCGTAGAGGTAGCTGTGAATAGAAAAATATGCTACACCTGTGTAGTGAAGTTTTTTTTTATATAATCTTTATAACATATGTTACGGTAAATGTTCTTTTTGCTTGTATAGTTTTACAGAAATTTTATTCAATCATAAATATTTGAAAGAATCTTATTTGATTTTTATTTAATTAAAATGATTTACATAAAATGTTAGCTATAAATATACATTTAATATTTGATATTTGATAAAGAGTTATCGTGCTCGGAACTTTTATATCTTGTATAAATCTAAATTATTACGAAAAAAAATATTGCTAACAAATTGAATCTTATAATAAAAATACATATACATGAAAAACAAACAAAAGAAGAATCTAAAAATAACCAGCGAATTGAATTGGATAAATCTAAAGACCTGAATCCAATAAATACAATATATGTATAGAAATATACCTTGTTCATCATCATCATCATCTTTTAGTGGGCCTTGACCTCCTTACAATCTGTCTCCAACGGTGTCTATCTTGTGCTGCTGATTTCCAATTTCGTACTCCAATAATTCTTAGGTCTTGCTCAACACTATCTAGACATCTTTGTCTAGGACGTCCTCTATATCTTGTATTTGTTGGTATCGCATTAAAAATAAATTTTTGAGCTCTTTCCTGTGGCATTCTACTTAATTATGAATCGACTTATGTTATGTCTTCTCCATCGATTAACTCTAAAAGTTCTGCATTTGATCTTATGGTATAAATTCCGTTTATGTCTAATCTTGGGCCATAGATTTTTCTTAATATCTGTTAAAAATTTTCAGTAAAATTTTTCTGTTAAAAATTTTCAGTAAAATTTTTCTGTTAAAAATTTTCAGTAAAATTTTTCTGTTAAAAATTTTCAGTATAAATTTTCAGTAAAAATTTTCAGTAAAAATTTTCAGTAACAATTTTTATTAAATATTTTCAGTAAAAATTTTCAGTAAAAATTTTCAATTCAGTAAAAATTTTCGGTAAAAATTTTCGGTAAAAAATGTCAGTAAAAATTTTCAGTAACAATTTTCATTAAATATTTTCAGTAACAATTTTCATTAAATATTTTCAGTAAAAATTTTCAGTAAAATTTTTCAGTAAAATTTTTCAGTAAAAATTTTTAGTAAAAATTTTCAGTAAAAATTTTCAGTAAAAAATTTCAGTATAAATTTTCAGTAAAAATTTTCAGTAAAAATTTTCAGTAACAATTTTTATTAAATATTTTCAGTAAAAATTTTCAATTCAGTAAAAATTTTCGGTAAAAATTTTCGGTAAAAAATGTCAGTAAAAATTTTCAGTAACAATTTTCATTAAATATTTTCAGTAACAATTTTCATTAAATATTTTCAGTAAAAATTTTCAGTAAAATTTTTCAGTAAAATTTTTCAGTAAAAATTTTTAGTAAAAATTTTCAGTAAAAATTTTCAGTAAAAAATTTCAGTAAAAATTTTCAGTAAAAATTTTCAGTAAAAATTTTCAGTAAAAATTTTCAGTAAAAATTTTCAGTAAAAATTTTCAGTAAAAATTTTCAGTAAAAATTTTCAGTAAAAATTTTCAGTAAAAATTTTCAGTAAAAATTTTCAGTAAAAATTTTCAGTAAAAATTTTCAGTAAAAATTTTCAGTAAAAATTTTCAGTAAAAATTTTCAGTAAAAATTTTCAGTAAAAATTTTCAGTAAAAATTTTCAGTAAAAATTTTCAGTAAAAATTTTCAGTAAAAATTTTCAGTAAAAATTTTCAGTAAAAATTTTCAGTAAAAATTTTCAGTAAAAATTTTCAGTAAAAATTTTCAGTAAAAATTTTCAGTAAAAATTTTCAGTAAAAATTTTCAGTAAAAATTTTCAGTAAAAATTTTCAGTAAAAATTTTCAGTAAAAATTTTCAGTAAAAATTTTCAGTAAAAATTTTGTTAAAAATTTTCAGTAAAAATTTTCTGTTAAAAATTTTCAGTAAAAATTTTCTGTTAAAAATTTTCAGTAAAAATTTTCTGTTAAAAATTTTCAGTAAAAATTTTCTGTTAAAAATTTTCAGTAAAAGTTTTCAGTAAAAATTTTCAGTAAAAATTTTCAGTAAAAATTTTCAGTAAAAATTTTCTGTTAAAAATTTTCAGTAAAAATTTTCTGTTAAAAATTTTCAGTAAAAATTTTGTTAAAAATTTTCAGTAAAAATTGTCTGTTAAAAATTTTCAGTAAAAATTTTCTGTTAAAAATTGTCAGTAAAAATTTTCTGTTAAAAATTTTCAGTAAAAATTTTCTGTTATAAATTTTCAGTAAAAATTTTCTGTTAAAAATGTTCAGTAAAAATTTTCTGTTAAAAATTTTCAGTAAAATTTTTCTGTTTAAAATTTTCAGTAAAATTTTTCTGTTAAAAATTTTCAGTAAAAACTTTCTATTAAAAATTTTCAGTAAAAATTTTCTGTTAAAAATTTTCAGTCAAAATTTTGTTATAAATTTTCAGTAAAAATTTTTTGTTAAAAATTTTCAGTAAAATTTTTCTGTTAAAAATTTTCAGTATAAATTTTCAGTAAAAATTTTCAGTAAAAATTTTCAGTAACAATTTTCATTAAATATTTTCAGTAAAAATTTTCAGTAAAAAATTTCAATTCAGTAAAAACTTTCAGTAAAAATTTTCATTAAAGATTTTCAGTAAAAATTTTCAGTAAAAATTTTCAGTAAAAATTTTCAGTAAAAATTTTCAGTAAAAATTTTCATTAAAGATTTTCAGTAAAAATTTTCTGTTAAAAATTTTCAGTAAAAATTTTCTGTTAAAAATTTCCAGTAATAATTTTCTGTTAAAAATTTTCAGTAAAAACTTTCTGTTAAAAATTTTCAGTAAAAATTTTCTGTTAAAAATTTTCAGTAAAAATTTTGTGGTAAAAATTTTCAGTAAAAATTTTCTGTTAAAAATTTTCAGTAAAAATTTTCTGTTAAAAATTTTCAGTAAAAATTTTCTGTTAAAAATTTTCAGTAAAAATTTTCTGTTAAAAATTTTCAGTAAAAGTTTTCAGTAAAAATTTTCAGTAAAAAGTTTCAGTAAAAATTTTCAGTAAAAATTTTCTGTTAAAAATTTTCAGTAAAAATTTTCTGTTAAAAATTTTCAGTAAAAATTTTCTGTTAAAAATTTTCAGTAAAAATTTTCTGTTAAAAATTTTCAGTAAAAACTTTCTATTAAAAATTTTCAGTTAAATTTTCTATTAAAAATTTTCAGTAAAAATTTTCATTAAATATTTTCAGTGTAAATTTTCAGTAAAAATTTTCATTAAAGATTTTCAGTAAAAATTTTCTGTTAAAAATTTTCAGTAAAAATTTTCTGTTAAAAATTTCCAGTAATAATTTTCTGTTAAAAATTTTCAGTAAAATTTTTCTGTTAAAAATTTTCAGTAAAATTTTTCTGTTAAAAATTTTCAGTAAAATTTTTCTGTTAAAAATTTTCAGTAAAATTTTTCTGTTAAAAATTTTCAGGAAAATTTTTCTGTTAAAAATTTTCAGTAAAATTTTTCTGGTAAAAATTTTCAGTAAAATTTTTCTGGTAAAAATTTTCAGTAAAAATTTTCTGTTAAAAATTTTCAGTAAAAATTTTCAGTAACAATTTTCATTAAATATTTTCTGTCAAAAATTTTCAGTAAAAATTTTCAGTAAAAATTTTCAATTCAGTAAAAATTTTCAATTCAGTGAAAATTTTCAGTAAAAATTTTCAGTAAAAATTTTCAGTAAAAAATTTCAATTCAGTAAAAATTTTCAGTAAAAATTTTCAGTAAAAATTTTCAGTAAAAATTTTCAGTAAAAATTTTCAGTAAAAATTTTCAGTAAAAATTTTCAGTAAAAATTTTCATTAAAGATTTTCAGTAAAAATTTTCTGTTAAAAATTTTCAGTAAAAATTTTCTGTTAAAAATTTCCAGTAAAAATTTTGTGGTAAAAATTTTCAGTAAAAATTTTCTGTTAAAAATTTTCAGTAAAAATTTTCTGTTAAAAATTTTCAGTAAAAATTTTCTGTTAAAAATTTTCAGTAAAAGTTTTCAGTAAAAATTTTCAGTAAAAATTTTCAGTAAAAATTTTCTGTTAAAAATTTTCAGTAAAAATTTTCTGTTAAAAATTTTCAGTAAAAATTTTCTGTTAAAAATTTTCAGTAAAAATTTTCTGTTAAAAATTTTCAGTAAAAATTTTCAGTAAAAATTTTCATTAAATATTTTCAGTGTAAATTTTCAGTAAAAATTTTCATTAAAGATTTTCAGTAAAAATTTTCTGTTAAAAATTTTCAGTAAAAATTTTCTGTTAAAAATTTCCAGTAATAATTTTTTGTTAAAAATTTTCAGTAAAAACTTTCTGTTAAAAATTTTCAGTAAAAATTTTCTGTTAAAAATTTTCAGTAAAAATTTTCTGTTAAAAATTTTCAGTAAAAATTTTCTGTTAAAAGTGTTCAGTAAAAATTTTCTGTTATAAATTTTCAGTAAAAATTTTCTGTTAAAAATTTTCAGTAAAATTTTTCTGTTAAAAATTTCAGTATAAATTTTCAGTAAAAATTTTCAGTAACAATTTTCATTAAATATTTGCAGTAAAAATTTTCAGTAAAAATTTTCAGTAAAAATTTTCAGTAAAAATTTTCAGTAAAAATTTTCAGTAAAAATTTTCTGTTAAAAATTTTCAGTAAAAATTTTCTGTTAAAAATTTTCAGTAAAAATTTTCTGTTAAAAATTTTCAGTAAAAATTTTCTCTTAAAAATTTTCAGTAAAAATTTTCTGTTAAAAATTTTCAGTAAAAATTTTCTGTTAAAAATTTTTAGTAAAAATTTTCTGTTAAAAATTTTCAGTAAAATTTTTCTGTTAAAAATTTTCAGTAAAATTTTTCTGTTAAAAATTTTCAATTCAGTAAAAATTTTCAGTAAAAATTTTCAGTAAAAATTTTCCCTAAAAATTTTCAGTAACAATTTTCATTAAATATTTTCAGTGTAGATTTTCAGTAAAAATTTTCATTAAAGATTTTCAGTTAAAATTTTCTGCTAAAAATTTTCAGTTAAAATTTTCTGTTAAAAATTTTCAGTATTAATTTTCAGTAAAAATTTTCAGTAACAATTTTCATTAAATATTTTCAGTCAAAAATTTTCAGTAAAAATTTTCAGTAAAAATTTTCAGTAAAAATTTTCAGTAAAAGTTTTCAGTAAAAATTTTCAATTCAGTAAACATTTTCAATACAGTAAAAATTTTCAGTACAAATTTTCTGTTAAAAATTCAGTAAAAATTTTCTGTTAAAAATTTTCAGTAAAAATTTCTGTTAAAAATTTTCAGTAAAAATTTTCTGTTAAAAATTTTCAGTAAAAACTTTCTATTATAAATTTTCAGTAAAAATTTTCTGTTAAAAATTTTCAGTAAAAATTTTCTGTTATAAATTTTCAGTAAAAATTTTCTGTTAAAAATTTTCAGTAAAATTTTTCTGTTAAAAATTTTCAGTATAAATTTTCAGTAAAAATTTTCAGTAAAAATTTTCAGTAACAATTTTCAGTAAAAATTTTCATTAAAGATTTTCAGTAAAAATTTTCTGTTAAAAATTTTCAGTAAAAATTTTCTGTTAAAAATTTCCAGTAATAATTTTCTGTTAAAAATTTTCAGTAAAAACTTTCTGTTAAAAATTTTCAGTAAAAATTTTCTGTTAAAAATTTTCAGTAAAAATTTTCTGTTAAAAATTTTCAGTAAAAATTTTCTGTTAAAAATTTTCAGTAAAAATTTCCTGTTAAAAATTTTCAGTAAAAATTTTCTATTAAAAATTTTCAGTAAAAATTTTCATTAAATATTTTCAGTGTAAATTGTCAGTAAAAATTTTCATTAAAGATTTTCAGTAAACATTTTCTGTTAAAAATTTTCAGTAAAAATTTTCTGTTAAAAATTTCCAGTAATAATTTTCTGTTAAAAATTTTCAGTAAAAACTTTCTGTTAAAAATTTTCAGTAAAAATTTTCTGTTAAAAATTTTCAGTAAAAATTTTCTGTTAAAAATTTTCAGTAAAAATTTTCTGTTAAAAATGTTCAGTAAAAATTTTCTGTTAAAAATTTTCAGTAAAAATTTTCTGTTAAAAATTTTCAGTAAAATTTTTCTGTTAAAAATTTTCAGTATAAATTTTCAGTAAAAATTTTCAGTAAAAATTTTCAGTAAAAATTTTCAGTAACAATTTTCATTAAATATTTGCAGTAAAAATTTTCAGTAAAAATTTTCAGTAAAAATTTTCAGTAAAAATTTTCTGTTAAAAATTTTCAGTAAAAATTTTCTGTTAAAAATTTTCAGTAAAAATTTTCTGTTAAAAATTTTCAGTAAAAATTTTCAGTATAAATTTTCAGTAAAAATTTTCAGTATAAATTTTCAGTATAAATTTTCAGTATAAATTTTCAGTATAAATTTTCAGTATAAATTTTCAGAATAAATTTTCAGAATAAATTTTCAGTAAAAATTTTCAGAATAAATTTGTAGTAAAATTTGTTGGAAAAATTTGTAGGAAAAATTTGTAGTAAAAATTTGTAGGAAAAAATTTTTAGTAAAAATTTTCAGTAAAAATTTTCAGTAAGAATTTTCAGTAAAAATTTTCAGTAAAAATTTTCAGTAAAAATTTTCAGTAAAAATTTTCAGTAAAAATTTTCAGTAAAAATTTTCAGTAAAAATTTTCAGTAAAAATTTTCAGTAAAAATTTTCAGTAAAAATTTTCTGTAAAAATTTTCAGTAAAAATTTTCAGTAAAAATTTTCAGTAAAAATTTTCAGTAAAAATTTTCAGTAAAAATTTGTAGGAAAAAATTTTCAGTAAAAATTTTCAGTAAAAATTTTCAGTAAAAATTTTCAGTAAGAATTTTCAGTAAAAATTTTCAGTAAAAATTTTCAGTAAAAATTTTCAGTAAAAATTTTCAGTAAAAATTTTCAGTAAAAATTTTCAGTAAAAATTTTCAGTAAAAATTTTCAGTAAAAATTTTCAGTAAAAATTTTCAGTAAAAATTTTCAGTAAAAATTTTCAGTAAAAATTTTCAGTAAAAATTTTCAGTAAAAATTTTCAGTAAAAATTTTCAGTAAAAATTTTCAGTAAAAATTTTCAGTAAAAATTTTCAGTAAAAATTTTCAGTAAAAATTTTCAGTAAAAATTTTCAGTAAAAATTTTCAGTAAAAATGTTCTGTTAAAAATTTTCAGTAAAAATTTTCTGTTAAAAATTTTCAGTAAAAATTTCCTGTTAAAAATTTTCAGTAAAAATTTTCTATTAAAAATTTTCAGTAAAATTTTTCTGTTAAAAATTTTCAGTATAAATTTTCAGTAAAAATTTTCAGTAAAAATTTTCAGTAACAATTTTCATTAAATATTTGCAGTAAAAATTTTCAGTAAAAATTTTCAGTAAAAATTTTCTGTTAAAAATTTTCAGTAAAAATTTTCTGTTAAAAATTTTCAGTAAAAATTTTCTGTTAAAAATTTTCAGTAAAAATTTTGTTAAAAATTTTCAGTAAAAATTTTCTGTTAAAAATTTTCAGTAAAAATTTTCTGTTAAAATTTTCAGTAAAAATTTTCAGTAAAAATTTTCAGTAAAAATTTTCAGTAAAAATTTTCAGTAAAAATTTTCAGTAAAAATTTTCAGTAAAAATTTTCAGTAAAAATTTTCAGTAAAAATTTTCAGTAAAAATTTTCAGTTAAAATTTTCAGTAAAAATTTTCAGTAAAAATTTTCAGTAAAAATTTTCAGTAAAAATTTTCAGTATAAATTTTCAGAATAAATTTTCAGAATAAATTTTCAGTAAAAATTTTCAGAATAAATTTGTAGTAAAATTTGTTGGAAAAATTTGTAGGAAAAATTTGTAGTAAAAATTTGTAGGAAAAAATTTTTAGTAAAAATTTTCAGTAAAAATTTTCAGTAAGAATTTTCAGTAAAAATTTTCAGTAAAAATTTTCAGTAAAAATTTTCAGTAAAAATTTTCAGTAAAAATTTTCAGTAAAAATTTTCTGTAAAAATTTTCAGTAAAAATTTTCAGTAAAAATTTTCAGTAAAAATTTTCAGTAAAAATTTTCAGTAAAAATTTTCAGTAAAAATTTTCAGTAAAAATTTGTAGGAAAAAATTTTCAGTAAAAATTTTCAGTAAAAATTTTCAGTAAAAATTTTCAGTAAAAATTTTCAGTAAAAATTTTCAGTAAGAATTTTCAGTAAGAATTTTCAGTAAAAATTTTCAGTAAAAATTTTCAGTAAAAATTTTCAGTAAAAATTTTCAGTAAAAATTTTCAGTAAAAATTTTCAGTAAAAATTTTCAGTAAAAATTTTCAGTAAAAATTTTCAGTAAAAATTTTCAGTAAAAATTTTCAGTAAAAATTTTCAGTAAAAATTTTCAGTAAAAATTTTCAGTAAAAATTTTCAGTAAAAATTTTCAGTAAAAATTTTCAGTAAAAATTTTCAGTAAAAATTTTCAGTAAAAATTTTCAGTAAAAATTTTCAGTAAAAATTTTCAGTAAAAATTTTCAGTAAAAATTTTCAGTAAAAATTTTCAGTAAAAATTTTCAGTAAAAATTTTCAGTAAAAATTTTCAGTAAAAATTTTCAGTAAAAATTTTCAGTAAAAATTTTCAGTAAAAATGTTCTGTTAAAAATTTTCAGTAAAAATTTTCTGTTAAAAATTTTCAGTAAAAATTTCCTGTTAAAAATTTTCAGTAAAAATTTTCTATTAAAAATTTTCAGTAAAATTTTTCTGTTAAAAATTTTCAGTATAAATTTTCAGTAAAAATTTTCAGTAAAAATTTTCAGTAACAATTTTCATTAAATATTTGCAGTAAAAATTTTCAGTAAAAATTTTCAGTAAAAATTTTCAGTAAAAATTTTCTGTTAAAAATTTTCAGTAAAAATTTTCTGTTAAAAATTTTCAGTAAAAATTTTCTGTTAAAAATTTTCAGTAAAAATTTTCTGTTAAAAATTTTCAGTAAAAATTTTCTGTTAAAAATTTTCAGTAAAAATTTTCTGTTAAAAATTTTCAGTAAAAATTTTCAGTATAAATTTTCAGTATAAATTTTCAGTATAAATTTTCAGTATAAATTTTCAGTATAAATTTTCAGTATAAATTTTCAGTATAAATTTTCAGAATAAATTTTCAGAATAAATTTTCAGTAAAAATTTTCAGAATAAATTTGTAGTAAAATTTGTAGGAAAAATTTGTAGTAAAAATTTGTAGGAAAAAATTTTCAGTAAAAATTTTCAGTAAGAATTTTCAGTAAAAATTTTCAGTAAAAATTTTCAGTAAAAATTTTCAGTAAAAATTTTCAGTAAAAATTTTCAGTAAAAATTTTCAGTAAAAATTTTCAGTAAAAATTTTCAGTAAAAATTTTCAGTAAAAATTTTCAGTAAAAATTTTCAGTAAAAATTTTCAGTAAAAATTTTCAGTAAAAATTTTCAGTAAAAATTTTCAGTAAAAATTTTCAGTAAAAATTTTCAGTAAAAATTTTCAGTAAAAATTTTCAGTAAAAATTTTCAGTAAAAATTTTCAGTAAAAATTTTCAGTAAAAATTTTCTGTTAAAAATTTTCAGTAAAAATTTTCAGTAAAAATTTTCTGTTAACAATTTTCAGTAAAAATTTTCTGTTATAAATTTTCAGTAAAAATTTTCTGTTAAAAATTTTCAGTAAAAATTTTCAGTAAAAATTTTCTGTTATAAATTTTCAGTAAAAATTTTCAGTAAAAATTTTCAGTAAAAATTTTCAGTAAAAATTTTCAATTCAGTAAAAATTTTCAATTCAGTAAAAATTTTCAGCAAAAATTTTCAGTAAAAATTTTCTATTAAAAATTTTCAGTAAAATTTTTCTGTTAAAAATTTTCAGTATAAATTTTCAGTAAAAATTTTCAGTAAAAATTTTCAGTAACAATTTTCATTAAATATTTGCAGTAAAAATTTTCAGTAAAAATTTTCAGTAAAAATTTTCAGTAAAAATTTTCTGTTAAAAATTTTCAGTAAAAATTTTCTGTTAAAAATTTTCAGTAAAAATTTTCTGTTAAAAATTTTCAGTAAAAATTTTCTGTTAAAAATTTTCAGTAAAAATTTTCTGTTAAAAATTTTCAGTAAAAATTTTCTGTTAAAAATTTTCAGTAAAAATTTTCAGTATAAATTTTCAGTATAAATTTTCAGTATAAATTTTCAGTATAAATTTTCAGTATAAATTTTCAGTATAAATTTTCAGAATAAATTTTCAGAATAAATTTTCAGTAAAAATTTTCAGAATAAATTTGTAGTAAAATTTGTAGGAAAAATTTGTAGGAAAAATTTGTAGTAAAAATTTGTAGGAAAAAATTTTCAGTAAAAATTTTCAGTAAGAATTTTCAGTAAAAATTTTCAGTAAAAATTTTCAGTAAAAATTTTCAGTAAAAATTTTCAGTAAAAATTTTCAGTAAAAATTTTCAGTAAAAATTTTCAGTAAAAATTTTCAGTAAAAATTTTCAGTAAAAATTTTCAGTAAAAATTTTCAGTAAAAATTTTCAGTAAAAATTTTCAGTAAAAATTTTCAGTAAAAATTTTCAGTAAAAATTTTCAGTAAAAATTTTCAGTAAAAATTTTCAGTAAAAATTTTCAGTAAAAATTTTCAGTAAAAATTTTCAGTAAAAATTTTCAGTAAAAATTTTCAGTAAAAATTTTCAGTAAAAATTTTCAGTAAAAATTTTCAGTAAAAATTTTCAGTAAAAATTTTCAGTAAAAATTTTCAGTAAAAATTTTCAGTAAAAATTTTCAGTAAAAATTTTCAGTAAAAATTTTCAGTAAAAATTTTCAGTAAAAATTTTCAGTAAAAATTTTCAGTAAAAATTTTCAGTAAAATTTTTCAGTAAAAATTTTCAGTAAAAATTTTCAGTAAAAATTTTCAGTAAAAATTTTCAGTAAAAATTTTCAGTAAAAATTTTCAGTAAAAATTTTCAGTAAAAATTTTCAGTAAAAATTTTCAGTAAAAATTTTCAGTAAAAATTTTCAGTAAAAATTTTCAGTAAAAATTTTCAGTAAAAATTTTCAGTAAAAATTTTCAGTAAAAATTTTCTGTTAAAAATTTTCAGTAAAAATTTTCAGTAAAAATTTTCTGTTAACAATTTTCAGTAAAAATTTTCTATTAAAAATTTTCAGTAAAATTTTTCTGTTAAAAATTTTCAGTATAAATATTCAGTAAAAATTTTCAGTAAAAATTTTCAGTAACAATTTTCATTAAATATTTGCAGTAAAAATTTTCAGTAAAAATTTTCAGTAAAAATTTTCAGTAAAAATTTTCTGTTAAAAATTTTCAGTAAAAATTTTCTGTTAAAAATTTTCAGTAAAAATTTTCTGTTAAAAATTTTCAGTAAAAATTTTCTGTTAAAAATTTTCAGTAAAAATTTTCTGTTAAAAATTTTCAGTAAAAATTTTCTGTTAAAAATTTTCAGTAAAAATTTTCAGTATAAATTTTCAGTATAAATTTTCAGTATAAATTTTCAGTATAAATTTTCAGTATAAATTTTCAGTATAAATTTTCAGAATAAATTTTCAGAATAAATTTTCAGTAAAAATTTTCAGAATAAATTTGTAGTAAAATTTGTGGGAAAAATTTGTAGGAAAAATTTGTAGTAAAAATTTGTAGGAAAAAATTTTCAGTAAAAATTTTCAGTAAGAATTTTCAGTAAAAATTTTCAGTAAAAATTTTCAGTAAAAATTTTCAGTAAAAATTTTCAGTAAAAATTTTCAGTAAAAATTTTCAGTAAAAATTTTCAGTAAAAATTTTCAGTAAAAATTTTCAGTAAAAATTTTCAGTAAAAATTTTCAGTAAAAATTTTCAGTAAAAATTTTCAGTAAAAATTTTCAGTAAAAATTTTCAGTAAAAATTTTCAGTAAAAATTTTCAGTAAAAATTTTCAGTAAAAATTTTCAGTAAAAATTTTCAGTAAAAATTTTCAGTAAAAATTTTCAGTAAAAATTTTCAGTAAAAATTTTCAGTAAAAATTTTCAGTAAAAATTTTCAGTAAAAATTTTCAGTAAAAATTTTCAGTAAAAATTTTCAGTAAAAATTTTCAGTAAAAATTTTCAGTAAAAATTTTCAGTAAAAATTTTCAGTAAAAATTTTCAGTAAAAATTTTCAGTAAAAATTTTCAGTAAAAATTTTCAGTAAAAATTTTCAGTAAAAATTTTCAGTAAAAATTTTCAGTAAAAATTTTCAGTAAAAATTTTCAGTAAAAATTTTCAGTAAAAATTTTCAGTAAAAATTTTCAGTAAAAATTTTCAGTAAAAATTTTCAGTAAAAATTTTCAGTAAAAATTTTCAGTAAAAATTTTCAGTAAAAATTTTCAGTAAAAATTTTCAGTAAAAATTTTCAGTAAAAATTTTCTGTTAAAAATTTTCAGTAAAAATTTTCAGTAAAAATTTTCTGTTAAAAATTTTCAGTAAAAATTTTCTGTTATAAATTTTCAGTAAAAATTTTCTGTTAAAAATTTTCAGTAAAAATTTTCAGTAAAAATTTTCTGTTATAAATTTTCAGTAAAAATTTTCAGTAAAAATTTTCAGTAAAAATTTTCAATTCAGTAAAAATTTTCAATTCAGTAAAAATTTTCAGCAAAAATTTTCAGTAAAAATTTTCAGCAAAAATTTTCAGTAAAAATTTTCTGTTAAAAATTTTCAGTAAAAATTTTCTGTTAAAAATTTTCAGTAAAAGTTTTCTGTTAAAAATTTTCAGTAAAAATTTTCTGTTAAAAATTTTCAGTAAAAATTTTCTGTTAAAAATTTTCAGTAAAAATTTTCTGTTAAAAATTTTCAGTAAAAATTTTCTGTTAAAAATTTTCAGTAAAAATTTTCTGTTAAAAATTTTCAGTAAAAATTTTCTGTTAAAAATTTTCAGTAAAAGTTTTCTGTTAAAAATTTTCAGTAAAAATTTTCTGTTAAAAATTTTCAGTAAAAATTTTCTGTTAAAAATTTTCAGTAAAAATTTTCTGTTAAAAATTTTCAGTAAAAATTTTCTGTTAAAAATTTTCAGTAAAAATTTTGTGTTAAAAATTTTTAGTAAAAGTTTTCTGTTAAAAATTTTCAGTAAAAATTTTCTGTTAAAAATTTTCAGTAAAAATTTTCTGTTAAAAATTTTCAGTAAAAATTTTCATTAAAGATTTTCAGTTAAAATTTTCTGTTAAAAATTTTCAGTAAAAATTTTCTGTTAAAAATTTTCAGTAAAAATTTGCTGTTAAAAATTTTCAGTAAAAATTTTCTGTTAAAAATTTTCAGTAAAAATTTTCTGTTAAAAATTTGCTGTTAAAAATTTTCAGTAAAAATTTTCTGTTAAAAATTTTCAGTTAAATTTTCTATTAAAAATTTTCAGTAAAAATTTTCTGTTAAAAATTTCCAGTAATAATTTTTTGTTAAAAATTTTCAGTAAAAACTTTCTGTTAAAAATTTTCAGTAAAAATTTTCTGTTAAAAATTTTCAGTAAAAATTTTCTGTTAAAAATTTTCAGTAAAAATTTTCTGTTAAAAGTGTTCAGTAAAAATTTTCTGTTATAAATTTTCAGTAAAAATTTTCTGTTAAAAATTTTCAGTAAAATTTTTCTGTTAAAAATTTCAGTATAAATTTTCAGTAAAAATTTTCAGTAACAATTTTCATTAAATATTTGCAGTAAAAATTTTCAGTAAAAATTTTCAGTAAAAATTTTCAGTAAAAATTTTCAGTAAAAATTTTCAGTAAAAATTTTCAGTAAAAATTTTCAGTAAAAATTTTCAGTAAAAATTTTCAGTAAAAATTTTCTGTTAAAAATTTTCAGTAAAAATTTTCTGTTAAAAATTTTCAGTAAAAATTTTCTGTTAAAAATTTTCAGTAAAAATTTTCTGTTAAAAATTTTCAGTAAAATTTTTCTGTTAAAAATTTTCAGTAAAATTTTTCTGTTAAAAATTTTCAATTCAGTAAAAATTTTCAGTAAAAATTTTCAGTAAAAATTTTCAGTAAAAATTTTCCCTAAAAATTTTCAGTAACAATTTTCATTAAATATTTTCAGTGGAGATTTTCAGTAAAAATTTTCATTAAAGATTTTCAGTTAAAATTTTCTGCTAAAAATTTTCAGTTAAAATTTTCTGTTAAAAATTTTCAGTATTAATTTTCAGTAAAAATTTTCAGTAACAATTTTCATTAAATATTTTCAGTCAAAAATTTTCAGTAAAAATTTTCAGTAAAAATTTTCAGTAAAAATTTTCAGTAAAAATTTTCAGTAAAAATTTTCAATTCAGTAAACATTTTCAATTCAGTAAAAATTTTCAGTAAAAATTTTCTGTTAAATATTTTCAGTAAAAATTTTCTGTTAAAAATTTTCAGTAAAAATTTTCTGTTAAAAATTTTCAGTAAAAATTTTCTGTTAAAAATTTTCAGTAAAAATTTTCTGTTAAAAATTTTCAGTAAAAATTTTCTGTTAAAAATTTTCAGTAAAAATTTTCAGTATAAATTTTCAGTATAAATTTTCAGTATAAATTTTCAGTATAAATTTTCAGTATAAATTTTCAGTATAAATTTACAGAATAAATTTTCAGAATAAATTTTCAGTAAAAATTTTCAGAATAAATTTGTAGTAAAATTTGTAGGAAAAATTTGTAGGAAAAATTTGTAGTAAAAATTTGTAGGAAAAAATTTTCAGTAAAAATTTTCAGTAAAAATTTTCAGTAAGAATTTTCAGTAAAAATTTTCAGTAAAAATTTTCAGTAAAAATTTTCAGTAAAAATTTTCAGTAAAAATTTTCAGTAAAAATTTTCAGTAAAAATTTTCAGTAAAAATTTTCAGTAAAAATTTTCAGTAAAAATTTTCAGTAAAAATTTTCAGTAAAAATTTTCAGTAAAAATTTTCAGTAAAAATTTTCAGTAAAAATTTTCAGTAAAAATTTTCAGTAAAAATTTTCAGTAAAAATTTTCAGTAAAAATTTTCAGTAAAAATTTTCAGTAAAAATTTTCAGTAAAAATTTTCAGTAAAAATTTTCAGTAAAAATTTTCAGTAAAAATTTTCAGTAAAAATTTTCAGTAAAAATTTTCAGTAAAAATTTTCAGTAAAAATTTTCAGTAAAAATTTTCAGTAAAAATTTTCAGTAAAAATTTTCAGTAAAAATTTTCAGTAAAAATTTTCAGTAAAAATTTTCAGTAAAAATTTTCAGTAAAAATTTTCAGTAAAAATTTTCAGTAAAAATTTTCAGTAAAAATTTTCAGTAAAAATTTTCAGTGAAAATTTTCAGTAAAAATTTTCAGTAAAAATTTTCTGTTAAAAATTTTCTGTTAAAAATTTTCAGTAAAAATTTTCTGTTAAAAATTTTCAGTAAAAATTTTCTGTTAAAAATTTTCAGTAAAAATTTTCTGTTAAAAATTTTCAGTAAAAATTTTCTGTTAAAAATTTTCAGTAAAAATTTTCAGTATAAATTTTCAGTAAAAATTTTCAGTAAAAATTTTCAATTCAGTAAACATTTTCAATTCAGTAAAAATTTTCAGTAAAAATTTTCTGTTAAATATTTTCAGTAAAAATTTTCTGTTAAAAATTTTCAGTAAAAATTTTCTGTTAAAAATTTTCAGTAAAAATTTTCTGTTAAAAATTTTCAGTAAAAATTTTCAGTATAAATTTTCAGTATAAATTTTCAGTATAAATTTTCAGTATAAATTTTCAGTATAAATTTTCAGTATAAATTTTCAGAATAAATTTTCAGAATAAATTTTCAGTAAAAATTTTCAGAATAAATTTGTAGTAAAATTTGTAGGAAAAATTTGTAGTAAAAATTTGTAGGAAAAAATTTTCAGTAAAAATTTTCAGTAAGAATTTTCAGTAAAAATTTTCAGTAAAAATTTTCAGTAAAAATTTTCAGTAAAAATTTTCAGTAAAAATTTTCAGTAAAAATTTTCAGTAAAAATTTTCAGTAAAAATTTTCAGTAAAAATTTTCAGTAAAAATTTTCAGTAAAAATTTTCAGTAAAAATTTTCAGTAAAAATTTTCAGTAAAAATTTTCAGTAAAAATTTTCAGTAAAAATTTTCAGTAAAAATTTTCAGTAAAAATTTTCAGTAAAAATTTTCAGTAAAAATTTTCAGTAAAAATTTTCAGTAAAAATTTTCAGTAAAAATTTTCAGTAAAAATTTTCAGTAAAAATTTTCAGTAAAAATTTTCTGTTAAAAATTTTCTGTTAAAAATTTTCAGTAAAAATTTTCTGTTAAAAATTTTCAGTAAAAATTTTCTGTTATAAATTTTCAGTAAAAATTTTCTGTTAAAAATTTTCAGTAAAAATTTTCAGTAAAAATTTTCAGTAAAAATTTTCAGTAAAAATTTTCAGTAAAAATTTTCAGTAAAAATTTTCAGTAAAAATTTTCAATTCAGTAAAAATTTTCAATTCAGTAAAAATTTTCAATTCAGTAAAAATTTTCAGCAAAAATTTTCAGTAAAAATTTTCTGTTAAAAATTTTCAGTAAAAATTTTCTGTTAAAAATTTTCAGTAAAAGTTTTCTGTTAAAAATTTTCAGTAAAAATTTTCTGTTAAAAATTTTCAGTAAAAATTTTCTGTTAAAAATTTTCAGTAAAAATTTTCTGTTAAAAATTTTCAGTAAAAATTTTCTGTTAAAAATTTTCAGTAAAAATTCTCTGTTAAAAATTTTCAGTAAAAATTTTCTGTTAAAAATTTTCAGTAAAAGTTTTCTGTTAAAAATTTTCAGTAAAAATTTTCTGTTAAAAATTTTCAGTAAAAATTTTCTGTTAAAAATTTTCAGTAAAAATTTTCTGTTAAAAATTTTCAGTAAAAATTTTGTGTTAAAAATTTTCAGTAAAAGTTTTCTGTTAAAAATTTTCAGTAAAAATTTTCTGTTAAAAATTTTCAGTAAAAATTTTCTGTTAAAAATTTTCAGTAAAAATTTTCATTAAAGATTTTCAGTTAAAATTTTCTGTTAAAAATTTTCAGTAAAAATTTTCTGTTAAAAATTTTCAGTAAAAATTTGCTGTTAAAAATTTTCAGTAAAAATTTTCTGTTAAAAATTTTCAGTATAAATTTTCTGTTAAAAATTTTCAGTTAAATTTTCTATTAAAAATTTTCAGTAAAAATTTTCATTAAATATTTTCAGTGTAAATTTTCAGTAAAAATTTTCATTAAAGATTTTCAGTAAAAATTTTCTGTTAAAAATTTTCAGTAAAAATTTTCTGTTAAAAATTTCTAGTAATAATTTTTTGTTAAAAATTTTCATTAAAAACTTTCTGTTAAAAATTTTCAGTAAAAATTTTCTGTTAAAAATTTTCAGTAAAAATTTTCTGTTAAAAATTTTCAGTAAAA
This sequence comes from Atherix ibis, assembly GCA_958298945.1. NCBI lineage: Eukaryota > Metazoa > Arthropoda > Insecta > Diptera > Athericidae > Atherix > Atherix ibis. The sequence goes on from OY282606.1 coordinate 119,957,351, forward strand.
ATTTTCTGTTAAAAGTGTTCAGTAAAAATTTTCTGTTATAAATTTTCAGTAAAAATTTTCTGTTAAAAATTTTCAGTAAAATTTTTCTGTTAAAAATTTCAGTATAAATTTTCAGTAAAAATTTTCAGTAAAAATTTTCTGTTAAAAATTTTCAGTAAAAATTTTCTGTTAAAAATTTTCAGTAAAAATTTTCTGTTAAAAATTTTCAGTAAAAATTTTCTGTTAAAAATTTTCAGTAAAAATTTTCTGTTAAAAATTTTCAGTAAAAATTTTCTGTTAAAAATTTTCAGTAAAATTTTTCTGTTAAAAATTTTCAGTAAAATTTTTCTGTTAAAAATTTTCAATTCAGTAAAAATTTTCAGTAAAAATTTTCAGTAAAAATTTTCAGTAAAAATTTTCAGTAAAAATTTTCAGTAAAAATTTTCAGTAAAAATTTTCTGTTAAAAATTTTCAGTAAAAATTTTCTGTTAAAAATTTTCAGTAAAAATTTTCTGTTAAAAATTTTCAGTAAAAATTTTCTGTTAAAAATTTTCAGTAAAATTTTTCTGTTAAAAATTTTCAGTAAAATTTTTCTGTTAAAAATTTTCAATTCAGTAAAAATTTTCAGTAAAAATTTTCAGTAAAAATTTTCAGTAAAAATTTTCAGTAAAAATTTTCCCTAAAAATTTTTAGTAACAATTTTCATTAAATATTTTCAGTGTAGATTTTCAGTAAAAATTTTCATTAAAGATTTTCAGTTAAAATTTTCTGCTAAAAATTTTCAGTTAAAATTTTCTGTTAAAAATTTTCAGTATTAATTTTCAGTAAAAATTTTCAGTAACAATTTTCATTAAATATTTTCAGTCAAAAATTTTCAGTAAAAATTTTCAGTAAAAATTTTCAGTAAAAATTTTCAGTAAAAATTTTCAATTCAGTAAACATTTTCAATTCAGTAAAAATTTTCAGTAAAAATTTTCTGTTAAAAATTCAGTAAAAATTTTCTGTTAAAAATTTTCAGTAAAAATTTCTGTTAAAAATTTTCAGTAAAAATTTTCTGTTAAAAATTTTCAGTAAAAACTTTCTATTATAAATTTTCAGTAAAAATTTTCTGTTAAAAATTTTCAGTAAAAATTTTCTGTTATAAATTTTCAGTAAAAATTTTCTGTTAAAAATGTTCAGTAAAATTTTTCTGTTAAAAATTTTCAGTATAAATTTTCAGTAAAAATTTTCAGTAAAAATTTTCAGTAACAATTTTCATTAAATATTTTCAGTAAAAATTTTCAGTAAAAATTTTCAGTAAAAATTTTCAGTAAAAATTTTCAGTAAAAATTTTCATTAAAGATTTTCAGTAAAAATTTTCTGTTAAAAATTTTCAGTAAAAATTTTCTGTTAAAAATTTCCAGTAATAATTTTCTGTTAAAAATTTTCAGTAAAAACTTTCTGTTAAAAATTTTCAGTAAAAATTTTCTGTTAAAAATTTTCAGTAAAAATTTTCTGTTAAAAATTTTCAGTAAAAATTTTTTCTGTTAAAAATTTTCAGTAAAAATTTCCTGTTAAAAATTTTCAGTAAAAATTTTCTATTAAAAATTTTCAGTAAAAATTTTCATTAAATATTTTCAGTGTAAATTGTCAGTAAAAATTTTCATTAAAGATTTTCAGTAAACATTTTCTGTTAAAAATTTTCAGTAAAAATTTTCTGTTAAAAATTTCCAGTAATAATTTTCTGTTAAAAATTTTCAGTAAAAACTTTCTGTTAAAAATTTTCAGTAAAAATTTTCTGTTAAAAATTTTCAGTAAAAATTTTCTGTTAAAAATTTTCAGTAAAAATTTTCTGTTAAAAATGTTCAGTAAAAATTTTCTGTTATAAATTTTCAGTAAAAATTTTCTGTTAAAAATTTTCAGTAAAATTTTTCTGTTAAAAATTTTCAGTATAAATTTTCAGTAAAAATTTTCAGTAAAAATTTTCAGTAAAAATTTTCAGTAACAATTTTCATTAAATATTTGCAGTAAAAATTTTCAGTAAAAATTTTCAGTAAAAATTTTCAGTAAAAATTTTCTGTTAAAAATTTTCAGTAAAAATTTTCTGTTAAAAATTTTCAGTAAAAATTTTCTGTTAAAAATTTTCAGTAAAAATTTTCAGTATAAATTTTCAGTAAAAATTTTCAGTATAAATTTTCAGTATAAATTTTCAGTATAAATTTTCAGTATAAATTTTCAGAATAAATTTTCAGAATAAATTTTCAGTAAAAATTTTCAGAATAAATTTGTAGTAAAATTTGTAGGAAAAATTTGTAGGAAAAATTTGTAGTAAAAATGTTGTACGAAAAAATTTTCAGTAAAAATTTTCAGTAAAAATTTTCAGTAAGAATTTTCAGTTAAAATTTTCAGTAAAAATTTTCAGTAAAAATTTTCAGTAAAAATTTTCAGTAAAAATTTTCAGTAAAAATTTTCAGTAAAAATTTTCAGTAAAAATTTTCAGTAAAAATTTTCAGTAAAAATTTTCAGTAAAAATTTTCAGTAAAAATTTTCAGTAAAAATTTGTAGGAAAAAATTTTCAGTAAAAATTTTCAGTAAAAATTTTCAGTAAAAATTTTCAGTAAAAATTTTCAGTAAAAATTTTCAGTAAAAATTTTCAGTAAGAATTTTCAGTAAAAATTTTCAGTAAAAATTTTCAGTAAAAATTTTCAGTAAAAATTTTCAGTAAAAATTTTCAGTAAAAATTTTCAGTAAAAATTTTCAGTAAAAATTTTCAGTAAAAATTTTCAGTAAAAATTTTCAGTAAAAATTTTCAGTAAAAATTTTCAGTAAAAATTTTCAGTAAAAATTTTCAGTAAAAATTTTCAGTAAAAATTTTCAGTAAAAATTTTCAGTAAAAATTTTCAGTAAAAATTTTCAGTAAAAATTTTCAGTAAAAATTTTCAGTAAAAATTTTCATTAAAGATTTTCAGTAAAAATTTTCTGTTAAAAATTTTTCAGTAAAAATTTTCTGTTAAAAATTTCCAGTAATAATTTTCTGTTAAAAATTTTCAGTAAAAACTTTCTGTTAAAAATTTTCAGTAAAAACTTTCTGTTAAAAATTTTCAGTAAAAATTTTCTGTTAAAAATTTTCAGTAAAAATTTTCTGTTAAAAATTTTCAGTAAAAATTTTCTGTTAAAAATTTTCAGTAAAAATTTTCTGTTAAAAATTTTCAGTAAAAATGTTCTGTTAAAAATTTTCAGTAAAAATTTTCTGTTAAAAATTTTCAGTAAAAATTTCCTGTTAAAAATTTTCAGTAAAAATTTTCTATTAAAAATTTTCAGTAAAAATTTTCTGTTAAAAATGTTCAGTAAAAATGTTCTGTTATAAATTTTCAGTAAAAATTTTCTGTTAAAAATTTTCAGTAAAATTTTTCTGTTAAAAATTTTCAGTATAAATTTTCAGTAAAAATTTTCAGTAAAAATTTTCAGTAACAATTTTCATTAAATATTTGCAGTAAAAATTTTCAGTAAAAATTTTCAGTAAAAATTTTCTGTTAAAAATTTTCAGTAAAAATTTTCTGTTAAAAATTTTCAGTAAAAATTTTCTGTTAAAAATTTTCAGTAAAAATTTTCTGTTAAAAATTTTCAGTAAAAATTTTCTGTTAAAAATTTTCAGTAAAAATTTTCAGTATAAATTTTCAGTATAAATTTTCAGTATAAATTTTCAGTATAAATTTTCAGTATAAATTTTCAGTATAAATTTTCAGAATAAATTTTCAGAATAAATTTTCAGTAAAAATTTTCAGAATAAATTTTCAGTAAAAATTTTCAGTAAAAATTTTCAGTAAAAATTTTCAGTAAAAATTTTCAGTAAAAATTTTCAGTAAAAATTTTCAGTAAAAATTTTCAGTAAAAATTTTCAGTAAAAATTTTCAGTAAAAATTTTCAGTAAAAATTTTCAGTAAAAATTTTCAGTAAAAATTTTCAGTAAAAATTTTCAGTAAAAATTTTCAGTAAAAATTTTCAGTAAAAATTTTCAGTAAAAATTTTCAGTAAAAATTTTCAGTAAAAATTTTCAGTAAACATTTTCAGTAAAAATTTTCAGTAATAATTTTCAGTAAAAATTTTCAGTAAAAATTTTCAGTAAAAATTTTCAGTAAAAATTTTCTGTTAAAAATTTTCAGTAAAAATTTTCAGTAAAAATTTTCTGTTAAAAATTTTCAGTAAAAATTTTCTGTTATAAATTTTCAGTAAAAATTTTCTGTTAAAAATTTTCAGTAAAAATTTTCAGTAAAAATTTTCAGTAAAAATTTTCAGTAAAAATTTTCAGTAAAAATTTTCAGTAAAAATTTTCAGTAAAAATTTTCAATTCAGTAAAAATTTTCAATTCAGTAAAAATTTTCAGCAAAAATTTTCAGTAAAAATGTTCAGTAAAAATTTTCTGTTAAAAATTTTCAGTAAAAATTTTCTGTTAAAAATTTTCAGTAAAAGTTTTCTGTTAAAAATTTTCAGTAAAAATTTTCTGTTAAAAATTTTCAGTAAAAATTTTCTGTTAAAAATTTTCAGTAAAAATTTTCTGTTAAAAATTTTCAGTAAAAATTTTCTGTTAAAAATTTTCAGTAAAAATTTTCTGTTAAAAATTTTCAGTAAAAATTTTCTGTTAAAAATTTTCAGTAAAAATTTTCTGTTAAAAATTTTCAGTAAAAGTTTTCTGTTAAAAATTTTCAGTAAAAATTTTCTGTTAAAAATTTTCAGTAAAAATTTTCTGTTAAAAATTTTCAGTAAAAATTTTCTGTTAAAAATTTTCAGTAAAAATTTTGTGTTAAAAATTTTCAGTAAAAGTTTTCTGTTAAAAATTTTCAGTAAAAATTTTCTGTTAAAAATTTTCAGTAAAAATTTTCTGTTAAAAATTTTCAGTAAAAATTTTCATTAAAGATTTTCAGTTAAAATTTTCTGTTAAAAATTTTCAGTAAAATTTTTCTGTTAAAAATTTTCAGTAAAATTTTTCTGTTAAAAATTTTCAATTCAGTAAAAATTTTCAGTAAAAATTTTCTGTTAAAAATTTTCAGTAAAAATTTTCAGTAAAAATTTTCCCTAAAAATTTTCCCTAAAAATTTTTAGTAACAATTTTCATTAAATATTTTCAGTGTAGATTTTCAGTAAAAATTTTCATTAAAGATTTTCAGTTAAAATTTTCTGCTAAAAATTTTCAGTTAAAATTTTCTGTTAAAAATTTTCAGTATTAATTTTCAGTAAAAATTTTCAGTAACAATTTTCATTAAATATTTTCAGTCAAAAATTTTCAGTAAAAATTTTCAGTAAAAATTTTCAGTAAAAATTTTCAGTAAAAATTTTCAGTAAAAATTTTCAATTCAGTAAACATTTTCAATTCAGTAAAAATTTTCAGTAAAAATTTTCTGTTAAAAATTCAGTAAAAATTTTCTGTTAAAAATTTTCAGTAAAAATTTCTGTTAAAAATTTTCAGTAAAAATTTTCTGTTAAAAATTTTCAGTAAAAACTTTCTATTATAAATTTTCAGTAAAAATTTTCTGTTAAAAATTTTCAGTAAAAATTTTCTGTTATAAATTTTCAGTAAAAATTTTCTGTTAAAAATTTTCAGTAAAATTTTTCTGTTAAAAATTTTCAGTATAAATTTTCAGTAAAAATTTTCAGTAAAAATTTTCAGTAACAATTTTCATTAAATATTTTCAGTAAAAATTTTCAGTAAAAATTTTCAGTAAAAATTTTCAGTAAAAATTTTCAGTAAAAATTTTCATTAAAGATTTTCAGTAAAAATTTTCTGTTAAAAATTTTCAGTAAAAATTTTCTGTTAAAAATTTCCAGTAATAATTTTCTGTTAAAAATTTTCAGTAAAAACTTTCTGTTAAAAATTTTCAGTAAAAATTTTCTGTTAAAAATTTTCAGTAAAAATTTTCTGTTAAAAATTTTCAGTAAAAATTTTCTGTTAAAAATTTTCAGTAAAAATTTCCTGTTAAAAATTTTCAGTAAAAATTTTCTATTAAAAATTTTCAGTAAAAATTTTCATTAAATATTTTCAGTGTAAATTGTCAGTAAAAATTTTCATTAAAGATTTTCAGTAAACATTTTCTGTTAAAAATTTTCAGTAAAAATTTTCTGTTAAAAATTTCCAGTAATAATTTTCTGTTAAAAATTTTCAGTAAAAACTTTCTGTTAAAAATTTTCAGTAAAAATTTTCTGTTAAAAATTTTCAGTAAAAATTTTCTGTTAAAAATTTTCAGTAAAAATTTTCTGTTAAAAATGTTCAGTAAAAATTTTCTGTTATAAATTTTCAGTAAAAATTTTCTGTTAAAAATTTTCAGTAAAATTTTTCTGTTAAAAATTTTCAGTATAAATTTTCAGTAAAAATTTTCAGTAAAAATTTTCAGTAACAATTTTCATTAAATATTTGCAGTAAAAATTTTCAGTAAAAATTTTCAGTAAAAATTTTCAGTAAAAATTTTCTGTTAAAAATTTTCAGTAAAAATTTTCTGTTAAAAATTTTCAGTAAAAATTTTCTGTTAAAAATTTTCAGTAAAAATTTTCAGTATAAATTTCAGTAAAAATTTTCAGTATAAATTTTCAGTATAAATTTTCAGTATAAATTTTCAGTATAAATTTTCAGAATAAATTTTCAGAATAAATTTTCAGTAAAAATTTTCAGAATAAATTTGTAGTAAAATTTGTAGGAAAAATTTGTAGGAAAAATTTGTAGTAAAAATTTGTAGGAAAAAATTTTCAGTAAAAATTTTCAGTAAAAATTTTCAGTAAGAATTTTCAGTTAAAATTTTCAGTAAAAATTTTCAGTAAAAATTTTCAGTAAAAATTTTCAGTAAAAATTTTCAGTAAAAATTTTCAGTAAAAATTTTCAGTAAAAATTTTCAGTAAAAATTTGTAGGAAAAAATTTTCAGTAAAAATTTTCAGTAAAAATTTTCAGTAAAAATTTTCAGTAAAAATTTTCAGTAAGAATTTTCAGTAAAAATTTTCAGTAAAAATTTTCAGTAAAAATTTTCAGTAAAAATTTTCAGTAAAAATTTTCAGTAAAAATTTTCAGTAAAAATTTTCAGTAAAAATTTTCAGTAAAAATTTTCAGTAAAAATTTTCAGTAAAAATTTTCAGTAAAAATTTTCAGTAAAAATTTTCAGTAAAAATTTTCAGTAAAAATCTTCAGTAAAAATTTTCAGTAAAAATTTTCAGTAAAAATTTTCAGTAAAAATTTTCAGTAAAAATTTTCAGTAAAAATTTTCATTAAAGATTTTCAGTAAAAATTTTCTGTTAAAAATTTTTCAGTAAAAATTTTCTGTTAAAAATTTCCAGTAATAATTTTCTGTTAAAAATTTTCAGTAAAAACTTTCTGTTAAAAATTTTCAGTAAAAATTTTCTGTTAAAAATTTTCAGTAAAAATTTTCTGTTAAAAATTTTCAGTAAAAATTTTCTGTTAAAAATTTTCAGTAAAAATTTTCTGTTAAAAATTTTCAGTAAAAATGTTCTGTTAAAAATTTTCAGTAAAAATTTTCTGTTAAAAATTTTCAGTAAAAATTTCCTGTTAAAAATTTTCAGTAAAAATTTTCTATTAAAAATTTTCAGTAAAAATTTTCTGTTAAAAATGTTCAGTAAAAATGTTCTGTTATAAATTTTCAGTAAAAATTTTCTGTTAAAAATTTTCAGTAAAATTTTTCTGTTAAAAATTTTCAGTATAAATTTTCAGTAAAAATTTTCAGTAAAAATTTTCAGTAACAATTTTCATTAAATATTTGCAGTAAAAATTTTCAGTAAAAATTTTCAGTAAAAATTTTCAGTAAAAATTTTCTGTTAAAAATTTTCAGTAAAAATTTTCTGTTAAAAATTTTCAGTAAAAATTTTCTGTTAAAAATTTTCAGTAAAAATTTTCTGTTAAAAATTTTCAGTAAAAATTTTCTGTTAAAAATTTTCAGTAAAAATTTTCAGTATAAATTTTCAGTATAAATTTTCAGTATAAATTTTCAGTATAAATTTTCAGTATAAATTTTCAGTATAAATTTTCAGAATAAATTTTCAGAATAAATTTTCAGTAAAAATTTTCAGAATAAATTTTCAGTAAAAATTTTCAGTAAAAATTTTCAGTAAAAATTTTCAGTAAAAATTTTCAGTAAAAATTTTCAGTAAAAATTTTCAGTAAAAATTTTCAGTAAAAATTTTCAGTAAAAATTTTCAGTAAAAATTTTCAGTAAAAATTTTCAGTAAAAATTTTCAGTAAAAATTTTCAGTAAAAATTTTCAGTAAAAATTTTCAGTAAAAATTTTCAGTAAAAATTTTCAGTAAAAATTTTCAGTAAAAATTTTCAGTAAAAATTTTCAGTAAAAATTTTCAGTAAACATTTTCAGTAAAAATTTTCAGTAATAATTTTCAGTAAAAATTTTCAGTAAAAATTTTCAGTAAAAATTTTCAGTAAAAATTTTCTGTTAAAAATTTTCAGTAAAAATTTTCAGTAAAAATTTTCTGTTAAAAATTTTCAGTAAAAATTTTCTGTTATAAATTTTCAGTAAAAATTTTCTGTTAAAAATTTTCAGTAAAAATTTTCAGTAAAAATTTTCAGTAAAAATTTTCAGCAAAAATTTTCAGTAAAAATGTTCAGTAAAAATTTTCTGTTAAAAATTTTCAGTAAAAATTTTCTGTTAAAAATTTTCAGTAAAAGTTTTCTGTTAAAAATTTTCAGTAAAAATTTTCTGTTAAAAATTTTCAGTAAAAATTTTCTGTTAAAAATTTTCAGTAAAAATTTTCTGTTAAAAATTTTCAGTAAAAATTTTCTGTTAAAAATTTTCAGTAAAAATTTTCTGTTAAAAATTTTCAGTAAAAATTTTCTGTTAAAAATTTTCAGTAAAAGTTTTCTGTTAAAAATTTTCAGTAAAAATTTTCTGTTAAAAATTTTCAGTAAAAATTTTCTGTTAAAAATTTTCAGTAAAAATTTTCTGTTAAAAATTTTCAGTAAAAATTTTCTGTTAAAAATTTTCAGTAAAAATTTTGTGTTAAAAATTTTCAGTAAAAGTTTTCTGTTAAAAATTTTCAGTAAAAATTTTCTGTTAAAAATTTTCAGTAAAAATTTTCTGTTAAAAATTTTCAGTAAAAATTTTCATTAAAGATTTTCAGTTAAAATTTTCTGTTAAAAATTTTCAGTAAAAATTTTCTGTTAAAAATTTTCAGTAAAAATTTTCTGTTAAAAATTTTCAGTAAAAATTTGCTGTTAAAAATTTTCAGTAAAAATTTTCTGTTAAAAATGTTCAGTAAAAATGTTCTGTTATAAATTTTCAGTAAAAATTTTCTGTTAAAAATTTTCAGTAAAATTTTTCTGTTAAAAATTTTCAGTATAAATTTTCAGTAAAAATTTTCAGTAAAAATTTTCAGTAACAATTTTCATTAAATATTTGCAGTAAAAATTTTCAGTAAAAATTTTCAGTAAAAATTTTCAGTAAAAATTTTCTGTTAAAAATTTTCAGTAAAAATTTTCTGTTAAAAATTTTCAGTAAAAATTTTCTGTTAAAAATTTTCAGTAAAAATTTTCTGTTAAAAATTTTCAGTAAAAATTTTCTGTTAAAAATTTTCAGTAAAAATTTTCAGTATAAATTTTCAGTATAAATTTTCAGTATAAATTTTCAGTATAAATTTTCAGTATAAATTTTCAGTATAAATTTTCAGAATAAATTTTCAGAATAAATTTTCAGTAAAAATTTTCAGAATAAATTTTCAGTAAAAATTTTCAGTAAAAATTTTCAGTAAAAATTTTCAGTAAAAATTTTCAGTAAAAATTTTCAGTAAAAATTTTCAGTAAAAATTTTCAGTAAAAATTTTCAGTAAAAATTTTCAGTAAAAATTTTCAGTAAACATTTTCAGTAAAAATTTTCAGTAATAATTTTCAGTAAAAATTTTCAGTAAAAATTTTCAGTAAAAATTTTCAGTAAAAATTTTCTGTTAAAAATTTTCAGTAAAAATTTTCAGTAAAAATTTTCTGTTAAAAATTTTCAGTAAAAATTTTCTGTTATAAATTTTCAGTAAAAATTTTCTGTTAAAAATTTTCAGTAAAAATTTTCAGTAAAAATTTTCAGTAAAAATTTTCAGTAAAAATTTTCAGTAAAAATTTTCAGTAAAAATTTTCAATTCAGTAAAAATTTTCAATTCAGTAAAAATTTTCAGCAAAAATTTTCAGTAAAAATGTTCAGTAAAAATTTTCTGTTAAAAATTTTCAGTAAAAATTTTCTGTTAAAAATTTTCAGTAAAAGTTTTCTGTTAAAAATTTTCAGTAAAAATTTTCTGTTAAAAATTTTCAGTAAAAATTTTCTGTTAAAAATTTTCAGTAAAAATTTTCTGTTAAAAATTTTCAGTAAAAATTTTCTGTTAAAAATTTTCAGTAAAAATTTTCTGTTAAAAATTTTCAGTAAAAATTTTCTGTTAAAAATTTTCAGTAAAAATTTTCTGTTAAAAATTTTCAGTAAAAGTTTTCTGTTAAAAATTTTCAGTAAAAATTTTCTGTTAAAAATTTTCAGTAAAAATTTTCTGTTAAAAATTTTCAGTAAAAATTTTCTGTTAAAAATTTTCAGTAAAAATTTTGTGTTAAAAATTTTCAGTAAAAGTTTTCTGTTAAAAATTTTCAGTAAAAATTTTCTGTTAAAAATTTTCAGTAAAAATTTTCTGTTAAAAATTTTCAGTAAAAATTTTCATTAAAGATTTTCAGTTAAAATTTTCTGTTAAAAATTTTCAGTAAAAATTTTCTGTTAAAAATTTTCAGTAAAAATTTTCTGTTAAAAATTTTCAGTAAAAATTTGCTGTTAAAAATTTTCAGTAAAAATTTTCTGTTAAAAATTTTCAGTAAAAATTTTCTGTTAAAAATTTGCTGTTAAAAATTTTCAGTAAAAATTTTCTGTTAAAAATTTTCAGTAAAAATTTTCTGTTAAAAATTTTCAGTAAAAATTTTCAGTAAAAATTTTCAGTAAAAATTTTCAGTAAAAATTTTCAGTAAAAATTTTCAGTAAAAATTTTCAGTAAAAATTTTCAGTAAAAATTTTCAGTAAAAATTTTCAGTAAAAATTTTCAGTAAAAATTTTCAGTAAAAATTTTCTGTTAAAAATTTTCAGTAAAAATTTTCAGTAAAAATTTTCTGTTAAAAATTTTCAGTAAAAATTTTCTGTTAAAAATTTTCAGTAAAAATTTTCTGTTAAAAATTTTCAGTAAAAATTTTTAGTAAAAATTTTCAGTTGAAACTTCATCTTGTATAATAACTTTAGTTAGTGTTTTCTTGAGCGTTATTAATATCAATCTTTTTAATTTACTAGAGATGCCAATCTCATCAAAGATTGTTTGAAATCTATAAAACACGTGTAGATCCAGATTGAATTCATATGATTTTTCCATACTTTGTTTTAACCAAAAAGCTTGGCCAGTATTCGATCGTCCTGGTCTGAATCCGCACTTATAATCAGCATATGGTTTAAACCTTTCTGATATAATGCCTGCAATTATTTTATATGCCGTATTTAGCAACGTTATTCCCCGGTAGTACTCACAATTTAGTTTGCCACCTTTCTTATGTATGGGAATAATAAGTCCCAAATTTTATAAATAAGATTATGAAGTCTATTGTAAAAATAATCACTTGCATTTTTTAAGAACTCCGCACTTATTGAATCTTCTTCTGGAGCTTTATTTCTCTTTAAATTTTTAATAGCATTTATCATGGCTGTAAAAATTCATTTTCGTTTCTATGTATTTCAATTATTTGTTCTTTGTTTTCAGGATTTAAAAGTTCTCTAAAATAGTTTTTCCATCTATTAATTATATCATTTCTTTTAGATAGTATATTTCCGTCTTTATCTTTAACATACAGTTTATCAGTCTTGGCTGAAATCCTGATTTTTATTGTTTTAATCCTATTTTCATAATCTGTGATGCTATTTTTCTTTTTTCTTTGTACTCTTGTTGATTTCTACGTGTATTTCTTTGCAACAACTTTTTTTTTCCTTCGTTCTTAATTCTAATAGCTTCTGCACATGCTTCGTCAAATCATTCTTGATTTCTCTCTACCAACTGTTTCAGTAATGGATGTCAAAAGTGCTTCTTTTGGATTCTTCCATTCATCATCTACATTTTCGGATATTTGCAATGTTCTCAAGGTGTTGTATTTTTATTTTTCAGCTTTTCTGTATCATAAATCATTCTTCTTACATCTCTCTGTTTTGCTGCCTTTAAAATTCTTTGCCTAAGCACGTCCCTGACCAGGAAGTGATCACTATCACAATTTGGTGATCTCAGTATTCGCACATCCACAATAGTAAAACGTACCATATAATCACGTTTTTTGATTACTCCGCTATTTTTCCATCTGATCTCTTGCATATCTACTATATCTAAAGTGTCCTTCAGCGCTTTTTTTGCAATTTCATGCATTTAACCAGCATGTAATAAAGTTCTCACGTTCCATTGAGCTAATTTCAAATCATTAAACCGCTTCCTTTCCGATTGTCCTAAACCAGTATATCCATCCGTTAATCCGAGGCCTGTGTAAAGTTCTCTTGCCGAACTCTTTAGGAAAACCAAATCCCTGCCTCGTTAGCCATGACCCAAACTATACCATTGGGGCTGCTCACGTTACCGTTGGACACCACATGGAGGTGAGGAATAGAAATTGAGTTGAATGGATTAGAACTACCTGGAATCAGTCCTTGATCCATTTAACACCCTTTTCCAACAAAAATATTTATTTTTTTATATAATCTTTATAACATATGTTACGCTAAATATTCTTTTTGCTTGTATAATTTTACAGAAATTTTATTCAATCATAAATATTTGAAAGAATCTTATTTGTTTTTTATTTAATTAAAATGATTTACATACAATTTTAATTATAAATAAACATTTAATATTTGATATTTGACGAAGAGTTATCGTTCTCGGAATTTTTATATCTTGTATAATTCTAAATTATTACGAAAAAAAAATATTGCTAACAAATTGAATCTTATAATAAAAATACATACGTGTATGCATGAAAAACAAATAAAAGAAAAATCTAAAAATAACCAACGAATTGAATTGGATAAATCTGAAGACCTGAATCCAATAAATACAATATATAGAAAAATATCAATGGGGAATTGCCTTGTTAATTTGGATTTATTTCCTGTTATAGAAACAAAGAATTGATACGAGTATAATTTTTCGATTATTTCTATTTTTGGTTATAACTGCTTGTAATATTATTATTTTGTTAGTTTACTTTTCTAAGAGCTTTTCTTTCATCATCTTTTGAGACAATATGTTTGCAAATAAGAATAAAAGTTTAATTGACATTTTCTTTTATTATTATTGATGTCATTTTAAGAATAAATTCATCATTACAGAAAAATTGTGGAAATATCTTATTATCATTTACTTATAATTGAAGTAATAAATTTTACGTCAAACAATATTTGATGAAATATGCAAAAAAGGTCGAATAAATTTGCTTAACTTTCGGATCCATTATTCAATTGCCTATTAAAAATAATTTGCCTGAGTTATTGTATTGTAATATAATTGAACTTGCCACAAATAAGAATGAAATTTCAATAAAAAATTACTTCTGAAATTACGAGTACACTGAAATCCACTATAGATATTGAAAGAATTTCTTAATATTGTGCGCAAACATCTAATCAATTTATGAAAACAATTCTTTATATTAATAATTGCATTTAAGATTACATTGTTGTTTTGGTAAAAAAAAAAAATATTTTACAAATGAACTCATTTATTTAAGAAACCCGATGGATTAGTCCATTTCGTTTTAACGATTGTTAGGTAATGCAGTTCGACACTATCGTTTTGACACAGTTAAGCAAAAATGATATATTTAACATTTGTAAGGTTTTTATTAATGAACACAAAAGTTCATATTTGAAAATATAAGTTGTAGTAAAAAGTAATCCATTATTTTGCCAATAGATGGTTTTAGGAGTCTGTATCTCCTGTTGTAAAAGTGCGATCGGGTTACACTAGATGGCGTTAGAAAGATAAGCTTCTGATACAGTTTTGTGATTACTTGACTCAGTATTTTTTTAGCATGCGTCAAAGATGGACACCAACAAAAAGAAAATACGCCATATTTTACAGTTTTTCTTCGATAAAGGCGAAAACGCAAGCCAGGCAGCTGAAAATGTGAATAGTGTTTATAGTCCTGATAACAGTCAATCACGCGCAATTTTGGTTTCGTCGATTCCGTTCCGGTAATTTTGATGTCAAAGATGCACCACGCTCTGGACGGCCAATTGTCGAAAATGTCGATAAAATAATGGAAATCGTCGAGTCCGACCGTCACGTAAGCACTGTCTCGATTGCCCAGGAGCTAAACATTGTACAAAAAACCGTTTGGAACCATTTAAATAAGGCTGGATCCAAAAAGTTGCTCGATGTATGGGTGCAACACGAGTTATCGCAAAAAAACCTCATGGAGCCAGGATTGACAGCCAGGAAGGTTTTGCTGTGTGTTTGGTGGGACTGGCAGGGAATCATCTACTATGAGCTGCTCCCCTACGGCCGAACTCTTAATTCGGACCTATACTGTCAACAATTGGACCGTCTGTCCCAGAAGCGGACCTATACTGTCAACAATTGGGCAATCGCCCAGAAGCGGCCAGCTTTGGCCAATAGGAGAGGAATTGTGTTCCATCAGGACAACGCCAGGCCGCATACATCGATTGTGACTCGCCAGAAGTTCCGGGACTTTGGTTGGGATGTTCTTATGCATCCACCTTATAATCCGGACCTGGCACCATGTGATTACCACCTCTTCCTGTCTATGACGAATGATTTTGCAGGTGAAAAATTCGCCTCAAGAGAAGATTGTGAAAATCGACTGTCCCAGTTTTTTGCCAATAGGGACGAGGGTTTCTATTAGAGAGGCATTATGAAATTACCTCCAAAATGGCAACAAGTTATCAAACAAAACGGTATATATTTGACCTAAATTGTATCATTCTATCTATGCTAAATAAAAACTTCAATTTAGTGCAAAAATAATGGATTTCTTTTTACTACAACTTATACGTGTAGTTGGTTCCCATTTTGTTACTTATCAAATAATAGAAAAAATATCTAAATTATACACAAATATTGAATTTGATATTGCAAATTATTAAGCACATATACATTTATGTATATTTTAAATATATTAAATTTTAAATAGTATTAATTATCTTGAATATCACCCAGAAAATGTTTCCTTAACGCATAAAAGTTAAATCATATGCCAAACAATAAAAAAAAAATTTTTAATAAAAATTATTAAGAATTAATAGTAAACGTCATAGTTAAAAATATTTAATAAAAGTAATATTGTATATTTTTGCAATTATTGATATTAATTTTTTTCAGGCGAGCTAAAAAATTATATTATAGGTCGAGCAAATATGATAATTCTGAGCAGTATTTGGAGCTGTTCAAGAGCAATAAACCCGAATTTTTGCGTCGATATGTGACAATGGATGAAACATGGCTCCGTCACTACACTCCAGAGTCCAATCGGCAGTCGGCAGAGTGGAGAGCGAGCGACAAACCGAATCCAAAGCGTGGAAAGACGCAACAGTCGGCTGGCAAGGTGATGGCGTCTGTATTTTGGCATGCGCATGGTATAATATTCATTGACTATCTCCAGAAGGGACAGACGATCAACAGCGACTATTATATAGCGTTATTGGATCATTTGAAGAAAGAAATCGCTAAGAAACGGCCTCATTTGAAGAAGAAAAAAGTGTTGTTTCACCAAGACAATGCACCGTGTCACAAGTCGATGAAAACGATGGTCAAACTCAATGAATTGGGCCGTATTCTTTCTTTTGGGCCCCATCCACCGTATTCTCCAGATCTGGCCCCCAGCGACTTTTTCCGGTTTGCAGACCTCAAAAGAATGCTCGCTGGCAAGAAATTTAAGACCGATGATGAAGTGATTGCCGAAACTGAGGCCTATTTTGAGGCAAAACCGAAAGAGTATTATAAAAATGGTATCGAAAAGTTGGAAGATCGCTATAATCGCTGTATCGCCCTCGAAGGTAACTATGTTGAATAATAAAAATGAATTTTGCAAAAAAAAAAATTTTTACTGTGTTATCTTATAAACTTTTCAGCCGAACTGTTAGGTCGGCATGATTCAATTTTTGTATTTTTTTCTTAAAATTTTTATGACTTTGGCAAAATTATTCAAAATCGATAAAATGAAAATTTCTTTTAATTGCAAATACGATTCGGAGTAAGTTTTGCATGAAAAATAGTTTGAACTTAATCCGGGCATTTTACGTGTATATGTGTTTGCGATACGTTTTTGCAATTGATTTTTGCAATGCACCAGTTCTACCTGCCCACAATAGTGCAGTTAAAAAAAAAAAAAATCTCCAAATAGACAATTTTCAGACTAACTACAATATATCTAGCTCCTGAACGAAATTTTAGTGATTTTGACTGGGGGTGTAGTTTAGATTCCGTAGAAGACTGGGTTCATGGCAAATGTAAAATATGCATTCTAATCAATAAAAATTGAAATTTAATCTAAATTTAAGAGAATTTAATTTATTATTTTGCTTAGCAATAAAAAGATTGGTCTACAAATATTTGATTGAGAAAATAAGCTCACATAATAAATATTTATGAAAATAATTTAATTTATTATTTTGCATAGCAATAAAAAGATTGGTCTACAAATATTTGATTGGGAAAATAAACTCATGTCATAAATATTTACGAAAATAATCCAGCACTCATCAAAAATAGATAATTAAATGATAATAATATATTTATCTATATACGCGAATATTTCTACATGTTCATATATTATCAATAAATATACAACAACAACAAAAACGCTACCTATCCAACAAATGTGTAACCAGTATTAGAGTTTAATTAGAGATATTTTATATTAAATAAAATTTTGTATAAAATTCTGTTCTCTTCCAATTAATCACAATCAATCTGAATATCACCAACATTCAATCCACAATTGCTACAAACGTAGATACGAGAGTCGTTCAATAAGTCCTTAGAAAATCCCAGAAATGGCGCTCGTAGTGTCGGTAAAGATTTTTTTGTAAGTAGCATTATCGACAGGAAAGCTGTCAAAATTTCAGCTCGATCCATAGCGTAGGTCAATTTCTATCGTCGATTAAAGTTGTGCATAACAATGGAAAAAGCGAGTTTAGGGCTGTCATCAAACATCTCCATTTGAAAGGCTTAAGCCCGAAAGAAATCAAAGCCGAGTTGGATGTAGTTCATGGCACATCTGCACCTGTGTTTGCGACGGTTTACAATTGGGTGAATGAATTTAAACGTGGCCGTTCATCCACAAAAGATGAACATCGTTCAGGACGCCCAGTTGAGGTGTCTACTCCTGAAATCATCGACAAAATCCACGATCTGATTTTGAACGATCGGCGAATTAAAGTGCACGAATTAGTTGAGGCCACGGGCATATCACAAGGTACAGTCGCTTTAATTTTGCATGAAAAATTGTCTGTGAACAAAATTTCGGCAAGATGGGTGCCGCGTTTGCTCTCAGAGGAGAATAAGCGCAATCGTGCAGTGGACTCTGAGGCTATGTTGGCACTCTTTCATCGCAATCCTGCCGAATTCCTTCGTCGATATGTCACTGTGGACGAAACCTGGATACACTACTACACTCCAGAAACGAAGAGACAGTCATCACAGTTGATTTTCAAGGGTGAACGGGCTCCGAAGAAGGCAAAAATTTTGGCCATGGAACGGGTTCCGAAGAAGGCAAGGTGATGGCCACGGTCTTTTGGGATTCGCAGGACATCATTTTTATCGACTACTTGGAAAAAGGAAAAACAATAACAGGAGCGTATTACGCGTCGTTATTGCAACGGTTGAGCGAGGAAATCAACGAGAAACGCCCACATCTGAAGAAGAAAAAAATCCTCTTGCATCAGGACAATGCGCGTGTGCACACCTGCGCTGTTTCCATGGCCAAAATTGTGAATTGAAAATGGAATTGTTGCACCATCCCGCTTATTCACCAGATTTGGCCCCGAGTGACTATTTTCTTTCCCCAATCTGAAGAAATGGCTTGGCGGACGACGGTTCACTTCCAACGAGGACGTCATTGCTCAAACGGATGAGTATTTTGCACAACTTCCGAAATCCTATTTTTTGGACGGGATAAAAATTTTGGAAAAACAGTTTTTTCCCATCTTTTTCTAAGGACTTATTGAACGACCCTCGTAATTATCCAGTTGAGTTTTTAAATTCACTTACAGTTAGTGGTTTGCCACCGCATAAATTACAATTGAAAGTTAATGCGATTGTTTTATTGGTTCGAAATTTAAATACGAAAGAAGCATTAGTTAATGGTACAAGAATGCGCATAAAGGCAATTGATTGCGAAGTTTTGACTGGAATCGCACGCGGTAAGAGAATTTTGATTCCTCGCATAAATTTAACATATACTGGAACACTGTTGCCATTTGAATTTCAGAGAACTCAATTTCCAGTGATAAGTGCATTTGCTATGACAATTAATAAGTCTCAGGGGCGCAGACTTTTCAGAGAGTAGGTATATTGTTGAGGAGACCTGTTTTTACGCATGCGCAACTATTGGGTTGGTGCAAAAGTTATGACCGTTTTTTGCATATACAATTAAACATTTTTTTTTTAGATTTGTATTATTTATTTAATCAATTATATAATTTCCATCCGTTCTTATAACCTCCTCCCATCTTTCTATCAACTAATTAATACCATTAGTGTAAAATTCCTTGGATTTTGATGCGAAATATGTAGAAAGGGATGTTTTTACCTGCTCTATGGATTAGTCCATTTCGTTTTAATGATTGTTAGGTAATGCAGTTCGACACTATCATTTTGACACAGTTAAGCAAAAATTCTTTGGATTTTGATGCGAAATATGTAGAAAGGGATGTTTTTACCTGCTCTATTGTATCAAATTTTTTATCATTTAAAAAATTTTGCAGTGATTGGAATAAATGGAAATCGGAAGGAGCAAGATCTGGAGAATACGCTGGATGCTTGATATCGTCCCAATTCAGCTTGTATTGGGTCATTACAGCCACATGTGGTCGCGCGTTGTCGTGATGAAACACTACCCCTATTCTGTTTACCAATTCTGGTCTATCCTTTTGAAGGACGATGTTCAATTTGGATAATTCCAAATAGTTCTCCTGTAATTGTTTGATTGCATTCCAAGAGTTCAAAATACACAATACCCTTACAATCCCACCAAACTCAAAGCATAACTTTTTTTTGATGGATTTCGGCTTTCGAAGTTGTTAATGGGGCTTGTCCAGGTATAGCCCAATGTCTATTTCTTGTCACGTTGTTGTACACGACCCATTTCTCATCTCCCGTTACCAAACGATGCAAAAAAGGTTCATATTTTTGTCCCGCACTCAAAGCAACGCACGTTGAAACACGGTCCAATAAATTGGCAGCCTACAATTGATGAGGTATCCAAACGTCGTACCGCGAAACCATCCCCATACGCTTCAAATGCCTTAATACGGTTGTATGGTTGACTCCCATCATCGACGCGATCTCCCTGGTGGTTAGATGTGGATTGGTGTCAATTATGACTTTTAACTTGTCCTCATCAGACTTCAATGGCCGCCCGGTACGTGGTTTATCAATTAGTGAAAAATCCCCAGATCGGAATTTTGTAAACCATCTTTGTGCCTGCCGAACTTTGATGACATCTGCTCCATACACTTCGCAAATGTTTTTGGTTGCCACACTCGCGGTACTGTCTTTACGGAATTCATAAAGTAAATAATGACGTAAATGCACTTTATCGACCGACATTTTGAAAAAATACAAGGGCTCTTCACTGTACTCTGGCCAGGCCAAAACTGAATAGAAAGTTGATGGAAAGCATCCTTTATACAATGGAATCATTTAAAAGAAGAAACTATTCATCATTTCTGAAGAAAAAATTTTTTTACCCAGAATCATAAAAAACGGTCATAACTTTTGCACCAACCCAATATATGTTGCCGCGAGTAGAGTTAGATCTTTTGACGGACTCAAATTCTATATATCTGATGGGGGTGGTCAAGGTCATTTGGCTAATGATGAAAGAATATTTACAAAAAATATCGTTTACACAGAAATTTTAAATGTTATGACAAACAATTGAATTAATTACATTCATGATCATTGTTGAATTAAATTAAAGTTTAAAGTTATTATAAGCATGGAGAAATGTTTGATTCATTGCGTCGGGAGGGAAACTTATTGCGAGAACGTATAATTGAAATTGTCAGCTCATTGAAAACTGAGCGAGAAAATTTACGCAAAACAGTAAATGAACTTCAAGTAAAGGTCGCTACTTAGGAAATTGAAGAATCATACGCTGACAATTACCCAGTTCGAGCAGAGGGCGAACAGCATGAAAGTGACCAAAAGATACACAGCGTATTGCACACCTTTAAAGGAAAGGATGCGAATTTACGCGAATTCATTGGTAATTTTTTCAAAATATAAATTCTTAGAAAAAATAATATAAAACATTTATAATACAATATATTACAGGTGCATACGCTGCCAAGTACGGTGAACACGCTAAATGCGTGGACATAATAAATCTGTTCGCTGATGGAAGAATTATTGTGCAAGGCAGATCAGGGAACATGATTGGCAAAGATTGGAAAAAAAAAGAAAAATTTAAAAATATTTACGGGGAAAAAAAATTAACAATCTATTTCATGTTAAATGTGCTACAATAAATTACTAATCACATTTGAATTACAGAAAAAAAAAGTCAAATTATAATAATAAATAAAATAAAAAAATAAAAAATTATTGTTAGTTCATTATTAACAATCGCTGAAGAAATGTTTGGTCGAATTTCGACCACTGGCTACCCTAGTGTGTACAAATCTGCTCCACAAAATATAACAAAATTCTCAACCACAGACCAGTCTCTCTCAGATGATTTCCCATACGTACTACGAAGTCGCCAAATGGCCTCACGGTCGTGTCGCTATGAAGTGGCCCCTGGCGTACATGTCTAAGGGATCTTACAAACAAACAATCTGAATATCATAACTCTTAATTTTCATAAAAATTAATTTAAATAAAACAAATTTTTCTAAAATAATTGCTTAGTGTTTAATTAATTATAAATACATCACAATTTTATATAATTTATTATAAATGTATATATAATAATATATATATATATACCTAAATATACGAGTACATTTAATTAAATTATATTATAAAACTATCTATCTATACATATGCAAGCATAATTTTTTTCTCTATTATAATTTTTATTTATTATTTTGAGAATAACTTAATTGCATATTAAAAGAAGAAAAACATTCTTAAAAAAAGACAAAGTTTATACAAAGTATTCGTATTCAAATTGTATATATATGTATGAGTGTAAGTGTGCATTTGTGCATATTGTTAAAGTGCTAATGCGTATATAAATTTGTGCAATGTGTTTAGAATTCAGTTCGCCATTTTGTATTCACGAGTATTTTCATAATAAACGATTCTTTTTTAGATGAAGAAATCGTATTTTCGCTATTCGTATACGAGTACAAATATCTCGTTTGACTAGACTTCATTTGGCATTTTGAGAATTCAGCGTGCTAGTTTGTCTGACTGACTCCTTGAGTTGGTAGTGGCTTGATATGCCCGAATATAATCGTCCAATAATTATTCATATTTACTGTACCGTGATACCGGTTAACGATCGTGCAGAACGTCTCGATACAAATGAACGTTGGAGCATGCTTGAACGCATTTCACCACGAGTTGAAGCACGCAGTGAGGCGCCTGTTGAACGAATACTTGCCGTTGACCTTGTGAAATGTTGTTTGTTCTTATCATTTTTACAAACTTCAAGATCATCGTCTTCAATTTTCTTTCCGCAGCACGGAAAGTCCCACATGCCTTGTCCACGACCGAATTCTTCACCATCAGCTAATGACTGAGGTAGTTCATGACCTAGTGTTTCCGGCAGGAATAATGATAATACTCCGCCTATAATTCCGATTACGCCGAGGACAACTAATGGCAATGATACGGCAATATTCGACAAATATACAACGAACGGTGCAACAATACTTGCAACATAACCCATAATATGAATGAAAGCAACTCCTTGAGCACGTACTACTGTTGGCAAAAGCTCAGCAGCATATTGAAGACCAATATTGTATGAAATGTTTACACTAAATCTGCCCACAATAGCCAACGTTGCGGAGAGTGGCCCAACTGGGACTGCTGTTGCCAATAAACTGAAAACACCACTCATTACCATCGTGCCAAATGCCAACCAACGTCTACCCCATCGGTCCAGGGTCAGTGTTAAAAGTGTGTCAGCAGGTAATTCTGTTGCAGCGGCCACAGTAAATGTGAAGAATAGGTCCAAGCCAAGTGATCCAACATTTCGGACATGACCATCAAAGACTAGAGATATCGACATCCAGATAACAATCAATAACAAAGTGATTTTCCTTAATCGTGGTGTTCGAAATAAATCAATAACTGAGTAGTTGTTGTTACTGCTATCTTCTTCCTGTAATCTCTTGCAGCTATCATTGAAGTCTGTATAAATTTGCGGACTTATCGATTTTCCATTGATTTTTTCAAATCTCTTCAAAATTCCAATTGCCTTATCGATCTTCCCTTGTGATACAAGCCATCTGGAGAAATTAACAAATTTAACTAAATACTTTTAGGCGCTATATACAAATAAGTAGTATACTTTACCTAGCCGATTCTGGAACCACCCATGGTGTAAAAACTGCCAAAATTAGCGGAACCGACGTTATTATCGCAAATAATTTCCAATCAGCCAAATAATATGCAATCCAAGGTAAGGCGCATGAAGCAATTGTAAAGAAAATTGCTATTGACATGTTCGCAACAAATGTACGCCATTTCGGGCCAACATACTCGAGAACTGTAAAAATTTCATAAAAAGAAGTCAATTTTAAACTTTCAAAAACTAAAATATGCAATTAGGTTTTCAACAACAAAAAAAAAAAAAAAAAAAAACAATTTTCAAATATGTAAGCATCAATCTTGAAGGTTAACGTGTTGCAGTTTTCTTTAAAAAAAAACGCAGCAAACATGTTTTTACAAAACTGAGGAAAACATATTCACATATAAGAATTAAGAATATTTGCACTAGTAAACGGTTAAATAATTTTTTTTTTTTATATTAGAGTTTGAATTAATTAATATCATGGTTTGCAATATTATATAAGAAAAATTCCTAAAAAGACATTTCTGAAAAATGTTTACTTTGAAAATGCTTTCATATCGTTGCCAATTAGAAGTTATATTTAAATGCACACTTAGTTCGGTCATATAAGGCTAATAAAAATAACCATGGTGCCATGAAAATTATTTTTTCCTTTTTTTTGTTGGTATTTCAACCTAAGTCAGGGTTAGGATTATTTTTACGAGCGTGTCATATGAAAGATAATTTTTTTTTTCTCCATAAACTTATCAGAAGTGTATTTGGTTTAGAATTTAAGATTCTAAAATGAATATTGCTAAATGTTTGTGGTTTTTTAATAGATTTATTGTGATTATTATTGAACAAATGCTCTTTTACTTAAATAGTGTCGTGCATATTTTTCTATTCCAATTAAGAAATTTTGTTGGTCGATACAAGTTTTGGTTTTTTTTTTTTTATTAATTTAAATTAATTGAAATACTTAATTGAGAAATATTTATATTGGAATAATTGTTTTGTTTTTTTTTTCTTCCTAAAAAATATTCTTTTTTTCCTATTAAATTGCTTGATATTATTTATCTTTTGCGTTTCGATTATTATTATTATTATATTATTTTGTTTACTACATATTTCTTTGATCAAGTATACAATAATTGAAAATTATAAAATTATAACAAAACTTGTTTTATTATATGTAGAAAAACGAATGTAGAAATTGAATTTTTCTCACAATCTCGATTTATAAGGTAGATAAATCAATGGATAGATAGATATGTTAGGTATCAATTACGCAAATGAAAAGAATATCATAATAAACGTTTGTATGGTGAAAAACTTGTAGTTGTCTTATTTTAAGCATAGATTAATTAAGAGTTTAATAATATCATAAAAAGAAAGAAATTTACCAGGTGTATACGTTTAAATCCTCTGTTTGGTCATAGATGGCGTGAGTGAGCGTATTAAGCTACCATGGGCATGCCATGCGTTTTTTTTTATGAGTTTGACATCTGTCAATATTAATCAGTGCACATTGTCAGCAATTTCGTACAACAACATACATTTTTCCTTTCGTGATCATATCTAGTTTTCTGCCAGAAAAAGAGCATATTCGGGAAGCTCTGCTTTTCTGCTTCAATTTGAAGAAATCGGATGCCGAATCGCATCGAATGCTTATGGAGGGTTATGGTGATAGTGCTTTATCAGAAACAATGTGTCGAGATTGGTTTCGTTGGTTCAAAGACGGCAATTTTGACTTGTGGGACAAGAAGCGTGAAAATCTACCTAGGAAGTTTGAGGACCATCAATTGAAGGTTCTTTTGGATGAAGATGATACCTAATCGCAAAAAATGCTCGCGGAGCAATTGGGTGTTACTCAACCAGCCATTTCCATGCGTCTGCGTGCCATGGGGAACATTGAAAAGATCGGAAAATGGGTGCCGCATGAATTGAACGATAGGCAGATGGAGCGACGCCAAAACACATGCGAAATCTTGCTCGCCAGACAAAAAAGAAAGTCGTTCCTGCATCGGATTGTGAAAGGCGATAAAAAGTGGATATATTTCGTGAATTATAAACGCAAGAACTCGTGGGTTGATCCAGGCCAACCATCAACATCTTCCCCAAGACCAAATCGCTTCGGACGGAAGACGATGCTGTGCGTTTGGTGGGCTCAGCAGGACCCCACTGCTATTACCAACAACTGATCAAATTGCACCGTGGTCTGCGTGAAAAAATGACGGATTATCAACAAAGACATGACAAGCTGATTTTCGTCCACGACAACGACCATCGCAAACGTCAAAAAAGGTCTAAAACTACTTGGAGACACTCAACTGGGAGGTGCTACTCCACCCCGCTTATTCACCAGACCTGGCCCCGTCCGACTACCACCTGTTTTCGTCGATGAGCCACGCGCTCGCTGAGCAGCACTTTAATACTTACGAAGACGTCCGAAAATGGCTTCATGAGTGGTTTACCTCAAAAGAGAAGGAATTTTTTGGCGTGGTATCCACAAATTGCCCGAGATACGGGAAAAATATGTAACTAGCGAGGGCAAGTACTTTGAATAAATTTGTTTTGCTTTCTATGAAAAGAACATGTGGTTTTTGACTAAAAAACAGCGGATTTAAGCTTATACACATGCGAACCGTAATGCAAAATGCCTGAGAATGGGGCCCATTAAGTGCCAATAAGAAAATAGAAGTAATTGAAAAGATATTATTTTTTACACGTTCATTAAAAAAAAATTTATAAATTACACTTTCATTTAATAAAAAACAAAAAACAAATAAAAATATTTAAAAATACAAAAGTTATGTGCATTCTTTAATCTACGTGGCCCACCCACGTGTTTTTCCTTCAATTCATTTAATTATCAAATCTTTTGTTTTTCCTTCAATTCATTTAATTATTCCAGTATAAATATGGTGAATAAAGTTAATATTACATTAAGTTACAGAGGTGAACTTGATAAGGTTTACGAGGTCTGTTCAAAAAGTATTACGAATTTTGAATTTTCGCGGGTTACGTATATATTTGATTTTCATTTTTTTAGGCGTTATGTTGGTACTCATGTCTCTCACTTGTACCGATAAGATCGGCCATTTTGAATGTTCAGTTAATTTTTGACAGCTGCTTTGCTTACACGTGTTTTGGCTCGTCTTCGATTTTTGCCCATTTTCGACCAAAAACAGCATTGCCTTAACATTGGTAAGGAGCTGTTGGACTCTGTCCCCGACGACCCAAATTTGCTCCAGGGGGTCATAGCTGGTGACGAATCATGGGTTTATGGTTATGACATGGAAACCAAAGCTCAATCATCTCAATGGAAGCTGCCGCACGAGCCAACTGAAAAAAGCGCCAAGTTCGGTCGAATGTGAAGGTTTTGCTTACAGTTTTCTTCGATTGCAGGGTCGTGGTGCATCATGAGTTCTTGCCACATGGTAGAGTTATGCGCAATTTGCGCGAAGCAATACGCCAGAGCGCCCGGATTTGTGGAAGAAAAAAAATTGGCTTTTGCACCATGATAACGCCCTTGCACACGCATCGCAGCCATCGTATTCCCCAGATCTGGCCCCCTGTAGCTTTTTTTTGTTCCCGAAACAGATTCTTTGATCCATTTTGTTGGAATGCGCAAAAATCGAAGACAAGCCAAAACACGTGCAAGCAAAGCAGCTGTCAAAAATTAACTGAACATTCAAAATGGCCGGCATAAGCGAGAGGCTTGTCGGCAAAAGTGAGAGACATGAGTACCAACATAATGCTACAAAAAAAAAATCTAAAATCGAATATTTATCTAAAAAAAAAACAGTGCCTTTTTTGGAGTTTGTTAAAAAAAAATTATTATAAAAATTGAATTATAATTAATAAATAATAAAATATTGAACAATTTAACAATTAGAGTTCAAGATAAATCAATTAATAAACAATTATTAGAATCTATCCTTTATAAATCTTTAGATTAAAATTTCATAAATTACAAAAATTATTTAATAACATGCTAATTACAATAGAATGCAACTAAGGCTAATTCTTGCCTCTTCTACAATATTAAAAATAAAATTATCAATGAGAGTATATTATTTGTTGTTTTTTTTTTGCCCTAAAATTAAATAACTAGCAATAAATAGTTTTGTTTTTTTTTTAAATGGCCTTGCATGCAAGTTGGTTAATGTAAACTTTTACTTTTATTGTATTTCATTAAGCTTTAGATTAATTTATGGTTAATTTATGTTTGTTTAATTTCAATTAGTTGAAAGTAAAATTATAAATAATACATAATAATGATGTCTCTTGGAAAATACACAAATGTTAAGTATAAAGTGAAACTAAAATAATTAGAAAAAAATATCACAATCTTGTTGAAAATAAAATATGTCACAGATAACTTATAAAATAATATATGATAAATATTGTTCTCGCAAATGTGTGAGAATACCTATTCAAAATAAGAAGGTTTTTGGTCTATGAACATAACAAGTATGGAAATATCGAAGCCGTGGACTATAAGTCAAGATCGTCCAAATCAATATGCGTTTTTTTTATATTGCATTTTAACACTAAACTATTAAACATATTCAAGTGCTTAGTAATTGCTTGCCAAAAGCATAAAATTTTCTAACTCTTTGGAATTTTATTCGTTCAGGTTTATCTAAAGATACGATTATTGAAATTTATATATAGGGTTTTCCAATAAGAGTGATATGATTTCTAAGTGACGTTTCGGCCATTTGTAATATGTCATGATCTGTCATTTTTTTTTTCATTGTATTTAGTAATATTTACAATTTTATCATTGAAAGATATACGCAAGAACAACGTTTACAAATTATTCAATTTTATTATCAAAATCATCGTTCTCCAATTGCAACTTTTCGTGCGCTTTTGTCATTTTATGGTCGTAATAATCGTCCAACTGTTTTCTTTACATAATGTTCAAGTGCCAATAAGACATAGAACTGTTCGAAGTAATGAAAATATTACTGCCGTTCAGGCAAGTGTTGCTGAAGACCGCAATTACTCGATTCCAAGACGTTCTCAAGATTTGGGACTGTCTCAAACCACAATCTGGTGGATTTTGAGAAAGGATTTGGGCTTGCATCCATATAAAACTGTTATCACTCAAGAACTGAAGCCATTGGACCACCGTAAACGTCGTGAATTTGCTGATTTTGTCTTGGAACAACTTGAAAACGATAACGATTTTTTTTAAGAAAATCATCTTCTCCGATGAGGCTCACTTTCATCTGAGTGGTGCGGTAAATAAACAAAACTGTCGATTCTGGTGCGAAGAAAATCCACAAATTATTCATGAACACCCATTACATTCACCTAAATTGACAGTTTGGTGTGGTTTTTGGTCTGGTGGAATCATCGGTCCGTACTTCTTTCGAAATGAAGCTGGTAACATCGTTACTGTCAATGGTGAGCGGTATAGATCGATGATAACCAACTTTTTATGGCCGAAATTGGAAGAAGTTGATCTTGACATCATCTGGTTCCAACAAGACGGGGCTACGTGCCACACAGCACGTGCAAAAACCGAATTATTACGAGAAAAGTTTGGAGATTCGATTATTTCAAGAAATTATGAAATTGAATGGCCTCCAAGAAGTTGTGATTTAACACCATTAGTCTTTAGCAATAAACCAGACTCTCTTCAAGCTTTAGAAGTCCAATACTGAACGTGCTCTTCATGACATACGACTTGATTTAGTGGAAAAAGTGCTCGAAAATTGGGTTCATCGAATTCGTTCCTGCAAAAGAAGTTGTGGAGGCCATTTGAATGACGTTTTATTCAGAACTTAATTGTATCGATTGTACTTCACAATTAAAGAAAAAAACCATTTGGATTTCCTTAACAATTAGTGTGTTTTTTTTTTGTCGAAAAGAAATCATATCACTCTTATTCGAAAACCATATATTTCACAAGTCAAACGAAAATTATTAATGTTATTTTTATAAAAGAAATAAAAAAAAATTTAAAAAAAATGCTGCTTGAATTTTTGTAGAAAAACAGGTAATTGATAATTTCTACATTTGTTTTGAAATTCATTCCATATACAATTAAAGTTAAATAGTATTATTATAATTAAAACTACTTAACGATGATGAGTAATCGTACAATTATTTCAAGTTGTTTTTTTTTTTTTTTGTTGCTCTTATAATTCTTGGATAAATAAAAATAATATATAAAATATTTGAAATTTATCGCTCTTACCGAGAATGTACATCATAGTAAAGCAATTATCAAAGGCGAATCCAACTAGAAACCGGCACAAGGCGAATTGCCAAAAGTTGCATACGAATGCAGTTATTACACCGGCAGCAAACCCAATTATATTACATCCAACGAGGGCTGGAATCCGGCCAAATCGGTCGGCTATCCAACCAAACAGTAGGCCACCGACAATTGCACCCAGGAAGAATATTGACTGTGCCAAGGTTGGTAAGGCGGAATGTTCGCACACCCAATCAAACTCAGTTGCAACTGTTTCATAAGGAATATCGGTGAAGTTGTACCGCCATCCATTCGTGCAGGCTACAATCGGCCATGAAGGATCTGCCATACGACGTCCACTTGCTAGCACTTCGGTATAGTTTACACTATACATAGAACATTTGCTGTAACCTTCTACACCATTTGTGATCACCTTCGGTATAGATAACGACAATCTGTAAATAAAAACAAAATTAATATAAATTACCAAATTAGACAAAATGGAAATTATACAAATTCAATTAAATTCAAAGAAAACCACCGCATTAAAATGTGCATTCAATAGTTTTTTTTTTTTAATAGTTTTTTGTTGCTGTTGTTGTATTTAAAAACCTCCAATCTAACATAACATGATGAACATTATCACAGGTAGCGCTGAAGCGTAAGAATATGAGTCGCGGATTAATTTGATATTGCCGAGCAATTAATCCATAAATTGGCGCAATTCTGGTTATTTTCCAATTTGAATTTGTACAGAGAGTCAGTCAGCCTTCAGGTTGAAGCCTTGAGACATAGATTAGAAGTAAAAATTTCCTGAAGAGAATGTAACTCTCAGAGAATGTGAGGGAAGGTAGTGAAAAGCGGTCCTACTTCAGACGGCCGTGGTACTCTTCAATACACACACACACACACACACCCGTACACTTGAATAGGCGGCACTCTCTTTCGATATGAATTAATCATTAGTAGATGCAAATTATTTCCACATAATCAATAGTTTTGATAGTCAAACAGTCACAGAAGGGCAAGCGAGGCGCAGAAATCAAAACTATACAAAATATTGTCGCACAAAAAAAAAAAAAAAGCCGATAACTGGTAATAAAATCAGTTTTTTTCTTCTTCTTTTCTATTAAATATTTATAATTTAATAATATATTCAATATAATCTACTCGATTGATTTTGGATTAAATATATTTTATCACCTGATAAATATTTCATTATAAAATATTATTGAACATAATGGAAAAATTCAATGAAAACTTTTTAAATAAAGTGTCAGCTTAAATGTTATTCTATATCCGAAATTAAAAATTGAACATTTTATAATTAACGATATTTTTTTTTTTTATTGGAGGCGAACAACTTGGCATAATTTTTTTATTAGTTCCTTTAATAAATTATTAAGTGTAAATTTTCAAATATTGAAATTTTATATTTATATTCATGAATATTTATTGAGGTGAAATTTTTTTTTCTTTATTTCTGTAACATTAAAAATTTGTAAAATATCAATTTATAAATTTAAATATGATACTTGAAATGATAATAGTTTCGAATGATTGATATGGGAAAATTTTTAAGTGGGATTCTTTTACCAATTCAATCTAGTTTTATTTTATAGAATTATCCAATTTATAATTTAGAAAGTATAGTCTTATTGTTTTGGCAATTTTTTTTTAATAAATATATTATTTAATAAAATACTTGTTTAATTTTTTCATTTTATATGATAGACTTTTTTTTTAAATTAAATTTTTTTACAAATTTGGTGGTGATTCTGACAGAGCCGAGTTTTTGCAATTTAAGAGAATATAATGGTCGTTAGCGATGATTTTATTCCACATCTACAAAATGTGTAATAAAATCATCGCTAACACTCACTAGTAATTCTTTAATCTCTATAAATACATTATAATAAGCAAACGTATTTATAGAGAATAAAGAATTACAAGTGACTGTTAAGAGAAGCCATTGTATCCGAGAAAATAAATTTGCCCGCATTTCTTTGAAAAAATGAAAAAAGAGAACACATGACCGTATGATGACCGACTTATTTTATCATAAACTTAACGATTTTAATCCGAACCTTATGTGATTTTAACAAAATGGCATCATGAGTCATATAATTACAAGTGACTGTTAAGAGAAGCCATTGTATCGGCGAAATGAAATTTGCCAGCATTTCTTTGAAAAAAATGAAAAAGGAGAACACATGAGCGTATGATGACCGACTTCTCTTGTCTTAAACTTAAAGATTTTAATCTGAACCTTATGTGGTTTTAACAAGATGACATCACGAGCCACAGAATTACAAGTGACTGTTAAGAGAAGCCATTGTATCCGCGCAAAAATGTTCCTGCATTTCTTTGGAAAAAAAATGAAAAAGGAGAACACATGACCGTATGATGACCGACTTCTTTTATTCTGAACTTGAAGATTTTAATCTGAACCTTATTTGGTTTTAACAAAATGGCATCGCGAGCCACATAATACGATAAATTTTGTGATATTTATTGCTTGAAACGCGTTACATTCGAAATTTTGTAATGCCAATTTTCTTCCATGATTGTGCGATTTAATCCTGTTGGAATTTTTTCTTTTTTTTCAGGACTATATAAAAGATAATCTTCAAACTTTACAGCATTTAAAAAATAGAATCAGTCAAGTAATAACCGAATTACATGCCTGAAATGTGCGAAAAATTCATCAAAAAATTACATCAAAATTATCTAATGATGTAAGATCATTTGTGGTAACCATTTAAATAATATTATATTTTATGGATAATAAAAGAGTTTTTGGTAATATAAAAAAATATTTTTTTTTTATCCAAATCTAAATTGAAATATATTTTATTTAATGTTACTTTCCAACATAGAAATTTGATAACTTATTTACTCGCATTATCAAAAGTAGGCCAAACGGCCTCATGATAATGGCGCTACAAAATGATCCTTTGGCTCTTGTCCTTTATAATTAATTATAAACTAATTTATATGAGTTTTAGTTTTTGTTTTTGTTTTTGATATACTGTGATATCATATATTCCGATAATTATTGCATATTTAGTATCTGTTATACAATATTAGGAATTTATCTAATCTAAGTATTATAAAATATTTTAACTAAAATTATATTTTATTTTTTATTTTATTTTTTTAGATGGAATAATATTTAAGTTGGTTTCCAGGTATACAATAACAATAAATGAACAAATATATTGAATGGTATTTATCGCAATTACAGTTGATGTTCCGGAATCAAAGTGAACATGATCATAACCCTGGCGGTGAAGGTTCAAATTGCCTTCGAATTACTAACATTGAAGTGTTTATGCAGAGTCATTTCACAGAGATCATGGCTAAAAATCTAACCAAAATAAACCGAGAAAATTTCCAATAAGTGGTAACGTCTTTTTCTATGTACAATAATATACAATATATTCGCACCGATGAAGTTTTTTTTTTTTTAAAGAAAAAAAAAAGGTGTGACGATAATTTGTAAGGTCACTGATTTTGAATATTAAACCGGTGAATGCAGATTCTACAGGAAGTTGAACAAATAAAAAACAACAGAAAAAAAAATAATTAAACAATATTACTTGGAAATGCATTTTTTAACAAAAAAAAAATTATTTACTCTTTTACAAATGATGATTAATGATTTTTTCTTCCTATTTTTTCTATTATCTTTTAATAATATTTCAAATTAATTTTTAATAGAACAAAAATAAAAATAAAATTTTTTTATTAATATTTACTTTGTACGTGTAGATATGAACAAAGATTTTTTGTTTTTTTTTTCTACTAGAAAAATATGCATCGCGAAATATTGTTTTTTTTTTAAATTTTGGTTATGCTTAGAGAAACGTTAACGAAACAGAGAGAATTTGTTGTTGCTGTTGTAAGGTTTTGACATGAATGAAGAAATATTGAAATTACAATATTTCGGAAAACCTTCGAATTGATACTATTAAATCGTTAAATTTGCAATTTTAATTAATTTGCTAATTATTCTATTGTATAAAATAGACATATGGCACCTAATATAGTAAAATTGACGATGTATTTCAGAACTTTAAAACAAACAAAAACCGTATAGGATGTGAAAAAGAACTTTATGTTTTTAGTAAAAAAATTTTACAAAAAAAGTAAGAATAAGAAAACTATTATTTTATAAATGCTACCAAATAGTAATTATATACAATAAATTTTTATAGAACCACTGGAATAAGTTCTCAGATGTTTAGAGGAATATTTTATAGGATAATGAGTTGTAATTTTCGTTAGATGGTTCTAAAGGTGGATAAAATAATAATTTCAGATTGTATATCATATTTAAGGTATTATTGGGTCCTATCGTTAGACTACCTTGAAAAAGACAATCATTAAAATTGCTACAATATACAATTTAGTGTCAATTTAATTTCTATATGACAACATTAAAACTTTAGGTTTATTATTTTTTTTTTTATAAAATTATTTTGGATTTTTGTATTAAAACAAATATTTTGTGGACAAAAAAAATTTTTCTTCTCCTTTTGAAGAGTTTTAATTAATTTATAATTAAAATTATATAATTTCGTTTCCTTTATTATGTACAGAATATACTCATGTCAAAAATATTTGTTTTATCAGAAATTACCTATTACCGAAAATACGAGTACACATATACGAGGTCTGTTTAAAAAGTATCGCGAATTTTTAATTTCCGCGGGAGTTGTGAATTGTGGCGTTATGTTGGTACTCATGTCTCTTACTTATACCGACAAGCCTCTCACTTATGCCGGCCATTTTGAATGTTCAGTTAATTTTTGACAGCTGCTCTGCTTGCAAGTGTTTTGACTCGTCTTCAATTTTTGCCCATTCCAAAAAATGGATCAAAGAATCTGTTTCGGGAACAAGAAAAAGTCACTGGGAGCCAGATCAGGGGAATACGATGGCTGCGGCATTATTAGTGTGTTGTTTTTGGCCAAAAATTTGCGCACAAGCAACGATGCGTGAGCAGACGCTTCATCATGGTGCAAAAGCCAATTTTTGTTCTTCCACAAATCCATGCGTTTCTGGCGGATTGCTTCACACAACTTGCGCATAACTTGTAGGTAATATTTCTTATTGAACGTTCAACCATGTGGCAAGAAATCATGTTGCACCACGACCCTGCAATCGAAGAAAACTGTAAGCAAAACCTTCATATTCGACCGAACTTGGCGCGCTTTTGTCGGTCTTGGCTCGTGCGGCAGCTTCCATTGGGATGATTGAGCTTTGGTTTCCACGTCATAACCATACACCCATGATTCGTCACCAGTTATCACCCTCTGGAGCAAATTTGGGCCGTCGTGGACAAAGTCCAACAGCTCCTTAGCAATGTTAATGCGATGCTGTTTTTGGTCGAAAATGGGCAAAAATCAAAGACGAGCCAAAACACGTGCAAGCAAAGCAGCTGTCAAAAATTAACTGAACATTCAAAATGGCCGAACTTGTCGGCATAAGTAATAGACATGAATACCAACATAACGTCACAAAAAAGAAATCGAAAATCGAATATACGTAACCCGCGGAAATTCAAAATTCGCTATAATTTTTTAACATCGTATATACAATATTATGATCAAGAAAATTTTATTTTATCAATTTTAACTAATAATTTATGATAATCCATTACAAATTATTAATTTTCCTACTAAATATAATTGGTTTTCAAGTATAAATATTATGAATTTAATTAGTAGAATAATTTATTAAAATTTATCAATGAAACTATCATCACAAATATAAAGAAAATTTATAAAAAAATAAAGTAAAAGAAAGATATTTTTTATATATCTGAAAAAATATTTGCTCTTGATTAAATCGGAAGAGTATATATAGCGTAGATTTAACCTTGATTAGTATGCTTATTGCCCGGTTTGTTTTTGTTTAAATTAACCAAATGTTAAATAACCAACGTCATCATCGACAAGACCATCACCGGTAATGGTAAAGCCGCCAATTCACTTTCACCTCTTCAACCTTGCATGATACGATTTTAAATCAGAATCCAATAAAAATTCTCTGTCTTCCGGTATAAATTCTGACCATCAAGAAAATCAAGAAACGTTTAACAAGCACCATTTAGCAAGACTTTACGAGAATATCTTCCTAATATTGTAATAATAATAAAAGTGCATTTCTACACACACATTACTGATGACTATGAGTGCGTGCAAGTCAATAAGATGCAATACGATGGATGCAACTCAATATCAATATCATATTTTTTTGTTTTCTTTATCTTCATATGTTAGGTGTAAAGTTTGCCTATTATAAAAGATATTTTACTCTTTACAATAATTTTTCTATTAAAACCTTTTTAGCAAATCACATCCAATAAATGTGTATGAGTGAAGTCTTTAAGAAAAGATAGGAAAATTTTTATGACATTATGATTTACAAGTTTGATTAATAGAGCATAAACGAACACCTTGAATTATCTGTATAATTAAGAACTTTCAAGTACGAGTAAATATGCTGCTTTTTGATACAAAAGGATATTGCCAATTAGTACTCAATAGTATCCAGTAAGTGGACATTATTTAACATCGTATATAATCGATTGCAATTAAAACATCAACTGCACATTGACAATCACATATGTAAATTTGTATCGTTTTATATATAAAGAGAGCGGTGGTTGCATTAACAATAACATAATTTCGTTTTCCTGTTTAAGAGAAATATTTATCTTTAATTGAATTAATGGCAAAGAAACTATATTGAAAATAAGTAAAAGTATTGAAAGATGGAATGCTCACTATTCTATTATTAGATTTAAATTCTTAAATGTTCATTTAAAGTTAGGAAAAGTGCAACAACAAGTGCTCACATTATATTTAATATATTATTTAATTATCGTACATATACATACAATAGATTTGATTTAGCTATGAACAAAACTGAAATCATTTATAATTAGGTCAAGTTGAAGTTAAATTGATTGTTGGAGGTTTTTTCTTTTTTTTTAATTTTCGATTAAATCTCACCTTTATTAGAAGAAAATATTACCCTTTTCTCATTTATGTTTTTTGATAAATTTTCTAATTGTAGGTTTTTTTTTTTTTTGAACGATTACATAAATTAACTAATTTTCATACGATTTTTATTTTAAGATTTTTGTTACAACTATTCAGTTTATTCCATATTTCTTTTTCTCAAATATATATTGTGTTTTTTTTACTCAAAATTTGTTTCTTATTAATGGGTTTTTTGTTGTTGTCTTTTTGCCATTATATTTCCATCTTTATTATAATTTCAACACTCAATGCCAATGCTGATTTAAGTGACGCACTTTGAACACTGTCAAGGTATATACATAAATGATGAAATTATTGATCATACATAGAAAAGATGGAATTTTTTGTTGAATTTATATGATTTTTCTAATGACTTATTAGAATTTCTAGATTCTATTTAGTTAAGTTTGGATGCGCTTGATGATTAAAGAATTGATGATTATTTGGCTTTAGCACACGCATTTATGAATAGATACAAGTACATACACATATGGATATGTAAGTGCAATCTAATAGTTCTATTAGTAATTCCCACTCATAATTCTATTATGAGTATATAACATCGACTATTTTTATTTAGGTAAGATCAAGTATGCGATCAGGGGCATCAGATCGGATTGTCTACCTCATTACTACTTATTTTTTTTTCGCAATTTCTCTATTACTATTTAAGATTTTAATTTTTTTTTTTTTAAGTTATCAACTAACTAGAATAAAATTTTACTCTGCAAGTATAACATTATTTATTTTTATATATGTGTATGATCAGATTAAATTAAAAGTATTAAGAAATATTTGTATTATAAGAGCGGAAATAATTTACGAAAATTAAGAACTTATAGTCCAATTGTAAATGAGAAGAACCTTCGACAATTCATTTCACGAAATAAATACGGAAGTATTTTCAATATTATTATTTTATTGGTTGCCCATTTTCTTAATAAATTCTTAAATAGTCAATTAAATCTTATATATGGACTTTCCTAACCTTCAAAATTAAAGAAAACTTTATTAAAACTTAATAAAAACGAAAGAGTTTTTTGCCATATAGAAATTTTTATTTTTTTTTTATTTAAAAATTAATCTATAATTAAATGTATAAAAAAAAATTTCTCGAAAAAAAAAATTTAATACGAATTAATTTTATTAGCAAATAATGTTTTTTTAATTATATTTTTATTTCGAATGATAAGAATTTTCCATTTTTAGTAGAGGTTCATGCGTTCATACTCTAAATTTAAGGTCCTAGTTCAAAAGTGAATTTCGAAAAATATTATATTTCCGAACAGTTCGAATATAGTTCTTTCTTTTCTACTTAAAATATAATCAATTTAATTAGCAAATAATGATTTTTTAATTATATTTTTATTTCGAATGATAAGAATTTTCCATTTTTAGTAGAGGTTCATGTGTTTATACTCTAAATTTAAGGTCCAAGTTCAAAAGTGAATTTCGAAAAAAATTATATTTTCGAATAGTTCGAATATAGTTTTTTCTTTTCTACTTAAAATATAATCAATTTAATTTGCAAATAATGATTTTTTAATTATATTTTTATTTCGAATGATAAGAATTTTCCATTTTTAGTAGAGGTTCATGTGTTTATACTCTAAATTTAAGGTCCAAGTTCAAAAGGGAATTTCGAAAAAAATTATATTTTCGAACAGTTCGAATATAGTTCTTTGTTTTCTACTTAAATATAATCAATTTAATTAGCAAATAATAATTTTTTTCATGGAAAATGATAAGAATTTTCATTTGGAAAATGAATAAGAATTTTCTTATTTTTTTTTCACAAAAAATGGAAAATGATAAGAATTTTCCATTTTTTGTGTTCATACTCTGAATTTTAAGTCCTAGTTCAAATGTGAATTACAAACAAAAATTATATTTTCTAACAGTTCGCGAATAATTCTTTAATTTCTATTTTAAATATAATTTTCACCCTATAGTTTCTTATAACATTTTTGTTGTTGATAATTTTATGTTAATCTTAATATTTAATAATAAAAGGGGACAAATTTATAAAAATTTTTGATATTTTAAAATAATAAATAAGTGAATTACTTAATTCGACTATGACAATGCTTCTCTGAAGGCGATAAAATATTAAAGAATTAACGGACGATTTTAAACCCTACAAATGCATTAGGGTTGAGTAGAAATTCTTTATTAAACTAAAAGCTTTAATTAATCCAATAATAATTAATTAATTATTTATATGTGTATATATTTTTTTTAAATATTTTTTTGCTAATATTTCTATTAATTTAGAAATTCCTCAATAGATTTATAATTTTAGCTTTGCACGTTTTATAACAATTTGCATGATCAATTAGCAACTGTATTAACTGATACTACTAATGCTGATACCTATGGCGTAATTCAATAAATGTTTTGACATCTTCGGAATATGTTGATATTATAAAAATGCAAATTAAATGTTTCTTTTATATATATTCGTTTTGTATTTATTTATAAACTGGATATGTTATAATAGATAAATAACAATTGTATGTATTTTCTCTAACAATTTCGAATTGCATAGAATTTTTTTAAAAACATATTTAAATTGGAAATACTTGAAATATTGTTAACGTTAAGGTATACTACGTTCTTTAATTGCACTTAAAAGTATTTATATATTGTAGATAAGCACTAAACAATTATCTGACTCTTAAGAATTCCACCAAGTACAATTTAAAAGTACTTTATTCAATTATTTCTTTTAATATATTTACGTTAAATTTTTATTTTCTTGAACTAAAAAAATTCCAAATCTAAGTTCTATATTTACGTTAACATTTCATGTAGTTTGCTTAAATTTATTGCATAACTACACTCGTATATGTTTGTACTATTGTTTGATATAACTTTTACTTGTATTATGACTTTGAATTTTAAAAAAACACGCAATCTTTTCTATTTGAATAAATACAATAATACAAATGAAAAAAAAGGAAATAAATTTAAAAAAAAAAAACTGTACCTTTGATCGATGGTTAAATTTTCTAACTCAGGTACATGGCACCAATGTTGCTCAGGAACCAGTGTTATAAATATTTGTGAAAAATATACGAATGCGACGAAAAATGCAAATGGTATCATACAAAGGAACAGGAGCCTCTGATATTTTCCGAATTCGCCAATGTGAGGTAATAAGTCATCGAAATCAATTATTGGCTTATTAACTCCACTTTGCAAAGCTTCTGCTTTTTTCATATCCTGTATATTTTCTGCTGTAGAAATTTTATCTGATTTTTCACTTTCAAAAGCATTATTCACATATCCTTCTGCTGCACTATTTTTATTATCACATTCTTGTTCTGTATATGATCGTACAGAATCTGATAATGGAATATCATTTTCTTGTGGTTTAGGACTCATTTTATATGTTCAAATATTTCAAGCTCGATTAAATAACGTAAAATTTATTAATTTTATATCAATTCACTTTGATAGAATAACTTTGAAAATAATTATTATCTATTATTCTATAATATCCGAGATAATAAACTATCTCAGAAAATGATCAGGACTAACCGATATATGGGTAAATTCCTGAACGGAAACGCGACGTACGAGTATGCACGTTAACTATTCGAGCTTAACTGGACAATTTCAGACTTCTTCGAGATATCTTATATCCATTGAGAAATAATTTTCTTAGAGTGGTAAAGTTCGTCATAATTATTTAGCTAAGCTGTGTTGAACATTATTATGTGTGCGGATCAGCGAGGAATATGCATGTGTGGATACTAGTTTAGCTTTGGAGTGGGATTCATGTGTATTCATAAGTAATTGTAGTGCAGAAAATAGTTGGGGAGGAAGTTCAATGAAGCTTAACTCTGGCTAGATCAGCGCTGATCGATGTTCTTGCAACTGGGCTGCAGAGGTGGACTCTACATGCAACAGATGCACTCTAAGAATGTTTAAACCAGAAGCACACACCCCCCCCCCTTCCTCCCTTCCACCTTTTTAAAACATATAATATTTCTATGAATACAAGTAAAACATTTCACTCAATACTATGAACAATTATTATATTCCTATACAAGTGAATTCATCAATTATGCATACTGGTTGTTGTTGGTCTTGGCTAATTTTTATATGATAACTTTTTTTTTGTAAATCTTTTGCTTTTAGATACATTTCGCAAGAAATGTAAACGGTCAAAGACGTTAAGTAAATTTTCCAGAGTTTTGATCTATCGACGACGTCATTTTCTTCAAAGAAAACCCATTCACTATTTTATGAATTCGAAACAAGTCCGCACAGGGGATTGTCGGTTGACATCGATTGGAACTGGAAATATTGTGAGTCAATAGGGCGCCGAACATTTTTCCCCAAACAATGTACATTCTCATATGTGTAGGAGTAATTGTTTACATATGATACTATTGTATGCACAAAGTATAAAGGTAAAGGTTGCAAAAGAATACTACACGTTCTTTGATCTTGAAATGACAGTAAGCCCTATGTACATATGAACATAAAATAGCATTGATATAGTACTGGAAAAGTGGTTAACCATGTTGGCCTTAATTTAACTCTTCACGGGCAATTCGATAAGAGGTCTGTGAAATGCCAGTCTTTGGACGAATCGACTAGTTTTCAACATAACTTCAAAGATTGCATTATAAATGCAAAAACAAATGTTTAAGAAAATTATGTAACTCTGGCCACGATTTCTTTGAGAACTATTATAATGTTTCTATACAGAATAGTATTCTTACATAAATATGAATAGGTATAAATTAAACTTGGTGCCAGCATTCCATATTTGTAAGGGGCTTTTCAATAGGTACTCTTAATTTTCAACAGCCTAATATATTGATGTCTGAAATAACAGTGCTATCGTTTTTATGCATTTGTATTTTGCTATAGCTTCCATTTAATAATAATGAACTCTTGATTCAGAAACGCACTAAAATAGTAAAAATTTATTATATCCCAAATTTGATGAAAAAATAATCACTTTTTTACTGAACGACTATGTAAAAAAGGAAAATTTTCCTATCTTTACATTCACTGTATGGTGTATTGAGCGACGATAATAGTTTTTTTTAATCTAAATTAGACTATAAATATTTGGACAATATATAGTTCTCATAGACTTGCCAAACAGAAGTTGATACAAGGGATGCAGTGACGATGTCAGCTGGCCGCCAAGATCGTACGATTTAACGCCCTTAGACATTTTTCTATGGCGCTATATCAAACCAAAAAGTCTATGCCAATGAACCGACAACAAACCACTTCGCTCAAGGCATCGGTGAGATAAAGCCCGATTTTTGCAGAAGAGTCAT
This sequence comes from Atherix ibis, assembly GCA_958298945.1. Classification (NCBI taxonomy): domain Eukaryota; kingdom Metazoa; phylum Arthropoda; class Insecta; order Diptera; family Athericidae; genus Atherix; species Atherix ibis. The sequence continues at coordinate 119,998,617 of OY282606.1, forward strand.
CGCAAATTGGACTTCTCCAATTAGAGTAACCAACGCCCGTTTCCGACCGAACCTTACTCCTTTTCCTCACTATATGTGTGAGTGTGTCAATAGCAGAAAAAGCTAGACAAGGTAGCGGTAAACCATTGCATTAGACTAGCCAGTGGAGCACACCGGACATCTCCGGTAGAGTCCATACTGACAGAAACTGGTCGAAAACCTATCTTTTTCTATGCCTTCCAAATTACCCGCTCCACACTTTAATCAAAAATATTATTATCTTCCCCAGTTCCAAAAAGGAATTCATCGTCGTTAATATCCCACGTTGAAAGCAATTTATCCATCCTCTCCCCTCCTCGATTTCCAAACTTCCCTTCCACACCCGGATTGGAAACCGTAGTTGGGAGCAAAGTTGAAAGTATCTGCTTCTCGTGACAGGTGTAAAAAGGCTAGTACTGATCCCTCGCCATATAGGAAACTTTTCTTCGTACAGGAAACTTTTCCTTGAACAGTTGGACGGATTAAAAGATCATCGACAGTTGTTTGCGAATGCCGCCCCTGACACCGAAAAAATACTACATCTTTTTCAGTCGTCGAACTTTTTGGCTGCAGCACCCGCGCACTATTTTGTAGAATCTTCTCTTATAGGGCCGCTCTATATTAAGGGAGCAATAGGCCATCAAAACATCAATTGAAATTACGACCAATATTCCCAAACAACGTGGCGTTATTATTTTTAGCGATAGTATTCGAATGAACCAGTATTTAGCGCAATTCGTCATAGCCTACTTAGCAATAGGAGTGTCGAGTAACAATGGGTTCCGGGGCATGTGGGAAGTGTATGTAATGAAAGTGCTGACAAGTTGGCTGGAGAAACACTCCATCGACCAGTGATCACAGTCATTTCCAATCTGCCTCGCCTACTAACAGAATGGCAACTAACACCATTAGCCATCCGCAGACAATATGACTGGACCAATAGCGACACATTTTTGTCGACTCTTTAGATAGCCACCAATAAACCAGTCTATTCAACATCCATACCGAATTCTGGGCGCGTAAGCTTCTCAGAATTCGGATTGAACATACTGCTCTTACTCATAACTTCCTTTCTGGCAACACTAACCGTCCCTAATGCCAATCCTGTGGCACCCATTTCACTATCATCCATATTCTACATAACTCACAATTACTTCACGACCAGAATTCTTCCGATTGTGGAGCTCCTGGACCCAACAACTCCATTCCCAAGCCCCCTATTTAAACTTCTACAACACACTAATCTGCTCCACAAAATACTATATAACAGAATTCTCAATATTCTTTACTACTAACATAACCACAGACCCAGTCTCTTTCCACACGTATTATGAAGTCGCCAAATCGCCTCACGGTTGTGGCGCTATGAAGTGACCCTTGGCACATGTCTAAGAGACTTTATAAACAACAACAACAAATTGAACCTCTCGAATCACCTACGAAATTCATTTAAACGATGTTATTTAGAAATAATAATGGTTATCGAATATGAGGTCTGTTCAAAACGTATCGCGAATTTTGAATTTCCGCGGGTTATGTATATTCGATTTTCGATTTTTTGTGGCGTTATGTTGGTACTCCTCTCACTAATGCCGACAAGTTCGGCCATTTTGAATGTTCAGTTAATTTTTGACAGCTGCTTTGCTTGCACGTGTTTTGGCCTGTCTTCGATGGTGCAAAAGCAATTTTTGTTCTTCCATAACTTCCAGGTAATATTCCTTATTGACCGTTCAACCCTGTTGCAAAAACTCACGATACACCACGCCCCTGCAATCGAAGAAAACTGTAAGCAAAACAGCATCGCATTAACATTGCTAAAGAGCTGTTGGACTCTACCCGCGACGACCCAAAATTGCTTCAGAGGGTCATAACTGGTGACGAATCATGGGTTTATGGTTATGACATGGAAACCAAAGCTCATCATCCCAATGGAAGCTGTCGCATAAGCCAAGACCGAAAAAATCGCGCCAAGTTCGGTCGAATGTAAAGGTTTTGCTTACACTTTTCTTCGATTGCAGGGGCGTGGCGTATCGTGAGTTTTTGCAACAGGGTAGAACGGTCAATAAGGAATATTACCTGCAAGTTATGGAAGAACAAAAATTGGCTTTTGCACCATGATAACGCCCGTGCTCACGTATTGTTGCTTGTGCGCGAAATTTTGGCCAAAAACAACACACTAATAATGCCGCAGCCACCGTATTCCCCAGATCTGGCCCCATGTGACATTTTCTTGTTCCCGAAACAGATTCTTTGATCCATTTTTTGGAATGGGCAAAAATCGAAGACGAGCCAAAACACGTGCAAGCAAAGCGGCTGTCAAAAATTAACTGAACATACAAAATGGCCGAACCTGTCGGCATAAGTGAGAGACATGAGTACCAACATAACGCCACAAAAAATCGAAAATCGAATATACATAACCCGCGGGCATTCAAAATTCGCGATACTTTTTGAACAGACCTTATGCTTTAATTTTCAATAAAGATATTTGCCATAGTTTATATAGAACTATTTTCTATTTAATTTTAAAAATTAAACGATTTTATTAAAAAAAAAAAGGTCACAATATATTATTAGATATGTATGTTTATAATGAATATGCATATATAAATTTATAAGAAATAATTGTATATTTACAAAGAAAGATCAACATGGGAACTTTCATAAAACAAGAAATCTTACACAGGGAATATCCCAAGTACGCGTATAGTTTTAATGGGAATATTTTTTATTTGTTTTCACTTTCAATGAAACCAATTAGAAAATTACTTCAAATATTTTACAAATGATTTAATGGAAAACTACAGATTTAAACTTTAAATAATAAGATAATTAATAAGATTAATTAATCTTTTACTACTAGTAATTATCTATTTAAGTAAAATAAACGCTTGTGAACATTTATTATGGAATTTGTAACCTTTGTAATTATGTTCATCAGTAAAAGTACGTGGGCTACTATATATATTTCTGGCCTAATAATGAAAATGCGAATATTTATCAACAAAAAAGGTTTTATTGTTTTTCAAAATATTCTCCATCAAGATTTATACACTTTTGCATGCGCTCAAACCAATTTTCGAAGCACTTTTTCCACTCCGATTGAGACACCTCCAAAACATGGTTTTTGAATGCTTCAACAGCATCTTCTGGCGACGAAAATCGTTGACCACGCATTTTTTTCTTGATTGGGTGCCAAGTCAGGGCTGTACGGAGGATGACCCATCAATTCGACGTTTTGTCCGGTCAAAAAGGCGCTGGTTTGAGCCGATGTGTGAGAGCTCGCATTGTCATGGTGCACAATGATTCGACTTCTCTTGTTCGTTTTTCGAATTTCTCCGAAGACTTCAGGCAAACAAATGGTGGTGTACCACTCAGAATTGACCGTCCTACGTTGCACAAGCGGAACAGTCGCCACATGACCAGTTTTGCCAAAGAAACAAGCGACCATTTGCTTCGAAGTGCTTCTTCCACGAACAACTTTCGTTGGATTTGACTCGTCTTGGAAGACCCACACGGTCGATTTCTGTTTTGTTTCGGGCTCATACGCATAGATCCATGATTCGTCACCTGTGACGATCTTATAAACGTCTTTTGAAGCACCGCGATCGTATTTTTTCAGCATTTCTTTACACCAATCCACACGAGCCTTTTTTTGAGCGATTGTCAAATTGTGCGGGATCCAACGAGAACAAACCTTTTTTACGGCCAGGTGTTCATGCAATATCGAATGTATGCTGGTGGGAGAAATGCCTAGGCATGCCTCTATCTCACGGTATGTCACATGACGGTCTTGCATTATCAGTTCACGTACGGCATCGATGTTTTCTGGAACAACGGCTGTTTTTGGACGACCTTCACGGAATTCGTCTTTGAGCGAGCGTCGGCCACGATTGAATTCGTTGTACCAGTTTTTCACAGTGCTATAGGATGGTGCTTCATAGCCATACAAAGATTTAAGTTCATCGATGCACTCTTGTCGTGATAATCCACGTCGAAAGTTGTGAAAAATGATCGCACGAAAATGTTCACGAGTTAATTCCATTTTTTTGCCAAATTGATTTTTTCAAGTCACTGTAAACAACACAAATGATAGTCGTACGTCAAAACGTTCTGAGTACGTTTATGCTAAAAAATGTCAAACTTTCCAATGGAAATGTCAGATCGCACCTGGCAACACTTAGTGTTGCCTAGGCCAGAAATATATATAGTAGCCTACGTACGATACGATATGGCAATGTGCATTGTTCTATTTAATCAGTAAATATTTTTCCAAAGTCTCATGAAAATCTGTTAATCATATTTCATTAGCTTTACTTTAATGCGATATGTGTTAAAATTTTTTTAATCAAACTTACGACAAATATAAATCTGAACATGGAAAATTAATTAATAGCATCTAGATAAATTTAATGCATTTAAATATTGAACAAACAAAAAAAAAAGAAAAAAAAAATATTCAGGTGGAAATTGCTGATTGATTCATTTGAAATTTATAAAAAGATAAATGGTTAATTTAATAAAAATATTTCGAATTATTATTATTATTGTTATTATTTATCACTTAAAATAAAAAGATAAGTATCTATGAGAGGTGCATTTAAGAATATTTAGATTAAATTCAAATTATGAACATATAATAAATAATAGAAAATTTATCTTTTATAATAATAAAAACTGGCTTTGCATTTATGCAAAAATATTATCGCTTATATGTATATTAATTAAAACTGGCTTTTTACTTTTATAAAATAATTTGTTAAATACTTACTTTTCGAAAATTCTTGTTTGTCTATTACTCATTAATTAAGTTAATGGCATAAATAGATCTAAGTTAATGGCATAAATATAACCGGAATGCAAATTTCAAAATAGTTATTATAAAACAATACATTTAATTTAGTTGTACGTTCAAATAAAATGTCTTAAAGGTAAATTAGAGAAAGAAAAAAAACAAGTTCATAAAAGAATATAAAAAAAATTATTAAATCAATTGCAGCAAAGAACTTCTATCGTGCCTGAACTGATTAAATTTAATAGTACTAATAAAAAAAAATTTATTTATTTAATTTCACAAAGAAATATATCTCATTTTGACAAAATCAAGTTGAATGTGTATTTATACATTTTTATTAGAGAAAATTTCAAAATAATCAAGTTGTGATCAAAAATTTGCTGAACTTTTTTCTTTATACAATAACAAAATTTATATTTAGATAATTTGAAAAAAGTGTGAATTAAATTATATTAAATATGTATATCTAATTGTTTGACCATATTGTTAAAACAAATTTAAATTTAGATTTTGATAAACTTTTTATTAATTTATTAAATTGCTTGGATTAAGGCCATTATGTATAAAATATTAAATTATTTAAGTACTTCTTACAGTGTTTTTATAAAAAAAATTTGAACTTTATTACGGGAAAAGTCCCCTTTCTGAAAGCTTTCCGTGCAACGAAGCCAAAACTTGTTGATATCACATTTGGTTCAGATTAAAAGCTTTAAGCTTTGGCCAAAACGAGTAGGTGCTCAGAATTAATGGCAACGGTCTCTCCTCTCATTTTCAAAGAAATACGGGTCAATGACATCTTCAAACTAGAATGCATACCAGCTAATCACATTTCGTAGATACAATGACTTCTCCATAGTCACTTGTGGTTTTTAAGAGCCTTATACAGGGTGGGCCACGTAGATTAAAGAATGCACATAACTTTTGTATTGTTAAATACTTTTATTTGTTTGTTTTTTTTAAATGAAAGTGTAATTTATAAATTTTTTTTTAATCTACGTGTAAAAAATAATATCTTTTAAATTAATTCTATTTTCTTATTGGCACTTAATGGGCCCCATTCTAAGGCATTTTGCATAACGGTGCGCAACGTGTCTGGCTGCAAATTTGTAATTTCTGTTCGAATATAATGCTTTACCAGGTGTATAAGCTTAAATCCGCTGTTTTTTAGTCAACAAAATTTATTCAAAGTACTTGCCCTCGCTAGCTACACATTTTTCCCATTTCTCGGGCAATTTGTGGATACCACGCCAAAAAAATTCCTGCTCTTTAGAGGCCATTTTCTCATCAAGCCATTTTCGGACGTCTTCGTAAGAATCGAAGTGCTGCTCAGCGAGCGCATGGCCCATCGACGAAAGCAGGTGGTAGTCGGAAGGGGCCAGGTCTGGGAAATAAGCGGGGTGGGGTAGCACCTCCCAATTGAGTGTCTCCAAGTAGTTTTGGACCATTTTTGACGTGTGCTATGGTGCGTTGTCGTGGAGGAAAATCAGCTTGTCATGTCTTTGATGATAATGCGTCCTTTTTTCACGCAGAGCACGGTGCAATTTAATCAGGTGTTGGTGGTCTTTACCACCGCTACCACCAACACCTGATTAAATTGCACCGTGCTCTGATCCCACCAAACGCACAGCATTGTCTTCCGTCCGAAGCGATTTGGTCTTGGGGAAGATGTTGATGGTTGGCCGGGATCAACCCACGATTTCTTATGCTTAGGATTCTCGAAATATGTTCAATTTTCATCGCCTGTCACAATCCGATGCAGGAACGACTTTCTTTTTTGTCTGGCGAGCAAGATTTCGCATGTGTTTTGGCTTCGCTCCATCTGCCTATCGTTCAATTCATGCGGCACCCATTTTCCGATCTTTTCAATCTTCTCCATGGCACGCAGACGCATGGAAATGGCTGGTTGAGTAACACCCAATTGCTCCGCGAGCATTTTTTGCGATTGAGTATCGTCTTCGTCCAGAAAAGCCTGCAATTGATGGTCCTCAACCTTGCTAGGCCGATTTTCATGCTTCTTGTCCCACAAGTCAAAATTGCCGTCTTTGAACCAACGAAACCAATCTCGGCACGTTGTTTCCGATAAAGCACTGTCACCATAGGCCTCCATAATCATTTGCTGCGATTCGGCAGCTGATTTCTTCAAATTGAAGCAGAAAAGCAAAACTTCCCGCATATGATCTTTTTCTGGCAGAAAACTAGACATGATTAACAAAGGAAAAATGTATGTTGTTGTACGAAATTGCTGACAATGTGCACTGATTAATCTTGACAGATGTCAAACTCATAAAAAAAAGTATGGCGGGTCCATGGCAGCTTAATACGTTCACTCACACCATCTATGACCAAACAGCGGATTTAAGCGTATACACCTGATAGTTTCCGAATGTTTTGTATTTTGTTCACGTAAACATAAACACGTTTCTTAAAGAATCCCCACAAAAAAATCACGGGCCTCCAAATCGGGGGAAATTTGCATTTTTTAATATTATTTGATCATCGAAAAGTTCTCGAAGAATCGCCATTGTTACTTGTGCGGTATGAGCTGTAGCTCCATCTTACTGGAATCATATGACAGGGTTAATTAGAACTGACGGACGTAATCAAATTTCTAACATGGCCCGTGATACCGCCCTAGACATGGTTTGTGTATGCTTGCTCTCATCTTCGAAAAAATATGGACCGATAATTTCACACGAAACAATGCATCTAAGAGGGTGTAATTGACGCTGATGCAACGGTCTCGGACTCTCCGTACTCCAAATTGGGCAGTTATGTTTATGGACATATCCATTTAAATTAAAATGTGCTTCATCACATTATAATGATATTGTTCAAAAATTTGGCGTTATCTGTGGCAAGCTGAATGAATCTTTTGGTATATGGTAGCCGTTGTACAATAATTGTTAAACCAATTGAATTTTGTATGGAAACGTCCTCAGATCAAGTTTCAAAATGCGTCGTAGCGATGTTCTGGAGATGCCCAATTGAATATAAGGGTGGGCCAACTTGAATTCTAAATCAATCAGTCCAAGTTGACCCACCCTGTGTATAGAAAATTTGACTTATTGATATATCCACCAAGGAAGCAATGTATTTTATTGCTGAAGAAAATTTTTATTCTAAAATTTTTATAAAATTTAATGTAATTTTTGATAGTTAAACTATCAACAATGTAAAATGGTAAATTTTAGAATAAATAAATATTATTTGAAATTATATACAATATATATTTAATATCTATCAAATGACAAGATTATACTTCCCAAACCATGAACTGGATAATCCCAATGTAAGGTAGGTAAAATAATTTCAATTTAGTACATTATAAAAAGATAAGGCAACAAAGATTAAAAAATATATTAATTAAAATGTTGCATTGAAAAAGATGAAATGCTTCTCTGAAAGTTATTGTTTATTTTTTATTAAATTAATTGAAATAAAATGTTGTAATTAAATGTATACACATGTAGTTGCACATAAATACATATTATGTATCCGACTTTGAATAAACATTATAATTTAGAATACATTTCCTCTATTAAAATTAAGAGAATAAATTTTTTTTTTTAAATTCTTTTCTGAAGTTGCTTCCTATAAAAATCTAATTAAAAGTTTCTATTTATGCATCTATATAACTATTTATTAATAGACATAGTGAAAAATTAACTACTATTTTAGAAGAAAACTAATCAAAAATTATGCATAGATATCAATTAGTTTTGAAATAAAATAACTATAAAGAAAAATATATATTTAGCCGGTTCGAAATGGTTATATTTCCCTATTTCCATGTACTCGTAATCGTATTAAAAAAAATATTGCGAATCGAAATATTCCATTAAAACCATAGCGACAGTATTAAACGGAAGGAATATTCATAATAAATATAATAATATGTTTACCCTATAAGCCTAGATGGATCAATTCTATTTTAGTTTATATAAATCCAATAATAGAATGTACACTTAAATGAGGTTGTTTTTTTGTTTTGTCAATAAATTGTAATCAATTTTTAGATAGTATTTAAGAGCAACTTTAAAATAAGAATATTTAAATGGCAACAAAACAAACTTAGATAAGCGCACATTTTAAGCATTCGAAATTGCCATTGATCTGGTATAATTGGAAATTTTCCAGTAAAATGAAAACCTTTACGAATTGTTAATAGACTGACTAGCTTCAAATGGTAACAGACAGTAGTTGTTATGATGAAAACATGAAATTATCGTTAATATGAAAACAAGTTCATTAGTGATTGATTCGAACACCTGTTCCGTCCATCAGGTGAAGTTAATTCATCGCACCAACGCTTTACCTAGTCAAGGGCATTTCATTCACTTTGAAGCACTTTTTTTTCTTCTTTTCTTAAATAAAATTAAATGTGAATATGACAATTTTCAACTGCATAAATTTATAATATTTACTTCACGATATTCATATAAACGAAGATGCAAATAGTTTATTAGAAAATAATTTTATATTTCGATATAAATTATTAATAAAATTCAAACGGAAGTAATTAACCAAAAAAAAAAAAAAAAATTAAAAGAAAACCAAACAATTACTAAAAACAAAAGTTCGAAATAAAACTAAAGAGTAACATCATCACCCTGGTTTTAATTCCGTAATAGTTTTTTTTTAAGTTTTTTATAAGAAAATGAAATGATGCCAAAAATTTTGTGTGAAAATAATATTAAACAATTCTCAAATTTATATCTCACGGCAATTTGTTTATAAAAGCTAACAAATAAAATTTAAAAAAAAAAAAAAAAACAACTTATCGTTTAAAATTATGAAATAAATACATACAAATTCATTGATTTTCCTATTAGATTTTTTGAATGCACAAAAATATATTTTTTTTCTTTTCTAACAACCACTCATACTGATACTGGTACTATTGAGGAGGATTCGTTCAAGCCAGTTACAAGTACGCATTCACAATTATCGTGTCAATTCTGAATGGACGAGTTTTTGTTAAATGATCATTGTTAATTTAATCGTTTTTATAAAAGCTGCCTTTTTTTCTGCAAACATATAATATTTGTTTTCCGGTAAAACTGATGGTAATTAAACAATTTCCATATAAAATTCATCTATCCTTAGAAATATGTACATGTAATTTTTTTTCTTCAATTATTTATTGTATGCAAAATTTCGTTGCAGGAAGGTATGCATGAATAAATTTCCTAAGCAGATTACTTGCCCAATGAAGCAAATAGTAACTACAATATGATAATAATAATAATAATAATAATAATAATTGAAATATGAAAAATGATTCATTAAATATTGTTTTGAAGCAAAATTGGTTTTATTTTCTTTTAATTGGAAACAAATTAAATACCAAACGCTAAATACCCAAATAACAACAAAAAAAAAAAAGTAACTGCTTATGAAAGTTTAACATTGAAGATTAAGTTAATTTGAATTCAAAATAAAAATACAATGTTGACAAGATTGTTATTGGCTATAATATCAAAAAAAAAATTATTTGAATAAAATAAATTTTTATATGACTAATTTTAATTCTTTTGTTTGGTTTTTTCTTCTAAATGGTAAAACTAAAACAAACCAATCTATTTAGTATACGAGGTCTGTTGAAAAAAGATCGCGAATTTTGAATTTCCGCGGGTTACGTATGTTTGATTTTTTTGTGGCGTTATGTTAGTACTCATGTCTCTCACTTATGCCGACAAGTTTGGCCATTTTGAATGTTCAGTTAATTTTTGACAGCCGCTTTGCTTGCACGTGTTTTGGCTCGTCTTCGATTTTTGCCCATTCTAAAAAATGGATCAAAGATACTGTTTCGGGAACAAGAAAAAGTCACTGGGGGGGGGGGCATATCTGGGGAATACAGGGGCTGCTGCATTATTAGTGTCTTCTTTTTGGCTAAAAAAAACACACTACGATATGGAAGTGCTCGCGCACAAGCAACGATATGTGAGCAGAGGCGTTATCATGGTGCAAAAGCAATTTTTGTTCTTCCATAACTTCCAGGTAATATTCCTTATTGACCGTTCAACCCTGTTGCAAAAACTCACGATACACCACGCCCCTGCAATCGAAGAAAACTGTAAGCAAAACCTTCACATTCGACCGAACTTGGCGCGCTTTTTTGGCTCGTGCGGCAGCTTCCATTGGGATAATTGAGCTTTGGTTTCCACGTCATAACCATAAACCCATGATTCGTCACCAGTTATGACCCTCGGGAGCAAATTTGGGTCATCGCGGACAGAGTCCAACAGCTGCTTATCAATGTTAATGCGATGCTGTTTTTGATGGAAAATAGGCCAAAAATCGAAGACGAGCAAAACACGTGCAAGCAAAGCAGGTGTCAAAAATTAACTGAACATTCAAAATGGCCGAACTTGTCGGCATAAGTGGGAGACATGAACACTTACCAAAGTTCCTTTATTAAAGCATTATTATTCCTATAGAACTAGATATTTTCTAATAAAGATAATTAAAAATTATACTTATACTGTGTACAACACATCAATTAATTGATACAGATTCCATCGAGTTAATTTTTCATAAGTTATCTTGTTTAAACTCGACTATATAATTTACCATCAATTTTTTTCCTAAATGCTTAGGAGTTATTATTTATTATAAATTTAATAGTTCATAATTTTTTGTTCCTCAATAAAAAAAAATACCAATTTTGAATGGAACTAGAATTTTGTGTATATAATCTTTGTTCAATTAATTTGATATGCTTTATTTTGATAGAAAAAAGAAAAAGAAATTTTGTGCAAAAATTCATATGTTGTTAATTATTAATTGTTAGTTTTTCTAACTTTGCACGTATATTCGGAAATAATATAAAATAGTAAATATATATTTATTTGCCTTCAAGATTATATGATGTTTTATAAAAAAAAACCGAATATTCTGCTGGAAATTAAGTTATCTGCATTTGTAGACTGGCTATTTTCAACAGATATACGAGGTCTGTTCAAAAAGTATCGCGAATTTTGAATTTCCGCGGGTTACGTGTATTCGGTTTTCGATTTTTCATGGCGTTATGTTGGTACTTTTGTCTCTCACTTATGCCGACAAGTTCGGCCATTTTGAATGTTCAGTTAATTTGTGACAGTTGCTTTGCTTGCACGTGTTTTGGATCGTCTTCAATTTTTGCTCAATTTCGAAACAGCATCGCATTAACATTGCTAAAGAGCTGTTGGACTCTATCCGCGACGACCCAAAATTGCTCCAGAGGGTCATAACTGAAGACGAATCACGGGTTATGTCGTGGAAACCAAAGCTCAATGATCCCAATGGAAGCTGCCGCACGAGCCAAGACCGAAAAAAGCGCCAAGTTCGGTCGAATGTGAAGGTTTTGCTTACAGTTTTCTTCAATTGCAGAGGCGTGGTGCATCGTGAGTTCTTGCCACATGGTTTAACGGTCAATAAGGAATATTACCTGCAAGTTATGCGCAAACTGCGCGAAGCAATCCGCAAGAAACGCCCGGATTTGTAGAAGAAAAAACATTGGCTTTTGCCATTTTTGTACAAAAACAACACACTAATAATGCCGCAGCCAGATCACCGTATTCCCCAGATCTGGCCCCCTGTTAAGTTTTCTTGTTCCCGAAACTGAAGAGCTCCATGAAACGACGAGGCCACGCTATGATTGAGGAGATAAAGACGGCATCGAAGGAGGAGCTGAACAAGATCACAAAAAATGTTTTTTTAAGTGCTTCGAGGATTGGAAAGAACGTTGGCACAAGTGTATAATATCTGGTGGGGATTACTTTGAAGGGGACAAAATAGATATTCATGAATAAATAAATAATTTTTGAAAAAGCACACAATTCGAGATACTTTTTGAACAGATATCGTACTGTTCTTACCACCAATTTATTTCCATAATACATCCACATATTTTTAAATGATCTAAAAAAATATTTTACTAATTTAATTCAGATGTAAACAGTATATACTAGCTAATTATCCAATTATGTCCATTTTAAATTTTTTCTAAAACTTTTATCGATAACATCATACGTGTATATGTAATTTCAAGCGTTTTGTTCTAAGTGAATTTCAATGTATTTATAAGTAAAATTATTATTGAATTGAGGGATTTCTAAATTAATAAGCTTTTCTAATTGAAGACAATTACTTAGAACCTTTTGAAATTAAGAACAAGTATGTATACAAAATATAAATATGATTTTCTTTTGTAGATATTACGAGTAATTCACATTTTATTGAATTTACTCCCAAACGTGCACGCATACATCTACATTTATTATACTAAAGATGTTCATAAAAAAAATATTATCGAAGGTTGTTTATATTGAAGGCTACTACTTAATGAACAACTTTTTTTTAATTGTTTTCTAATGCGTTCACATGCAACTAACTATAATCATAAAGAAACCACAGTAACCAGATTGCTACAAAAACAAAAATTAGAATGAAATAAAATGAATTGTTGTTTTTAAGATAGTACGAACATCAGTTCAGGCTACAATTTATTGTACGATTTTTTTGAATTCTTCATTAAGAACTATAAATAAGTATACAAATAAGAAATAAAAAATATATTGTGTAGATTTATAAAAAAAAATGTTTTGGACAAACTAAAAATATTCAATTTGGCCAAAACCCTACAAATGTTCACTTGTTTGTACAAAAAAACATAACTCGACCATTTACTAGCTATATATCAATAAGCCATATATTACAATGATTTTGAAAAAAATAAAAGCACTTCATTTTTTTAAAGCCTACCTCAGCATTCTCCCAACATCAGCTTTTTCAAATTTCATAATTATACCAATTTCATGATATTTCGTTGTGAATTCTTTAGCTGTTCAATTTGTATAACAGTAACTGAATGGAAATAGGGGGTCTGTTTACAAAAATTAGATAAAATCTGAAAAAAATGTATTCCTTCTAATTATAGTAAAAAAAAACTTGTATTTGATAACTTTAATTTTTCATATATTTATATATAAATTTATTAATTACACTTTTTTTTTTAACAAAATCACATAATACGTTTATATAACACACGTATCATTATTATTTTTATCTTTCATTTCAACTATTCGCTTTAATTAAAATTTAATTTTGTTCTTAAAATTGGTTATAGATATTTTTTTTTTGAGAGCAAAAACAACATGAGCCTCACAATATATTGTATACTCGTAATTATAAGATTTATTTTATTTTTGAGCATAAACTTTACTAAATAAACTTAAATGTATGTATATAAATAAATAAAATATATTCGTAAAGAATAAAATTTAAAAAAAAAAAAACAATATATACAAAATATATTAACAATAATATAACAAGAAATTCATGGTATATATATAATACATGACGAATAAGTAAATTCTCTAATACTTGTAATCTTTGACTCATGCAGTTTCTGCTACCTTTTTCGAATCGTATTATTCATTCATTTTTAATATAATTGTAACCATTTGCATTTAAATATTTTAACAAGAAATTGAGGACAATCAAGTGTTTATTAGAAATATGAACAAATAAGAGTTACATACTAGTTTCGTAATACTAGGGAATGAAAATAAAAAATGATAATGGACATGATATACCCATTACTTCCAACTAGACTATGCATCGCAATTGATTGCCGCGCGACTAATGATTTTTTTTTTTAAATACTATTTGTTCAATATTATTCCGTTTGTTTTATTTCTTATGTAAGATCGTTTGGTATTATATTTATAAACTCATAAGCCTACTTATTTCCGAAATAAATGATTGAATAAAATCATCTATAATATTTGGTTTTCAATTAATAAAGAAAAACATTGTTTTATAAATTTTATTTCTATTTAAGCCTTTTACCTCATATTAATAATTGTCATGTTGCTCACTTTTATTATAATGTTGGTCATAAATAAAGAAAGTAATATAGTAATAAATGTTTTCTTTGTGAATTGCATTATTGATTCTTTGAAACTTTTAAACTATCTACAAAAACTAATATCCATATTGTTTTCTCATCGTTCAAACATTTTTCTCTTTAATATTATTTTCATATAATCCAATTTGGTTTGCACTGTTTCTTACTATAAATGTAAACATATCAATTTTATATCGATTACATCATTTTATTTTGGTATTTTGCTATTCATTTAATTTATTTTAATATCATGTATTTTTTTCATTATTTCATCAATTAAAATTTATTATGTGAATGCTTAAAATAATTATATTTAGAAAACAATTATGATTTATATTAACAAATATTGTCTTAAAGTTCAAAAGTAAGAACGTATTCCTTTAATGGACCAGGTAAATTAAGTCGTGAAATATTTTGAGCCAATTTCTTATTAACACTTTCATAAATTGCTGCACGGCATAATTGTTTCAGACTTCTTGGTTTTTTATACAATAATGATATAAGCGAAATTAATAATTCAGTTTTCTTATTTGGTACTTGAGCTACATAAAAGTTGTGTAAAGATTTTAGGCAATTGTACAATGGTTCATGCTGCATTGTTAAATAGAATAAATATATGATTCGTGTATAAGTCAGTTCTGGATCGTTTAGTAGAAATTCCTTTTTTGTTATTAAAATGATGTAATAGAATAGAATATATCTAGAGTTCGTTCGAAATGAATTTCTAAAACCTTCAACCGATCGACCGGACGAAGAGGTATCATTTGGACTATTTCCACCTTCTGATGCACTTTCAGCACCATGGCCACGCATACTCTCACCAAAATTAGCTATTTCATTCGAAAATATTGTACTCAGTGTTGTTGGCTTACAACTCAGCACGATATTCGGATCAGCACCGTACTGAATTAATGTTAGCGTCAGCTCGTAGATACATAGCATATCCGAGCACGTCCGTACATTCTGAACCATTTCCATGACTGCTTGTAATATATGCTGATATGTTTGAATACAGTCTAACCCATGCTGCAACAGCAGCAACAAAATGTTTTTTATAAAGTCAAAATTAACACGCTTCTGTATATCACAATTCAATGTGAAATTCTCACTGACGGTGAATACAAGAACATGTAATGGAGTCAGATTTGACCGATAGGAGCAGTTTGGATTTGCACCATGTTGTAGTAATATTCGAATACAATTTAAATAGCAGACCTAAAAAAGCCAATTTTTTTAATCGAAATATATATTGTATGTTATATGAAAATTGAATTGACTTAAAATTTGATATTATTTCTATTAAAAAATTACCTTCATTGAATGAGTAAAATGATGAAGTTGATCTTTATTAATTAATGGAACTAAACAAACCATAATTGGAACAGAACCATCTCGCCCAACTATGTTTGGATCACCTAAGTGTATATAATAAATAAGATCATTTGTTAATAAAATGCTTGAGAATTTAGTTAAATACCATCTTCTTTGATAAGCATGTTGAGAAGCTCAAAACTAACTTCCCAGTCACGAACATGTCGAAAAACACATGCTAGTGCACTATTTCCTGCTTGATTAATTGAACTTTTGGCACCATTTTGCAATAAGAAGCGTACTAAATGAAGAACATCCCACTTGCTCCACTTATCATAACCGTATCTATTAATAATTAAGAAATTATTTGAATTAATTTTACAATGCAGTCATTAATTAGAAAAAATTATCAAATATTTGCTTACTTAGCTTCTTCGAGAGCATATCGAACTATAAGCGCATGAAGTGGTGTATTGCCCAGAGAATCTGGTTCATTAATTAATTCTTTACATCCTCTCTCTAGTAATATTCGCAAGGTATTTAGAGTGTCTTCTGCAGATTTTCTTGCAGCAAAAATAACTGAAATTCGAAAAAAAAATCGTTTTCTTAAAATTTTTATTTTATTAAACAATAATGTTGAAAGTTCTTACCGACGTGAAGTAATGTCATTTGTTGTGTGCAAGTACGCACCGTTGTCACAGCCCCGTGCTGAATGAGCAGCTCAAGGAAGCGACCGTCGTGAAGAACAGCTTGATGTATCGGATAATATTCATCTTTAATCAAATTGATCTCGTCTGTTCTTGTTATTACTAACTGTTGAACACATTTCCATGCACCTCGTTCACAAGCCAAATGCAGTAGTGGTTTTTTAACACGAAACGGCACCTAGAAGAGAACCATAATACTCAGAAACGCACAATGAACTTAATTACCCAACGCAGACGAACCCAAGGCTCTTCCATCTTTTGAGATAAGATATTTAGGACATTAATCTGGTCACCATCTATGGCGTAACATACAGCATTCTGCAATTTATTGTACAATCGTTCGCAAACTCCGACTTCCTCCTGGTTACCGCGATATTTGCCACTCTCTTCACAATTTGGACTGTGTGGCCCAGGGAAACACATACGAGCTTCTGTATCAATTCTTGCACCATTCTTTAACAGCAGTTCAACACATTCTTCATATCCTTTCAGGCAAGCAATATGCAAGGGTAGAGAGCACGGACTACGGTTTACATCTGGACGATGCCTATGTAATAGCCATCTGGCCAAATCAACATGATTCAAACCCACACTTTTCTGCAGAATATTGTATCCAGATTCATCATGTATAGCCAAAATATTCTCATTCTATAAAAAATTGTAAAACAGTATTTTATTTTTATTTTCCTTTTGTTCATGTACTAACGATATATACGTATATATCTACTATATTTACCTTAGGTATTTGTAATAGAAGGTCTTCCAATGTATGGATTGAAATTTTTGGATTAGCTCGGAGGATCTCAAAAACGGTTTGTATTTTCAATTCTGTATTTTTTGAGACTTTGTGACCATCACGATTTGTAAGTAGTGCACTGCCAGAACGGAATACTTGACTCACAGAACCACCCATTTTACGAATAAATTCACAAATAACTCATAGCATAATAATGCAGAGTAATTGTGACAAATATTCGAAAATATTCAAAGTTAAAGACTAATTTGTCTGCTCTACTCTCCCGTCTACAGATAATTGTTGATTCACAATTTATTGTAAGGAACAATGTACTTACAGATGGACGAGTTTTATTCATTTAATAGATAAAATTTTTTAAATATTAAGTGTTGCATTTTAAAGTCTTCATCGACATATAAAATTGTGTTTGAAATAACACTGACAAGCAGTTCCAGCTGCTTTGTTAAACATTTGCATTTTATCGCTCATTCCCTTCACCGAGCAAACCTTAGAAAATTCTTTTCTTTGCAGCTTTTTTGAAGAATAGTTAATATTCAATATTACATATATGCACGACGGAATTATGACTTGAATAGCGTTAAAATAAAACGATCGAAAATCCCGGTGTTCTTATTTCATTCCACTTGTCTCACATTCAATATTTGCATCAAATAATCATATTTGCTTTCCCCATTTGCTCAAAACTGCACCAATCAATATGAATAATTTCACCATTAAACACAATGTTTCGTTTATAATTTTCGCGAGTTAACTCTTCACAAATTCTTTATATAATATTCTGCAGTTATAGCTGAACCTTACATTTAAAATTTAATATTAAAAAACTATTCAAAAAAGTTGATTAAAGAATAAATATTCACAAAAATCCGAAAACTGCGTCGAGCAACAGAGAACAACAACAACGCAGCTTTTGCCAAATATTCTACATTTTCACATACCTTTAGCCATTTTCCATTATTGGAAAGTGCTACTGTTGCTCATGTAGTTGTTTCTGTTTTTATTTATTTTTTTTTTTTAAACAAAATCAATAATAACAAACTAAAATAAATTTTTGCAAAAAATGTTGCATGATCTTAAAACTTCTTTTAAAATTTACTAATGAAATAAGAAATAAATTATTCCAGTAAATATATTCTATTTGTTTTTTAATTTAACAAAGTATAGAAGAGAAAACACTTTATTGTTGTATAGAATATTTTTATAAATGGTAATTTATTCTATGGTTTAATTTTGCGATATGAAACTGAAAAATTCATCACAGACGAAAATAGTATTTATAAAAATATATAAAATAATTGCCGACTCTATTTTTTAAACATAAATTTGCTGAATGCTATGTCCATATAGAATTAAGTCGTTATATTTTAATTGGTATATTGGTATGACTGATGGAATGAAAGTCGGTCTTTCTTGACAGTTTCCAGTCCAGCGTGTTAATTGTGGTTTTCTTTATTACTAATTGTTCTTTTATAAATTGAAGAAAATGGTGAGCATATTTTGAATAGTATATATTAAAGTATCAAAATAAATTCAGAATTTTTAATAATATTGTTAAATGATGACTTTTCAATTAACAAACGTGATAAAATATATTCTTTTAGAAACCCTTAGTACTGCAGGGGCACGAACGTTCTATTACTCAAATTAAATATAATCGAGAAGGTGATTTGCTGTTTTCAGCTAGTAAAGATGCGAAGCCGAATGTTTGGTTCTCAATAAATGGAGAACGCTTAGGCACGTATAATGGACATACGGGAGTTGTGTGGTGCATAGATACTGACTGGACTTCAACTAAACTGATCACAGGAAGTGGTGATTATACAACTAAACTTTGGGATGTTGAACGAGGAACAATGATTGCATCTATAACCACAAAATCATCTGTGAGAACAGCAAGTTTTAGTTATTCGGGTAATCAGGCTGCATATACTACGGATACACTTAAATCTGCACCTTGTGAGCTGACAATCATTGATGTAAGAACCCTTGATGAGGAAATTTCCAGCGAGAATGCTACTATGAAAATTCCCATGAAGCATTCAAAAGTTACATCTATGTTGTGGGGTGCGCTCGATGAAACCATTATTACAGGTTTGTCTATATAGATATTTATTAATAATTATCAATATAATATTAAGATTATATTTTTGAATAGGACACGAAAACGGACAAATTTATAAGTGGGATCTTAAAACCGGCAAAGAAATAAACTCTGTTACCGATCATACATTAGGTGTTAATAACATGCAATATTCGAGAGATGGTACAATGTTTATAACTGCTTCAAAAGATTCAACGGCGATGCTGTTCGATTCAGACACATTGATGTGCCTAAAGACATACAAGACAGAACGGCCAGTTAATTCAGCTGCTATTAGTCCAATTTATGATCACGTTGTTTTAGGTGGTGGACAGGACGCTATGATGGTTACAACCACGTCAGCAAAAGCCGAGAAATTTGATTCACGTTTTTTCCATTTAATCTATGAAGAGGAGTTTGCTCGAGTTAAGGGACATTTCGGTCCCATTAATAGTTTAGCCTTCCATCCAGATGGTAAAAGTTATGCTACAGGCGGAGAAGATGGTTTTGTACGCGTTCAAGCTTTCGATAACTCATATTATGAATATGTATTCGAATAATTATTTTATATATAAAATAAATATAAATAAATTCATTGAAATAATAAATAGTTTTATATTTGATAGTTTTTAGTAAATAATTCTTAAATATAGGATTAAGTAAAACAAAGTAAAATATTGGGAATATCAGGACTAATTTATATTTGTTCTACATTTCTATTCGGTCTAAATTTTCATTTTCTACCAATTTTCTTTGCAAAATCTTTAAAATAATTTATCAATGAACTACTCCTTCAATAGATAGCAGCAAATTTTCATTACCGATTAATTTTGCGAGTTGTTCGAAACAGGCGTGATTAAGCCAATTTCAGTTCATTGTGTTAGCATTGACGATGATAATTTTTCCACTTTTCAAATAAATAGGTTCAGCCGCGACAATAAGTTATTATAATTCGTTTTGCAATTTTTAGAATTATGAAAATTTTTCATCAATATTCGATAATAAATAAAATTCAATATAATTAATATCAGATTGGCATTAAAAGAATTATTTTCGAAAATCGCGGTTTTTGTAGAAGATTTAGCTGATAGCAGCTGTACGTTTTCTGTGGCATAGAAAATTTCACAACTACATATGCAATTAAGGTTGTGTCGTCAGATATAAGATCGCTATTAATCTGGTATTGGGTATCGCCATTACGTATATACTAAGATTATTTGTTGACATTTACACGTATTGGACGTTGTTATTAGAAAATATCTTAATTAGTCAGCCAGCAGCAAAGTTTAGAAAGAAACGATACCGAATTGAATTTTGATTTGTTTCAGTTTAGTCTATTTGAATAAGATTTAATATTGAAAGTATTCCGTAATGTCTAATGATAACAAAAAGAGTAAATATAGTTTTATGATTAAAAATTTTACTGAATAAATAAGTTTGTTTTTGCAGCACTAATAAATTCCAATGATCCAAATTTTCATCAAACACCAATGTATCAACATGTATTTATTTAAATATAATATAATTGGTTAAATTTATTTAGTTAGTATGATTGTAGAGAGGACCACCCCCACCATATGATTATAACCAACACCAGTATCAACCACAACCACCATTGCATCCGATGCAGCCACAACCGCCATATCAGATGCCACCCAGTTACGATGCTTCAATGCACCATTTTGGTATGATGAGTGGTCCAAATGCTCCGATTGGTTATCAAAATCCTTCTGCAGGAATGTATTATCCACCAAATTATCCAAATGCAGCAATTCCGAACCAAATGGGACAAGTCCCAATGGTGCCTTTTCAACAACAGAATCCAAATCCTTATGGAGTAATTTTCTTTATTATAAATATAAAGGAATACAATAATTATATTTTAATATTTATGTAGATACCAGTTGCGGAATTTGATGCAGGTGCCCGATTTAATGGTAAAGCTGGAGGCTCAATGACTATCCCCCCACCACCACCCGGCTGTATGCCTACTCCAGCTCAAATTGCTGCAATGCAAGGACAAGCTGTAATTAATAAGAGACAACTTAACATGCACATAAATAAATGGTCGATATTCAAATATTCTTTTCAATTTTAGGTGGCGTTAACACAAAAGAAGCCAACTTTCTTCTAAAAATTGTAAATAACCTTTGATTGTGATCGTAAAAAAGGCTATCATTCAGAACTGAACTAGTTTCAATTCCAAAGGTATAGTTTTATAAAACGATACACTTTATTAGCCATTTGTTCATTTTTTATTATATTGTATGAATGTTGTGTTATAAAAACTATAATAATATAAATTATATACGTATGCAAATATATATGTATATCTACATTAAATAAAATATAATGTTTAAAAAGTGTTTGGTTCGATTTGTTTAATTTTTCAATCATTATTAGTTTATCTACATATATACATATGTACTTTCATAAATAGTATGGAGGCAGTATTCAATTAATATACTTAAGCATATATTAACTGCTTCATATAATAATATGTGCTAAATTTCTATTGCGCTATTGTAATTCGTGAAACTTGACGTGATGTATTCGAAAGCTATAATCTAAGTTTTGGGGGTTTAGGATATAACCTTGAATTGTTTCCATGACACCTGTCAATATAATGCGAATTTGTTGGCAAAAATTTAAAAATAAATTTGATATTAAGTTGGGCATTCTGATTCTCAACTTAATATCATTTCTTTAAAAGAAAACATTTTTCACCACAATGATCTTAAAAAATTATTGATTGGTGTTAACATGTTTCATGGGCACACATGAAGTTCATTTAATTAGGATTATTTAAATAATTGTACTAACGACTTTTATTTCTATGAAGGTGCAAACAATTTATGCAAAATTCAATAGTAAATGTTTCTTAAACCAAATTTATTGTTAAACAAAAATAACTTTCTTTTGATTCCAAATTGACAGAACTAGACCTTTTCATTAAGTTCATTGGTGGTGATTTCGAACAACACCTCGCAAAAAGATCCATTCGGCGATGAGGTTGCCTTCTCTTCGATTATATTTAAAATTTGTTGGTCATGATTGATAGTGAAGTTATTTGCTACATCGTCTACAGGAAATATTTCAATAGGTTGACTTTCAGATATATACCCCACGTTTGGTTCATCAACTTCTTTTACTTCTTTTTTAATTTCTTCATCCTCCTCTTCTGTATCTGATTCATATTTCTAGAAATTAAATTTCAATTGTATTGTTATTTACATAACATTTTTAAAGATTCACTTGTATTCCTCATGAGTATTGTTTCAATTTGAAAGTTTTAGTTGTTTACCTTCAAAGTATAATTTTTCGGCACTGGCAATTTTATGTGTAAGACACATGTTGATTCTTCAAATATATTTGGTACTGGTTCTTGGCATATCATTCCTCCCTTTTCTACACCACATGCACGAAAGAGAATTTGTTTTTTGTCTTCAAGTATGTGCTTTTTACAATATTTACAACATGGTAATGTTCGATCACCGCACTTTACTCCGCCTTCTGTATATATACATTTTGCGATATTTGGTGGCTTGTGTGCACCGCCTCCCATGGCTTTTGTTCTTTTTTCCAAAAACTTTTTGTATAAAATAGCTTCAAACCCATGCCTTTTATGATAATGATTGAGAGCTTTCAATTTTTCATACAATCTCCTTTCTTGTGGTGTATCCTTGGGCTGGTCGTGTATGCTACCTGTGAATTTTTGAAGAAAAAAAAAACTCTCCCATAAATTCATAATAGATTTTAAATATTACTTCTTACGTAGTGTTTCCCGTTCTTTTCGTATAGAATGCAAATATTTTCTCCGTTTCTCTTTGAGTAAATGGTTCAGTCGCAAAATTTGGTCCATGTATAGTGCTTGTAAACGAACCATTTTTTGTTTAGTTATTACTGTAGTTTCCTCAGCTGTATAAATACCAGAATGTCTAAATATTGATAATTAAAATTGATTTTCGTGGCTCTTTTTTAAAGATATATGATTTTATTTTGATTATATACCTTATCAAATCATGTTGCTGTGAATCTATGCTCTCATTGTCGGAATCCTCTTGATCATACTCATTCCATGTGTTTGTTAATGTTGGAGCATCTCCGTCCGATGAGCTATCTGATACATAGTCCAAAATTCTACTTTTAGCATATTCTTGTTTTGCAGGATCGTCAATTTCCGCTATATGAACAGAATTAACTAAATTTCACGTGATTTCTGTTCTTAATGTGCACTTACCAAATGGTTCGTGGTTTGGAGAAACAACGTCAATTTCTTCATCAGTTTCTACATTACTCACCAAATTACCAGTTTTCGATTTATCGATTTTTATATAATGTAAAAGATCGTCATAAAATGCTTCGTTCGATTCAATCTGTTTGTATTTGCCAACAGTATTCCGAGTCTTAGTAAGTTGCACTAGTCGACTATGTTCAAAGCAATAATTTGTTAAGCCCAGATCTTTTTTTCCGTCGTGTTTTGGAGCTGCTTGTAAGCATCGTTTATTATTTGTTGGGTACGTATATAAACACTGTTTGTACGGAGCACGTGAATCTTGTAAAATATGCCGAATACAGTACTCATACCCATCTAAGCGAGGTATCGAACAATCAAATGTTGCGTTAGAGCATGCTTTCGATTTCTTCTCAATCTCTATATGAAGCTGATCCCTGAGAGCTTCTTCTTCTTCAGGCGTCACTTTCGACATGCTTTTCGTTCTTATCATACTCTGTTCAACTGTACTTGATATTTTATACAATATTTCGATAATATTCGATTATTATTGTAAAACCATAATTGGCGTTTATGCAACAAACAACGCGGATATAATGTGAACTTAGCTTTGTGTTTTTGTTTACTTTATAGTTTACTTTTTCATTAAAAAAAAAAGTCCATCAGTTTTCATTGAACATGAATACAAATTTTTCTATTAATTATAAAAAAATATATTAAAAAGAATGTAAACTTTATAGACTTTTACGATTTAAAACAAAATGTTTTTAACATCTATAATTTTCTTTATTTGAAATGTTGGTCACACTTTTGCAATTTCAAACAACCCGCGAAACTATGTGAAGTGGCTAATTTCCATCGAGTCAAGTAGATAAACACGATTTTTTTAAAAAATTTTCGCGAAATTTGTTTATTAAAACAATTATTATTTATTTTAAAAATAATTTTAACATAATTTTTACGTGAATTAATTATTGAATTTGGAAATTTTATTTATAACTTATCACGTAACTTGTCCGAAGTTGTGAGTCAGCCATTTCTACGGATACAACATCAAATCTGTGAAGTGCTACATAATAACGTAGAATTTTCATGTTTAACTCACATCAATCGTTAATATTTCTGCACTTAACAAAAGTTTTTTATTATAATAATAAACTGAACTGAACTTCTTAAATTTTAAAAGGATTAAATCCACTAAATTTGTGAGTTTTGTGCGGAGCGTGTTCCTGCATCGCACGACTTGACTATGAGAAGCAATGGCGTCTGAATTTTGATGCGGAGAACAATGAATATATAAGTTGTCTTGAACAAATATATTGTTTAAGTTTTTTATATTCTAGGATATATAAATATAAGTTTTATGGCTATGATAATAAGACTAAAATAAATAAGTGTGGCCCCAAAATTTTAAGAAAAGATTCATTGTCATTTGGAAAATCTGTAGAATTTTTTTTTTATAAGCACCCCATTTAATCGTATAAACGTGACGTTTTAACACATGTTCGACTTGGAAAGTGTGCGTGAGTTCAGCTATTGCATTAATACAAATAACACGCATTTACATATAGATTAGACATTTCGCTGAGCTGACCGAATATATCCGGAATTGTGAAATTTGGCAGCACTGATCTTTAAAGTAGTAGAAAGTGGGAAAGTACGAGTATATTTGTTCGTCATCAAATAGAATTTTGTTTTGTTTATCTTGCGCGTCTGTCAAAATAAAAGTCCTTCTCGTGTGCG
Organism: Atherix ibis; assembly: GCA_958298945.1. Lineage (NCBI taxonomy): Eukaryota > Metazoa > Arthropoda > Insecta > Diptera > Athericidae > Atherix > Atherix ibis. Next base: position 120,024,154 of record OY282606.1, read on the forward strand.
GGATATAGGCTTTTTGACAGAAAATTTGTAAAGATAACGCCGTATTTGAATTAATATTAAATGGCTAGCACCAGTAGCACAATCACCTCAAGCGAATTTAAAGAAAACAGATGGTATTTTACAGCTGAACAATTAGCGAATTCACCAAGCCGAAAGCATGGCATCGATGCCGATCAAGAATTATTTTATAAGCAGCAAACAGCTTACTTAATTCAAGAGATGGGCCAACGTTTACAAGTGTAATTATTATTTGTAGAAATTGGCTCAATAATTATTGCGATACTGATTCATATTGATTGATTTACAGTTCACAATTATGCATCAATACAGCAATTGTTTATATGCACAGATTCTATGCATTTCATTCTTTTACGCACTTTCATCGAAATGGAATTGCGGCAGCATGTCTTTTTCTTGCGGCCAAGGTTGAAGAGATGCCGAGGAAACTAGAACACGTTATTAAAGTAGCTTATATGTGTTTGAATTCCGATGTAACGCATCCTTCTATTCCACCTGAGTTATATGCAGAACATGCTCAAGATTTGGTATTTAATGAAAATGCTCTATTGCAAACGTTAGGCTTTGATGTTGCTATTGATCACCCACATACGTACGTTGTGAAAACGTGCCACTTAGTTAAAGGTATAATAATTATTTATTGAATGGCTGTCAAAAATATTAAGAGATATGCTTATCTTTCAAACAGCTTGTAAAGATTTAGCGCAAACATCATATTTCTTGGCATCAAACAGGTTAGTTTGACTTAAGATAATGGAATTTCTTTTATATTTTTCTTGTGTATATTGTAATTTTGGAAGCGTATGCCAAATTATAATACGTATATTGCTAACAAAACAAATTAATGACAAATATTCATTTAATGTTCTAGTCTTCATTTAACACAAATGTGTCTCCAATATAAACCAACAGTAGTCGCTTGCTTTTGCATATATTTGGCTTGCAAGTGGTCACGTTGGGAGGTAAAAAAACGTTATTAAATATACTTATGTGTTGAGCAAACTTTAATGATATAGTACACTACTTAGATACCACAATCAACCGAAGGAAAACATTGGTTTTATTATGTGGATAAAACCGTAACTATGGCTCTATTAAAGCAGTTAACCGATGAGTTTATAGCTATTTATGAAAAGAGTCCAGCGCGACTGAAATCAAAATTAAATGCTATCAAAGCACTTGCCCAAGGCGCAAGAATGGTAATATTTTATAAAATATTTATTTTATATATAATATATGAATAATGTAATTATAGAGTGAGCAAACTAGACCAATGCCGGATATTGTGAACAATGCTAGCCAGCAATTAACACAAACAGAGTCTCAAAGAAGGCCAGATTCATTTTCTAGTCATCATCGACCCCATCATATGCCCTCGACATCTCATTCTGGGAGCTCACATCACCATCATTCTAAACAAGTAACAGCGACTGATGTCGGAGGTAAATAAGAATTATCTTATTTTATTATTTGCCGATTGTGATTTTATAAATTTTTAGATCCAGTATCTGGGAAACTACTACCACCACCGACCCATAAACAATATCCAAGTACAATTACTGGACATTCATCAAATCGGCCGAGGCCAGATAGGCCACAAAATCCAAATGAGCCTACTTATAATGTGCCTGCGCATATGGCTGCGAAGCAAAATCCTCCAGCGAGTAGTTCTCGTTCTATAAATCCAAATCGAAACTCTCATAGTATGCCGGCTCCTACTTTGCCACCACCAGCACAACCATCCCAACGTAGTATGCATACCCATGATCCGAATGCGCATAAGAATCGTAGTACGATGCCATCGCAAATGATTCCGCCAATATCTAAAATGTTACCAAAGCCTGATGTACAAAGGCATTCGATTAAAGAAGATTTGTCGGGAAGATCGGTTGATCCAAATAAAATGCGCATAAAACATCATGTCGGTAATACGTTTCCGGCACAAAATTTGGGAAATACAGGTTTGGATATGACAAGAAGCAGTATGCAACCACCTCAAGTACCCCCTACTAGTGCTCAAGTGAGACCTTATCTTCCGCCAACAAATGCTCCTCAACAACCTAATCATAATCAAGAGTCGAAAATTCGGGTTGTTAACATTGGTTCGATAAGTAATAACACGAAATATGATCAATCCGTCCAGCAGCAGCCACAACTTATACAAATGACCCAAAAGCAATCTTCCGAGTCTTCCTATTTAGCAGGGAATGTGCGCCAAAATGAAGAAGGAATAAAAGCAAATGATAATATGGAAATATGCTCTCCTCCTAAAGCGAACATTGTGCAGAATTTACATCAACCGAACTCAATGCAAAATCAACAGCAGCAACAATTGGTCCAATCAAAACCTTTATCAATATTTAGCCCGGAATGGAGTGAAAAACCGTTAATACCAGTAAATGTTAATACAAGCGGAATTAATAACAATAATAGCAATAGTAATTATGCATTAAAGATTTCAAATAGTCCGAAGAAACAAGAAAATAGTTACACAAAAGTTTCAAATAGTCCAAAGAAATTCGATAATAACTATAGTATGAAAATGTCAAATAGTCCAAAGAAATCTGATAGCAATTATAACATAAAAATTTCCAATAGTCCAAAACGAATAGAAAGTAATTATAATGTAAAAGTTTCAAAAAGTCCAAAACGGGCTGATCGTATTAAAAGGTCAGAGACACCGAAAAAGGATAAATTAAGAAATGATATTAATCAAGATACAGTAAAAATACCTGATCTAAATAAAACAGTTGCCGATAAACGATTGCCATATAATCCAAATATTAATGCAATGCAAAGTATGGTTGGATCGAAACGACCATATGTAACTATAAATGAACCAGTAAATAAAATGCCAGAAGAGGAGCAGCTTGTGCGTGAAAACAAAATTAGAAAAATTGAACATCCGATGTCACCGAGAGCTGTAGACAAAACAAATATGCCTTATGTATATGATCATATCAACAATGATGTTAAACCTATTAAACCTTTCACTTCAACTGTTAACGGTATCGAAACAAATCCTGACCTTGTCAGCAGTTTGTTGAAAGAGAGCCTATGTACCGAGAACAAATTTATGACTGTGTCTAAAAATAGTGATTCGTTTATGGAATTCGACGATATGAAACCACCTCTTGCGTTGTTGCAGTCCGAATCGGTTCCAGTTTCAGTTCCAGTTTCAGTTCCAGTTTCAGCTCCTGTTCCTCCAGTTCCTCCAGTTCCAGCAGCCATTCCTAGCACCACAACAGTTTCTGTTACAGTTCCTTCCACTGCGCCGATAGCAGGTCTAACATCAGTTCCTACAAATATTGGCATTTCTATGCCAACTAGTGTAGCACTGCCTCATGAACCTGGCGCTTCAGTTCCAATACAAGGAGTTATGTCAGTTGAGGCAAATGTACCCGAAGTAGCGGCTAATGTAGGTGAGGTATATGTAAAACATAAGAGTGAGAAGAAAAAGAAAAAGGAAAAACATAAGCACAAGGATAAGGATAAATCTAAAAGTAAAGAGGAAAGGAAAAAGCATAAAAAAGATAAAGATAAACGCAAAGATCGAGAAAGATCGTCCGGCATTGAAATTGGATTAAATCCAGTCAAAATAAAAATACCAAAAGATAAATTGAATTTGCCGTCGATTGATATTCCACCACCGCCACTTTCTGGATTTAAAATAAAGATTCCTAAGGATCGAATCAGAGGAGAATTATGCACCTATAAAGCGGAGGAAATTGTGAATTCAAATGCACAGGTTCCTCTTAAAATAAAAATATCAAAGGAGAAAATTGAGAATTATAGTCAACACTTTGCACAACCATTGTACAGTTATGCAAGTACCAGTAGCAGTCACGGCCATAGTTCGAAAAAAAAAGATCGGGATCGTGATCGAGATAAAGAAAAAAAACGCTCAAATAGTGATTTTAATAAACAAAACGGAACTGGCAATGGAAACGGAGGTGTAGGCAATAATAATAATAATAATCCTGGCGGAATGTCTGGTTCTGTCGGAAGTAAGGGTCAATCGTCAAATTCTAATAAGGTAAGTTGGGATTGAATTTTTTTTTTTGCAGTAGTTAGTTGCTATGCCTTGCTTAATGTATTTATGTAAAAATATCGGATGTTTGTGCAACGATCAATTTTCAATATTCTATAATGTACCTTATTAGTGGTAATTTAATAAATATTATTGCTTATAAATATAGTTAACACATAATTTACAATGTAAGAAAATCAATTATGATATTTTTCTTCTTTTATTAAATGATTTTCAAGTACTTTTTAAAATAAAAGCAGCCTCTCAGATTGTAGAAATAATAACAAAACAAAAAAACTTTCCTATAAAAGAATTTTAAAAGATACAAAGAATCGTGTAAAATCTAAATAAAATGTACAAAATATTGTCATATAAAATTCATTTAACATTCGTAATGATTAGAAGAGAAAAGAAAACCATTTCTTTAATATTTTTGTTTAAAATTATTATGAAGGAAGCAATAACAACATTTTTATTAAAATATACATAAATCTGTGAGTAAAAAAGCTTAATACGAGGTCTGTTCAAAAAGTATCGTGAATTTTGAATTTCCGCGGGATACGTATATTCGATTTTCGATTTTTTGTGCCGTTATGTTGGTACTCATGTCTCTCACTTATGCCAACAAGTTCGGCCATTTTGAATGTTCAGTTAATTTTTGACAGCTGCTTTGCTTGCACGTGTTTTGCTCGTCTTCGATTTTTGCCCATTCCAAAAAATGGATCAAAGAATCTGTTTCGGAACAAGAAAAAGTCACAGTGGGCCAGATCTGGGGAATGTGTGGTTTTTGGTGCAAAAGCCAATTTTTGTTCTTCCACAAATCCGGGCGGTTCTGGCGGATTGCTTCGCGCAACTTGCGCATAACTTGCAGGTAATATTCCTTATTGACTGTTCTACCCTGTGGCAAGAACTCATGATGCACCACGCCCCTGCAATCGAAGAAAACTGTAAGCAAAACCTTCACATTCGACCGAACTTGGCGCGCTTTTTCCGGTCTTGGCTCGTGCGGCAGCTTCCATTGGGATGATTGAGCTTTGGTTTCCACGTCATAATCATAAACCCATGATTCGTCACCAGTTATGACCCTCTGGAGCAAATTTGGTTCGTCGCGGACAGAGTCCAACAGCTCCTTAGCAATGTTAACGCAATGCTGTTTTTTTGTCGAAAATGGGCAAAAATCGAAGACGATCCATTCCCGTCCACACTGCGTACCATTGCGGACGTACTTATATCCCTGCGTAGATTTGGTGAAATAGTTTTTTTCTGTTCTTTCTTTCATAGTTTCACTTATTTTTTTAATTTTTTTTTTCCTTACGTGCGAAGCGAAAATTCAGTGAAATTTAGTGTAGTTGAAACTGCAACCCATAACAATGGACGTGGACGTCGACGTCAGCCCACCGGACCCCCCCTCGCCACCAGATACAGGTATATCCCTTTCAATTTTCGACGCCTCTACCACAAAATCCACAAAAAGAGCCAGACTAAACCAATCCAACAATATCACAACAACAAATTTAAATAACAATCACAAAAACCACAACCAAACAAACGCAAACCTATCTGTATTAAGTAAATTGGTTAATTTCCCCTTCCTTCCGATTAAAATTACCGAACATCCGCGCTTTCTAGTAATTTCTACTCCACCCGAGGCAAAATTCAAAGCGAACCAACTCTGTCCTTTTAAAACTAGTCTGGCTCTCAAGAATAACAGCAATGATATTCTAAAAATAAACGATTACCGTAACGGTGATTTATTGCTAACAACCAAATCAAGATTTTCGGCCGATAAATTTATTCATGCCAAACCGGTTTTTGTCAGTGGTATCAAATTGTCCTTCACGCTACATCCCTCCCTCAATCAAGTAAAAGGAACGATTTTTTGCAAGTGGTTTGCGAGTACTTCCGAAGAGAAAATCATTAGCAACCTCACGGATTACAACGTGGCAGAGGCTAGGAAAATAATATCTACGCGTGACGGTACGCAATTATTTACGGGTATTGTTGTTTTGACCTTTGATGCCTACGAACTCCCTTCCAATATTAACATCCTTTTCCACAGATTTGATGTGAAAACATATTATCCTAACCCCATGAGAAGTCGCAACTGCCAAGTACTGGGCCGTACAGCTAAACACTGTAGTGCTCCGACGGTATGTGCTAGTTGTGGACTTCGCCCCATCCTGAAAAGTCATGCGCACGTGTCTTTTGCGTTAACTGCAAAACAGACACACACACCTCAGGAGACCGTTGTTGCCCCTCTTACGCTGAGAGAAAAACCATTCTCAAAGTAATGACGGACAATAACTGTTCTATGACTACAGCAACAATCATATTAAAAAAAAATCAAAGGAATGCCTCCACAATACAGTCGAACATCTCCTTTGCACAAGCAGTCCGTGCGTCATCTCATCCCGTCAATACATCAGTATCCTCATCATTGCCACCAATATCTTCTCCATCCACCTCACCATTGTCACCATCCCCTTTTCTATCCAAAAAAATTGTGCACTCCCCTTCCAAAAAAACTTCTGAGCGTAAGCTATCTAATTCTTCAACGCCAATTGTCAAAAAACCTTCTGTAAATACAGAAAGCCACCCCATCAAAATCCCCATTCTCAAATTCCCAAACACCTTCAACCCACCCCCGATCAACCAGTGAACAAGTTGCTGTACTAATTAGCACGGTGAAGGACCTCGACCCAGAAGATCGCACCACCGCGCTAAACATAGCTCAAAAAATGAAGTCTGGAAAACCAGGCACAAGCTCTAAAAAATAACATTGATCATGTTTTTTCTAAGAGTAAGAGCCTGCAATCTGGTGAACAGGAAGTGGTATGTCTTCCGGCAAACCCCTAATAGTTCACAGATTTACAGTCCATTTCTTCTCCACCATATTTTTATCCCTTCATGCAGCACTATTTCTGGGCAGATTACTGTCCTAGTTTTAAGCTTGCCTAACTTGCTACTATGGCAAGTTTCCATAGAAACAACACCATTTCTATGGAACCTTACCATAGGTTCCATAGAAACCAATGGAACATCTACAAGTTCCTTAATAATCTTGAAGGTCTGAGCCTGCTGGTGAATCAGTACTCTCCAAAAATAGTTGCTTTGCAAGAAACCAAATTACCTCACTCCTACAATCAACCATTCTATCATTTTTGATCAATGCCTATTTTTCAACAAAACCAACAACAACAACAAAAGAGGTGGTGTATGTTTCCTCATACACCCCTCCATATCCTACTCACAAATCCACGTTTCAACAAATTTTTTGACAATCCCTATTTCTGTAAATACCTCTCCCGAAATCAACATTGCAAATATATATATTGAACACAGCCTGCGTTTTTCACCAGCAGATTCGCAAGGTCTAATTAACCAATTACCCGAAAATACCATCATCCTTGGAGATTTCAATGCTCACAGTCACGCTTGGAGTTCCCCAAGAACCTGTTGGCGCGGGAAAATCTTCGAGGAATGGCTCAACTCTACCGATTCGAGCTTCACTCTACTAAACGATGGTTCACCGACCTTTTTCTCAATCAGAGGTACTACCTTTGTTCTTGACCTCACCTTCGTTCCTACACGGAACTTTGAGTTATTTTCATGGAAAGTTCATGGCTTCCTTGAAGGAAGTGACCACTTGCCCATACTTGTGGAAGCAAGTGTTGCGCAGCGGTAAACCAATAGCAGGGAAAAAGGTAGTCGAGGCAGCGGTAAACCGTTGCATTAGGCTAGCCAGTGGAGCACATCGGACATCTCCGGTGGAATCCATACTGATAGAGACTGATCGAAAACCTATTTTTTTCTATCTTCACAAAGCCCGCCTAAATTTAATTTACAAAAACCTATACCTTCTAAATTATCCCCTCCACACTTTAATCAAAAACATTATCATTTCCCCCAGTTCAAAAAGGAATTCATCATCGCTATCATTATTAATATCCCACCTTGAACACATTTCATCCATCCTCCCCCTTGTTTTCCAAACTCCCCTTCCACATCCAGATTGGAAACCGTAGTTGGGAGCAAAGTTGAAAGTGACTGCTTCTCTAGGTTTAAGAAGGTTAGGACTGATCCGTCCACATATAGGAAATTTTTCCTTGAACAGTTGTACGGATTAAAAGATTATCGACTGTTCACGGATGCCGCCACTGACACCGATATTACATCTTTTTCGGTCATCGAACTTTTTGGCTGCAGTACCCGCGCACTATGTTGTGGAATCATCCCTTATAGGGCAGCTCCATATTACAGGGAACTGTGTGCCATCAAAACGGCAATTGAAATTGCGACCAATATTCCCAGCCAAAAAAGCGTTATTATTTTTAGCGACAGCCTTCCCGCCCTTAAAGCCATTTGTGGCCCATCGAATGACCCAGTACTTAACGCAATTCGCCATAGCCTACTTAGCAATAGGAGTGTCGAATTGCAATGGGTGCCAGGGCATGTGGGTATTGTGGGTAATGAAAGTGCTGACAAGTTGGCTGGAGAAACACTCCATCGACCAGTGATCACAGTCATTCCCAATCTGCCTCGCCTACTAACAGAATGGCAACTAACACCATTAGCCATCCGCAGACACGATGACTGGATCAATAGCGACACTTTTTTGTCGACTCATTGGATAACCACTAATAAACCAGTGTATTCAACTTCCATACCGAAATTCTGGGCGCGGAAGCTCCTGAGAATCCGGATTGGACATACTGCTCTTACTCATAACTTCCTTTTTGGCAACACCAATCGTCCCTTTTGCCAATCTTGTGGCACCCATTTCACTATCATCCATATTCTACATGAATGCCACATAACCAAAAATTTCTTCCCGAGCAGGATTCCTCCCATTATGGAGCTCCTCGACCCAACAACTCCATTCCCTAGTCCCCTATTTAAACTTTTACAACATACAAATCTGCTCCACAAAATATAACAAATCCCCAATATTCTATACTACTAACCACAGACGTGTGGGAAGTTACCTCTCTCAGATAACTTCCCACACGTACTATGAAGTCGCCAAATGGTCTCACGGTCGTGGCGCTCTAAAGTGGCCCCTGGCATATGTCGAAAGGATCTTACAAACAAACAAACAATCGAAGACGACCCAAAACACGTGCAAGCAAAGCAGCTGTCAAAAATTAACTGAACATTCAAAATTGCCGAACATGAGTACCAACATAAGTGATAGATATGAGTACCAACATAACGCCGCAAAAAATCGAATATACGTAACCCGCGGAAATTCAAAATTCGTGATATTTTTTGAACAGACCTCGTATATAATATTTTCAAAAGTTTATTGAAATTTAGTTCAAAAAAATTAAAACCAATTTAAATTCATTCCTTGCTTAAATAACTGATTTTTTTCAAAAAAGAAGTCACCTCTAAGACCATTTGGCAATAGTAAATCTGATCATCTGGAGTCAAGCTTTATTGTGAATTTTTTTCGTCTTCCTCGTACAAACGTATTTTCAAAATATTATTTCTAAATAATTGGTTTTTTTTTGTTAAATATTTTATTCTAATTGGCTTAAATAGTTTTGTATATATTTTCATTTTTATTTAAAATTTGCTTTCAGAATTTCTTCATTATTTTTTACTATCATAGTTGCGATTTTTTATTACAAATTTTGAAATTTTGACAGTAAATCTTGAATTTGTTTAGTTTTATTTTTATTAAAGAGTTAGTCATATAATTTGGTTGAGTAATACATTATTTCTGAACTTTTCTAATAGTTTTTTTTATTGTACAATATTTTTCTTTCATTTAAATTGAAATTACAATTTTTAATTTTAAAACTCACCTTGTGGTGAATATTATTTTGGCAAAATATACATTATAAAAGATTACAATACATTTGATGGTAGGAGTGATAAAATTTTGGTAAAAATTTTCATTGAATATTTATTTAATAAAATAATGAATTCTAAAATATCTGAGCAACCTAATATCGTTTCATATATTGGTTTGGGGAAAACGAAATCCATTATTTGTATGTTTATTTCAAGACTTTATTTAACACGGCTTGGATTGTCCGATTTGGATCAAATATGCACCGTTTTGTTTTATAATTTGTTGCTATTTTAAAGGTAACTTCATAATGCCTCTCTTATAGAAGTTTTAGTCCTTATCGGCGGTGAAAAACTCGACTAAGTGATTTTCACAATCTTCTCTTGATGCCAATTTCTTACCACTAAGGAAGTTTTGTAATAATAAAAAAAAGATAATGGTAATACAAGATGGATGCATCTAAACTTTCCAACCAACCTACAAGATGGATGCATCAAAACTTTCCAACCAAGCTCCAGGAGTTTCTGGCGAGTCACCATAGACATTGTTCTGATGGAACACAACACCTCTCCTGTTGGCCAATTTTGGCCGCTTCTGGTCAATCGCTAGCTTCAAACGGTCAAATTGTTGACAGTAAAGGTCCGAATTTAGTATTTGGTCATATGAAAACAGCTCATAGTAGATGATTCTTTTTCAGTCCCACCAAATGTATCGAAAACCTTCCTGCCCGTTAGTCCTGGTTTCGCCACCGTATGAGTGTCTTCACCGCGCTTAGACCACGATTCTTTTGGCACAATATTATCATATGTCGTCCATTTCTCATCCCCCGTATCCATCCCCTTTAAGAAATGTGTCGATTTCGTTCCGTTTGGCCAAGGCTTCGGAGATGGCAATTCGATCCATCATGTTTTTTTGCGGCAAATCGTGTAGCACCGAAACATTGAGCTCTAAAATTGTTTTGTGGTCGATCTTTGGGTCATGCCGATTTACTACGATTATTTGCATGATTTTATCGAAATTTTCGACGAAGGGCCTGTATCTTTAACATTGGAAATACCGGAGTTTCTGGCGAATCACCATAGACATTGTTCTGATGGAACACAACACCTCTCCTGTTGGCCAATTTTGGCCGCTTCTGGTCAATCGCTAGCTTCAAACGGTCAAATTGTTGACAGTAAAGGTCCGAATTTAGTATTTGGTCATATGAAAACAGCTCATAGTAGATGATTCTTTTTCAGTCCCACCAAATGTATCGAAAACCTTCCTGCCCGTTAGTCCTGGTTTCGCCACCGTTTGAGTGCCTTTACCGCGCTTTCACCACGATCCTTTTCGCACAATATTTTAATATGTGATCCATTTCTCATCCCCAGTCACCATCCGTTTAAGAAATGTGTCGATTTCGTTCCGTTTGACCAAGGCTTCGCAGATGGCAATTCGATGCATCATGTTTTTTTGTGTTAAATCGTGTAGCACCGAAACATTGAGCTCTAAAATTGTTTTGTGGTCGATCTTTGGGCCATACCGGTCTACTACGATCATTTGGATGTCTTTATTGAAATTTTCAATCTTTAACATTGAAAATACTGGAACATAATCGACGAAACTAAAATTGCGCGTAACTGACTATATCGAGACCATAAACGCCATTTACAATTTCAGCAGCTTGGGGCCTGCATTTTCGTCTTTATCAAAGCAAAATTGTAAAATATATCGAATTTCTATATTTTTTTTCCTATAACATTTTTTACAACTGAATGGACAATGAAAAAATTTTAAAAAAAATTTTCTTTAATTAATATATTACAAGATATACAAGTATATCACTACAGTCGTCTGGCGCAAAAATAATGGATTTCTTTATCCATATGTGAATGTGGTTCAAGTCCTTTATTATTTTTATCAATAATGAATTGTAACAAAAAAAAAAAAAAATTTCAAACTGTAAATGGCTTTCGGCAAAATAATAAAATAAATAATATCTTACATTTATTTCTTTTAAACTATAAGTTCCACATTTTTTACGTAATATTACAATATATATATACGAGTATATTCATCTGTAAACTGGTAACTAACGCATGAAGTCTTTGTTGTTGTTTTTTTTTTCTCTTTCATTATTTCACACACATACACACACACATGCACAGATACATACGTACATATATATTTATATATATATATATATGAATACAAACACATTTTCTATTTTTTATTTTGATTTTTTTGCCGTTTCATTTCGTTATAAAAATATACCTCTTAATAGAATAATTTTCTTTATGGTTTCAGGAAATTTGGGTAAATTCGTGATAATAAAAAGTATATATATATATAAAATAAACACATTCAAATTAATAACATACATAATATATATATGTATATATATACATATATATATATATATATATATATATCCACATATGTATAAATACAAATCGACGAATATATTTAAAGTGACTTTTTTTTTCTTTTATGGGAAAAGGGATTGATGTAGATATTTAAAGTTGACACTAAAATATTATGGTATATTAGTGAGTAAATGCCAAAAGGAAAAAAAAAATAATAATTATAACAAAAATTCGAAATGTAAAAAAAAACCAATAAAAAATTAAAGTAAAAAGGTAAAAAAAAAATGAGTTGTAGTTGCGAATTCGAGAATAATTCACACACTAGTACTATATTATTTTTGTATTGTTGTTGTATTAGCAATTTCATAGCTATATATATATTTATTACTAATTATTCATTTATTTTCTCCTGTTCTATTATTATTTTGAATATATAATTATTTATTATATATATATATATATATATATATATATATATATATATAACTATATTATTTAAATAAATAACATTTCATTATTTATTATTGGCATTATATGTATTGTATGTACATATCTACACATACATATGTATTATATAAAATTAATTAAGTTGATTGCCTATTGCTTTAGCCTTTAATATTATCTATAGAACAAAACATTCTAAAATATGTATAAAAAAAATAAAACGAAAAAAAAACCCAAAAATAAAGTTCAATTTCAATAATATTGAATGAAAATAAGTTTATTGAGGAAAAAAAAAATAATACAAAAATACACTGATAAAAAAAAAATAAAAAAAAAAACAAGGAAAAAATAAACTATGGATAATGTTATGTAAAAAGTATAGTGATGATATGATAATAAATATAAAAGAGATTTGGGAAAACAAATTTCTTACAGATACAACAATATAACACAAATATGAGTGAACTTTTTGGTGATATGGCCGATGACGAAATACATCAATTGCAACCGCAACAGCAGCAGCAGCAACAACAATTACAACCACAACAACAACAACAACAACAACAACAGCAATTGCTTCAACAGCAACAACAACAACAACAACAACAAAAATTGGCCGCTCATCAATTCACAAGACACTCTCACACGGATAATAGTAAATATTTACAAATGCAACAACAGCAAATGAGTGGTATTTATTATAATAATAATAAACAGTAGCGTTCTCTATGAAAAAAAAAAAAAAAACAAAGAAAAACAACCGTATTTATAATATTTAATTATATATACTTACCATCTGTATAATTTAGCTTTTTATCCCATTATGTAAAAATTATACAATTTTTACTGTCCCGTTTTATAATTAAATAATTTTTAATATAATCATTATTAATAAGAGTTATTATATATAAATTATTATTATTATTATTATTATTCTTAATTAATTATTCTTATTTATAATATTTTATTTTTAAAAATTTAGATATAAAATTAAATTAATTATAAATGATAAAACAAGAATTCGAGATGTTATAACTTTTAAATTTTTATTAAAATATATTTTATAATTTAAGAATGAAAGAAAAACAAAAAACAAAAAAGTGAGTATTATAGGATGAGGAGAAGATGTGGCTGGAATTAGAAAAAATTCAAATAAATCAGATTTTATGTTAATTTTATTCAAAGTTATCAATGATATCGCAAAAGAAATAAACAACTTTATTATTAATTAGTTCTTTGTTCATAAAAATGTAAATTTTTCCCTGAAAAGTTAATTCCAATTATTGAGTTGTTTTTTTTTTGTTGTTTTTATTGCATTGATTTTTACTAGCAATTAATAGAAAAAGTCATTTTAATTATTTCAAACTAGGGGTCCGGGGGGCGGCCCCTATGTCAAATATTCTACTTAATAGAGGGAAAACATCATTATTGTTATTTTTTTAAATTTTACATAATTTTATTTTTATTAAAATATTTCATAATAATATGCGGTGAATTGAACGATAAAATCGCTTCATACAATCCTAACATCAATTTTTGCTTTTTGGATTATTTTTCATCTTTAGTCGCATGGTAATATTCGCGAGCAGCTTTTCTCTTTTCAGGTTTGTTTTCGTTATAATTTTGCATTACATTTTTAATCTCCCTTTCTCAATTTTTTGCATAAACACACGCTTCCACGCAGTATTCTTTTGAATACGCTTACGCTCTTTCATCTCCTCTTCACTCAAGTTTAACTTTTTTCTACCCATGTCAATAACATCCTTACATATATAAATGACTACAAAAAAATTACTTAAAAATAAAAATGACCAACAAAAACACACATATTGAAACAACAAAAATTCATACATACATCATTGTAGTACAATCTTTCCTTGGTGGCAACACGCATTTTTTGATCGCGACATTTCATTCTCGAAAGTAAGAGCGTGACAATGTTCGCATTCTTTTTTCATATCCCCTTTGTCCAAATATTCTACTTTTTTTCCCGCTCAATACAATCATAACATCAATTTTTGCTTTTTAGCCTTTTTTTCATCTTTAGTCGCATGGTAATATTCGCGAGCAGCTTTTCTCTTTTCAGATTTGTTTTCGTTATAATTTTTCATTACATTTTTAATCTCCCTTTCTCAATTTTTTGCATAAACACACGCTTCTTCGCAGTATTCTTTTGAATACGCTTACGCTCTTTCATCTCCTCTTCACTCAAATTTAACTTTTTTCTACCCATGTCTATAACATCCTTACATATATAAATGAAGAAAAAAAATATAATAGAGGGAAATAACAATTGAATTTAAAAAGAAAAGAAAGGAAGAAAAACAACAATCACAATATATTTCATTGAAAATATTTTGAATGTGTTTAAATAATTTTCAAGAAATTTCTGTTAACATTCTATATTTCGGATTTATTTATAATATTTTCTATTTTTTATCCTATTTGTCCTACCTACTTGTTGTATATAATTACAAATATACATAATATATAATTATGTTCTAACATGAAATATTCCTATTTATGCATAACTTTTAATATAAAAATAACACAAGCAAAAAAAAAATGGAACAAGTATAAAATTCAATGCTCTATAATAAATATGTGCTAGAATATTTGAAAAAAAATAACAATTATAACAATTATTATTAATTCAAAGATCATAATTATAATAATAATCTTACATTTATATATACTCGTATATATATATATATAAAGTGATTCGTAATTTAAAGTGAAAAACTTTTGTGTTAATATATGATATTGTTAATTAACGAAGCCTTTTAATATAGTATTATAATACAATACTATTCTATAGATTATATAGTTAAGTTAGACAAACAAAAGTCTCTACATATATTTGATAATAACAATAACAACAACAAAAAAAATATAAAATAAAAATAAAAATTTCAAAAATTTCGCTGTAAAATATGTAAAAATTAGTAAAGATTTTATATTATTTCAATTAGCAAAATATGTTAATGAAACAAATAGTCCTTTTGCACTTATTGTTTATGAACATTTGCAATTATATCATATTCATGCAAAAATATATGAAAATAATATAGAGATAGTTAGAGTTACCAAAAATATTTCAAATATGGTCTATTAAGCGCTGTCGTCTAATCAATGGTTTTTCGTCATAATTTCCAAAATTACTTTTCGTTTGTCTACCTTTATAATAAGATGAATGGATTAAATTAGTTATTTTGTTAATTTAAGTTGAATATTATATTACATAAATAATATACAATAGAAGAAGCAAAAGAAAACATTTCCGTCAAAAGCAGCTTAATAATAAAACAAATAAATAAATATGGTTGATAAAATTAGAATAATTTATAAAATTATTTAAAAATAAAATATTATGCATAGAAATAAATAAATTAATAGTTAAATCATTGATAAATTATAGGTTTTTTTTTTGAGAGTAAAAAAAATGAAGAAAAAAAAGAAATAAAATTCAAAATAGAAAAAAAAACCAGAATAATTAAGAATTATTCCTCAAAATAAAAATGTCGAGTACAACTGGTTTGGGCTGCAAAGTTTCGCAAAAAAAAATATTAAATAAACAATTAGGAAAACTTAATGTATTTATAAAACTATTTACTCTGTATATACTAGTAAATTAAGTTTAAAATTAATAACAAAATAATATAATCATATAATTAAACTCTCTTATAAGTTTTACTATTTAAGGCCAAAATAGATACTATTTAATAAGTAGTAATAAATTGTATTTTTTTTTTCTTCATATTAACACATTTTTATTTGGTTGATTTTTTTTCTCCATTATTATGCAAATAAATTTCCGTATATTATATTATTAGATAAACTAGTTAAATCATATTTCTTCTCTTTGTTATTATTTTTTACAATAATACAAATATATATAAATATATATATTTTTTTTTTGGAGAAAAAATATACTCAATTACAATTGCTTTTATATTAGTGAGAGAATTTAAAGAAATAAAAACAAACAAAGAGAGGAAAAATGATAATAAAAGAAAAAGAAAAATAGTAATATTTTTTGTAAATAATTAGAAAAACAAATTTTGATTAATTATTTGACTTTTTTTTTTTGAATTATTCGATAATAAGAAATGTAAACAATCATATTAGTTTTTACACTTGATCGAAGAGAGGATTCTAAAAATCCATTAGATTTAAACCTATATAGGGAATATATTCATTTGAATATTCGATGACTGACACACGTATAAATATGAATATATGTATGATGTATATATATATACACACATATATATTCAAAAATGTATACCTATTAAAAATTATTTTATTAAAACTATATATTATATATTTAATTATTATTAATAATAATACCGTATTAACGGAACTAAGAACAGCAATGTTGTTAAAAGTGAATTAAATGATTCAATATCATTATAAATAAGTATGTAGCTGACATTATTGCAGCGTAGTATATTTTTTATATTTTAATTATTTAATTTCTTTCAATTATATTTTTCTTTTAAAATATTCAATAAATTTAATTATGGATTACTCAATATACTTCGCACTTACTTAAAAGGAAACAAAAAACAAAAGAAATTTCAATAAATTTAATAAAGCAAAAGAATATAATTGCAAACTATACAAAAAAAAAACACAACAACAACAACAACAACATATAATTAAATACAATAATAAGAAATTATTGTTTTCAATTTTTATGTATCTAAAAATTAATATTTAGCAACAAAAAAAAAATGCAGGATGACAAAAAACCTATATAAATTACATTAAAGAAAAAATATATTGTTATAAATTAAAAAAACATTAATAAATTTTCAGAAAAAAAAAAAATGATAATGCTTAAGCAAAAAAGAAAAAAACATATAATTCAATTTCTTTCAAATATGATTGATTATATAAAATGAAAAACAAATTCATTAAATAAAATATATTAATAAGACTTGTTGTGCAGAGAGAAAATATAATGAATTATTTGCACATATACATATTATCTATAATTATGTGACGGAAAAGCTAAAACTAAAACAGGGGCATATTGTAGAATCCAGATAGTTTTCAAAATTATTGTGAATACAAATTTAAAAATATCTTTCAAAATCAATAAAGGCACTATCGTTGAGAAGGGTTAATGATACAGTAAAAATTATATACGAGTACTGTAAAAAGCAACAAAAAATAAAAATAAAAAATACATTGCCAATAAATTTCAAGATACAATTAAAAATTATTTCATATTTATTTCATTTAATTTTATTTATCATAATTTATAGAAAAAAAAACTTTAATGTATTTCATTCCTACTAAATCTGTTTTCTTTTTATTAATCAATCAATAAACATTTGCCGATATAAAATGGTCTTTTCAAAAATTATGATATTATTTACTGAATATTCTTTTGGAGTCTATCGTGTTCTATATATTTTGATATAATCATTCATGGAAGCAGTTTGAAATAAGGTCGTTGAAAATGGGTATACGAAATTGCCCAAAATTAAATTTTCTCTTCAAACACTTTAACTTCACTATTACAAGTGTTCAATACCACCAAAAAATAAACGAAATATTACTTCTCACTTCTTAAATATTCTCCAGAATATACTTATTATTTATTATATGAAATTTTACGTATTTTTCAAATAATTTCTTTAAAAATATTTCCTTGTAATCGGAGAGGAGATATTTTCTCAGAGTATCGATCATCTCTGCTGAGAACATATATTGTTTAAAACCTTACAAATGCAAGTTAGTCCGAATACATCGTATTAAATTTACGTACCGTTGTTTCTCTTTTATAATTTTTGCATAATATAATTAATAATGCTATCTTAATTTTTATAAAATAAATTTTGTTGTTGGCCACAATTAATTCGTTAAATTAAGGTCGTTGAAAATGGGTATATGAAATTGCCCAAAATTAAATCTTCCCTTCGAACACTTTAACTTCACACTATTACAAGTGTTCAATACCACCAAAAAATAAACGAAATATTACTTCTCACTTCTTAAATATTCTCCAGAATATACTTATTATTTATTATATGAAATTTTACGTATTTTTCAAATAATTTCTTTAAAAATATTTCCTTGTAATCGGAGAGGAGATATTTTCTCAGAGTATCGATCATCTCTGCTGAGAACATATATTGTTTAAAACCTTACAAATGCAAGTTAGTCCGAATACATCGTATTAAATTTACGTACCGTTGTTTCTCTTTTATAATTTTTGCATAATATAATTAATAATGCTATCTTAATTTTTATAAAATAAATTTTGTTGTTGGCCACAATTAATTCGTTAAATTAAGGTCGTTGAAAATGGGTATATGAAATTGCCCAAAATTAAATCTTCCCTTCGAACACTTTAACTTCACACTATTACAAGTGTTCAATACCACCAAAAAATAAAAGAAATATTACCTCTCACTTCTTAAATATTCTCCAGAATATACTTATTATTTATTATATGAAATTTTACGTATTTTTCAAATAATTTCTTTAAAAATATTTCCTTGTAATCGGAGAGGAGATATTTTCTCAGAGTATCGATCATCTCTGCTGAGAACATATATTGTTTAAAACCTTACAAATGCAAGTTAGTCCGAATATATCGTATTAAATTTACGTACTGTTGTTTCTCTTTTATAATTTTTGCATAATATAATTAATAATGCATATCTTAATTTTTATAAAATAAATTTTGTTGTTGGCCACAATTAATTCGTTAAAATAAGGGCGTTGAAAATGGGTATACGAAATTGCCCAAAATTAAATTTTCTCTTCAAACACTTTAACTTCACTATTACAAGTGTTCAATACCACCAAAAAGTAAACGAAATATTACTTCTCACTTCTTAAATATTCTCCAGAATATACTTATTATTTATTATATGAAATTTTATGTATTTTTCAAATAATTTCTTTAAAAATATTTGCTTGTAATCGGAGAGGAGATATTTTCTCAGAGTATCGATCATCTCTGCTGAGAACATATATTGTTTAAAACCTTACAAATGCAAGTTAGTCCGAATATATCGTATTAAATTTACGTACCGTTGTTTCCCTTTTATAATTTTTGCATAATATAATTAATAATGCATATCTTAATTTTTATAAAATAAATTTTGTTGTTGGCCACAATCAATTCGTTAAATTAAGGTCGTTGAAAATGGGTATATGAAATTGCCCAAAATTAAATCTTCCCTTCGAACACTTTAACTTCACACTATTACAAGTGTTCAATACCACTAAAAAATAAAAGAAATATTACCTCTCACTTCTTAAATATTCTCCAGAATATACTTATTATTTATTATATGAAATTTTACGTATTTTTCAAATAATTTCTTTAAACATATTTCCTTGTAATCGGAGAGGAGATATTTTCTCAGAGTATCGATCATCTCTGCTGAGAACATATATTGTTTAAAACCTTACAAATGCAAGTAAGTCCGAATACATCGTATTAAATTTACGTACCGTTGTTTCTCTTTTATAATTTTTGCATAATATAATTTATAATGCATATCTTGATTTTTATAAAATAAATTTTGTTGTTGGCCACAATTAATTCGTTAAAATAAGGGCGTTGAAAATGGGTATACGAAATTGCCCAAAATTAAATTTTCTCTTCAAACACTAACTTCACTATTACAAGTGTTCAATACCACCAAAAAATAAACGAAATATTACTTCTCACTTCTTAAATATTCTCCAGAATATACTTATTATTTATTATATGAAATTTTATGTATTTTTCAAATAATTTCTTTAAAAATATTTGCTTGTAATCGGAGAGGAGATATTTTCTCAGAGTATCGATCAACTCTGCTGAGAACATATATTGTTTAAAACCTTACAAATGCAAGTAAGTCCGAATATATCGTATTAAATTTACGTACTGTTGTTTCTCTTTTATAATTTTTGCATAATATAATTAATAATGCATATCTTGATTTTTATAAAATAAATTTTGTTGTTGGCCACAATTAATTCGTTAAAATAAGGGCGTTGAAAATGGGTATACGAAATTGCCCAAAATTAAATTTTCTCTTCAAACACTTTAACTTCACTATTACAAGTGTTCAATACCACCAAAAAATAAACGAAATATTACTTCTCACTTCTTAAATATTCTCCAGAATATACTTATTATTTATTATATGAAATTTTATGTATTTTTCCAATAATTTCTTTAAAAATATTTGCTTGTAATCGGAGAGGAGATATTTTCTCAGAGTATCGATCAACTCTGCTGAGAACATATATTGCTTAAAACCTTACAAATGCAAGTTAGTCCGAATACATCGTATTAAATTCACATACCGTCGTTTCTTTTATTATTTTTGCATAATATAATTTATATTGCAATATCTTGATTTTTATAAAACAAATTTTGTTGTTGGCCATAATTAATTCGTTAAAATAAGGGCGTTGAAAATGTGTATACGAAATTGCCCAAAATTAAGTCTTCCCTACAAAAACTTTAACTTCGCACTATTACTTACAAGTGTTCAATACTACCAAAAAATAAAGGAAATATTACCTCTCACTTCTTAAATATTCTCCAGAATATACTTATTATTTATTATATGAAATTTTACGTATTTTTCAAATAATTTCTTTAAAAATATTTCCTTGTAATCGGAGAGGAGATATTTTCTCAGAGTATCGATCATCTCTGCTGAGAACATATATTGTTTAAAACCTTACAAATGCAAGTAAGTCCGAATACATCGTATTAAATTTACGTACCGTTGTTTCTCTTTTATAATTTTTGCATAATATAATTTATAATGCATATCTTGATTTTTATAAAATAAATTTTGTTGTTGGCCACAATTAATTCGTTAAAATAAGGGCGTTGAAAATGGGTATACGAAATTGCCCAAAATTAAATCTTCCCTTCGAACACTTTAACTTCACACTATTACAAGTGTTCAATACCACCAAAAAATAAAAGAAATATTACCTCTCACTTCTTAAATATTCTCCAGAATATACTTATTATTTATTATATGAAATTTTACGTATTTTTCAAATAATTTCTTTAAAAATATTTCCTTGTAATCGGAGAGGAGATATTTTCTCAGAGTATCGATCATCTCTGCTGAGAACATATATTGTTTAAAACCTTACAAATGCAAGTAAGTCCGAATACATCGTATTAAATTTACGTACCGTTGTTTCTCTTTTATAATTTTTGCATAATATAATTTATAATGCATATCTTGATTTTTATAAAATAAATTTTGTTGTTGGCCACAATTAATTCGTTAAAATAAGGGCGTTGAAAATGGGTATACGAAATTGCCCAAAATTAAATTTTCTCTTCAAACACTTTAACTTCACTATTACAAGTGTTCAATACCACCAAAAAATAAACGAAATATTACTTCTCACTTCTTAAATATTCTCCAGAATATACTTATTATTTATTATATGAAATTTTATGTATTTTTCAAATAATTTCTTTAAAAATATTTGCTTGTAATCGGAGAGGAGATATTTTCTCAGAGTATCGATCAACTCTGCTGAGAACATATATTGTTTAAAACCTTACAAATGCAAGTAAGTCCGAATATATCGTATTAAATTTACGTACTGTTGTTTCTCTTTTATAATTTTTGCATAATATAATTAATAATGCATATCTTGATTTTTATAAAATAAATTTTGTTGTTGGCCACAATTAATTCGTTAAAATAAGGGCGTTGAAAATGGGTATACGAAATTGCCCAAAATTAAGTCTTCCCTACAAAAACTTTAACTTCGCACTATTACTTACAAGTGTTCAATACTACCAAAAAATAAAGGAAATATTACCTCTCACTTCTTAAATATTCTCCAGAATATACTTATTATTTATTATATGAAATTTTACGTATTTTTCAAATAATTTCTTTAAAAATATTTCCTTGTAATCGGAGAGGAGATATTTTCTCAGAGTATCGATCATCTCTGCTGAGAACATATATTGTTTAAAACCTTACAAATGCAAGTAAGTCCGAATACATCGTATTAAATTTACGTACCGTTGTTTCTCTTTTATAATTTTTGCATAATATAATTTATAATGCATATCTTGATTTTTATAAAATAAATTTTGTTGTTGGCCACAATTAATTCGTTAAAATAAGGGCGTTGAAAATGGGTATACAAAATTGCCCAAAATTAAATTTTCTCTTCAAACACTTTAACTTCACTATTACAAGTGTTCAATACTACCAAAAAATAAAGGAAATATTACCTCTCACTTCTTAAATATTTTCCAGAATATACTTATTATTTATTATATGAAATTTTACGTATTTTTCAAATAATTTCTTTAAAAATATTTCCTTGTAATCGGAGAGGAGATATTTTCTCAGAGTATCGATCATCTCTGCTGAGAACATATATTGTTTAAAACCTTACAAATGCAAGTAAGTCCGAATACATCGTATTAAATTTACGTACCGTTGTTTCTCTTTTATAATTTTTGCATAATATAATTTATAATGCATATCTTGATTTTTATAAAATAAATTTTGTTGTTGGCCACAATTAATTCGTTAAAATAAGGGCGTTGAAAATGGGTATACGAAATTGCCCAAAATTAAATTTTCTCTTCAAACACTTTAACTTCACTATTACAAGTGTTCAATACCACCAAAAAATAAACGAAATATTACTTCTCACTTCTTAAATATTCTCCAGAATATACTTATTATTTATTATATGAAATTTTATGTATTTTTCAAATAATGTCTTTAAAATTATTTGCTTGTAATCGGAGAGGAGATATTTTCTCAGAGTATCGATCAACTCTGCTGAGAACATATATTGTTTAAAACCTTACAAATGCAAGTAAGTCCGAATATATCGTATTAAATTTACGTACTGTTGTTTCTCTTTTATAATTTTTGCATAATATAATTAATAATGCATATCTTGATTTTTATAAAATAAATTTTGTTGTTGGCCACAATTAATTCGTTAAAATAAGGGCGTTGAAAATGGGTATACGAAATTGCCCAAAATTAAGTCTTCCCTACAAAAACTTTAACTTCGCACTATTACTCACAAGTGTTCAATACTACCAAAAAATAAAGGAAATATTACCTCTCACTTCTTAAATATTCTCCAGAATATACTTATTATTTATTATATGAAATTTTACGTATTTTTCAAATAATTTCTTTAAAAATATTTCCTTGTAATCGGAGAGGAGATATTTTCTCAGAGTATCGATCATCTCTGCTGAGAACATATATTGTTTAAAACCTTCCAAATGCAAGTAAGTCCGAATACATCGTATTAAATTTACGTACCGTTGTTTCTCTTTTATAATTTTTGCATAATATAATTTATAATGAATATCTTGATTTTTATAAAATAAATTTTGTTGTTGGCCACAATTAATTCGTTAAAATAAGGGCGTTGAAAATGGGTATACGAAATAGCCCAAAATTAAATTTTCTCTTCAAACACTTTAACTTTACTATTACAAGTGTTCAATACCACCAAAAAATAAACGAAATATTACTTCTCACTTCTTAAATATTCTCCAGAATATACTTATTATTTATTATATGAAATTTTATGTATTTTTCAAATAATTTCTTTAAAAATATTTGCTCGTAATCGGAGAGGAGATATTTTCTCAGAGTATCGATCAACTCTGCTGAGAACATATATTGTTTAAAACCTTACAAATGCAAGTAAGTCCGAATACATCGTATTAAATTTACGTACCGTTGTTTCTCTTTTATAATTTTTGCATAATATAATTTATAATGCATATCTTGATTTTTATAAAATAAATTTTGTTGTTGGCCACAATTAATTCGTTAAAATAAGGGCGTTGAAAATGGGTATACGAAATTGCCCAAAATTAAATTTTCTCTTCAAACACTTTAACTTCACTATTACAAGTGTTCAATACCACCAAAAAATAAAAGAAATATTACCTCTCACTTCTTAAATATTCTCCAGAATATACTTATTATTTATTATATGAAATTTTACGTATTTTTCAAATAATTTCTTTAAAAATATTTCCTTGTAATCGGAGAGGAGATATTTTCTCAGAGTATCGATCATCTCTGCTGAGAACATATATTGTTTAAAACCTTACAAATGCAAGTAAGTCCGAATACATCGTATTAAATTTACGTACCGTTGTTTCTCTTTTATAATTTTTGCATAATATAATTTATAATGCATATCTTGATTTTTATAAAATAAATTTTGTTGTTGGCCACAATTAATTCGTTAAAATAAGGGCGTTGAAAATGGGTATACGAAATTGCCCAAAATTAAATTTTCTCTTCAAACACTTTAACTTCACTATTACAAGTGTTCAATACCACCAAAAAATAAACGAAATATTACTTCTCACTTCTTAAATATTCTCCAGAATATACTTATTATTTATTATATGAAATTTTATGTATTTTTCAAATAATTTCTTTAAAAATATTTGCTTGTAATCGGAGAGGAGATATTTTCTCAGAGTATCGATCAACTCTGCTGAGAACATATATTGTTTAAAACCTTACAAATGCAAGTAAGTCCGAATATATCGTATTAAATTTACGTACTGTTGTTTCTCTTTTATAATTTTTGCATAATATAATTAATAATGCATATCTTGATTTTTATAAAATAAATTTTGTTGTTGGCCACAATTAATTCGTTAAAATAAGGGCGTTGAAAATGGGTATACGAAATTGCCCAAAATTAAGTCTTCCCTACAAAAACTTTAACTTCGCACTATTACTTACAAGTGTTCAATACTACCAAAAAATAAAGGAAATATTACCTCTCACTTCTTAAATATTCTCCAGAATATACTTATTATTTATTATATGAAATTTTACGTATTTTTCAAATAATTTCTTTAAAAATATTTCCTTGTAATCGGAGAGGAGATATTTTCTCAGAGTATCGATCATCTCTGCTGAGAACATATATTGTTTAAAACCTTACAAATGCAAGTAAGTCCGAATACATCGTATTAAATTTACGTACCGTTGTTTCTCTTTTATAATTTTTGCATAATATAATTTATAATGAATATCTTGATTTTTATAAAATAAATTTTGTTGTTGGCCACAATTAATTCGTTAAAATAAGGGCGTTGAAAATGGGTATACGAAATTGCCCAAAATTAAATCTTCCCTTCGAACACTTTAACTTCACACTATTACAAGTGTTCAATACCACCAAAAAATAAAAGAAATATTACCTCTCACTTCTTAAATATTCTCCAGAATATACTTATTATTTATTATATGAAATTTTACGTATTTTTCAAATAATTTCTTTAAAAATATTTCCTTGTAATCGGAGAGGAGATATTTTCTCAGAGTATCGATCATCTCTGCTGAGAACATATATTGTTTAAAACCTTACAAATGCAAGTAAGTCCGAATACATCGTATTAAATTTACGTACCGTTGTTTCTCTTTTATAATTTTTGCATAATATAATTTATAATGCATATCTTGATTTTTATAAAATAAATTTTGTTGTTGGCCACAATTAATTCGTTAAAATAAGGGCGTTGAAAATGGGTATACGAAATTGCCCAAAATTAAGTCTTCCCTACAAAAACTTTAACTTCGCACTATTACTTACAAGTGTTCAATACTACCAAAAAATAAAGGAAATATTACCTCTCACTTCTTAAATATTCTCCAGAATATACTTATTATTTATTATATGAAATTTTACGTATTTTTCAAATAATTTCTTTAAAAATATTTTCTTGTAATCGGAGAGGAGATATTTTCTCAGAGTATCGATCATCTCTGCTGAGAACATATATTGTTTAAAACCTTACAAATGCAAGTTAGTCCGAATACATCGTATTAAATTTACGTACCGTTGTTTCTCTTTTATAATTTTTGCATAATATAATTAATAATGCTATCTTAATTTTTATAAAATAAATTTTGTTGTTGGCCACAATTAATTCGTTAAATTAAGGTCGTTGAAAATGGGTATATGAAATTGCCCAAAATTAAGTCTTCCCTTCGAACACTTTAACTTCACACTATTACAAGTGTTCAATACCACCAAAAAATAAAAGAAATATTACCTCTCACTTCTTAAATATTCTCCAGAATATACTTATTATTTATTATATGAAATTTTACGTATTTTTCAAATAATTTCTTTAAAAATATTTCCTTGTAATCGGAGAGGAGATATTTTCTCAGAGTATCGATCATCTCTGCTGAGAACATATATTGTTTAAAACCTTACAAATGCAAGTAAGTCCGAATACATCGTATTAAATTTACGTACCGTTGTTTCTCTTTTATATAATTTATAATGCATATCTTGATTTTTATAAAATAAATTTTGTTGTTGGCCACAATTAATTCGTTAAAATAAGGGCGTTGAAAATGGGTATACGAAATTGCCCAAAGTTAAATCTTCCCTTCGAACACTTTAACTTCACACTATTACAAGTGTTCAATACCACCAAAAAATAAAAGAAATATTACCTCTCACTTCTTAAATATTCTCCAGAATATACTTATTATTTATTATATGAAATTTTACGTATTTTTCAAATAATTTCTTTAAAAATATTTCCTTGTAATCGGAGAGGAGATATTTTCTCAGAGTATCGATCATATCTGCTGAGAACATATATTGTTTAAAACCTTACAAATGCAAGTTAGTCCGAATATATCGTATTAAATTTACGTACTGTTGTTTCTCTTTTATAATTTTTGCATAATATAATTAATAATGCATATCTTGATTTTTATAAAATAAATTTTGTTGTTGGCCACAATTAATTCGTTAAAATAAGGGCGTTGAAAATGGGTATACGAAATTGCCCAAAATTAAATTTTCTCTTCAAACACTTTAACTTCACTATTACAAGTGTTCAATACCACCAAAAAGTAAACGAAATATTACTTCTCACTTCTTAAATATTCTCCAGAATATACTTATTATTTATTATATGAAATTTTATGTATTTTTCAAATAATTTCTTTAAAAATATTTGCTTGTAATCGGAGAGGAGATATTTTCTCAGAGTATCGATCATCTCTGCTGAGAACATATATTGTTTAAAACCTTACAAATGCAAGTTAGTCCGAATATATCGTATTAAATTTACGTACCGTTGTTTCTCTTTTATAATTTTTGCATAATATAATTAATAATGCATATCTTAATTTTTATAAAATAAATTTTGTTGTTGGCCACAATTAATTCGTTAAATTAAGGTCGTTGAAAATGGGTATATGAAATTGCCCAAAATTAAATCTTCCCTTCGAACACTTTAACTTCACACTATTACAAGTGTTCAATACCACCAAAAAATAAAAGAAATATTACCTCTCACTTCTTAAATATTCTCCAGAATATACTTATTATTTATTATATGAAATTTTACGTATTTTTCAAATAATTTCTTTAAAAATATTTCCTTGTAATCGGAGAGGAGATATTTTCTCAGAGTATCGATCATCTCTGCTGAGAACATATATTGTTTAAAACCTTACAAATGCAAGTTAGTCCGAATATATCGTATTAAATTTACGTACCGTTGTTTCTCTTTTATAATTTTTGCATAATATAATTAATAATGCATATCTTGATTTTTATAAAATAAATTTTGTTGTTGGCCACAATTAATTCGTTAAAATAAGGGCGTTGAAAATGGGTATACGAAATTGCCCAAAATTAAATTTTCTCTTCAAACACTTTAACTTCACTATTACAAGTGTTCAATACCACCAAAAAATAAACGAAATATTACTTCTCACTTCTTAAATATTCTCCAGAATATACTTATTATTTATTATATGAAATTTTATGTATTTTTCCAATAATTTCTTTAAAAATATTTGCTTGTAATCGGAGAGGAGATATTTTCTCAGAGTATCGATCAACTCTGCTGAGAACATATATTGCTTAAAACCTTACAAATGCAAGTTAGTCCGAATACATCGTATTAAATTCACGTACCGTTGTTTCTTTTATAATTTTTGCATAATATAATTTATATTGCAATATCTTGATTTTTATAAAATAAATTTTGTTGTTGGCCACAATTAATTCGTTAAATTAAGGTCGTTGAAAATGGGTATATGAAATTGCCCAAAATTAAGTCTTCCCTTCGAACACTTTAACTTCACACTATTACAAGTGTTCAATACCACCAAAAAATAAACGAAATATTACCTCTCACTTCTTAAATATTCTCCAGAATATACTTATTATTTATTATATGAAATTTTATGTATTTTTCAAATAATTTCTTCGTATAAGGCATCGTATATGCTTATGAACATGTCTGCCCTGGCGGCAATTGCACTCTTCAGTGCGATGTTGGGTATGCCGCCTGGTCCTGGTGCCTTGCCATTATGCAATCTAGTGCAGGCCTTCGTGAGTTCTTCCATGATGACTCCAGGAATTACCACTTCTTCATCCTCCGGGTGGTAGTCGGGAAGCTCTGGTTTCTCCGGGAACAAATGATCTACTATTCTGCGCAGCATGTCGGGACAGGTTGGTATTGTTGCGGGTAGATTTTTAATCCTATGCATGACCGTTTTATACGGTCTCCCCCACAGGTCCCGGTCCACTTCCGCGCAGGGTTCCTTCCAACATTCTCGTTTACTAAAGTTGATGACGTTTCTGAGAAAACGCCTTTTCTCTTCGTAGGTCCGTCTGAATTCCTCTGTCGAGGCCCTGTCTCGCTTACGAGCCCGCTGGTGTTGCCTTCTTGCCTTAAAGCACGCTCGCCGGTGTTGGGCAATGGTCGGGTTCCACCAGTACACTGATGCTCGGCCGTTGGTTGGGCGACTTCTTGGCATCGACGCATTCAGGCTTCCACCAAAGTCGCTGCTACCTCTTCTGTGATGCCCTCGGCAATTGTTGTCCGAGTCGCTGTTCCAGCCCAATGGATGCCACCACGTGGGTCTTTGACGCCACCCGCTACTGGGGGTGGTGTTGATTTCCCAGCTTATAGCTTGATGGTCGCTATTTGTGGACTCTTCATCGACCTTCCATTCGCATCC
The DNA here is from genome assembly GCA_958298945.1 of Atherix ibis. NCBI lineage: Eukaryota > Metazoa > Arthropoda > Insecta > Diptera > Athericidae > Atherix > Atherix ibis. The sequence continues at coordinate 120,053,821 of OY282606.1, forward strand.
CCCTTTAGAACATATATTGTTTAAAACCTTACAAATGCATGTTGGTCCGAATACATCGTATTAAATTCACTTACCGTTGTTTCTCTTTTATAATTTTTGTATTATATAATTTATATTGCATATCTTGATTTTTATAAAATAAACTTTATTATTGGGCTACAAATAATTCTTATAATAATAGATGAAATTAAAATTCCAAAATATGTGGAACATAATTTACTCTATCATATGATTTATGATGATTGTGTGTGTGTGTGTGTGTGCGACAATGCAAACTTTTCGTGGCTGATTGGTTGTTTTCTTTGCTAAGTGAGCACTCTGCATAGTGTCTGAACGTGACTTTACTTGGTATTCAGAAGAAATCGAGGAGATGGTAAGCATGCAACATAATTTGATGTGAGTCAAGCTCTCATTCTCGTTTGAGAGAGAAGGAGTATTAATATAGCGTTTGTTTATTTCTTGTTTGAATTTTTCCGTGTGAAATTGGGAAAGTTACTGTCAAAGTGTCAAACCGAAAATCAGGAAGCTTATCGGTGTTACTCATATGCGTTGAATTAGAATATATTAATTTGTAAACGAATTTGTAGATTATTTAATGTTCGACATAATATTCGGTTGTTATTACGGTATTTTTCAATAAAGCTTCCACGTACGCGTATTTCTAAGTTGGGGGGCAAACGCCGTGCCAGAAAATGCCTTCCGCACGACTTGCTCTCCGGGAGGAGGATGTTGTGCGGCTAACTTTGGAATTTTTGGATAATCGAGAATTGCACATTACACAGCTTTCACTTGAACGGGAGACAGGTGTTATCAATGGGCAATTTTCGGATGACGTGCTATTTCTACGACAGCTGATCCTCGACGGTCAATGGGATGACGTTATAGAGTTCATTCAGCCACTGGAAGCTCTCCAGGCGTTCGATATGAAAAAGTTTTGCTATATTATTCTTAGGCATAAATATATCGAATTATTGTGTATTAAATCTGAAGCCGGAGGGTCAATGACAGCCGCTGGCCAAGGAATCAATTCGATGGAAGGTGCTGTTGAAGAAGTTGTACAAATATTGGAGCAACTCGAAAAACTAGTCCCAACAAAAGAAGAATACTCAAATTTGTGCTTATTATTAACATTTCCCCGACTGGCTGATCATTTGCAGTTTCGCGATTGGAATCCGAGCAAGGCAAGAGTGCAATGTTTTCGAGAGGTTTGTTCTCAATTATTGTGTTTTATCTATGCCAGTGATTTCATTGATGATAGACACGCTTGTTAAAATCATTTTAGATATTTCCATTAGTGGAAAAATTTTTGCCAAGTGAAACGAAAACGGAAAATATAACGTTTGCTAAAAACGATCGTTTGATTCAATTGGTCATTAAAGGTGTGCTTTATGAATCGTGCGTCAGCTATTGCCAAGCAAAAGCGACTGGTTCCTCGGATGTTTTGAGCCAAGACATGTCCTTCTCAAGGCTCTTGGACGGTTCAGTTGGTAATTTCCATTTGAGATTATTTCAAAAATATTTGTGAGTCGTAATAATAATAATAATAATAATATAAATCTGTTAACAGGATTCAGTGATTCGGATTTGTCATTACTGAGTTGGCTTCAAAGTATTCCATCAGAAACATTTTCTGTGCCTTTTGAACAAAAAACGTTGAATGTAGATGTTGAACGCCTTGAAAGACCATCGCTTGAAACTTCTTGGACAGAGCATATGCTTATTACACCCATAAAGGTAACTAACATACTACTTGAATGAGTGATGCAAGAATTATTTTTATAATAACAATTAAAATTTTTAATTATTTAGCCGAAGACATTCCCACATTCTGTGATGCCGTTTACAAGGCCAAGAAGTGCTGCTGATATTATGACTAGGTCTCTAATACCGAATTTTGAAGGATTACCATTTGGATTAAGTTAGTGTTATTCATTGTTTTACTAACAAACATAGCTGAATTGAAAATTATTCTAAATAGATGCAGCAAAATTCAACGAGGCGGTTGATAAGTCTTCAATGTCTAGATCCAGTTTTGCCAGTTTCCATTTGACAGGAATTAAAACGACAGCACGTAATATAATGGCGTGCAGTGTTGATCGATTATTTTCGAATGAAAGTGGAGCTGGTGTAAGTAATAATCATACTGAATTTGAGGTAATTTTGAAATTTATCTTTACATGAGTATTGAAATGTTTTGTTTTGTCTATTTTCCTATTTATTTATAAGGGACTACCTTCAATTCAAGAATGCTCGAGTCAGAATCCTTCCGATGTAGTTGTAACCAATAAATTACCCGAAACTAATGATAAAAACGCTGGTCGGGAAAGTCCAGGCACAGCAACATCAACTGCAAAAAGTTCTCGTAGAGATTCATTGACTGAAAAAGTAATAACAAATACTCAACCGCAAATACCATCTCAACCTCAATCTCAGCCACCATCTCAACCTCAACCTCCCTCTCAACCTCAAAATCAGCCTCCATCTCAACCCCAACCCCAACCCCAACTACAAACTCAACCACAATCGGTACCAGTCGCAGTAGTACCGACAGTTGTTAATTCGACAATACCTGTAGATAAAGATACTGAAGAGAGCACAGCTAAGTCGTATGCGATTACATAGCCATTTCGAATTATGGAATATTGTTAAAATTAAATTTTCATTTTAGATTATCAAAAATCGATCCGAATATGGCGAATCGTATGCGTGGAGAATTATTTGAAAAATATCAAAAGCAAAAATTGAACAAAGAAACACCACCAGTTGAAAAGTTAGTATTAAAATTATTTAAAAACCTACTCAATTTATTGTAGGTACAATTATATAATTCAATATTAATAAAAAACATTAACAAAAAAAGAAGATTTTCATAAATTTTACAATAAATTGTATTTTGCATTATTTTCTACATTTAATCAATACTATCTTCCTTATGAATAATTACTGCTAGAATTTCACGGAATTTTTGCATGAGTAATTTTTGTTGCTAATTGTTAGCTTAGCTAAACGTGTAATTTAGAAATGCGTTAGAATTAGCAAACATGTAAGGAATTACGATGTTATTAAATAAAATTTGTACAATTCTCTAACTGATTTTTATTATTAATATTTATTTTTTAAAAATAAGTTTAAAAATACAATTATAAAGTTTTAGTGAATAAAAGGAAAATTCTTTTTTTTCTTGTGAATTTCAGTTCAAAATCTTCAACGCAACCATTAAAACAATCCGCTGATGTGGTTGAACCAGTAAATCACATCGAAAATGACCAATTTAAAGGAACAAATGAAGAGGTAAGTCTATTTTTATCTAGAACAATTATTTATTATTAAATTTCAAAGTTATCTTTCTAATAAAACCGGAAATTTAAAAAAATATACATTAGTTTTTAAATGGTCCACCATTTTAAAATGTAACTTTTATATGGTCCAACCTAATAAGAGTGATATGATTTCTTTTTTAAAAAAAAACACACTACTTGTTAAGGAAATTCAAATGTTTTTTATTTAATGTAAAGTACAATAGATACAATTAAGTTCTGAATAAAACGTCATTCAAATGGCCTACACGACTTCTTTTGCAGGAACGAATTCGATGAACACAATTTTTGAGCACTTTTCCCACTAAATCAAGTCGTATGTCATTAATAGCACGTTCAATATTGACTTTTAAAGCTTGACGATGGTCTGGTTTATTGCTAAAGACCAATGACTTCAAATAACCCCACAAGAAATAGTCTAATGGTGTTCAATCACAACTTCTTGAAATAATCGAATCTCCAAACTTTTCTCGCAATAATTCGGTTGTTGCACGTGCTGTGTGGCACGTAGCCCCGTCTTGTTGGAACCAGATGTTGTCAAGATCATCTTCTTCCAATTTCGGCCATAAAAAGTTGGTTATCATCAATCTATACCGCTCTCCATTGACAGTAACGGTGTTACCAGCTTCAAACCACACCAAACTGTCAATTTAGGTGAATGTAATGGGTGTTCATGAATAATTTGTGAATTTTCTTGACACCAGAATCGACAGTTTTGTTTATTTACCGCTCCACTCAGATGAAAGTGAGCCTCATCGGAGAAGATTATTTTCTTAAAAAATCGATTATTTGAGAACGATTATTTTGATAATAAAATTGAATAATTTGTAAACGTTGTTCTTGTGTATATCTTTCCATGATGAAATTGTAAACATTACTGAATACAATGGAAAAAAAAGACAGATCATGATATATTACAAATGGTCGAAACGTCACTTAGAAATCATATCACTCTTATTGAAAAACCCTATATTAAAATTGATAAGAAATATACAAGAGTTAAATAGATATTATCTTCTGTGTAAATAAAATACAAAAATAGGTAGAGATTGTGTAAAATTAGTGAAATGATTTCCATTGTTTGTTAATGCATGAAAAACAATTGAATTCAAATCGAAACTGTATGCGATTGAATATAGCGTCCAGTGTTGTTAGCCTTGGACCTGAGCTGAATGAATTTCCTAACCATATACAGCAGTAGTAGCAGCAGCGGCGGTGGCAGCGCCAGTAAGATACCAACTAATATAGATGGCCGTGTGTGCGGTGTCTCATTGAAAAAAATTTGTGTTACATTGCCAATTGAAGAGTTTTTCGTCGAAGCTTTTGCCCGAGTGCAAAGTTGAGGTAAAGTTAGTCAGTCGAGTCAGCCAAATTCAGTGCACAATCTAGTGTCGACAAATTAACTAGAATTTAGACGTGTTATAGAGAGAATTTTAATATTTGCCTAAATTAATTGTTAAGCGACCGCGATTGTTTATGTTTTAGTTTATTATTTAAAAAAAAAAAAAGTTTTTAGTTCTTTTGCTCTATCATCATCCTCGAGAAAAAGTGATAATAATAATAAAATTTGTGTGTGTGTGTGTGTTTGTGTGCATTTAGTTCGTCAATCGTCAATTAAAGAAAAAGGATAATTTTTCATCAATTCGTTATTTGTGTTATTCAAATTGAAAGTGTACCATAATATTCATAAAGGAATTATCGAAAGTAAATAATTAAATTCGTTTTAAATGGAAATGCGCCGACAGAGTGCAATTGCCAGCGAACAGCTGAAGCAAATCGATGCGATTTTCAGTACAAAACGTGAAATAAAAATCTTAGATACGAAACACGATTCTAAATGTAATGTGCACAGCAGAAGACGAAGCAGCTCAGAAACAACTGGTGGTGGTGTTGGTGGTAACAATCTGAATGCGAGTCTGCACAATTTGTCCGGCTCATGGAACCCATACAGTAATAATTATGTAGGTGATTTGAAGAAGACGAGATCGTCGATTGGTTCAATTGGTTCAGTGTCCGCCATCGACAGTATAGATCGTCGTCGATCGTACACAGAAGGTTATGGACAGTTGGCGCTGGCCGAAAAGGGCAGGCATGTTTGCTAAACAACAATTTGCACTGAAATTATCTGTTCAGTGTAAATTGTCCATTTATGCAAATGGGTTTAATGTAAATATTTGCAGAAAAAAGAATTCATGGAACTCACAGATCTTCGGTACTATTGAGCACCCGTCCGCTTTTCCATCGTTACTTCGTACAAATTCGAAACAAAAGAGCTTGGATACACTATGGACCGGTGATTCGTCTAGAAATATGAATAGCCTACGGCGTAGATCGAGTCTGAACGAAAGTAAAATCCAACAGACCAACAACAATAAGTCAACGCTGAAGAAAAGGCACAGCATGGGCAGTAGTCTTTATTTACGACAAGACAGCTTCGGTCAAACCAATTTGGTACGGAGGGATAGTTTGAGTACGCGCAATCTGAACAACATTGCTGCCGATACCCAAAAAAGGAATTCCGCGCCAAGAGATTATGTGAATTTGAGTCAATTGAAAACTCCCCTCAGTACAAGCACACTAAGCACAGATGGTAAATCCTCCTCGATATTGAGAAGAAACTCATCGGCTAGTGTAAAATCGGGCGATCCAAATACCATAACCAAAGAGAATTTGACCAGACATGTTACCATTTTAGAAAGCGAAAACAATTCGAAAAATGAATACGCTTCAATATATGATCTCGACACAACTCTAAAGCCTCGAAAGCATTCGAACGGCTCTATCGATGGCTATTCAACCATCGGCAATCGAAGAATATCGTTGGACTCATTGGATCCGCGCAGAAATTCAATCGAAATAGCCGAGCATGAGATGCGACATTTAAAACTCAACTCACCAAAACTACAGGTTGTGTATTTATGCGTACGAATATGTACGATTTTATGGACATGCACTAGCACCACTGATCTAAACATTAACAAAAAAAAAAAAAAAATTAACCAACAAAACTAATCATCTTTGAAATTAGCCGTTCAATTAACTAATCAACGTGCAAATCACTAATCAAACAGCCTATCTTAATGTTAATATTTAACTCAGCATATAAAACTCCAACAAATAATTTTGGTGCATTTCGCTTCTTGGCTGATACTAAGCTACTCACTCACTCATTAATCAACTCATTCGTATGGGAGTACATGAAGGCTCGAACACAATTCCGACCAGAAGTAGAAATGATAACTCAAATCGTTGTCAAAATTTATAAAACCTTTACAAACTTATGGTGGGAGTGCACACAAGCGACGAGACTGAAAAAATTAACTCAAAAATTGAATTAAGCATAAAATATTGTTACTATATAGTTATTGTCAGAATTAATTGTGTTCAGGCCTTAACGTTTTATAGTTCTAACTGTTATTGTTTACCTTTGAAAATTATAATAAACGGTCTCCAAAGAGAATTGGAATTTCCGAATTGCCAAAGAAAAAACCTAAAGTAAAAAAAAAGGCAGCTACTTTTTCTCCAGGTTTGTCTTTCTGCATAGTCGATGGGATGACGCATTATTGTACTCGTATGCACGTATTTGTCATATTCGTAACGTTTTGGTTGCGACGTTCAATATGTGGCTTGCACGTACATACGTTCGGTAAGTAAACATTGCAACCTTCGATTAACATCAGTTGTGAGTAGCTCTAAAGAGGTGGGCGGCCAAGGTTAATTGGGACGCGTTCACAAACAACCAATTTGATATTTCACTGATTGCCATTTAAGTACATGTTGCACATATTTTTTTTTTTACTGTCCTCCCGCCATAAAACCTGATGCGATCGTAAATGTTTTGTGTGTTTATTAAAAATTAAAAAATTCAAATTGAATCACTGCGAATCGATCGAGCTTGTTGTTTTATAATTAATTCCTTAATTGTCTGTCATTATTGTACAGGCATATGTAAATATTTATGTATTTACAAATGTTTTTTTCCCCATCATTCTAACGCTAAAGAAATATTCGAATTATTGTTGTTGTAAAACTAAACAAACATATTCTGAAGATGATCGATATGGAAATTTTATTCATATCAGTGATTGTGTTACAACAATGGCAATTATATTGTGCTAATGACTGAGAAGTATCAGCCTGTAGGCCACTTAATATGGTATATTGAAACAAGCACGTACGAGCAAATATGTATGTAGAATATGCATACGTACGACGAGTATAATGTAGCGGAACTTTTCTTCTTAAGATTCTTTCTTGTCATAATAACTTTTAATATCTAATATTCCATATAATTTGTAATGAAATCAAGAGCAAATTAATGAATTGTTTCACCTCATTTCAAAATATATTTTTCCAATGCAATCTGTCAGAGGCCATATACTCGTATATTGTATTATCTCATCCCATTTTTATTGGATTTCTTTATTCAAAAAAATTTTATTATTTTATTATTGTCATTATTATTTTAATGAACTGATCCAAATATGGCATATGGGGTAAAATGTTTATGGTAATATAATCGTAAATATATTGGAAACAAAAAAATGGAGTTTTTTTTTTTTAAATAAATAATATAATAAAAGAGATTCCAGAGATTTAATTTTATTTATCAATTAGTATACGAAATAAAATTTATTTATTTTATTTTCAATTTTGCTAATGGCACACAGAACAGTTAATGTAACTGGACAAATATATAAATAATCCTATCGATTTATATGCATACATTCATATACCTTTGAAAAAACAAACCAATTGGACTTGTTTTTCTTCTTGTAGTATGTTTATAAGAGCTTATTGAATGAATGGCAAAAATAGTCATTGAATGAAGATCGATCGTTACAATCTGAGTTTATATAGTCCGTGTGCAGCCAACAAAAAGTATGCAGCATGTATCAATGTATTATGGAATGAATAAGCAACTCATAGTAATAACGCTTACAGCTATAAAGATATGATATGAAAAGGTTTTTTGATTTTCTTTCGATGGTTATGATTGTGACTGTACGACAATATTACTATGGTTACTAGGAGCATATACATACGTTCATACTTACTATCGCATATGATCTCCATTCTAGGTTTACGGGTTTTTTCATGTTGTACCATACGAGGCACATGTGGATCTTGTAAGGCTAGTGTACAAAAACGGTATTGAGCTCGAATTTGGATCATTTGTGCTGTGTTATACTAGTACACAATGCTGTTCATTGTACAAATAAGCTTTGAATACTCCAATCTGCCCGTAATGGGAATCTACTTTTGCCAATTTCTGTTTGAGTCAGCGAAACCGGTTCACTTTCCAAACGTCGTTCATCGTCGTCAAAGTTTTATAGGGATCCCCAAATCCCCCTCCCGATGCCTATGTCTATTAAAATTGTGTTTATCTCCATCTAGATTCACTTCTTCCGAAAATGTGTTGTATTTGATTACTTTGGCTGTTTTTCTCTTTCCTTTCTGAACGAATACGGAATGTTTGCATAGAAAATGACGCATAAAATAATGTGAGACGACGGTGCATCCAACAGGTAAAATCCACTTATTAAGGCCAAACACAGTAACTTGTTCTTGCTCAATTTACCTATTTTCACATATGTGTATACACACAAGTTACCATTACCATAGTAATTGAACGTGTTTAAGGTTTTGGAATTTGTAACTTAGACAACATACAGTACGCGCGGATCAATTTTTATTAAATTTTTAAAATTAAAAATTAATTAATGGCGAATTAATATGCATGAGATGAAATTATTTTACTAAAATAATATGTTCCAATATGAATTATAAGAAAAATTCTGCATAAGAAATTTTGAAAATCTTCCATTTTTTTTAATCGGCACTCTATGTTTTTTTTTAAAAATAAAATTCATCTCCTTTTTTTTAAAATTAATACAGTATTTTGATGATTTGTTTGTTTTTCAATAAATGTAAAAATTTATATCAAAAATTACTAAAAATACAAAACTATCATCGATAACTAAATAATTTTCTAACGCGGGCGTTTAAATCAGATTTTAGTATTTTCTCTTGTTGTTGTTGTTGTTGTTGTTTTTTTGGTATTTATATTATTAATAATTTATAATATAAAATTTTTATTCAAGTTTCCTATAAAAGTTACAACGCATTTGAAATTAAGTCGAACTAAATTGATCTACCCACAATCCCATATATAGAGTAAGCCATTATTATTTATTTGGTAGGCGTATTAAGTATATTATATCATTTAAAAAAGAATTATTATATATTTAAATATTTTCTTATTCATAATTTACAGTAAATATATAAAAACAAAACACGAATTATTTGAAATAATCGATATATTATAAATTGTTTATTCTACCGTAAGAGTTATCCAATTTGTTCTTCTAAAAGTAAAGTTTTATAGTTAAATTAATTTACATCTTAAATATAGATATCGATGACATTTTTATATGATTATATTGCTTCCGATCATTTAGAGGTAATTTTTAATGACTTATTTCGAACTGTAATTCGGCTACTACTTGATAGGTAATATGTGTAGTTTGAAAATGCTCTCAAACACTGTCTTTCTCGTAACCCTACCAGAAAAAGTCCACGGTGTCAAAGCTCACGATCTTGGAGACCAATTGACATCACCAAGTCTCGAAATAATGCGTCTTAAGAATTTTGCGCGTAATAATTAAAATTAAAATAATTAAGTTTAAACCAAAAATAGTCTGTTATAATACAGCCATAGTGTTTAGAATTAACAGCAACGGTTTCTTCTTCTTCATTTTTGAATAAATACTTCCCAACATTATTACCTTAAGAATAAAATGCGTATTAGAGAGTCACTTTTCGCCGTTACAATAGCTTCTCCGCAGTTATTTATGGTGTTTGTCAGCCCCATATAGGCAATTTTCCCATAATGACGCTGAATAAACATTTGGTTCGCAAAAAACGTGAAACGTGGCTACGGCAAAAACACTAATTTTTTTTTAGAAAGTTTTTACAATTTTTACGCATTGCTCTGCAGTTTAATAATTGATAATGTAAAATAGCGAATCTTAGACTAAACAAATGCCCCACCTTGTCACATGGCAAACTACAGAATGGAAATTTGATACCAATAATTTAAGAATTCAATTAATAATAATTTTTTTATCTTAAATTAAAAGAAAATAATAATTATTACTTAATTATTTAAATCAAATTTCTAATACATATATTTTATTACAATTAATTTATCACCAAAACTAATCGCATCAAATTAAGTATGATTTTTTTGTTGTTATTATTAATTTAGATAACTTTTTGTTTATTTAATAATATTAATATAAAGATTATTCGTAATATATGCAAAATATGAGCGATTTCATAATCGGAAAAATTGTGTTAATATTATTAAAAGATTTTTTCCCCAATTGGAATATATAACTAAAAACGCATGGCACATATATTTTTATTGTTAAATCTGTCAAAACCCTACAAATGTCATTTATTAAATATAGACCAAACACGTTTGAATGGAATTTATTTTTCTTTCTCAAATTCCATATTAATAATGATGATATATTTACAGTATTTTAAGAAATTTACATAACTTTTTATAAACAAAATGAAGATATCTTGGACGATTTTTCTAAGATAACATTAGAGAACGGTTCTATGTACAATATTTTTGCATTCCATTTAAATTGGTTAACGCGATTTTACACATAATTAATATTGATGGTCTACATTTTTTGTTGTTGTTGCTAGATGATTTAATTAAGATTATTGAAATAATTTTTTTTAAAATCTCTAATTTTTTTTAGATTTATATAAGAATTGAATAAGAGATACCTACCTACATATATTGGTTTGTCTGCGAAGTAATTTCGTTTTTAATATTTTATTCAATTAAATATTGTCCAGTCTGATCCAATACAAGTTTGCCATCTTTCTGGCAGTAGCATGATTCCACGCTCATAAAATTTTTATTCTTTGCTGGCAAAAAACTGATTCAAGTGTTTTTTGACCACCTCATTAGAATTAAACGTTTTACCGTCTAAAAAATTTAATCGGAAAATGCGATTTAGGTCTGGAGAGTATGGTGGGTGTGGCAGTATATCCCATCCAAGCTCTAAAAGCTTTTGCCGAGTGGTCAAACTTGTATGTGGTTTCGCATTGTACTGTTGGAACACTATACCTTTCCTATTGACCAATGCTGGCCTTTTTTTTCTTTAAGTGAATCATTCAATTAGTCCAACTGATGATAGTACACTTCAAAATTGATCGTTGTGTTGCTCAGTAGAAGCTCAAAATAAACGATTCCTTTGAAACAGATAGCATAACCTCAAAATAAACGATTCCACCAAACAAATAGCATAACCTTTTTTTTTTTGATAAATATTGGCTTTCGAAGTGCTTTGAGCCGGTTCATCTTTTCTACTCCAGGATCTTTTGCGCTTAACATTGTTGTAGACAATCCATTTATCGTCCCCAGTGATAATACGCTTCAAAAATGGATAATTTTCTTGGCGTTTGAAAACAAATCACAAACCTTAATGCGACAGCACAAATTATTTTCCGTAAGAAGATGAGGAACACATATGTCGAGTTTTGAGATTAAACCTAGCCGTTTCAAATGATCATGAACGGTTAAATTTGATAAATTTAATCTCTCAGCGATCTCACGAGTTGTTATTCGCCGGTTTGCATCAATTAATGCCTTTATTGTGTCTTCATCAGTTTCAACTGACCTTCCAGAACGTAGTGCATTTTCGAGATCAAAATTTGCCGGATTGAAATTTTGCACACCAATTTTGGTACTGGCGCTCACTTAACACATTTTCTCCATACACATTGGATAATTTTCATCTTGCTTGAACAACATTTTTATCTTTTCTATAGTAAAAAAAGTAAAATATGCCGAAAATACTGTTTTTCACTTTCCATACTTAAAAGGATATCAACCAAAAATTCCAGTGTTGAATCAATCGAAGCAAGCTTTGCTATGTCAGCTGTCAAAATACATATGATTATGCAGCTTAAGTGTGAAGTTGGTTGTGAAAACATACAATTAATTCCTCTGTTGGGAAACAACGAAGTTACTTTCCGGACAACCCAATAATATATCATTTACCTGCTACAAAATTCTAAGTAAATAGGTGTATTAGGAGGAATAAAAATATAAAGTGTTAAAAATTAATTTAATAATTTCGTAGTATATAATTCTTTTCATATAGAAATTGTTCTGATTTTGGCAAAAGAGAATACGAAAAGTTGCTCAAATATGCGAATGCTTTTTTTGCACTATATTAACATATTCTCATAAATACAATAAGTCATGACAAAAATTTGAAGGGCATATGTGTATAGGCGTTTTTTTTCAAAGTTAATTCCGCATATTAATATATTTACATATATTTCAATTTAGTAAAATTCATTAGCATTTGTTTATAGTTATACTATGGGGGAGGGAAATTTCCTTTTTGAAATAATTGTTTGGAAAAAATATAAATATTTATTTCAATAAATATAGAAAAATGAATATTAAATATAAAAACAATAAATAATTGCATTCAATACTGTATGGTGTGCAGTGGGCGATTACTACTAAATTATTCAATATTCGCAATTATGAGAAATTATATACAATATCACAGATTAATGTGAGTGAGGAACGCCTGCTGCGGAAATAACGTTGAATTGGTAATTGTTTCTTATTATTTTGAGGAATTTTCTATTTGAAAAAGCAATTTTATAAAACTTTCATTGTCTATCGTTATAATCTATTAAAATTTAAGAAAAAAAATTAGTAATAATATCATTGATGGTATTGATGATGAAAACAGTTAAAAATACTGTACTTTGTAGATAATCTTTTTGCATAACTTATGTATATGTATATAAGATTGCGATTTTTCAGTTGACTTAGTTAAAAAATAGATACTGTTGATAATTAATTAAGAATGTAATTAATAGCGCCAACAATAACTGATATTTTTTATTATTATTATTGAATACACATAAATTATGACTTTCGAAAATAGTTAATTTTCAAAATTATTTTTATTTTCACCAATAAGTAGTAGAATAATTTTTTATCTCAATTTAAGATGGACTTTTTAAAATATGTTCTTCAATAAATGTTGTTGTTTTTTTTAAAAAACTATGTTAATAGGCTGTTTTTATACAGTGAGCGGATATCGTATCATTAATATTTAAAATTTGGAACTCTAAACGCACCCAACCCAGCTACTCGTATATTCTTTTCAGAAAACTATGAATGACTTATTCTATTAAATATTATTTTAATATGATTTACTTATCTAGATGAATTTAAATGAATTAAAAATTTTCTTTAAGAAAACATTTAGAAATACGAGGTCTGTTCAAAAAGTATCGCGAAATTTGAATTTCCGCGGGTTACGTAAATTTGATTTTCGATTTTTTTTGGGGCGTTATATTGGTACTCATGTCTCTCACTTATGCCGACAAGTTCGGCCATTTTGAATGTTCAGTTGATTTTTGACAGCTGGTTTGCTTGCACGTGTTTTGGCTCGTCTTCGATTTTTGCCCATTCCAAAAAATGGATCAAAGAATCTGTACCAATTTTGTATGAAAAACAAAATGAATTGCGCGGACGCATTCCGAATGTTGACTGTGGTATATGGTGAAGCTATCTTGAAAGGAAGCAACGTTTACCGGTGGTACAAAATGTTCTAGCAACGTTTATCGGTGGTACAAAAAAGCGCGCCAAGTTCGGTTGAATGTGAAGGTTTTGCTTACAGTTTTCTTCGATTGCAGGGGCGTGGTGCATCATGAGTTCTTGCCACAGAGTAAGGAATATTACCTGCAAGTTATGCGCAAGTGAAGTAATCCGCCAGAAACGCTCGGATTTGTGGAAGAACAAAAATTGGCTTTTGCACCATGATAACACCCCTGCTCACGCATCGTTGCTTGTGCGCGAATTTTTGGCCAAAAACAACACACTAATAATGCCGAAGCCACCGTATTTCCCAGATGAAATTTTCGTGTTTCCGGAAACTGAAGAGCCCCATGAAAGGACGACGCTACGCTACGATTGAGGAGATAAAGACGGAATCGAAGCTGAACAAGATAACAAAAAATGATTTTTTGAAGTGCTTCGAGGATTGGAAAAAACGTTCGCACAAGTATATAATATCTGGTGGGGATTACTCTGAAGGGGACAAAATAGATATTCATGAATAAATAAATACTTTTTGAACAGATCTCGTATGCGATACATTGAGCTTCTCTGCAATCTCACGTGTTGTGCTATGGCGATCTGAATCGCATTTTTTAGTAAAAAATCACCAGAACGAAATTTAGCAAACCAATTTTGACACTTTCTTTCGAGGATTCATTCCCATATACGGTACATAACAAAACTTTTTGTGCACTCGTACCTGCGATGCGTTCTTGCCTTTTCGGAAATAATACAATAAAATATGTCTAAAATGTACGTCTTGTCCTTCCATTTTTAAATTTGGATGAAAAGAAAATTTAATAGCTAAACGATACATTTTATTACTAAATTAAAGGCGGAAGTCAAAACAACAAGAAAACAATATAGGTTAGGTGCTTTGAACACGGTTGATATAACAATAAAAATGAACTAATACCATCTATTGATAAAATCCACAATCACTTAGTTGTCAACCCAATATAAATGACTTATTCTATTAAATATTATTTTAAAATTGTTCATCTAGATCCAATATTAAATAAAAGGTCTAAATAAAATTCACCCGTCTAGATGAATTTAAATTAATTAAAAATTTTCTTTAAGAAAAAATTTAGAATAATGTATGCATTTTTTCAACAACAACAAAAAAACAACTTTATTTATTAGCATCTTATTTAATGATTTTTAATTAATCTGATTAAAGGTCTTAAAAACCTATGCTAGATAATCGTTTTTAATTCCCTTAGATGGTGCAGAAGAAAAAGTAATTTGACTATAAATAAATGGTCTTATCTTCATAAATGCTGTCTTAAATAATTGGCACAATAATTATCTTTATTTTATTTTTAAAATTTACAGAGGTAGTTCTGTAGTTTTCTAACTTTCGTCATTAAATTTATTTTTAAATTGTCATAGCATCTAATATTAATATTCTATGTGTTCTCTGAACAAAGTTTTTCATAAAAATTAAGGATAAAGAGATAATAGTAAAGTTTCAACCCATTCGTCGTTTGTCTTTGATAAATTTTCAACAAAAATATTATTCTCTGTAATTAAACGAAAGCTGAAATAGAGTGCAAAAATATTTCTCAGGCTGTTTTCTTCTGTTTAAAATTAACAATAATAATTCAAATATTATTGGGAGTACAAATGGCAAACCGACATTTCCCAATAGATGGCATCAGTAGTAAATGCTGGTCCAATGATATCGTATCAGAAACGTTAACAACTCTTTATTATTATATTTGTAACTTTTTATCGGCGTTATATATTTTTTTGTGCGTGAAAATGTCGAAATTTGATCCAAATAAGCGTTATTTGTGAAAAGAACGTTTCGCAAATGGTTCCAACGCTTCAAACAACTTGAAAGACAAGGAGCGTGCCGGACCGGTGAAAAAGTTTGCAGACGCAGAATTGGAGGCATTACTGGATGAAGATCCATGTCAAACGTAACAAGAACTTGCAGATTCATTGGGCGTGATGCAACAAGCCCTTTCCCATCGTTTGAAAGCCTTGCGAATGATCCAAAAGCAAGGAAATTGGGTGCCATACGAGTTGAAGCCGAGATACGTCAAACGGTGTTTTTTCACGTACGAACAGCTGCTTCAATGGCAAAAAAGGAAGGGTTTCTGCATTGTATTGTGACTGGCGATGAAAAGTATCCATTGCGATAATCCAAAGCGAAGCAAATCGTGGGGGCACCGTGGCCAAGCCAAACATCTATGGATCGAAGATCATGCTATGTATTTGGTGGGACCAGCTCGGTGTGGCATATTATGAGCTGTTGTAACCGGGTGAAACCATCGCAGCAGCTCGCAACCGAACACAACCGAGCAAAGGTACGATAACGCTCGGCCACATGTTTCTAAGGTGGTTAAAACCTACCTGAAAACACTGAAATAGGACGTCCTGTCCCACACAGCGTATTCTTCAGACATGGCCCCTTCCGGGTACTACCCCTTCCGATGGATGCCGCGTGGCCTGGCTGAGTAGAACGTCCGATCTTACAAAGTGACCAAAAATGGGGTCGATTCGTGGATCGCCTCAAAAGACGAGAAGTTTTTTCGACATGGAATCCAGATCATGACATCTTCCAATCAGATTTCGACATGCAATCTTCGTAGGCCCACATCGCTAAATATTTGTCCAGGTTTGCTCCGAACAAGAATTCTACCATCTCCAACATATAATTTGAATTTGGATTCGTCAGAGAAAATAAGGTTGTTTTACATCTTCTGGGTCCAATTCACATGTTTTCGCTTGACCTGTCCTGAGGAATTCGGCTTATAAAACAGTCTGCATGCATGAAATCCAGGTCTGAAGAGTCTCCTCGCGACTAAATTTGTCCCAGTTGCTCGAAAAAGATCACTACTAAAGTCAGTCGAAGGTTTATACCGATTACGACATCCTTTGCGAACCAAAAAACGATCTTCCATCTCTGTGGTTTTTCTCAGCCTTCCGAACCCTTTAACCCTTTCAATACTTCCTGTCCAATGGATTTTTTTCAAATTCTTGCGAAAGAACGTTGAGAAACATTTAATCTTCCTTCAATTTGACAGATAATAAAATGTGCCAAAATTTTTTTTAATTTTTGTTTTTTTTTTTTTTATAAATTTAAATGATATCTACGAGTATATACAATATGTAACAACAGAATTTTTTAAGAGAAGATACAAAGCCATAAAGACATTTAGGATAAAACAAGAACCAGAAAAAAATGTCTCCCATGAATATGATGATTTTTATAATAAACTCTGCATGCCCAAATTAAATATTGTAAAATATGTATAAATAAAAATCAACCAGTTATTATTTTTCTTAATTTTATAATAATAAAGTATATGGTATATTATTAATTGCAAACAATATTATTATGAGTTATGTAAAGTAGGCGAAATAATTATGAGTTTGAAGAGAAAAACAAAACGAAAAAAGTTTTTGTGTGTAGAACGCCTCTACTGCGGAAAATAGCTTAGGAATGTATACACATACAATATATAGTGGCTATTTCAATTCATTTTAGACTTATCAAGAAAGGTTGAGCAACACTGACTTATGTGAGTCAATAAATAAACAAAACAGAAAAGAACCAATAAAGGAACGCGTGAGCTGTAATAGGTTAGAAAAAATTAGATGGAAAATATTAAGCAAGTGGTAGGTAGCAGTGATACACCTGATTGATGTTACTCTCTCTCTTCTTTTGTTCTGTTCTGTGAGTTTCGACTACCGAAGAGGATAGTAAAGGCGATAACGACGATGACAGTTACGTTGATGATAGATTCCGTTGAGGTTGCTGTACTGGCAATTGTAGCGACAACGCCAGCAGCAACGCCAACTGCAGCGATAGGTGCAGTAACGCCGGCAACATCACTCATACACCGTCAAAGACAGTCGAGACGACACAGCTCAGTGGGAAAACATAACGAACGGATTACTGCTACCGTAAATGACCAAAGAAACTTACTTTCCTAATAATACTACAGCGTTGATGAGCGAATCGTTTCTTGTTTTTCTTTTTCTGCTTAATTCATTTCTCTTTTCTTTTTTCATTTCTTAAACTCAAAAGTCGATTTTCTTTTTCATCTTCACTTGCCAAAGTTAGTGATCATGCACGTGCATGTATATGTTACCACCGCATATAATAATATGCATAGATGGTAGACGGATGTAATCATCTACTGAATGTGCTTTTTTAAAAAAAAAATTGTTTTTAGCCGTTCTATTTTGTTCGTATCTTTTCTAATTTTCAGTCTTTACTCTGTACACTGACTGATTGGACTTTTTCTTTTCTTTATAACGTTTTTTTTTATGTATTGTATTAAATTTTTTTCTTCTTTTCGTTTATTTTTCACCTGCCTTTCCACCATGAATGGGTTATTAAGCGATTTCTTTTACTTGTTGTGTCGGATGTCTTATGATTTTTTTCTCTTTCATTGGTGTAAGTTTGTTTCATTTTAATATCGAAAGCCGCAGTACCGTAGAAATTTTCCTCCGGAATAGTAGTAGGTAGCTAGCTAGCCTGTTGTAACTATTCATACCTACTAGTTCGGTTTATGCATCCTAACCGTTTCATAGTTTTGCTTTAAATATGAATTGAAGTTGTTTTCGTATATAGAAGAGAAAATCGTCAAGAGCCGCGGATAATTTTTTTTGTTATTTTTATTAAACGTGTAAACAATGTGATTTTTAATATAAAATTATAGTTAAAAGAATAATAAAAGTTAGTAAAATTTCGTCAATAAATATGATGAAAAACGAACGAAACCTGTACGCACTACAAAAGGATAACCGAAAGTTTGCTGAAACTTATTCGCGTCCACCATGGTTTTCCGCATTGAATATCGATCGTGATCATGCTGATTATGCTACGTATTTTAATAATGAAAATAAAAATGTAGCTGATCGGAATTTTAGAAAGGTGCGCACATACATACTTACGTAGATAGATACCGATTAAAGATGATAATTAAAAAAAAAATTATTTTTATAGTTATATCTAAAATTTCGGAATAATACATAATGATATAATTAACGGAATACAATAAATTAATTGCATTAAATTTCGAATATTTTATTATTTTCTTTTATTTGGAAATGCTTAATTTTTATATTTAACAGCGTAGCAGTGCTAAATATAATAATTCGTATATGTTCAATTGTCACAATGAGCTCTCTAGGGAATATTACAATTTGTACAGTGATTTACAACGACCTAAAATAATCGCACAAGATTACAATAAATTATTCGATGATCACAGGTATATGTACACACACGTTTGATTATTTTCTTATCCATACTCATATATACATACATGCATACATACATACAGACATTTGTACATACATATGGGAATATGTTATGTGGCTGGATGTATTTATGTATGTGTACATCAAAAAAAAAAAAAAATAAGAAGAGAAAAACAAAATCTTAATGTGATTCTAATAAGAATTTAAGAAGAAAAAAATACTTGCAAGAACCGAATTTTTTATTTATTTTCTGTTTTTTTCTTCTCTCTCCTTATTTGATCTTTTTTGTTGTTGCTGTTGCACGGGGCATACTATGTTGTTAATTGGAATGGTGCGCAAAAAAAATAAAAAATAAGTAGATGTGGCATAAACAATAATAATAATAATAATAATAATAATAGTAATAACACCACCACCACCACCAACAACAACAACAACAACAACAATAGCAACAACAACAGCAGTGATAGTAATTGCAATTGTAAAAGTTCATTTTCGAAATCGATGGAAGATCTTCGAATGAATACTGGACGCAACGGGAAATCATCGAAAATCGCCACCAAATCGTACGGTCAGCCGCCGCCAATGACGAATGGTAAAAATGCTTCAAATCTAAAAAATAGAACAACATCCGAGATCAATTTGAATTACAAACGACATTCGGTGGAAAATTTGCTTGGTGCTAACATTAATTACGGAAATTCATTCCAGGTCATTTCTTTCGTATAACATGTTTTATTTGTTCTATTTTTATTTTGTATTTTTTTTCTTCTCTCCATTATTCTTTTATTTCTTTTTTAACAAAGATCTTATCTATGTATCTATTGATTTCCAATTAAAATTCAAAAAGTATTTAAAAATATCTAATAAATAAAAATTATAATATATTTTCATTGGTAGCATAGTTAAATCTATGCGTGACGTATATATAAGTACGTACGTATACACGTACGTGTATAAGAACGTACATTAAATATTGAAAACAAAAATGTTTACAGTTGTATTTTTTAAGTTTTTTTTCTTTCTTTTCGCTCTTTTAATACTCATCATAATTTTATCAACTGGAAATCATTTCACTAAATCATATATTTTTTACTCCTTTTCATATTAATATATTTGCAATATAAATAAACGAACAATAAATAATATATGGAAAGAAAGGATATTATTAATGATTATATATATTTAATAACTAATTAATCAGTATTAAATGAAAAAATTAAAAAAAAAAAACAAATGAATTTTTAAAATTAAAATAAAAAAATTCCGTTTGTATGATTTTGTTTGTGGAAGAGAGAGAGAAAATGAGAGCGAGAGAGGGGAAAAGTTATTAAGAATGCATTTGGTATGATATTTTTTTTTTGTGTGTGGAAAAGAAGAAGAGATATAAAGAGAATGTAGAGGAGAACACAAACAATTTGGAGGCATATTTTGAAAATTCGATTTTTTTCCGTTTTCGTGTGTACAGAACGACAACTGTAGACCTCAATTCGTCGCCGTTACAACACTTGAAGATGTCCAAGCGGTACGATGCGCTGAATTCCATCCGAGCGGACGAATTTATGCAGTTGGATCAAATTCGAAAACATTCCGGATTTGCGAGTATCCATCACTTTCGGAAGTTCGGTAAAGAGTTTTCTACTATAAATTTTACATTTTAGTAAAAATAACTGGTTTCAGTTTATAGATAAATATCTGTAAATAGTAATTATGTTTTATAACAATTTTTTTTTCTTCAATTTTATCTTTATATGCTTTTTAAATTTAAATAACTGGATATATTATTGGTCAATTTTAGAAATTGATTTAAGATAAATTTTTCCTTTTAATTATGACTTTTTAAAAATTGTTTTTTTTTTTTAATTTTTTTTTTAAATTTTATTTGGTGTGCTATGTCAATTTAGGGAAGAGCATACAACATACCAGCCAACAGTACTTTTCAAAAGGACAAAACATCATAAGGGTTCGATTTACTGTATGGGCTGGGCACCGGATGGTGAGGTGGTCGCCACAGGTTCCAATGACAAAACTATTAAACTGATGCGATACGATGATATTAAGAAGCAACTGGAGGGCCGGGAAGTTGAACTGACCATGCACGATGGTACAATTAGAGATTTGTGCTTTTTAGAGGACAGCACCAATAAAGCCAGTTTACTGATTAGTGGAGGTGCTGGCGATTGTAAAATTTACGTTACTGATTGCGGTACTGCAACACCATTTCAGGCTCTTAGTGGCCACGGTGGTCATATTCTAACTCTTTTCAATTGGGGCGGAGCAATGTTTGTTTCTGGTTCACAGGTTAGCTATAAAAGCGAAATGTTACATTCAGAATAAAATATATTTGTCCGTATATTAAAATGATTTCAAAATAGCTAGAAAAATAATTTATTTAAATAGTATTTATCAGTTTAAGAATGTAAAAAAGATAATTTTGAATTTATTTCTTAACTAAAAGAGAAATGGAATTATTTTCAATAAAATTCTTTATGTTCATTTAGGATAAAACTATACGTTTCTGGGATTTGCGAACGAGAGGTTGTGTTAATACAATAACACCAGCAACAACGCCTGGTTCTCGCCAAGGATCACCGGTGGCGGCTGTATGTGTCGATCCATCCGGAAGACTTCTAGTATCCGGACATGAAGATAGCTCATGCGTATTGTACGATATTCGTGGAAATCGACCAATTCAGTGCTTTAAACCACATGCATCTGATATACGGTAAGTAAAAATAATATTTTTTCTTATACGGAAATTTGTAATCGATTATAATTGATATCTTCCTTCAGATCGATACGATTCTCCCCATCAGCGTATTATCTTCTAACTGGTGGCTATGATAATAAACTAGTACTTACTGATTTACAAGGTGATCTAACATTACCACTGCCATCGGTGGTCGTTGGTCATCATACAGACAAAGTTATATCTGGACGATGGCATCCAACTGATTTTTCATTTATATCGACTTCAGCTGATAAAACTGCAACATTGTGGGCCTTACCACCTTTGTAATAATAATATTAATAATAACTATAAATATTATGATAATAATAATAATAATAATAATAATAATAATAATAATGAAAATAAAAATAATATTAATAAGAACAAGTATAAAAAAAAGAGATATATCGGTGAATAGTAATTTGCTTATTTTTAAAATGTAGCAAAATATGATTACATAAAATGATCTTTGGAGATGGATAGTAATATAACAAAATCAAAAAAAAAGAAAAAAAAAGAATAAATGGAAACAAACTTTACAAAATAAAGAAACGAGGAAAATCAAATCAAAACAATCAAAATAAAATAAGACAAAAATCGAAGTGAAACAAATATTAAAAAAAAATAGTTATTATCATTTTTATTATTATTATTAATGGAAGGCCTTTTTTTTTAAAGAAAAACTTGACGACAAAAACGATTTAGTAACTTTTTAAAAGTTCTTAAACGAAGCTTATTTAAGTGTTGATTGAACGTACCTTTTTTTAAACAAATTAATTTTACATAAAAAAAAATTCATAATAATAACTTTTTTTTAAATTGTTAAATTATATTTAAATATTTGACTTTTTTTTTCTTTGATAAAATTGTTATTTTTTTTTTTAATTTGTACTTTTTTTTGTTATTTTAATTTGTAATATTAATTTTATCTTTTTTTGTCATTTTAATTTGTAATAATTTATTCGAATTTTCTTTTTTCTTATATATAAAATGTGTCAAGATCTTCCAAAATAATAATCTTTCCCCAGACTAGTATTTGTCATCATTATTCTTGGCTCCCCCCTCACTTATTCCATCATATCCTATAGAGTTGCACAAATAAACAAACAAAATTATTTTTTAAATATTTAATTTATTTATTTTTTTACGTTAACTAATTAATGTGAGTATAATTGCAATATCTTTTATTATATAAATTTGTGAGTTGATAAACAATAAAAGAGAGGACATTTAATGTGCATTTATTTGTATTTAAACTTTGTTTAATTAATTATATTTATACCGAGACCATTTGTAAATATTCTTATAGTTTTAATTACATTGATGGGTGGGTGGGACTGGCTAATAAGCAATATCAGTTACTGCTCAAAATTTTGTCATCAGATATTGCAAAATGATATATAGGGTTTTCCAAAAAAGAGTGATATGATTTCTTTAAAAAAAAACACTAATTGTTAAGGAAATTCAAATGTTTTTTATTTAATGTGAAGTACAATCGATACAATTAAGTTCTGAATAAAACGTCATTCAAATGGCGTCCACGACTTCTTTTGCAGGAACGAATTCGCTGAACCCAATTTTCGAGCACTTTTTCCACTAAATCAAGTCGTATGATATGAATAGCACGTTCCATATTGACTTCTAAAGCTTGAAGAGAGTCTGGTTTATTGCTAAAGACCATTGACTTCAAATTACCGCACAAGATATAGTCTAATTATGTTAAATCACAACTTCATCGAGGCCATTCAATGTCACAATTTCTTGAAATAATCGAATTTCCAAACTTTTCACGCAATAATTTGGTTGTTGCACGTGCTGTGCGGCACGTAGCCCCGTCTTGTTGGAACCAGATGTTTTCAAGATCAACTTCTTCCAATTTCGGCCATAGAAAGTTGGTTATCATCGATCTATACCGCTCTCCATTGACAGTAACGGTGTTCCCAGCTTCATTTCGAAAGAAGTACGGACCGATGATTCCACCAGACCAAAAACCACACCAAACTGTCAATTTAGGTGAATGTAATGGGTGTTCATGAATAATTTGTGGATTTTCTTCGCACCAGAATCGACAGTTTTATTTATTTACCGCACCACTCAGATGAAAGTGAGCGCACGATAAGTTTCAATTGGAGAACGATTATTTTGATAATAAAATTGAATAATTTGTAAACGTTGTTCTTGCGTATATCTCTTCATGATAAAATTGTAAACATTACTAACTACAATGAGAAAAAAATGGCAGATCATGAAATATTACAAATGGCCGAAACGTCACTTAGAAACCAAATCACTCTTATTGGTAAACCCTATAAAAATATAAGAATTTTCGAACGAAGCTCTTTTGATTATAATTTCCCCCACATCATCTTAAACAAAACAAAAATTGTGGCCTTACCTAAATTTCTTTAAGCAAACAATATTGCTTGTACATCAACGAAAATTTTTAATTAAAATCAAGTATTTATAATTGAATTGAAGAATAAATAAGTCTTAAAATTTTGGTTTTTTTTAAAATGCATATTTTTATTGAATATATTATGTAAGTAGAAAAATAAAAAAAAAAAAAACTAAACAAAATCTTTTATAGTATTATTTTTTTTTTATCTAAAAAACATTTAAAGAAAATAAAAAAAAGCAAAATTTCCAAGTTTGTTTCATAAAAGCTATTACTAATTATTAAAAGTGTGAGTAAAATACTTTAAATGTATTTTTACGGGTACATATCTATTCATATTAAATATATAGTATACAATGTTAATGTATATGTGTATGTATATGGATTATAATAATCGTAATAATTATAATATTATCAAGAATTACAGTTTATAATACGAGTAATAAATATGGTAAGTTGTAATACTCGTATATTAGTACATAATAGATCATCTCAAACATGCATTAAAATTTTCATAATTTTCTTTTCTATTAAGTAATTTTTTATTATTGGTACCGATTTTAATCACAGACTGTTTTTTTTTCTCTCCATTTAAGCATGGAGTAAAATATTTCATTTTGTCATCATCTCCAATCTTTTTCTTCCCTTATCTAATTTTTTATTTGTTTTGTTTAATTTCTATTTGACCAAACTTGAACGTATTTTAATTTTAATTTTTTGTTTCTAAACAGTATATTTTATTACTACACATATCAACAGATCATTACAAAAATATACATTTTTTTTACGTTTTATAATAAAAGGTACTTGGACATAATGTATGTAAGTAGATAGGCGCTTTTTCATAAATATATTTCTACATTAATATATATATATATATATATTTAAGTATTATTCGATTTAGTAATAGTCAACTGTGGGTTGGTTAATGTATATACGAATGCATAGTGAAATTTGCAGGTAAATCGAGAGGAGGATATCTATTAAAGACTTAATTTATAATTCATCAAATAGGCAGATTAGTTAAAATTCAGTGCGTATAGAGTTTTAAAATAGTTAAAATTCTTTAAACATAAATCTATTTACGAAACTTTTGGTTAATAGGGTATTTGGTGTTTATTATAACATTTGTGGTTATTACCATTACCATGATTGCTAATAGATTTTTGTTGTTTTAAAATTAATTTAAAAAAAGGGGATAGTTGAAGGAAAAATCTTGATTTAAGTGGCTTATAATTCCATTTAGAAATCACAGCTTAGTAATAA
Organism: Atherix ibis; assembly: GCA_958298945.1. Taxonomy (NCBI): domain Eukaryota; kingdom Metazoa; phylum Arthropoda; class Insecta; order Diptera; family Athericidae; genus Atherix; species Atherix ibis. Next base: position 120,079,437 of record OY282606.1, read on the forward strand.
CGACGTTTGATGTAAGTTGAGTGCTTGTTGTAAAAACTTCTTTTTTAAATGAAAGTTTATAATTTTTTTCAAATTACAATAGAATTAAAAAGAAATATTTTTTTTTCTAAAATAAGTTTTTTTTTTAATTTTATTGGCATCTATTGGGTTGTTCGGTTGTGGCTTTCACAACCAACTTCAGACTTCAGTCGAATAATCATATGTATTTTGACAGCTGACATAGCAAGGCTTGCTATTCGATTGATTCTGCACAGTAGTTTTTGTTTGATACCCTTTTTAATATGGAAATTTATCGAATTCGACCGTTCATGATCATTTGAAACGGCTAGGTTTAATCTCAAAGCTCGACATATGGGTTCCTTATCTTCTTACGGAGAAAAATTTGTGCCGTCGCATTGACGTTTGTGATTTGCTTCTCAAACGACAAGAAAATGATCCATTTTTGAAGCGTATCATCACTGGGGATGAGAAATGGGTTGTCTATAACAATGTTAAGCGCAAAAGCTCCTGGAGTAGAAAAGATGAACCCGACCGAAGCACTTCGAAAGCCAATATTCATCAAAAAAAGGTTATGCTATCTGTTTGGTGCATAAAAGGTTATGCTATCTGTTTATTTTGTACTGTCATCACTTGAACAAATTGAATGATGCGCTTAAAGAAAAAAGGCCAGAATTGGTCAATAGGAATGGTATAGTGTTCCAACAGGATAATGCGAAACCACATATTGCAAGTTTGAACACTCGGAAAAAGCTTTTAAAGCTTGGATGGGATATACTGCCACACCCAACATACTCTCCAGACCTAGCACCTTTCGATTATCATTTGTTCCGGTCTCTACAAAAATTTTTAGACAGTAAAACGTTTAATTCAAATGAGGAAGTCAAAAATCACTTAGATCAGTTTTTTACCAGCAAAGAATAAACATTTTATGAGCGTGGAATCATGCTACTACCAGAAAGATGGCAAATGGTATTGGATCAGACTGGACAATATTTAATTAAATAAAATATTAATTCACTATAAGAAAATCGTCTTTCATTTTTATAAAAAAAAAAACGAAATTACTCTCCGAACAACCCAATACTATTTGTTAGATAAATTATTTCAATATTCTCTAAAGTTAATTTGATAGAACTGCACGTCCGACATTTGTGTTTTTAAATTGCGGTATTTTTCACGCACTGAAAGCAATAACGTACGGGTTAGAGTAGCAAAAATAATCATTTGACGTAAAGACGCTACTGGTTTGCACTCTTTTATATGAATGCTGAGACTGCTGGGGTTAGAGTAATACCACGTGAATGCTCTTCCCATTCAAATACGCGCCCGTACGGAATTATAACAAAAGCGAACGCATGAAACGTTCGCTGATAAGTGAGAATGGCTTGCGTCTTATTTATAGAGCGGTGCGTTGTTGGATTACTCTTACGTTCGGATTTTCGGTGTCATAACTATTGTGTTTTTAAATTGCGGTATTTTTCACGCACTGAAAGTAATAACGGACGGGTTAGAGTAGCAAAATTAATCATTCGACGTGACAACGCTACTGGTTTGCGCTTTTTTTTATAAATGCTGAGAGTGCTGGGGTTAGAGTAATACCACGCGAATGCTGTTCTCATTCAAATACGCGCCCGTACGGAATTATAACAAAAGCGAACGCATGAAACGTTCGCTGATAAGTGAGAATGGCTTGCGTCTTATTTATAGAGCGGTGCGTTGTTGGATTACTCTTACGTTCGGATTTTCGGTGTCATTACTATTAGCATGCACGTACATGACTATGCAACTGGGAGGGAACCTTAATAAATAATGTTTGCGTTTCTCTCTCTCTCTCTCTTTCTCTTTATTTTTATTACGTCTTTTTCTCTTTTCAAAATATAAATACTAGATAAAAAATTATCGAAATTGTAAATATGTATGCATGCGTACGCTCTCTCAGTAAGAATGAATCCCCGTTTATGCATTCTTAAATTTAATTGTTAATTTTCTTATATACTATTTGAGTTTTGTTTTTATTTAAATTAATTTAATACTATTTATAAGTAAATTTGATTAATTTTTTTTTTTAGCATGCTATATATGTTATAAAGAGTAAATAACTACTATTGGAAAATATTTGTGTGTTATTGTTAAATTTTCTAATGGTTAATTGGAAATTTTTCTCGGACTACTATTATTTGTTAATGAAAGTGTATATTGCAACAGGAAACAAATTGTGATAATTTTTGAACGTGTTTTTTTTTTGTAAATAATTATTATACTTTGATATAGATAATTTACGTATTTATAATATGTACTTTATTTGATTCTTGTTAATATTTTTCTTATTTTATTTGTTTTTTTTTTATTTTTTATTTTTCATATTATAGATTAAAAAACTCTATAATATTTAATTTGTATAGAATTTGTTAAGCTGGAATGGTTGCTTGTTCATAAAAGTCAGGTTCATCATCAGCTTCGACTTTTCGTTGACTGCCATCCAACTGTTTTAGGGAAGAAATATAAAACGCGCAATTGTTATAAAATTATAAGGTTCTTTTTATATATGATAGATATATACGAGGTCTGTTCAAAAAGTATCACGAATTTTGAATTTCCGCGGATTACGTATATTCGATTTTTGATTTTTTTTTGTGGCGTTATGTTGGTACTCATATCTCTCACTTATGTCGACAAGTTCGGCCATTTTGAATGTTCAGTTAATTTTTGACAGCTGCTTTGCTTGCACGTGTTTTGGCTCGTTTTCGATTTTTGCCCATTCCAAAAAATGGATCAAAGAATCTGTTTTGGGAAGAAGAAAAAGTCACAGGGGGAGAGATCTGGGGAATACAGTGGCTGCGGCATTATTATTGTGTTGTTTTTGGCCAAAAATTCGCGCACAAGCAACGATGCGTGAGCAGAGGTGTTATCATGGTGCAAAAGCCAATTTTTGTTCTTCGACAAATCCGGCCGTTTCTGGCGGATTGCTTCGCGCAACTTGCGCATAACTTGCAGGTAATATTCCTTATTGACCGTTTTACCCTGTGCACCACGCCCCTGCAATCGAACAAAACTATAAGCAAAACCTTCACATTGAACCGAACTTGGCTTTTCGTCGTTCACATTTTCTCGGCCATCTGAGAACATTTTGTACTACCGATAAACGTTGCTTCGGTCTAAGGTAGCTTCACCATATGCCACAGTCAACATTCGGAATGCGTCCGCGCAATTAGTTTTGTTTTTTCACACAAAATTTGATACAGATTCTTTGATCCATTTTTTGGAATGGGCAAAAATCGAAGACGAGCCAAAACACGTGCAAGCAAAGCAGCTGTCAAAAATTAACTGAAAATTCAAAATGGCCGAACTTGTCGGCATAAGTGAGAGACATGAGTACCAACATAACGCAACCAAAAAATCGAAAATCGAAGAACCTAACCCGCGGAAATTGAAAATTCGCGATAATTTTTGAACAGACCTCGTATGTTATTAATATTTGACTTACCGCGTTCATTTCCGGTGCGGTATAGAGTTTGCTAAGTTGTATTCGTAAAGGCACCATAATTATAAGGAAGAATGGGAATGCTAAGGATATTTTGGATGATTTAACAACCCACAGAATGGCTAAGAGGATAATTTGTATGGCGGTAAATGCGTGCATTTTCCACGTTGGCACTCGCTTTACAAACGGTGTTGGTGGATGATGTTTAACTGGCATAAAGAATAATCGCAATCTAAAAAATCAACGATATTTATTATTTTTCTTTGAAGAATGCACAATAAATTTGTTTGTAGTACCTGTCGAAAAATTGAACACCGCTCATTGACGCGACTCCCATGTACAGGAAGACACCAAAAAGAACAGCCATCGGAATGAGCCTTAAAAGTGGAGCCATCGTCACTGACAAGCCTACCATCAACGATACAAACAATCCGGACAGTCTCTGCTCTTTCACTTCAATAATTCTTGGCGATTCACCAGGCGCATGGGTTCTAATTCGAATAATTCAATTATTATTTTTATTTTTCAATAGTTTTTGATCTATTTGATATTTATTATGTACGCGATTTATTTTAAATATTATTTCTAGGTCACATTTCGATTTGGTTGAGTGTATTTTATCTCAATAAGTCTATTTAAAATTGATTATATACGTATAAATTTATGGTGAAATAATGAACTTACCTTGACATAATCGTTACTGCTGAAACGTGGGCAACAGAACGAACAGTTGCTGCACAATGCCAAGGCATACCAAATAATCCGCACACCACATTTAGGAAGCACAAGAGTACAATGTCCAAGTGTAGGCCGGAGCCTTTTTTTAGACATCGCTCTGGCTTGTCAACAATCAATTCGGATATGTGGGTTTCCATGAAAATTAAAATATACACGAGAACTGCTGGTACACCGGCCATGAACGGCAGCCAAATTGGGACCGGCCACAAGGGTACAAGCCAATCTCTTGAACGATAATCCGACGAAATACCCTTTGGCACACTCAATTTTTCCGTAAATACTTGCGGAATAAAATAGTCGACTGCAACGAATATCGCAATGGATATCGGTACACCAAAATCGCCCAATGCTCGCCGAGCATTTCGTCCCAAAAAATGAGAGTTACGAAACAGTTTTAAGTAATAAGCTACCGTAAATGTACCAAGCGTTAATATTGTACAAAATAGAGCTGTATTTGGCTGATTAATTTCGCCCAATTGATCTTCTGAATCTAATAGGTCTGATGCGATTGTGCTCAGTTCGATTTTGTCCAGTTGCATAGGAAGCTCTGTCGAATCGGAAACGTTATTTATTCCGGTGGTGGTATTGCTCTCGTATATCCCTGGTGATATTTCCGTTTTGTACATGTATTCGCTCAACAGCGGATGTCGTGTGTATACCGAAATTAATTTCATAAAAGTTTCAAAAATATAAATCAATGTTATTAGCGCTGAGAAAATTTCTTGCGTGAATCTCGTAAGCATTCGGACGTAAACGCTTCCCTCAAAGGCGGAGACCACCAAACCAATTAGCACCAACCAAATACTGACGTAGAATCGTACTGACAAAAAGCTCAACTCATTTTCCAAACAGAACTTGAACAACGCCTCGTCAAATAGCAATAACGGACCGGTCGTTCCAATAATGACCAACGGTTGTCCAGAGATAGCATGAAAGACTAAACCTACAACTGATGCTGACAATAGAGTTTCTGAAATTCCAATTAAATTGTGAGTTTTCTCAGAAGCTAGACCACCAAATGTTATAGCCGTCGATAATGCAGCAAAATACATAAAAATGCTAGCTGCTAACGTTTCCGTATTTAGGCCATCAAGAATATCACTTTTATACATGGGCAGACGTCGCCGAATATCATTAACTAAACCACCCCAAAGACGATGGGTTTTCTCCAAGGGGCCGGGTGGTTTTTTTTCACTGGCCGCTACTTCTAATAATGGCTTTGATCCTTCGGCAACTACAACCTTTCCCGTCTTCTTTTTCTCCTTTTTATAAAATAAAGATGAAAAAAAGGATTTTAACAAGGAACATTATATAATTACCTGCAGTGCCTTAGTTTTACGATTTCTAATCCAATCCTTTTTCGCTTTCAATTCTTCGAATGGTAAGAGTTCATGACGGTCCCAGTTACCTGGTGGCAGCACAATCGAATCATCCAAAAATTCATTTATGGCCGATAGAAGTTCTTTTCGATCCTCAGCCTTGTATGCGATTCCGTGAAAATGCTCATTCGACATAAGAGTAGCAATTGATCGACCAACTTCATGATAGTCCAAGTCGACTGTTTTCGGACCCAAAAGAATGAACAAGAACCGAACCGGTATCGGTACTTCTGTAATACTTGGCATTGGAATACCCTCTGCCAATCGAACAAATGCGATTGTTGGCTGTTCTAGAAAATCTACCGCACCAACCTAACAATGATAAAGAAAAAATAAACAGTCTAAATAGTCGAAAAGGAAAACAAAATGGCAACTTACCAGAACTGTTGTAGCTTCAGCACCATGTGGTATTCGTCTCAGAATTGTATCGTTTTGTAATTTTTTCAAATCCTCCTGAGACGATGAATACGTCTCTTCTTTCATATCAATTTTAAAATCATTTTTCTTACTATTACCATTAATTTCATTGGCAGGAATTATTTTCGGTTTCTTGTCATCCGATAAATTCTATACAGACCACAGCAAAAAAAAAAACAAACAAGAGTATAAAAGTTAAAAACATATGGAAAAATCATTGGAACAAACTTTGCTTTTTTTTCTTTCTAATAATAATAATAATAAAAACCAAAATATATTATATTATTATTAAAATAAAAGAAGAAAAATAAATATATTATGAGTATATACCATATATCGTGTTGCAGACATTTATTGTCAAACATCGACACACATCAAAACAAATAAATGCAAAATTTAACATTTCAAGATGGCATACAGGCAAAAAATGATAAATATATTATATAGCTTCAATAAAAATTAAAATGCACTTATATATCGTTTATGATATTTCAAAAATTGTTGCAGCAAAATATTTAATAAAAAATAAACGATGAAACAAACAAATATTCAACATTCAGGAGGACATTTACTAATGAATAATAAAGTATTCAGCAACAAAAATTGATAGTAACAATATCAGTAGCTATTTATTATAAATTCAAATGCAACTACTAAAAATACGAGGGTCGTTCAATAATTCCTTAGAAAATCCGAGAAATTGCGCTTTTTTTTTGTAAGTAGCATTATTGACAGGAAAGCTGTCAAAATTTCAGCTCGATCCATAGCGTAGGTCAATTTCTATAGTCGATTAAAGTTAACAACATTTATTTGTGCATAACAATGGCAAAAAGCGAGTTTAGGGCTGTCATCAAACATCTCCATTTGAAAGACCTAAGCCCGAAAGAAATCAAAGCCGAGTTGGATGCAGTTCATGGCACATCTGCACCTGTGTTTGCGATGGTTTACAATTGGGTGAATGAATTTAAACGTGGCCGTTCATCCACAAAAGATGAACATCGTTCAGGACGCCCAGTTGAGGTGTCTACTCCTGAAATCATCGACAAAATCCACGATCTGATTTTGAACGATCGGTGAATTAAAGTGCGCGAATTAGTTGAGGCCACGGGCATATCACAAGGTACAGTCGCTTCAATTTTGCGTGAAAGATTGTCTGTGAAAAAATTTCGGCAAGATGGGTGCCGGACTTGCTCTCAGAGGAGAATAAGCGCAATCGTGTAGTGGACTCTGAGGCTATGTTTGCACTCTTTCATCGCAATCCTGCCGAATTCCTTCGTCGATATGTCACTGTGGACGAAACCTGAATACACTACTACACTCCAGAAACGAAGAGGCGGTCATCACAGTGGATTTTGAAAGGTGAACGGGCTCCGAAGAAGGCAAAAACTGTGCCATCGGCCGGCAAGGTGATGGCCACGGTCTTTTGGGATTCGCAGGGCATAATTTTTATCGACTACTTGGAAAAAGGAAAAACAATAACACGAGCGTATTACGCGTCGTTATTGCAACGGTTGAGCGAGAAAATCAAAGAGAAACGCCCCCATCTGAAGAAGAAAAAAATCCTCTTGCATCAGGACAGTGCGCGTGTGCACACCTGCGCTGTTTCCATGGCCAAAATTGTGGAATTGAGAATGGAATTGTTGTAGCATCCCGCTTATTCACCATATCTGGCCCCGAGTGACTATTTTCTTTTCTCCAATCTGAAGAAATGGCTTGGCGGACGACAGTTCACTTCCAACGAGGACGTCATTGCTCAAACGGATGAGTTTTTTGCAGAACTTCCGAGATCCTATTTTTTGGACGTGTATAGAGCTAAAAGTAGATTATGTTGAAAAATAAAAATTTTTTTTTTTTAAAAAACAGTTTTTTTCCATCTTTTTCTAAGGACTTATTGAACGACCCTCGTAGTCTTAAATATACAAAGAAAATAACAAACAAAAAATAAAGAACATAACTTATTATACACAAAACCAAACCCCAAAAAAAAAAAAAAATTGATATTGAGAAAATTTTTGTGAAGATGTTATAATCAAAACTCAACTACCTACGGCTAGAAACAACAGTGATGATCATCATCCTTGAATCCGAATCTTTTTAAGTTTTAGTGAATTTAAGAAAACTTGCTCATTCTAACACACTAAAAACATAAAAAAGCTTTTTATTAAAATCGAAACGACAATTATACAATATGAAACGGACATTTTCTTTTTGAGGATTATTCTTTAGTTTGTAGAGTTTATTCTTTTTTTATTCTATTTGATATTTTTCCAAATATTATTTGATTTTGTACCAATTTTCTTTCTTATATACCAATTGATTTAGCCAATTTTCCTCAAATTTTTTTTTCCTTCTTCAAATGCTAATTAATTCATAACCAATCATGAAAATGATAGAAAATTTAATAAATTATATCGGAACTATATTGTTATTAATAATATTATAATAATAATAACAATAAAAAACATGAACAGTAATGAAATTGGGTAATAGCAATAGGAATAAAAAGAATAATACAATTAAATTTTCTACTTGGAAAACTGGCGCTTATCAAACATTTAAAAAGGGGAAGAACAGAAAAAAGAAAACGCATCAAACTCCAAGAGAATAAGTACGTGTATGTATTCATTATAACGACCAAAAAAAGAAGAAAAGAAAAAATGAAAAACCAACAAACGGTTTATGTAAAAATACAATAACAACAGAGTGGCGAACAAAAAAAAAACAACTCTTTTACATATTATTTGAAATTGGAATGATGAAATTAAGAGAATATTTATTGGAAAAATAGAGGGTAAAAAAAACATAAATAAAATTTTTATTTAAGTAAATGCACAAACTAGACATATTTATGTATGCACATTGTACAAATAAATATTTATTGATGTTGTTGTTTTTTTTTCTTCTATTGTATTTTTGCTTTTATTATAACTAATTTTTTTTGTTTGTTTTATTTTAAATAAGAAGTTACACTTGTGTAGGACATGGTTGAGTGCCTTCGATATGCGCGATACATTAACGGAGGCGGAGGCAGAGAGACAGGATGAAGGCCGTTCGTTGCGCAAATTGAGTGTCGACCAGTTAGCTCAGCGAATGGATCCTCCCCCATCCAAAGATACTAAACGCCATTCACATTAAGTAAAATAATACAAAAGTTGATGAATTTTTTTTTCAATTATATTTACATGAGATTGTGTGTTGTAGTTAAACGAAATGGACGATATCAGGATATTGAATTTAGTATATTGCCAAATTATGATTATACGTTATTTTGCTATTTGAAATGATGGTGGACACCTACGCATGCAATATGAAAATGTCAAGGGGTGTACTCAATAGTTGTTTTTGGGAACCAGCTCTCAACATTTTGTTGAGCTCTCAAAATTTTTCAAAGTTTAAAAATAATGCACACAATTGCAAAGAGTGACGAAAATGACTAACGATTTTTACTCGTCGATTTAAGTTCAGTTCCTAATTTTTCTTTCTTGTCGAAGTAGTGCCTTTAGATTAAAGAACTCTTTGATAGGAGCCTACAGAACGCCATTTTTCAGTATCAATTCGAAAACTAAGTTTAACTAAATATCAAGTTTAAACTAAGATTTAAAGCCAATTGCGTTTAATCAGTACTAGTTTAAACCTAACACTAAGTTTATAGTAGCTTTAACTTAACCAGATAGCGGAGCGGTGTACTGAATAGTCGTTTATGGAAACCATAAACGGTTTTATGGATCCTAAATTTTTTTTCAAATTTTAAAAATATGCACAACAATCGCGAAGAGTGACGAAAACGACTAACGATTTTTACTCGTCGATTTAAGTTCAGTTCCTAATTTTTCTTTCTTGTCGAAGTAGTGCCTTTAGATTAAAGAACTCTTTGATAGGAGCCTACAGAACGCCATTTTTCAGTATCAATTCGAAAACTAAGTTTAACTAAATATCAAGTTTAAACTAAGATTTAAAGCCAATTGCGTTTAATCAGTACTAGTTTAAGCCTAACACTAAGTTTATAGTAGCTTTAACTTAACCAGATAGCGGAGCGGTGTTTTGAATAGTCGTTTTTGGGAACCATAAACGGTTTTATGGCTCCTAAAATTTTTTTTAAATTTTAAAAATATGCACAACAATTGCGAAGAGTGACGAAAACGGCTAACGATTTTTACTCGTCGATTTAAGTCCAGTTCCTAATTTTTCTTTCGTATCGAAGTAATGCTTTTAGATTAAAGAACTCTTTGATAGGACCCTACGGCACACGATTTTTCAATATCAATTTAAACTAAGTTTAACTAAATGTCAAGTTTAAACTAAGATTGAAAGCCAATTGCGTTTAATCAGTACTAGTTTAAACCTAACACTAAGTTTATAGTAGCTTTAACTTAACCAAATAGCGGAGCGGTGTTTTGAATAGTCGTTTTTGGGAACCATAAACGGTTTTATGGCTCCTAAATTTTTTTTTAAATTTTAAAAATATGAACAACAATTGCGAAGAGTGACGACAACGATCTAATTTTTCATCCTTGCCGTAGTAGTGCTTTTAAACTTTAAAAATTTTTGAGAGCTATAAAACCGTTGTGATCATATATTTTAATATTGCGAATTGCTAAGTTATTTAAGTGAAAATACGAAAGTCAGTAATAAAAGATAAACCTCCGCTCACATCTGGTTAACATAAACCTGCTATAAACTTAGTATTAGATTTAAACTGGCACTGAAAACGCAAATAAAATAGATTGCATAGAAAATTTAAGTGATTATTATTTTATGCTATTATTTTTAATAATATTCGGCGAAGAAATCGACCTATTGCAAAATACAAAATTCCGTTTTGAAAGTACCGGAAAATGTGGGGGGACGCATTTGATTCTATATTTTAAAATATTCGCTTCCGAACTGTAAATAGTTTTTGTGTTTTGATAGCCTCGTCTGACTTTATATTTTTTTCCTCTGCTAATTTTTTTTTCGTTTTTTGACAGTTTGAATTTAAAAATATTACATCACTTCTTTTATTTTCTATTATATCCTTATACTACTTTTATTAAGTTTGTCTCTTTTTTCAGCATTAAAATTGGCACCTCTTTTCATTATTATAATTACAAAAATCTTATCGAGCAAAATCATATAATTTTCAAGCAAAAAAGGCGACTAAAAAAGTTAACTTTGGTTAAGTTAAACGCTACCGCTAACCAGTCATTGGTTCAAATTTGGTTTAAGTTTAACTAATCCATTATTTAAACTTTAACTGAAAAACCAGGTCAACCGCATATTTTTGTAAGTTTATGACCGCTAATTTACTTCAAGCCAAGCACCTGCATGTTTGAGTGTAGAATTTTTAATAAAGATATTAAAAATTGAAATAAAGATATTGACAAAATGCCACCGATAACTACAATTGCTATCGAAACTTGACGAATTTTGATCTATTCAATAAATTTAACACAAGTACAACGAGTAAAAGATGTCATTTGGATCAGTTTATTATCTATATTTTATAAGCAATTATGTTACTTTTGATAACGACGAAATTAGAAACAACAACAAAATTAGATACAATGTCTAATTCGAAGACGAATCCGTTTCTTCTTGTCGTCAGTCGTCGAAATTTTCTACATTGCCATAAGATTGTAAAAGTTTTAAAATTTTAACCTTTTAAAATTTCTAAGCCTTCACAATTTAATGGCGTCGGAATTGTGTTCTTTCAAAAATACGTACAATAGTTGTTTTTGTTGTTTGAATTGTCATTGGAATTAAAGAATACCTGGGTAGGCCCGTACGTCAGCTTTTCGTGCATGTACACATATACGTTATTTTCTGTCTGAATTATTGCAAAAGCGGCGAGAAATCGTACTACTTGCATAGATTTGTGTAGATTTTTTATGCCGACATGACACCCACTGATATCTAGTTTTCATAATAGAAATTTATTGAATTCCAAAAGCATAATTAATATTCATTATAACTCACTTATTGCAAATACAAATTTAATTTAAACACGACAGAAGTCAACATTTATATTTTTCCAATCTTCTGGTATTAAATGCAATTGCATTTTAGGTTTATTATTTATTTTGTAAATATCAATCATCAAGCGCTTTAATTTTGTAGACTTTCGGAGAGTTTTAAAAAACGTCATTCTCCATGAAGTGGTAGCATACCGAAATTTTTGCATACTTTTGTTGTCATTTAGATACTTATCGCAGAGTGAAAATTTAAGTGCGGTTTTATTAAATTTTAAATAGTTTACGAACAATTAAGTATAAATTAATACATTTGCATAAATAGTTTTATTCTTCACGACAGTAAATAGGAAGCTTTTATTTCAGAATACGAAGTGTTTGCTTTTCGAAAAAATTTAGTCAAAATTTTTGTGTAAAGGCAAATCCAGTTCATCTATAATTTAAGCGGAGACCGTCCGTGTTGTTCGATTGACGCTGCCCAAAAGCGAACCTCCCGTAACATCAAACGCTCAGTCTAACTATGATTAGTATTGACATTTTTTACAATTATCTGATACTAAATGAGACCGTATATTGGTTTATTTATTTTATAGAACATAAATCAAATAACTTGCGCGTGAATTATATTAGAGTTTCGGAGATTTCTAAAACGTTAGTCTCCACAAAGCGGTAACATAATAAATACTCTGCCTATTCCATTTTTCCTTACATTTTTTTAATTTAAAAAACTATTTTTAATCTGTCCAGAATCAAAACTTTCGTACGGATTTAGAATTTTTATCTCAAGTCGAAAATTATTCCTCTTACGAATAAAATTTAAATAAACGGTCCAATTGTTTTGTAAAGTGTTATATGTTGCTATGCTCTGTTGCCATAATTTCGTGAATTAAAAAAAAAGTAAAGAAAAAGTTTAAATGTTCTTCAAAGTATGTACGAGGTCTGTTCAAAAAATATTGCGAATTTTGAATTTTCGCGGGTTACGTATATTTGGTTTTTTTCGATTTTTTTGTGGCGTTATGTTGGTACTCATGTCTCTTACTTCGGCCATTTTGAATGTTCAGTTAATTTTTGACAGCTGCTTTGCTTGCACGTGTTTTGGCTCGTCATCGATAAAGGTAAAATGACAAAATACACTAACCAAATAATTTTAACCAATCATATATAATATTTTCAAAATTGTGGTGATGCTTAAAATAGTTTTTTTTTTCAGGATTATTCCCTAGAAGATAATACAACAAGTGAAAATTAGTTTCTATAAGTTACACAATTTAATAATCAATTTTTATCGACTCCAAAGTATTATACGTCGTTGCATCAATTAGTTTTGGGCACAGAATCTTTCAAGACAATCTATTTGCCCAAACTTCAATGATTCTTTTGTGTAGACCTTTTTGTTTTGTAGATTATTATTTTGTATAATTTTTATTTTGCCCATCTTTTTAAAGAAATTCTTATTTAAGAAAAATATAGTTTTCCCGATTTTCTTTATCGTCAATTTTTGCTTAATATTATGTACATAATTTCTCTGCGCTAAAAATAATAAACATTTTCCTTTTGTATTATACAAAATCATCTTATTATCTAGCATATAAATAGCCACACACACATATCTATATATACACGCTTCCTTATATGTATACATGTGTGTAGGTTATTAAATAAATAATCAATCAAAAAAAAAAAGAAGAAGAAAATATCGACACACGATTATAAAGCGATACGAGTACGAGTACAAGGCAAGAGATTCGCTAGACAATTTTGTAACACTGACTGCCAATTACAATTGTTATGAATATGACAACAATGGAAGTCCAAAACGAATTTTTACAATAATTACAAAACTTTTGGTTCGTACTGTACCTGCAGGCTGGTGTAGCTGTTATATTTCCTTTTGGTGAATGGGAACGCACTGTGCGAATGATCGTTAACGTGGCGATGGCGCAGCAGTAAAGCACGCATCACGGTTGGTTTGTCGTGTGCACTGATAAGATCCTCGACGACCATCTGCCAATTAAATACGGAAATGTAAAATAAAAAATGGCCATTATTATTAATTTTTTTAAATACAATAATTTTCTAAAATAATTGTCATTTTTCAATTTATTAATTATTTTCATTTTGACATTGGTTGAAGTTAAAAACCATAATTTTCATCGATACAAAGCGCTTGTGAAAAACCGAATTGAATTTTTATAGAAATACGATAGTACCTGTTCGACAACCCTGTATGATACTCCAGGCAAATCTTTTTCCTCTAAATCCAACAGGACTACACCCGTTTCAAGGCAGCGTCTTAAATTTAACAAGGAGTGAAATGATAACGATGCAACGTGCGGCCGACCCCAACGATCGGAGCCCTCCTCAACGTGTTCTTCATATTTTATCCAACGAGCTGTCTCTTTCCATTCGCGCTCTTCGCCTGTACCAATAAGCTCGTCAAGTTGTACAAAAACCTGTTAGGTGGGAATTTTCCAAGTAATTTTATATTAATTCCATCAAAAAAAGAAGGGGTTTACCTCATGTGGGCTATGATCGAAATTCTTTTTGGCATGAAGTGGTCCCGCAATACCGCTGATTTGGGGCAATTCTTTATGCTTTAATGACATGTGATGAATTTTGTGTCGTCTTAGAGCTCGTGGATCATCTGATCGATGTGATATCAATTCTTTCTGGTCGGCTTCCTGTTAGAAAACAAAATTGAATTCTTTGAATTTCCATAGGGAGTGGACAAATTAAATGAATGCAAGACAAAAACCTCTTCAGCCTTTTATGTGTGCGTTTTGTTAGCGTTTAATCAAAAATACGATTATTCAATGTACATTCAAATTACTACATGATAACGAACACCTTCTGATAGTGTTCTTTAAGGAAACGTCCACTATCGGAAGTGGATAGGAAAATATTTTCTTACCTGAAGTGTTGTGTCTTCTGGCTGGACCGATATGCGTGGGGCGTCCAGTGCCACTTCGCCAAGACGTCTAGCTTCCACACTTTCCTGATGGGAATATTTCCGTTGTTTGTAATATTGATGCCGACTGTAAAGATCAAGTGTTATTTACGGTTTTCCTTTCTTCAAAAGCTTGAATTGATTTTTAATTACCTTTTACGGCGTTTCCTTTCTTCAAAACGATCATTAGCCTCTGATCCGAGATTTGGTGATCCGATTTCTGCCTCGTTTTTCGTAAATTTAACATGTTTCTCGTCCGATGATGAGTCCTTTAAATTTGAGTACAATTGTATCGAATGAGATTATTTTTTTTTTTTGCGGATACTCTAGACTGAATGGTATACAGTCTAATTTGAATACGTACCGAATGTATTCCAAATTCGGCCCGTTCAGATACCATTGGGGTCTCTTCCGGTAGGCTGTCGTCATTTTTTCCACTACTATGTGTTGCGGACACGTCTTCTTCATCATCAACACTCCCCACTGTGAATCCATTCGCATTACCAGTTTCTCTATCGTCGCAAATATTTTTTCGCTGTTCTAAATACTTAAAAGTTAAAGCAATATGTTCTCTACTATTCCAAATTTCTAATATAAACAAATGCAATAAATCAAAAGAAATATTATCTCATTACGTTCAGAGGATCGGTCATCTTGAAATGGTGAAGTTTTTGTTTTTTGTCGTTCTTTGTCCATTTTCATTGGTGAATTTAGATCCGTTAATGCGGACACGTCAAATTTTTCACTGGACGCCTTTGTACCACCAAAAACTTTATCCATTTCCGTATCAAGCAGTACTTGGTCTGGATCCACATTTCTATGTTCCTGTAACATATATCAAAAATTTAATATGATTTTTCTATTGTTTTTGATTGTTTTTTGCAGTTAAAAATTTTTTCAATGAAATTAAAAATCTAAATTCGTGGTAAGATTTCCATAAAAATTAATCAAAATTTGGAAATGTTAAAAGTAAATAATTTGATGCTTCTAGAACATATCTCCCTGCATCGAATGCACCGACCACTCCCTCTTTATCCCTTCTAATACCTTTTACACACTCAATATACCAGCATTTTATAAGGACATTCAAAATTCCTTTGGCACAAATATTTTGTAACAAAAATCGCATAACTAGCATTACTTTATATAGAAGAAAAAAAACTATTATTGTCGTTATTGAAGTATTTTCTTACGATTTCTCTTTTCAAATAATAATATATAAATACTCCCACATGTAATCAATAAATTTCATTCATTCCATCTACAAATTATTACGTAATAATTAGAATTGATTATTACGCAAAAGAACAACTTCTGTTTGCATACTCATAAAGCCAAATAAAGAGTAGAGAATAAAAACAATAAATTCTGGAGCTCGTATCCAAAATTTCCATGGCAAAATAATTTTTTACTATCAACAATGAAATTTATTATGATTTTATTATGAAATTTTTCGAAATATTAGATGAGAAAATTTTTAGGAAAGAACCAATTAAATTATATTTACAATCCTTAACTAATATTACTACTAAATTAAATTTAATTAATATTAAAGAACAATTTTACTATTGATGATTGATGATGACTCTTAATCATACAAGAATATGAGTTTAAACTTATAAACAGATTATCCATATTAGCTGTCTTCAATTGGGAAAATTTTGATATTCTTTTATTATATTTATTTTAATTTATTTTTAATGGAAATTGCATACAACGTAATAAAATAAAACAATTTTATAAACAAATTGTCTTAAATATGAAGTTTTACAACAATTTCCATTGAATTTATATGCAATTTCCATTTAATAGCAGTTTCAAATGCTTATAAAACGCTATAAAATAGAAATTAGCTGTCTTCCATTGGGGAAATTTTGCTACTCACAAGTACTTCTAGCTACTCGCAGCTACTCTTGCTAATACAAATGAGTAGATCGCATAAGTAGCTACGCATACAATTTACGGTAGGGGATTTTAGTTCCCAAAATTAGCGGGTTCGTTGGTTATGTTGAAGTATCATATTTTTATTTTTATTGTTTATGCTTACTTTATTCGTGCAGTAAAACCACAAAAAGGTTATATTTTACAGACAATCTTCAAATTTATAAGTATTTAAAAACTAACATTCGTCATTTAATGGCCGAATTACAGCCCGCAACGTGCGAAAAATTCGAAAAGGATCGAGTCTTGAATAGGGTTACCATCCGTACTCTTTTAAGAGTATAAGTACGCTTTTTGACCTACGAAACTATGTACTCTCCACTTTTCTGACTTTGTAATCTTTTTTTTAAATATTACTTACAAAAAAAAAATATTTGCGCCTCAAGCACCATTGTATAATAGCTTTAACTTTTATGAATAAAAAGTAGTAAGTGCATGTTTACGTCGAAAAACACCAAAAATGTAATTTACTACCTTTTATGTACTCCATCTATGATGACATGATGTAATAAAAGTTTCTTGAGCTCACCGCTATGTGATCGCATCGCATCAATCAAATACAAATTTTCAAAAAAAAAATTATTCAAAAAGTTGCTAAAATAAAACGTTAAAACTGTTTGTATAAAAAAGTGGTATTTGGTTGGGAAAGGCTAAATAACTTAAGATTAAAATTGATTATGGTCATATTTTAAATAATTGTGTACATCATGGAGTCGATGGTCTTCCAATTGACGTTGAATCTATTGTAGTAAAAATATACGAGGTCTGTTCAAAAAGTATCACGAATTTTGAATTTACGCAGGTTACGTATATTCGATTTTCGATTTTTTTTTGTAGCGTTATGTTGGTACTTATGTCTCTCACTTATGCCGACAAGTTCGGCCATTTTGAATGCGCTTTTTTCGGTCTTTTTTCGGCAGCTTCCATTGGGATGATTGAGCTTTGGTTTTCACGTCATAACCATAAACCAATGATTCGTCACCAGTTATGACCCTCTGGAGCAAATTTGGGCGGACAGAGTCCAACAACTCCTTAGCAATGTTAATGCGATGTTGTTTTTGGTCGAAAATGGGCAAAAATCGAAGACGAGCAAGCAAAGCAGCTGTCAAAAATTAACTGAACATTCAAAATGGCCAAACTTGTCGACATAAGTGAGAGACATGAGTACCAAAATAACGCCACAAAAAATCGAAAATCTAATGTACGTAATAAAATGGTTGTCTTTGTTTCCAGCCGTTGATCGAAATTTTCTTAGTATAAAGACAATAATCAGACAGAATGACGATCCTCCTAGTAGTCACATTATCAGAAAAGAAATACTGCAGATGTATAGTATGATCGTTGCTTACAATATTTGAAACTGTCGACTGACGACCGGAACCGGCTTTTACCAGAATCTGTGAAAAACCTACTAATGGTACAATTTAATTTCAAACATTTAGAGTGCGCATAATTTTATGAACTTTGTCTAAAAGACAAAGACTTGCTGGCAAAAGTTCAGAGGAGTGACAAATATAATTTTAAATGACCATAAACGAAATAAAAACCTCTAAAGAATACAGATTATAAAATCTAAAACAGACTGAATTAAAAAAATATTTTTTAATTAACGGACTGAAAGTTCTTATGTATTTTTATACTTTTTTATTTTATTTAAATAGAATAATAATTATAAATAAAATTGTTATGAATTCCTATATTATTTGAACGGTTTTCATGTTGTACTCTTTTTCAGTTCAGCAGAACATTTCAGGAAAATACTCTTTTGCTTGAAACGAAATATGGTAAACCTAGTCCTGAAAGAAGTCTTGTGGCAGCGATTTGAATGATACTCTATTCCAAGCATAATGGAAAGGTGCAATCAAAATAATGGCATAAAAATCTAAATTTTAAATGTATTTTATTTAACTTTACTTTTTGAAGCACAAACTAAATAACCCTTTGGATCCTAGTTCTTAATGTTCCCTCAATCTATCCCTACGTAGAATAACTGAAGAGGTACTTAACTCGCCCCGGCGGTGGGATGTTTAGTATAGGGTGGTCCATCTAGCGGTTACATTTTGAACTACTATTTCGAACTACTAAGATAAATTGGGCGAAGATGAGCATTTTTACCGAAAAATTATCTTTTCGGATGAGGCCCATTTTCACCTTTGTGGGTATGTCAACAAACAAAATTGTCGCATCTGTGGGCTTAAAAAACCCTTACGTCACCATAGAAAAGCCGATGCATCCACAACGAGTCACGGTTTGGTGCGGATTTTGGACTGGCGGCATCATTGGCTCATTTTTCTTCGAAAACGACGAAGGAGCCGCCGTTACGGTCAATGGTGAGCGCTATCGTGGCATGCTCAAAGAATTTTTCGTTGTTTCAAAAGTTGAAGAGAATGGCATAGACGACATTTGGTTTCAACAGGACTGGGCCACTTACCTCACAGCCAATGTAACAATCCAACTTTGGGGCACTGCTTTCGAAAACCGAATAATCAGCCGAAATTCTGATGTCAATTGGCCGCCTCGGAGCTCTGTTTTGAGCCCGTTGGATTATTTTCTGTGGCAAGCTGTTAATGATAAATGTTACGCAAGCCATCCAGAGACAATTGAGGCCTGGAAACACGAAATCAACGTTGCTATTGAAGAGATACAGGCCCAGACAATCGAAAATGTACTGAAAAATTGGGTCGAGCGAATGGGGTACTGTAAGGCCAGCCGTGACAGTCATTTTAATTATGTACCATATATACCAGCTTATCATCCTAATGATGGCATAAAAAGAAATGTATCTAATAAGGGGCAAAATTAGATCCGTGGCGGTTCCGATGGGATATTGTAAATTGCAATTCACATGATTCCCCAATGAGGTTTTATGGTGCATGGTACAGAATAAAGTCCGAGCGGTGACTAGGAATTTACAAGCTTCCTGACCGTACCTCTGAGAGCGGAGTTCAAACCTAAGAACTCTTAAAACTTAAATTGTTAATACCACGTGAATCGAAGGGCCCCATAGAAATAGCATTCATGAAATAGCATTCATTCTATGTTCGGTTATGGGGAGGTGCTCCGGCATTTACGTGGTGGCTGTGGTTGATACCCTTATGGCAGCAGAGATTTACATGAGCCTCATCACTAGCAGTTGAAGTAATCACCTTGTAACTGATTACTGACTGCTAACAATCAGTTATCGTCGTGGGCTGATTGAGCGTAATCTCAATTCCTATGGTCGTAGGCGACTCGTGGTCGTATATCTAACGATGAGGTATGCCACGTATAACAAACAGAATAATTAACTTTTACTCATCATAGTCTGTATTTGTTGTATTTTTTTTTTCAATTTTAAACCGCATTTTTCAAAATTTTTCTTAGTTGAAGTTGAGGTCTCTAGGATATGAGGCACGGGCCATGATATAGCGTCACGACCATGAGGTCATTTAGCAATCAGTAAATGTGTGTGTCATATAAAATCCTTCAAAGCTTAGTTGGATGGACTAGTAAGAGGTGAGATAAGATTTTGTTCAGCGTATTGGTTTGTATTAAGAAATTGCAAAAAGGACTTGGAAAAAGAGTTTTGAGACATTTGATACAAATGAGTTAATTAATTTTTTTCAATGAATGTGATTTATTTTGTTTACAATTAACAATGCCTAAATCTTAAAAAGAAAATAATAAGTTTTCGCAAAGACAAAAGGAACTGCACCTTTTCCAGTGACTATCTGGTTAAGATCTTTGATTGGCTGCTTTCAAATCAACGGTTGACGTCTCGCATACAAGTACGTATCGATCCATTCGAGTTCACCATTGCAACCTTTCATCAAGTTCAACGGAATCACATTTTCAATTGCATTTCAATAAAGCGAAAAGATACTCGTCCGAATGGCAGTCATTTACGCTGTCGTTTGTGCGTTATCATCTACTGAATAAGACGTTGCCTTGAGTTAGTTAAATCGAATTCAAAAAGAGAAGAAAACCGAATAGAATTGAACAATTCAATGAAGAAAATAGAAAAACTATCTAATAATACTTGTGATGTTCATCTATGAGGTGGTAGATCTGCTGGGGGGCGATTGGCGGCGACGTGGAATATTAAGGAGGCAGTGAAGTGTGGAAACTAATCTAGAACAATATGAGAGACGCGTTGCGATGACCAAGATTTTTCTTGGCATTGAAGATCACAAGCTCTTCAACGGCACAGACCCTTTCAACGTTAGACCGGGAGACCATTACGTGTCAATCGTTTTTAATACATTTGCGTAATTGACGTTAATAGCTTTCAATTGAAAAGTATTTAAAATAGTTCTCGATCATTTATTTTAATTCTTTTACGACGACTTAAATTCATATTTGAGCAAATATTAATGCGACAAGAGCCACTTTTCATCAACGGTTAGTTATTTGTCACATGATTCTCTATCACATTTCGAGATAAATTATTGGAATATTAATATGAAATTTTTTTAACAAGATATTATTTCGATTTTCAATGTTAAGGCTTGTTATACATATTCCAGCATGACCAAAGTATAATTAAATATTAAAATATTGTATAAAACAATATTGTTTATACAAGAAAAATATTGCGTAAGTAGAATTAATGCGAGGAGCACTTGATCGTAATAATAATCAAATACAATTTCATTTCATCATTTGGACTGGTTGATTTTTTATAATACAATTTCAATATTTTGTCTAACTTTATTCGATTTTCTTAATATAATAAATGAAAAAGAAAAATATAAACTGAAATATACTTTAAACAATGTTTGTGTCGATATTTCTGTATTAATAAAATTCAGTATAGAGAAAGCTTTTAAGAAATATCACATCTTCAGTGCAGTCCTCAAAACCATTACAATATACAACATAACCTGTCTAACAACAGGGATGTTGTATTGCGTTGGCGTCCAGATTATGTGGGAATTTTGATTATATTTTTATTTTATATTGCTTGAACCTTGTTAGTAAACATGAAAAAATAACGAGACTTCGTGCAGCACTCCATCATTTAAAACAAAATGTTTAATGATGTTTTCACACATTTCGAATCGTAATTTAGTTGTTAATTTTTAAATGCTCTAAGTTTGAAGATTATCTTTGTAAACACAATCTTTTATAGCTAATTGACATTACCAAATCTCGAAATTAAGCGTTCTGGCAACTTTTCGACAAAATTTAACATGTATGTTAGTGTGATTGTGTCAGCATTTTGTTGAAATCATATCTGGTCCAGATCAAAATTTTCAAGTACAGAATAAAAAAACCGGTTATCATAGAGAATTAGCGTTCAGAATGAACAGTTAGGCTTCCTCCTTCATTTTCAAAAAAATACGGTTCAATAAAAACTTCCTTTTTTCGGATACAATGGCTTCGTCACATTCTCTTATGGGTTATCAGAAACCCATATCTAACAATTTCACTTATTTGCATATCTACCGAGGACAAATGAGCCGGCAAATTAGCATTCGAAGTTTATTTTTCCAGCAAGTCAGTAAACGACCGCACCTGTCTTATTATTCCAAACCAACGGTCAATAATATAAAATGGCGTAGCTTAAACTAAGCAAATGCGTCCAGAATTAACGGTTACACTTTCTCCTTCATTTTCAAAAATAAAATATGAGCCAATACAAAATTTATTTTTTCGGATACAATGGCTTCGCCACAAGCACTTGTGGATTATCAGAAACCCATATCCGACAATTTTACTTATTAACATATGAGCCGAAAAATCCGACAATTTTTCTTATTAACCGAGAAAAAATGGGCCGAAAAATCAGCATCCAAGCAAACAGTCAATAATGTAAAATGGCGTACCTTAAACTGAACAAATGCTCTATGACATTTGCATATGTTTGACAGCTGTCAAATGACAGGACTATACTTTCCAAACCATTCACATTATATGAATAAATAAACATTGTACCATCAAACCTTTATTTACAAGTACCTGATAAATTTTTGATCGATTGTAAAACATTACTAATTGTTAAACTTGATAAACAAGCAATTCAAAAGGGGATGGCTTGGCGTGACATTTTAGCAAAAGTCTGAACTCAAAAAATTTTATAACCTCACATAATATGTACTAACTAACAACAATTACATTTAAAAGTAAAAGTTGATTTATTTGTAAATAACTTAATTTTTTTTTGAAAATCCTAATATTAAGATAATCACTTTATAAAAATGTAAAATTTATATTTAATAAGAAAAAAAATGGACAGAAAAAAAAAACGAAAAAATAAATACTATTTCAATAATTGTTCATTTATTTCCTATTAATTATTTATCATTAATTGAAGATAATATCTCAACTATTTCGAATAACGTTTAGAAAATAAACAATTTTTTGATGATAATTAATATTTTCTGGATTTATTTGAAAATTACTTAAATAAAAAAATTCAAATCATCATGAAAAAAAAAAATTTAAAGGGAAATTACTACGAATAAATGATAAATAATTAAACAACCTGACATTGAACTTGTACAATAATTAAATTATTTTAAACTATTATATCCGCCCATTTGATAATTAAAACAAACTCATTTGCAACAAATTTCATTAATCACTTAAGATAATTCTACGAGTATAAGAAGTTATATGGCAAAAAAAAATACACAACGAATACATTAAATTAACTTAAAAAAATATTATTTTAATAAAAACAAATATGTTTATTTTATTTTGATGAAATTAAAAATTTAAAGATCGAGTGACTATCCGATTTTACGAAACGATTGAGTTTTTTTTTATTAAATACAAGAAAAACTATTGAACAAAACACTTACTAGAATAATCGAAATCTTATTAACAGTTTATAAATTGGGCAAAAAATTAGCGTTTATTCTTTTATCAAATCACAATAACAATAATGTGCGGATTTATCGTATGTGCTATATAATAAAGCAGACAGAGACAGCAAATAGAAATATAGAAAAAGAAGTATGACTACTCTTCGATGAATTCGCTTTGTGTCCGGCGAAATATAAGATAATGTTTAGTGGTAAAAATGAGAGAATAATAATATTGAAATGGAAATTTATCAAAATTTTACTCTTTACCCTACAAACAAAAACATATGCAAAAATACTCTTTCTGTACAAGTATATACAATATATTCGTACTTTAAGAGTACTATTCACTACAGAAGTTTTCCGAATTAATAATTGCTCAAATAGAAAATGGCCTACTTTCTCTCTTTCTTTTTTTAATATGGTGTATCCGTAACGGAAAATGTAAAGAAGAATTTGCTTTAAAATTTCGGCCAGATAGACAAGAATATTTCTTTTTCATTTTTATTTCGTGATTTATTATGCGAAATCGTATTTTCAATAATTTGAGTGAGAGCAAACAATATTCCTTAAATATTAATTATTTATTAAATATCTGCCCAGCAAAAGAAAATTCCATATTCTACCTAACTAACAGGGCTGTACTTTCCAAACAACGAAATGGATAACTTTTAAATTATACATATATTTAAAAGTTATCCATTTCGTTGTTTGGAAAGTACAGCCCTGTTAGTTAACAACTTTTAAATATATAATTCATCTAAGATAAGATTTGTTTATTTCAAGATTTGCCTTTTTTACATTATGATTCGCTATCAGCACCGATCATGGAATGCGCAGAAGACACCCCTATTGGATGCTGGAATAACAGACTTTGGAATTTGGCTTATTTCTTGTTCGGTAAATACGTCAATAAGAAGAATTGCCATATAAGTGGCTCCGGAAATCCCCAAGTAACAGTGGAGAATCCATTGTATCCGTAAAAAGTGTCATTGAGTCGTATTTTGTTGAAGCGTTCATTTTGAAGATTTTATTCTGAACCATCAGTACATATTTCTTTGAACTTGAAGATTTTATTCTGGACCACATGCATCATTTCAACAAGACACGGCATCACAAGCCACACAACACGACAAAATTCAGATTTTTATGGCCGTATATAAAAGAGACTTTTTTGGTCTGAACTTGAAAATATCAATCTGAACCATATTTGGCTACAAGCCACACGAAATGCAGAGCATATAATTTCGAGATTTGCTGATGTCAATTCGCTTCCAAGACTACGCGATTTGACGCCGTTGGAGTTTTTCTTGTAGGGCTACACAAAATATTGTGCTTACATAAGACAATCCTGAAATATATCCTCAAAATTTAGAACTGCAATAAAATTGGATCCTTGCTAATATCTCCTAAGGACCTTATATGGTATACAAAAAAAACTGTTACAGTATTTTAAATTTTTGTTTGTATAGAAATTTATAAAATGAAAATTTAAAATCGATTTTAATTACTCCAGTTTAGTAGTCCAAATTCACTATTTATCCTGTCAATTAAAATTGTAATATTCTTTACAATCTTTTGGTAAGAAACCTTTACTTTTCGAAGGTAAGAAACCTTTACTTTTCGAAGCCCAAATTAGATGACGTTTTTACATTTATTATATTTTAGAAATTTACAAAAAAAAAACAATTTCTTTTATCTTTTTTAAAAGTGGTCTGTGTGTGAATTTGTTGGATTTTGCAGCGGTAGTATTCCATGTGATTGATTGCTTACCACAAAAGTCAGCTACTTGAATTAAAGCGCCTTTCACCAAATTTTGTAGTTAACTTTGGTATAGTTTGCAGCAGCGCCACAAGAAAATTGACGTCGACGGCAAAGAATTGCTACAACGTCAAAATTGATCGGACTCAAGACTTTGACTTTGAAATTCACTCTCCGATTTTAGTTACTCGTTGAGATTGTGTCGAATTGAGGAGTTTTTTTTTGTGAACTTTTCGAGTTGAAGTTTCTGTTTGCGCAAGTAGGTCGAATTTAAATGCACAAAATTCTGTGTGGACCGATATTAGGAGAGCACATGTACATATGGACGTGATTAGATGTAAATTCTGTACCACACCTGCAATTCTAATTTCTCTAATTGCTGCCACAACCAACACAAACTGAATTCTCCTCGAATGTGACAAGAAATGTGGCATTTTTTCTGCCAGAACAATGTCAAATTTCATTGTGTTTTTTTAGCAATTAAAAAATTAATTAAAATTGCCCGTTACAAACCTTGTTGCATCTTGCAACTGGGCGCATTTAACCATAAGCAAAACATGCCTGCAACAATCTATGCATTATCCGTTAGCTCTTTTTAAATATTCCTCTTGAGACAAATTCGCATTTTTTTTATTTTTGCGGATATTTGTAACAGTAATTATATTTTTTTATATCACACAAATTATTCATTTAACGTGTATTATTCAAAATGCTGAACATTTATTTCACATACAAAAGAGACGCACATCTAATCAGACCATATCTTCGATTGCATTGTGTACTGCGTCAAAATAATACCTGCATTGCTGATGCGTCAACATATGTTAATAACTGTTTTGGGAATTCAAAAATATTTGTTGCTGAATTTATATTCTTCTTTGTGTACGTCGTAGTTAAGTTTATTGGGTTTTTTAAGTAATTTTTAATTTTCTTTTTTACTAATTAATTAACTACAACCCCCCCTCCCCTCCCTTTGGATCCATAATATAAAACTATTTTTCCCGCACTCATTTGTATTTTTAATTAAGACGGATTTTGCAAAAACGCCCACATAACAAAAAGTGTTACGAATTTGAATTTTGTGAATAATTCCTTGTAGCACAGTTACCAATTTCAATTTTGTGAATAATTCTTTGTAGCACAGTTACCAAAATTGAATTTTGTTAATAATTCTTTGCAGCACAGTTACCAAAATTGAATTTTGTGAATAATTCCTTGTAGCACAGTTACCAAAATTGAATTTTGTGAATAATTCCTTGTAGTTTAGTAACCAAAATTGAATTTTGTGATTAATTCCTTGCAGCACAGTTACCAAAATTGAATTTTGTGAATAATTCCTTGTAGTTCAGTTACCAAAATTGAATTTTGTGAATAATTCCTTGTAGAACAGTTACCAAAATTGAATTTTGTTAATAATTCCTTATAGCTCAGTTACCAAAATTGAATTTTGTGATTAATTCCTTGTAGCACAGTTACCAAAATTGAATTTTGTTAATAATTCCTTGTAGTACAGTTACCAATTTGAATTTTGTGAATAATTCCTTGTAGTACCGTTACCATATAAAAAATTCAAATTTAATTACTGAATTAAAAAACCTTTAAAATTAAATTTTAATTTATAATTTCGAAATTATGGGAATTTTTCTTTCATTTTTATTTGTGACTCTAATTATTTAGCAATTTATTGAACCCCCCCCCCCCTCTCCTTATTTGCATCATATTGTAAAAAATATCTTTCCATATTTATTATATTAAAGAGTTTATATTATTTCTTTCCTCTTTATTTTCATTGTAGAGTGAGTTAATCCTGAGACAGTTATAAAAAAAGTTATATTTGTTGTGTTAAGGAATATTGTAACTAGCGCGTTACCAGACCATTAGGGATTTACCTATAAAAGCCAAATAAATTTGTGATTCCTGGCATTTATTTTAATCTAAAGAGTTAAGGAGGTAAGACATCTAGTTAAATTAATTACATATTGAGATTTCAGGACACTGCGGACAGCACCATAACATTATTGGTTGTTCAATAAGACATACCGAATGTAGCAACCAGCCAGTATCGAAAGTCTGGGTCAGTTGATGAGTCACGCACGAATGACCTACAAGGCTGAAAAGGAGTCGTATAAAAAAATACGATGTTTGGACAGATTTATTGCACTAATACCCATGAAAAACGCTACTTGAACAAGTAGTATGCCCAATCCGTTTGATCAGAATATGCAGCAAATTAAGTATTTCAGGAAGCATAGGATGGCGGGGAACCTTCCCCGCTAGTTGATGAGCTCTCTCATAGCCGAGGATACCAGCATGTACACATCATTCAATGAATCTTTTCAGTATTTGACTTAAGATTTGGTGATTACTGACTGATATACACTGTCAG
This sequence comes from Atherix ibis, assembly GCA_958298945.1. NCBI lineage: Eukaryota > Metazoa > Arthropoda > Insecta > Diptera > Athericidae > Atherix > Atherix ibis. Next base: position 120,107,223 of record OY282606.1, read on the forward strand.
TAAATTATAAAATTATCAAAGAAATAAATTTCAGACAATTTGTTCATATTTTATTATTATTATTATTTTTCATAGTCAAATTTACTAATAAATTAGGCACAATTGGCGATAATACTAAAAGGAACGAAGACGCACACATCCCAGTATCATCAAATCATGCCATTTTTCACTATTTAAATTGGAATATGGAAATTTTCCTATTAAAGCATCAATTTCTTAATTCTTCACTTTCAATCTGTCCAAGGATTTTTCTATTCTATTTTGAAATATTCTCGATAAAATATGTGCTTTTTAGTAAAAGTCATTAATTCTCCTATAATATATGTACAAACACAGGCATGAATAAATTAAACTTTGTTTGTTGGATTTACTGTTTGGAAGTTAAAATCGATTATAAAAAGCCTAGTCTATTTTGGTATTACTGATTTTCTTTTGGTGGTTTTCGAAATGTATTTTTTTCCAATTAGAATGTTCAAATATGTTGTTTTTTTTATTTATTTTATAAGAATTGTTTACAAAACTTTTTTTGTTGTTGTTGTTGTTGTTTTTATTATTCTATTTTATAATTTATTTACTTTTATAGATAAACTATACAAGCCAAGTATGATAATTTTTGTATTCTACTGTAAAAGAATTTTTGAATATTTTAATATGGACAGAACATTAGTGGTCGACGTGATATGAATTTATTATTATTATTATTATTTTTCAAATTTAAATGAAAATTAAATAATTTGCCTTTTTTTTATCTATAAAATTTATTTTCTATTCTCTTGTTATCGGAAGATATCGAAAGATGTGTGCGTGTGTACAAATAAAATTTAGAGTACAATGAACGGGAAAAAATACTTATTAACATTTATGTATGCACTCACATTTTTATCGGAGCTTTGAGATTTCTGTGTGAAAGTAGGGCACGTTCAGATCAATTTAACGAAAATGCCAAGCAATATAATAGCTTCTAGGCTGTGATAGAGTTCATATATTTTTTGCGGTATTTAATATACGAGGTCTGTTCAAAAAGTATCGCGAATTTTGTGTTTTTTCAAAAACTATTTATTTATTCATGAATATTTATTTTGTCCCCTTCAAAGTATTCCCCATCAGATATTATAAACTTGTGTTAACTTTTTTCCAATCCTCGAAGCACGTCAAAAAATAATTTTGTATGATCTTATTCAGCTCCTCGTTCGATGCCGTCTTTATCTCCTCAATCGTAGCGTAGCGTCGTCCTCTTCAGTTTCGGGAACAAGTAAAAAGTTACAGGGGGCCAGATTTGGGGAATACGGTGGCTGCGGCATTATTAGTGTGTTATTTTTTGCCAAAAATGGCAAAAGCCAATTTTTGTCTTCCCCAAATCAAGGCGTTTCTGGCGGTATTCTTCGCGCAAGTTGCGCATAACTTGCAGGTAATATTCCTTATTGACCGTTTTATCCTGTGGCAAGAACTCATGATACACCACGCCCCTGCAATCGAAGAAAACTGTAAGCAAAACCTTCACAATCGACCGAACTTGGCGCGCTTTTTTCGGTATTGGCACACATCTTCTCGGCCCTCTGAGAACATTTTGTACAACCGATAAACGTTGCTTCGGTCCAAGGTAGCTTCACCATATGCCACAGTCAACATTTGGAATGCGTTCGCGCAATTAATTTTGTTTTTCACACGAAATTTGATCCAATTTTAGGAATGGGCAAAAATCGAAGACGAGCCAAAACACGTGCAAGCAAAGCAGCTGTCAAAAATTATCTGAACATTCAAAATGGCCAAACTTGTCGGCATAAGTGAGAGACATGAGTACCAACATAACGGCACAAAAAATCTAAAATCGAATATACGTAACCCGCGGAAATTCAAAATTCGCGATACTTTTTGAACAGACCTCATATTTGTCGATATTTCTGTATCAATAAAATTCAGAATAGAGAAAGCTTTCAAGAAATATAACATATTCTCTGAAAGCCACGCAGTCCTCGAAACCATTACAATATTCAACATAACCTGTCTAACAATAGGGATGTTGAGTGGCGTTGGCGTCCAGGTCATGTGGAAATTTTAATGATATTATTATTTTATATTGCTTGAACCTTGTCAATATAACATTATTTAAATGGTTATAATGAGACTTTGTTCATTTTTAAACAATTTTTGATGACTTTTCTCATATGTGTGTTTCGAAAAACTATAATTCAGTTGTTGATTTTTAAATGCTCTATGTTTGAAGATTATCTACATAAACACAATCTTTTATAGCTAATTGGCATCACCAAATCTCGAGATTAAGCGTTCTGGCACTTTTCGAGCAATAAAGCCAAAATTTATCATGTCGTGTGGTTGTGTTGCCGTCTTGTTAAAATCATATATGGTCCAGATTAAAATGTTCAAGTATAGGATAAAAAAAATCAATTATCATAGAGCGTTCCGAATTAACGGTTACGCTTCCTCCTTTATTTTCAAAGAAATACGGGTCAATAAAAACTTCAGAAACCCATATCCGACAATTTTACTTATTGACATATCTACCGAGGAAAAAATGATCCGAAAAATCCGCATCCAAAGCTTATTTTTCCAGCAAGGAAAATGGCGTACCTTAAACTAAACAAATGTTCTATGACATTTGCATATGTTTGACGGCTGTCAAATGACAGGACTGTACTTTCCAAACCATTCATATTATATGAATAAATAAACATTGTACATCAAGTGCCTGATAAAATTATGATCGATTGAAAAACACTACAAATGTTTGAACTTGATAAATAATCAATTCAAAAAGGGATAGCGTGACGTGACGTTTTAGGAAAAGTCTGAACTCAAAAAATTTTATAACCTCAAATTTAAAAGTAAAAGTTGATTTATTGTAAATAAATTGATTTTTTTTTAAATCCTAAACTTAAGATAATCACTTTATAAAAATGTAAAGTTTATATTTAATTCAAAAAAAAAAAAAAATAAATACTATTTCAAAAATTGCTCAATAATTTCCTATTAATTATTTATCATTAATTGAACATAATATCTCAACTAAGATAATGTATACTAATAATTTCGAATAACATTTTGAAAATAAACAAGTTACACTATTTTAAGTTTTTGTTTTATAGAAATTTATAATGTTGAAAATTTAAAATCGATTTTAATTGCTCCAGTTTAGTAGTCCAAATTCACTATTTATCCTGTCAATTAAAATTGTAATATTCTGAATATATCCTTATTGTAGAATATTTTATCCTTTTTATAATATTGTTTATTTATATCTTTTCTTCATTATTTTTACAGATACACATACATACTTGCAACTATAGATTTAGATAACAGTATTGATTTAGATAACGAACATATCGAAGTCTCTCCGGTTCGCGTGTATAACAGTGAGTTAAGATTCAGTATTTTAACAACTTTTTATAATGAAACACAATCACATCACGAACATAGAGATACTATTGCGAATAGAAAATGAAGCATAGACAATTCTACGAAGTACTTTCAATTGAAACGATTGGATTCGCCGGTAATTGGAACAGTTATTAGAGCCCGTAAGTCCATATTGGTTTCATTAGGGCACTGTATACTGGACACATTTGTGTTCGACCAGTTTTTTTTCCACATGGTTAATAAAAGTTTTATTTGTTTTTTTTTGTATTTAAGGTCTCTAAAACAAGCGCAACGACTATGATTCCATTTGACGACTCCATGTTTCGTATGCGTTTTGTGTTGCCAACTTCCTCATAGAAATTTATCGATAGTTAATTTGAGGAAAAACTATGAGATTATTAAATTTTGTAAATCATGCAGTTCAAATACTGCGAATAGTAAGTTGAACGGCACAGGAATAGCATGAAGGACGAGGTTGGTTATCGAACTGGAAATCGTGGGTAAGTGCGGTATAACCAATTCGGATTCGAGAAATTTCCTTGCTCACATAGTTTTTCGGTGTTTAGCCAATGTGTGGAAAATACATATTTCCAAATATTGTTCGAATGAATAAACTTTCTTTTAAATTTGTAAATTATATTAATTTTTTCATTTGCTTTTATTTATATAAAATCATCAAATGTGATTAGGTAGGACTTTTCCGAAATATTTGAAATGATTTTTTCGGGTAGATTTGATTTCATAAAATTTAATGAAATAAATTAACTAGAAAAAAAAACTTATATTTAAAAAAATGCATTTTTTTACATTAGTACTTATAGACAGACTCAGAAGACATTATAATAAAATGTAGAAATTCGTTCAACAACCTCATTCATGTCACGAATTGGTTATACAAATTTTCAAAGTATGACAGGAAAAAAAATTATATAATAAAGAAAAATTAACTTAAAGATGGGCAAAGTTGAATTCATACTAATTTAATTTATTTCAGATTTAATTTAAACGAAAGTTCAACAAAAATCAATATGAGAAAAGTAATTAAGAAAATTTATTAAATAAGTTTTTTTTTATTAAAGTTCTTCTTATACACAATAGCATCTAGAAAGTCTTGACGAAAAAAGAAGAAAAAAAAACATTTTAATTAATTTTCTCATAGCATAAGATGACTTTGGAGAGTTTTCCTCAAAAGTTTGATTGATGAATTTGGTTTGCAGATAGTTGAACATGTGTATTATGTGTATGTAAGTATGGTATGTTGTTTTCTTTGTGTATACCTGGACATTGGCAAAATTATATGCTACCAATTATAAGAAAATAACTTCCAATTGGAGTGGTCTCATAGCTCTCTTGAATATTTCCGTAATTAAATAGTGGAATTTTTTATTTAGTAAGTTTTTTAATGATTTTTCCCGAATTATTCTAAAATAACTTAAAAAATAGAGGGAGACATTTACGAATTCGACTATTAAGATCAAAAGGAATTAAGGGTAATTACACAAATATTTTAACAACTATTTGAGAAAAAAAAAACTAAATGGTGAATTACGTAAAGTATTTCTATTATTTTCTTAATAAACCAAAAAAAAATATTTTTTTTTGAGATAGTTTTAAAGTTAATTTATACAAAATAATTCAATATGCAGAAAATGATATTTTTTGATTATTAACATAACTCAAAAATTATGTATATTAAAAATTGCTTTAATTCAAATATAAAATTCTTTAGAGGTTATCGAATTTGGGATTTGGAAAATAGAGTTAAATAGAGCACACATAAAATTCAGATTTCAATGAGGTTTAGACCTTATAACATTATTCATGAGACTTCTTTGATCGTTTTGAAAGAATTTTTTTGATAAATTTTCCAAAAAAAAGTCTAGGCGTTAAATCGCACATCACCAAATCTCAAAATTAAGTGTCCCGGCAACTTTTCGTAAAAAACGAGGTCTGTTCAAATAGTATCGCGAATTTTGTGTTTTTCCAAAAGTTATTTATTTATTCATGATTTTGTCCCCTTCAAAGTAATCCCCACCAGATATTATACACTTATGCCAACGTTTTTTCTAATCTTCGAAGCACTTCAAAAAATCATTTTTTGTGATCTTGTTCAGCTCCTCCTTCGATGCCGTCTTTATCTCCTCAATCGTAGCGTAGCGTCGTCCTACGTAGGCTACTATATATATTTCTGGCCTAGGCAACACTAAGTGTTGCCAGGTGCGATCTGACATTTCCATTGGAAAGTTTGACATTTTTTAGCATAAACGTACTCAGAACGTTTTGACGTACGACTATCATTTGTGTTGTTTACAGTGACTTGAAAAAATCAATTTGGCAAAAAAATGGAATTAACTCGTGAACATTTTCGTGCGATCATTTTTCACAACTTTCGACGTGGATTATCACGACAAGAGTGCATCGATGAACTTAAATCTTTGTATGGCTATGAAGCACCATCCTATAGCACTGTGAAAAACTGGTACAACGAATTCAATCGTGGCCGACGCTCGCTCAAAGACGAATTCCGTGAAGGTCGTCCAAAAACAGCCGTTGTTCCAGAAAACATCGATGCCGTACGTGAACTGATAATGCAAGACCGTCATGTGACATACCGTGAGATAGAGGCATGCCTAGGCATTTCTCCCACCAGCATACATTCGATATTGCATGAACACCTGGCCGTAAAAAAGGTTTACGTATTCATGGGGCTCTTCAGTTTCGAGAGCAAGAAAAAGTCACAGGGGGGCAGATCTGGGGATACGGTGACTGCGGCATTATTAGTGTGTTGTTTTTGGCCAAAAATTCGCGCATAAGCAACGATGCGTGAGCAGGGGCGTTATCATGGTTCAAAATCCAATTTTTGTTCTTCCACAAATCCGGGCGTTTCTGGCGGATTTCTTCGCGCAACTTGCGCATAACTTGCAGGTAATATTCCTTACCCTGTGGCAAGAACTCATGAAGCACCACGCCCCTGCAATCGAAGAAAACTGTAAGCAAAACCGTCACATTCGACCGAACTTAGAGCCAAAACATGTGCAAGCAAAGCAGCTGTCAAAAATTAACTGAACATTCAAAATGGTCTTGGTTCGGTCTTGACTCGTGCGGCAGCTTCCATTGAGATGATTGAGCTTTGGTTTCCATGTCATAACCATAAACCCATGGTTCGTCACCAGTTATGACCCTTTGGAGCAAATTTTGGTCGTCGCGGACAGAGTCCAATAGCTCCTTAGCAATATTGATGCGATGTTGTTTTTGGTCGAAATTGAGCAATTTTGGTAAGAATTCCGCGGTGACCCGTCTCACGAACAAATCATTGGTAAAAATCAAATGGCACGAGCCAATCGATATGTTTAAGTCCTCAGCAACTTCTCTAACCGTGATTCGACGGTTGGCCAATACTATTTTCTTCATTTCATCAATGTTTTCGTCTGTTGTTGACGTGTTTGGGCGTCCGGCCCTCTGAGAACATTTTGTACCACCGATAAACGTTGCTTCGGTCCAAGGTAGCTTCACCATATGCCACAGTCAACATTCCGAATGCGTCCGCGCAATTAATTTTGTTTTTCACACAAAATTTGATCCAATTTTAGGAATGGGCAAAAATCGAAGACGAGGCAAAACACGTGCAAGCAAACCAGCTGTCAAAAATTAACTAAACATTCAAAATGGCCTAACTTGTCGGCATAAGAGAGAGAGACATGAGTACCAACAAAACGCCACAAAAATTTCAAAATCGAATACAAGTAATCCGCGAAAATTTAAAATTCGCGATATTTTTTCAACAGACCTCGTAAAGCTAAAATTTGTTATATTGTATGTTTTGTGATGCCATCTTATTAAAACCAGATTAAAATGTTCAAGTAAAGTCTTTGGCCAAAAAATCAGTTATCATACGACAATAGCGCTCAAAATCGACAGCAAAGGATTTTCCATACGGACCAATATTACCTTCAGACTAAAATGATACACAAGAAAGAGAGAGAGAGAGAGAGAGAGAGATTCACTTTTCGCGGATACAATGGCTTCTCTACAGTCACTTATGAGTATAAGAAGCCTCATCGCTGAAGAAAATTGTACTCGCAGAATTACCAATTTGTCATATCACCAATTTGTACAAAGTTTTTACCATTTATTATAATATTATAATATAAAATGGCAAATTTCAGTTTAAACAAGACCCTCCTTTGGTAAAATATATTCTTAGCAATTGCTAAATGACAGGATTGTACTTTCCAAACTACAAAATCTATAATCCGTTATTACAGCTTAAGTGCTTGCTTCTTGGTATAAAATCAATTATTATTTCATAAATACAGAAAAAAAATTCTCTTAAAAAAATAATTAATTTATATTTTTAATAAAGTGTTTCATAATATAATATTTTTTAATAACATAAATATTAGGCTGCGTTTTGCAAATTGAGGATACGAAATATTTTTTTAATTTCTTATTTTTTTTATTTTGAATAAACAAATTTAATTGCAAATAAGAAATAGTATTTATTCAATTAATAGTATTCTAGAATATTTCATCAACTTTTCTTATAATTTACCATAGAAAAAGAAAAAGAAAAAACACATTTCTTAATGTGAAAATAAAATTTGGTTAATCGATTTTTTATTAATGAAAATTTTTTTTACTATTTTTCTCTATTTTTTTTAAATTTAAATAATGACTTTTGAGGAATTTTCACAAAAACAAGTAAAAATTGTTCATTAAACTTTTATTATTATTTCATATAAAAACGAGTTAATTTTAGATCAAACTTTTTGGAGCATTTTAAAAAAAAAACAATTGAAAATAATTTCTAATTAAATTAAATTAAGAATAGAAGCCCCATCAAAATAAATTATATTCAAATTTACCTAAAAAAATAAAGGTTATTTTTCACATTTAATGAAAGTTTTTTTTTTAAATTACAAATTAATACTTGCCATTCTAAATAAATCGGTGAATTTTCCAAAAGAAATTTCATTAACAATAAATTAATGCAAAATTAAACTTAACATTTATAATTAATATTGGCAAAAAAAAGAAAAAACTTTTATCGTTTTATACTCGTATTTTTATTTAAAATTAAGAAAAACTTTTTTAATCAATTTTATTTTTGTTCTAAAAAAAAACTTATCATTTTTATGAAAATTATCTATTATTTTTCCAATGATTCGATAATGCAAATAGAAAAACACTCTTGATAATGAAAACTTTAAATTGTCGATATGAATGTCCATATTTTAATTACCTTCGATTTAATTAAAATGCAAGCAATGGCAAACGAGACTAAGAAGCATTCCCCACTACCACAAAGGCCTATGTTCCGGTAACTTTGAACTTGAACAATTTACTCGGTGAAGGAAAATAAACTGTCACACATGAATACGTAGGCGGATGTGCCCACAATCGAATGCATTTAAACATATGTATTTATGGTGGCTGGTCACTTTATTGGTAAATGATCCTTTTTGGGGGTTGGTGGGCTTTACAATTTTTGTCTTTCCACGCACTGCACTGGAACAATACCGGACATAAGTTTATTTAATTAAAACCGCATTCATGAAATTTGTTTCGCAATCAATCGAGCAAAAAAAAATGAATACAAATCCGGGCTAAGCCCCGACTTAGAGAGCACTTCCGAACATATACGTTTACGATATTGTCCACTGCCAAGAAAACTGAGAGGCAAATAAATTTTTTATTCACAACTTCATGATCCTGGCCACGAAACTCATTTTGGTCAACAACAAAAAAAAACCGTTCCAAATTTAAAATTTTAAATTTTTTTATTTTGCATCTTTTTTTTGTTGATTATTTTTATAAACTTGAATATATTAGGACAAAACTAAATTGCACTTTTTTTTTATTAACTAATACATCTTCTTCGTTAGCCTTATATATTTTGGGGAGAGCAACAAAAAAAACAAATTTCATAATTTTCGATTTTATTTATTATAAGGAACACCTGTACATTGTCGATTGTCTGAAATTTGACTGTGCGGCTCCGTTAGTTCGACCTGTTCGATTGCCAGCCAACAATTATGTAATGTTTTGCTCGAAAGTACGCACACTCTGGGCTTTGGAAGGAAAACAGCAACTGCAAGTGTAGCTAGAAGGATAGTCTCTGTCGCTAGGTATGTGTCGGATAAACTTATTAACAATTCGTTTTTCTTAGTAAAAAGCTGCTGTTGACAAATTCATTGCTTACTTAATTTTGCTATTGCACTGGCCTATCTGAAACTAGCTTATTGGCTGCTGTTCTGTCCTGCTAGTCCGATTCTATCATGCCAGCCTGGTACCCTGCCAATCTGCTACCCTTCTTTGACCGGGAAAAATGCACATTGCCTTTATCTGCCTCGGGTCCGGGTCAAGGACGTTATTTCAACGAGTCCAGAATTCACCGATACGCATGCAAGTTTATATATTTTTCGTTGCTATTCGATAATTATTTTAGTAGGGCTGCATTCAAAGTGACTTTGATTTCGACAAAAGAGGATAAGGATCCAAATAAGAAAGAAAGAGCAAAAATAGAATAAAATAAAGAGAACTTTCGAAACTATATTAGGCAATAAAAAAAAATAAAAAAAATAGGATTTATTGAAAAAAAATTTTGTTTTCTTTTAGCATTTTTTTCTCTCCATTTTTTTGCAATTTTTCTCTTATTTTTTAATTTTTTTTGTAATTTTTTTCCACAATAATCACAGAATATAACTAAAATCTTATACTAATCTCACCAAGGTAACGTAGTCCTTGAACATACATTCATATATATGGACATATGAGAGAATTTATGCTACGAATAAAGATGGAATTTATAAATACACGAATATGTGTTATTACAGTCGAGTCTAAAATTGATAATACCCAAGGATTTGTGGAAACAATTATTGTGTTATAATAAAAAAATGATTCTTATGAGTTGCAAAAGATTTTTGGTTTAAAAAAAAAAATTCTTAATAATTTCCTAATCTTTCAAATTTTAATTAAGAATTTATTTTGATAGTATCTAATATGATTTGGAAAAAATGTCCATTCTTTATAATAAAAGTTACAATTTGATTAGGTACGAGGTCTGTATTTTCAATTTTTTTGTGGCGTTATGTTGGTACTCATGTCTCTCACTTATGTCGACAAGTTTGGCCATTTTGAATGTTCAGTTAATTTTTGACAGCTGCTTTGCTTGCACATGTTTAGGCTCTAAGTTCGGTCGAATGTGAAGGTTTTGCTTGCAGTTTTCTTCGATTGCAGGAGCGTGGTGCATTATGAGTTCTTGCCGCAGGGTAGAACGGTCAATAAGTAATATTACCAATAAGTTATGTGCAAGTAGCGTGAAGTAATCCACCAGAAACGCCCGGATTTGTGGAAGAACAAAAATTGGCTTTTGCACCATGATAACACCCCTGCTCACACATCGTTGCTTTTGCGCGAATTTCTGGCCAAAAACAACACACTAATAATGCCGCAGCCACCGTCTGGCCCCCTGTGACTTTTTCTTGTTCCCCAAAACTGAAGAGCTCCATGAAAGGACGACGCTACGTTACGATTGAGGAGATAAAGACGGCATCGAAGGAGGAGCTGAACAAGATCACAAAAAATGATTTTTTGAAGTGCTTCGAGGATTTAAAGAAACGTTGCCATAAGTGTATAATATCTGGTGGGGATTACTTTGAAGGGGACAAAATAGATATTCACGAATATATAAATAATTTTTGAAAAAAAAACACAAAATTCGCGATACTTTTTGAACAGATCTCGTATATCCTTTCTTATTAATAATGAGATTGATGATCTCAAAAATTTCTTTTTATTAGATTCTAGCTTCCAAGAAAAATTAGAAATTATTTCGAAATACGCAGTAACAGTCATAGGAAAAAGTTAAATAATCACTGACTTCGGTTTATAGATTTTCAAATATCAGTTCAATAAAAATAAACATAAATTCAGTTAAAACAAAATAATAATTCACAGGGAATACAAAGAAAATTCCACCGAAAATCCAATTTGTACTATTGAAAGAAGTCTGCGATGATCGTACGAGTATAAATAAATTTTTTTTATTGACATTTACTTAATTGCACAATTACCTAAATAATAATAAAAAAATGCCATAAATAGTGATGGTAAATAACAAATAAATTGATAGAAATTAAGACAGACTAATAAATATGACCAAATGAAGACATCATCACATGATAAACAACGTCTTGAAAATTTCAAATTTCCTTATTGTTTTACAAAAGCGTCATAATCACATTACGAAGACACAGACTATAAAATTGATGACCGAAATTTTTTTTTATATTATAAAATACTGGAATGGACACGATTTGTGAAAAAACTTTATGAAATGGTGTTGTTTATTGGGTTTAATAATTCCGCAAAAGTTGTTGGTCATCACAGAAAAATAAGGAGTCGATAACATAAAGAACAGATGAGAATTTATTTAGCAATTTAGTAGATCAGCAGAGGTCAATATCATAAGGAAAAGTACCAAAAATACGGAGTGTGTTGTACTCGTATGTATTGTAGTAGAAGAAGAAAAAGAATTCCGAAAAATTAAGTAAACAAACAATCAGCGACATGGAATTGACTAATGGATAAGTCAGTGTTCATTTGTGTGATCACTAATATGGAATAGACTTAATTTCCTAACAAAATAAAAAATAAATCAATAAAGAATATTGTGTAAAATATTTATTTACCCCTTTTAATATTCTAATTACTCTTAAGATGATAAAAAGTGCCGCGCTTGTCGGTGCTCATCTCTAATATCTTTTTCATGACAATATGACCCTTATTACAAATTGGCTGCTTCTTTCTAGATGATTGTACTTGATGAGCATAAACATTTTACCATTTATCGATAATTTATCTACAAGTACTTGAAACTAAATATCTACTTATTCACAACCCTCCTCATCTAATTACTCTATTCGACTATCAAGATAAGAAGAATATCGTGCAAGTGTCATATTCACTAATACACTGGTAGTTATTTGAAATTATTCACATATGCACCCGTATACGAAAAGTAGAATTTGCAGATTCACTTGCATTATTGTTTCCGATAGACGCGGAGCCTAGATAAATGTGTACACTGCAGGCCAAAAGTATTCGACCACTCTCGTTTTAGGCAGAAAGTGGAATAAAATTCCGAAATTAAAAATGAACAGAAGCCTTTTTTTTTTTTTTGAAATTATATTAATTTTTTTTTAAATATGCAAAAAAAAGTTATTTTTTATACCAGGGATATTAGCTAAAATCCGCTTATATAGATGGCGTGAGTGAGCGTATTAAGCTACCATGGGCACGCCATACTTTTTTTTAATGAGTTTGACATCTGTCAATATTAATCAGTGCATATTGTCAGCAATTTCGTACAACAACATGCATTTTTCTTTTGGTAATCATGTCTAGTTTTGCGCCAGAAAAAGAGCATTTGCGAGAAGCTCTGCTTTTCTGCTTCAATTTGACGAAATCGGCTGTCGAATCGCATCGAATGCTTATGGATGCCTATGGTGACAGTGCTTTATCGGCAACAACGTGTCGAGATTAGTTTTGTCGGTTCAAACACGGCAATTTTGACTTGTGGGACAAGAAGCGTGAAACTCGGCCTAGGAAGGTTGAGGACCATCAATTGCAGGCTCTTTTGGATGAAGACGATACCCAATGGCAAAAAATGCTCGCGGAGCATTTGGGTGCTACTCAACCAGCCATTTTCATGCCTGTTGCTTGCCAGACAAATAAGAAAGTCGTTCCTGCATCGGATTGTGACAGGCGATGAAAAGTGGATATATTTCGAGAATCCTAAACGCAAGAAATCGTGGATTGATCCCGCCCAACCATCAACATCTTCCCCAAGACCAAATCGCTTCGGACGGAAGACGATGCTGTGCGTTTGATAGGATCAGTAGGGTATCGTCTACTATGAGATGTTGAAACCTGGTGAAACTGTCAATGCCCACCGCTACCACCAACAACTGATCAAATTGCACCGTACTCTGCATGAAAAAAGGACGTATTATCAACAAAGACATGACAAGCTGATTTTCCTTCACGACAACGGACACGTCAAAAATGTTCCGAAACTACTTGGAGACACTCAACTGGGAGGTGCTACCCCACCCCGCTTATTCACCAGAAAATGGATCAAAGTATCTGTATGAAATTTTGTGTGAAAAACAAAATGTTGACTGTGGTATATGGTGAAGCTACCTTGGACCGATGTGAATGACAAAAAGCGTGCCGAACGCCCGAGCACGTCAACAACAGACGAAAACATTGGTGAAGTGAAGAAAATAGTATTGGCCAATCGTCGAATAACCGTTAGAGAAGTTGCTGAGGACTTAAACATATCGATTGGCTTGTGCCATTCGATTTTTACCAATGATTTTGGCGGGAGACGGATCGCCGTCTTTCGACCAAAAACAGCATCGCATTAACATTGCTAAGGAGCTGTTGGACTCTGTCCGCGATGACCCAAATTTGCTCCAGAGGATCATAACTGGTGACGAATCATGGATTTATAGTTATGACGTGGAAAGCAAAGCTCAATCATTCCAATGGAAGCTGCTCCACGAGCCAAGACCGAAAAAAGCGCCAAGTTCGGTCAAATATGAAGGTTTTGCTTACAGTTTTCTTCGACTGCAGGGGCGTGGTGCATCATGAGTTCTTGCCATATGGTAGAACGGTCAATAAGGAATATTGCCTGCAAGTTATGTGTAAGTTGCGGGAAGCAATTCGCCAGAAACGCCCGGATTTATGGAAGAACAAAAATTGGCTTTTGCATCATTGCTTGTGCGCGAATTTTCGACAAAAAACAATACACTAATAATGTCGCACCCACCGTATTCCCCAAATCTGGCCCCTTGTGACTTTTTCTTGTTCCCGAAACTGAAGAGCCACATGAAAGGACGACGCTACGCTACGATTGAGGAGATAAAGACCGCATCGAAGGAGGAGCTGAACAAGATCACAAAAAATGATTTTTTGAAGTGCTTCGAGGATTGGAAAAAACGTTGGCACAAGTGTATAATATCTGGTGGGGATTACTTTGAAGGGGACAAAATAGATATTCATGAATAAATAAATAATTTTTGAAAAAACACAAAATTCGCGATACTTTTTGAACAGACCTCGTACACCCATAGAAATAATATATGTAAGTTTTCAACAAAGATTTGTGTTATCAAAATGGTCATATACTTTTGGCCTGCAGTGTATGTGCTGATGCAAATATGTCCACGATAGTATTTGTAATGTTAGGTAAGGACAACACGATTTATACCCGAACTGTTCGGAACGAACAAAGCTCTCCCCACAAATCGATAAAGACTGACCTTGGCCAAGAGTATTGATTTCTTCGCGTAAACAGGGCAACAGTTCTTTTGAATTGTTCAAATCGAGTGGGAGTGGATTGTTATTGTAGCCCACTACCACTCAACAAACACATTCCATGCTTGAAAAATATGACAGCACGACATGCAACTGGTGCTTGTTTAGCTGACAATCTACACACCCTCATACACTCCAACTAAAGAGTGTGATGGGCATCAGACACTCAGCTACAAAACAACCCCTAGTAGCTTACACGTCGTAAAAAGCTCCCAAGAACAACAATAACCAAACTGAATAAAAGAAAGTTTTTTTTTCTCGATTTTACTTACCCGCGTGTTGAATCCGAGGAATGAAAGTTTCCTGGTGCGGTTATCTCTGCTGCTTTTGCTCATTTTTGATTGCGGCGGTGCACACCTTCCTTTTTTACGACGAGTCTTGTTAAAAATTATTCACGTGCTCTTTTTGATCTCTTTTATTTTTATTCTGTTTTTTTTCTTCTGTTTTTTTGCCGAATGGGTGAAGAAGGTTTTTCTCTACTTCTTTATTGTTTTA
Organism: Atherix ibis; assembly: GCA_958298945.1. Taxonomy (NCBI): domain Eukaryota; kingdom Metazoa; phylum Arthropoda; class Insecta; order Diptera; family Athericidae; genus Atherix; species Atherix ibis. Next base: position 120,122,481 of record OY282606.1, read on the forward strand.
ATTTAACACTTTATTATTTCTTTCGTTTTATTCACCCACCTTGTATACATAAAAAAAACTACTAACACAAAATAAAATAAATTTGTTTACTATTTTTTTTTTACCTTTTTGTTTATATTAAAGGATATAATTTTTTGTTATACAATAACACGATAAAGAAAAGAAGAAAAACGTGTAATCACTTTTTATATCCGAGTTACGTTCGATTCGATTTAATTCGATTCGACTTTATGTTATCACACTTCTCCTCTCTTCTGTCGATGTTTAGAATTATCTGAAAATAATCAAATTCATATAATTAGTAAAAATTATTCATAAGCTTTTTTTATAGATGACTGTGTGTAATCGGTTGGGGGTGGTGGTAAAAGTTGTTACCATTGCACGAGTACAAATATTATTCGAGTATTGTCATTTTGTTTGATTTTCTCACTACCTATTTACTGATTGCAATTTGATTTATGGAACTTAATCGAAATAATCAGTTTACAGAGCACTTCTTTGGAAAATCCTCTTCAAACGAATACTGATAAATACCGACGGAAAAGCCCTAACGAAAATCATTCATATTTCAATTGTAAACTCTTATCTTATAATATTACTAAGAATATGTCAAAAATGAAAAATATCCTCAACACTCTATCTTACTATTGTAGTATATCATATATCCACTTGCGTAATTTCTTTATTTAATCTTATTCGTTTAATTACAAACCAAACTGATAATGAATTCTAAAAAGAAATATTTATGTTGAGGGTAAATTTTTTTTTTTTAATTTCCTGTTTTAATTTTTATTTTTTAATACTTTATGAGCAAGTACTTGAGAGAAAAAAATCACAAATAAATTAATATTAATGAAATAATTTTTGTTTTTTTTTTTAATGTCGGAACTTTTTTGATGATGATTTAACTTTAATTGAGTAAACTTATAATTAGTAAAAGGGGATTATTTTAGTAATAAAAATTTTTATATGAATTTTTTTTTGAATTTTTTAAAATTATTTTATTAAAATTGAAAATTAAGTGAATATTTTACTGCTAAGTGAATTTTTATCTAAAAATATTTTCAAAAATTAGATAAATATTGTTGGTAAAAATAGTAAATATGGTACAAAAAAAATATATCACTCGGTTGATTTAACAGGGGTATACGCTTAAATCCGCTGTTTGGTTATAGATGGCGTGAGTGAGCGTATTAAGCTACCATGGGCACGCCATACTTTTTTTTTATAAGTTTGACATCTGTCAACATTAATCAGTGCATATTGTCAGCAATTTCGTACAACAACATAGTTTTTTCCTTTGGTAATTATGTCTAGTTTTGTGCCACAAAAAGAGCATATGCGGGAAGCTCTGCTTTTCTGCTTCAATTTGAAGAAATCGGTTGCCGAATCGCATCGAATGCTTATGGATGCCTATGATGACAGTGCTTTATCGGAAACAAAGTATCGAGATTGGTTTCGTTGGTTCAAAAGACGACAATTTTGACTTGTGGGACAAGAAGCGTGAAAATCGGCCTAGGAAAGTTGAGGACCATCAATTACAGGCTCTTTTGGACGAAGACGATACCCAATCGCAAAAAATGCTCGCGGAGCATTTGCGTGTTACTCAACCAGCCATTTCCATGCGTATGCGTGCCATGGAGAAGATTGAAAAGATCGGAAAATGGGTGCTGCATGAATTGAACGATAGGCAGATGGAGCGAAGCCAAAACACACGTGAAATCTTGCTCGCCAGACAAAAAAGAAAGACGTTCCTGCATCGGTTTTTGACAGGCGATGAAAAGTGGATATATTTCGAGAATCCTAAACGCAAGAAATCGTGGGTTGATTCCGTCCAACCATCAACATCTTCCCCAAAACCAAACCGCTTCGGACAGAAGACGATGCTGTGCGTTTGGTGGTATCAGCAAGGACGGAAGACGATGCTGTGCATTTGGTGGTATACATCTCGTAGTATCGTTTACTGTCAATGCCTACCGCTACCACCAACAACTGATCAAATTGCACCGTGATCTGCGTGAAAAAAGGACGGATTATCAACAAAGACATGACAAGCTGATTTTCCTCTACGACAACGCACCATCGCACAAGTCAAAAATGTTCTAAAACTACTTGGAGACACTCAACTGTGAGGTGCTACCCCATTCCGCTTATTCACCAGAGCTGGCCCCTTCCGACTACCACCTGTTTTCATCGATGGGCCACGCGCTGACTGAGCAACACTTCGATTCTTACAAAGACGTCCGAAAATGGCTTGATGAGTGGTTTGCCTCGAAAGGGAGGCCAATTTTTTAGCGTGGTATCAACAAATTGCCCGAGAGATGGGAAAAATGTGTAACTAGCGAGGGCAAGTACTTTGAATAAATTAGTTTTTGCATACTATGAAAAAAACATGTGTTTTTTTTGACAAAAAACAGCGGATTTAAGCTTATACACCTGGTATAGTTAAATTGTACTTATAAAATTCTGTCAGATAGATTCTATTATTATATAGTAAAACGGATGTAAGTTTTGAATATTGAAATAAATATCAAAGTTGTATTAATCGATTCTATTATATTTAATATGATAAAAAAATATATTTGATAATATCTGGTATCCTCGATCAACTGGCAGCTGAGGCTTTTCACCGTCCTTTGCTCCCTGTAGTACACAATTTTCCGCATCTACTGATCAAATTTGAGCATGCGTGAAAAGATAAATATCCCACATAAACTTAATTTATAAAAACAATTGCTCTAGCGAATATCCACAAACAAATCTCTTTCACCACCTGAATTAGGAAGAGATCCATCAACCCTTTTCTCTTGATTTCCCATCCTCCCTTATCGTACCTGTACTGGAAACAGTGGTAAGCAGCGAAGTTTAGGGTATCTAGGTGACTTAGTAAGACAAACACCAATGAACTATATAGTGGAATTTTTCCTTTTAAAAAATACTTTTTCCATGGCGAACTGTGGGCAATTAAGACGGTAGTTGAGAATGCTATCAACCTCCCATTCGACCGCAATATAGTTTATTTACTGATAATGTATCAGTACTCAAAGCTATTTGTGGTTTTTCAAATGATCAGGTGCCTAATAATAGAAACATCCACTTATAGTTTGGAGGGGAGGCTCTTCGGAGAAGTTTCTGGCTTTTCGATGTGTGATCAGAAATTTTCCACCGTCAATCCTGTGGTCACTTTACCAAACAGACTGAACTACATCTAACATTTCCTAAAGGCAACAACTTATTATCTAAGTTATCTTTTTAATTTTCTAAAACATAATAATTTTCTCTACCAACTTTAACAAACTTCTAATTGCTCTCTACAACTAATATTTGAACTGTTCCATTAGGGAAGCTAATAATACCAACCAATACGCAATATGATGTTGCCAAATGGCCTCATGGTATTTGTATATTCATTCAGCTTACTATTCAGTTACAAAATTAGCTCTAGCTCTTGTTTCAGAGACCTACCATACCAACAAACAATAATTGGTACAATGTTTTCCTAGTAAATCAGAATGTTAAACAATAATTTTATAAATGAAAATCTAAAGATAGTGATCATGAAAAAGAAATTGTACACATTAAGTAACTATTTGTAAACAAATTATAAAAATGATTGTAAAATTCAGATAATTTGTAAGTTTTCGTTCGTATATATGACAAAATATATTCTTTTTTAGGTAAGAATTTTTTTTGAATCAAGTAAAACTAACTATATATTAGAAGTACGATATTATCAATAATGTCTTTTTATTTACATGGTAAAAAGTTATTCAATTTGTTCTTTAAAAAAGTAAAGTTTTATAATATACATTTTAAAATCAGGTTTTGATCAAATTTCCATTTCATTATATTGGTAGGATCTTTAAATTCAGGTCAAAAACAGTCAATTCTCATACAGCCATAGTGCTCAGAATTGATGGTAACGGTCTATCCTTCTCTATTTCCACGCCAAACAGTTACTTTTCGCAAATTCTCATTTTTAAGCGCCAAACGTAGCTAAGGCAAAGTTTTTACTTATATTTTAGTGCACTGTTTGGTAATTAAAGTATCCATATTGTAAAATGGCAAATCTTAAGCTATACAAATGTTACCTTGGATGACAGCTGTCCAACGAAAGGACTGTATTGTCCAAACCCCGAAATGAATAATCCGTTATTACTTATACTAGGTCTGTTCAAAAAGTATCGCCACGGGTAACGTATATTCGATTTTCGATTTTTTTGTGGCGTTTTGTTGGTACTCATGTTCTCACTTTTGCCGACAAATTCGGCCATTTTGAATGTTCAGTTAATTTTTGACAGCTGCTTTGCTTGCACGTGTTTTGGGTCGTGTTCGATTTTTGCCGATTCCAAAAAATGGATCAAAGAATCTGTATCAAATTTTGAAAACAAAATTTATTGCACTGACGCATTCCAAATGTTGACTGTAGCATATGGGAAAGCTACCTTGGACCGAAGCAACGTTTATCGGTGGGAAGATGTGAACGACGAAAAGCGTGCCGGACGCCCGAGCTTACAGTTTTCTTCGATTGCAGGGGCGTGGCGTATCATGAGTTCTTGCCACAGGGTAAAACGATCAATAAGGAATATTACCTGCAAGTTATGCGTAAGTTGCGATAAGCAATCCGCTAGAAATGCCCGGATTTGTGGAAGAACAAAAATTGGCTTTTGCACCATAATAACGCCCCTGCTCACGCATCGTTGCTTGTGCGCAAATTTTTGGCCAAAAACAACACACTAATAATGCCGCAGCCACCGTATTCCCCAAATCTGGCCCCATGTGACTTTTTCTTGTTCTCGAAACTGAAGAGCCCCATGAATGGACTACACTACGCTACGATTGAGGAAATAAAGACGGTTTCGAAGGAGGAGCTGAACAAGATTACAAAAAATGATTTTTCGAAGTGCTTCGAGGATTGGAAAAAACGTTGGTTCAAGTGTATAATATCTGGTGGGGATTACTTTGAAGGGGACAAACTCATGAATAAATAAATAACTTTTGGAAAAACACAAAATTCGCGATACTTTTTGAACAGACCTCGTATTTTAGGAGAGGTTCTGTAGCCATGTGTCAATGGTACAATTTTCAAGGCGTAAAAAGCTTAACATCAATTGGTTAGATTTTATTAAAGTAAACCGTTTAATTTTAAAATTGTCTCCACAAAATATTATAATAGAAGATTTAAAATCTTATCGAGCACTCGTGATTATTTCTTATGTTACAAATAACCGATTTAAAGTCTTATGGAGCACTCGTGATTTTATAAAATAGTTTTATTATAAAAAAATACACATCAATTTTTACATTTTATACATATATACATATTATTTTTTAAACTATAATTTAGTAAATTAAATGCCCTAGAGGAAGATTTAATTATGGTTATATCCTCAGCCTTTAATGACCTCTTCAGGAGAAGAAACTTCTCGAGACGCGGTTTCACAATTCAAAATGTTCTCGAGACGTTATTACTTTTTTTTTATATATCTACATACTCGTATAATGTAGATACTTTTAAATGTAATAACTTTTCATATTATTAAAGAACAGACTCCAATTTATTACACAACAACTTAAAATTATTCTAAATAAATTCTTTGAGTCTTTTAAAAACATTATTTTCAGCATTTCAATCAGATTGAAAAGTTTACGAATTTTTTTTATGTAAATATAATTTTTTATATACTTTACTATTATTATCTTTTATAAATAATTTATTAATTTTTAAATAATCACCTTTTAAATATAATATTTGCAATATTGTAAATTTGATCTATTTTTTTTTCCTTTGAACAAATAAACTGTCATTTTTTTTAAAAGTTTATTAATAAATAATAAAATTAAATGCAATTCGTCGTTAACTAATATTTACGCCTACCGATATTCGTAAGATATGCACTAGAAGCTAGTGCTATGCATTAACTGATTCTGTTTTAAAAGCAATGAATTCATTCAACTTGTTTTCATACTGACTAATTCCGCGTATTGATTTCAGCACAAATAATTATGAGTGAAATGCCTGCTGGCTTATCATAGTTAGAGCTACAATGTTTTTTTTTGGTTAAAACAGATAGTATATAAGCTGAATAAATACAAATATACAAAAAATATTTTCATATTTTAAGATTCGCATAGATATAGGCACGTGAAGCCCTTGATTTACGAGCACATATAATCGTGCTCGTATTTCACGCAATAATATTAAAAAGCAACCGATATCGATGACCAACAATAGTACTGAGTATGGTGTGAAAAGTACTTACTTACTCAATACGAAAATTGTGAGGCAAAGAATATATACAAAACTCACTTTTAGGCCCCCATATTCGAACATGTGTGCTTTGGCGAGCATATACCAAATTTGCTCTTGCTTTATGAGTCAAGAAAGTTAAATAAAACAATAAACAGATAACCGAGTTGACAATGGATTATTTTACAAAATATTAATGTCTATTTACTAATAAATATTTATAGAGTTTTATATAAATCTGATGACTCAAGAGTGTACATTTGTTTATCTGGAATTTCATATCGGAAAAATGACGAAAATTTAATTTTTTTTTTCATTTTTTTTTTTTTTTTTTGGAATTTCAAAATATGAATAACGAAGCTTTTGATATCAGTTTAAGCTTTATGCGAAATACATAACTTTTTGTTTATTTGTAAGAGTCTGCAAAGATTTACAAATTGCACAGAGAAATCATAAAATCAATAAAATTTTTCAAGTTAACATTTTTCAATTTAAATAGTTTTATCTAAAAAGCCACGATCAAGCTGACTTTGTATTGGGAAAATCTGGACCGGATAACATTTTTCTTATCTGTTAAAATTATACACTTAATTTTATTTGAAAATAAAAATTTCAACAAAAAAAAATTTATTTTTTAAGAAGTCCAATGCACTTAAGGTTCATCTTTAGAAAGAATTAAGACAATTTATATATAAAAAAAAAAACTTATTAAAATTAAGCTCGCATGAGTTAATAACAAAATATATTATTCCGAATATAAGAAGGAATTACTTTTTGTTAGCCATTATAGGTCTATTAGGTTGGCAACTAAGTGATTGCGGATTTTGTCAATAGATGGTATTAGCTCATTTTTTTTTGTTATATCAACGTGTTCAAAGCACCTAACCTATATTGTTTTCTTGTTGTTTGGACTTACGAAAAAATTGTATCGTAATTTAACAAAATTTAAAAATGGAACGATAAGACGTGGATTTTAGACATATTTTATTGTATTACAATATTTCCGAAAAGGCAAGAACGCATCGCAGATACGAGTACACAAAAAGTTATGTGCCGTATATGGGAATGATGCCTTGAAAGAAAGGCAGTGTCAAAATTGGTTCGCTAAATTTCGTTCTGGTGATTTTTCACTAAAAAATGAGCAACGGGATGAGACCCATATCAAGACCATTATCGATTCAGATCGTCATAGCACAACACGTGAGATTGGAGAGAAGCTCAATGTATCGCATACGAGGTCTGTTCAAAAAGTATTTATTTATTCATGAATATCTATTTTGTCCCCTTCAGAATAATCCCCACCAGATATTATACACTTGTGCCAACGTTGTTTTCAATCCTCGAAGCAGTTCAAAAAATCATTTTTTGTGATCTTGTTCAGCTCCTCCTTCGATGCCGTCTTTATCTCCTCAATCGTAGCGTAGCGTCGTCCTTTCATGGGGCTCTTCCGTTTCGGGAACAAGAAAAAGTCACAAGGAGCCAGATCTGGGGAATACGCTGGCTTCAGCATTATTAGTGTGTTGTTTTTGGCCAAAAATTCGCGCACAAGCAACGATGCGTGAGCAGGGGTGTTATCATGGTGCAAAAGCCAATTTTTGTTCTTCCACAAATCCGGGCGTTTCTGGCGGATTGCTTCACGCAACTTGAAGACCGCTCTACCCTGTGGCAAGAACTCATAATGCACCACGCCCCTGCAATCGAAGAAAACTGTAAGCAAAACCTTCACATTCGACCGAACTTGCTGCTAGAACATTGATAAACATTTCTAGAATATTTTGTACCACTGATAAACGTTTCTTCGGTCAAAGGTAGCTTTAATTTTGTTTTTTACACAAAATTTGATAAGGATTCTTTGATCCATTTTTTGGAATGGGCAAAAATCGAAGACGAGCCAAAACACGTGCAAGCAAAGCAGCTGTCAAAAATTAACTGAACATTCAAAATGGCCGAATTTGTCGGCATAAGTGAGAGACATGAGTACCAACATGACGCCACAAAAATTCGAAAATCAAATACACGTAACCCGCAGAAATTCAAAATTCGCGATACTTTTTAACAGACCTCGTATATGCATTAAAAAAAAAAATAAAACAGCTTGGCTATGTTAAGAAACTCGATTTATGGATTCCTCATCAGCTTAAGGAAATCCATTTGACGCAACGCAATAGCATCTGCGATTCGCTTATGAAACGCAACGAAACGGATCCATTTCTGAAGTGACTGATAACTGGCGATGAAAAGTGGATAGTTTACAAAAATGTTAATCGGAAACGATCGTGGGTGATGTGAGATAAACCACCTCAGACGACATCAAAAGCTGAGATGCACCAGAAGAATATTATGCTGCCAGTTTAGTGGGATTATAAAAGAATTCTGCACTTTGAACTTTTACCAAGAAACCAAACGATTAATTCCAACGTATACGTTCAACAACTCGTCAAACTGACCAATGCAGTTCAAGAAAAACGGCCAGAATTGGCAAATCGTAAAGGTGTTGTTTTCCAGTATGACAATTCAAAGCCGCACACATCTTTGGTCACTCGTCAAAAATTATTGGAATTAGGTCGAGATGTGTTGTCACATCCACCATATAGCCCTGACCTAGCGCCTTCAGATTACCATTTATTTCGTTCCATGCAGAACTCCTTAAATGGTAAAATTTTTAATAACGCTGATTATGTAAAATCACATTTAATTCAGTTTTTTTGCTAGCAAAAGTAATAAATTTTACAAACACGGAATTATGACACTGCCTGAAAGATGGCAAAGTGTCATCGACAAAAACGGACAATACCTAATTGAATAAAGTCATATTTTTAAATAAAAATTTTGACTTTTTCTTCTTATTTCAAATCTAGCAGGTACTGTACAAATTGACCTGACGTGACGTAGTAAAAGATTGAATTTTTGCTCTAAATAATCAAGCAAAACTTGTTTTCCATATAAATTTACTCATATTAAATTAAGTTCATTTGTTTTAGTAGGAATCTAATTTGTTTTAATAGCTACGAGGGTCGTTCAATTAGTCCTTGGAAAATCCGAGAAATTGAGTTCGTAGTGTCGGTAAAGATTTTTTTGTAAGTAGCATTATCGACAGGAAAGCTGTCAAAATTTCAGCTTGATCCATAGCGTAGGTCAATTTCTATCCTTCGTCGATATGTCACTGTGGACGAAACCTGGATACACTACTACACTCCAGAAACGAAGAGACAGTCATCACAGTGGATTTTCAAGGGTGAACGGGCTCCGAAGAAGGCGAAAACTGTACCATCGGCCGGCAAGGTGATGGCCACGGTCTTTTGGGATTCGCAGGGCATCATTTTTATCGACTACTTGGAAAAAGGAAAAACAATAACAGGAGCGTATTACGCGTCGTTATTGCAACGGTTGAGTGAGGAAATCAAAGAAAAACGCCCCCATCTGAAGAAGAAAAAAATCCTCTTGCATCAGGACAATGCGCGTGTGCACACCTGCGCTGTTTCCATGGCCAAAATTGTGGAATTGAGAATGGAATTGTTGCAGCATCCCGCTTATTCACCAGATTTGGCCCCGAGTGACTATTTTCTTTTCCCCAATCTGAAGAAATGGCTTGGCGGACGACGGTTCCCTTCCAACGAGGACGTCATCGCTCAAACCTGAGTATTTTGCAGAACTTCCGAAATCCTATTTTTTGGACGGGATAAAAATTTTGGAAAAGTGTATAGAGCTAAAAAGAGATTATGTTCAAAAATAAAAAAAATTTTTTAAAAAACAGTTTTTTTCCATTTTTTTCTAAGGACTTATTGAACAACCCTCGTATTATCAGCCAAATCAAAATTATCTCGTAAAAATTCACTTTCCATTCACACACTTTGAACAGAGCGTTCCCTTTTTTGTTTTTATAGATAATTAATCTAAATTTGGAAAATATCAAAATTATGAATTTACAAAAGATCTACACTTTTCTTAACAAGAGTTTTTTTTTTTTCATATAGTCAACAGATATTCTATGATAGTATAAAATATTACTAGCAAAAAAAAATCTAAAAATTCTTACATAAACTTTAAAGATTTTGCAATAAAAAAAAATCTTGTAAACACCATTTTTTAAAAGAATCTACATTATTGTGCTGAGCAGAACTAATATACAAAAACTACGGTTAATAAGTAAGTATCGTTATTTGATTTAATTATTGTGTAGATATTTACAATTGTTATCTTTTTAATGGCAAAATAACTATTAACAGAAATTGTTTTATATTATTTAAACTAGCTGCTACTCTATAAATTTATTATAACTTGTACGTTAAATAATTATTTTAATTTAAATATACTTACTTGAATTTTATATATTGACAAGTATTTATTGTATTTAAGAAAAAATTCGAATTATTTATGAAAACCAAACTATTCCTACAAATGCTAAAATATTTATGCACAAAACTATTAAAATAAATAATTTAAGAGTGTACGAGTATATCTTGTTCAGAGCTCAGATCGGTTTTAATTATCTTGAACGCTCGATTAGGGAATAAATTTTGAGTGTTCACTCGTGAAATAAGCAAAAGCGGCTTCTTAGTGCTCACGAAATATTTGGTTTTAATTTTTACTATTCATTGTAGTACGCACATGTTGATTGATTAATTATTTATCCAATTTGGTTGTTTATCATTTTGTATTTTAAAAAAAAAATTTATCATTAATGTTAGTATTGGTAGCATTGTAATTTTTTGTTTTTGTTCAGCGCCTATTGTTTGCGATCTTTCATCGTAAACAATGGTATAAGTGTGACAACTGGAAGTATTTATCTAATTCCGATGACGCCTATATTTATGATGTTCTTTTTCTTTCGATTCAACTCCCCGAATACTTCTCTCATTTTTATTAATGAACAATGAAAACTTCAAATAGTAAAAACCGAAATTATGTGTAAACAGATCAACAAGAGAGAAAAAATTATAAAATAACAAACAAACTATTGTACATGATAATCAGACGAATAAAAGAGAGAAAAAAATTCGTTTGAATTGAAAGATTTTTGAGAGAGGCTGCCCGCCACTGGTATCAATGGGATCACGGAACTCAACAATTACTATTCGAATTGTGTAAATGACAAAACAAAAAAATTTAATAACATATAAAAAAGACATAAGAATGAGAGAGAGAGAGTGATAGTTCTAATGGCGAACTGATCATCATCAGCTAGAGTCAATGTTTATTTAGGCAGAAAATCATTATTGAGATGGCGTGACTATCGCAATAAGTTCAAAATTACAAAAAAAAAAATTTAAATGATCTTTAAACACCAAAGTTAATGTTAAATTTAAAGTTTGCTTTTCGTTTATAGCATTCACCACCATTAGCCATCATCACTAATTAAATTTTGTGGAAAATTTTACTGAAAATACTCAGAAAAATTACTCAAATTGACAAACAAACAAAAAATTATTCAAGCAACCAATAAAATTTGCTAATGAATCCATACTCACCTATTCAAAGGTGAACTCTCGCGTATATATCATCAGAGAGTTTATACGCAGTTAGTGAATTCTTTTATATATATTTGTATTTTTTAAATTTTTTAATAACGATGCCACCATATTTTTTGGAAAAAAGTTATTTCAAAGGAAATTATCAATGACCTTTAAAAATAAATTTTGTTTTTTTCCCCAAGGGTGAGGGGAAATTTCTCATGAAATTTTACGAAGAACCGAAAAACAAACAAAATTCTATAAATAACCGTTCATACTATATAAAAATTTAAAATTTTTTATTTTTAAGATTGAAAAAAAAAAGTTTTTTTTTAGAATAATTTTTTTGTTGTTGCTTTATTTTACTTTTAACATCTTCAATTCTATTATGTAATATAAATAACAAAATAACAATTTGAATAGGCGACAGTAAGAGTATATAAAAATTGAAGCGTCTTCTACACGTGTAGTTAGGTGGTAGTGGGTGTAGGTATTCCATTGCTTAAATTTATTTGAGAATTTTTTTTTTTAAAAAATGTTTACCATAAATAATAAAATAAAAAATAATTCCTTCTTTTATAGTAAAAATTTTGCAAAAAGAAACAAGTAAAAAACCTGTATTAACAAAATATTGTTTTTAAGACTTTTAGGAATATAGCACAGCTTATTTATTAGTGAAGAGGTTCCATATCGTTATATCCGCTATTTATTTATCTATTTATTAAATAAAATACGTCATACCAATGATTGATAATGAATAATTAATTATTAATAAAAAAAAGTTATTTTGTGTTTTTTTTTTTGCATTTTAAATTAGACGAACAGAAAATTGTTCTAGTGGAGAGTTAAAAAACAAACTTGAATCTGGTTTTGACATCAATTTTTTTAAAGATTGGATAAGAATAATAAATACTTAAACTTTCTTTTTTTTTAATTGTATGAGTAATAAAACTTGATGGGTAATAGTAATTAGTATTTTTCGAAAACATCACTTTAAGTATTATAATATACTATAAGTTTACCCATTTCGTGATTCGGAAAGTGCAGTCCTGTCATTTGACGGCAGTCAAATACATATTAAGTTGAATGGTTGCCATTTTATCTTATATAGTAGATCGTTAAATTGGTCATTGATTGAGCAGAAAATACACCTATCGGTTACTGAAACAAAAGGCTTCAGATGCTAGATTTTTTTTTAAATAAAATTTTCTTCAGTGATTATTTCTAACTCAATAGATTCGGAAAAGCCACATGTAACTGTCGAAAAGCCCTTATATTCGCAATTTTTTGAAAATGAAGGAGCAAATATCGTTACGGTCAATTCTGAATATAATAATCAATTTTTTTTGGACTAAACTTAAAGATTTCAACCTGAACCATATGTGTTTTCAACAAAGAGGCGCCACCAGCCACGTGACTGATGTCAATTGACCTTCAAGATCGTACGATTTGACGCAATTGAAGCTTTTCTTAAGTGCATTTAAAAGACATCACCCGTCAAGTTATAGCTGAATTATAGCCTGAAATGAGCAAAAAAAAGTCAATAAAAAAAACCCTAGTCCTTATTGGAGAAATAAGGACCGGGACTTCGTTTTTATGGCCGATCTTTAGCTCCTGAGCGATGCTACGACTGCCAACTTTCGATGACGGGCCTACCTTTGCAAGGTGTATTGTTAAATTGAAAATAACGGAACGGAATCGACGAAACCAAAATTGCGCGTAACTGACTGTGACAGTATCGAGATCATAAACACCATTCACAATTTCAGCCGCCATTTTCGCCTTTATCAAAGCAAATTTTGTAAAATATCATATTTTCTCTTTGATAATTTCCATCATTTACACTCTATAACTCACAACTGAATCGATAATCAAACAAGTGTAAAAGAATTTTTTTTTAATACGGAATGTCACATTTCCAACGAGCATAAGTCTGTACTTGTTAAATCAATACTTTACGAGATGTACGAGTTATCTAGCTAAAAAATAATGGATTTCTTTTTCCTTAAACTTGGTAATTTCTACCATTAGCTATCATACATTTTGATTTATCAAAATTCAGTTATAATTCATTCTGTTAAATTTTTTTAAAAATAATATTTACTTTCAAGGCGCAACCAACAGCAGAGTCTCTGGTTACATATAAAAGGGTATCATCAGCAAAGATCCTTAACTTGGTGTTACCAATCACTTTGCGCATATCATTAATATAAAGTATAGTGTCTTGTGGTACTCCTAAATGATCTTCAATTATATGAGAAACAGTCTCATTTACTTTAATTTTTTTAACCTCTTTCAAATTTAAATATGACTTAAACCATTCGAGTTCCGTTCTTTCAATACCAAATTTTTCAAGTTCCTAAAGTATATTTGAGCGATCGATAGTTTCAAATATTCTATACAAATCCAGAAACACAACTACTAATGTATCGTTAAATTTGAATAGTATTTAAAATTTGCATGATTGGATTTTATCTCAATAAAAACAAAACTTACAAAAGATACCATAAAAAATCGGAACCATGCAATAAACCACTTTTGATCAACTAACTAAATTTCAGAAAACATATAATTTATTCAATACTATTTGAATAATTCCGAATATCATGAAGAATTTCAGTATTTTTTTTATTAAATTGCATTAATCAAAATTAAATTGAGTCAATAACAATTATAAAAACTACAATAAATTAACTATCAAAAAAAAATTATGCATTTCTTAATAAGTGTGTAATTAATCTCTGTGGATATTAAAAGGAAAAAAGCAAATAGTATCTTAGGACAATACCGAAAGCTTAAGATAGTATTTGTTTGAAAAACAAAGTTAATAAAGAATAGAGTCTGAAGAATTTGATTTACATACTCAGTTTTGGGTTATAGAGTGTTAAGGATGGAAGTTACTAAAGAGAAAATATGATATATACCAGGTGTATAAGCTTAAATCCGCTGTTTTTTATTCAAAAAAACACATGTTTTTTTTCATCAAATTGAAGCAGAAAAGCAGAGCTTCCCGCATATGCTCTTTTTCTGGCACAAAACTAGTCATGATTACCAAAGGAAAAATGTATGTTGTTGTACGAAATTGTTGACAATGTGCACTGATTAATGTTGACAGATGTCAAACTCATAAAAAAAAGTATGGCATGCCCATGGTAGCTTAATACGCTCACTCACGCCATCTATGACCAATTAGCGGATTTAAGATTATACATCTGGTTTTGTACAATTTTACTTTGACCGGCATGTTAGCCCAGAAGCTAAAGATCGGCAACAAAACGGCTTAAACCTTCTGCATAAAGCTGGATTCAAAAAGAAGCTCGATATTTCGGTGACACACGATTTGACGCAAAAAAACATGATGGATTGAATTTCCATCCGCCAAACGGAACGAAATCAACACATTTCTTAGACGGATGGTGACTGGGGATGAGAAATGGGGCACATACGACAATATTGTGCGAAAATGATCGTGGTCTACTATGAGATGCTTCTACGAGGTCTGTTCAAAAAGTATCGCGAATTTTGTGTTTTTTTTAAAAATTATTTTTTTATTCATGAATATCTATTTTGTCTCCTTCAGAGTAATCCCCACCAGATATTATACACTTATGCCAACGTTTTTTTCAATCCTCGAAGCACTTCAAAAATTCATTTTTGTGATCTTGTTCAGCTCCTCCTTCGATGCGGTCTTTATCTCCTCAATCGTAGCGTAGCGTCGTCCTTTCATGGGGCTCTTCCGTTTCGGGAACAAGAAAAAGTCACAGGGAGCAAGATCTGAGGAATACGATGGCTGCGGCATTATTAGTTTATTATTTTTGGCCAGAAATTCACGCACAACCAACGATCCGTGAGCAGGGGCGTTATCATGGTTCAAAAGCCAATTTTAGTTCTTCCACAAATCCGGGCGTTTCTGGCGGATTGCTTCGCGCAACTTGCGCATAAATTGCAGGTAATATTCCTCATTGACCGTTTTACCCTGTGGCAAGAGCTCATGATGCACCACGCCCCTGCAATCAAAGAAACCTGTAAGCAAAACCTTCACATTCGACCGATCTTGGCTCGTGCGGCAGCTTTCATTGGGATGATTGAGCTTTGGATGATTGAGCTTTGGGGTTATGAACCTCTGGATTCGTCACTGGTTATGACCCTCTGGACCAAATTTGGATCGTTGCGGACAAAGTCCAACAGCTCCTTAGCAATGCGATGCTGTTTTTGGTTGAAATTGAGCAATTTTGGTACGAATTTCGCGGCGACCCATCTCACGAACAAATCATTGGTAAAAATCGAATGGCACAAGCCAATCGATATGTTTAAGTCCTGAGCAACTTCTCTAACGGTGATTCGACGATTGGCCAATACTATTTTCTTCACTTCATCAATGTTTTCGTCTGTTGTTGACGTGCTCGGGCGTCCGGCACGCTTTTCGTCATTCACTTCTTCTCGGCCCTCTGAGAACAGTCTGTACCACCGCTAACCGTTGCTTCGGTCCAAGGTAGCTTCACCATATGACACAGTCAACATTCGGAATGCGTCCGCGTAATTAATTTTGTTTTTCACCCAAAATTTGATACAGATTCTTTGATCCATTCTTTAGAATGGGCAAAAATCGAAGACGAGCCAAAACACGTAGCAAGCAAAGCAGCTGTCAAAAAATATTGTAACTGAACATTCAAAATGTCCGAACTTGTCGGCATAAGTGAGAGACATGAGTATCAACATAACGACACAAAAAAATCGAATATTTATTATACGTAACCCGCGGAAATTCAAAATTCGCGATACTTTTTCAACAGACCTCGTATTTTTTTATTCATAATAATCATTCGTTTTTTTTGCATTTATTGATTTTATTTTGTGTTCAGAATTTGTTTATAATAAATATAAACTTTTTGAAGATAAAAATTTTGTTAATTTTGTAAGTTTTATAGAAGGAATTAGTACAAAGAAAAATTGCTATAATAGAAACTTGGCTAATTTTAAAAACTTGTAGTACGACCTTCAAAAATAAGTTCCAAGTCAAAACTATTTCGTCTTTATCCTATTCATTCAATATTCTTATTTGTCATCGTTATAGCCGATCGAATTTGTAAAGCAGATAATAAATCCAATTTACCCCCAAAAGAACGACGAAAATCGGTAAAACACTTTGCACCTCATTTAAATGGTCCATTTCGTTTGTTTGATGAACCAATTAACATTCATTCTACACAAAAATTATCACATACCATAATCACTTTAGTATTAAATACCTTAAAATTATATGTTGTGATTCATATTTTTTTTTACCTTAAAAAAAATACTGTACTTTCCAATTAAATCACTTTTATCAACTTTTTCTATATTTCGAATTTGCTAATTTGTGACTATTTGTTAACTAACTTCCATAATTTATTAAATCGTATATATGAGTGTATACAAGTAAAACGAAGAATTATATTTATTCACTTTAAATTAAGATAAATAGATACATAAATAAATTTATGTATATTTATATTTTGGTAAATTTTATTGAAATTTTCCAAATGTCCATTTTTATACAATATTTACAAATAAATACAAAATGTTATTTATATTCGTATGAAAATAATCGTTGCTGTATTGTTAATTTTAGAATTTTTTAATTATAGGCCTTTTTGTGATTAAAAAAAATTTATTTAGTAAATAATACATTTTATTGAAATTCTTATCGTAATTTTAACTAGAGAGAACTTCTTCGTCACTAATCAAAATCACTATTTTAAATAAAATGTCATAACTTTAATTTGAAATTGTTATAAAATTGAAAATATTCATCTTCCAGTCACTGAATAGTTTCTGTATATATTAAATCGACTACTATCTATGGATATGAACATAGATACTATGAGGGTCATATACGCAAATCGGCAACAAGCAAATCTATTTTCGATTTTGTTGTATCTCTTACCAAGAAGAGCATTAGAGATGATGATTCAATTTGATTATTTTTCAATTTCGTTTGTTGATTTTCTATTTGTTGTATTTTTTCACTCCCTCACAATCGGTTTGGTTTTATAATCTGCTTAGCTCTACGTACGTTTTGAATGTGAAATGTTAAATTAGTTTGTTTTTTTTCTACTAGAAATAATAAATTGATAGATATTTATTTTATTGACCATAAAAATCCTTACTTATGGAGTATAAGTAAATTATTTTTTTTTTTTTCAAATTAAAATTAGTTAAAATTATTATTGATACTACTTGTTGTAGTTTAATTTATTTGTTTGGATGTAAAGTCCGTAATAAATGTGCCAGGGACCTCTTTATAGTAGGCATTTTCCTTTGGGCCAATTTTGCTACTAGTCGGTAGCTGCTAGTAGATGACCAAAGGAAAGCCAAATTCTAAACACTAGTAGAAACATAACCTCAAAATAGTCATCAACAATACTGAGTTTACTCACCCATAAACAATAAAAACTGAGTTTATTCACACATAAACAGTACTGACAAAAATAAGACTATTCAACATAACCAACGAACCTGCAAAACTATCTATTTTCACTTTAGCAACTAGAATCCACCTAACGTAAATTATATGCGTAACTCCCAGTTCAATGTGCTCGTTTGTTCGAGGTAGAGTAGATGATGACAGCTAGAACTACCGACTAGTAGCAAAATTGGTCCAAAGGAAAACGCCTATTGTCACTAGCGTGCGGCCATTTGACAACTACGTTGTTTGTGTGGGAAGCCAAATATCTAAACGAGACTGATCTGTGGTTAGTTGGTGGATCCAGAAGCTTCACAATGGAAGAAATCCTGCTTGCGAATTAACCCTTTGCGCTAGTTAGGCGCCGCCACGGCGACACATATAGTAATAATTCCACTCGTTAGGCGCTGCAGCGGCGCCATAAACAATAGGTGTACTTTTACAGAGAATTCCTTTTGCACAGGGCTATCACATGTGCACTGATAGATATTATACTAGCATTCCATTAGCAGATGAACTATTAAAATTAAAATGCCATTTGACTGGAACAATAATGACGAATAGGAAAGGTTTATAAAGTCTAATAAAGAAACCTAAATTTACACCAAGAAAAGTTGTCGCTGTTAAGAAGCACAACAAAAAAAATGCTGCTTGCATGGAAGGATAAAAGAGTCGTTTCAATGTTGAGCACATCTGCCAATGCAAGACTCACAACCATTACAAGAATCGGAAAGGGTGGTTGTATTATTTCAAAACAAAAACCAAATATTGTATTAGACTACACAAAGTCAATGGGTGGAGTTGATCGTGCTGATCAGTATGCGTCATCCTATTGCTTTCTCGGAAAATCTTTGAAATGGTGGCGCAAACTATTTTTTTGGGGAATGGAAATTTGTTACATAAATTCGTACATTCTACACAAAGCTATAAAAACAAAAATAAACGAAATACCACTAAGCCATTTGAAGTTTCGCAAAGTATTGGTCGACCAGTTAGTGGGAGAATTTAAAGTGCCTTGAAGTAGGCCATCTACTTCAGCTCCATCAGAGACCAGGCTCAATGGAAAACTACTTATGTTAAGAAAAGGTTCCAAGCGGGACTGTGTGGTCTGCTCAAAAAGGGCAGTAAAAGGTGGAAGAAGAGAGACAAGCGAATTTTGTGATACTTGTCCTGGAAAACCAAGGATGCATTTAGGCGATTGCTTCGAAAAGTATCACACTTTGAGAACCTATAAAAGCTGAACTTTGATATTTTTGTCCATTTTAAATGTTAATTTGTATAATAAATACATATTTTTGAACAAACCTGCTCGTTTTTGTTTGTCACCTTTCCAAAAAAAAAAAAAATTTATTTTCTAAAAAAAAAGCTAAGTTTTTTGTAAAATTTTTGCTTGTAAACTCACGAGTTGCTGGTAACCCACATACATTTTTTTCACGATTTTAAAGGGTTAATTTTTGAGCCAGACAGTATTCAAAATAACCGATACCTTTAAAATCCCACCCAACAGATAGCATAACCTTTTTTTGATGGTTATTGGCTTTCGAAGCGCTTATAGTCGGTTTATCTTTTCTACTCCAGGATCTTTTGCGCTTCACATTGTTGTAGACAACCCATTTCTCGTCCCCAGTGATGATACGCTTCAAAAATGGATCATTTTCTTGACGTTTAAGAAGCAAATCACAAATTTTTACCCGTAAGAAGATGAGGAACCCATATGTCGAGCTTTGAGATTAAACCTAGCCGGTTCAAATAATCATGAACGGTCGAATTTGATACATTTCCATATTAAAAAGGGTATCAACCAAAACTACTGTGCAGAATAAATCGAATTGAGCCTTGCTGTGTCAGCTGTCAAAATACATATGATTATGCAGCTTAAGTGTGAAGTTGGTTGTGGAAACATACAATTAACTCCTCTGTTGGGAAACAACGAAGTTACTTTCCGGACAACCCAATAATATATCATTTACCTGCTAGAAAATAAAAGCAGTAATCGTGCTGAATTGGTGGAAAAAGTACGTGAAATCATTGGTATCGATGCAAATTTTACTACGAGAATGTTGGATGAGGAATTAAATACGAGTAAAAACACTATTTGGAGAATTTAGCTGAAGATTTGGGTAAAAGAAAGGTCTATGCGCGTTTTGCTCCACATGAATTAAATGAAGACCAAAAAAGCGCTCGTGAGGAGCATTGCAAAAACATTGTTGAAACTGCTGAAAACGACCCAGACTTTCTTGATTCGATCATAACTGCTGATGAGTCATGGTGAAACTACACATAAGCGTCAATCCACTGAATGGAAGACCAAAGGCGAGCCAAAACCAAAAAAATTGCGTTTACAGAAGTCTCGAATCAAGACAATGTTGATTACTTTTTATGATTCGAAGGATATTGTCCGCAAGGAATTTGTTCCAGAAGGTCGAACTGTTAATGGAGAATACTATTTAGGCGTTTTAGATCGTTTGTGGAGAAGAATTGGTCGTTTTGGACCTGAATATCCAGCACCTCACGATAATTAACCACCTCACAAGACCAAAAAAGTGAACGAATTTTTGATGAAAAAACGGATTTCTCTCATCAACCCCCCTCCGTATTCGCCTGATCTATCACCATGTGACTATTTTCTATGTCCAAAACTGAAAATCAAGATGAAAGGAGCATTTTATGATGATATCCCAGCCATTCAAGCAGCTGTAACCGAGGTGCTGAAGATCATTCCTATAAATGACATAAAAAAAATCTATGCATGCGCTGGTTGATCGTTCCAAACATTGTATCGAGTCTAATGGAACCTATTTTGAATAAATAATAACTTTCAAAGATAATATAATGTGTATTTTATTCTATATCCAAAAAGTTCGGACACACTGTGTATGTGTACATTTACTTTGATCAATAAATTGGATATCGTCTCAATGATAAGTGAATATTCAGAGGAGAAGTAAGAATATATATGAAATTCGCATAAAACTGCTATTACTATTATGACAATACGAACAAAATCAATTCAATGATAATAAAAATAAATTAAAAACTATTAACATGCGAATTTCTATAATGCTAAGTGATTGATTACAAAGAGTCAAAAGTACTCGTAAGTCTAGTGTCACAGCATTGGTGTTCGTGCAATATTTTAAACGGAGTCATGTGAATTTAAACTTCACTAAACAACACTTAGTTCTCAATGGTTGTCACAAGACAGACTTAAGAGTACTTTGGACGCTATATGATCAATACGTACCCATACGAGGGGACACTTATAAATAACCAATGCTTCTAATAAAAATATAAAGAAAATTTCATGGGCTTTCGATTTTTTATATTTTTAAATACAAACTAGTCAAAAATACAATAGTTTATTCTATTTTTATTTCGTTATTTCTACTATTGTGGTAAAAGTTCAAAAGTCCATAGAAATAAAAGGTTTTCGTTTTCTATTTTTATTTTTTGCTTAAAAATTATTACTATAACTAAAGTTTTTTTCATATTTGTTCCACTTTGATGAGTTCCGATATATTTTGACTAGAACAAAATGCATTTTCTACTCAATTATTAGAAGAAGAAAAACGTAGAGTTTTATATTTAGTCTAATTTTTTATCCTTTTAACATATATATATGTACAGTGCAAGCCAAAAGTATGCGGCCATCTTAATAACAACATATTATCTAGAAATTGGTGGTAAACTTATACTATCCATAATTTTTACTCATGTCCCTTTATTGCCATAACAGTCCAAGTAGAATTGCCAAGCTCTCATTCTTGTTTGTAGCAGATAATAATAAATGTTAAATTTTTATGATGGAGTTTTGCTTTGTCAATAGATAGGTTGGCAACTAAGTGATTGCGGATTTTATCAATAGATGGTATTAGCACATTCTTTTGTTATGTCAACGTGTTTAAAGCACCTAACCTATATTGTTTGCTTGTTGTTCGGACTTCCGCATTTAATTTAATAAAAAATTGTATCTTTTAGCTATTTAGTTTTGTTTTCATCCAAATTTAAAAATGGAAGGACAAGACGTGCATTTTAGACATATTTTATTGTATTATTTCCGAAAAGGCAAGAACGCATCGCAGGTACGAGTACACAAGAAGTTATGTGCCGTATATGGGAATGAGGTCTTTAAAGAAAGGCAGTGTCAAAATTGGTTTGCTAAATTTCGTTCTGGTGATTTTCACTAAAAAATGAGCAACGGGATGAGACCCATATCAAGGCCATTATCGATTCAGATCGTCATAGCACAACACGTGAGATTGCAGAGAAGCTCAATGTATTGCATACGAGATCTGTTGAAAAAGTATTTATTTATTCAAGAATATGAATATCTATTTTGTCCCCTTCAAAGTAATCCACACCAGATATTATACACTTGTGCCAATGTTTTTTTCAATCCTCGAAGCACTTCAAAAAATCATTTTTTGTGATCTTGTTCAGCTCCTCCTTCGATGTCGTCTTTATCTCCTCAATCGTAGCGTAGTGTCATCCTTTCATGGGGCTCTTCAGTTTCGGGAACAAGAAAAAGTCACAGGGAGTCAGATCTGAGGAATACGCTAGCTTCGGCATTATTAGTGTGTTGTTTTTGACCAAAAATTCTCGCACAAGTAACGATGCGTGAGCAGGGGTGTTATCATGTGGCAAAAGCTCATTTTTGTTCTTCCACAAATCCGGGTAATATTCCTTATTGACCGTTCTACCCTGTGGCAAGAACTCATAATGCACCACACCCTGCAATCGAAGAAAACTGTAAGTAAAACCTTCACATTCGACCGAACTTGTTCCTAAAATATTTGTACCACTGATAAACGTTGCTAGAACATTTTGTACCACTGATAAACGTTTCTTCAGTCCAAGGTAGCTTCACCATATGCCACAGTCAACATTCAGAATGTGTACGCGCAATAAATTTTGTTTTTAACACAAAATTTGATAAAGATTCTTTGATCCATTTTTTGGAATGGGCAAAAATCGAAGACGAGCCAAAACACGTGCAAGCAAAGCGGCTGTCAAAAATTAACTGAACAATCAAAATGTCCGAACTTTTCGGCATAAGTGAGAGACATGAGTACCAACATAACGCCACGAAAAGTCGACAATCGAATATATGTAACCAGCGGAAATTCAAAGTTCGCAATACTTTTTTAACAGACCTCGTATATGTATTGGAAAAAAATTAAAACAGCTTGGCTATGTTAAAAAACTCGATTTATGGATTCCTCATCAGCTTAAGGAAATTCATTTGACGCAACGCAT
Source organism: Atherix ibis (assembly GCA_958298945.1). Classification (NCBI taxonomy): domain Eukaryota; kingdom Metazoa; phylum Arthropoda; class Insecta; order Diptera; family Athericidae; genus Atherix; species Atherix ibis. Next base: position 120,145,882 of record OY282606.1, read on the forward strand.
TAGCATCTGCGATACCCTTCTGAAACGCAACGAAACAGATCCATTTCTGGAGCGAATGATAACTGGCGATGAAAAGTGGATAGTTTACAACAATGTTAATGGGAAACGATCGTGGGTGACGCGAGATGAACTACCTCAGACGATATCAAAAGCTGAGATGCACCAAAAGAATATTATGCTGTCAGTTTGGTGGGATTATAAAGGAATTCTGCACTTTGAACTTTTACCAAGAAACCAAACGTAAGCAATCACTTAGTTGTCAACTAATACGTGTTTAACTCAAAGATAATCCTATATAGATATAAAAGATAAATTTGATCCTGTTTTTTTTTCTTTTTTCAAATATTTATCTAAAGTATATTTAATGAAAAATTTGGAAACATGGAAAAATCTGCGAAATTATTTTTGAATACCGCTCTGCTATTGTTACTTCTATTTCGCGAAGACACAGAGTGAAAGTTATTGTTACTCTTTTAGTTACTAACAACGGTGAAAAGAAGAGTACCTCGTATTTGGGCGCTTGGCGGTAGGGAAACCAATTAATACATCCTCAAAATAACAAAAAAAGTTGAACTGGGATTTACTGCGTCAAAGCTAAATTGCTGAGGACTTAAAAAAAGTACTCTGGAGAAAAAATGCTGCCGGAAGCTGTCGTGGTTCATTCTCTACGGATAGATTAGGAGATTTGGTGCGAATTGAAGGAATTTAAAAAAAGAGTTTAATATCTCAGGACTTTGGTTAATTGTAGATGGTCTCTACATATTATGATATAGCCATCACAATCACCCGATCTCAACCCTATATTTGATTTGATAATAATTAATTTACAAAGAATAATTTTTTAAATATTTTTAAGTTAATTTTAATTTCTGATTTTTATTTAAATTTGCCCCAAAAAAAACCAAAGTGGTCGCATACTTTTCGACTGTATTGTACATAATTTAATATAATTTTCTATTATATAATATACAAACAGCAATCTTTTAAGATAGTTTTATGTTTATGTTGTTGATACCTGCTTTTTAGAAAATGGCTGTTCACCTAAAATGAAGAAAAAAAAATCCAACAAAGAATGTGATGAAAAAAAACCGTGTAAACAACATAAACCAAAATCGATAAATAGTAAACAACCAACACTTGTGTACATTTACGAGCCGATGACCGACAATCGACCAACCAAACTATTTTTTTTTTTTACTTAAATCGAGCCTCTTAAGAAGTTACAAAAAAAAAAGGTAAAAACAGAAAACTGAAAGAGACGTAAAACACGATTTCATTCATCGAATAGAAGAAGGTTGATGGAAATCGTACATTGCCTATCATCGCAGTACTATCAAAATTTATTTGCAAATATTGTTTATAATTTATTTGCGAACATGTTGCCAAAAGAAAAAGTATTTATTTTAGATAAAAATAAATGTTTCCTATTAACTTATAAGAATTCCCTTGCCCCTTTTCTACATATATCATACTAGTACTCGTAGTAATAGTACCGAAAACTTGTTTATATTACGAGCATAATAATAAAGACGTCGTTAAGTTCTCTCGATCAAATTTAACAACACAACTTGTATGCCTTGAATGGGTGTGAAGGTGTGGTGCAGTGTTCTAGATTCATTAGAAGGTTCTCTGCTCATAATGCACTCTATGACTTTGTACTTCTAATTTAGAAGGAAAAAAAATATTGTCAACACAGCTTTCTAATTATGTCAACAATCAATAATATATTAAAGGAATTACAAAAGAATTTAATAATAGTTGTGACTCCTAATAGTAAAGTAAGAAAATATTGTTTTTACCTGTAATTACTATAAAAAATAAAATAAAAAACAAAGAAAAACTACATATTTTAAATAATTTTACTATTATTTATTATTTATTTTTCTTTTGTCAAACATATTACTTGTATACAAGAGAGAAGATCAAATGCCAAAATATGCGAGGTTGTAAGGTTCAGAGTACGTACATACTACACGTACGTAATCGACACCAGTTTAAGTAAGCACTCGTAAATCAAATTTCACTTCTCTTTTTAATAGAATTTGTTTTTATTTTTATTTCCATATTTTGCAGTTATGAGCAGTTACCAATTTTTATTTGTTTTTTTTTCTCCTTTTGGAAATATTTTTCACGCTAGATTTTTTCTCATTCACATGAAGTTGTTACATACATATACATATACAAGTTCATACACAAAATCAACTAAATACCGGCAAAAAAACTTGGAATATATTCGAAATCTGAGAGAATTTGAATTTATTTTTTTTAAACTATCAATTATTGTTTTTCTTATAAATTAGATATAAAATTTTAGATTTTTAAAAAAAAAGTTGCCATTTTTTTTATTTAGAGTAGAAAGCCACTTAAAAATAGTTCATTTTTTATACAATTTGCACTAACAGACAATAGTAACTTATATTGACGTGCGCTCATCTCCAATAACTTTTCGTGTATTAGATTTTTTTTATATTTATTTTACTCTTTCACATATAATAAAAACACTATTTATTTATCATTTATAATTGAGAAATTATATATGATATTTTCCTTTGATGATGATTTTTAAGATTTTAATATGGAATATTTTTTTTTAGTCAACCAGCCACACTTACCGTGAATGGATTGCAAGCAATACTTTTTCAAATAACACAGCGCACATTAAAAAACTGAATTCAATAAGTATCTGAATTTTTAGAACATCGAAGATCGGTGGTGGCCATGCCGGACTATGAGAATTAAGTGTGAGCAACTCAGTTGAAGAGATTGAGGGAACCCTCTGAATTCTCAGCGGGATAGCTAAGTGATATTGCGTTCATAGTCCTGTCTCTCTCGCTATAGTATGTATGCACCTGCAAGCAAGCATATGTTATCTGAGCATTCAGTATTCAGTATTGTCTCTTACTTCCAATTGAACTTGTCTTTTTCTCTCTGATTTCGTCTCTTTTTCTTGAATAAATCTCTCAATTCGATCATATTTCCCCTTTTCTCTGTAAATACTGACCTATTATGATGCGCGCCGCTGCACTGCGTTGTGCATCAATAATTGTCAACATATTTTACTTCTTGAAAAAGTGCATATACATTTTAGGATTTTTAATTTTTCTTAAATTATTACGTAAATTTTTGTATAAACTTATTATTTCTAGCGAAAGAAATTCATTTTGTGCATTCATTCACGCAATAACGATGCTGAAGTCAAATGTAATTATGCATAATAATATATGTATATATAAAAAAACCTATAAGCTTTTTTTTTTGATTGTTAAAAATATAAAACAAATTTCGTAGAAACATAATAATCTAAATTTACGGTCTTATTTAATAAAATTAATCCATCGAGAACAATTTAAAAAAAAAAAAATATATTTCAAAATTATTCAATTCAGACCTTGAAACCTTACAAATGCGTTCCGACTTCGTCGATAGTTAAGTTTATTTGGTTTTCAGTTCCCAAATAATTTTCTTTTTTACTAATTAATTTCCTTTTTTTACTAATTAATTAACTACCCCCCTCCCCCCCCCCCTATCTTTCTATCCTATATTTATCCTACACTCATTTGTATTTTTTTAAAGAAAAAACAAGTTTAAATACGAATTTTGAAAAAACGTCCACATAACAAAGAAAGATATAATTTTTTCGTACTGAGACTACCAGCCAAAGGGTCGTGGGTTCGAATCCCACTGTAGCAGCATGGTCCTACGCTAATTACCTCACCGCTTTACTTTCTAAAGCTTCTTTCATATCCTTATCCTTTATCCTTCCCTCTAAGCGGCATATGGCCCAAACAGCCGCGTGCGCCAATACCAGACTGCCCAGATTTACTCTGGGACAAAATCTGCATTTAAAAAAATAAAAAAAAATTTTGAATTTCTTGTAGCACAGTTACGGTGTAGCAGTTACAATTTGTCTGTCTGTCTGTAGCACAGTCACAATTTGTCGGGCATTTTCTTTCATTTTTATTTTTGTGGCTTTATTTTTTCACCATTTATTGAACCAAACCCCCCAACCCCTTTTTTACAAAATATTGTAAAAATATACAGAATATACATTAAGATGAAATTTTTGTTTCAAAAATCAGAATTGCAGAATTTTTATACAAATTTCTAACAATCAATTCTTCCGATAATAAGTATAATGTACATATTGAAATCAATTCATTTCAATGAAATTAAAACTCATTTGTAATATGTTAAAAGCCTTACTTTATTTATTTCATCTTTTTTTTTTGTTTTTTTATTTTTTTATTTGTATAATACAAAACAAAAAGTCAAAATTAGACACAAAAAAGCAAACTTATTATTGTTCATTATTTGTTTTGATTTCTACTGAAACATAAAAATATTGCCATATTATATAATTGGAAGAGAATTAAATCCATTTATTTATATTATCTAACTTTGCAACCAGCACAATTATTAGTGTAGTAGACATTCTACGAAAGTTTCGTTTCAATTTTCTTCTTTCGTCTATTCATCCACCATTTTTCTAGCAAGCATTTTTTTTTGTCTACATTTATGGATATTCTTCATTATTTTTTTTTTTTTAAACTTAAATATTTTACATACACATTTTTTTTTACTTAATAGCTTAGCCTTCGGCTCGTTTATTTTATTATAATTTTAATTTCGTAAAAGTGGAAAATAAAAAGATGTCGATTCATTTGAAATAAATATAAGAATTAATAATATTAATTTTAGTTATCAATTTTCCTTACGTTCTTTTATTTTTGTTCCTATTTACACGATCAGTATTTTTGTTTTGTTTTAAATTCTTTTGTTTATATTATTATTTATATCATTATTAGTACAGGAATCTTCTTTTTTTTTATTTAGCATACAATCAAAATATATATTTCGAAAATTTCTCTAAATTTTTTTTTTGTATCGAATTCTTCTTTATATCATTCTTATCTAATTTCATTTGTTACTAAGATTAGTTTTATTTCTAGTTTATTATATAATGAAATATAATCAAATTAAAATAAAATAAGACTAACAATTCATTAATAAATTTTTTCTTTTTTAATAATATTTTTTTTCTGTTTACCTTTAATCATATAATTTATTTATTAAATTCATGAAAAAAAATTGTTATATTAATTTTAATAATTATTTACTAATAAATATGAAAATTTCTATAAAACTATATCAAGAAAAAAAATGAAAGAAAGAAAAATTAAAAATTAAAATAAAGATTAAATTTAAAAGGAGAGAAATTTTATCAATTAACAATATATCCACATCAATTTAACAACATTTGATCGATTTATTCTCAACAATATTAATTATATTTTTAAAAAAAAAAAAAAAAAAAATTACAAAAATGAATATACATAATAATAAAGTTATAATAAAAACTAAATTAATAAATAATTTAAACGAATTTTTATTAATTTGTACTAAATAAAGTTTTAATTAAATTTCATGCTGCTCGTGAGGTAAGCAATTAAAGTTAACATTTTTTTTTCCTTTGTCAATTCGTTAATCTTCTACTTTTGTCGGTTTAGTTTCATTTTTGTTCAATATATATATATATATATAAACACATATATATATTTTAATATTATTTAATATTCACAAAAGATAAATCGAACATATTCATTTGAACACAGAATCTCTACTTATCCCTTCGTGCTTCTTCGTTATATTAACACTAATATTATATACTCTCTGACTTTTTACTTTTATACTATTTATTTTAATTTATCTATTTACTTATTAATGATCACTTTCTTATATATTTTATTTTAAAGTCATTCAATCGTATTATTTCCATTACTAAGAGTCATTGATAAAAATGCACTTGATCTGCATCTAAAGATTAATATATACGAGTATGTTTGAGGATGTGTATTTGTGTTTGATTCTTTAATTAGTTTTTTTCTTTTCTTTTAAGGTTTTTGTATTTCTTGTGTAAATGTGGACGACATTAAAAACTTAGCTCTTTAAAAGAATAATCGTACCGCAGGGCATTTATATTAATTAATGATTGATTTTGAACGTTTTAAACATGTTATTTCTTGACGGGCGTATTACGTTGTGTCAAACCTTCGAATCGTTTAAACGTATAATTAATAAAAACCCAGTCTTTAAGTTTTTCTCCCTCTTGCAGAATTGGTGGTGCAGCTAAAAGTAATATATTTTCAAATTAATAGAAAATATATTATTATAAAATCATCGTTTACTTACGTATTTCTAAAGAAATATCGGGGAAATCATCGAAATTAGAAGTGTCATCAATGGAGCGCACCTCAACTGGAATAGCTGCTGGACGTTCTCTGATATGTTCCCAATCAACGCCGCGGAAAAATGATACCGATTTAAGATCTTCGATGCCCCGTTGCGACCCTAGACGCCGCTCTGCCTCACAACAGAATTTAATTATAGTATCTTTAGCCTCCTCCGATATTGGTGTTTCTGGTGGAAATATTAATGTTTCACGCCAGTTCATCACCTTCCGATAGGTATCCTGTGGGTTATCTGAGCAAAACGGAGGATAGCCCATCAACATCTCGTACATTATCACACCTAGCGACCACCAATCACATGCTGGTCCATAGCCAGTTTGTAAGAAAACCTCTGGTGCTATATAATCGGGTGTACCAACAGTACTATAAGCAAGTGCCCGGCGATTTCGTTTCCAGCTTTCAGCTCTTCGTTTCGAATCCATTGGACTATAATAATATATAATTGAGTTATTAGTAATTGTTTTTTCTGAATCTTCAAAAACTGGAAAGTCGGTACTATGTAATCTAATAACGTACAAAATTTAGCTTTTAGTCAAAATTACTTTAATGAATTTATGGAAAATAATTAAAAAAATTATAAAAGAAACAATTATTTGACTCAGCACAATACTTTAAAAAAATGGATATATTTCTAAAAAAAATGAAGAAAAAAAGCAAATTATTTCTGCAAACAACAAAAATAGTAATAAAATTTTTGAATCAATGTGCGGATTAATTAACACGAAATACTCTGATAACAAATTAAGGTGTGTTTACAAGTGCACGACAACAAATTCGTTGTCACGCCATTGTAATTTAAATTGTTCAAGAATGGCTTCTATTAAAAAATTTCTACAAGGAATTATAAATAATCAATTTCGAAAATTACTATTAATGCTATAGAATTCGATTAATTCATACACACAATAAAAAAATTGATTTTTTTTTAACAACTCATCGTCCATTTCCCGAATAAACGCTTTTTAACGATAGCTGACTCTGTTACCTTATCAAAAATAGATAATTAATATTTTCGCCCAAATTATTATATCTCGGACTCGTAAATTGATAAAAATTTATAAACATATTACGATAAAAAATATTGATTATGTTTATGAATATTGACTGAAATAAAATGGTTTTTTTTGTTGCCAAAATAAGATTCAATATGTTTCAAAAAATATATAATAAAATATAAATAAAAAAGGCCTAATCAGAAACTACTAATAACTATACAAAATTATAGTCTAATCTTAAAACGAAAATAATAATAATGGCCTTACCTTGCACAAGTTCCAATAAAATCGGATGGTTTCGCTTGTGATAAATCTCTATAAAAGTCGGTTCGATGCGATTTTTTCAATCCCGTACATAGACCGAAATCAGAAAGCTAAAAAAGCCAATTAATTATTTAAATTTTTCACAAAATATATATTATATTAATTGTTTACTTTTAAATGACCGCGTGCATCTAATAGAAGGTTATCAGGTTTAATGTCTCGATGAATAAATCCCAACTTGTGAATCGAATCGATTGCGAGCGCAGTTTCGACAATATAGAATTGTGTACATTCTTCAGATAGGGTGTCCTTTTTCATAAGAAGAGTCATCATATCACCACCAGGCAGAAATTCCATTATTAGATACAAATTAACCGGGTCCTGTTAATAATAATTTACAAGATATTAGAAATTTTCACGCAACCAAAATTTTCCGATGTGTACTTACTTGAAAACTATAGTACATTTTGACAACCCATTGATGATCTGCTTCGACTAGGACATCTCGTTCTGCACGTACATGGGCCACTTGCTCCTTTTCTAACATATCTGCCTTCCGCAGAACCTTCATCGCATATACATGGCCAGTATCTTTTTTCTGAACTAGACGGACCTCACCAAATGCACCACGGCCAATTACCTTCGAACAAAGGCATTTTAGCTCAATTAGCATATAATCATAATATTTAACTAAACAATAGTTTTCGACTTACTTTCAATGATTCGAAGTCCTCCACTCCTAAGCGTGAGCGTTTTAATCGTAGAAATTCTGTCTCCTTTTGGGCATGCTGTTGACGTTTCTCTTGTTTTTGCGATTCGGATAAAGTTTCATCTTTTAGCTGAGCCTCCAATTTGGCCAAACGCTGTTTTCTCTCCCCATATTGGGTTATCAAATTGCTGTAGTAATTTTCAAGTGTCACTTTAGCCTTAGTGGCTTTGTCAAGCGTGTGATCACTGAAGCGGATGGAACTCTCAGTGGTTGTCATTGTTTATCGAGCAAAATAACCAAAACTAGTTAAAAACAACGAAAATATATAATCACCCACGAATTCCGAAATTCAATCGTGCACAAAACTTATGACAAACCACATTCAAAACACTGAATGAACCCAATTACGAGTTTCGCACGTAAAAATTTCACTGCTGGGAAAAATCGGATTGACGTCAAAATCTGAATGATGACCCGATATAATTATTCTGCTCGGGATCGAAACTATTCACTCAATTGATTCAGTTCTTCGCGCATTCACCCGTGGCGAGATTTCCGCAATGCTTTTACTATTTATTCGAATCACAATAAAAATAGGAACATTTTCCCAATACTCAACTATTCGCTCGAATGATTTATTTCGACAAATTTTTCATATGAAAATGCAAACCATTCATTAAGTTGCCATTCTTGAGGGCATTGAAAACTCGACTGCTTGATTTTGGAAAAACTCTTTAAACGCGACAATGAAACGCACACAACCGCAACTATTGAACGCTCAACGAAAACGCATCAATTTCGTTGCGGACTAATCACGATTACGCACTTTTCAACTGTCCACAAGCCACAGATAATTCGCGTAAATAATCAAAATACTCAATGATTTTCAAACAATGGCCCCCCAAATCTGTCCTGCTTTGGATATTTTCGTTTCACATTTACCCTTTCACAGCGCTACCATCGGAAAGACGGAATTAAGCGCAACAATTTAAAATTCATTTTTTTTTCAATTTTATTTATTGTTTCTTATATTTTAATTTATTGTTATTTTTCATTACAACAAAATGCAATAAAATATTGTCTTAAATATGATATTTCAAAACAATTACATTTTATACCTAATTCTTTAATTTCCATTTAATAGCAGTTTCAAATGCTTATAAACTGCTATAAAATAGAAATTTTTCTTCATGTTAGATTTCATTTGTTATCAAATTTTCACGAAATAAACATACAGTATATAATTTAAAAAAATAGTTTACTTTATAATATTTAAAGAAAAGTTTACTTATGGTAATTTTTTACATAATTGTTATGACAATCATCATAATTTTTATTGAAGAATGATTTTTTGCAAGAAAATCTATTTTCGGTAAAATTTACAAGAAAATGCAAGAATTTCTGTCCGAAATTATTTTGTTGTTGTCGAGTTTGACAATTCCAGAAATTAATCAGTTAACATTTTTTTTGTATCTTAACAAAAATTAGAGAATTAAATTTTTTGTTGTTGTTGTTTTTAAATATACATATAACCATTTGATAAGTAAGTAGATCCGATATGGAAAATATTCTAGAGAACGAATATGAATGTAGTAAACCGAAGAGAAGCCGATCTTCTTCAAACGAAGAGGACTCTATCGATATTCCATTTTTTTATGATGGACAAAATTCATTATCGGAAGATCAAAAATTAACATCAGAAGAAAAGGATATGATTGATAAGTCTCTAGCCAACCAAGAAGATACTAAAGATGAACAATTATCAGAGAATGATGAATATAAACCGAATTTAGAGCTAAGTCAAAAGGACTGCGAAAATCAAAAAAAGAAAGAATTGAAATCTCGCAAAGAATTGGAAGAGGAGGAGCGAGAAAAAATGCAGTAGGTTTAATTATAAGCATCCTTCTTTTTTTTAGAACATTATAAAAATACATGTTATGAATTATTTAAAAGAGTGCTGGTATCGAATTTCACAGAGGATCAATTGAACCGTTATGAAATATTCCGTCGATCCACTTTACCAAAACCCGCTGTGAAAAGACTTATGCAAACAATAACGGGCTGTTCAGTGTCTCAAAACGTTGTTATTGCAATGGCTGGTATTGCCAAAGTATTTGCTGGTGAAATTGTTGAAAAAGGTACGACGATAACTATTGTTTCGACTCTTCTAAGATTTTATGTTCTAATTGCAATAATATTTTGTGTGTGTATTTTAATTAGCCTTAGACGTAATGGAAGAATCTGGTGAATCTGGTCCTGTGCAGCCAAAATACCTTCGTGAAGCGGTTCGAAGACTACGTGGAGAAGGAAGAATACCAATTGGCCGACAGACAAAACAATTATTTCACACTAATTAATATATATATATATATACTATATGTAAATAATATTTTATTACAATTTGTCTTATTACAAAAAAATATCATGTTAACTAATATAATAAAGTAATTTTTATTAGAAAGTTTTTTTTTAAAAGTATTATAATAAATGCGGAAGCTTTCATTTAGAAAAAAAAATTGGCCTTTAATTCTTATAAACGAAATTGTAGTGATTAACAAAGGATGTTTTAGTATGAAGCAAATTGAGAAAATATATTGAAATTAAGAAATCTAATTGATAAATTATCAAACATATTATAATTCCATTCTCGTCACTATTCCTCCCAATACAATAGGGCAACAACAAAAAAATTTGTTTAAAACACACATAATTTTAATAAAACAATATTGATAACATACGAGTATATGCCTTGAGGAAGGGAATACAAGAAGGAAAAATGAAATAATATGATGTCAAATGGGGTCGATACTCTCGTATAATAATACATTATAAATAAAAGAATAGAATTTTATTATCATTTAACAAGTACGCATTAAGTTCTAATCAATTTTTCTCAAATTTTAAGAACTTGTTATTGATAACATATTCATTTATAAAACTAAGCTTATAATAAACATAATTATTTTATTTTTTTTTGGTGCAAAATTTTTTTTCTATTATAAATATAATATAATTTTTACCAAATTAGATGACTACACATTCGTATGGGAAATAATTAGCAGGTTGATGTGGTGATGGACATTCTAAATAACGAAATTTGGGGTGTGCGGGGGGAAAGAAATTGATAATTAATTATTATTTATAAAATTTTGACGATTGGGATGATACGTACGTCGTTGGCATCGTGTTCCAAAATATCCTGTACCTTCGCATCTACATTTGTAGCCAGGAGCTTGAGAGATTTGAGTGCAAGTACCTCCATTTAGGCATGGTTTTCGGCTGCATATATCGCTTGTTGTACCCTTTAATAAATAGTTATTATTACTGAATTTGAATATAAGATATATATGTTAATTGTTTTTATGAGAAGACCCAATCTTGTTAATCACCTTAAGGGCATTTTGACACTCGATTATATTTGAATATCTGTATTCAGATTTACATCCAAACGAACACGAGCAGGCACCATTATCAATTCTACATCCGTTCTGTGTTTGATCCATATCACATCCACCGATTAAATTTGCAAATGCTTAAACGAATCAATTTTTATTATAATAATATTCGTATAGAAGAAATTCTTTTATAAATAAATTATTCTGTATGTAATAGAAAAATTAGAAAAACTGTTATTTTTTTTTTTTAAATTTAGTATTATTCGTAAGTATTTTGTTATTAAATAATAAATATATCAATTTAAATCGAATCAATTCAAAGAAATATTAAACTATTAAAACACTGGGATAAACGTACTACAAATAAATATTATATTTACCAATAACTAAGAGCAAACATAATAATAAATTGTGATTTATTTGATATTTCGACATTTTTTTTTGCACTCACGACAAACGAGACTTTTGTCTAAAACTTCCTACAGAAAACCGGAAAGAATACTAAGCCAGCAGGAGTTTCTTCTACGCATTCGAGTCGTGGTCCGAGTGCATCGTACAGATCAGTTCAGCGGTTAGAATGCGATAACGAAGGGCACTTACTCAAGATAACGCCGCATTCCGGATTTTATTCTTTTTTTTCTTCATTTCAGTCTTTGAGAGAACCACACCACCCCATTCACAAGAACTATAAACTCATAGAATACATCGACACCAAAAATAAGTCCGAAACTAAAAAATAACAAAAAAAAAACGAAAACGAAAAAAACAAAGCCAACGACGACTTAACATAGAGTAAGTAGTAAGCCAAGAAGAGACAAGCAAATAGAATAGGCAACAGCAATGACCATACGATCTACAGAAAATGTGTTCCCATTCCAAAATTATTTTCAATTGCTTATTCTAACATGAATGCATTCATAATTAAAACGCCATACAAAATACTGAAGAATTCATCTACACTAAAAGGAATGAAACAATTCCTCAATGAAATTTTTCTACCATTTCAAGAGAGTACGTTTTTTTTGCATTTGCTTTCTCACGAATATACCCGCTCCTAGTATAGTACCATTTTTTTAAGCAACCGAACAGACATAAATTTGGAAATGGAATTTTTTCTTATTCTGTCACTATCAGTAATTAATTATTAGTTAGAGAATGAGATGAAAACCTTCAATTCTCTTTCCTGCTATTATGGAATACGATTGATTATCGGGTGATAATACGACTACGCTTGTGGTTTGAAAAGCACTGGACACAAACACACATTTATGCGGATGTTCGTTCACATACACGGATGTGTGTGCCTTCATACATTATAGGTCTTATGAAGGAAGAATAGAGAGAGAGAGAGTAGTCAGCCAGTTGGCTTATCAATAAGCCGAAAGCACTTTTTACAAACCTATTTAAAGTAGAACTCATCGAGCTTATATGGACTTATATTAAATAATTATGTGCTTGGTAACCACCATCTAATATTTCGAATACATAAATTGATGTTCTTTGATTATTGTAAAATTTTCCATTGGAAAATTCAATTTCTCTGTATTTATATGTTCATATATATAAGAAAAAATATATTTTTTTAAAATATCAGTTTTATAATACGAGTAATAACATATTTTCTTGACATGAAAATTATTATTTGAATTTATGTACACTCTTATACTAATTGAAAGCATCGTTGATGGGGAGGTATGGGGTACCGTTCTATACTCAAAACAGAAAATAATACACATTGTGAGAATATAAATAAATTTTTATTAATAATAATAGTATTTTAAGAAAAACACAATTCTTAGAAAGATTTTATTCGCCTGTGCATGATCGTGTTACATATTTTTACATTTCTCCGTGTAATACAAAAAATTATTTACCAAATATTAATGATATTATGCATTTATTTCCGAATATAATATGCATATATGTACGAGTATGTATTGATTTTCTTTTTACTGAAATAACTCCCTCACGAGACTTGTTTTTATATCACATTCGGTGAAATCTTGGTATCCATTTTTTCTCATTATTAAAAAAAAAAATAGTGTCTTTTTGACAAGAACGTTATTGGAATTAGATAAATAATATATACCATCTAATTCTATTTAAAACATTTGGGAAAAAAAGAAACATTTTATAATAAAAATAATTATTTGAAATTCAAAAGTTTGCTCAATAACGACTTTAAACAAATTTAAAAATGAATAATTTTCAGAAATGTATTTAAAAATATTTATAGGATACTGTGTCTATAAAAATTAGTGGAGCAAAAAACTAGAACTACTAAAACTATTACGCTTGAGAAAAAAATATAAGGTGTAGTAAAAAGAAATCCATTATTTTTGCATTAAATTGAAGATTTTATTTAGCATAGATACGTGTAGAATGATACGAGTTAGGTCAAATATGCACCGTTTTGTTCGATAACTTGTTGCCATTTTGGAGGTAATTTCATTTTTCACCTGCAAAATCATTCGTCATAGACAAGAAGAGGTGGTAATCACTTGGTGCCAGGTCCGGACTATAAGGTGGATGCATAAGAACATGCTAACCAAGGTCCCGGAACTTCTGGCGAGTCACTATCGATGTATGCGGCCTGGCGTTGTCCTGATGGAACACAATTCCTCTCCTATTGGCCGAAGCTGGCCGCTTCTGGGCGATTGCTTCTTTCAGACGGTCCAATTGTTGACAGTATAGGTCCGAATTAAGAGTTCGGCCGTAGGGGAGCAGCTCATATTAGATGATTCCCTGCCAGTCCCACCAAACACACAGCAAAACCTTCCTGGCTGTCAATCCTGGCTTGACCACCGTTTGCGCCGTATGACCGCGATTTGACCACGACCGTTGTCGCTTGACGTTGTCGTAAGTGACACACTTTTCATCACCAGTAACCATCCGCTTCAGAAATGGATCAATATTGTTGCGATTAAGGAGCGATTCGCAGATGGAAACTCGGTCCATGAGGTTTTTTTGCGATAACTCGTGTGGCACCCATACATCGAGCTTCTTTTTGTATCCAGCCTTATTTAAGTGGTTCCAAACGGTTTTTTGTGCAATGTTTAGCTCCTGGGCAATCGACGATTTCCATTATTTTATCGACATTTTCGACAATTGGCCTTCCAGAGCGTGGTGCATCTTTGACATCAAAATTACCGGAACGGAACCGACGAAACCAAAATTGCGCGTGATTAACTGTTACTAAATGTGAATAGTGTTTATGGAATAGACCATAAACACTATTCACATTTTCAACTGCCTGGCTTGCTTTTTCGCCTTTATCGAAGAAAAACTGTCAAATATGTCGTATTTTCTCTTTGTTGGTGTCCATCGTTGACTAGTGCTAAAAAAATACTGAGTCAAGTAATCACAAAACTGTATGAGAAGCTTTTTTAGTTCGCACTATTAAAACGGGAGATACAGACTCCTAAAGCCATCTATTGGCAAAATAATGGATTACTTTTTACTACAGCTTATATATATATATATATATATATATATAAGGTATTTCTCTTATAAAATATAAATACACATTTTCAAATTTCACGTATCAAAATTAAAAATTTGTATTAACATTATTTAAATATATTCATGCACTTTTGTATTATAAGTAAAATTTTCCAAATGATAATATAATGAGTATTTTATTCTATATCCAAAAAAGGTCGGTTATAAAAAAATAACCGAACTTTTTGGATATAGAATAAAATACTAATTATATTATCTTTAAAAGTTATTATTTATTTAAAATAGGTTCCATTAGACTCAATACAACGTTTGGAACGATCAACCAGCGCATGCATAGATTTTTTTGTCATGTCATTTATAGGAATGTTCTTCAGCACCTCGGTTACGGCTGCTTGAATGGCTGGGATATCATCATAAAATTGTTCTTTCATCTTGGCTTTTAGTTTTGGAAATAGAAAATACTCACATGGTGATAGATCAAGCGAATACGGAGGGTGGTTGATGAGAGAAATCCGTTTTTTCATTAAAAATTCGTTCACTTTTTTGGTCTTGTGAGGTGGTGCACGACCGATTCTTTTCTTGTGAGGTGGTCTACCACGATCAATTCTTTTCCACAAACGATCTAAAATGCCTAAATAGTATTCTCCATTAACAGTTCAAACTTCTGGAATAAATTCCTTGTTGACAATACCCTTCGAATCATAAAAAGTAATCAACATTGTCTTGATTCGAGACTTCTGAAAACGCAATTTTTTGGTTTTGCCTCGCCTTTGGACTACCATTCAGCAGATTGACGCTTATGTGTAGTTTCAGGGTCATATTTAAAGCACCATGACTCATCACCAGTTATGATCGAATCAAGAAAGTCTGGATCGTTTTCAGCAGTTTCAACAATGTCTTTGCAATACTCCACACGAGCGATTGTTTTGGTCTTCATTTAATTCATGTGGAACAAAACGCGCACAGACCTTTCTTTTACCCAAATCTTCAGTTTAAATTCTCCAAATAGTGTTTTTACTTGTATTTAATTCCTCATCCAACATTCTCGTAGTAAAATTTGCATCGATACCAATGATTTCACGGACTTTTTCCACTAATTCAGCACGATTACAAGCTTCTCGACGATCTGCCGTTAGGTCGTTCTTTAAAATCCTCACGACCATTTTTAAATCGTGTAAACCACGTATAAACTTCAGTATGACTCATACAATCATCACCATAAACTTTTTCCATCAATTCGTATGTCTCAGCGAATTTTTTTTCAAGTTTAACACAAAATTTTATATATGCTCTTTTGTTCCATTTTTGTTTTGTAACATTAGCCGACTTTCTCTTTTATTGAAATGGCTGTAACTTTCACATCTGTCATCCGATTTACATGAATTTAGATGCGTTTGAAAGAGGATGAATGCTGCAAATTGGTGATGCATGTTGTATGATTTAAATATAAAGTTCGGTTATTTTTGGGACATACTGTGTATGTGTCTTGGAAGTGAAAATTATTTTATTTCCAAAAAGCTGTGCAGGCAATTTATTTTTCATTTCGACATTATCGCTTTAAAAAAAATTGACTTTAGAGAATAACGAATAAATTAGGTTGCACATTTTAATTTTGAAAAATTTTAATAACTGGGATGCATAATTTTTTTTTGATAGTACTTCAATATTTAACATTTTCTTTTCTGTTCAAAATTTCTTATTTCTCCACACAATCTTATTACACTATGATAGGTTTCCGGTAAAAGCCAGTTACTATATTTGAATACGCTTAAAAAAAATATCTGTCAATATTTTCAGTTTTACTATATTATTTTGTTAATATATTTTAGTACTTGAACAAAATTTAATGTTTAGACAAAAAGTTACCAGATATCACTCCGAAAACAATACAGCGGATGTGCAAATACAGTTTGAATGAGAATGAAAAGTTTTTTTGAAAAGCTGTCGAAATAGTAGTGTATCTTGTATAGTGTCATCAATATATGATATTTATTCGTATTAATTTTGAAAGTGATTGCAAATTATAGTTACAAACAAATTAAGGTTACTCACATTAATTAAATAAATAAACCAAGTTCTTTTACGTTTTAAGTGACTTTCAGTTCAAACAAACTAACGCAACAGATTTCTCACGTGTAAATGGGTACATAATAGTGGAGACTTTTTTGGTTAATACGAGTATTAATAATGACCTGGACTTGTGTGGCTCTAGTATCACGTGAGAGTTTGTTTGTTTGTTTGTAAGGTCCATTAGACATGCGCCAGGGGCCACTTCATAGCGCCACGACCGTGAGGCCATTTGGAGACTTCGTAGCACGTGTGGAAAATCATCTGAGAGAGACCGATCTGTGGTTAGTAGTATAGAATATTGAGAATTTTGTTATATTTTGTGGAGCAGATTAGTATGAAGTTAAAATAGGGGACTAGGGAATGGAGTTGTTGGGTCGAGGAGCTCCATAATGGGAGGAATCCTGCTCGCAAAGTAGTTCTTGGTTATGTGGCATTCCTGTAGAATATGGATGATAGCGAAATGGGTGCCACAAGATTGGCAAAAGGGACGATTGGTGTTGCCAAAAAGGAAGTTATGAGTAAGAGCAGTTTGTCCAATCCGGATTCTGAGGAGCTTCCGCGCCCAGAATTTCGGTATGGATGTTGAATACACTGGTTTATTGGTGGTTATCCAATGAGTCGACAAAAAAGTGTCGCTATTGATCCAGTCATCGTGTCTGCGGATGGCTAATGGTGTTAGTTGCCATTCTGTTATTAGGCGAGGTAGATTGGGAATGACTGTGATCACTGGTCGATGGAGTGTTTCTCCAGCCAACTCGTCCTGCACTTTCATTACCCACAATTTCCACATGCCCTGGCACCCATTGCAATTCGACACTCCTATTGATAAGTAGGCTATGACGAATTGCGTTAAGTACTGGGTCATTCGATGGGCCACAAATGCCTTAAAGGGCGGCAAGGCTGTCGCTAAAAATAATAACGCTTTGTTGGCTGGGAATATTGATCGCAATTTCAATTGCCGTTTCGGTGGCCCACAGTTCTCCGTAATATGGAGCTGCCCTATAAGGGAAGATTCCACAATATAGTGCGCGGGTGCTGCAGCCAAAAAGTTCAACGACCGAAAAAGATGTAATATCGGTGTCAGCGACGGCATCAGTGAACAACAGTCGATGATCTTTTAATCCGTCCAACTGTTTAAGGAAACATTTCCTATATGTGGACGGATCAGTCTTCTTAAACCTGTCAAGAGAAGCAGTCACTTTCAACTTTGCTCCCAACCGCGGTTTCAAATCTGGGTGTGGAAGGGAAGGATGAATGAAGTGCTTTCAAGGTGGGATGTCAATAAGGATAGCGATGATGAATTCCTTTTTGAACTGGGGGAGATGATAATGTTTTTGATTAATGTATAATTTGGAAGGCATAGGTTTTTGTAAATTAAACTTAGTCGGGCTTTGTAAAGATAGAAAAAAATAGGTTTTCGACCAGTCTCTATCAGTATGGATTCCACCGGAGATGTCCGATGTGCACCACTGGCTAGTCTAATGCAACGGTTTAACGTTGCCTCGACTAGCTTTTTCCCTGCTATTGGCACACTGACACATATAGTGAGGAAATAGAGTAAGGTCCCGTCCAAAAGGGCGTTGGTTACTCTAATTGACTGACTTTATCTTACCTTACTTTTGCTGCTGATTAAAATTTTAACCATTAGGAGAATGGTGTTAATTTTTTCAACAGCATTTTTAATCGGAAGATTCCATTTTCCTCGACGGGCAATTGAGATACCCAGGATTTTCTTGGAATCTTTTGGGCGGAGAGGGAAGGGGTTTAGTGACGAGTCCGATACACTACTTTTTTTTTCCTGCAAAAATGAAGGCAAGGTGGGTTTGATGTACAGATAACCGCACTGTTTATGCTGCTCCAAGTGTTGATGTTGCGGATGGCGTTATTAATTTTGTTGTTGAAGATTAGCACCAGATACAAGTATAAAAATATTGTCGGCATATATATATAGTGGTTAAAGGATGATAGTTGGTGGGAAAGGGAGTGAATATATATGTTGAATAGGATCGTTGATAAAGGGTATTCTTGTGGGATGCTGTTTTTCATTTCGCGTTTTGACGAAAAATGACCGTTGGCGCGTACCGTGAAGGTTCAACCAATTAGGAAGGAACGTAGTAGTGCCAATATTGCAGAGTCTACTCCCCACTCTGCCAGCTGTAAGAGTACCCTGTGTGGGCACATTCGGTCATACGCCTTTTCTACGTCGAAGGACAACAGTAAACCACAATGTCTACGTTTGTAGCAATTGTGGATTGAATGTTGGAGTTCAAGTAGCATACTCAGAGTTCCCCTGCCTGACCTGTAGGCATGTTGTTGGGGATTGAGTCTATTGGCTCAAAGCGCCTGGTTAAGTCTTGTAGCTAAGATCTTTTCCAGGATCTTGGAAGTGCTAGGCAGTAATGAAATTGGTCTAAAGTTGTTAGCCGAAGAAATTTTTCTTAGGAACTGGAATGGCTGTTCCGACCTTCCAGCAATTTGGGAAAATAGATTTTTCCAGAATTTTGTTAAAGAGGTTGACAATTCTAATATGAAAAGTCGAAGGTGCCTCTTTAATCATTTTAAAAAAAACCTTGTCCCTACTAGGTGTGGTTCCCTTGAAGGAATTCAACGAAAAGTTGAACTCCGCACGCGTTACTGACTGGTTCGAGATTAGGGTGGAGGCTGACGGTATAGGCGAGAGATTTTCCGTGAAGTATTGTTTCTCTCTACGACATGAAACACTAAGGCGGTTGTTGGATGAAAACGAGGCCCAGGACTGTGCCAGTTCCTCAACGATAGCTGTCGAGTCGGATATAACTCCATTCTCAGACTCAATAGATGGGATAATCCCATTTTTTTGGCGACCAAGAATGCAGTTAATACCTTTCCATGCTTCTTTCGGTGAAGTTCGGGAATCAATTGAGATGGTGAAGTTATTCCAAGCTGTTCGCTTCTGACTCTCAATTCGATGAGATTCGCCGTACTGGACAAACGAGAGTAGTCTTTCCAGGCCATATTTCTTTCACGTCGTAATGTTGCGATTTCGTAGGAATACCATTTAGGTTGTTTTTTAGACATGCCAGCTGAAGGGGGAATTGTCCCAGCAGCTGCACGTCTGAAGATTTTTATCACGTTTTCTGCCTCAAGGTTAGGAGATTTGGCAACGGGTAGATCAGCAGAAGCTTTAAAAATCGCAGCTCTGTAATTTTCCCAATTTGCGCGCTCTTCTATGAACCGTGACAGTGGTTTTATTTTAACGTGCGCAACATTTACTTCCACAAGTATGGGCAAGTGGTTACTTCCTTCAAGGAAGCCATGAACTTTCCATGAAAATAACCCAAAGTTCCGTGTAGGAACGAAGGTGAGTTCAAGAACAAAGGTAGTACCTCTGATTGAGAAAAAGTTGGTAAACCATCGTTCAGTAGAGGGAAGCTCGAATCGGTAGAGTTGAACCATTCCTTGAAGATTTTCCCGCGCCAACAGGTTCTTGGGGAACTCCAAGCATGACTGTGGGCATTGAAACCAATCGAAGGATGATGGTATTTTCGAGTAATTGGCTAATTAGACCTTGCCAATCTGCTGGTGAAAAACGCAGGCTGTGTTTAATATATACACTTGCGGACAGATAATTAGAAACGACAAGTTTTTTTTAGTAAATCCTTCGTAAAATCTGAATGACTTCACGGAAATTGAAAAACAAAGACTTTTTAATTTAATAAATTAATATTTAATAATAATGATTAATAAAACAAATTTTTTTCAAAAAAATGTATTGCGCTATTGATATAAAACAAAAATGGCGCTTCATTGCCTGGTCATATAATTAGAAACTTAATATTAAAAGTGTATTATACATATGAATTAGATAAAAAAATAAAATTTTAAATAAGGATATCTATTGCAAATTACTAATATTTTGTTGGATATCCTTTATTTTTTATAACTGCCAAACAACGCCTTGGAATACTGTAAATTAGCTGTTGCACTCTGCTAATGGGGATGTTATCCCATATATCCTTTATATTGTTAAAAAGGTCGGTTGCGTTCTTGGAAGTCCTGGTCCTTAATCCTCTCTTAACATCCCCCCACAGATTTTCGATAGGATTAAGGTCAGGACTTTGCGCTGGCCACTCCATTACGTCTACTTTTTCGTCCATAAACCAACTCTTCACTAGGCGTGAAGTGTGTTTAGGATCATTATCCTGTTGAAACGTATACGTAATGGGCATATTTTCAAACGCGTAAGGCTCCATAACATTTACCAATATATTTTTGTACACATGTTGGTCCATGCGTCCATCAATACGGTGTAGTGGACCAACGCCATACCACGAAAACGCTCCCCAAACCATAACACTACCACCCCCATGTTTAATTGTTTTTTGTGTGTAGTTGGGGTTTATTTCTTGGTTTTTGGGGCGACGGACATAAACCTTACCATCGGACCCAAACATGCAAAACTTGGATTCATCGCTCCACAACACTTTTTTCCAAAATCCAATCGGTTTGTCCTTGTGAGTTTTGGCGAAGCATAATCTGCGCTTTTTATTTATCGCCGAAACAAGTGGCTTTTTCTTAGCCACGCACCCACGCAAACCAGATTCACCTAGTCGACGTCTAACGGTCCTGTCCGACAATTTATTTGTCAATTGACTTGACAAGGACTCCTTAATTTTGTTGGCCGTCAAAAATGGGTCAGCTTTACTCGGCCGCAAAATCAACCTATCTTCTCTTTTGGTTGTTTTTCGACTCCGTTTTCTCCTAATTTTGTTGTTGCATGAGCCAGTGCTGGTATACGTTTTTATAGCTGTAAAAACCATTTTTTTTGAACATCCCAAGTCCTTCGCAACAGTTGCCATTGAGGAATTTTTCATCGCATATTTATTTATTATTAGTTGCCTAAATTCTGGTGCGCAGCTTCTTCGTTTTCCCATTATTTACCTAATTTTACATAATTTCGAATGAGTTTGTAGCATAATATAACATAACTTTATTACATAATAAAAATTCAAAAATATTACACTTAATTCAAAACACTGGTTCTAATTATACGTCCACACTCTATGGCAAAGTATTAAGAATGAAATTAATATCATTCCAATAATTACCGTTGCATACATTATATAAAAAAAATTTCATCAAATTCTATTTATAGAACAATGCAGAATATTACAGCAAAAAAAAACCGTACTATTTTGCTGCAATTTTATACCCGAAAATCTGATACGAATTCCAAAAAAAATAATTTTTGAATCGTTTCTAATTATCTGTCCGCAAGTGTATATTTGCAATGTTGACTTTGGGAGAGGTATATACAGAAATAAGGATTGTCAAAAAATTGTTTTTTTCTTTTGTTGTTGTTGGTTTTGTTGAAAAATAAACATTTGTATTTTCGATAGAATGGTTGATTGTAGAAGTGAGGTAATTTGGTTTCTTACAAAGTAACTATTTTTGGAGAGTACTGATTTAGCAGCAGACTCACACCTTCTAGGTTATTAAGGAACCCGTAGATGTTCCATTGCAAAATGGAACATCTGACGTTGTCTCTTACACCATTTCTATGGAAACTTACCATAGTAGAAAACTAGGCAAACTAAAAACTAGGACAGTAATCTGCCCAGAAATAATGCTGCATGAATGGATAAAAATATGGTGGAGAAGAACTGGACTGTAAATCTGTGAACCATTAGGGGTTTGCCGAAAGGCATACCACTTCCTGTTCACCAGATTGCAGGCTCGTATTCTTAGAAAAAACATTAGCAATGTTATTTTTTAGAGCTTGTGCCTGGTTTTCCAGACTTCATTTGTTGGGCTATGTTTAGCACGGTGTTGCGATCTTCTGGGTCGAGGTCTTTTACCGTGCTAATTAGTATAGGAACTTGTTCACTGTGGATCGGGGGTGGGTTGAAGGTGTTTGGGAATTTAAGAGTGGGGATTTTGATGGGGTGGTAATTGATTTACCAGAAGAGGCGTGGCTTTCTGTATTTATAGAAAGTTTTTTGACAATTGGCGTTGAAGAATTAGATAGCTTACAATCAGAAGTTTTTTTGGAAGGGGCGTGTACAATTTTTTTGGATGGAAAAAGGGATGGTGGCAATGGCGAGGTGGTTTGAGAAGATGTTGGTGGCAATGATGAGGATACTGATGTGTTGACGGAATGAGGTGACGCACGGTCTGGTTGTGCAAAGGAGGTGTCCATTTGATTTTTTTTTAAACATTGTTGTTGCTGCAGCCATGGAACATTTATTGTCCGTGAATTGTGGAGGCATCCATTTGATTTTTTTTTAACATTGTTGTTGCTGCAGCCATGGAACATTTATTGTCCGTCATTACTTTGAGAATAGTTTTTCTCTCAGCGTAAGAAGGGCAACAACGGTCTCCTGAGGTGTGTGCGTCGGTTTTGCAGTTAACGCAAAAAACACGTGTGCATGTCTTTTCAGGATTATGCGCAAGTCCACAACTGGCACATACCGTCGAAGCCTTACAGTGTTTAGCTGTATGGCCCAATACTTGGCAATGCGACATCTCATGGGGTTGGGGTAATAAGTTTTTACTTGAAATCGGTGGAAAATGATGTTAATATTGGAAGGGAGTTCGTAGGCATCAAAGGTCAAAACAACAATATCCGAACGATCTTTTGCCACTTGCAAAAGATCGTTCCCTTAACTTGGTTGAGGGAGGGGTGTAGGGTAAAGGACAATGTGATATCACTGAGACAAAAACCGGTTTTGCATTAATAAATTTATCGGCCGAAAATCTTGATTTTGTTGTCAGCAATCAATCACCGTTACGGTAATCATTTATTTTTAGAATATCATTACTGATATTCTTTAGACCCAGACTAGTTTTGAACGGACAGAGTTGGTTTGCTTTGAATTTTGCCTCGGGTTGGAGTAGAAATTACTAGAAAGCGCGGATGTTCGGTAATTTTAGTCGGAAGGAAGGGGAAATTGATTAATTTACTCAGTACAAAGAGATTTGTGTTTGTTTGGTTATGGTTGTTGTGATTGTGATGTACATGTTTTGTTGTGGTGTTGGTGGATTGATTCAGTCTGGCTCTTTTTATGGATTTTGTGGTAGAGGCGTTGAAGATAGAAAGGGATATACCTGTATCTGTTGGCTAGGGGGGGTCCGGTGGCCTGACGTCGACGTCGACGTCCACGTCCATCATTACGGTTTGCAGCTGCAACTCTTTTAATGCTATACAAATTCTACAATAAATCTAAAGAAAATTATTCCCTAGAAAATCATAACAAGTGCTATAAATTTTTAAATTGTTTTCTTTAAATAATAAAAATTTATAATATTAGAAATATATTAAAACAACTAATGGCATTTTCATTTTGACTGTTTTATTCGAGTAGTAAAAGTTATAATAATGCGATGCTTCAAGTATAAATAATAAATTTTTAAAATGAGAAAAAATTGAATTGAGACTATAAAAAAGTACAAATGATATGATGTGAAAGTAGTAATTGTAGTATTTCTTAATTACATGATATTTTAATAATATGAATTTTTTCTATATTTTAACTTTGATGTAATTAATTATCGTCATTGATCTAAATTCTTTATTTTTATTAACTTTAAAATTTATTTCAAATTTTTTTTTCCAAAAATTGAATGTAATAGAATTATAAAATATAAATAGAGAATGTTAAAATTGAAAAGAAAAAATAAATAGATACATAAACAGAGAATAAAAAATGATAATTAAAAAAAAAATGAAAAAAATAAGAAAAGAATAACCTGCAGCGCTCGTAAATTACTAGTTTAAATAATAATTAAATTTTTTGTGTCCGTTTTTTTTTTTTGGGCTTATTTTTCATATTTTATTCATTTTTTCTTAATTTTTTTTTTATTTTAATTTAAATTATTTCAAGCATCGTTTTGATCATATAAGGGCATTTTAGTTTATGAAATACGTCCAATAATGTATGAATGAATTCTTTTTATTGCTATATGCGTGTAACTTGGATCCATTTTAACTTTCTGTCTCTTGCGTTTAATAAATTGAAAATCATTCAATAAATGAACCTAGAAAAAACAAAATAAATAAAAACAATTTATTTATGGACAATATTGTGGTTTATTTATATTATATAAAATTACCGGGAATACGTGACAATCGCGATTTAGAGGGGAATCCTTTACCCTGAGGTCCTTTTGGTGAACGAATAACTATCAAACGCGGTATTGTATCATCAGTCATATTTAACTTTATTCGAGATATGAAACGATCTGGCCTATCATTCACCTTGATCACATTACAAGCTGATGATTTTCCATTTCTCTGTTTGTGTAATGATGAAAAATTTTATAAACACCGTAAAGATAATTAAATAAGGTAGATTTATTTTTACCTGATTGGTTACAACTGAGAACTCAACGATGTCGCCCTGATGTAAAATTTCGGAATTTTTTACTTCGGACATATGAAAAAATAACTTTTTCCCATCTTCGATTTCAAGAAATCCGAATTGACCCTTAATGGAGTCGACAGTTGCTCGTTTCTTTTGGCGTATAACTGTTACTTCAGCAGCGCGTCCAGTCTCATCGATTTTGAATGTTACTACATCACCTTTTTGCAGAAGATCTCGCTTATTATTTAAGCTAGTGATACCGAATTCATGCTTTGAGACGACAACTTTATTTTCGTTGATAAGCTCAATCAATCCCGAGTATTCTTGTTGATCAGGGTTTGTGCAGCGTAATGGCCTTTCCACGATTCCATTGTGTATAGTATCCAAAACCTTTGGTTGTGGAATTGTGCCCTTTTGTAAACTTCGAACATTTTCGGCCGGCAAACAGTTGCCCGATGTTGATACGTTTCCATTTGGTGAAAGCGTATATTCAACTTCCTGGCCGAACTTTAAACGATTTGGATTACCAATAAAATTGCTGAAGTGGAAAAAAACCTCTTCATCATGATTAATTGTTTCGATAAATCCAAAATTCTCTTTAAGAACAGCTATAAAGCCTCGATAAGTAGTTGCATTATTATGGCTAGCATCGCACTGTAGATTGTTATTTTCAGGACTTATAAATGTCTCTTCCTCTTTCGCTAAAAAGCCATTTTGCCCATTTATTATTATATCAGAATTATTTTGTTGTTGACTTGTTAGATTAGAAATAATAGTGACATTAACGGCTATGAATTCCTTATTTCGTTTAACCTATCATATATGTTTAAAAATGAAAAACCAAAATTAGATATTATTCTGCAAAAAGATATTATTAATATACCAAACAAATATCGAAGCGCACGTTGTCGCCAATTCTTGGTGGTTTTTCGCAGTCTTTAAGAAAATACATTATAGTCTTTTTAGTTTCACCTTGATCATAACTGATAAGTCCTCCTTCAATCCGTTCTTGTGATTTAACTGGACTTTTTGGGACCTCTCGGGTTATAACACCTTAACGACAATAATATTATATAAGATATAATTAAAATAATCATCTTTAAAGTTTTCAAATTCGACTAGTTCATACCTTCGACATTGCTTACAACTAACGTTTCAAACTGGACCTGACCAGAGGGAAGATGTTTAATTCGTATTGCGCATAATCGTGAATTTGCATATGTCGATCCATCGTTAATTACTGTAAATTCAACTTCATCATCAACGCAAATTTCCCGATTCTAAAAAAAAAAACAAAACCGATTTGTTATTTTATATCAATTAGCATATTTTTTATTTGATTGATTAATTTTACTGTGTCTAGAACTTCGGTGAAATGGAAGAATAATTGAACATTTCTTTCTACGCATCGCAAAAATCCGAAACCTTCTTTTAATGCAGCAACTACGCCTTGTTCACGTTTTTCTCCGGATACTTTAAACGTTTCGTCCAATAACGATATTGATGTTGCTCGCTGCAATTGATCCCTTCGATCAGTAGCTAACAAAAACTGAACCCAATCTCCATGACGAAGAGTAAAATCCCCTTTCTGAATAATATTTAAAAAATGTCTTCATTATATTAAACTTATTATTTTTTTTGCTTTACCTGATCCTTATCGCCGAATGGAACTTCAACTTCAGAATAGTCCAATGCCCTGTAACGTATTCGACCTGGCAACGGATCACTACTCTGCCGCATTGGACTATTCCTATCCAATGGCTTCAGTACTTGACCCTTATAAATAGTTGAGTCGACATCTTCGAATATAACCGAACCAGGTGGCAATCGTGAGATGTTGCATGCGAATTCACGTCCCTAGAAAATATACAATTGACGATACAAAAATCCATTAAGACTACTTTAATATTATGTGGGCACAATAGTCAACTTACATTTCTCGTCTGAATAGTAAATTCGACATCATCACCCGGTCGAAGCTCTAAAGTGTTATCAGCCTCAGAAAAGTGAAAAAATATCTCCTTCACAACATCAGCCCGTTCAATAAAGCCAAACGATTCTTTCATTGAACAAACTACTCCCCTGTATTTAACTGGCTGAGCTGGATTTTCTAATCGAATATGACAAGCGCCCAAATTTCCCCTATGTAAAAATAAATTTAAATATAAACATTTTGTTAATATAAAAAACTATTATAATACCTTTGATTCGTTGCAATTTGAAAGCTCACTTTATCACCAGAGCTTAGAGTGACGTTGCCCTCAACATCATCTTTGGTATAGGGCAGAAAAAAGCATTCGCCACGATTCTCATAGCTAATTCGACCAGTTGTTTCGTTTGATGTCAAATGATTTGTGTCATTAGTTCTTAGCTCCGTTGTGACAGTTCCTGTAACACGCTCTTCGGACAAAACCTATTTTTGTTTCATAAAATACGTTATAATAATATCGAAATAATTTTGCCGAGACCACAACAACTTTATTGAAACTTACAACTTCGGGTGCAATTTTTGTTACTTGACTAGCAATTGGTTTGCCTGTCCTCCGATCGTATGTCATTTCGAACTCAACTGGATCACCGATTTTCAAATGTTCAATATTACCTCTGAATTGAGAAAAATGAAAGAAGAGTCTTGCTTGCCGTTCGCAACATTGAATAAATCCATACGAGTGCTACAATAGAGAATTTATTAAAGAAGAGATAAGACGAACTTTTACTATTTCGTAAATAAAGTTAAATAGAGAGTATTTAGAAACTCACAAGCAATTTCTCAATAATTCCAGTTTCTCTGCACAATTGACTCACATCTTCTGCAATGCTATTAAAAGAATTCGACGTTCCACTCGAATTGATGCCATTCGAAATGGTCATGTTCGTAGAGAATATGCTGTTATTCGACGATATTGGATCCTCTTCGTATATATTACTCGCTGGGCTTTCAAGGGTTGTATCGATCGAAAAAGTCCCGATTGGTGGAAACGTATTTGATACGTTAACGTTTCGCAAAGAATTCATTTTGAACAATCACACACGCACTGAAGATTTTTTTTTCACTACGTAATAATTTCTGAAAGAATATTGAAAATTTTCAATTAACAATATCTGAGTTTTTCGATATTTGAAAAAGAAAATATTCTCAACACTATGGAAATAACTAATAAAATAGGTTTTTTATAGTTTCAATGGAATTAAATAATTGTCAATATAAATACTTAATCATAAGAATTTCGAAAAATAGAATATGTAGTTTCAATGGAATTAAATAACTGTCAATATAGGTACTTAATCAGAAGAATTTCGAAAAATAATATTTTTTCGTAATAATAAATACTTTCTGAAAGAATATTGAAAATTTTTAATTAACAATGTCTTAGTTTTTTCGAAATTTGAAAAAAATTCTGCTCAACACTATGGAAATAACTAATAAAATAAGCTTTTTTTATAGGTTTAATGGAATTAAATAATTGTCAATATAGGTACTTAGTCACAAGAATTTTGAAAAATAATATTTTTTCGTAATAATAAATACTTTCTGAAAGAATATTGAAAATTTTCAATTAACAATATCTGAGTTTTTCGATATTTGAAAAAGAAAATATTCTCAACACTATGGAAATAACTAATAAAATAGGTTTTTTATAGTTTCAATGGAATTAAATAATTGTCAATATAAATACTTAATCATAAGAATTTCGAAAAATAGAATATGTAGTTTCAATGGAATTAAATAACTGTCAATATAGGTACTTAATCAGAAGAATTTCGAAAAATAATATTTTTTCGTAATAATAAATACTTTCTGAAAGAATATTGAAAATTTTCAATTAACAATATCTGAGTTTTTCGATATTTGAAAAAGAAAATATTCTCAACACTATGGAAATAACTAATAAAATAGGTTTTTTATAGTTTCAATGGAATTAAATAATTGTCAATATAAATACTTAATCATAAGAATTTCGAAAAATAATATTCTTTCGTAATAATAAATACTTTCTGAAAGAATATTGTAAATTTTTAATTAACAATGTCTTAGTTTTTTCGAAATTTGAAAAAAATTCTTCTCAACACTATGGAAATAACTAATAAAATAAGCTTTTTTTATAGGTTTAATGGAATTAAATAATTGTCAATATAGGTACTTAGTCAGAAGAATTTTGAAAAATAATATTTTTTCGTAATAATAAATACTTTCTGAAAGAATATTGAAAATTTTCAATTAACAATATCTGAGTTTTTCGATATTTGAAAAAGAAAATATTCTCAACACTATGGAAATAACTAATAAAATAGGTTTTTTATAGTTTCAATGGAATTAAATAATTGTCAATATAAATACTTAATCATAAGAATTTCGAAAAATAGAATATGTAATTTCAATGGAAATAAATAACTGTCAATATAGGTACTTAATCATAAGAATTTCGAAAAATAATATTTTTTCGTAATAATAAATACTTTCTGAAAGAATATTGAAAATTTTCAATTAACAATATCTGAGTTTTTCGATATTTGAAAAAGAAAATATTCTCAACACTATGGAAATAACTAATAAAATAGGTTTTTTATAGTTTCAATGGAATTAAATAATTGTCAATATAAATACTTAATCATAATTTTGAAAAATAATATTTTTTCGTAATAATAAATTCTTTTTGAAAGAATATTGAAAATGTTTAATTAACAATGTCTGATTTTTTTCGAAATTTGAAAAAAAAAATTATTCTCAACTCTATGGAAATAACTAATAAAATAAGCTTTTTTATAGTTTCAATGGAATTAAATAATTGTCAATATAAATACTTAATCATAAGAATTTCGAAAAATACTATTTTTTCGTAATAATAAATACTTTCTGAAAGAATATTGAAAATTTTCAATTAACAATATCTGAGTTTTTCGATATTTGAAAAAGAAAATATTCTCAACACTATGGAAATAACTAATAAAATAGGTTTTTTATAGTTTCAATGGAATTAAATAATTGTCAATATAAATACTTAATCATAATTTTGAAAAATAATATTTTTTCGTAATAATAAATTCTTTCTGAAAGAATATTGAAAATGTTTAATTAACAATGTCTGATTTTTTTCGAAATTTGAAAAAAAAAATTATTCTCAACTCTATGGAAATAACTAATAAAATAGGTTTTTTATAGTTTCAATGGAATTAAATAATTGTCAATATAAATACTTAATCATAAGAATTTCTAAAAATAGAATATGTAGTTTCAATGGAATTAAATAATTGTCAATATAAATACTTAATCAGAAGAATTTCGAAAAATAAGATTTTTCCGTAATAATAAATACTTTCTGAAAGAATATTGAAAATTTTCAATTAACAATATCTGAGTTTTTCGATATTTGAAAAAGAAAATATTCTCAACACTATGAAAATAACTAATAAAATAGGTTTTTTATAGTTTCAATGGAATTAAATAATTGTCAATATAAATACTTAATCATAAGAATTTCGAAAAATAGAATATGTAGTTTCAATGGAATTAAATAACTGTCAATATAGGTACTTAATCAGAAGAATTTCGAAAAATAAGATTTTTCCGTAATAATAAATACTTTCTGAAAGAATATTGAAAATTTTCAATTAACAATATCTGAGTTTTTCGATATTTGAAAAAGAAAATATTCTCAACACTATGGAAATAACTAATAAAATAGGTTTTTTATAGTTTCAATGGAATTAAATAATTGTCAATATAAATACTTAATCATAATTTTGAAAAATAATATTTTTTCGTAATAATAAATTCTTTCTGAAAGAATATTGAAAATGTTTAATTAACAATGTCTGATTTTTTTCGAAATTTGAAAAAAAAAATTATTCTCAACTCTATGGAAATAACTAATAAAATAAGCTTTTTTATAGTTTCAATGGAATTAAATAATTGTCAATATAAATACTTAATCATAAGAATTTCGAAAAATACTATTTTTTCGTAATAATAAATACTTTCTGAAAGAATATTGAAAATTTTCAATTAACAATATCTGAGTTTTTCGATATTTGAAAAAGAAAATATTCTCAACACTATGGAAATAACTAATAAAATAGGTTTTTTATAGTTTCAATGGAATTAAATAATTGTCAATATAAATACTTAATCATAATTTTGAAAAATAATATTTTTTCGTAATAGTAAATACTTTCTGATAGAATATTGAAAATTTTTAATTAACAATATCTGAGTTTTTTCGAAATTTGAAAAAAATTATTCTCAACACTATGGAAATAACTAATAAAATAGGTTTTTTATAGTTTCAATGGAATTAAATAATTGTCAATATAAATACTTAATCATAAGAATTTCTAAAAATAGAATATGTAGTTTCAATGGAATTAAATAATTGTCAATATAAATACTTAATCAGAAGAATTTCGAAAAATAAGATTTTTCCGTAATAATAAATACTTTCTGAAAGAATATTGAAAATTTTTAATTAACAATGTCTTAGTTTTTTCGAAATTTGAAAAAAATTATTCTCAACACTATGGAAATAACTAATAAAATAAGCTTTTTTTTATAGTTTCAATGGAATTAAATAATTGTCAATATAAATACTTAATCATAAGAATTTCGAAAAATACTATTTTTTCGTAATAATAAATACTTTCTGAAAGAATATTGAAAATTTTCAATTAACAATATATGAGTTTTTCGATATTTGAAAAAGAAAATATTCTCAATACTATGGAAATAATTAATAAAATGATATTTATAGTTTCAATGGAATTAAATAATTGTCATTATAAATACTTAATCATAATTTTGAAAAATTATATTTTTTCGTAATAATAAATACTTTCTGAAAAAATATTGAAAATGTTTAATTAACAATGTTGGAGTTTTTTCGAAATTTGAAAAAAATATTATTCTCAACACTATGGAAATAACTAATAAAATAAGCTTTTTTATAGTTTCAATGGAATTAAATAATTGTCAATATAAATACTTAATCAGAAGAATTTCGAAAAATAATATTTTTTCGTAATAATAAATACTTTCTGAAAGAATATTGAAAATTTTCAATTAACAATATCTGAGTTTTTCGATATTTGAAAGAGAAAATATTCTCAACACGATGGAAATAACTAATAAAATAGGTTTTTTTTATAGTTTCAATGGAATTAAATAATTGTCAATATAAATACTTAATCATAATTTTGAAAAATAATATTTTTTCGTAATAGTAAATACTTTCTGAGAGAATATTGAAAATTTTTAATTAACAATATCTGAGTTTTTTCGAAATTTGAAAAAAATTATTCTCAACACTATGGAAATAACTAATAAAATAGGTTTTTTATAGTTTCAATGGAATTAAATAATTGTCAATATAAATACTTAATCATAAGAATTTCGAAAAATAATATTTTTTTGTAATAATAAATACTTTCTGAAAGAATATTGAAAATTTTTAATTAACAATGTCTGATTTTTTTCGAAATTTGAAAAAAAAAATTATTCTCAACTCTATGGAAATAACTAATAAAATAAGCTTTTTTATAGTTTCAATGGAATTAAATAATTGTCAATATAAATACTTAATCATAATTTTGAAAAATTATATTTTTTCGTAATAATAAATACTTTCTGAAAAAATATTGAAAATGTTTAATTAACAATGTTGGAGTTTTTTCGAAATTTGAAAAAAATATTATTCTCAACACTATGGAAATAACTAATAAAATAAGCTTTTTTATAGTTTCAATGGAATTAAATAATTGTCAATATAAATACTTAATCAGAAGAATTTCGAAAAATAATATTTTTTCGTAATAATAAATACTTTCTGAAAGAATATTGAAAATTTTCAATTAACAATATCTGAGTTTTTCGATATTTGAAAGAGAAAATATTCTCAACACGATGGAAATAACTAATAAAATAGGTTTTTTTTTATAGTTTCAATGGAATTAAATAATTGTCAATATAAATACTTAATCATAATTTTGAAAAATAATATTTTTTCGTAATAGTAAATACTTTCTGAGAGAATATTGAAAATTTTTAATTAACAATATCTGAGTTTTTTCGAAATTTGAAAAAAATTATTCTCAACACTATGGAAATAACTAATAAAATAGGTTTTTTATAGTTTCAATGGAATTAAATAATTGTCAAAATAAATACTTAATCATAAGAATTTCGAAAAATAATATTTTTTCGTAATAATAAATACTTTCTGAAAGAATATTGAAAATTTTCAATTAACAATATCTGAGTTTTTCGATATTTGAAAGAGAAAATATTCTCAACACGATGGAAATAACTAATAAAATAGGTTTTTTTTATAGTTTCAATGGAATTAAATAATTGTCAATATAAATACTTAATCATAATTTTGAAAAATAATATTTTTTCGTAATAGTAAATACTTTCTGAAAGAATATTGAAAATTTTTAATTAACAATGTCTGATTTTTTTCGAAATTTGAAAAAAAAAATTATTCTCAACTCTATGGAAATAACTAATAAAATAAGCTTTTTTATAGTTTCAATGGAATTAAATAATTGTCAATATAAATACTTAATCATAATTTTGAAAAATAATATTTTTTCGTAATAGTAAATACTTTCTGAAAGAATATTGAAAATTTTTAATTAACAATGTCTGATTTTTTTCGAAATTTGAAAAAAAAAATTATTCTCAACTCTATGGAAATAACTAATAAAATAAGCTTTTTTATAGTTTCAATGGAATTAAATAATTGTCAATATAAATACTTAATCATAAGAATTTCGAAAAATAATATTTTTTCGTAATAATAAATACTTTCTGAAAGAATATTGAAAATTTTCAATTAACAATATCTGAGTTTTTCGATATTTGAAAGAGAAAATATTCTCAACACGATGGAAATAACTAATAAAATAGGTTTTTTTTATAGTTTCAATGGAATTAAATAATTGTCAATATAAATACTTAATCATAATTTTGAAAAATAATATTTTTTCGTAATAATAAATACTTTCTGAGAGAATATTGAAATTTTTTAATTAACAATGTCTGATTTTTTTCGAAATTTGAAAAAAAATTATCCTCAACACTATGGAAATAAGTTTTTTTTTATAGTTTCAATGGAATTAAATAATTGTAAATATAAATACTTAATCATAAGAATTTCGAAAAATAATATTTTTTCGTAATAATAAATACTTTCTGAAAGAATATTGAAAATTTTCAATTAACAATATCTGAGTTTTTCGATATTTGAAAAAGAAAATATTCTCAATACTATGGAAATAACTAATAAAATAGGTTTTTTATAGTTTCAATGGAATTAAATAATTGTCAATATAAATACTTAATCATAATTTTGAAAAATAATATTTTTTCGTAATAGTAAATACTTTCTGAAAGAATATTGAAAATTTTTAATTAACAATGTCTGATTTTTTTCGAAATTTGAAAAAAAAAATTATTCTCAACTCTATGGAAATAACTAATAAAATAAGCTTTTTTATAGTTTCAATGGAATTAAATAATTGTCAATATAAATACTTAATCATAAGAATTTCGAAAAATAATATTTTTTCGTAATAATAAATACTTTCTGAAAGAATATTGAAAATTTTCAATTAACAATATCTGAGTTTTTCGATATTTGAAAAAGAAAATATTCTCAATACTATGGAAATAACTAATAAAATAGGTTTTTTATAGTTTCAATGGAATTAAATAATTGTCAATATAAATACTTAATCATAATTTTGAAAAATAATATTTTTTCGTAATAGTAAATACTTTCTGAAAGAATATTGAAAATTTTTAATTAACAATATCTGATTTTTTTCGAAATTTGAAAAAAAAAATTATTCTCAACTCTATGGAAATAACTAATAAAATAAGCTTTTTTATAGTTTCAATGGAATTAAATAATTGTCAATATAAATACTTAATCATAATTTTGAAAAATTATATTTTTTCGTAATAATAAATACTTTCTGAAAAAATATTGAAAATGTTTAATTAACAATGTTGGAGTTTTTTCGAAATTTGAAAAAAATATTATTCTCAACACTATGGAAATAACTAATAAAATAAGCTTTTTTATAGTTTCAATGGAATTAAATAATTGTCAATATAAATACTTAATCAGAAGAATTTCGAAAAATAATATTTTTTCGTAATAATAAATACTTTCTGAAAGAATATTGAAAATTTTCAATTAACAATATCTGAGTTTTTCGATATTTGAAAGAGAAAATATTCTCAACACGATGGAAATAACTAATAAAATAGGTTTTTTTTTATAGTTTCAATGGAATTAAATAATTGTCAATATAAATACTTAATCATAATTTTGAAAAATAATATTTTTTCGTAATAGTAAATACTTTCTGAGAGAATATTGAAAATTTTTAATTAACAATATCTGAGTTTTTTCGAAATTTGAAAAAAATTATTCTCAACACTATGGAAATAACTAATAAAATAGGTTTTTTATAGTTTCAATGGAATTAAATAATTGTCAAAATAAATACTTAATCATAAGAATTTCGAAAAATAATATTTTTTCGTAATAATAAATACTTTCTGAAAGAATATTGAAAATTTTCAATTAACAATATCTGAGTTTTTCGATATTTGAAAGAGAAAATATTCTCAACACGATGGAAATAACTAATAAAATAGGTTTTTTATAGTTTCAATGGAATTAAATAATTGTCAATATAAATACTTAATCATAATTTTGAAAAATAATATTTTTTCGTAATAATAAATACTTTCTGAGAGAATATTGAAATTTTTTAATTAACAATGTCTGATTTTTTTCGAAATTTGAAAAAAAAAATTATTCTCAACTCTATGGAAATAACTAATAAAATAAGCTTTTTTATAGTTTCAATGGAATTAAATAATTGTCAATATAAATACTTAATCATAATTTTGAAAAATAATATTTTTTCGTAATAGTAAATACTTTCTGAAAGAATATTGAAAATTTTTAATTAACAATGTCTGATTTTTTTCGAAATTTGAAAAAAAAAATTATTCTCAACTCTATGGAAATAACTAATAAAATAAGCTTTTTTATAGTTTCAATGGAATTAAATAATTGTCAATATAAATACTTAATCATAATTTTGAAAAATAATATTTTTTCGTAATAGTAAATACTTTCTGAAAGAATATTGAAAATTTTTAATTAACAATGTCTGATTTTTTTCGAAATTTGAAAAAAAAAATTATTCTCAACTCTATGGAAATAACTAATAAAATAAGCTTTTTTATAGTTTCAATGGAATTAAATAATTGTCAATATAAATACTTAATCATAAGAATTTCGAAAAATAATATTTTTTCGTAATAATAAATACTTTCTGAAAGAATATTGAAAATTTTCAATTAACAATATCTGAGTTTTTCGATATTTGAAAGAGAAAATATTCTCAACACGATGGAAATAACTAATAAAATAGGTTTTTTTTATAGTTTCAATGGAATTAAATAATTGTCAATATAAATACTTAATCATAATTTTGAAAAATAATATTTTTTCGTAATAATAAATACTTTCTGAGAGAATATTGAAATTTTTTAATTAACAATGTCTGATTTTTTTCGAAATTTGAAAAAAAATTATCCTCAACACTATGGAAATAAGTTTTTTTTTATAGTTTCAATGGAATTAAATAATTGTAAATATAAATACTTAATCATAAGAATTTCGAAAAATAATATTTTTTCGTAATAATAAATACTTTCTGAAAGAATATTGAAAATTTTCAATTAACAATATCTGAGTTTTTCGATATTTGAAAAAGAAAATATTCTCAATACTATGGAAATAACTAATAAAATAGGTTTTTTATAGTTTCAATGGAATTAAATAATTGTCAATATAAATACTTAATCATAATTTTGAAAAATAATATTTTTTCGTAATAGTAAATACTTTCTGAAAGAATATTGAAAATTTTTAATTAACAATGTCTGATTTTTTTCGAAATTTGAAAAAAAAAATTATTCTCAACTCTATGGAAATAACTAATAAAATAAGCTTTTTTATAGTTTCAATGGAATTAAATAATTGTCAATATAAATACTTAATCATAATTTTGAAAAATAATATTTTTTCGTAATAGTAAATACTTTCTGAAAGAATATTGAAAATTTTTAATTAACAATGTCTGATTTTTTTCGAAATTTGAAAAAAAAAATTATTCTCAACTCTATGGAAATAACTAATAAAATAAGCTTTTTTATAGTTTCAATGGAATTAAATAATTGTCAATATAAATACTTAATCATAAGAATTTCGAAAAATAATATTTTTTCGTAATAATAAATACTTTCTGAAAGAATATTGAAAATTTTCAATTAACAATATCTGAGTTTTTCGATATTTGAAAGAGAAAATATTCTCAACACGATGGAAATAACTAATAAAATAGGTTTTTTTTATAGTTTCAATGGAATTAAATAATTGTCAATATAAATACTTAATCATAATTTTGAAAAATAATATTTTTTCGTAATAATAAATACTTTCTGAGAGAATATTGAAATTTTTTAATTAACAATGTCTGATTTTTTTCGAAATTTGAAAAAAAAAATTATTCTCAACTCTATGGAAATAACTAATAAAATAAGCTTTTTTATAGTTTCAATGGAATTAAATAATTGTCAATATAAATACTTAATCATAATTTTGAAAAATAATATTTTTTCGTAATAGTAAATACTTTCTGAAAGAATATTGAAAATTTTTAATTAACAATGTCTGATTTTTTTCGAAATTTGAAAAAAAAAATTATTCTCAACTCTATGGAAATAACTAATAAAATAAGCTTTTTTATAGTTTCAATGGAATTAAATAATTGTCAATATAAATACTTAATCATAAGAATTTCGAAAAATAATATTTTTTCGTAATAATAAATACTTTCTGAAAGAATATTGAAAATTTTCAATTAACAATATCTGAGTTTTTCGATATTTGAAAGAGAAAATATTCTCAACACGATGGAAATAACTAATAAAATAGGTTTTTTTTATAGTTTCAATGGAATTAAATAATTGTCAATATAAATACTTAATCATAATTTTGAAAAATAATATTTTTTCGTAATAATAAATACTTTCTGAGAGAATATTGAAATTTTTTAATTAACAATGTCTGATTTTTTTCGAAATTTGAAAAAAAATTATCCTCAACACTATGGAAATAAGTTTTTTTTTATAGTTTCAATGGAATTAAATAATTGTAAATATAAATACTTAATCATAAGAATTTCGAAAAATAATATTTTTTCGTAATAATAAATACTTTCTGAAAGAATATTGAAAATTTTCAATTAACAATATCTGAGTTTTTCGATATTTGAAAAAGAAAATATTCTCAATACTATGGAAATAACTAATAAAATAGGTTTTTTATAGTTTCAATGGAATTAAATAATTGTCAATATAAATACTTAATCATAATTTTGAAAAATAATATTTTTTCGTAATAGTAAATACTTTCTGAAAGAATATTGAAAATTTTTAATTAACAATGTCTGATTTTTTTCGAAATTTGAAAAAAAAAATTATTCTCAACTCTATGGAAATAACTAATAAAATAAGCTTTTTTATAGTTTCAATGGAATTAAATAATTGTCAATATAAATACTTAATCATAAGAATTTCGAAAAATAATATTTTTTCGTAATAATAAATACTTTCTGAAAGAATATTGAAAATTTTCAATTAACAATATCTGAGTTTTTCGATATTTGAAAGAGAAAATATTCTCAATACGATGGAAATAACTAATAAAATAGGTTTTTTATAGTTTCAATGGAATTAAATAATTGTCAATATAAATACTTAATCATAATTTTGAAAAATAATATTTTTTCGTAATAGTAAATACTTTCTGAAAGAATATTGAAAATTTTTAATTAACAATGTCTGATTTTTTTCGAAATTTGAAAAAAAAAATTATTCTCAACTCTATGGAAATAACTAATAAAATAAGCTTTTTTATAGTTTCAATGGAATTAAATAATTGTCAATATAAATACTTAATCATAATTTTGAAAAATTATATTTTTTCGTAATAATAAATACTTTCTGAAAAAATATTGAAAATGTTTAATTAACAATGTTGGAGTTTTTTCGAAATTTGAAAAAAATATTATTCTCAACACTATGGAAATAACTAATAAAATAAGCTTTTTTATAGTTTCAATGGAATTAAATAATTGTCAATATAAATACTTAATCAGAAGAATTTCGAAAAATAATATTTTTTCGTAATAATAAATACTTTCTGAAAGAATATTGAAAATTTTCAATTAACAATATCTGAGTTTTTCGATATTTGAAAGAGAAAATATTCTCAACACGATGGAAATAACTAATAAAATAGGTTTTTTTTTATAGTTTCAATGGAATTAAATAATTGTCAATATAAATACTTAATCATAATTTTGAAAAATAATATTTTTTCGTAATAGTAAATACTTTCTGAGAGAATATTGAAAATTTTTAATTAACAATATCTGAGTTTTTTCGAAATTTGAAAAAAATTATTCTCAACACTATGAAAATAACTAATAAAATAGGTTTTTTATAGTTTCAATGGAATTAAATAATTGTCAAAATAAATACTTAATCATAAGAATTTCGAAAAATAATATTTTTTCGTAATAATAAATACTTTCTGAAAGAATATTGAAAATTTTCAATTAACAATATCTGAGTTTTTCGATATTTGAAAGAGAAAATATTCTCAACACGATGGAAATAACTAATAAAATAGGTTTTTTTTATAGTTTCAATGGAATTAAATAATTGTCACTATAAATACTTAATCATAATTTTGAAAAATAATATTTTTTCGTAATAGTAAATACTTTCTGAGAGAATATTGAAAATTTTTAATTAACAATATCTGAGTTTTTTCGAAATTTGAAAAAAATTATTCTCAACACTATGGAAATAACTAATAAAATAGGTTTTTTATAGTTTCAATGGAATTAAATAATTGTCAAAATAAATACTTAATCATAAGAATTTCGAAAAATAATATTTTTTCGTAATAATAAATACTTTCTGAAAGAATATTGAAAATTTTCAATTAACAATATCTGAGTTTTTCGATATTTAAAAGAGAAAATATTCTCAACACGATGGAAATAACTAATAAAATAGGTTTTTTTTATAGTTTCAATGGAATTAAATAATTGTCAATATAAATACTTAATCATAATTTTGAAAAATAATATTTTTTCGTAATAATAAATACTTTCTGAGAGAATATTGAAATTTTTTAATTAACAATGTCTGATTTTTTTCGAAATTTGAAAAAAAATTATCCTCAACACTATGGAAATAAGTTTTTTTTTATAGTTTCAATGGAATTAAATAATTGTAAATATAAATACTTAATCATAAGAATTTCGAAAAATAATATTTTTTCGTAATAATAAATACTTTCTGAAAGAATATTGAAAATTTTCAATTAACAATATCTGAGTTTTTCGATATTTGAAAAAGAAAATATTCTCAATACTATGGAAATAACTAATAAAATAGGTTTTTTATAGTTTCAATGGAATTAAATAATTGTCAATATAAATACTTAATCATAATTTTGAAAAATAATATTTTTTCGTAATAGTAAATACTTTCTGAAAGAATATTGAAAATTTTTAATTAACAATGTCTGATTTTTTTCGAAATTTGAAAAAAAAAATTATTCTCAACTCTATGGAAATAACTAATAAAATAAGCTTTTTTATAGTTTCAATGGAATTAAATAATTGTCAATATAAATACTTAATCATAAGAATTTCGAAAAATAATATTTTTTCGTAATAATAAATACTTTCTGAAAGAATATTGAAAATTTTCAATTAACAATATCTGAGTTTTTCGATATTTGAAAAAGAAAATATTCTCAATACTATGGAAATAACTAATAAAATAGGTTTTTTATAGTTTCAATGGAATTAAATAATTGTCAATATAAATACTTAATCATAATTTTGAAAAATAATATTTTTTCGTAATAGTAAATACTTTCTGAAAGAATATTGAAAATTTTTAATTAACAATGTCTGATTTTTTTCGAAATTTGAAAAAAAAAATTATTCTCAACTCTATGGAAATAACTAATAAAATAAGCTTTTTTATAGTTTCAATGGAATTAAATAATTGTCAATATAAATACTTAATCATAAGAATTTCGAAAAATAATATTTTTTCGTAATAATAAATACTTTCTGAAAGAATATTGAAAATTTTCAATTAACAATATCTGAGTTTTTCGATATTTGAAAGAGAAAATATTCTCAACACGATGGAAATAACTAATAAAATAGGTTTTTTTTATAGTTTCAATGGAATTAAATAATTGTCAATATAAATACTTAATCATAATTTTGAAAAATAATATTTTTTCGTAATAGTAAATACTTTCTGAGAGAATATTGAAAATTTTTAATTAACAATATCTGAGTTTTTTCGAAATTTGAAAAAAATTATTCTCAACACTATGGAAATAACTAATAAAATAGGTTTTTTATAGTTTCAATGGAATTAAATAATTGTCAAAATAAATACTTAATCATAAGAATTTCGAAAAATAATATTTTTTCGTAATAATAAATACTTTCTGAAAGAATATTGAAAATTTTCAATTAACAATATCTGAGTTTTTCGAATTTTAAAAGAGAAAATATTCTCAACACGATGGAAATAACTAATAAAATAGG
This sequence comes from Atherix ibis, assembly GCA_958298945.1. Classification (NCBI taxonomy): domain Eukaryota; kingdom Metazoa; phylum Arthropoda; class Insecta; order Diptera; family Athericidae; genus Atherix; species Atherix ibis. The sequence continues at coordinate 120,188,104 of OY282606.1, forward strand.
TTTTTTTTATAGTTTCAATGGAATTAAATAATTGTCAATATAAATACTTAATCATAATTTTGAAAAATAATATTTTTTCGTAATAATAAATACTTTCTGAGAGAATATTGAAATTTTTTAATTAACAATGTCTGATTTTTTTCGAAATTTGAAAAAAAATTATCCTCAACACTATGGAAATAAGTTTTTTTTTATAGTTTCAATGGAATTAAATAATTGTAAATATAAATACTTAATCATAAGAATTTCGAAAAATAATATTTTTTCGTAATAATAAATACTTTCTGAAAGAATATTGAAAATTTTCAATTAACAATATCTGAGTTTTTCGATATTTGAAAAAGAAAATATTCTCAATACTATGGAAATAACTAATAAAATAGGTTTTTTTATAGTTTCAATGGAATTAAATAATTGTCAATATAAATACTTAATCATAATTTTGAAAAATAATATTTTTTCGTAATAGTAAATACTTTCTGAAAGAATATTGAAAATTTTTAATTAACAATGTCTGATTTTTTTCGAAATTTGAAAAAAAAAATTATTCTCAACTCTATGGAAATAACTAATAAAATAAGCTTTTTTATAGTTTCAATGGAATTAAATAATTGTCAATATAAATACTTAATCATAAGAATTTCGAAAAATAATATTTTTTCGTAATAATAAATACTTTCTGAAAGAATATTGAAAATTTTCAATTAACAATATCTGAGTTTTTCGATATTTGAAAGAGAAAATATTCTCAACACGATGGAAATAACTAATAAAATAGGTTTTTTTTATAGTTTCAATGGAATTAAATAATTGTCAATATAAATACTTAATCATAATTTTGAAAAATAATATTTTTTCGTAATAATAAATACTTTCTGAGAGAATATTGAAATTTTTTAATTAACAATGTCTGATTTTTTTCGAAATTTGAAAAAAAAAATTATTCTCAACTCTATGGAAATAACTAATAAAATAAGCTTTTTTATAGTTTCAATGGAATTAAATAATTGTCAATATAAATACTTAATCATAAGAATTTCGAAAAATAATATTTTTTCGTAATAATAAATACTTTCTGAAAGAATATTGAAAATTTTCAATTAACAATATCTGAGTTTTTCGATATTTGAAAAAGAAAATATTCTCAATACTATGGAAATAACTAATAAAATAGGTTTTTTATAGTTTCAATGGAATTAAATAATTGTCAATATAAATACTTAATCATAATTTTGAAAAATAATATTTTTTCGTAATAGTAAATACTTTCTGAAAGAATATTGAAAATTTTTAATTAACAATGTCTGATTTTTTTCGAAATTTGAAAAAAAAAATTATTCTCAACTCTATGGAAATAACTAATAAAATAAGCTTTTTTATAGTTTCAATGGAATTAAATAATTGTCAATATAAATACTTAATCATAAGAATTTCGAAAAATAATATTTTTTCGTAATAATAAATACTTTCTGAAAGAATATTGAAAATTTTCAATTAACAATATCTGAGTTTTTCGATATTTGAAAGAGAAAATATTCTCAACACGATGGAAATAACTAATAAAATAGGTTTTTTTTATAGTTTCAATGGAATTAAATAATTGTCAATATAAATACTTAATCATAATTTTGAAAAATAATATTTTTTCGTAATAATAAATACTTTCTGAGAGAATATTGAAATTTTTTAATTAACAATGTCTGATTTTTTTCGAAATTTGAAAAAAAAAATTATTCTCAACTCTATGGAAATAACTAATAAAATAAGCTTTTTTATAGTTTCAATGGAATTAAATAATTGTCAATATAAATACTTAATCATAAGAATTTCGAAAAATAATATTTTTTCGTAATAATAAATACTTTCTGAAAGAATATTGAAAATTTTCAATTAACAATATCTGAGTTTTTCGATATTTGAAAAAGAAAATATTCTCAATACTATGGAAATAACTAATAAAATAGGTTTTTTATAGTTTCAATGGAATTAAATAATTGTCAATATAAATACTTAATCATAATTTTGAAAAATAATATTTTTTCGTAATAGTAAATACTTTCTGAAAGAATATTGAAAATTTTTAATTAACAATGTCTGATTTTTTTCGAAATTTGAAAAAAAAAATTATTCTCAACTCTATGGAAATAACTAATAAAATAAGCTTTTTTATAGTTTCAATGGAATTAAATAATTGTCAATATAAATACTTAATCATAAGAATTTCGAAAAATAATATTTTTTCGTAATAATAAATACTTTCTGAAAGAATATAAAAATTTTCAATTAACAATATCTGAGTTTTTCGATATTTGAAAGAGAAAATATTCTCAACACGATGGAAATAACTAATAAAATAGGTTTTTTTTATAGTTTCAATGGAATTAAATAATTGTCAATATAAATACTTAATCATAATTTTGAAAAATAATATTTTTTCGTAATAATAAATACTTTCTGAGAGAATATTGAAATTTTTTAATTAACAATGTCTGATTTTTTTCGAAATTTGAAAAAAAATTATCCTCAACACTATGGAAATAAGTTTTTTTTTATAGTTTCAATGGAATTAAATAATTGTAAATATAAATACTTAATCATAAGAATTTCGAAAAATAATATTTTTTCGTAATAACAAATACTTTCTGAAAGAATATTGAAAATTTTCAATTAACAATATCTGAGTTTTTCGATATTTGAAAAAGAAAATATTCTCAATACTATGGAAATAACTAATAAAATAGGTTTTTTATAGTTTCAATGGAATTAAATAATTGTCAATATAAATACTTAATCATAATTTTGAAAAATAATATTTTTTCGTAATAGTAAATACTTTCTGAAAGAATATTGAAAATTTTTAATTAACAATGTCTGATTTTTTTCGAAATTTGAAAAAAAAAATTATTCTCAACTCTATGGAAATAACTAATAAAATAAGCTTTTTTATAGTTTCAATGGAATTAAATAATTGTCAATATAAATACTTAATCATAAGAATTTCGAAAAATAATATTTTTTCGTAATAATAAATACTTTCTGAAAGAATATTGAAAATTTTCAATTAACAATATCTGAGTTTTTCGATATTTGAAAGAGAAAATATTCTCAACACGATGGAAATAACTAATAAAATAGGTTTTTTTTATAGTTTCAATGGAATTAAATAATTGTCAATATAAATACTTAATCATAATTTTGAAAAATAATATTTTTTCGTAATAATAAATACTTTCTGAGAGAATATTGAAATTTTTTAATTAACAATGTCTGATTTTTTTCGAAATTTGAAAAAAAATTATCCTCAACACTATGGAAATAAGTTTTTTTTTATAGTTTCAATGGAATTAAATAATTGTAAATATAAATACTTAATCATAAGAATTTCGAAAAATAATATTTTTTCGTAATAATAAATACTTTCTGAAAGAATATTGAAAATTTTCAATTAACAATATCTGAGTTTTTCGATATTTGAAAAAGAAAATATTCTCAATACTATGGAAATAACTAATAAAATAGGTTTTTTTATAGTTTCAATGGAATTAAATAATTGTCAATATAAATACTTAATCATAATTTTGAAAAATAATATTTTTTCGTAATAGTAAATACTTTCTGAAAGAATATTGAAAATTTTTAATTAACAATGTCTGATTTTTTTCGAAATTTGAAAAAAAAAATTATTCTCAACTCTATGGAAATAACTAATAAAATAAGCTTTTTATAGTTTCAATGGAATTAAATAATTGTCAATATAAATACTTAATCATAAGAATTTCGAAAAATAATATTTTTTCGTAATAATAAATACTTTCTGAAAGAATATTGAAAATTTTCAATTAACAATATCTGAGTTTTTCGATATTTGAAAAAGAAAATATTCTCAATACTATGGAAATAACTAATAAAATAGGTTTTTTATAGTTTCAATGGAATTAAATAATTGTCAATATAAATACTTAATCATAATTTTGAAAAATAATATTTTTTCGTAATAGTAAATACTTTCTGAAAGAATATTGAAAATTTTTAATTAACAATGTCTGATTTTTTTCGAAATTTGAAAAAAAAAATTATTCTCAACTCTATGGAAATAACTAATAAAATAAGCTTTTTTATAGTTTCAATGGAATTAAATAATTGTCAATATAAATACTTAATCATAAGAATTTCGAAAAATAATATTTTTTCGTAATAATAAATACTTTCTGAAAGAATATTGAAAATTTTCAATTAACAATATCTGAGTTTTTCGATATTTGAAAAAGAAAATATTCTCAACACTATGGAAATAACTAATAAAATAGGTTTTTTATAGTTTCAATGGAATTAAATAATTGTCAATATAAATACTTAATCATAATTTTGAAAAATAATATTTTTTCGTAATAGTAAATACTTTCTGAAAGAATATTGAAAATTTTTAATTAACAATGTCTGATTTTTTTCGAAATTTGAAAAAAAAAATTATTCTCAACTCTATGGAAATAACTAATAAAATAAGCTTTTTTATAGTTTCAATGGAATTAAATAATTGTCAATATAAATACTTAATCATAAGAATTTCGAAAAATAATATTTTTTCGTAATAATAAATACTTTCTGAAAGAATATTGAAAATTTTCAATTAACAATATCTGAGTTTTTCGATATTTGAAAAAGAAAATATTCTCAACACTATGGAAATAACTAATAAAATAGGTTTTTTATAGTTTCAATGGAATTAAATAATTGTCAATATAAATACTTAATCATAAGAATTTCTAAAAATAGAATATGTAGTTTCAATGGAATTAAATAATTGTCAATATAAATACTTAATCAGACGAATTTCGAAAAATAAGATTTTTCCGTAATAATAAATACTTTCTGAAAGAATATTGAAATTTTTTAATTAACAATGTCTGATTTTTTTCGAAATTTGAAAAAAAATTATCCACAACACTAGGTACTTAATCAGAAGAATTTCGAAAAATATAATATGTAGCTTCAATGGAATTAAATAATTGTCAATATAGGTACTTAATCAGAAGAATTTCGAAAAATAATTTTTTTTCGTAATAATAAATACTTTCTGAAAGAATATTGAAAATTTTCAATTAACAATATCTGAGTTTTTCGATATTTGAAAAAGAAAATATTCTCAACACTATGGAAATAACTAATAAAATAGGTTTTTTATAGTTCCAATGGAATTAAATAATTGTCAATATAAATACTTAATCATAAGAATTTCGAAAAATAATATTTTTTCGTAATAATAAATACTTTCTGAAAGAATATTGAAAATTTTCAATTAACAATATCTGAGTTTTTCGATATTTGAAAGAGAAAATATTCTCAACACGATGGAAATAACTAATAAAATAGGTTTTTTTTATAGTTTCAATGGAATTAAATAATTGTCAATATAAATACTTAATCATAATTTTGAAAAATAATATTTTTTCGTAATAGTAAATACTTTCTGAGAGAATATTGAAAATTTTTAATTAACAATATCTGAGTTTTTTCGAAATTTGAAAAAAATTATTCTCAACACTATGGAAATAACTAATAAAATAGGTTTTTTATAGTTTCAATGGAATTAAATAATTGTCAATATAAATACTTAATCATAAGAATTTCGAAAAATAATATTTTTTCGTAATAATAAATACTTTCTGAAAGAATATTGAAAATTTTCAATTAACAATATCTGAGTTTTTCGATATTTGAAAGAGAAAATATTCTCAACACGATGGAAATAACTAATAAAATAGGTTTTTTTTATAGTTTCAATGGATTTAAATAATTGTCAATATAAATACTTAATCATAATTTTGAAAAATAATATTTTTTCGTAATAATAAATACTTTCTGAGAGAATATTGAAATTTTTTAATTAACAATGTCTGATTTTTTTCGAAATTTGAAAAAAAATTATCCTCAACACTATGGAAATAAGTTTTTTTTTATAGTTTCAATGGAATTAAATAATTGTAAATATAAATACTTAATCATAAGAATTTCGAAAAATAATATTTTTTCGTAATAATAAATACTTTCTGAAAGAATATTGAAAATTTTCAATTAACAATATCTGAGTTTTTCGATATTTGAAAAAGAAAATATTCTCAATACTATGGAAATAACTAATAAAATAGGTTTTTTATAGTTTCAATGGAATTAAATAATTGTCAATATAAATACTTAATCATAATTTTGAAAAATAATATTTTTTCGTAATAGTAAATACTTTCTGAAAGAATATTGAAAATTTTTAATTAACAATGTCTGATTTTTTTCGAAATTTGAAAAAAAAAATTATTCTCAACTCTATGGAAATAACTAATAAAATAAGCTTTTTTATAGTTTCAATGGAATTAAATAATTGTCAATATAAATACTTAATCATAAGAATTTCGAAAAATAATATTTTTTCGTAATAATAAATACTTTCTGAAAGAATATTGAAAATTTTCAATTAACAATATCTGAGTTTTTCGATATTTGAAAAAGAAAATATTCTCAACACTATGGAAATAACTAATAAAATAGGTTTTTTATAGTTTCAATGGAATTAAATAATTGTCAATATAAATACTTAATCATAAGAATTTCTAAAAATAGAATATGTAGTTTCAATGGAATTAAATAATTGTCAATATAAATACTTAATCAGACGAATTTCGAAAAATAAGATTTTTCCGTAATAATAAATACTTTCTGAAAGAATATTGAAATTTTTTAATTAACAATGTCTGATTTTTTTCGAAATTTGAAAAAAAATTATCCTCAACACTAGGTACTTAATCAGAAGAATTTCGAAAAATATAATATGTAGCTTCAATGGAATTAAATAATTGTCAATATAGGTACTTAATCAGAAGAATTTCGAAAAATAATTTTTTTTCGTAATAATAAATACTTTCTGAAAGAATATTGAAAATTTTCAATTAACAATATCTGAGTTTTTCGATATTTGAAAAAGAAAATATTCTCAACACTATGGAAATAACTAATAAAATAGGTTTTTTATAGTTTCAATGGAATTAAATAATTGTCAATATAAATACTTAATCATAAGAATTTCGAAAAATAATATTTTTTCGTAATAATAAATACTTTCTGAAAGAATATTGAAAATTTTCAATTAACAATATCTGAGTTTTTCGATATTTGAAAGAGAAAATATTCTCAACACGATGGAAATAACTAATAAAATAGGTTTTTTTTATAGTTTCAATGGAATTAAATAATTGTCAATATAAATACTTAATCATAATTTTGAAAAATAATATTTTTTCGTAATAGTAAATACTTTCTGAGAGAATATTGAAAATTTTTAATTAAAAATATCTGAGTTTTTTCGAAATTTGAAAAAAATTATTCTCAACACTATGGAAATAACTAATAAAATAGGTTTTTTATAGTTTCAATGGAATTAAATAATTGTCAATATAAATACTTAATCATAAGAATTTCGAAAAATAATATTTTTTCGTAATAATAAATACTTTCTGAAAGAATATTGAAAATTTTCAATTAACAATATCTGAGTTTTTCGATATTTGAAAGAGAAAATATTCTCAACACGATGGAAATAACTAATAAAATAGGTTTTTTTTATAGTTTCAATGGATTTAAATAATTGTCAATATAAATACTTAATCATAATTTTGAAAAATAATATTTTTTCGTAATAATAAATACTTTCTGAGAGAATATTGAAATTTTTTAATTAACAATGTCTGATTTTTTTCGAAATTTGAAAAAAAATTATCCTCAACACTATGGAAATAAGTTTTTTTTTATAGTTTCAATGGAATTAAATAATTGTAAATATAAATACTTAATCATAAGAATTTCGAAAAATAATATTTTTTCGTAATAATAAATACTTTCTGAAAGAATATTGAAAATTTTCAATTAACAATATCTGAGTTTTTCGATATTTGAAAAAGAAAATATTCTCAATACTATGGAAATAACTAATAAAATAGGTTTTTTATAGTTTCAATGGAATTAAATAATTGTCAATATAAATACTTAATCATAATTTTGAAAAATAATATTTTTTCGTAATAGTAAATACTTTCTGAAAGAATATTGAAAATTTTTAATTAACAATGTCTGATTTTTTTCGAAATTTGAAAAAAAAAATTATTCTCAACTCTATGGAAATAACTAATAAAATAAGCTTTTTTATAGTTTCAATGGAATTAAATAATTGTCAATATAAATACTTAATCATAAGAATTTCGAAAAATAATATTTTTTCGTAATAATAAATACTTTCTGAAAGAATATTGAAAATTTTCAATTAACAATATCTGAGTTTTTCGATATTTGAAAAAGAAAATATTCTCAACACTATGGAAATAACTAATAAAATAGGTTTTTTTATAGTTTCAATGGAATTAAATAATTGTCAATATAAATACTTAATCAGAAGAATTTCGAAAAATATAATATGTAGTTTCAATGGAATTAAATAACGATTAAGGTACTTAATCAGAAGAATTTCGAAAAATAATATTTTTTCGTAATAATAAATACTTTCTGAAAGAATATTGAAAATTTTCAATTAACAATATCTGAGTTTTTCGATATTTGAAAAAGAAAATATTCTCAACACTATGGAAATAACTAATAAAATAGGTTTTTTATAGTTTCAATGGAATTAAATAATTGTCAATATAAATACTTAATCATAATTTTGAAAAATAATATTTTTTCGTAATAATAAATACTTTCTGAAAGAATATTGAAAATTTTCAATTAACAATATCTGAGTTTTTCGATATTTGAAAAAGAAATTATCCTTAACACTATGGAAATAACTAATAAAATAAGCTTTTTTAATAGTTTCAATGGAATTAAATAATTGTCAATATAGGTACTTAATCAGAAGAATTTCGAAAAATATAATATGTAGTTTCAATGGAATTAAATAACTGTCAATATAGGTACTTAATCAGAAGAATTTCGAAAAATAAAATTTTTTCGTAATAATAAATACTTTCTGAAAGAATATTGAATTTTTTAATTAACAATGTCTGATCTTTTCGAAATTTGAAAAAAAAATTATTCTCAACACTATGGAAATAACTAATAAAATGATTTTTTATAGTTTCAATGGAATTAAATAATTGTCAATATAAATACTTAATCATAATTTTGAAAAATAATATTTTTTCGTAATAATAAATACTTTCTGAAAAAATATTGAAAATGTTTAATTAACAATGTTGGAGTTTTTTCGAAATTTGAAAAAAAAATTATTCTCAACACTATGGAAATAACTAATAAAATAAGATTTTTTAATAGTTTCAATGGAATTAAATAATTGTCAATATAGGTACTTAATCAGAAGAATTTCGAAAAATATAATATGTAGTTTCAATGGAATTAAATAACTGTCAATATAGGTACTTACTCAGAAGAATTCCGAATAAAAAAAAATTTTTCGTAATAATAAATACTTTCTGAAAGAATATTGAATTTTTTAATTAACAATGTCTGATCTTTTCGAAATTTGAAAAAAAAATTATCCTTAATACTATGGAAATAACTAATAAAAAAAGTTTTTTTTTATAGTTTCGATGGAATTAAATAATTGTCAATATAAATACTTAATCATAAGAATTTCGAAAAATAATATTTTTTCGTAATAATAAATACTTTCTGAAAGAATATTGAAAGTTTTCAATTAACAATATCTGAGTTTTTCGATATTTGAAAAAGAAAATATTCTCAACACTATGGAAATAACTAATAAAATAGGTTTTTTTTATAGTTTCAATGGAATTAAATAATTGTCAATATAAATACTTAATCAGAAGAATTTCGAAAAATATAATATGTAGTTTCAATGGAATTAAATAACGATTAAGGTACTTAATCAGAAGAATTTCGAAAAATAATATTTTTTCGTAATAATAAATACTTTCTGAAAGAATATTGAAAGTTTTCAATTAACAATATCTGAGTTTTTCGATATTTGAAAAAGAAAATATTCTCAACACTATGGAAATAACTAATAAAATAGGTTTTTTTTATAGTTTCAATGGAATTAAATAATTGTCAATATAAATACTTAATCAGAAGAATTTCGAAAAATAATATTTTTTCGTAATAATAAATACTTTCTGAAAGAATATTGAAAATTTTCAATTAACAATATCTGAGTTTTTCGATATTTGAAAAAGAAAATATTCTCAACACTATGGAAATAACTAATAAAATAGGTTTTTTATAGTTTCAATGGAATTAAATAATTGTCAATATAAATACTTAATCATAATTTTGAAAAATAATATTTTTTCGTAATAATAAATACTTTCTGAAAGAATATTGAAAATGTTTAATTAACAATGTTTGAGTTTTTTTCGAAATTTGAAAAAAAATTATCCTCAACACTATGGAAATAAGTTTTTTTTTATAGTTTCAATGGAATTAAATAATTGTCAATATAAATACTTAATCATAATTTTGAAAAATAATATTTTTTCGTAATAATAAATACTTTCTGAAAGAATATTGAAAATTTTTAATTAACAATATCTGAGTTTTTTCGAAATTTGAAAAAAGTTACTCTCAACACTATGGAAATAACTAATAAAATAAGCTTTTTTTTATAGTTTCAATGAAATTAAATAATTGTCAATATAGGTACTTAATCAGAAGAATTTCGAAAAATATAACATGTAGTTTCAATGGAATTAAATAACTGTCAATATAGGTACTTAATCAGAAGAATTTCGAAAAATAATATTATTTTTTTTTAAAATATTTCTTAACATGATATTGATTTAAATATAATGCATAGGAAAAATATGACTAAATAAGAAAAAAATATTCTTTAATTATAGTGATTGAATTTTTATAATAGAAGACATTGCAGAAAGAAGAAGTAATTATTTTTAAAGATTTTAGATATAAATATTAAAGGATCCTCTTGGATAAGTAAAAAATTACAAACTAACCGTTTAATTTTGATAATCGGTAAATTAATAATAAGAATTCTTAATCTATGTGTAAGCATCCGTTATTATTTTTATCGATGAATTATATTACAAAGTAACTCGAAAATTAAGCGATATGATTTATAGAAACTTTTACCAAAAACAAGTCAGATACCTAAGAAAGTGGGTTATTTTCTTCTCAAACTCAAATAAACTAATAAGTAATGAAGAAAAATTACCTGCACAATAATTGAATGCCGGGCTCCGTTAATGTTTTATGGAAAATTTAACTAATTATGATGTCTAGGAGTATCCGATTTTTAAATTATAACCAATTATTTAATTCAATATAACATATTATTATTTATATTTATTTTATTTTATTATTTTTATTATTGTTATCGTTTTCACTAAGTAAATTTGGTGTTTTTTTGTTGATTTTGTTATATTATTTTTAATTTTTTCCTTTTCACTTAAATAATTTCGTTTGATTTTTATTTATTTTATATTTTTTTTTTTAAATTAATTTTGTTTTTTTCTTCTTTTTTTTAATAAATTAAAATTTTTTTCTTTTCTTATGATTTTAATTTTAATTATTTTATATAAGTTTAAATACGATAATTAAATTGAATTTTTGAATTCCACAGTAAGTTTACAATATTATCACAGGTGTTACTTTCGTTAGTATTTCATATTTTTCTGTTTAAACAATTTTTAATAATTTATTAATTGTTTTTTCTTTTTCTTTGCTATCATTGATTATTGTTTATTATTATAATTATTATTATTATTATTATTATTTATTATTATAATTTATTATTGATTATTATTAATTGTTTCGTATTGTTTTTTGTTTTTGTAAATGTTCTTTTTTCCTTTTCTTTTTTTTTGTTGTTGTTCAATTTTAATGATAACTAATAAGTTTTTTTTTTCTTTAATTATTATATATAATAATTTTACTGGATATTTTAAATACAATTCTTATTATTATTACTATTATTATTTGTGTGTGTGTGTGTTTTTTTAAATTATTATTATTATTATTATTGATAATATTTATTGTAAAAATGTTTTTAATTTATTTTATTTTATACATAATTTTTATTTTTTATTTTTTATATATATTTTAAAGTAGTCCTAAATTTAGTCTTTGATCGTCTTTAAAACGCCGAGTGTTTGTTGTGTGTGGATGCGTATGTTTAAATGTATATACACATATACATATATATACTTTTTGATGTTAAATATTTATGATTTATTTTTGTTTCATGTGTTTATTATTATTTTTACTATATTCGACTGAGTACCGTTTTATTGTCTTTCTCTCCCAATCTCTCCTGATCGCGCACGTGCTCTCTCTCTCTCTCTCGCTCTCTTTCTAACTATCGTTTTCGCTACTAGATCCTGTCTACTTATCACTTTAATCACTAAATAAGTTTTACGATTTCCTCAAAAGACAAATTTTTTATACTCTCCTAAATTACGGATGTTTCCTTATTATAAATTTTAAACTACTATTATTATCATTATAATTATTATTATTATTATTATTATTACTATTATTACTATAATTTTTTTTCTACCGTACAGATCCTAATTTTATAAAATAATTTATTGCAGTCTGTTAGTTAGTTAGTGTTTTTTTTTTATCAGTTGCATTTAAATTTTCATAAACAATCCAAATATTTTTTTTTTTGTACTTTATTTTGTTGCTTGTTCTAATTCCTATTTCATTCGGTTTTTGTGATTTATTTTTCTGTTTTTGTCCTTTATTATTATTTTTATATGTACGAACATATGTGTGGATATTTTTTTTAAAAATTATTTTGTTACACAGCACTTGTATAAACGAAGAAAATTAAAATTTTATTTAAATTCACCTATATTTTTAAAACGTTTTTGTTTTATTTCTTCGTTAAAGGTTTTTATTTTTTTGTTGTTGTCCCGTATCTTAACTTTTTTCTATATCTATTGATGATTGTTAGTTAATTTTTTTGTTATTTATCACTTAATCAATTTATTTATTTACCTATCATTATTAGTTATAATTTTTTATCTAAACCACTTTTTACTTTTATTTAATTATGTCTAGTTTATTTTGTTCATTGTCTTTTCTATATTTTGTTTCGTTTTAGTTGTTCTTATTGATGGTATATATATGTATATGTATATATATACTGTATATATGTATATATATATATATATATTTATTTATATTACCTTTTTTTTATATAAAGGAAGATAAAAATGAAGGAATAAAAATAGTTTTGAAAGAAAAACAAACAAAACAATTAAATTGAAAGTAAAAATTATGTTGAGTATTTTGTTGTGGTTGTTGTTATTAAAAAGAAAATTTATATTGTTTTTAAAGAATTATTCGTTCAGTGCAACCAAAAGTTTTCGTTTTTTTTTTTATATCGTTCGCGTTTCTATTTTTTATATTTGCATTTATTCCTTTGAATTTTGTTTTCGCTTTTAATTTCGTTTTTATTTAAATACTTTTTTTTTAAATTTTTGTTTTGTGTTAAAATATTTTTATTGTTTTATTTTTATATTTTTTAATTCTTTTAATACGTTTTTCGTTAATAAATAACAACTTTTTATATTAGCACTTATAATTCTTTGGCGTTCGCATTAATTGAAAATTGTCTTTATTTTAGATTGTATTAAAAGAGGAGAGTTAATATCTATATTGGAAAAACAGTATAAACATTATTTCGTAAATATTAATTAATGATACAAAACCAACAAAAAACAAACAAACAAAAAAAATAAAAAATAGTGTGAATTGGAGTGTCATTCCGCATTCTCCTCTAACCACAAATTATAATGTAGACTTACTTAGAAGAAACCATTTTTTCTTTTAAATACAATATATATTTGGTTTTATTTGATTAATATACTCTACTTAAATTATATTATGTTTAATCAACATCATTGTTATAATTATTTTAATATTTCTGTTCAAAGTTTTACATTTATAGAAAAAATTAAGGGTAAATATTGAAAATGTTAAAAAATTGTATAAGACACATATAGTGGAGTGCCCCATAATTAGACGATTCGCAATGTGGGTAATAATATGCTTACACCAAAAAAAAAATGTCCCTAATTTTTAAATTATTTCATGAAACATAATGGAATTAACACCTACCATATAAACTTGATGCAATATTCATATTTGATGCAGTTAAAACTTAAAAAGTTAAGTTATGCCGGATTAATTGCTTGTTAAAAAACTATTTTGCAAGAATAAGTAATATGCCCAAAAAAGAAGACAATTTTACAGGGTGGTCCATCTAGCGGTTGCATTTTGAACCACTATTTATTTGAAGTACTTGAGTGTTAAAAATGTCATCACGAATTGACAGATTGTTAGTTGAAAGTCTGAATTTTACGGAATGGTAATCCATACGCTTGAAGAAAACTGGGATATATTGAGAACTTACTTCCAAAGTGGTAAGTCTTCAACCCAAACTGTGAGAAATTTTTTAAAAAAATGAGCAAAGATCGAATGCCATCACGTCAACTTGTGGACAAATTCGTGAAGCGGGTTCGCGAAACTGGTTTGTTGGTTGCCAAAGCAACTCGTTCCCGCTCTAATACAGTGCGTACGACCGAGAATATTACTGCCGTTGCTGAAAATGTCCGTGATCATCCATCAACATCAACCCGTCACCGTTCTCAGGAATTGAACATTTCTTGCACTCCTCTGTTGAGAATTTTGCACAAAGACCTCGGTATGAAAGCTTAAAAAGTTCAATTAGTCCAACAACTAAAGCCGCATGACCATCCGATTTGTTTTCGGTTTGCCCAACGAAAATGGGCCTCATCCGAAAAGATGAAAAATCATCTTTTCGGATGAGGCCCATTTCCACCTCGGTGGGTACGTCAACAAACAAAACTGTCGCATCTGGGGCTCAGAAAATTCATACGTCACCATGGAAAAGCCGATGCATCCACAACGAGTCACGCTTTGATGCGGATTTTGGCAACTTTTAAATGGTCCATTTTGACTGGTACAAGTGTCTATGTGATAAAATGACATTTGGGCAGCTACAACAATTGGTAAGTACTGCAACATTTTTTCTGCAAAAAATTTATGATTCCGGGAAAACCATGATTCTGATAAATATAGGGTTTTCCAATATGAGTGATATGATTTCTAAGTGACGTTTCGGCTATTTGTAATGTGGCATAATCTGTCTTTTTTTTCCATTGTATTCAGTAATGTTTACAATTTCATAATGGAGAGATATAAGCAAGAATAACGTTTACAAATTGTCTTCTCCCATGAGGCTCACTTTCATCTGAGTGGTGCGGTAAATAAACAAAACTGTCGATTCTGGTGCGAAGAAAATCGACAAATTATTCATGAACACCCATTACATTCACCTAAATTGACAGTTTGGTGTGGTTTTTGGTCTGGTGGAATCATCGGTCCGTACTTCTTTCGAAATGAAGCTGGTAACACCGTTACTGTCAATGGAGAGCGATGATAACCAACTTTTTAGAGCCGAAATTGGAAGAAGTTGATCTTGCACACAGCACGTGCAACAACCGAATTATTGCGAGAAAAGTTTGGAGAATTGATTATTTCAAGAAATTGTGACATTGAATGGCCACCAAGAAGTTGTGATTTAACACCATTAGACTATTTCTTGTGGGGTTATTTGAAGTCATTGGTCATAAGCAATAAACCAGACTCTCTTCAAGCTTTAGAAGTAAATATTGAAAGTGCTATTCATGACATACGCGACTTGATTTAGTGGAAAAAGTGCTCGAAAATTGGGTTCATCAAATTCGTTCCTGCAAAAGAAGTCGTGGAGGCCATTTGAATGACTTTTTATTCAGAACTTAATTGTATCGATTGTACTTCACAATTAAATAAAAAACAATTGAATTTCGTTAACAATTAGTGTGTTTTTAAAAAAAAAAGAAATCATATCACTCTTATTCGAAAATCTTATACAATATAGCGGGTTTTATGGAGAAAATAGTTTTCACAAAAAGAGAGTAGAGTCACGTCAGCTATATTAACAAGTATTGTTATGATTTTGTGTGAAGTAGTAAAATCATTATCGCAATGTAATAAATTCGGTTACCAAAAGTTAGTGAGTTCCTGCAACTGCATCGCTAAATTAGTAATATATTTTTATTCGTTTATTGAATTTTTGAGGCGTCGGCTGTTAGATTTTGTTGTGACACTGGTAAGAAACATTTATGTGGATGTTGAAGTATTCAAAAATAGATTCTTCAGTAAGAAGACTAAATACAGAGAGAGATACTATCCTACTATTAGTTTCAACTTATTTTTATAGTTATCGTCCGGCCCTGAAAATGGCAAAACGAATGAAACCTTCTACGTATTTGGAAAATCTAACCAGCATATGTGTACCTATGGAATAGGGCTTACGAACGAAAAAATTTGAGACTTGAATACTTGTGGAATAAGAAGTGGGGGCCAAAATTTTTTTCTTCAACTATGAGTAGGCATGATTTCACCGAGATGCTGGGTTGCATTCGCTTCGACAAAAAAAATGAGAGAAGTCAACGTTTACAAAGGGACAAATTCGCTTTATTTTCAACAGTTTGGGATAAATTTATTGAAAATATCCTAAATTGCTTCAAACCAGAAGCTTATATTACGGTGAATGAGCAGCTCTTTCCAACGAAGGCCAGATGCAGGTTCACACAATATATGCCAAAAAAACCTCAGAAATTTTGACATAAAATTTTGGATGGCCTCTGATGTTAAAACCAAATATGTGGTAAGTGGCTTTTATTATTTAGGAAAAGATGAGGCTCGACATTCATCAACCCCACTAAATGAATTTGTCGTAATGAAACTTGTAGAACCATAGCAATGGAAAAATTTCTTTACTAGTGTTCCTCTGGCGTTAAAATTACTGTCTAAAAAAACTTCTTTAGTTTGAGCAATACCTGCAAACAAGAGGGAACTCCCGAAAAATTGCAAACAGAAAAAAGATGTAATAACACTAAATTTGGAGTCGATATCGCTGATCAAATTTGGAGTCGATATCGCTGATCCTTTTATAATAACACTAAATTTGGAGTCGATATCGCTGATCAAATGGCACGAAAGTATAGTGTCAAGTCAAGTTCCAGAAGGTGGCCGCTTCAAATTGTTTTCAATATCTTGGATTTAGCTGGGATAAATTCCTGGATATTGTATAAAAACACAACGGGCGAAACTATATCAAGGAAAGATTTTCTGTTTCGCTTAGCTGAAGAACTTGCTTCTAAATATCAGACTGCAAGGGAAAAACCACAAGAAATTAATATACCAAGTTCAAGTGGCACCCTTCCTAGGATATTGTAATAATAATAAGAACACAATTATTTGGAATATATGCAAAAAAATGTATACGGAAAGTGTACACTTCGAGAAAAATCTACTTGTGTAAAAATTGTGAGTGATGTACAAGAAACAACTAAAAGTTTGATTAATTGATAATGTCTATAAATCTATGTATTACAATGAATATTATTAAACTTATTTTGTTATTTTTTTAAAAGTAAATAAAGACTTGAAACCTCACTTAGTACTTTTCTTAAAGACCAGTCATTTTGATTGGTTTTGGTAGAAATAGATATATTTAAATAGCTGGTAAATCTAGTGTTAATACTAGTTTACAGTTTTCTAACTAAAATTAGTTCTAAAAGAAACTGTGAAATCGTAAATCTATTTGTTAGGTAAGAATGAAGGTATGTTAGATTCATGAAAATATATAACAATATAGAATGGAAAATTGAGCATTTTGACAATTAAACAAAAACCAATTTTTTTTCTTGCTTGTATTGAAGATAATTTATATTTGCATCGCCAATTCTTTGGAAGTACGTATATGACATTTCTATAAAATAAGGTTAGGTCCGAAATGGTATATTCTCCAATGCATTTTCAGAAAGAAAGTAACACTTTCTAAAATATTTTTGCTTAGATTTGTGTAACATTTCATATAACAAGTATAGTATTTGAAATAATTGCATTTTTTTATTTATTAAATAAAATCCTTTAAACTTTTTGGTTAATTTCAAATTTTACGTTTTGGAACATTTTCACTGACTGACAAAATAATTAATTGACCTAAAGACAATAATTTTTATGGAATTTAATATGAATTTCTTTATTTTATTTACTTATTTTTGTTTTGTTTCAATTAGCACACTTTCCTTGGTATATTGTCAACTAAAATCCTATTGTATAGTCATATATAATTTGATATTAAATAAAATCCCTTAAATTTTTTGGATATTTTTTTGTAGTATTTCGGAAAGATTCCCTGACACAAAATATAATAGACGTCAGTGGGTATAAAATTCTTCGGCATCTACATTTTGACATGCAATCAATCCATTCTTTAACCGACTATTGCAGAAATAAATTAATCTTATTTTGGGTTAATTATTAAAAATTTATTTTACGTAATTTTTTTTCTACAAATAGCAATTTTTGTATAAATTTAATGGAAATGTGTTAAAATTATCACACAAGTCTTTGACATTTCGAAAAATGACTTCGTAGCAGCAGTCTTCGTAGTGGTAACTTTCAATAGCTTTCTATTGCCAAATATGTGAGAAAAAAAATTTATTGATGAATCGATAAATGACACTGCCGGTTATTCTTTTAACAATTTACTATGAAATTTCTTTTTCAATTTAAAAGAATATTTTTGTATAATTTCAGGTAGAATTTCATTCTTATATAGGAGGAGGTTTGTGATTTTTAGGTATCGAAAATTGAATGTAAAGATCAGCAGCAGCAGACGACCACTTATAATACGTCGTAGTCGGAAGAAGACTTCTTTTTTTTGGTGTATATTAAATAGAGGAATTATGATATATGCAGAAATACTTTGTAGGCAAAAACATAGTGATATACTATTTAAGATATATGAAAATTGATAAACGGAGTGGTTTTTTTTTTGTTGCACAGAATAACAATTCACACTATTTTAGAAAGTTGCACGAGTTGAAAAATTGTTGACATATTTGCGTAAAAACTGATTAATCGGAAACAAATTTTTTGAAACGATGAGGCACTTTTTATATAATTTTTAACGAAAAACCGTTTTTTGATGCACGTTTTACGAATATATTCTTTAAAACCGTACCACGGAGAGTTCAGACAATATTTTTTATATTTCGATACATACCACGACACAGCAAAACACTGACGTCATGACGCCATATTGTATTTGATTGATTATCTTTTCTTTTATACCTTCTCTGTACATGAACCTTCTTTTATCATATTATTCGTTATTATAGCACTTTCGGTTAGGTTCGTTTCACAGCTAAATTTTCAAAATTTTTTATTTATTTCCAATTATGTATCATATAAAATTTATTTTTTTGTATAATTTACTTCAAAATAAACACATTTAAAAGAAAAACGAAAGAAAATTAACAGTAATAAAATATTATATATATATATATATAGAATTTTTTAATAGAATTTATCAAAAACTTGATTTCATTTTGACCGGTTATGTCATTTAAGAGAAAGGATTATCATTTTCCAAGCTTACTTTTCAAGAAAATAACAAATTTTTTTTAGCCCTACGCTTATTAATTTGATAGTTATAGATTATAGTTCTTCTATTTCTAAGGGTCTGAGGAACTAGAATTTTACTATAAAATATAAAGTATACAGGTGTGTTACAGTATATAAACTAGTTTAATACATGCATTCACATATATACATATATAGTACATGCATTCAATATTTTGGTTGGTTTAAAAATATTTTCTTATCAGACGTAAGAAAGCGATTGCTTTTCGGTGAGATTTACTCAATGTGAAATTAGATTGCTATTGTGGCAATATTATCAATATTCATGCTCTAAACTCAAATTGATCAACATAATTGAAAAGACATCTCGGTAAATAATTAGACGTCTCAAAAAATTCAATTATAATAATTTGTATTAAAAAATTGTAAATATTAAAAGAAAATATTTAATTAAATACGGTTTTTATAGAACAAAGTACAATGTCTAGTAGTGATAAGGGAAAATTTGGTCCCCTAGTAGGGGCAATTGATGAAGGTACTTCGTCTGCAAGATTTATGATTTTCAAAGCGGGTACATCTGAAGTTGTTTGTTTTCATCAAAAGAGTTTACCGCAAATTTATCCGAAGGAAGGATGGGTGGAACAAGATCCAATGTTAATAATGTCAATTGTAATTGAATGTATCGAAGGTGCCGTGGAGGAATTGATTAAATTAGGAGGAAGCCCAAAGGTTAGAGAATATTCATATTTGTTAATGTAATGACTATGTTTTTATACATTTCTTAGGATATCCGGGCAATTGGTGTAACAAACCAACGAGAAACAACAATTGTTTGGGATTCAACCAATGGGAAACCATTACACAATGCAATTGTCTGGTTGGATATGAGAACCACATCTACTGTTGATCAGCTTCTCGACCAAATTCCAAATCATTCTAGGAATAAGAACTATTTAAAACCACTATGCGGTCTTCCAATGTCACCATATTTTTCAGCTCTTAAACTTCGATGGCTGAAAGATAATGTAGCAAGTGTGCAAGCAGCTTTAAAATCTGGTAATTGTCTGTTTGGTACTGTTGATAGTTGGATTATATGGAATTTAACCGGTGGTAATAATGGAGGACTACATGTGACTGATGTTACAAATGCTTCGAGGACAATGCTAATGAATATTGAAACCCTATGTTGGGATCCTCATTTATTAAAGTTCTTCGGAATACCAAAATCAGTTTTGCCCGAGATAAAGTCTAGTGCGGAAATTTACGGTGAAATGCAAAAAACTATCTTAAAAGGTGTTCCTATTGCTGGATGCCTTGGTGATCAACAGGCGGCACTCGTTGGCCAACAATGCCTTCGCAGTGGACAAGCAAAAGCTACATACGGAACAGGATGCTTTTTGCTGTACAACACTGGCAATAAAAATGTGTCTTCAGCGCATGGTCTACTTTCCACTGTTGCATTTCAACTTGGTAAAGATTCAAATCCAGTATATGCACTAGAAGGAAGTGTAGCTATCGCCGGAGCTGCATTAGGGTATATTTTTTTCCTAGTTATATGAACTTTAACAATTCAAATTTATTATATTGTAGATGGTTAAAAGATAATATCGGCATGATTGGTAATATCGCCGAAGTTGAGAATATAGCACGCAGTGTAGACAATTGTGGCGATGTTTATTTTGTGCCTGCATTTAGTGGTTTATATGCACCATACTGGAATCAGGAAGCGAGAGGGTTATAAACTACACTCCCTAAACAAATTTGTTTGTTTCATTGTTGTTGTTTGCAGTGTTATTTGTGGGATAACTGATGAAGTAAAGCAGGGTCATATTGTCAGGGCCTCACTTGAAGCAGTATGTTTTCAAATACGTGATATTTTAGATGCAATGAAACAGGATTGTGGTATACCACTTCAAAAATTAAGAGTGGACGGTGGAATGACTACGAATGATTTACTGATGCAATTGCAAGCAGATTTGGTGGGCATTGACGTCTTTCGTCCAAAGATGGCCGAGACAACTGCTTTGGTAATTTATTTATTTAATTTTATGCAATATTTATGCTGACAAGGCGTAAACAAAATTTTTTTCATATTTAAGGGTGCATCGATGGTTGCTGCACATGCAGTTTTGGGTATTGATTTGAATAATTTGAGTTCAGATGATTCCGTTACAAGTTATAAGCCTTCGATAAGTGAAGATGAACGAGATATGAGATATACAAAGTGGAAAATGGCTGTAGAACGTTCTTTAGGTTGGGATTCATCAGTAACGGTTAATCGAAATTTGTTACCATCTTAAAAGCATAAAAGCCTAATCAAATATGTTTTCGTAGTGTTTTTTATATTTCAATTACCATTAAGACAATTAGTAAAAGTTCTTTTTTATAAAAAAAAAAAACTTCTAAAAAAAGTCAGTTTATATAATGGAATTCCAAGAAAACCATTCAAAAATTAACTATTTTAAAATTTATTTAGTTCTTATTGATTAAATTATAAAGAATTTGATAATAATATGATTATTAAATGAATTCAATGTGATTTTCCCTAGAATTTTTGAATAAAACTTATTGGATTATAGAAATTAATTTTTGTTATTAATGGAATATTTTAAGTTTTGCAACAGCGATGAAATTGCACATAGTGTTTCTTTCTGTTAACAAGAGATGGCGTAGCATGCAAAATGACTTAATTATAAAGAATTTGGATAATAACACCAAAAATGTAAATGAAATTTAATGATTTCATTTAGAAAGTAAGTATTTCAAGATTATAATAAATGCTAATAAATAGAATACATATTTTATTTATTTAATATGATCGGTGATCTAATGTCATGTTAGAATGAAAGTATAATTTTCATTTTAATGGTCATTATATAACCTTCACATTATAATGAATATAATAATGTTGCAACAAATTGAATTTCTTATTACAATCGCCCCAATCAAAAGTTATTTTATGTGAAAAACTCACATATTGTACAATAAATTTAATATCCTAAATAGTTTTAGTCCGAAGTAATGTATATGATTTTCTTATTTAATATAAAAAATGGTACATTTATTTTATAATATATATATATATATTTAATTGATTTTCTATAATATGAAATAAAAATGAGGCTTATTGATAAAAAAATATATGATATTGATGATTAGTAATTATTGTGATTAAAAATTATTTATGTGTTGCATGTGGCAGGCTTAAAATGAAACGTTTTAAACCGTTTTCCCTGGACATAGTACATCTATTATCACGGCTGTCAGAAGTGGTGCCTGATGTAAAATGATGTTTAAAGTGAAATAACATATAAAATTTAGTATAATTATTTTGATAATATCATAATAGCTGTCAAAATAAAAATTAAAAAGGAACTGTCAAATATGTAGAATATTTATTGTTTGAATAACAATGCTGATGACATAGAGATGCGCAGAGCCACCTCTCGGAAATGTATTGTTCTAATGAAAGTAGAAGAAAAATGGAGTCAGATTAATAATGGCGGCCGTCTATCTTCTTGTAAATATTAAAAATAAGATAATAACAAATCAAAAAAATTATTAAAAAATTGTGAATTCGGTTCGAAGAATGTGCAAATAGTCGATTTCCGTAGAGAATTGTTGAGTGTTTGTTCGGATGGACGAGATACGCAAATCTTTTTGGAACTGATTTAACTATGGCGGGGATTACTTGAGTTGTTTACTCCGAAACTTTTTATTTGTTGAACAATAAGTTTGACAACTATCTACGCACATACACAAATCCTATTAAATAAGTTTTGTGCATAATATATAATCAGAAGTAGATTTGAACTAATATAAATAAGTGAATAAGTATCTGCGAGGGGCACTTGTCATTAAAAAAAATTGAGAATTCTCCTATCCCGTGCGAGTGTGTATACGAAGTGGGCAGGACAATCGAACTGAAATTCCATAGTGGTTCGTGGTTCGTGGTTCCGCATTCGTATAATAAAAGGAAGTGTCCGGTCGCGAATTAGGTCCACGACCACCACTGGTCGTGGCCAAATCAAAACATTTTCTACTATTGACAAATATTCACTAATAAAACCAATGGACTTTCCGTATCGACAATGTAGTGAGTACTTACGTCGATGAAGACGCGCCGAAAAGATTTGACGTTGAATAGTTTCTAATATCAATCATAGATTTAAATAAATAAAATAATAGATAATTCTACATGCATGTAATATATTCGTCGACGACGAGCACAACGAATTGATGTGTTTTCACAATTGAGATGTCACAACGAGGCAAGAGAGGAAATCGTTTAGAAAACGATAATACCAATCAAAATCAGCCTCCTCTTAAGAGGCGAAAAGGTCGGCCTCCCAATATCTCTCACTATGATCAAGATCATGAAGTCTCGGCCAACACCGTTCCGGTGGTGTCGGCTGGTGTACAAGGAAAGTTGGGCACTGCGGCTTCATCATCGTCAACACTATGGCAGGCAAGATCCGCGGCAGATTTAAAAATGTCCAGTATATATAATAGAAGTTCATCTGAAGCGCCCGCCGAATTGTTTAGGTAATTATAATGATTAATTACAACGAGTTGTGTGTTTTGCAAGCATATTCATTTATTTGTGCTCAATTGTTAATTGAGAAATATTTCGTTTTAATAAAAATAATAATAAAAACGAAATATTTAATATTGTTTTAATTATGTGTGTTTATAGGAAGGACCTTATAAGTGCTATGAAATTACCAGATTCAGAACCATTATCGTCCGATGAATACTGGGTAATTACAGATCAGTGGAAGCAGGAATGGGAAAAAGGAGTACAAGTTCCAGTTAATCCGGACTCCTTACCCGAACCAAATGTAAAAATTCTACAAAAACCTATTGTAACTCCAAAACATGATTTTAAATTGTACGTTAATCGTTGATATAAATGAAATTACATACTTTAATTATTGACATGACCATGAAAATTGGTTTTGCTTTTTTTTCTTTCTTCATTTTAGACCTAAAAATAAATATGTTAGGATAACAAAAGATGAGAATTTCTCTCATGAACTCCATTACCTGTCGCACGCTCCGGCTCGAGCCGAATCAGCGTGCTCATATGATCTCGATCAAATTGATGAAGTTTGGTTGAATTTAGTTAATGAAGAAAGATCATTATGTGGACTGACAACAGTTTCTGAAGAACAGTTTGAAAGGGTTATAGAAGAGCTTGAGGTGCGTACAAAATTATTATTAACACTAAGCAATATTCAATTATATTTGAAATCAATTCAATTAAAAATAAGAATTCTTTTGTTAATAATGATAATTTTAAATTTTAGGTTCGATGCTGGGACAAAATTCAGGCAATATTAAGAAGTGAAGAGGGTTTAGGAATAGAATACGATGAAAATGTTATATGTGACGTGTGTCGTTCGCCGGATTCGGAAGAAGCGAATGAGATGGTGTTCTGTGATAATTGTAACATTTGTGTGCACCAGGCGTGCTATGGAATTATAGCCATCCCATCAGGTATATACTGAATAATGATAATAAAAATGGTTAGTATGGAGTAGTAAGGAATTATTCTTCTATAGGTCAATGGCTATGTCATACGTGTTCAGTAGGCATGAAACCAGATTGTGTTTTATGTCCAAACAAAGGTGGCGCAATGAAAACCACACGATCGGGCAATAAATGGGCGCACGTTTCATGTGCATTATGGATTCCAGAAGTTAGTATTGGCTGTGTCGACAGCATGGAACCTATCACAAAAATATCAAGCATTCCACCAAGCCGATGGGCTTTGATATGTGTTCTTTGTCGGGAACGTGTTGGAGCCTGCATTCAATGTTCTGTGAAGACTTGCAAAACAGCGTATCATGTGACATGCGCATTTCAGCACGGACTCGAAATGCGCGCCATAATCGAAGAGGGTAATGCTGAAGATGGTGTTAAATTGCGATCATACTGTTTGCGACATAGTGTAAGCAAAGGGAAAAAGGATCAAAAAAGTACTAACAATAATGGCATCGGATCCGGATCCGATGATGAAGATTGTCGGAGGCGAAAGCATCGTAAAGATATGACATCTGAAGAACGAAATCATGAACGTGTTATGCGAAAACAGGTAATTTTTTTTTTTAAATATTCATTCTTGTCGATATATGATGTTTCAATTTTTGGTTTAAAAAAATTATAAGTTAATTAAAAAAAAAATTAACTATATTAGAACTAAAATATCCAATATAAAATATCCTTCCATTTATGATATTCAAACCATAAGTTTATTTTGTATATGTATAATTTCGAAGCGAATTTTATAGAATTCTAAATTTTCAATTTATATAATTCCCTTTTATCAAAAATATCTCGTCTGTTCGCTTATTTTTTTAAAGCTTTTTAACAAATTATTTAAGGAATTCAAAAATTATTTGCCTATCAAAATCCATTTATTCGAATCTAATAGGGTTCTTCTTACTTAGAATTTGGTCATTTAAAATAAGTCACATATTTTATATGAGGTGTAGATATTTTAATTGTTATTGTTATAAGAATATCAATAAGAATGTAGAGCAGAAGGCAAAGAATGAAGATTTTTTAAATAAAAGTTAAGCTGAATTTTTATTTGAGCAATTTTTCTCAAAGTGCTCGTTTGTTCTGGTATTAAATACCGTTCGACTAATAATGACCAATTCTTAAACACCTTTTGACTCATTCATTTTTTAGTAATGGTATCAAAATATAATAAAAATAGAGAAATTAAAATAAAGACTCATGTTTTTTTTATATAAACAAAAAAAAAACATTCGTTTCGAAATTAATTTTTTTCTCGAATTTATCTGCTTGTAAAATATTTTATTTAATTATTATAAAATGATTATTATAACAAATGTATTGAAGAGAAGAAAATAAAAATCATAAATTTATTCATGAGAATAATTGTATAGTGTATGAAATATATATGCAATCGAAAAATTCTTTGTTTTTTGTACGTTTTCAGGAAATACAAGCTGAATTTGATAAACACGTTAATATAAAAGACATAAGTTGTCATTTGTTAGATGTCGATCAAGAAGCAATCCAATCTATTTATAATTATTGGATATTAAAAAGAAAATCGGCCAATAGTCGACCTCTATTACCTCCGAAAGCTGAAGATGTCGATATGCTATCGAGTAGACAGGAGCAGGCCGACAGCGAAAAGAAGAAAATGTTTGTTCATTTGCGGCAAGATCTTGAAAGGGTTAGAAATTTATGCTATATGGTTAGCAGGCGGGAGAAACTCTCAAGGCTGTTTTTCAAAACGCGGGAACAAGTATTTCATAAGCAAATTACTGTATTAAGTGAAATCAATACGAAAAATTATGAGGAAAGTTTTCTTAAAGCAGTTATTGAAGCAAACAATAGTACGTCTATGTATGATAGATTATATTCGAGCAATAATTTACGTGGCGATAATACATTAAATCTAGAAGATATTGAAGAGAGAATTAAGGGTGCATCAAAATCGACAACATGTATAAGCGCTGATAGTAGGCAAAATGCGAAAAAGGATAAAAAACATAAAGATAGCAAGTTTACTTATAAAAAGATTCAAGTGAATGGAATCTCAGAACATAAAAGTGACAGTATTTATGAGGTTAGTTGTACATCATCAAATTCGGACGATGATAAATTCTCATCGAGTTCAGAACAGGAGAATGAGGAAGTCGATGATGACAGAAAATCTGTGAAAAAGAAAACTCAAAGTTATTCTAAAGCATTAGAGAAGCACAAACGGCGGAAAAGCATAGAATCATCGTTAATGTTATCTACGTCGAGCGATGACGATAGATTATCGATAAAAGAGATACCTAGAAAGAATGCAACGTTGCATTTGATGGAGAAAGATCTTTCTTCAACGGACGAGAGTGACGATTTGATGCCAATGAAAAATACCGGTAATAGGGCTGTGAATAAAAAAGCATCGGCGGCAATATATTCGGACAGTGATAGTACGGATAAAGAGAAGACCGACAATACAGTAAGCGATTCACAGCAGCAAATGTTCAGAACGAAAGCAGCTATGAAAGAGTTTACTCTGCAATCGAATAAAGTTAAGCAGAATGTACAGAAGAAGCCATTAGCCAATAAAATTGGTGATCAAGAGAAAAAGAGAGGTAAAATTGCGGACGCTGTAAATACTAGCGCAAGCACAAGTGCAAGTACAAAAGATCGTTCACGTATAAATAATAAAATTAAAGAGATAGAAAAACACAAGGCAATAGCTACTAAATCAATTGAAGATATTGTCAGTGTGAGTACGAAAACAAAAGCTGACAAATCACAAAGTAAGATTGACGAAAAGACTCGTAAAGAAGAAAGGAAGATGGGAAGAGCGGCTAGTTCGACAAAACAAGCCGATAATGATAGCCAAAAACATAATAAATTAGATAATAAAATGTTCTCGACAGATCTATTGGTGGTGCCACAACGACAAGCTGCTAAAAAGGCATCGGAAAATATGCGTTCAACAAATGCATATGTGGGTGGAGCTGTCGGACAGAAAAAGGATTTAGAAAAAGAATTCGAAAAGTCAACACCTAAAGATAGATCCAAAGAAAAAGATTATAAAGATGATGAAAAAGATAGAGAAAAAGATAAAGATAAAGAGAGAGATAGAGATAGAGATAAGGATAAAGAAAAGGAAAAGGACAAGGAAAGAGATAAGGATCGGGACAAGGATAAGGATAAGGATAAGGAAAAAGAAAAGGAAAAGGAAAAGGATAAAGATAAAGAGAGGGAAAAGGATAAAGATAAAGAGAGGGAAAAGGATAAAGAAAGGGAGAAGGATAAGGAAATTCCGAAGGAAAAAGATACAGTACGAGAGAAAACAAAACCTCGTGGACGACCGCCTAAATATCTGAAAGAAGAACATCACAAAGATGCAACAAAAGAACGACCAAATAGAGACAATTCAATTGGGCACGTTCCTAAGGATAAGCATTCATTTGAACCGAAGCATAATCAACAGGTACATTCGATTATGCAACAACAAGATGCTCAGCAACAATCGCAACAGCATCAACATGAGCAACCACAGCAACAGCCGCAGTCGGTAACAAGTTCGACAATAGATCAATTGGTTACTAAATCGGAAAAAGATGAAAAACAAAAGAAAATTGATAGCAACCTTATCCAAGCTTACGTGCCACAGCGACAAGCTGCTAAGAAAGCAGCTGAACATATAAAGAGTGGTTTGGGTAAAACGGTGGCAGTAACGGATACCCCTGCCATATCAATTAGCGAAGAGAAAGATCGCAGTGGAGATCGTGAAAAAGAAAAGGATAAAGATAGATTAAGGGATCGAGATAGAGACAAGGACAAGGACAAAGAGAAGGATCGAGATAAAGAGCGTGATAAAGATAAAGAGAGGGAAAAAGTTAAGGGCATAATAAAGGAAATTGAAAAAGATGAAAGGCAAGCGAAAGAAAAAGATATAGAAATCGATAGAGAAACGCTGAAAGAGAATGAAAAGAAGGACTTAGAGTTGGAAAATGAAATTAACAAACACGCCATTATCGAACGAGAGAAGCTGGAACAAGTCGATACAGAAAATGAGAAATTAGAAAAAGATGTCGAATTACAACATCATAAACAGCAAACACTATTGGGTGACGAAGATGAAACAAGTAAGAGAGATTCGCCCATTGATAAAAAGGCACCATCAGCTATAGTGCTTAGCTCTACAAGTTCGGAAAATTCGAGCTCTTCTTCATCCTGTAGTAGTTCGACATCAGGTGAAAGCGATATTGAGAATGAAACGGAAACTGCAACAAGAACAAGAAATAAAAAGTTAAAGGACAATGTCCGACTCAGTACGGAAAGCACAGATCAATCCCAGAGTGACAAGTCCTCATCATCATCATCCTCTTCGTCGTCTTCATCATCGACAAGCAAATACAAAAGTGATTCTGGTATATCGGAGGATAAACCAGTTTCCACTCTGGATGTGCATATAAACGACTGCAATACGATTTTGACAAAAGCACAAATGCAGACAAATGATAATAGTACGATTGGAAATGCGTTAAGAGAATCTGTTCAATTGGCACACGATGAGGAACATCAGCAGCAAGACTATAAGGAACAATCACCACCACCGGATATTGTGCAATCAAAACAAAAGAATTCTAAACGACCGGTAACAACGGGTATATCTGAATCTGATGATTTGATAAGGAAACGTAGACCGTTAGGTGAATCTGAATTGGAAGAGAAAAGTGCTAGCGAAATGGCGAAAATCAGCGAGTGCGATCCGAAAACTGACAATTATGAAAATAGCTCAAATGAGAGTACTAGTTCAATTATACGACGGTCAACAGACAAACAGCACAGTACATTAGAAGAAGAGATCGCTCAACGTAAAGCCGATATGGTGCCGTTACCCAATGCTGGCTTTAAGACCAAAACGAATCGTAATCTCGGCTCTCTGGATAAATTACTGAACAAAAAAGAAAAAGAGCGCCAAGCACAAGAGTACTTGGAACAATCGAATTTCGTTATGGATTTGAGCGATTCCCAAGACATGAAAAACTTCGGTATCGATACGAAAGTTAGCTTGCAACAGAACGAAATTCGATATGAAAATGTTGAAGCACAAGAAAAGACAATTCCATCTTCAATATTGCTACAAACACCATCTGATCTAAAAAGGAATAGCCCCGAAGTAATAGATATCGATTCAGAGTCGGTGGACAGTGTAAAGAGCAAAGATGATACTGTTATACCTATGGATTTGGAACCGGAACCATTGCATGACACAAAGTTGCCAATAATAGCACCAATATCATCTATAAGCACACTATCTACCATGACGACACCATTGGAACTGTCGAGTGATATGTCAGCGATGAATTCGGTACCGGCAGTTACATTAGGATCTGAAACGTCTATGGTATCATTAATAAACGCAATAGGTGGTCCGGTGAATAAAGATAAAGCTGTGAAAGAGGAGCAAAAAGATTTATTGAGCGATTTAATTCTAAAACCAGGTGTTGAAAATGAAGATTCGTGTCCGAATAATAATCGTATACCTTTGGCATTAGACTTAATGGATGATGAACAGAATGCATTTCTTAAGGAGCCACTTTGCACAATTATGGATTTTATTCATACCCAGAACGAGTTGGCTGGAGAAGCACCAAAACTGGAGGAAAAGCACGACGGATCGACGAATGTACAACAGGATGCCGAGGATTTCTTAAAACCATGCGATTTTATGCCTGTATCGATATTCGAAACAAAGCCAAGCGAAGAAGATAGCGCTCGTGCTACTATGAATTTAGTAGAGAAATTGAGACAAAAATACAAAAGAAGCTCATCGAGCGGAGCCAAAAGCGATGAATGCTTGAATTTGAATGAGAATCGAGAATTCGATAATAAATCAGGATTGATAACATCGGCTGGTCCTGGTGATGTATTCATTTCAAACGATATGAACGAATGTCAATCGCAAACTCAAAAGGATGATTTGATGGTATTGCCAGGTATTCAAGATGTACAACAGCACAATGTGCCTAATTTAACAGCTTTAGGTGATACTAGTCGGATGCCAGCTGTCACACCAAAAGACCATATCATACCAATGGCAGGTGATGCTAGCGTTAATTTACTCGAAAATCAATTCCTGGCAGGCGATATGACAGCAATTCGTAATGACACAAAATTATCACCAATGAGTGTGCCGAAGGAGAAAACAGATACTTTCCTAGATACGAAAGTAATAGATAAAAATGACAAAAATTTATTATCATCTGCGAAACCGATGAACTGTTTTGATAACATGGAATCTGCTAACTTTTTCAATATTCATGACAAGGAGAATATTTGTACAGTATCCTCTGCAAAGGGTGATTGTGATTATGATACAGTTATTCATTCACCATATACAAATACAACAAATATTTGGAATGAAAATGAATTGATACAGACAAGGCGATCAGTTTCCTCATCGCCAAGCTCGATTTCCGAATCGAATGATGAATTCAAATTAAAAATGAACTTAGCGCCTGTGCCATCAGCGAAATCGAATTTGCCTGAATCACAACACCAGCAACAGCAGCAGCAACATCAGCAGCATCAACAATTGCAACAACAGCAACAGCAGCAGCAACACTTGCAACTGACACCAACACCGCCACAACAGCCGTCAATGCAGCAGACCCAATCTCAACTGCTTCATCATCATCAGCAGCAGCATCAGCAACATCAAACACATCCGCTTCCGACGCATCCGCTTCCACATCAGCATCACAGTCAACATTCGTTACTTCATCCGCAAACTCAACATCACCATATGCATCATAGTCAGCAGCAACAACCACAGCAGCAGCAACAACATCATAATCAGCATATGAACCAAGTCAGATGTGATTTGTCAGGTCTAGACAAACATGGCTTCAATAATATGGGAACATTTGATATGGCAACATCGCAATTTGCCATGCAACAACAACAACAACAACAACAACAACAACAGTCGCAACCTCAGGCTCAGTCACAGTCTCAGTCACAATCAGTTGTGAATGGTGTTGATATGTTATCACCGTACAGTTTCACTGAAAACAATCAATACAATGGGCCGGTTAGCCTGTTTCCACCGCAATCTGTTACCAATTTGAATGTGCCGTTATCATTCCCGTCGCCTGGTGCGGCTCTTTTTCCTCCGGCACTGGGTGGATCTATGCCTCCCCTTACACAGCCAAATTCAAATCATATGCAATCAACTCAACAATTGCTTTTCGGTAAAATGACAAAACATGATCAAGCCTTAACACCGTCTGCTGGCCAAACAAATGATGGATCATATTCAATGATGGGTGCATCGTTTAACTCATCAGCGCATAATTCGGCATTAACTGGTGCAATGGTACCATCATCTCATGTCAATGTGCCAATGACTTCACCGCAAATGATGTTGAATAACTTCGCAATGCAAAATCAAAATATGATGGAAAATGCGCACAATACAAATCAAGCGCTTAATCAAATAATGAACTGTGATGTTGTATCGAATAGTAGCGCGGGTAGCACGAAGGACTCGCCATCGAAACGAACGTCGTCGAGATTCAATCAACAAATGAAATCACCACAAATGCATAAGAGTCCAGGCAAAAGTCCTAGACAAATGGAGTTGCTGAGCAAACAGCATGCCCAATCGTCAAGTGTGCACAAATCAAAATGTGAGACCAGTCGTCCTCGTAATCGGTCAGTGCGTGGCGGATCTTCGAATCGTGGAAAAGGCCGAAGCAGAGGCAGGGGTCGTCCTTCAATAACACAATTACCGCAAGGTCTCGAGTTCGAAAATACCATGGGCTCGATTCATAATGCTTTGGCAGGTACTGTATATGATTTAGATTTCGATGAGGACTTTGGCCGTTGCAATGTGGAGAATTTGAAATCGTTGCGCGATCGGCGTCGTTCATTTGATAATCGCGTTGGCGGTTTACAAAATTCAACGGAAACAAAATTCACAAGTCCAAATCATCAGGGTAAATTTCGGAATTCTGTTACGCAAAGGGTGCTACCGGATTTGAAACCATCATCACTATTACAAAACACGACAACCGATGAATACCGTGCCCATCCTTTGTTACATAATATTCATCCGGTGCTACCAGGACCAGTTGACATGCGAACGTATAATCCCGGCTTTGAGAACCAAACGAGTGCGAGTCAAGAAGCGTACAATAATCATTTGTTGGGAGCATTCGCCAGTGGAACTGCTGACCAAACTTTGCACGAATTAGACGAGGAGGATGAGAAAGAATTCCAATCAGCGTTAAAGGCATGCGGTACATCGAAGTCGAAACCAGCATTGACAGTACGTGCGCCCGAATTACAAACACCCATCGAAGCGACATCAGAAGAAATTTCAATCGACTCTGATACGACAAATACAAAAGTTTCACTATCAGATTCACGGAATCAATTGAAAGTGAAAATTAAAGGGCCACTGGCACATCCCGACAATTATAGCTCATCGTCAAGTTGCACAAATACAAACCAAAATCTCAATGCTGAACAGAATATGGGAGCTGCAAATTGTCCGTTAACGTCTATGGGTAATACAACTGGTACATCCAGAATGAGGAAAAAGGAACTTTTACGGCAATATTGGACACAACATATGAACAAGGATGAACCCATATGTCTACCACTAACAGATAGCTCAGCTCCAAATGAGCAAATTGGCATTCGTGGTGCTGGAATTCCAAAGGCTGTTGATTCGATGGATTTAACACCGCCTAAAGATAACTACAAGGACTACACGGCCACCGATCCACGTAAAAGAAAGAAGTTGACTGGCCTAACCAGAGAGCTGAGACAATTAGATATGCCATATGAGACGGAAAGGCCAGAAAGGAGAAGAAGTGTCTGTTCGACTGGAAGTAATATTTCTGCAAGCAATATTGGTAAGAGTAAAGTTTCCAGTAAACGGCGCGATAAAAGTTTATCGATAGAGTCGGAGAATAGCGGTACTGAACAACCAAAATTGAAAATAAAAATTCGAAATAATATGGCTGAAAGTTTGGGCGGAACAAAACGGCGTGTTGTTTGCCCACCAAAGAAACGTTTTGCCAATCGGCTAACACCGCCTAGTTATGAGACATTGAAAAGAGATTCGATGAATTTTCGAAAACAAATTATGGCCAATTTTGATGAAGAGGAGAAAGAAACAAAACCACGAACCAAATCAAAGAAAGAGTCGAAAAAGTCTCGTAAAAAGAAAAAAGAGAAACATGACAAAGAGGAACATGTCACCGTTAATATGGAGAATAGCGCAACGAAACTTATTATTCGATTTGGCAAACGGAAAGCACCAGACGAGCCTCAGGCCGAGTCAGCATTTGTGTGTTTATCTAATTTAGAATCGCAACCTGAATTTCAGCCCCAAATACAATTACAAATGCAGTCACAGTCGCAATTGCAAATGCAAACACAAACACAAATCCAATCGCAATTCGAGTCACAGTCGCTTACAAAAAATCAAACACGTCCACAATCGGCCACTGTCATGCATTCACAACAACAAAATCAGCCACAAGTAGAATCGCAGCAAGTTTACTTGAAACCGAGCACATCGAAAGATGCTCTAATGGATATGGCAGAAAAACCAATTGAGAAACCACCGCCCATACGATTGAAAATCGCACGAAAAACTAATGGGGGCTCGTATGTGATAGATGCGCCGAAAGCAAGATCGCCACGGGAGTTATATATTAGTCAGGTAGCGGGAATATCAGCGCCACCAACAGAAGGACTTCCTCCAGGTATAGATGTGGGATCGCGGACAATGCCTTCAATATCAATTGAGCAGTCATCTGAGAAAGGAAGTGGGAAAGATACTGAGCAGACATCAGCCGCTTTATTAGGAAGGATAACTGAAGTCGGAATGTTATCGGAAAATAATAACAGTAGTAATATAAATAACAATAATAGCAACAGCAGCAGCAGTAGTAGTGCAAACGGTAACAGTAATAGTGGAGGTAGAAGTAGTAGCAGTAGTAATAGCAGTAGTAGTCGTGGCCGTAGCCGTAGTCGTATCGATAAAGAATCCATTCTACCGCAAACTGTATCAGATGATGGTAACGGTGTCTTAACGAGTTCAATAAATTTTTCAATGTCTACGCCTTTGACGATTACCACGGAACCGGTATTGGGACTGTCAACATCAGCTACAACAGCATTATCGGCGACAGATGAAACAGCATCGACCATGGTGACGGCAACTTCAAACGCAACGGCGACACCAACTATCACGACAATACCTACAGTCACGGCCACAATCACTGATACAACAATATCAGAGCCTATATCACTATCACCGACAATATCGACTACAATTCCGTCAGCGGCGGAAATGACATCGTCTGAAAATGCAGCAGCAACAACAACTACTACAACAGCAACGACAGCGGCAACAGTTAGTGTAATTCCAGCTCATAAAGTAAGCAACGATCTCAAAGGTCAAAATAAGGCCTCAAAAGGCTGCCCTTTACTTCCTTTAAACAAAGACTGTGAAGTTAGATGATAAAGTGTTTTTTAAATTTTCATATATATATATTTTTTAACTAAGTCCTAATTGTATAAAATGAAGATATTATTATTTTTTAAAATGATGATAAATGATTATTATTATTATTATTATTATTATTATTATTAATATTATCATTATTATGTTATTATTATTATTATTTTTTTTATATTTTTTTTTGTTTTTTTTTTTGTTTTGTTATTTTTAGTAATTATATATTTTCTAATATGTTTTATCTGAAATTTTGTTTGTCGATCGTTCAATGTGAATTTTAAATAAATATAAAGGCAAACACACAATATAAATATATTAGTTAAAAACGATTAACTACTAACCATTATTCAAATATATTGTATATAAGTAAATATCTAAAATGAGATATATACATATACATATAAAAAGTGTATTTGCGGCATTTATGCATTTTCTTATGTACATATAATAATATAATAATTAATATATATAAAAAAAAATATATATATATTTAGTTTATAATATTAAAAAAAAAACAAAACAAAACAAAAACAAAAATAAAACAACAACAAAAAATTTCAAAAAGCAAACAAACAAACAATAACAAAATTAACTATATATATATTCAAAAAAATTCATTTAGATATTGTATAAAAACCAATAAAAACTTGAAAAAATTAATTGAATATAAAATGTAAACATTTAAGAAACGAATCAAAATCAGACGCTAGACGACCAACCGACACAAAGTCAGATATGGCAAGCGCAATTCAGACAGAATAAGCTGACAACAACAACATTTAATATATTACAATATATACATACATACATACATAAATACATACATGTGTAAGATAGTAGACACTTATGCAGTAATTATAAATATTCTATAATAGTTTTATATATTCATATTAAATAAATAAATTGATAAATAAATAAAATAAAATAATTAGTTATATACATGTATTTAGAAATACAGAAAATGCGAAAGGCGTACTACCTTTAATATAATAAATTTATCCTTAGTCCTCATCCCCACTCCAATAACAAAAAAAACAACAAACCCCTAATTGAGATATTATCAATAGATTATATAAAAATGAATATCAGTTATAAAAAGATAATTCTGTAATATATAAATAAATAAATAAATCAATAAAGAGAAACAAAACCTAGACATAACAGATGAAGAAAAAAAAAAAAACAAAAATTAAAATAGAAAATTATATATATATATAGAGAGAGAGAGAGAAAGAAAAAAATATATATTGATATCCTTCTATAGACCCATATTTCCTCAAATACACCCCCCCCCCCCAACACCCCCTCCACTAGATAGTATTGTTAGAAATATAATTTTATATTAGAGCAAACCGTGAAATGAAATTGAACCTATGTATGTAGATTTAGAAAAAAAAAGAAAGGAACAAATTTAATCTAAATTAAATAAACAGCCATATGCAAATTATTAGGTGAATTATTTACTTAAAGAGAAAAAAAAAACAAGAATCGTATAATTAATAAAAAATTAAAGAAAAACTAAAATATAATATAATATTTAATTTGATAAATAAATAATTTAATTACTACTAAAAGAAGAGAAGAATAAAATGCTAAATGATAGGTGTGGTGATGCGACATGCAGAACGAGTAGCAATAATAAGTTACTATAAACAGTTAATATAATTAATTATAAATATGTGGAAAAATACTAAAGTTTTAAAAGAAACCGAATAAAACTGATTAGTTGAAAAAAAAAATCGATTTTCACATCCATGAACCTTGTGTGGATTGTTTATTATTATTTGCCCTTTTTTTCAGTCGCCATATGTAATTAATTCAGATGCTTTTCCTCTAAACACGTTCTTATTGTCCCAATCTCTTATCATAACTAACTTCTGGTTGCATACATTTAAAGAAATATCTTTTTCATTATTTCTATTTATTATTTACAGTGATATTAAAATTTAAAAATATGCTTTTCTAAATAAAATTTTTATTTTCTCAATTGAAAATTCAAAATAAAAATCTCTAGAAAATATTTAAAAAAAAAAAAAATGAGAAAAACCCAATTTTTTTATTGTCATTTTTAAAAATTCAAACTTTTAAATGGCGGACCATTTGAATTTTTTTATTCAACTCCTAATCTTCATTAAAAATCAAATATTAGTTCTGAACGAATTCTCTCTCCTTTATTTATTGGTAAATAACAATAATCATCCCATCAGAATATTATATTATATTACAATATTTAAGAAAATTTCTCTTTTAACACAAATTGTTTCTGGTCATTTCTTCTGTCTTTCAAATATTTTTTTTTTTTAAACTCAACCGAAAATTCGTACATTTAAAAATTAAAATTTAATTTAATTATTATTTTTGTCATTACAATTATAGTTTTTATTTTTACGATTATACAATAATATTTAGAAAATACCATAAACTATTTATAATATTTTATTATATTATAGAAATTCGGACATATTCATTCAGAATATTTATCTTTACCATATAGTATATTATTCTTTTAATATATTTTAAATTAATTTATGCAAATAATTGAATTTTTATAAAATTTACTTAATTTGCATTTTAACTATTAACAAAAAAAAAATAATAAAAAAAAATAATTATAAAATAATAGCAAAAAAAAAACAAAAAACAAAACAAAAATATTGAATATAAAATCAAAAATATATTATTGGTTTTACGGCAAAACTATTATGTGCAATATAAGTACGATTAAATACAATATATATATATATATAAATATAGTTATGGTAAACATATGTATTTACCGAATACTAAATAATATAGATTAAATATAATTGAATAATTTTATACTTTTTGGAATTTTTTTTTCTTTTTTTTTTTGTCATCAATCTAATCAGTTTTATAATCAAAAAATAACATAATCAAAAATTATCAAAAAATAATATTTGGCTGCGCGACTAAAAATTGAATATTTTGCAAAAACTTAATTAATTTTGCTTTTAACAAAAAAAAAAACAATCTAATTGGCAAAAGATAATTTTCACAATTGTTTTTTTTTTTATTTTCAAATAAAAATAAAGTTTATAAATTTATTGTTTAAAACTAATCTTGCATAAGAAAAAAAAAACGACAAAAATAATTTATATTTGAATTTTTTTTTTTTTTTTATACGAAACGAGAAGAAAAAATATCTAATCAGGACGAAAATTTACAACATATGACACCGGCTTAATATCCAAGGAATAAAATTAATAATATAAACTGTTTGATTGTGGGGAATGTGTTGTCAATTATTAAAAAAAAAATTTAAATATTTAAAACACTTTAAAAAAAAAAAATAAAAAAAACGAAAAAAAAATCAAGAAAAAAAAATATTTAAATAAATAACTGTTTGTAAAAAAAAAAAGAAAACAAAAAATTAATTCATAAAAATTAAAAACAAATAAATAAATAGTAATAAATAATAATAACTTTATAGCAATAGTAATTATAATTGACTTTTGAATTGGAATTTATTTCGTAAGAATAAAGTTAATACAAGTAATAAAATAAAATAAAAAAAAAACACTAAAAAAAAAAATCAAATTTAGCAAATACAAGAAAGCGCGCGCGTAAATGGTTAAAATACTTGAATTAGTAGTATTGTAATTAATTATTTAATTTATTAATTATAAGTAGAAAGAAGATGGAAAGAAAAGGTGTGAAAGGAAACGAGAGAAACAGAGTAAAAATTAATTATTAAATAAAATAAAAAATAAAAAAAAACAACAACAAATAAAATTAAGTAAACTAAATATATTATAGTTACGCACTGCGGTTATGTTAATACAAAGGAAAAAATTTAAAAATAATACTAATAATAATAATAATAATAATAATAATAATGATAATAAATCTAGAGAAAAAAAAATAAAACAAACAAAACTAACAACAAAACAACAACTTATAGAATGTTCTTTTAAACTAAACTTTATATATACAATGCATAAATATGAAAATGTATATGTAAATCGAATAAGTATAAAAATATATAAGGTTTTTTTTTTTTTGTAAATAAACTAAATTTTAAGATAACCAAGTAAAAAGATTAAATAAAATTATAAAATAGAAAGAAGAAAAAAAATTGTAAAATGTATTAAATTATTTTGTAATTATTTTATATTTATGATGTTGAATATATTTTATTAACTTTTCCTTTTATTTTTATATTTATTAATATATTCTTAGTTAAAGCAAATCTTTATAAATTTATATATATATCAATAAATAAATATATATAATGAATAGAAAATCAATCCAAGTATATATATATATATAAAAAACCATTTTTTTCTTTGTAATTTAAATGATATTTTTTTAAATTTTCAAAATATAAATTTGTATAGAGAAACTTTTGTAAACATTTAATATATTTATTTTTTTTTTAGTTTGGAAAATAGATTGCAGACAATTATTATACACATACATGCATACAGACATGTTTTAATGTGTATATATAAAAATTTATTATTATAATTACGAAAATTAATGGGTAAACAAAAAAATATATAAAAAATCATATGATATATATTTACTTTCCTAAAAATTATTAAAACGGGGAGGAAGAACTAATTTTAAGAAAACAAATCAATAATGCTAATTATACAATATATTCATATTTATAAATAAATAAATATAGTATATAGTATATATATATATATATATATTATAGTTATTTATGTTATTTTTCATTATTTGTATACATGATACAAAAAAAAAAAAATATTTTTTTTTTGCAAAAAAACAGAGGAAACTAAATAAAATAAAAAAAAATTTAAAAAAAATATGTTTGTAAGTTATTTAATAAATAATATAAATAAAGAAAAAAAAAAAGAAAAAGAGAAAGTAAGTAATAATGAAATGTTTAAAAATGAAGTAAAAATAGTAATACTAAATTTATAAGTAAGTAAATATAATAAAAATCATTATTCTAAAACGGAATCAATGTTGTAATTTATATTATATTATAAAATAATAATATTATTAATAAAAGAATATGGATTTGAAAATGCATTAAACATTAAAAAAAAACAAAAAAAAAACATTTTATACTTTTGAGTTTGTTCCTCCCTTTATGATGATGATGATGATGATGATGATGATGATGTGGTGAAAAGGATAATTTGCTACTTTGTGAAATCTGATTTTTGGTTGGTAATACTCTCTCGTCGGTGGAATTCGATTCTTGTTTTTATTATATTTTTTTACATTTAAAAAAAAAATATGTGAATGTCTACTAACTGAATGAAATTGTTTAAAATTAAAATAAAAAATTAACCAGTGAAATTCAATTTTAATATATCGTGTATATTTTTTTTTTTTTTGGTTCAGTTTTAGCAGGAATTTATTTAAAAAAAATTAACTTGGATGATAATCATTTGGGAAATAATAGTTGTCGTATTTTTTAAAAAATAATTTTATTATGTGAAAATAAACGTTAAAAAAAAAAAGTTGGAATTTACAGGAGAAATTTATTATATACCATATAATATTTTCAAATCAAACAATTCTAAACATTCGAAAGTCGATTCAATTTTTATATATGTGTGCGTGCATGTTTATATTTTTCATAAAATACAACTGTATATACATACGTATTGTAAAATACATAGAGAAATTTTATCATACTTATAAGAGGTATTCAAAAATTTTTTGGACAAAAAAAAAATTCCACACAAAAGTAAAAAAAATAAAAAATAAGCTGAAAAATATATAATAATAATTGTACATAAATATATTTACAGCTATTAACTAAAAAAATAAATATAATTATATATAACATAAATGAATCAAACAAATCGATTTATATAAAAAAAAAAAAAAATTTTAAATATTTTGATGTTAAAATATTGTAATAATGCTAAATACTTTTATATTAACAATAAATTATAGAATAAATACATAGAAAAAAATTACCCATTATTTTTACTGATGTAGAACGTAAAAAAAAAAAATATTTCAAAAAAAAATCAACGCAAATTATATATAAAAATATACACAAAAATATAGTAATATAATAATATATAAATAGAATAAAGAAAACAAAATAAGTATGTTTATATAAATTTATTTAATTCTAAAAAAAAAACTAATAAAATTATTTAAAAAAAAAAGTTTATTTATATATACCATATATTAAATAGAAATAATATTAAGGGGAAAATGGGAAAAATTATATTGTATTTAAGAAAGAAATAGTATAAAAGAAATTAGAGCAGATATATTCGTTTATCTATTATACAATATTTAAAAAGAATAAAAAAAAAATCTAAAAATTACTACTATCTGTTGAAATAAGTGAAAATCGTAATGTATCATGAAAATAACTATGTAAATTGATACAGCAAATATAAATATATAAAAA
Source organism: Atherix ibis (assembly GCA_958298945.1). Taxonomy (NCBI): domain Eukaryota; kingdom Metazoa; phylum Arthropoda; class Insecta; order Diptera; family Athericidae; genus Atherix; species Atherix ibis. Next base: position 120,230,010 of record OY282606.1, read on the forward strand.
AGTTTATTAAAATATTAGATTTAGACAAAAAAAAGAAGTAATTAATATTAAGCTAAACTAATTTATTAATTAATTAATATTATTTTATCATTTGTAAATATTAAAATTTAAAAAAAATAAAATCTAAATATACATATACATTATATAAATTACATATAATTGAGTTGTTCATTTCTAATTTCAAGTATATATAACATATATATTATATGTACATACATACGTCCTTGTATAAATAAAATAAATAAAATTGAAAAACAAATACACAATATATGCTTCGAAAATTCATTCAAATGAGAAAAATTAAATATAAAATACAATATTTATTCTATTTAGCTTTTGGTTTTAATCTTTTCAGTTAGCTCAAGTGATATAATACTTGAGTTATCCTTTTTTAAATTGAATTTTTAATTTTTATATACGAGGTCTGTTCAAAAAGTATCGTGAATTTTGAATTTCTGCGGGTTATGTATATTCGATTTTCGATTTTTTGTGGCGTTATGTTGGTACTCGTGTCTCTCACTTATACCGACAAGTTCGGCCATATTGAATATTCAGTTAATTTTTGACAGCTGCTTTGCTTACACGTGTTTTGGCTTGTCTTCGATTTTTGCTTATTTTCGACCAAAAACAGTATCGCATTAACATTGTCCGCGACGACTCAAATTTGCTCCAGAAGGTCATAACTGATGACGAATGGGTTTATGGTTATGACGTGGAAACCAAAGCTCAATCATCCCAATGGAAGCTGCCGCACGAGCAAAGACCGCAAAAAGCGCGCCAAGTTCGGTCGAATGTGAAGGTTTTGCTTACAGTTTTCTTTGATTGCAGGGGCGTGGTGTATCATGAGTTCTTGCCACAGGGTAAAACGGTCAATAAGGAATATTACCTGCAAGTTATGCGCAAGTTGCGTGCAGCATTCCGCCAGAAACGCCCGGATTTGAGGAAGAACCAAAATTGGCTTTTACGCCATGATAACGTTCCTGCTCACGTATCGTTGCTTGTGCGCGAATTTTTGGCCAAAAACAACACACTAATAATGCTGCAGCGACCGTATTCCCCAGATCTGGTCCCCTGTGAATTTTTCTTGTTTCCGAAACAGATTCTTTGATTAATTTTTTGGAATAGGCAAAAATCGAAGACGAGCCAAAACACGTGCAAGCAAAGCAGCTGTGAAAAATTAACTGAACATTCAAAATGGCTGAACTTGCGCGAAGCAATCCACCAGAAACGCTCGGATTTGTGGAAGAACCAAAATTGGCTTTTGCACCATGATAACGCCCCTGCTCACACATTGTTGCTTGTGCGCGAATTTTTGACCAAAAACAACACACTAATAATGCCGCAGCCACCGTATTCCCTAGATCTGGCCCTCTGTGAATTTTTCTTGTTCCCGAAACAGATTCTTTGATCCATTTTTTTGAATGGGCAAAAATCGAAGACGAGCCAAAACACGTGCAAGCAAAGCAGCTGTGAAAAATTAACTGAACATTCAAAATGGCTGAACTTGCGCGAAGCAATCCACCAGAAACGCTCGGATTTGTGGAAGAACCAAAATTGGCTTTTGCACCATGATAACGCCCCTGCTCACACATTGTTGCTTGTGCGCGAATTTTTGACCAAAAACAACACACTAATAATGCCGCAGCCACCGTATTCCCTAGATCTGGCCCTCTGTGAATTTTTCTTGTTCCCGAAACAGATTCTTTGATCCATTTTTTTGAATGGGCAAAAATCGAAGACGATCCAAAACACGTGCAAGCAAAGCAGCTGTCAAAAATTAACTGAACATTCAAAATGGCCGAACTTGCGCGAAGCAATCAACCAGAAACGCCCAGATTTGTGGAAGAACAAAAATTGGCTTTTGCACCATAATAACGGCCCTACTCACACATCGTTGCTTGTGCGCGAATTTTTGGCCAAAAACAACACACTAATAATGCCGCAGCCACCGTATTCCCCAGATCTGGCCCCTGTGACTTTTTCTTGTTTCCGAAACACATTCTTTGATCAATTTCTTGGAATGGGCAAAAATCGAAGACAAGCCAAAACACGCGCAAGCAAAGCAGCTGTCAAAAATTAACTGAACATTCAAAATGGCCGAACTTGCGCGAAGCAATCCACCAGAAACGCCCGGATTTGTGGAAGAACAAAATTGGTTTTTGCACCATGATAACGCCCCTGCTCACGTATCGTTGCTTGTCCGCGAATTTTTGGCCAAAAACAACACACTAATAATGCCGCAGCCACCGTATTCCCCAGATCTGGCCCTCTGTGAATTTTTCTTGTTCCCGAAACAGATTCTTTGATCCATTTTTTTGAATGGGCAAAAATCGAAGACGAGCCAAAACACGTGCAAGCAAAGCAGCGAACATTCAAAATGGCATGAGTACCAACATAACGCCACAAAAAATACGTAACCTGCGGAAATTCAAAATTCGCGATATTCTTTGAACAGACCTCGCATATGAATTTTAAATTAATCTAGATATATTGTAGTTAATGGCAAATGAGAATAAGGCAGTCGTTAGTCTTCAATAAATTAGTAAGATTTATTGCGTCACTAAAATGTTTTCTTATTATTCCATAACTGCACTATTGGGAGGCAGCAGTAGTCTACGATAATTAAACACATTCTGGAAAATTTCACTACCTGGATTCGAACTCAATAATCAAATGTTTGTACGTCAGGGTGTCATTTCGGCACCATTAAAGAATGATGTGCTAAAACATAAACTGAATTAAATTGCTTAATTTCGATAAGTTTACAATATGTTAAGAACGAAGTACTTATATTCTTATCATAAAGTTTGCGATACGTGAGATAGTCTTTATTAGTATGCTTAAATAGGTAGCATATTTAAAAAAAAAAACATTTTCCCATGGCAGTAATTTATTACTCATATCTTCACTAATTTGCCGTGTCGATTTTACTCAATTACTATCATATAGTATATCACTTATCAAATTGTATTTTTTTGTTACAATTTGATAAGATATAAATTAACAAGGTTGAATTTTTACAATAATGTATCTTACAATAAAAAAATTGTCTAAAGTTATGCTAGTGGCAAGTTGATAATTACTACTACGGATCATATTTTCTCAAATTTATTAAATATGACTTAAATAAATTGAATTATATTCAAAAACGTTATAAAAGTGATTTTATAAAACAATCTAACTTTTTTTATGTATAAAAGCTAATGAGTGTATTTTAAACAGATATATTAGGAAAATTTATTAAAAATGTGTGTTCATTTGTTATTTATAATTCATTAAAACCTATTATCGATAAAAGATGAAATTGAATTAATAGTTTAAATTAAACTTATTTAAAAATATCAAAATTTTTTGCGAATAAAAAAAAAATTATTTATTCAAATTTAATTCGAATTTTGCTATTTAAAAATTGAAATTTGATCAGATTAAACCAGGAACTATTTTTACACGTTGATATTATTTTAAAAATTTTATATTAAGACAAATTAAAATTAGCTCATGAAGTTGGTTTTCTATAAATATCGATATTATATATAATCTGTTATTCTTTTAGATATTTTTATAATAATTAATTAAAAAAGGGCAAATAATTATTTTTTTCTTTCAAATATCTATTGAAATACATATAATTTTATTAATAACATTTGTCAGGCTTAATCGAATATAAGTTATACTTTTATACAATTCCTATTCAAATGGTTAAAATCCTCTCTTTGATTATGAAATTAAAATATAATTGATTTTTGTGCTATCATTGGAGTTTATTTATAATAAATTAAATTTACCTACTTTATAAATATCAATATAGAAAAGTTAAAAGCACTTATACAGAAATTATATTGTAGTTTAGGACAAACGGCCTTGGGACTTCTTCTTGGGGTTATATTATTGCCAATGCACATGGAAGCGATTATAAATAATAATGAAGATTTGTACTTTGATGATGCACTTGCGCAAAACCGTTGCCAACATTACCTCTGAGCATTAATAAGATACAAAAGAGTGAAAGTGGCAGTGAGAGATCGAACAAATAAGTTGATATTGGGCCAAGGGAGGGTCTGAGTGTCAAGTGGGAGGAAAAACATATCAATGAGAATAAATGTTAGGCTCTTTGGGTAAAATTTGGGAGCGAAAGAAATCACAGTGCCCACACATCGGTTCTCGGATATTTTTCAGGCAAAGTCGACAGAAACGAATAGTTAGAAGGAGACTAGAAGCTTTCAACGTGAACCAAGAATCAATAAATAGTATAAAGCAATTTCTTCTGGTGGGGTTGATAAGGGATGGCAAAAAAAAGTGTTGGATATATTTGAAAATAAAGTTTATTTTTTTCATTTACATTGCTAATAGTAATGCTGCAACAAAATAATCATTGATTTCTGTAGTGATTTGTTTTTGCTTAAAGCGTTTCACTCAAAAAAGTAGTATTAAAAAAAAATTTATCTAGGCCAAATCATCATCTAAATCACGATCCATCTCATCCAATACATCTTATCCATTATATAATTGGAATTTAATCAGCTCTGCTTGTATAATTATTAGTTAAATCAAAATGCAGCCGCCACCTCGAAAGGTAAGTTCGCTCAAATAAAAAAATAAAAAAACTAAAAAATATAATTCAATACAATACCAATCCCCCCCGACCCCAAAAAAAAATTGCAAAAGTGCTAATAGTAAAAAATTATTTAATTCCACCATACATACAATAAATGCTTGAAACTGACCGAAATGTGAATATATGTAAGACGAGAATTATTGATTTGTCCACCACACATAATATTTGACTGATTTGTAATAAAAAATATAAAAAATACGAAGTAGATGAAAAATTCCAATAGACTAAAATGGATAGTATAACGTAAGGAGTTTGTGTGTATATTTATAGGGAAACTATTTGAAATTTTTGAAAAATCTGCATGCAGAGCAAGTAGCCAAACTCCAATTGAAAAATCAACATGAGTGCGACTTACTTGAAGATGTTAGGCAATTTACAATCAAACGTTCAGCTATTGAGAAGTCGTACAGTGAGGCGCTTCTTAAAATATCATCGGCTTACTTAAATAAGAAAATTCCAAATATACCGGATATTAAAATGGATGGCATGGAAGAGAGATGGTATTGAGTTCTTACAATTGGTTCTTGTATTATATTATTTGTTTGCAGGAATATGTGGAGTGTATGGCGTACAGTTCTTGAGGAAAACGAGAAATTAGCTCGGGCACGATTAGCTGCAATTGAAGTATTTCAGCAGCAAATTGCCGATGAGGCAAAAGTTTTGCGTGAATATAAACTTCAAATAAGCAAAAAATGTCTGAATCAATTAGCAAATATACAAAAGGAGTTGCACGTTACTGTTAGTGAAGTGGATAAGACAAAAAAACAGTATTTTGATGAAGAGCATTGTGCCCATGATGTGAGGGATAAGGCTCGCGATATAGAAGAGAAACTTAAAAAGAAGAAAGGTTCATTCTTTCAGTCAATAACGTCCTTGCAAAAGAATAGCGCTCGTGTCACATCCAGAAAGGAACAGTTGGAAGAGAAATCGTCAGGAGCTCGGAATGATTATCTGCTAAGTTTGGCATCCGCTAATGCTCATCAAAATCGTTATTTTACAGTTGATTTACAAACGACAATGACTAATATGGAAAATTATGTTTTCGAAAGGGTTGCCGACTATTTGACCTTGATGGGTCGAACGGAATTGTTAACATGTTCAGCAACACAGAACTCCTTCGGAAAGATTCGCGATCAAGCTCAACAGTTAACTAGAGAGTACAATCTTCAGTGTTGTTATCTTTTCTATCCAGTTTTAAAACAGCACATCCAGTATGATTATGAGCCATGTGACAATGATCCGGTCACAAAAATTACAACCGAACATGAATCGGCTGCGGACACTTTAGCACGGGAAGCTAAATTGCTAGCTGCTAGAATAGTTCGTGAGAATACATACATAAGGGAAAATGCTAAAAAGTTGGCAACATGCGTTGCACGTCGTGATTCTGGGCAAAAGACTGATCCCAATGATCCGAACGGCCCGGACTTGGATACGAAAATTGAAGAATATAAGGAAGCTATTCGAAAGTCAGAGACCGAAAAGGTAAAAGCTGAAGCATGTTTGGAGTGCCTCCGAGCTGGCGGCATCAATGTCGATGAGTGGGTGCAAGAGGCCGAGATTATGGGTGTTCAAGAGCTCCCACGTTCAGCAAGTTCAATTTCTATGCGCACAGATGCTTCTGGACAAGGAGTACGTACAATATTATCACTTCTTATTTAAAATTCAAATTTATTTCGTTTTTATGGTTTATTAGGAAAATCCTAGTTCGGATTCGTTTTATGATAGTGATAATGCTGAACAAGAGGATCAAAAAGTTAGTCAACAGCCCGAGGAGGAGGAAGTTCCTCGTGTCCAAACGCCAATGGATAGTGATGTTGATGGTAAATTTATTCTGCAATAATATGTATAAATTTCTATGCGTGCCTAATAATAAATGTTTGAATATTTTTAAGTGGAGCAAGAGCGTCAAAAGATTGAACAATTAACTGCTGATTGGGAAGATCCAATGGAAGTTAATTGGGGTGATACCGATGAAAAAGATACAACATCAGTGTCTGATCAAAAGGAAATAATATTCAAGTGTACAGCTGTCTACAGTTATACGGTAAAATTTATTAAGAAAATTTGTAGTTCTTTAAAAAAAAAAGAAACTCTATTTTCTACTTTTGTAAAGGCTCAAAATCCAGATGAGTTAACAATCGTAGAGAATGAGCAGTTGGAAGTGATTGGTGAAGGTGACGGTGATGGTTGGTTAAGAGCCCGTAATTACAAAGGCGAAGAAGGATATGTGCCGCATAATTATTTGGACGTTGAACAAGATACCACTACCGATGTGAATCAGTCGCAATTGCAAACGCAAATTTCATTCTCTTCAGTTGACTACACTGTCGACAATGAAGATCAGACGCAAGATTCAGTGCAATCACCGGACCAAGTGTCTGTAATAATGGCGCCTGGAAAGAAAAAACCGCAACATGAGTATTGTATAGCACTTTATGATTACGATGCTACTGCAGAAGATGAACTTACTTTTGAGGAGGGACAAATTATAAAAATCATAACGAAGAGCGCACACGGAGTAGATGATGGCTGGTGGGAGGGTGAACTTAATGGACAGGCAGGAAACTTCCCGTCATTGGTTGTGGAGGAGTGTGACGAGAATGGCGAGCCGATTACAGAGCCTGAAGACGAATCACCTCCCCCCTCAGCACCTCCCAGCTTTGTGCCTCCCGCTGCACCTCAATTGCCTCCTGAATTTGCTCTCACCGACGATATGTTCCAGTCGATGGATTTTCCAGAAGGTAAATACCATTAAATTAATTTATTGAATAATAACCATCTAGAATAATTTATTTAAAACTCTTCTAGATGACTCTAGATCCTCATTCGACTCTACTGATCAAAAGAAACCACTGAATAGCGGTATGCCCGGAATGCCACCACCAGGTAAATATTGTAATTTTTTTTTTATATTTAAATAATTTTAAGTTAAACTATTTATAATTAATAATTCTAATATGGACATACTTTTATATTTATCACTTGCTTAAAGTGCTCATTCAAGAGCCGGAAGATATCGAGGTATTTTCGAAATATATACAATATTTCGTAAAAATAACACGTGCACAATAAGAGGATAAGACTTTTCAAGTTGAATATTTATTTTTATTATAGGACAACATAAGCGAATTACAACAAAATCAGATAAATTTGGTGGAAAAAAAACAATCACAACAATCTCGAACAAATTCGAAACAGCAAGACAGCTTTGGATTGGGCATGGCACAAATCATAGTTACCGCAGCCACTCCAATGCCTGAGGATAGTGATAAAAAATTCGCACCAGGTGAAGAGAAGTCAAAAACTTCCGCGGCTGCAGGCTCCACAGCATCTACCACATCTGCAACTGAAGATGGCAAAAAAACAAGGTCAGCTAGTGAAGTCAATGAGGAGAGAAATGACCGAATAGCAAAAGTTATTGACGAACAATATGCATTTGATGAGAAGGAAAAGGACGCAGAAGGGAACATTACTACCGGTCAAAATAATCTGAATCAGGTAGAATCAGGTATGGAATCTCAGCTAGACTCGCAATCGCCGGAACAAGACGAGAACCATTTCGAAGCGAATTTCGAAGCAAATTTCGAAGAAGTTTTTGGCACCGAACCAGAACCACCTAAGCAAGTAGTGGGCGGTAGAGCCAGCATTCCCGAAGAGTTGGCACCACATCAGTTGGCACGTTTACAAAATTTAAAAGAGTCGAACGCATAAGAAATTGCTGCTGCATTCATGAACTGAAACGCATTTAGCAGCGAATATGAATATAAATTAATTACACACTAAAATAATATTACGCTTGTAATTATACATTATTTATAAAAAAGTATAATTTATTCTGTTTGTATAATTATGATGAGCTCGTATACATTAGAAGAACAATTTAGGGAAATTCATTGAACTTTTTGTTCCTCAATTAATTGTTAATTTTTGTTGATCATACCTGCAAGTAAATATTCTTAATGATAAATACTATTATGTAATATGGCGATGATAAGTTATGAAATTCTAGAAGTAAAATACCTTATATCTACACGTAAATAGAAAACAAAGAAAAATATGATATGTAAACTCGTACAATCCGATATCTATTGTTACTTATGATATTTACTATTGTATAATTATTATTATTATTTGGATTTAATGTCATACGATTCTGACCGAAATTTAAAGTTACCTGGATAATAATATACTATAACTAATACAAACAAATAAATATACATATATAAGTGTAAAATAATTAATTATACAAATTGGAGAAAAGCACTTTACCATACAAGCGGTCACTTTTGATTAAGAAGAGAAATATTGTTTAAGTAATTTAATTTAGTGTTAAAAAAAAAACAAGTTAATGGAAAAAAAACCTTAATTCTGGTATATTTGCCTATGCCTTTTTGTCATTTTGGTCGTGAATATTTATTCTTCAATATGCAATAATATTTCTAGTTAAATTTTGTTTGAATGCTATTAAGTAATTGGAAATTGTTTAAAAATAAAAAGCGCGACATATTAATTAAGTAATTCCAAATAATGTGAAATAAATTATTATGAAATAATGTGAAATAAAACTTAAAAAGTGTAAAACTGTTAAAAAAAGGAGTAAATATACTAATAATAAAATAAAAATGAAAACAAAATTAATAATGAAAGAAGAAAACAAATTTGAAATTTATTACTATAAATAAGGGGGTTTTGTTTGTAATATTTTTTAACGTATACGTATAAACAACAAAGTTTCGAAATTTTATACAAATACAATTTGGCATTTTCGAAGAATTTTTTTGATAATAACATAATATTAAAATTTTACGTTAATATCGAAAAATATCGTAAATTTTCTTTTTATTTACAGTATTTTTTTGAAGAATTAAAAATGGTAAGCTTATTATTATTTGGCAGTCGTAAAGTACATTACTTCTTACTACTTGTACGAGGTCTGTTCAAAAAGTATCGTTATGTTGGTACTCATGTCTCTCACTTATGCCGACAAGTTCGGCCATTTTGAAGATTGAGTTAATTTTTGACAGCTGCTTTGCTTACACGTGTTTTGGCTCGTCTTTGATTTTTGCCCATTCAAAAAAATGGATCAACGAATCTGTTTCGGGAACAAGAAAAAGTCACAGGGGGGGGCAGATCTAGGGAATACGGTGGCTGCGGCATTATTAGTGTGTTGTTTTTGGCCAAAAATTCGCGCACAAGCAACGATGTGTGAGCAGGGGCGTTATCATGGTGCAAAAGCCAATTTTTGTTCTTCCGCAAATCCGGACGTTTTTGGCGGATTTTTTTGAAGAATTAAAAATGGTAAACTTATTATTCCTCGGCAGTCGTAAAGTACATTACTTCTTACTACTTATACGAGGTCTGTTCAAAAAGTATCGTTATGTTGGCACTCATGTCTCTCACTTATGCCGACAAGTTCGGCCATTTTGAATGTTCAGTTAATTTTTGACAGCTGCTTTGCTTACACGTGTTTTGGCTCGTCTTCAGTTTTTGCCCATTCAAAAAAAAGGGATAAAAAAATCTGTTTCGGGAACAAGAAAAAGTTACAGGGGGGCAGATCTAGGGAATACGGTGGCTGCGACATTATTAGTGTGTTGTTTTTGGCCAAAAATTCGCGCACAAGCAACGATACGTAAGCAGGGACGTTATCATGGTGCAAAAGCCAATTTTTGTTCTTCCGCAAATCCGGACGTTTTTGGCGGATTTTTTTGAAGAATTAAAAATGGTAAACTTATTATTCCTCGGCAGTCGTAAAGTACATTACTTCTTACTACTTATACGAGGTCTGTTCAAAAAGTATCGTTATGTTGGTACTCATGTCTCTCACTTTGCCGACAAGTTCGGCCATTTTAAATGTTCAGTTAATTTTTGACAGTTGCTTTGCTTGCACGTGTTTTGGCTCGTCTTGGATTGATCGCATTAACATTGCTAAGGAGCGGTTGGACTTTGTCCGCGACGACCCAAATTTGCACCAGAGGGTCATAACTGGTGACGAATTATGGGTTTATGGTTATGACGCGGAAACCAAAGCTCAATCATCTCAATGGAAGTTGCCGCACGAGCCAAGACAGGAAAAAGCGCGCCAAGTTCAGTCGAATGTGAAGGTTTTGCTTACAGTTTTCTTTGATTGCAGGGGCGTGGTGCATCATGAGTTCTTGCCACAGGGTAAAACGGTCAATAAGGAATATTACCTGCAAGTTATGCGCAAGCAATCCGGCAAAAATCCCCAGATTTTTGGAAGAACAAAAATTGGCTTTTGCACCATGATAACGCCCCTGCTCACGCATCGCTGCTTGTGCGCGAATTTTTGGTCAAAAACAACACACTAATAATGCCGCAGCCACCGAATTGCCCAGATCTGGCCCCGTGTGACTTCTTCTTGTTCCCGAAACAGATTCTTTGATACATTTTTTTGAATGGGCAAAAATCGAAGATGAGCCAAAACACGTGCAAGTAAAGCAGCTCTCAAAAATTAACTAAATCTTCAAAATGGCCGAACTTGTCGGCATAAGTGAGAGACATGTGTACCAACATAACGCCACAAAAAATCGAAAATCAAATATACGTAACCTGCGGAAATTCAAAATTCGCGATACTTTTTGAATAGACCCCGTACATACTTCTTACTACTTGTACGTCCTTTTTTCTCTCTGTAAATATAATTTTCAGCCCAAACAAAACCAAATACAAATATTAATGAAAATTAATTAATTATTTAACGAAATTATAATATTGATTTAAAGTGAGTTGCGAAATAATTTAGAAAAATTAATAGTAGAATAATTGGAGTTGCCGTAAAAGAGAAGAAAAATCACAATAATAACTCAGTAAATGTTGCACAACACTAGGCAACAATGTTGATAGAAGTCAATTATGGAACGTTCGTCAGTAAAGTAGTTCTTCAACGAGTGAAAGAAATAATTAAGAAAATGGAAATGGTGAATAATTTAGTTGATATAAGAAATATTTTATTGAATACTTTATATTTTAAATATTTTATTATAATAACTCAGCGTTTATTTTTGTGTGTACAAAATACCTTAATCATTACGCCACCTTTTGTGATGAAGAAATGAACAACAAGGAAGAAGAAGATAACAAGGTTTACATGTTGCCCGGGGTTTTGCATTTTGTTTACAATTTAGATAATTTCTATTCCAAAGTGTTTTCATTCTTAATACTAATTAGAAGAAATAGTGAAAATGCGTGTCGAACCAGTGTGTATTTTAGATAATGGAGCATATACTGCAAAAGTTGGCCTTTCAACAGAAAATAAACCCAAGTATTTAATTTAGTTTTTATATATTAAAAGAAGGGTAAATTTAAAAGAAATACAAATTAATATCTAGTTTGGTGCCGAACTGTATTATGAAAGCGAAATCAGAACGTCGAAGAGCATTCATAGGAAAACAAATCGAAGAGTGCAGAGATGCGTCGGGATTGTTTTATATACTTTGTTTTCAGAGAGGATATTTGGTTAATTGGGATGTACAGGTAATGTTTTTTTTGTAGGGAAATGCACTTGTAATCGCTTAACACAAACACTTACATGTATTTATGGTCCATTTTAGAAAACTGTTTGGGATCATATTTTTAGTCCAGAATGCTCTTCAATAAACTTGTCAGAGAAAACCCTAATCGTAACTGAGCCCCAATTCAATTTCGTATCAATTCAAGTAATAATATTATATTTGATAAAATGGAATTAAGTATGTATAAAAATAATTGTGTTGTCCAGGAAGCGATGACGGAATTATTTTTTGAAGAATATGAATGTGAGGCTCTCTGTAGAACAACCGCTCCTGATTTGTGTGCTTTTAATTATTTACGAACACATAAAATGGCAGTACCTTGCTGTATAGTAGTTGATATCGGCTTCAGTTTTACGCATATTGTTCCTTTTGTGAAGGGGAAAAAAGTTAAGAATGGCATTCGTCGGATTGATGTTGGTGGAAAAGTTCTAACAAATCACTTAAAAGAGCTTATTTCGTATAGGTACGTTCCCAACTAAGAGGTAACATTTTTGTATTATTCTAAAAAAAAAAAAAAACATTTTTTGTAATTGTTTTGTTATTATTTTTAGACATCTAAACGTTATGGATGAGTCGTTTGTGGTTAATCAAATTAAGGAGGATATCTGTTTTGTTTCACAGGATTTTAAGGCTGATATGTCCTTGCAATCAAAGCGACCACCTCAAAATACCATAATTCAAGAATATGTTTTGCCTGATTATACGACAGTTAAACGAGGGTGATTACTAATTGAAATTTGCTCTTCTGAAGAAAAAAAATTAAATACAGAAAATTCTCGAACAGGTACGTTAGAAAGATCGGTGAGCCACAACCAGAGCAACAAACATTAAGATTGAATAATGAACGATTTACAATACCAGAAATCCTCTTCAATCCATCTGATGTGGGCATAAAGCAGGTTTTTAAAATAGGGAATTTATAAATTATTTTCTCATTAATTGTGTTCAATGTAATTTAGATGGGTGTCGCAGAAGCTATTCTCAATTCGCTAGAAGGTTGCAATCCTGCTGTGCATCACGTACTGTTGTCAAATATCATTGTGGTTGGAGGATGTGCCTTATTTACTGGTCTTAAAAATCGACTACAATCAGAAGTGAGAGCACTAGCTCCTGATGATGTCGAAGTTAATATAACTTTAGCTGATAAGTACGTCCGTCCGACTTATCATAAATAATCCGATTTATTCTAAATATTTTTATTTTTTTTTCAAGTCCATTGTGGTATGCTTGGGAAGGTGGAAAATATTTAAGCGAATCACCAGGCTTATCAGAAATGATTTGCAGACGAGACGAATACGAAGAGCTAGGAGTTCGTTCTTCAGTCGAAATGTGTGAGCTTTTAAATTCTGTTGTTTAAATGATATTAAATAAAAACTAACTAATATATTAATGGACTTCAAAATAAAAGTTTATTTGATTGTTTGATTTTTATGTAGTTAGTTAAATGAAGATTAATATTTGGTTAAAGCTAGGATTTAAATGAATATATTGCATGGTGGTTTTATAATAAAAAGCTGCCTTCTTTTATTGATAGTTCTGTCGCCGACGAGCTGTTCTCTGCTTATCGAATCTTAATTCCATTTCTTCCAATACTTTTGGGGTATATCTAACCACCAGCTTTACGGAGCCAATAGCTTGTTTTAAAAGTTCGACTGCTTTTTCATGATTTTCGCCTTCAACCGACTGGAAAATTAATTACCATTGTCATTTATTAAATAAAATAATAATATCATTATCGATAGTTAACGTACCACTCCATTTACGGATAGAAGTTGGTCACCCCGTTTCAGTCCACCATGACGATCGGCCACACCACCAGGTATAATTCTTGATATATAAATAGGAGAGTTCTGCTCTTTTCCGCCCATAACGTTAAATCCAAGTCCTATTATAAGATGGTATTGAATTTTTTGATTTTAACATTTAACTAAATAGTCAACATTACCTTCATCAGTTTTTGGCAACTCAACAACTCTGGGATGCGCGTGTCCTTCGCTCGCAGCAAAAGCGGCTACGGTTGCTTTTGCTGTAGCTGACGCCCGAACATCTTGGGATCCTTGTATATCCACCGTTTCGTAAACATGTTCATAAACTTCACGCACAGCATTCAAAAAGTCACTCTGTAGCACCTTCTGGAGAGCTGCCAGCTTTGTCGATGGTATGTCTCCGCTCGCTTGAAGTTTTTCAAGAAGTTCAATCGATCTTTTAACATCTACATATTGAATGCAACCATATAACTATTATATTATTAAATTTTATAAAAATTATTAAATAAACTTGCCTTTAGCTAGAGTTAAGGGCTCACAAACAGTACTCATTCTTGTCAATTTTTCGCGAATTTCTGATCAAAACGTATTAAAGTATACCCGCACCCAAAGCAACACAAAAACCACAAATATCAAGTTTTGACAGCTCTATTCCATTAATGGAAATGTTCAACTTAAGCAACTCACCGCTAGCTGGTGTCGTATTCGTTGCGGAGAATTTCTCCTTCTTGATGGAAGTTGCAGAAAATTGACAGACGGCAAATTGAATTTTAAAATTTATTAAAATTTTGAAAGCATTTAATGAAACTACAATGAATGAGAGGGGATCATCAACCCCAATTAGAAAATATTCTGTTACTCAATTCTCTTATTTGTAGTTTTATTAAGGCCAAAACACCCACATTTCATCCAAATTTATTTTTTATAATTTTATTTTTCTAACTGAAAATTAAACCCTTTTTTGGAGCTAAAACTAGAAAAGTATCTCTTTTACACTCATTGGAATTATTATTTAAGACAAAACATCTTTTTGAAAAAAACGTCCAAATTTTGTATATGAAAGAAATACTTGCATAGGCGAACAGTTATCCGACTTTTAGGGAAACTGGCTGTTCGGCATTCCTTCATCTTTGATAACCTATTTCTTTGACGATCCAAATGATTTTATTTTTATACGTTTGTATTTTGCTTTAGCCATCATTTAATAAAAAAATAATAACATGGTGCAAGGGGTCGCGGTTTCAAATCCTACGCTAATTCCCAAAAATCACTTTCCAAAATTAATATTGTTATCGTCTCCTTAGCCGTTGTCGTAAAAATGGCGTTTAGTGTCGTGGCGCTTTCAGTGTACTAAGTGTATAACAATATTTTAACAAATTTATTTTCTCACTCAAATAAAAAAAAATCATAAATTTTATTTTCTTAAAACCAGATAAGATTTGTTTATTTTATCTATTTACGGGAAAACTTACTACAATTTATCTTTTGAGTTTAAAAAATATTTTATCCCTAAAAAAATTGATGAAATCGAAAATCTGTGACTGATTGAAATATTTATTGGAGAATATAAATGCACGTGAATTAATCTATGTTAACGGTGTTTATGTATTTTTTAGACCACAATTTTTTAACATAAACCATCTCCAAGCCGATCTCCACTATCATAACTGAACCGTACTAAATTAAGAAAGAAAATATGTACAATTTTTCAAACATGAAATCCATTGTCCAGCTTAATCGTCAAATTTGAGGCGTATTATGCTTACAACAGAGCAGCAGATTATTGCTCAGTGAACAGAATCTCTTGCATATGGAAAATAGTCCAAGGGAACATTACTAAAAATAAAGGGTTTTCCAATAAGAGTGATAAGATTTCTTTAATTGTTAAGGAAATTCAAATGTTGTTTATTTAATGTGAAGTACAATCGATAAAATTAAGTTCTGAATAAAAAGTCATTCAAATGGCCTCCACGACTTATTTTGCAGGAACGAATTCGATGAACCCAATTTTCGAGCACTTTTTCCACCAAATCAAGCGTATGTCATGAATAGCACGTTCAATATTGACTTCTAAAGCTTGAAGAGAGTCTGGTTTATTGCTAAAGACCAATGACTTCAAATAAACCCACAAGAAATAGTCTAATGGTGTTAAATAACAACTTCTTGGAGGCCATTCAATGTCAAAATTTCTTGAAATAATCGAATCTCCAAACTTTTCTCTTAATAATTCGGTTGTTACACGTGCTGTGTGGCACGTAGCCCCGTCTTGTTGGAACCAGATGTTGTCAAGATCAACTTCTTCCAATTTCAGCCATAAAAAGTTGGTTACCATCGAGCTATACCGCTCTCCATTGACAGAAACGGTGTTACCAGCTACATTTCGAAAGAAGTACGGACCGATGATTCCACCAGACCAAAATCCACACCAAACTGTCAATTTAGGTGAATGTAATGGGTGTTCATGAATAATTTGTGGATTTTCTTCACACCAAAATCGACAGTTTGAAATGAAAGTGAGCGCACGAACAGTTGCAATTGGAGAACGATTATTTTGATAATAAAATTGAATAATTTGTAAACGTTATTCTGGCGTATATCTCTTCATAATGAAATTGTAAACATTACTAAATACAATGAAAAAAACAAACAGATTATGACATATTACAAATGGCCGAAATGTCACTTAGAAATCATATCACTCTTATTGGAAAACCCTATGTATAAAAATTGATCTTATTACTAATAATACAACGAAAAATAACTTTATGAATTCCCTTAGAATTTTGTTTTATTTTATTTGCTTTCGTACATATTGAATTTAACTAATTCTCGATTCTGTAGTTTTGTGTTTATTTATGTAAAATTAACAAAATAATCAAAATATAATATTCTTATTGATTATAAGAGAGTAGTTATTCATAATTCACTACTCATCATCATCATCATTATCATTCGAAACTAAGCAATTCAATTATGGATTGAATTGAATTAATTAACTTTGTTTTTTAATTTTTTAATTTTCATTTATAAATATTTGTATATAATTATGTACTCTTACTAGTCAATTTAATTCAATATTAAATACGGTACATTATCTTTTTAAGATAAAAGAGACATTATTATTTTGCGCATCTTATATGCTCTTCCTCCTTATTAAGTGCAAATCGAAAACGTAAACTAAAGTGTGTCGTAATTATAGTATGGTTATGGTTTTTATTATGGGTCATCAATTCAAAACTTAAATCTGGACCCCAGTAAATTTTCTATGCATATACGTAATTGATTTTTTTGTTTGTTTGTTATTAATTAAAATTTACTCAATTGTTAATTTCATAATGAAAGTTAACATATTTCAATATAATCGTAGCTACCATAATAATATTTTTTATAATATCGGTTTTTCGTTTTCTCTTCGTTTCCTTTTATTCAATCCAAATATACTATAATATTTATTATGTATAGACGCATACATGTACATATATTATATGCATATGTATGCGAATGCATATTTTTGTTTTTTTTTTTGTTTTTGTTGAATGTCCTCTATTAAGTAGTCACCACCCACCCACATTACATTCGATATTCTTTATCATTACTTTTAATATTATTATTATTAATAATAATTTTTTTGTTTCCTCATTAAATAAATTACATACATTCGTTGACTATAAAAATAATCGATATAAAAAACTCTTCAAATTTAGAATTATAGTTAGAAATAATTTTTAAAAAAATACATATACAATATAATATTTTTTTAATTTTTTTATTCGCAGTTAGAATTAAGGTAATTTGTTCCTATTTTTTTTTTTAAATTTTTTTTTATTATTATTATTATTATTATTATTATGAAATTTTTATTATTATTATTATTATTAGTAATAATTATAATAATAATAATATTTAATTACTATTATTATTATTATTTTGGTCAAACATTGACACTTTTTTTAATTATTATATTTATATATTCCATTGGTAAATTTGAAAATAAATATATTTGTTTTAAAAAAAAACAAAAAAACAACTATTGTAATCGAAAGAATGTGCAGAGAGTATTTACGAAATTCCATAATCGGATCTTATGTGCATTTACATTAATACGGGTTAGTTTGGGGTTGGTGCTCATACTAAATGTAGAAAAATTTACAAAAAAAAAAAAAATTAAATTAAATTAAATAAAAAAAAATACGAGTACATAAAAACAACATTGAATATAAACATTTTTTTTTTCCTCAGTAGTACAGAAAACGAAATAATTTATTTTCTTCTCTTTTTCCTCCATAAACATTTATTTATATTTTAATCTAGACTATTCTTAAAAAAAAAAATGATTAACTAACTAAAAATTATTTATAATTTTTTTTTTATATAAATATTTATGCATGTATGTATTCCTAAATATTATATAATGGAAAAAAAAGAAAAAAAAACTAAAAATAACTTTTAGAGACTTCTACATTGTTAAAAAATGTTCCTGCAATTCTGTTTTTTTGATTTAATATTTTATCAAATGTTTAATACAAAGAGATAACTAGACGGGAATAGTAAAGAAACCTTCAGTTTTTGTTTCTATTTTTAACTATTTTTTTCTTCTTCTTCTTCTCTTTATAAACTACCATAACTTAAATAATATATATATATATATATATATATTTATTTTGACTAATATTTATAATTTCGTATTTTATTTTTTTTGGTTAAAACACTTTTTCTTAATAAATTTTTAATTTTTACTTTTCAAAGAAAAACATACTAATAATTAATGAATAAATTCGTTTTGTTTTTTCTTTTAATTTATTTATTTATTTATTTATTAATAATCATGTGCATTTCATATTAAGTCATTTATTTCTGTGCTTCACTTTTTTTTATTTGTTTTTTTTTTGTTACTATATTATATTAATATTATTATAAAAAAAAAAAAAATTGTGAATTCTCGAGATAGTGTTTAGTGGTGTTTTGAAGATATTACAATATAATTTAAGTTTCTTCTATTGGACAATATTGAAATGGATCTTAAATAATTTAAAGACTATTGAAATGTTGGAATTTTTTTTCTTCTATTTGTTTTTGTTTGAAATTTGTGAAATAATACTTAATATAGGCGGCCGCGACACAATAACCACCATACGGGCTATATATTTGCGAGTATATATTCTATTGGCTGGAATCGATCTCGGAACATATTATACAATACATAAGCTATATATGGTATGCGCGAGCATAAATATTTTTGTTTTACTGTAACTACGAGTAGGATAGATTATTAAAAATTATTTCGATTTTAACCTAACCACCAATGGAGTTCATTTTGAATAAATTTTTAAATTATATTAAAATTTCCACAATAACTTAGAAACAAATTATATGTGAAGAAATTTTTTTGCTGCTATTCGTATTCATTTTCATAGAGTTAATTTTAGATATATATTTTTTTTTTAAATATATTTTAGATTTTTAAAAATTTTGATTTTATTAAAAGAGGGAGTAAATTAAGATTGTTGTATTTGTTTTGTTTGATGAGTAGTAGTTTTCAAATATGAATTTGAAATGAGTGAAAAACCCTACAACAGCAGTATTAGATGTCATAAGAGATTCCACCAATTTGAATGGACAGTTTAAGAGGTGAGAATAATACGATTGGTATTAGTAATACTTACTTACACTATAGTAGTAGTAGTAATTGTTTTAAGAATTGAATACGAACGCGCATATATACGAGCATATGTGTATATATAGTGATGAATTAATCTTTATTTAATATGTATATAATATAATTGTTTTGTTGTTTAAAAAGAAATAATTTTGTGCTATAATTATGTTATTTTTCTCGAGTTTTTTTTTTTTTTTTTTGTTACTTCTTAATAAAATTTTTTTCTAAAGTATTTTGTGTTCAGTATATGGCTTTATTTTTTTTTTTTTTGGTTTTTTTCTTTTTCTTTTAAATTTTCCTTATATATTTATGTATGTACCTATATATATATATATTTTTTATATTATCAATTATCATCTTTTATTATAATTTGTTTAGAATATCATTTTAAAAACAATTTTCATATTGTTTCATTATTAATTTTTTTTGCTTTTCTTTTTAATTATATTGCATATATATTAATATATATTTGTGCCTAAATATATGTTGTATATATATTTTTAGTTTTGAATTTTCTTCATTATGAAACAAGTAACGAAAACAAAAAAACAAAAAAAAACAAAAAAAAAACTATTCAAATGTATGTATTTATTGTATGTATATAATTTTTTGTTATCTTGGATAATTATGTTTTTTTTTTTTTTTGTAATTCTCTCGTTAATTAATTTATAAACATAATTTTTCTAGGTATATATAAACAATATATAACGTCCATATTTGTATCTATATACCTATTTATTTTTAATCGTACATCATATAAACTTATTAATTTGTTTTATTTTTTTTTACTTTCTTTTTCAATTTCATTATATTATAATAATATTAATGTGTATTTTCTATTTTAATAATTATAATTAATTATTTACTAATTCAATTTCTTTTATTTTTATTTTTTACAATAAACTTGAATTTTTTCCTTTTTTTTTGGTTTTCTTGAATGTTTGCTTATTGCGGATGTATGTATGGATGTGTATGTATATATATATATATAAGAGTTCGTATGTAAATTTGTGTAATTTTTCCTTTCTAATTCAATTCAATATATATATATATATATATATTTAAATATTATTTAAAAAAAAAAAAAATTTCGTTAATTATTAGTGTTATTTATTTTATTATAATATATTTTAGAATTTCACGTCTTTCACTTATTTATTTCACTTATCATATTTAATAATAATTGCGATGTTTGCAGATCGATTGGAAAACATCACTTCAATACTTTAATTCTTGAACTAAATATATTCGCATACAATAATAACGTACGTATATTTTTATGTATGTATGCATAAACACAGATATTGGAATAGTTTATTTTATTATTTATTATTATTATTATTTTTTATTATGTTCTGTTTTTAACTTCATTGTTATTTCTTATAAATTTTTTTTTTATTTTCTTCTTCTAAATTATTATACGAGTATATACGAGTATTATATATGTATGTATGTATAATGCATGTATGTATGTATCTCCCCTTCTCGAAATTTGCTATACTATTATGATGCGATTTTGCATTCATTTTATGTATTCGGACAGTCTTCATATCTAGCACACCTTATTAGTTAGTTTTATTTTTAATTATTCTACATAATATCGATATATTTAAAATATAATTAAATATATCTTTATATGCATTTGTGTATATATTTGAATAAAATTTTTTTATTTCTCTGTCATAATATTTGTTTTATTCATATTACAATATTATTGTTATTTTAGTATAATATTATTAATTAAATAATAAAAATGTTTAGTTTTGGATTTTCTTATTTATTTATTTATTTTTTTTTTTTTTTTTTTGGTTAATTATTCATTTATTTACTAATTGGTTGTGAATTTAGTCCTTTCGAATTGAAGTGCTACTAATATTATTATTTAATATAATTAATTCTATTAATTAATAAGTTCGCATATTTTCTTTTTTTTCTTCTTCTTCATTATTATTTATTATTATTATTATAACTATAATTATTATTTATTATTATTATTTTGGTTATATACGAAAGTTCATTTTAGTTTTTATTATAATTCATTTAATTTTTGGTTTTATTATAAAAAAGATCATAAAAGATATTGCTTTTTGTATTTTCCATTTAATTGTTCATCATTATCATCATTAGTTTTACATTATCGTTCTTTCAAATTTATAATACTTGTACTTGTACACGATTTTTCTTCTTCTTCTTCTTCTTCTTCTTCAATTATAATCATTAATAATTGGTGCCTTATTGTTATTTGTGAGAATGAGTGTATTTTTTAGTTAGTGTTAAGTATTATAATAAATTTACTAATCAACAATCTATAATTATATAAAATTATTTGATTTTATATTTTATATATGAAATTTGAAAAAAAAATTTCAATTGAATAGATTTAATTCAGAATCCTACATTCGTCAATTACCATTTAGAAAAATAAAAACTTTTATTTATCATTTTCTTATGTATTATATAATTTGTAGAATAAATTAAATTTCATTTTTAAAATGTACTCTTGATTGTGCAGAAACTTTTTTCACTTATGTAATAATAAAAAAGGAATTTGTGAAAATAAATTTACTTTAATTGTCCGCCAGAGTTTCTTGGACATTGTCAACAAAGTGTTAGGGAGCGTAAAATTCCAGTTGGTATTGTACAATTTAGTTACTTGATAGAAAATATTTTATTTGTTATAAATAATTTCAAATTAAATTTTTGGTAGAAATTATGAAAATCTGGAAGAAAATACGATAACAAATGCAAAATATTGAAGAAAAATTAACCATGAAACAATATTTAATATAGATGGACGACAGACCGGCGCCATTTTTTTTTAATGGGAATGTCAAAAGTCGTTATAAAATGGATTGATATTTGACAATTTTTTTTGTTGTTGATTTTTTTCTTCTTCTTGGTTTTATTGCATTTATTTTGCAATTCAGAATAAAAATATTTATGTGCATTTTAAGTATTATTAATTATTACAGTTTATTATGAACATATTGAATAGAATTTAAATGTTTCTATAGTGAAATGTATGGTATTTTGTTTGTATTATAAAAAAAAAACCCAATTTAATTTTGAATAACTTAATAAAAATTTTCTTTTAATTTAATATTTGTATGTATGTATGTGTATTATTCGATTAAATGAATTAATAATTTGTATTTGTTATATTTTGTTTGTTTGTTAATGTGAGGATGTGGTCATTTTTTGAATATGGAATAAATTTTTTGCTGGTTTTGAATAATATCTTTTTGAATTTTTTTGAATTTTTTTTATTATACATGTAGATGTATGTGATTTGTGTGCATATGCATAATTAATTTATTTTAATATGGTTTATTTTGTTATTATTTTTTTAATAAATAATTTGTTTAGATTCACCTTAATAATAAAATAATAAATTTTAAAATTAATTCTTGTATTATAAGTAGTAGTAGTAGTAGTAGTAGTAGTAGTAGTAGTAGTAGTAGTAGTAGTATTTAGTAACAGTTGAAGCTTAATTGACCCGTTTAAAAATACATACTTATGTGCATATTTGTAAAATTGTATGTTTGAATGGATATACGAGTTAGCATCATTTAGGATCCTTTTGAAATGCATACAAACTGTTTTACGAGCATTCGATATTTGACCACAAATATATATATGGTAAATATAAATATATAAATTTTATATATACCGATGAGATGTGATTAAATAAGTTTTAGTGCATCTGTACTGTAGTTAATAGTAAAGAAAATTATTGATTTTTTTTTTTTTTTAATAGAAACAATCGAATTAAATTGATTTAATTTGAGAACGTGTCATACTCGTATGTAAAAGTATGGAATTTTTTTCTTCTTGTTGATATTAATTAAATATAATATTTTATTGTATGAATAAGAATAGTATAAGTTATATATATGTGTGTGTGTGTGTGTGTATTTAATGTAAATACTTTTTTTAATGTGCGTATATATATGATTTTGTGTAAGAGTTTTTTGATGTTAGTTAAAAATTACTTTGTTTGTTTTTAGTTTTTGGTTGATTATTTTATTTTTAATTATTATATATTTTTATCTTATTATTTTATTTAATATATATTTTTGTTTGTTTTTTGTTTTTTTTTTTTTGTTTTTGTATCGTGTAATTTTTAATATTCATATTAAATCTCTATTTTAATTTATTAATACTATTATAGTTTTATTTTTTATTTTTTGTTGTTGTTGTTGTTGTTGTTGTTATTTACTTTGTCTTATATAAATTTGAATTATATATGCTCGGTGCAAAATTCTAAATTGTTTTATTAATTCCTATTAGTAATAATTCTTTTTTTTGATTTGATTTGATTTGATTTTCTTCTTCTTTTTTAAAAAAAAAATAAATCTTATTAAATCGTTTAACCTATATCATAATTCGCTGAAATCCTGAATTTTAATATCTCATAAAATTGATAATAATTTTTCTTGTTTTTTTGTAAATTTATGTAATGTTTATTTAATAAAAGTATTTGTATTGATACGAATATGTATGTATGCATATGTGTATTATCAAATCAAAATATGCGTATTATAAAAAAAATAAAAAAATTAGCATACATTACTGAGGAATTAAATGTATAGTGTGTGAAATTTATTTATATGAAAGATTTGGACGCATAAATGCATATATATATGTGTATGTACCGATCAATTTTTTCTGAATGCATGTGTGTATATTTGGTGAAAAATTCATAATTAATAATTTTTTTTCTTTTTTATTTATTGATATTTGATCTTAATTTCCGTTTCTCATATATATTTACTATATTTTTTTTTTTGGAGAATCTGTGTAAACATGTATGTATGTATATTTTTGCTATTGTTTTAAGGATATATTCTTTTCATTTCTTATCATTTATAATTGCCACACATGCAAAGACAGTTCATTCTATGCGCATGTACATGTATTTAATGTTATTTTATAAATATTCTATAATTTTAATGTTATTTTATAAATTTATTATAAACATTTACGCAATTACAAGATGTAAATTACAAATTCTGTCCAAAACTTTAACTCATTAACTTTCTGCAAAATATCCTTCGAGTTCCGTTTCCTCCTAGTCCATATGTATACACACTACCGGATGTTGTATGTCATCTACTGTGCAGTTTGCATCTCCATATATTGGGGGGGGGGTATTGTTTTTGTCTGCTGATTTTAATATCAAATTAATCGTGATCCATAGTCCTGTATGGTGATGATGGTGTCTCAATATTTTCGTTTGAAGATCGTTTTCATATGGCAACAAATCCTTTTGTTAATTTTCTTCTGCGTTTTTTTTTGTTTATTAATGAAACGATGTGTGAAAAGTGTTTTGTTTGTATTGTAGAAATCAGGACGAAATGTTTCTCTTCTTCGAACATATTAAAAAGTGTTGATTTTCTTTTGCGTTTTATTTAAAATATTTGTAATAAATATTTTCGTTTACTCATATATTTATGGAAATATTGTATTTGAATTTTGTAAATTTTCTTTTAATTTTTTTTTCTCCAGGCGTCCCGATACCAGTAATGGACACTAATAGCTACTACTTTTACATACAATATATATATATTGTACTAATTAGTATATGTCATTTGATTTTTCGAGTATTTAACTTATTATAAATATTCTTTTTAAGTTTTTCTAATTAAGTTTATTAATTTTTATTATGAACAATATGTAATTTGCATGTATGTCTGTATCTGTATGTTCTGTATATATATATATATGTGTATATATATATATATATATATATATATAGATATATTTATGTTTTATGTACGGTTATCCGAAATAATCGATAGTAACAAAGTTTGAAGAACACTATAATATGTATTTTTAATATATACATAATTGTGCAAATGCATATATGTATGTATACATATATGTGTATATATATAATATAATTTCTTTATAAATATTCTTTATAATTTTTTTTGGGAAATAATTATTTCATTAATATTCATAATTTGTCTCAATTTTTATCATATTTTTTTTTTTACTTTACTTTAATTAGTTAATATGTTGTTTTTTTTTGTTGTTGTTGTTGTTTTGTTTAATTATATTTTTTTTAAGTTTATACTTTTTTTTTCTTTTTTTTTTTCTTATTTGAATAGATCACAGTCTTTCTCATATCCACGTCGGAAAAACGCTCTAGGATAAAAATAAATCTCTCGCAAGCCATAAATTTAATAAAAATCTGAGATAACATAATATAATACTTTTTTGTTTTTTTTTTTTTTTTTAGTGGTATTTATTTAAATATTTTTCTATTTATAATTTATTTTTAATTTGTCTACTATTTAAATATACCATGTTGTATGCATATTTTATATGTTTATAACATAAAATAAAATTTGAATAACGATAATTAAATAGAAAATTTATGTAATGTATTTTTTTTTTTTTTTGGTTTTTAGTTTTTAGTTTTTTAGTTTAAGTTTTTAGTTAGTTTTTTTTTTTTTTCAAACCATAATGAACCCAATCATTTTCATGTTATAATTTTTTGGAATATTTTTCGATAGTAGTATTTAAATTTTATATAATTGAACCGTTAAATACGGAATAGTATTTAGTTATTTAAAAAAAATTTGGCAATAATGCTGGAAGCTTTTATCTTGCATTTATTTAATTCGCTTCGATTAGCTAATAGTGTATTTTAATCCTATTGTGAATTATTGTAAATTTTTTTATATTCATTTCTTATATGTGTGTGTGTGTTTTGGTTTTTTGAAGGTGTGTGGTAATATATAGTATGTGTACGAATAATTATTTTATTTGTATTGTGAACTGAATTGTACAAAAATTGTAAAAAAATACTCAAGATATATTATTGTAATTAATTAATTGATGGATAATATTTAGCTAGTATATGGAATTTGTTTAGTGTTAGTGAGAAAATTATTGTTTAGATTTCTGTTTTATATTTTTCTTCATTGCTATTTTAGCAAATAATTATGATTTTTTTTTGCATATATATATATGTATATATTTAGTATTTTTAACTTAGATCTAGAACATTTTGTTTGCCTGCTTAATTATACTAAATTATACAATATTTACTATATATGTATATATAATGCAGTAATTGTAGAAAAATAGGCATCGGGACTTGTAACGATCAAATCATATCTGCCTTAGGTGGTGAATAGGTTGTTTTCATGTGTTTAAATCGAAATCGAATCGAATTTAAAATAGTTGAATATGAATATATATGTATATATATATAATTTGCATTTCATATAATTTAGATGTTTATTTATCCTCTCCGAGAAGAACGAGATCATCGGCAACAACATCGCTCACATGAAGATAAATTATCCAATACATTAAATTAAAGCATACAAAGCAGACCGGAAATACTATTCGCGAATATTTATCTATATCAGATGGTGTTATGCCGAGCAATTTATTTATATCCTAAAGAAAAATAATATATATTTTATTGTAGGAAAATAATAATTAATTAGAATTTGTTTAATTACTTTTCCTGGATGTAATAGATGTTGTGGTACAGCGCTACCAGCTTCAGTGTCTCCTCCTTCTCCGCCTCCTCCGCTAGCACCCGGTCCTCCTCCACCGCCGCCACCTCCGCCGCCTCGTCCTCCATTGACAGTATTCTCTAGAGTTCCACCCTTGGAGTGTGCCTTGGGATCGTGGACTTTGAATCTCACCTCCTGGAACAAGGGTCCCACTATCGAGCAACCGCGCGATCCAACATTTTGTTGGATATTGGAAAAGCCAATTGGGCGGTTACTCACTGTTTGTTTCGGTGCATGAGGATGACCATGGCTGTGACCATGGCCATGCCCATGTCCATGATCTCCACCAGGATTTGGTGGTGGCTGTCCCCCATCAACTTGCATCTTCTTCTGTTCAGTTATTTTCTGAATGGCCATAAACCTTTGTTTTCGCATTTGAATTCGTTTCGCCATGTAACCGACCGTGGCGTACTCTAAGGTTTTGCATTAACAGGAAACATTCAATGAAAACAAATACAAATCAGGAATTCGTGTGAATTTTTAATTGTTTGTTGTCAGACACCAAAAGCACAAATTATTACAATTATTTAAAAAAAAAATTATCCATATCAATTACAAATGAATCAGAAAAAAACCGACAGAGCTACCAGAGAAACATTATATAACGAAATTCATAAATTAACAATCATCAAAAGTTAATCAATAAAAACAAACTTTCAAAATAAAATTAAATATATATATATATACACACACACACACACACACACAAACGAAATTAAGAATAAATATCATTTTTTTTTTGTACTGTTTTGTTAGAATTCTTTTTACATAAAAAAAATCAAAAGAAAATTAAAAATAATCAAGCGTGTGGAAATAAAATTTACAGTGTTATATTATTAATATTCACTGTGGTTTCGATATTTGGAAAAGATAACATTATTGGGAAAATTAATTAATTCATCTAGATTGAATTAATGAGAAATAACAGGAGCATAAGTACATAGAGAATTATGCTTTATTTTTTAGTGTCAAAACATGATCATTTTCACCACTAAGTATGAAAAAATCCTTGAAACCACCACCATCGCAATAACGAACGAACACCACCACCACCACCACCACCATCACCATCACCATCACCATCACCACCACCAATATGAATATTATAATAAAACTTGTAATAATTATAATAAATAAAAGTGATTAAATTATCTACAATTGTAAAACGCCATCCAAAGTTTTTTCATATTAAAAATCTATAAAAATTGTTAATTAAACAATAATTGAGCTAAGAATTCAAATAATAATTTTATTATGTTTTCGAAAATGTACAATCCAATAAAAATGCGTTTTCTTCTGTTTTTTGTTGTTGGCATTTTTATAAAATTTCTGGACTATAGCAAATTTTAATATGAAATTTAATATTTAATCAGCTATTGGGTTGTCCGAAAAGTAATTTTGTTCTTTCGCAACAGAGGGCATAATTGTTTACAGCCAACTTCACACTTAAGCCACATAATCATATGTATTTTGACAGCTGACATAGCATGGCTTTCTTCACTTTTTAATATAGAAAAGATAAAAATGCTGTTCAAGCAAGAGAAAAATGATCCGATGTATATGGAGAAGATGTGTTAAGTGAGCGTCAGTGCCAAAACTGGTTTGCAAAATTTCGATCCGGCAATTTTGATCTCGAAGATGCAACACGTTCTGGAAGGCCAGTTGAAGCTGATGAAGACACAATAAAGACATTAATTGATGCAAACCGGCGAATAACAACTCGTGAGATCGCTGAGAGATTAAATTTATCCAATACGACCGTTCATGATCATTTAAAACTGTTAGGTTTAATCTCAAAGTTCGACATATGGGTGTCTCATCTTCTTACGGAGAAAAATGTGTGCCATCGCATTGACGTTTGTCATTTGCTTCTGAAAACGCCAAGAAAATGATCCATTTTTGAAGCGTATCATCATTGGGGACGAGAAATGGATTGTTTACAACAATGTTAAGTGCAAAAGATCCTGAAGTAGAAAAGATGAACCGGCTCAAAGCACTTGGAAAGCCAATATTCATCAAAAAAAAGGTTATGCTATCTGTTTGGTGGGATTTCAAAGGAATCGTTTATTTTGAGCTTCTATCGAGCAAAACAACGATCAATTCAAACTACATATTGCAAGTTTGACCTCTTGGTAAAATCTTTTAGAGCTTGGATGGGATATACTGCCACACCCATCATACTCTCCAGACCTAGCGCACCTTCCGATTATAATTTGTTCCGGTCTCTATAAAATTTTTTAGACGGTAAAACGTTTAATCCAAATGAGGTGGTCAAAAATCACTTGAATCAGTTTTTTGGCAACAAAGAACAAAAATTTTATGAGCGTGGAATCATGCTACTGCCAGAAAGATGGCAACCTTGTATTGGATCAGACTCGACAATATTTAATTGAATAAAATATTAATTCACTAAAAAAAAAAACGTCTTTCATTTTTATAAATAAAAAAAACGAAAATACTTTCCGGACAACCCAGTATATTAAATTTTACGTACATTCGGTAACTATGTATTTTTTCGAAATTTTTTTGTATATTTGATTATATCAAGGATTAAAAAACTAGTTTTAAATCTTAAGTTTTTTACCGTTTGGAAATCTTTATAAACCCGGGCAAATATACTTTCTTATTTAATAGATAATCGGGTGTAAGGGAAAGTTCTGTCCTTTTTAAGAACACTTGTACTTGTATGCGTTGTCGATTTTCTTAGCGAGAATTCTAATTCGACTGAAATTGATTTAAACCGTTAGATTACTGTATGATTGATGGTTTTTTACACATTTTTTCGTATTTTTGTCAGTTTTTTTTTAAACTTGTAAAACAGCCAACTTCAGATATTGTATGTTGTATAAGTTCCAAAAAAGGGATCAACGCGATGGAGGCAACAAAAAAAAATCACTTGTGCGGCGTGTTTGGAGAAAAGGCAGTAACAGCTCGAACACGGCGGAGAGATGGTTTGTGAAATTTTGTTTGGGTGTATTTTCTTTGAAAGATCAGGACAAATCCCAAGTGGCCTTTAAGCTTGGAATTTATCAGACAACTTCTTTAGAGCACATTAAAAGAAACCCGTTTTTGGATCGCTTGGTGACTGACTGGTGATAAAAAGTGGATAATTTATAGACAGTTGTAACTAATATCAGGGGTATAAGCTCTTTGGTCATAGATGGCGTGAGTGAGCGTATTAAGCTGCCATGGGCACGTCATATCTTTTTTTATGAGTTTGACATCTGTCAACATTGGTCAGTGCACATTGTCAGCAATTTCGTACAACAACATACATTTTTCCTTTGGTAATCATGTCTAGTTTTGTGCCAGAAAAAGAGCATATGCGGGAAGCTCTGCTTTTCTGCTTCAATTTGAAGAAATCGGCTGCCGAATCGTATCGAATACTTATGGAGGCCTATGGTGACAGTGCTTTATCGGAAACAATGTGCCGAGATTGGTTTCGCGGGTCAAAGACGGCAATTTTGACTTGTGGGACAAGAACCGTGAAAATCGGCCTAGGAAGGTTGAGGACCATCAATTGCAGGCTCTTTTAGACGAAGACGATACCCAATCGCAAAAAATGCTCACGGAGCAATTGGGTGTTACTCAACCAGTCATTTCCATATATCTGCGTGCCATGGCGAAGATTGAAAAGATCGGAAAATGGGTGCCGCATGAATTGAGCGATAGATAGACGGAGCGACGCCAAAACACATGCGAAATTTTGCTCGCCAGACAAAAAAGAAAGTCGTTCCCGCATCGGATTGTGATAGGCGATGAAAAGTGGATATATTTTGAGAATCCTAAACACAAGAAATCTTGGGTTGATCCCGACCAACCATCAATATCTTCCCCAAGACCAAAACGCTTCGGACGGAAAACGATGCTGTGTGTTTGGTGGGATCAGCAGAGTTCGTCTACCCTGAGATGTTGAAACCTGGTGAAACTGTCAATGCCCATCGCTACCACAAACAACTGATCCAATTGCACCGCGCTTTGCGTGAAAAAATGACGGATTATCAACAAAAACAGGACAAGCTGATTTTCCTCCACGACAACGCACCATCGCACACGTCAAAAATGTTCCGAAACTACTTGGAGACACTCAACTGGAAGGTGCTGCTTCACCCCGCTTATTCATCATACCTGGCCCATTCCGACTACCACCTGTTTTCATCGAAGGGCCACGCGCTCGCTGAGCAGCACTCCGATTCTTACGAAGACGTCCGAAAATGGCTTGATGAATGGTTTGCCTCAAAAGAGAAGGAATTTTTTTGGAGCGGTATCCACAAATTGCCCTAGAGATGGGAAAAATGTGTACCTAGCGAGGGCAAGTACTTTGAATAAATTGGTTTTTGCTTTTTATGAAAAAAAAACATGTGTTTTTTGACTAAAAAACAGCGGATTTAAGATTATAAACCTGGTTTTTAGAAAAAAAAACGACAGAACTTTCCCTTACACCCAATATATGTGTATGTATGCCTGCATGGAAGTGTGCATAAAGTATGCTCTGCTGCCATGTATCCGGTAAATTTTTTTGCTCGCAATTATTGCATTAAATAAAATTATTTTAAATATACTTTGGATGACGATTCAATTTAAATACAATGACAAACATTAAATACAGTTTGAAATTTGTTATTAATTTTTTTTGTTTTTTTTTTTTTTGTGTGTGTTTCAAATAGTTTTTAGTTTTTACCCAGAAGACTGGCAAAGACCATAACGAAGCATGTTCCCAAGTAAACATCGATTGACTTAACATAAGATATTTTTGGTAAAGCGGCATTTGTCGATGACATAAGTGTGGTCATCGTCAATACAGTTGTTACACCGAGGGCAACACGGGCCGGTGTTGCATTCCTATTTAGCCAGAACGATACCCACGATATAATAACAATTAATCCTGAGGGTATATAAATCTGAATTAAGTAGTATCCCATCGATCGGACGAATTGAATTTCGCACGCAAGTCGTGAATAGTTTCCTAAAAGATATATTATTACAATTTCAATATGCAATTCGATTAAAATATTCATAATAAAAGATTATTTATAAATAATTGTAGTAGAAAATTGTATTTTTGGTATTAATTTTTTAAAAATTAATACATCATCATTTAAGATTGTTAAATATTACCAATCAAATCAAATATTTAATTAATTAATTAATTATATAAAAAATGTAATTTGGAATTAGAAAATAAAATGATTGTTGGAGTGAAGGAGATAAAAAAAAAACGAATAGAAAAATATTTTTATTATTAAATTTGTGATTTTTTTTCTATTTTGTTTTCTTAAGCTTCTAAAATAAACAATCATATTTTTTTGTTGTTAAATAATATTTTGTAATTGTTAAAATTCTTTTTATGGTAATAAAAAAAATCTTTTGCTAATAATTTTTTTAATGGAGTAACATTTGTCAAGCTATCATATATGTAAAAAAGAAAGAAACATCAAAACAAAAGTTTATATTGTATTAAATAAATTTATGAAGAAAATTAAATAAACGCTAATTTAAAATTCTTAAATTTAGCTCATAAACATATAATATAAGAATATTTATTAAATATTAATTCATAAAAAAATAATATACATATATAATATTTTGCAAAAAAAAAAAAATATCACAAATATTGACGTTACAAAAATAAAAACATATTTTTATTAAAAATACAAACAAGTCAAAATCAATATTATGTGAGAAAAAAATGGAATAGAATTGGGGAAATATGTATATTGTGATTTGAACATAAGCTTTTATATCATATAATATTAATTGAAATTATATAAGTACTTTTTACCTACTCTAGATAACATAGCATATGCACGAGATGTACGAGGTCTGTTCAAAAAGTATCGTGAATTTTAAATGACCGCGGGTTATGTATATTCGATTTTCGATTTTTTGTGACTTTATGTTGGTACTTATGTCTCTTATTTATGCCGATAAGTTCGGCCATTTTGAATATTCAGTTAATTTTTGACAGCTGCTTTGCTTACACGTGTTTTGGCTCGTCTTCGATTTTTGCCCATTCAAAAAATTGGATCAAAGAATCTGTTTCGGGAACAAGAAAAAGTCACATGGGGGCCAGATCTGGGGAATACGATCGCTGCGGCATTATTAGTGTGTTGTTTTTGGCCAAAAATTCGTGCACAAGCAGGGACGTTATCATGATGCAAAAGCCAATTTTTGCTCTTCCACAAATCCGGGCGTTTCTGGCGGATTGCTTAGCGCAACTTGCGCATAACTTGCAGGTAATATTCTTTATTGACCGTTTTACCCTGTGGCAAGAACTCATGATGCATCACGCTCCTGCAATGTGAAGAAAACTGTAAGCAAAACCTTCACATTCGACCGAACTTGGCACGCTTTTTTCGGTCTTGGCTTGTGCGGCAGCTTCCATTGGGATGATTGAGCTTTGGTTTCCACGTCATAACCATAAACCCATGAGTTTGACAACAGTTATGACCCTCTGGAGGAAATTTGGGTCGTCGCGGACAGAGTTCAACCGCTCCTTAGCAATGTTAATGCGATGCAGTTTTTTGTCGAAATTGAGCGGCGTCTCATGATCAAATCATTGGTAAAAAATGAATGGCAGAAGCCAATCGATATGTTTAAGTGTTTAGCAGCTTCTCTAACGGTGATTCGATGATTGGCCAATACTATTTTCTTGACTTCATCAATGTTTACGTCCGTTGTTGACGTGCGCGGGCGTTCCGCACACTTTTCGTCGTTCACATCTTCTCGGCCCTCTGAGAACAATTTGTATACCACCGATAACCGTTGCTTCGATCCAAGGTAGCTTCACCATATGTCACAGTCAACATTCGGAATGCGTCCGCGCAAATTAATTTTGTTTTTCACACAAAATTTGATATAGATTATTTGATCCATTTTTTTGAAATGGGCAAAAATCGAAGACGAGCTAAAACACGTGCAAGCAAAGCAGCTGTCAAAAATTAACTGAACATTCAAAATGGCCGACATAACCCGCGGAAATTTAAAATTTGCGATACTTTTTGAACAGACCTCGTATATAGTTTGTAGTTAAGATTTTTTTTCTTTTAAAATAACTACAATTTTTTAAAGCGTCTTATTTTAAATTATTCTATTGTACGTGTATAATATGAAGAATGGAAAGAAGGCTTTTCTTTTGGCAAAACATTTTGTTTTCGACCAATATGTGTGTGCTAATATTTATTACTTTTACCATATATATATATAATATGTACACGGAATACCATATGTGTAACATTATGAATATTAAAATCCTATTTTA
This sequence comes from Atherix ibis, assembly GCA_958298945.1. Taxonomy (NCBI): domain Eukaryota; kingdom Metazoa; phylum Arthropoda; class Insecta; order Diptera; family Athericidae; genus Atherix; species Atherix ibis. Next base: position 120,264,378 of record OY282606.1, read on the forward strand.
GTGGGTTATATGATTCGAAATAATACAAATGAATTGTGTAATTTTACATATAAACATATGTGTATACTATCCTGATTGATGATTAATAATATATAAAATATCAATTAAAAAAAAAATATTATCTGATTGGGGGGTAATAAAGTGACGCATATAATTAGTGTGGTGTAAAATTGTGATAAATAAAATAATTGTTTTTTTTTTTATATACTGGATGGAGTATTGTAACATTTAATATAATAATATATAATATGTGGTATTAATAAGAAACAATCAATTAATTTGCAAATATTCAAAATTTAAAAAAAAAATAAAGATTATATTACAATATGAATTTAAGCAAAAAGAAATTATTGTTGCACCGATTAACTAATATTAAATATAAGTGTATAAAATAATAAATGGATTATTTTTTCAATAAAATTGTTTAAAAATATTTCAATATTTTATTATTGTTTACCTAAAAAAATTTAACACGATTTTCTTTTATATTGTAAAAAATTAAGCAAATAATTATTTATTTATTGTAGTTTAATGTATAAAAAATATTGTTTAAAAATAAAGAAATTTTCATGTATGTAGTAATTTCTTCAAACAATATAGTAGTATTTTTTTATCAATCATATAAATTCAATAATTTATAGTAAATAATATTTTTTTAAAAATATTTTTTGTTGTGGCTATAAAATAAAAGTGGGGGGGAAAAGAAAAAAAACCAATAATATTTTATTGTATATGTTAAGACATTTCCAAAAGCAGCTGAAACTTTTATCTCTTCCTTAATAATTTATGATAAACATACTTATTATTAATTAGGTTCAATCATTATTATTATAACTATTATTATTATTAATAATTTTATTATTATTAATTATTATTATTTAAATATAATTAAATATAAAAATAAATCATGCAAAAAATTAGTTATCCGAATTTTTTTTTTTTTTTGTAAATAGTTTAAGTAAAAAAAGTTCTTTTCAGAAGTAGTATGTACAGTCGAAATCTAATTAATAGCCATGCGTTTTATAAAGAAAAAAATCTTATTATGCAATATTTAAATTTGATTAGTAGAAGCAAGTAATTATTAGTCACGTTTCTCTAACTGAATAGCGTAATTTTTTTTTATTGTTATTTATATAATAATTACTAAAAGGGTTGCCAAAATATCCAACGTGCTATGTATAATTTATTAATTAATTTTAATTTTACAATTGATTATATATTCTAATGTTTTTATTCCAATTGTAAAAAAAAAAATAGCATTTGTAATAGTATAATTGAAAAGTAATTTGTTGTTTTCATTATTACGAGCATGTAAAATATCTTATAGAAAAATTTTATATTCTGTTACAAATTTTTATAAAATTATCTATCATTTTATATTGTGTTTTATAGTATACATGTAATAAAGTTGGGAGAAAATTATTGATCTATTTAAATTTTATAGAGAAAATTATTAATAAATATTGGGTTGTCCGGAAAGTAATTTCGTTTTTTTCCAACAGAAGACTTAATTGTTTTTTTTTTCGCAACAAACTTCCTACTTAAGCCGCATAATCATATGCATTTTGACAGGTGATATAGTAAGGCTTGCTTATGAAAAAAATTGATTGATACTGCACAGTAGTTTTTGGTTGATACCCTTTTAAATATGGAAAGTGAAAAACAGCATTTTCGGCATATTCTATTTTTTTTACTATAGAACAAATGCTATTCAAGCAAGAAAAAAATTATCCGATGTGTTAAGTGAGCGCCAGTGCCAAAACTGGTTTGCAAAATTTCGATCCGGCAATTTTGATCTCGAAGATCGACCTGATCTACATCAAGCTGATGAAGACACAATAAAGGTATTAATTGATGCAAACCGGCGAATAACAACTCGTGAGATCGCTGAGAGATTAAATTTATCGAATATGATCGTTCATGATCATTTGAAACGGTTAGGTTTAATCTCAAAGCTTGACATATGGGTTCCTCATCTTCTTACGGAGAAAAATTTGTGCCATAGCATTGACGTTTGTGATTTGCTTCTGAAAACGCCAAGATAATGATCCATTTTTGAAGCGTATCATCATTGGGGACGAGAAATGGATTGTCTACAACAATGTTAAGTGCAAAGGATCGTGGAGTAGAAAAGATGAACCGTCTCAAAGCACTTAGAAATCCAATATTTATCAAAAAAAGGTTATGTTATCTGTTTGGTGGGATTTCAAAGGAATCGTTTATTTTGAGCTTCTACCGAGCAACACAACGATCAATTCTGAAGTATACTGTCATCAGTTGGACAAATTGAATCATTCACTTAAAGAAAAAAGGCCAGAATTGGTCAATAGGAAAGGTATAGTTTTCCAATAGGATAATGGGAAACCACCTACAAGTTTGACCACTCGGCAAAAGCTTTTAGAGCTTGGATGGGATATACTGCCACATTCCAGACATAGCGCACCGTTTGATTATCATTTATTCCGGGCTCTACAAAAATTTTTAGATGGTAAAACGTGTAACTTTTCAAATAAGGAGGTCCAAAATCATTTGGATCAGTTTTTTGCCAGCAAAGAAAAAAAATTGTATGAGCGTGGAATCATGCTACTTCCAGAAAGATGGCAAAGGGTATTGGATTAGACTGGACAATATTTAATTGAATAAAATATTAATTCACTATAAGGAAATCGTCTTTCATTTTTATAAAAAAAAACGAAATTACTTTCCGAACAACCCATAATATATATTTATGTGTATTAATTTAAATGTCGTTATCGAAACAGTCATAAAGTATAGGTATTTTTGTTATACTTAACTTAATAGTAATTGGTATACTCTAAATGAACTTAACACTATTTGTTTTACGGAGTGATTTTACAGAAAAAGGGAATTTGTGAAAATTTGTATAGAGCCATCTGTGTTCAATTTGAAACATTATCATATGTAATTAAATTCACACTCCGGGTGGGCTATATACGAAGGAGGAGGTGTTATTATGTAGTAAATTAATTTAATTTTATTTAAAATTATTAACATTTTTTTTTTATTTAAAGAGAAATTCGAAATTGCTATATATTATAGAAATTTTAATGAAAACTTTTTAGTATTATTAAATGGTAAATTTTTTCAAATGAAAAAATTAATTTGGACATCAAAAATAGCATTTTTTTTTTTAAATTTCCTAATTTTCTGGTACTGTAGAGCAACGAAGGCATTAAAAGTTTAATTGTACAAATTTGGTTTTAACAAAAATAATAATCTAGAGACAAAAAAAAAGAAAAACTAAAATATTTTTATTACTAATAGTTGAATGAATCTAATGCAATAAATTTTTAAATAACATTATTATTAACTTATAAACAAAAAAAAAGTATGTATTTAATTTATATAATATTGTATATGGTTGTTGTTTATTTGATATATAATTATAATTATATAATATATTGTAGTTGGTATATATAAATTCTATGTAATATATTGTATTATATTACGGGTAAATATGTTATATGATGTGATTATGATGATTTCCTTGTGTTGAATTTTTTTCTCTCGAAAAGTTTTTATAATTTAATTTATTCAAAAAAAAAACAACAAAAAAACAAATAAATTTATTTTATTTAATTGTTAAAAGAAAGAGAATAATTAGAAAAAAAAATATTTTATTTTATTTTTAGAATGGTTTTTTTATATATATAATATAAAATGTTTGTTATATAATATAGAAAATAAAAGAAAGAAAGTCGGTAACCGTCTACAGGTACCTGTTGTAAGACTGATTTCCATAGCTCTCTGGCGATGACCCAAAACCTTAAATTGGGGTAGAGACACCTCACTCGAGACACCAACCGAGTTTGGGCCCTCATTCCATTTATATCGTATATCTCTCATAGTATATCCAACTATCACCCATGGAATATGTGTGTTTTAAAAAGTTGGGGTTGATTCGTTGTGTAGTTCAATTGGAATGAATTTCATTAAAAAAAAAAAAATGCACAAAACAAAAATAAGTAATGAGACTATTAACCTATTATTAATTATAACACATTTAAGTATCTCTAAAACTTCAATATCTCTGTAGCATGATTCGTTTAATTATTTCTTCATCCTTTTATTATGTTTATATTTTTCATTTTGATCATTTTTTTTTTCATGTTTATAGTAAAATATTTGCTCCTTATTTATATATATATATAATATTATAATAAAGTTTTTAATTTTAATTTCGAAATTATTCTTTACAAAATTTGCAAAGACTATTTAAATATTATATTCAAATAATAAATTTTAAATCATTCATTTAACTATTGAAGTATTTGTACTTACATAAATAGTTGTAAAATATTTTTTGTTTGTTTTTTTGAAGTAATTATTTACGATGATTTAAAATTTTATTTTATTTTGTAATTTTTTTTTTCTTTTCTTAACAAAATATTCATTTGAACTATATATACTTTACTATATTTTTGTTCCTTATTCTTGGAGACCTTCACATGGCTAACAATACTATTGTATATAATTAATAGTCTCATTGTCGAACTATGCATATTATTTAATATGAGCTAAGGTATATATTATTATTATATATTTGTTAGCACAGAAAAAAAAAATCTATATTTAAATATATGTATGTATTTAATATAATATTAAATATGACTACTGTTTGTTCATTTGCAGTAGTAGTAAATTATTGAAGTATGCATTTTTTTTTATTGATTTTAAATAATTTTTTTAATGCTTATTTTTATTTTGTTTGAAGAAGTTTTTTTTTTTTTTGAAATATATGTATAACTACGCGAAAGCATTTAAAAGATTATTATTTAAAAATAATTTATAATAATAAAAGTATAATATTGTAAATAGAAAAAAAAGAAGTTATATCATAGAATACGTTTTTGTATTTGCATAAAATACTTTTCAATTCTTTTTTTTTTTTTTTACATATTTTTAATCTTTTCTTTATAGATTTTTTTTGTATATAAATATATTTCTTATAAAAATTCTTTCAAGTATATATATATTTAATATATCTAACTACTTACTTGCTTTAAAAGAAACAATTAAAAAAAAATATATATTGATATGAATTTTTGATTATTTTGACGGGTCTTCTACAAGATAATTATAATATTTATTATATACAATCATTCAATTGAAGTAAATAAATATGTATAACATACATATCAATATATAGGGGCTGGTCAAGATGTTGTTATTTAAATAATATTATTAATTCGTAAAAAAAAAACAAAAAAAAAATGTTTCCAAAATCTCTCTAAACGTGGGCAAATATTTTTTTCATTTTTCACATGTACTTTTCATAGCTTCGGTCTTGCCTTCATATACATAAAAAAAAAAATTGAAAATTAAAATTTTATTAAAATCATAAATTTCCAATCATATAATAATAATTATTACCAAATTAGAAAATTTTTATTTATCAAAATAAGAAGAAGAAAAACCAAAACGAAATAATTAATAACAACCAAATTAAAATCTTATAATTGAGAATAAATAATATAAATATTTTTTTTGTTTTTTTTTTGGGGATATTTATTTTATGAAACCTCTCCCCAGGCCCGGCATCCATCATACTCATACGAGTATGAGTATTATTAGTTAATGTATGGTAAAAAATAAGCGAAAATTATACAATTTTATTGAATTATTATTTTATAATTATTATTTTTATTTTTTTGGAGAAAAACTTCACTTATTGGATTGGATTTTGATTAGGAATATAATATATATAGTATTGTATTGTACATAATATAATAATAGTCACAATGTGATTATATTTTTATTTATAGAAATTTTATTGTATTAACACGCAATATAGCACATAAACATAAGAAAACATATTTGTGTGTACGTGTTTGTGTGGTGTATATATATAGTTACATATGTATATATATATATATATATATATATGCATGTGTGTGTTTTATTATATATATATATATATATATATATATATTTGTTTTTTTTTTATATATGTATATTATATAATTGTTTTATTTATTTATTTATTTATTTATAATTTTTTTTTTATTTTTTAAGTTAAAATTCTTTTAAATAAATAAATTGTATTTTTTTCAATACACAGAAGAAAAAAAAAAAAATAAAATTTAGTGAAAATACTTATGTGGTCAAAAAAAGGAAAAACTTTGCGAAAACCAGTAGACCTAGAGAGCCTTAAAAACAAACAAACTAACAAAAACAATTTAATCACTTAGCAGTGATATTTTTAAAAAAATTTTAATTTAAATTAATTTGACTTTTTTTTTTGCGTTTATTCATTTTTTTGTTGAAATAAATAAATTGTTTATTTTTTTTTTTTTTTTTTTGAAGAATTTGGGATACAAACGTATCGATTTGAAAGTAAAAATAAAAAAAAGATAAACAAAACACTAAACAAAAATCAAAAAAAAAAACTAAAAAAAAAATAACAAATTTGATTGATTGATTGATTAATTAAGGAAAATTTACTCAAAGTGTGTGTGAGTGAGAATTTTTTTTTTTTTTTTTTTTGGTGGGTACCTGTGGTTAGGTTAATTTCGGTCGCCCTCTGCCTGTGTCCCAATACACGAAACTGTGGAAGTTCAACTTCGCTGCTCATTCCAACACTACTAAGGCCATCTTTCCAGAAGTAGCGGATATCTCGCATTGTGTAACCGACTCCAGAGCCAAAACAATAAACAAAATGCCGTCATTCCCAAATAAAATTTTTTTTTTTTTTTTTTTTTGTTTTCTCAAACACCAAAAAAATTTGGGTTCTTTAACATTTTTCATAATTTTCAATAAAAGAATTAAATGTTTTTTTTTTCTTTAAAAAAAATTCATACAATTATGCTGTTTTTGTTAAACATTGAAAAATAACAAATTTAAATTAAATTAAAAATAAATCAACAAATAACGAACAAATAATTGTATTTTTATGTTTATCTATAACTCACATCAATATGCACACACTGTATATATACATGTTAATCAAATAGTTGATAAATAAAATTATATATATATATGAATATTATATATGATTGATGTTAAAAAAAAATATAGTAAAATGACTGCAAAAATGCAAAAAAAAAACAACAACATAAAATCCATCTCTCAAAAGCAATATGTTCGTGATATTGTATATCTAAAAATTCATACAAAAAAGTAATAGGTTTTTATACCGTTTACATTTATTTGATTAGAACATTAATATATGGTATATCAAAAAAAAATTAAATTAAATTTATAGAAAATTATTATAATCAAATTAAATTTTATCAACTATTGAATTTCTATAAATATATACAGATGACTATGGATTTGAGTTTGAAACAAAGCAGCATAGATTGGTGTAAAAATTTGTTCTCTTGAATTAATTAAATGTAAAAATAATTATATAAATTTTTTTTTTTTGCATTTTTAATCTTCTTCTTCTATTTGAATTAAATTTATTTATTTTTTTAAAAGTATATGAATATGTACACATATATAGATTTTCTACATAAATGAAATATTCTTCCAAAAATAGAACAGAAACAAAAAGATAACTTTCTCAAAATGGCGAGATCGTATTTGATTTTTATTAAACCAATCTGTCAACGTTTATTGTCCAAAGTGACTCTTTTTTTTTCTTTTTTTGTTACTTAAATAAATAATTTTGTAAAAAACTATTTGATAAATTTTGGTAAATTATATAATAATTGAATAAAATTAATTCGACTATTGGGTTGTCCGGAAAGTAATTTCGTTTTTTTTATTCAACTAAATATTGTATTATCCAGCCTGATCCAATACCTTTTGCCATCTTTCTGGCAGTAGCATAATTTGACACTCATAAAATTTTTGTTCTTTGCTGGCAAAAAAAATGATCTAAGTGATTTGTGACCTTCTCATTTGAATTAAGCACTTTACCAGAGACTGGAACAAATGATAATGGGAAGGTGCGCTAGGTCTGGTGAATATAGTGGGTGTGGCAGTATATCCTATCTAAGCTCTAAAAGGTTTTGCCGAGTGGTCAAACTTGTATGTGGTTTCCCATTATCCTATTGGAACACTATACCTTTCCTATTGACCAATTCTGGCCTTTTTTCTTTAAGTGAATCATTCAATTTGTCCAACTGATGACATTACACTTTAGAATTGACCGTTGTGTTGCTCGATAGAAGCTCAAAATAAACGATTTCTTTGAAATCCCACCAAACAGATAACATAACCTTTTTTTTAAATGATTATTGGCTTTCGAAGTGCTTTGACCCGGTTCATCTTTTCTACTTCAGGATCTTTTGCACTTAACATTGTTGTAGACAACCCATTTCACATCTCCAATGATGATATGCTTCAAAAATGGATTATTTTCTTGGCGTTTGAGAAGCAAATCACAAACGTCAATGCGACAGCATAAATTTTTTCCCATAAGAAGATGAGGAACCCATATATCGAGCTTTGCGATAAAACCTACCCGTTTTAAATGATCATGAACGGTCGAATTTGAAAAAATTTAATCTCTCAACGATCTCACGAGTTGTTATTCGCCAGTTTGCATCCATTAATACCTTTATTGTGTCTTCATCAGCTTCAACTGGCCTTCCAGAACGTGGTGCATCTTCGAGATCAAAATTGTCGGATCGAAATTTTGCAAACCAGTTTTGCCACTGGCGCTCACTTAACACATCGTCCCCATACACATCGGATAATTTATTTCTTGCTTGAACAGCATTTTTATTTTTTCTATATTAAAAAAGTGAAATATTCCGAAAATGCTGTTTTTCACTTTCCATATTTAAAACGGTATCAACCAAAAACTACAGTGCAGAATCAATCGGTTGCTATGTCAGCTGTCAAAATGCATATGATTATGCGGATTAAGTGTGAAGTTGGTTGTGAAAAAAATACAATTAAGTCGTCTGTTAGGAAACAACGAAATTACTTTTCGGACAATCCAATATTTATTTGTACGAGTATTTATGTAAATACATGCATAGAAAAATATGAAAGAGTAAATTTCATGAATATAAGGAAATTATGGTTAAAATAATAAAAATTATTAAAAACGAAAAAATTATTATTTTTTAAAAACGAAAAGTTCGCTTGTAAACGGACAAATTGGTTATACATTTTTAATTCAATCAAATAAATTTAATTATTATTGTTATTTTTTTTCTTTATTATTCTATATAATCTTAAGTGAATTATGCAAAATAATTCTATATACGAGTACATATGCATATTTAATGTTGTTAAATATTGTTTTTTTTGTTTTTCAAAAAAATTACTATTTTTGCTTCTTTTCGAAAATGTGTTTTTTGATTTTATTATTAGAAAACAAAAAAATTGTATTTCTAATATTTTGAAAACTGAGAAAACGAACTTTAAAAATCATGCAAAATTGGAACTTATTTATATGATAATATAATATTATATGGAGTATAAAGAAAAAAAATATCATAATATGATCGAAATAAAACTAAATAAATTAATTAAATTAACTAAACCATAATTTATATTTGTTTAAATATTGTAGTAATTAGAATAATTTTCAATTAAAACTATAAAAGAATAATGAAAATGTAAATTGATAATCAAATAATATTAATATATTATTATTATTTTTTTTTTATTTTATATCTTTTATTCTTTTTCATACTCAAAAAAAAAAGTATTCTTTAGCGAAACATACATAATTTATATGTATATTAGTAAAAAAAAAATTGCTGCATGTATATAAACATATTTTTTGGTTTAATTATAAACTTTGATAAATTCATTATAATTAATTCTAAATCAGAAATTATATTTTATGTTAATTTCATAAAATTTGTAATTTCATAATTAAAAGCGCTCCTGTTTGATTTGATTTATTTAATTAAATTTCATATTTTTTTTTTTTGCTCTTCTGTTATAAAAATCAACTTAATGGAATATAAGAAAATAAGAAATCAATTTTTTTTAATGAATAAATATTAAAAAAATAATAATTAATAAATTATTAAACAATTCTTATATGATTATTATATATCTTTTAGTTCGTTTAGAGTTAATTTTCAATATATTATAAAATTATATTATACAATAATAGTAAATGTAAAATAAATATATATTAACAGTATTTAATTTTAAAGAAAAAAGTTTAAGAAAAAAAAAAATTCAAAATAATAAATATGAATTATATAAATAATAGGTAAAAAATTGAAAAATTCAAAAATTAAAATTAACTGTCACCCAAGGCATGCATGCATTAAGATAAATTTTAACATTCATGCAAAAATTTTAAAGCAAAATTATGAATTTATAGACGATAACCGATAATTTAAAAAAAAAAATTATTCTAAGATTTTTATAATTTTTTTAATTTTTTATTTTTTTAAATTGATAGATTTTTTTTTTTTGCTTGTAAAAAGTAGTAATTAATAAGATCATCATGCTTTTATTGGATGTTTGAATAATATTTGCAATTTGCGACCAAGAAAAACGTTCGTCCTATATGAATGTTAATGTACGATTATGCATGAGTATATAAATATAAGCGTTATGGTGTTAAAAGAAGCACAGAATGAATTTACATCCAAAATGAAATCTAAAATATTATTTAAGATAAATGTAAAATAGCTTTTATCCTAACAATTTGGAATAAAGTTTTAAATTTTATAACAACGCCATTTATTCTATGTATATATGATTTCCTAATATATTGATGGCGTAGGAGAATCAGTTTACTTCCTACAAATATTTTTTTAAAACTTTACTTTTCCAACAAAAAAAACTTCATGTACACGTATAATAAAGAAAACAAAAAATTTCAAATTTATCACTGATGAAAACATTTTTTTTTTGGTTTTTTTTTTTTTTTTAGAGAAAAAAGAATTGAAGATTGTTGTTTATTGGAAAATGTTATGCGCATCATATTTTTCTCATCATCGAATGGATCTTCTTTAGCGATATAATGCAGAAAAAAGCTCTGCATCTACCGTGTAAAGAGCTGGGAAAATTTTTGCAGAAACACCTAGAGCTAAAGCTCGAAAGCTTTATATAGCATATAATTGGAGACTGACTGCAAACTGGGTGTGTTTGTCGGCCATTAAATTGTAGAGAGCTTTAGAAAGGAAATCGAATCCTTTGCATGTCTCACCTTAAAAAAATTTTATTTATATATATTTACATATATACTAGCATGTTTGCATGTATACATTTATATGTGAATGGCAGAGATTTATTTATTCATGGCTGTGTATTTGGTTTATTTTAGCTCTTATAAAATCTGCATACCGATAGTTACTTGTCTCTGCGTAAATCTCGATTCAAGACTGTGTTGGTCTTTTAAAGTTCAAAGTTCAACTGAAATAATCATCGAAACCCAAATGAACACAGAGTCTCGAGTTGTTGCCATTTGATTAAAATAATCAGGATATATTATATTATATTTTGCATGCTATTGGAAGAGATTATTGAATTTTGCGTACACATATTTAACTGTTATATTATGCAAATTCTAATAAAAATAAGTATTATAGTTTCTTTTCGAAGATGATGATGGCATTATAATTTTCGGACATAGGCCATTTAGGGGAAAATATTGCGAGAACAATTCAAAAAAATATCATACTACCTTGATCAAAAGAGTGTGGCGCTTCCATCGTTCCGATTTAATTTCTGTTTTTTTTTTGTTAAGTTGATACATCGGTTGTTGATATTCCCTCTAAATCTTAGCGTCATAGCTTGACATTTGCAAGAGTTACGTAGCCAAGAGTACACCTATCTCTGTGTGTGTTGGCGGTTTTTTACAATTTTAGAAATGGATTTAAATTTGCAACAACGAACTTGTATTAATTTTTGCATTGGAAATGTTGGAAAAGTGTTTCGGCAACGATTCTCTAAAGAAAACGGTCGTTTACCAGTGGCACGAACGGTTCAAAAGTGGTCGTGAGTCAATCGAAGATGATAAAGGCAGTGGCAGACCATCGACATCGAAAACCGACGAAAACATTGATAAAGTAAAAGAAATGTTGGTCAATAACCGCAAATTAACCATCAGAAAGATAGCGGAGGATTTGAACATTGCCTATGGATCTATCCAAGCCATTTTGATTAATGATTTGGGTTTCCGTCGTGTTGACGTCGCAACAGAATCCGATCCCACATTCATCAAAAGGATCATTACTGGAGACAAGACGTGGGTTTATGAGTATGACACGCAATCCAGACATCAGGCAAGTGAATGGCGTTCACCAAATGAGCCGAGACCAAAAAAACCACGTCGTTTTCAGTCAAAAAAGAATGCAATGCTCACGATTTTCATGGATTATAACGGTGTAGTGCATCATGAATTTTTGCTAGAAGGCCGGACAGTAAATAAAGAGTATTATTTGGGCGTTATCCAAAAAACTCGTCTCACAGTGCCATCATTATTTGTAATTTTTTGACGAAAAATGCAACAAATACCATCCAACAACCACCGAATTCACCTGATTTGGCTCCCTGTGACTTCTTTCTGTTCAATCGAGTTAAAAAACCATTACGGGGAACGCGTTTCAACAGCCGAGAGTAAGTAATGGAAAAATCGCAGGAAGAACTGATGGACATACCGAAAACTGAATATAAAAAATGTTTCGAGGATTGGATTAAGCGCTGGTATAAATGTGTTAAAGTCGATGGGGATTACTTTGAAGGGGACAATATAGATTTAGTAGAATAAACTTGTATTTTTAATTTTCTGAATAAATTCCGGTAACTTTTTGATCAAGGTAGTATATACTCTTTGGCTGTGTGATATTTTTGTATTAATCTTCTGGGATATGAATTAATTTCGGTTGATTATTTTTTCTAATATTATTATTATTATATTTTTGTGATTGTACAATACTTATTTATATATTTTGTATGGCAACAACATATGATAATGGTTAATAAATATAAAGCCAAATAAATTGAGTAAATTTTTGAAGGAAAGTTGATTTTAAAAAGTATAATTAATGCCTATCCAAGTTAAAGTGCAAAAATATATATAAAATGAACATTTGTAATATGAATGCGATTAATATGATTGGCTAAATATACAATTTCTATGTACACGAGTTCTCATATATATTTATTTATCTAAATGGTTAACTGTTAGCATCTATTTTATTTACATATATATTTAAATACATATATATATATATATATATATGCATATAGCAAATGGTGTAGTATGCATGCGCCTCTATGCTGCATACATAATACATATTTTAATACACATATTTATGTATTTAAAAATATTTCTATATGCATCTATCTATGTTGTACATATATACTATTTTTTAATAAAAAATTTCTAGAATGAAAAAGAAAAGAATTTTTTTTTTGTTTTGTTTTTATTTTGAAAATGAAAACGAAATATTTTTGCAATGATTTATGTTAATTCATTTAAAATTTTTTATATACTCATTGATCACATGCATAAAAGGATAGCAATAACCCTAAATCGGATTCGGTGCACATTTTACGAGATTTCCGTCTGGTTTCTTTCTAAACGTTTTCGTATCCTTTTTCATATTATAAGAACTTCTTGATACAACGTGTTTTTTTTTCTCTTTTTATATGGAGGAAAAAAAAATAAACCATTGATAATTAACAATTTAAATTTGTACTATTTTTTTTTTCATTTAAAAAAAAAATTATAAATTAAGTCATTTTTAAGATTATAATTTTTTATTTATATTTCAATAATCTTTTTTGTATGTATATGTATAATATTTTATACCAATTTATGCCAATTAATTGAAATTTATTTGATAGTTGTTCGATAATTTGTATAAAAGAGAGTTTTATTTGTAATTTCATAAATATACATAGTTATATGCCCCATTTTTAGTATATAATAAGGAAATGTGTATTGAGTAAAAGAGTTTGCAAACATAAATGATTATATATACGTACCAAAAAAAAAAAAAAAAATAGAAGAAAAACCCTATTCTTAAAATCAAAGAATTTGTTTCATTTAAATTGAAGTATTTCTTTTCCTATAGAAATAATATTTCATTAAATGTTTTGATTTAAATGTAAAATGTATTTAGATAAATAGAGTGCCACATTACTAAAAGCCCTGTGTGAATTAATAAGATTACATATGTATGTATTGTAAAATGGTAATGATTATTTTACGAGCATAAAAGCACAGAAACATGAAAACAAATTGATGGACAATTTAGGATCAATTTTCTAGTAATCCGATAGTAAATTCAAATTAAATATTTTATTTATGAAGTCTTAACATTAAAAATAATATTGACTATATGCATTTGGATTAAGTTGGCTAAATTATATAATTTTACTACAATATAAAAATTTTCTTGAATTGTTTTCATGTTATTTATTATACGAGTAATAAAATATGTACATGGTCTGTTCAAAAAGTATCGAGAATTTTGAATTTCCGCGGGTTACGTATATTCGATTTTCGATTTTATACGGAGTTATGTTGGTACTCATATCTCTCACTTATGCCGACAAGTTCGGCCATTTTGATTATTCAGTTAATTTTTGACAGCTACTTTGCTTGCACATGTTTTGGCTCGTCTTCGATTTTTGCTCAATGCATTAACATTGCTAAGGAGCTGTTGGACTCTGTCCGCAACAATCCAAATTTGCTCCAGAGGGTCATAACTGGTGACAAATCATGGGTTTATGGTTATGGCATGGAAACCGAAGCTCAATCATTCCAATGAAAGCTGTCGCACGAGCCAAAACCGAAAAAAGCGCGCCAAGTTCGCCCGAATGTGAAGGTTTTGCATACAGAGTTCTTGCCACAGGGTAGAACGGTCAATAAGGAATATTACCTACAAGTTATGCGCAAGTTGCGCTAACCAATCCGCCAGAACCGCCCGGATTTGTGGAAGAACGAAAATTGGCTTTTGCGATTTTTGGTAAAAAACAACACACTAATAATGCCGCAGCCACCGTTTTCCACAGATATGCCCACCTGTGACTTTTTCTTGTTCCCTAAACTGAAGAGCCACATGAAAGGACGACGCTACGCTACGATTGAGGAGATAAAGACGGCATCGAAGGAGAAGCTGAACAAGATCATAAAAAATGATTTTTTAAAGTGCTTCGAGGATTGGAAAAAACGTTTGCACAAGTGTATAATATCTGGTGGGGATTACTTTGAACGGGACTAAATAGATATTCATGAATAAATAAATAATTTTTGAAAAAAAATACAAAATTCACGATACTTTTTTAACTGGCCTCGTATATCAGATGGTGCTTTATATGGACTGTATTTGTGAAAATCGTTTTTAGAAAATTATGGCTTTAAAAATTATGTGAACTATTGGTTTTTAAGAGATTCAAAATGCATACATACTCTTAGAGTAATAAATTATTAAAGGCGAAATTGAATATTTAAATGCACGACTAGTCGGAAAATATGTATGTACGGTTTTGTTTTTATTTTTATTTTTAAAATAAATTTCCTATATTAATAAGCACTCTTCATTCCATCATTTCGTAATTATTTGATTATATATTTGATTGGAAAAAGTTTATTGAAAAAAAAAATATACATAAAATTACTTGTATTTTAGTTATTTTTTTTAAAAAATATATGTATGTATGTACGTATGGATATTTGTATAATTTTTTTTCCGTGTCATTTACTTTTTCATATTTTAATTATTAATTATTTGTCATATTTAATTTATCCACCCATGGGTGACTAGCCGTAGTCAACCTTCTGCGGTTGCTGTAATAGAGAAGGCGACCGAAAACCAACCAATAAATTATAAAGAACTTTAACCAAAATCATATATATATATATTATTATTATTATTTATTATTATTTTTTAATCAAAACTATTATTATTATTATTATTATTTATTTTTATATACATATATGTATATCTAAACTTGTATATATACAAATATATATTTATACATATTATATAAATAAAATATGTATCAATATAAATAAGTATACAGACAGATCAAATTGAATAAATGTATATAAAAATAGAAATTATTTGAACACAAACAGGGGCCGTTTAATTAGTGTTATTGATTTGTTGTTCTTGTATATACATAATTAATTGAATAAACACCTGTGTATAATAATTTGCATAATTATTTACTTGATAAGAAATAGAAATTAAAAAAAAATAATAAATTAAAAATTAAAAAAAAAAAGAAAAAAAAATTAAAATATTTTTTTTTTATCTGCATTTTGGAACACATGTGAAAAGGTCTCACGCTTTATAAATACAAAAAACAACTACCGTGACATAAATTTCTATAATAGAAATTAGCTTTAAGGTAATAAATTAAAAATTTAATTTGTTTTTTTTTTATTTTATTTTATTTATTAAATTATAAAAATTTCCATGTTTAATAATAATGAAAAAAGTTTATTAAATTGTATTAAGTGCAAAATTCTAAAGAACCATTATACGATGCTAGCACCATCTATCAGTAGCTAGTAAAAACACAATGCATAAGTGATCAATAAATATCAAAATGGCTGCTTGCGTTACTGCTGCTGATTCCGATCATCATAAAAATAATTAATTGTACACGCGTTTGCGATTTATTTTTATTACAAAAATATTATTTCACTTTGCGAAATAAGAGAAGTTTTATAATTTCTTCGCATACATCGAATAATGTTAATAATTGAAATTTGTTCTGTTTTTTTTTTAAATTTTTTTTTATATTACCTTAAAACTTATTTGATATAGATTTGTCATTGAAAATATATATAACTTTTTATATACTGTGTGAAAATAATTGTAATTTTTGAATACATTATATTATAATAATTAAAATTATCTTTTATTATAATATTTTTTTTTTTTTTTTGAATTGCATTTATTTATATAAATTCTGAAGCATTGTTAAAACTTCATCTAAATATAAAGTATGTGAATAATTATTATATATTTAAAATTGAAAAATAATATAAATCCATTTAATATTTATTTTTCTCTTTTTATATAAATTTTTTTTTTTTATTTTTTTTTTTTTGTCTTTTAAGTTAAAGTATAAATTATAAGCTATTTATTATCCTGGCTATTACAATGTACAAATTTTTATATTGTTTTAGGTTTTATCAATTAGATCGTATTTATTTTGAAAAATATATTTGCAACAACTTAATTAGTAGATTTTTTTCATTATTTTTATATATATATATTTTACTTTTTATTTATATTGAGATTAGTTAATTGAAAATTGATATGAAAATTTAATATAAAAGAAAATTGTACTTACAACTCTCGATTTCTATATGGCAAAGTTGCCTATCCATTGGAAAATACTGTAAATTCATTGGGCATGATGCTGTTATAGTTAACCTAATAATAATAATAAAAAAAATATTATTATTATTTATTATAAGTAAAAGAATGTTAATTTTTTTTCTTCACAAAAATATCATCATTAATAAATGTTATTATTTATTCTATTAAACACGTATTTAGAAATATTGAATATTATAATAAATATTTTTAATAGTATACTTATTAATAGGCTTTAAATAAATAATTATAAAATTTTACATACCGAATACTTCGCGTTATTGAGCCAGAATGATGGATACGAATGAATTCATTGCTGGTTGTTGCAATGTGAAAGTATGATTGTTTTTCATTTACAAAAAAGGTGTCAGGTACCCAAATATTTTTTATGAATTCTGATCCAACAGATAATGTTTCTACTCCTGTCCGTTTTCTATATGCTAAACGAGGATCAGTCCAAAATTGACGAAAATAAAAGTCCAAAGTGAAGTCCTAACCGATTAGAAAATATCAACAAAAGAAAAAATTCATTAATATAATTGACTATTATTCTACAAATAATAGTTAATTTAATTGAACGTAACAAATATATGTTATATGTTAATGTAATTTTTCTATTAATTTTTAAGAAAATTGTTTTTAAATTATTCAAAAATATGAAATTTTATCATATTATTCAATTCATTTTATTCTACCATAAAAACTATGCACCACACATTTTGAATAATTTAAAACAATTCCTTTCAGTTAGTTTTTTTTTCTAATAATATAAATACGTATGTACATATATACAAAAAAAAAAAAAAAAAATCATGCTACATTATAAATACTCGTAGTAATGTAATAAAATTAATTAATGTAAAAATAATGGGTATTTTTATCTAATGAAATCAATAATTTAAGCGTATATAATTTATGAAAGTAAATAGTAGCAAATAGTACGACGAGTAACCCAATTAAATAATAGTAATCATAAAATAAGTGTAAAAGTTAATAAATATGAGAATATATGGTATATATATGATCTAATATTAATTATTATTATTTACAAAATTTCTAGAGTAAATTTATTTAAAATATAGAAATTTATTTGAAAATAATTGAAATTTATTAAAAAAAAATTTACAATATTTCTATTTAAATGATTTAATTAAAAATATTTCACTGAAATAAATTAAGTACTTTTTTTTTTATATTTATATATGACTTTTTTTAAAAAAAAAAAATGTAAAATTCAGTATTTTTAAATA
The DNA here is from genome assembly GCA_958298945.1 of Atherix ibis. Lineage (NCBI taxonomy): Eukaryota > Metazoa > Arthropoda > Insecta > Diptera > Athericidae > Atherix > Atherix ibis. Next base: position 120,282,868 of record OY282606.1, read on the forward strand.
AAGTTTTTTTTAAATTTAACATGCAATTAATTAAAATAAATTCCAAGCACAATTAAAAGCATTTTTATAATTCTCTTTATATATAGACACATATAGTATAATATGATAAATTTGTGCATTATAATTTTTTTTTTGTTTTTTTTTACCAAAACATGCTTATGATTTAAAAATAAAAATTTTATTAAAAAGAACAAAATTATTAAAAAGTTAATGAAAAGCATAAAAATAATTTATTATTTTAAAATATTTATATAAATATAAAATTAGGTATTTTTTTTTCTTCAAATATATGAAAAAATATATAAAAATGAGTATAAAAATATTATTTATAATTAAAAAAAGTCTTTTCATACTAAAGCATGCATAAACTATAAAAAGTTGGTGCAATAAAATAAAAACAGGGAGGAATCAAAAAAAAAAAAGGTTTTTAATAAAAGTAAATTAATAAAAAAAGAATATTAAATAGAAAATAATAATATAGAAGAAGAAATTTTCATAATATAAAAAAATAAAAAATAAAAATAAATTGATGGTAACCGGATATTTAAATATTTGTTAGATTTTTTATAATAATCTAAATTAGAAGATAGGAATTATTTATTGTAATATATTATTTATAGGATTAGGAATTTTTTTTGTAGAAATATTATTATTTATTTTATATATTATTCTGTTCATAATAAATGATTATGAAAAATAAAAACAATAACATAAATCAGTATTGATGTGAATTTTCCAAAATGTTTCTTATAGAGGTAATTGGAGTAAGTACTTCCTGTTGCGCTGTTCAAAATCAATGTACAATAATATGTGTTTTGGTAAAAAAAATAAAAATATTCAAGTGTAAAATAAGTAGAATAATAGGAAAAAATTAAAATAATAATAATAATAATAATAAATAGTTGAAATGTAGAAAAATAATTTTAATAATTTAGAAATATATCATATGAAAAATAATAATTTAATTAAAGAATAAGAAAAAAAAAGATTTAATTTTTTAAATATTTTAGAAAATATATGATATATTATTAGTTACTTTACGAAACGGCAGGCGAGCAATGGGTCACGTCCTGCAGTGACTTTAATTAAAAATATTATAGTATAATTATATTTTGTTTTTTTTTTTGTTTTTAGTTTTTTTTTTTTAATTTTTCTATTTCCTTTTATACATTATTTTAAATATAAATTGGAAAAAAAGAAGAAATGAATTAATTTTTAATTCTATTAAAAAATATTTATACACAGCCTTTTATGCTTTGTTTTTTTAAACTAAATACATATATATATATATTTAGTATGTGTCTCTATATATATATATATATATATGTATAATATACAAAATTTAAATATTGCTTTTTCGTTAAATTTTTTTTTTTTTTTGTTCATTTGTTGTTTTTTTTTTTTACTTTTAGATTATTTTCAATATTTTTTTTTTTTTTTTGTATTTTTATATAAATAAAATTTTGATTTGGTTTCCACTCGGGGTCCTTCGCCCATTTTGTGTGTTAGAAGAGTATATCATCATAAAGTTTAAACAACAAAAAAACAAAAAAAAAAAATTACCAAAATTAAAGTAATTTTTAAAAGGAAAACTTGAGAATTTCGATCAATACATACGGTACGTACATTTAACACACACACACACACACATATATATGTATATATTTATATAATTGTTTATTTATTTATGTATATAAATATATACATATACATGTATATATATTTTTTTTTGTTTATTTAGAAAAAAATCAAAAAAAAAAATCAAACAAATTTTTTTATAATAATAATAATAATAATTAATATTGATTATAAGAATATTTATTAATAATAACAATTACAATTACAATCGAAGCCTGGCACATATACAAAAATGATTTCCAACGTTGACTAAGAGTATTTTATATAATAAATAAATTATACACTATTTATACATAATATATTGTATATAAATAATTCGACGTTTATTTTGGTCTTGAAAAATTTTCTTTGTGTTATATTGACATGTTTTCGATATTAAAATTAAGGCAAAAATTAATTTTGAACATTATCAAAAAAAAAAAAAAAACAAAAACAAAAAAAAAAGACCAAATATTAAAATAAAATATTAAAAATAATATACAATTCATTCCCTTAAACATGTAAATTAGTAGGTAATTAAGTAAGTAAGTATTATAAATATGTAGTATGTACCACAATATACAATATATACGTTGATATGAGCGTACATAAAATATATAATATATTAGCGGGTGTATTTTTATTGCAAATATATATGCGACTATTATTATCATATTGGACACTGCCTATATGCACAAATATATGTTTTTGTAAAATTTATAACATACTATGTGGTGTGTTGTACAAGATATTTATTTGTTTTCCATTTTGGAACATACCATATTATTATTATTTGATATAATATTATTAATAATGTACACATATTTTTATTATTATTATTGTTATTGTTGTTGGTTTTTTTTTTTTTTTTTTTTTAAATTATTAAATGAACATTCAGAATTAGATGCATTTATGTATTTTATGGGAATATATGAAAATAATAATAATGTATAAAAATTAATCAAAAAAAAAAAACAAAAATATATTCATATTTAAATGAATAATTTATAATTGGAATGATTATGTTTAGAAAAAAGCTGTTTACATTGCGATTATATTTATGCAAAAAAAAAAAATAAAAATATTTTGCGATTGTTGCAAAAAAAAACTAAAAAAAAAATTCAAGAAAAAACAAAAAAAACTCACAAATGGAAAAGTGGTAAAATAAAACATTTGTGTGTACACATACACATATATAATATTGATTAATGAATGAAATTATATATAAACTAGAAAATTTCCATTGATAAATTGTACTTACAAATGTACACAAATATTATTATTTAAAGTAAATTACATTTATATACAAAGAACAAAAAAAAAAAAAACAAAAAAAAATATCGCATTTTATATTCAAATTTCATAAAAAATTATGTTCGATATTAGTTCGGACAATTTACTACTACACATACACATATATGTCGTCGATGCTCGAGAATAGTGACACACAAGTCAAAAATTGACATTCTCGATTTTATTGTAAAAATGGTCAAGAAAATCTCTATATTTCAATGTGGAAAAACGACACATTTGTATATCCAACAGGACCAAGTCGCGAATCTGCGATCACAAAGATCAGAAATAATTCTAGTTGTGTGCCGACTTCCAACGAGAAAGCATCGATTTTGTTTAGAACAAAGACATAAGTTCAAATAAGACACCAAACAGTGAACAAAAAAAATTTAAGTTTTTAAAATTCCGGTTTATAAAAAAACCACGAACCAAACAAGAAATTTTCAAACAATTACCCTGAAAAGTTCACTTTGTGGGAAAATTTTGCTACTCACAAGTACTTCTAGCTACTCGCAGGTACTCTTGTTAATAGAAATGAGTAGTTCGCATGAACTAACTCATTTCTATTAACATAAATTGTATGCATACAATTTACGGTAGGGGGATTTTAGTTCCCAAAATGAAAATAGATGGCTTAGCGGGTTCGTTGGTTATGTTGAAGTGAATTCATCAAATTCAAAGGTTGTACGAAACACATTAGCTGTATTCCATTGAACCAATTTTGCAACTCACAAGTACTTCTATCTACTCGTAGGTACTCTTGCTAATACAAATGAGTAGTTCGCATAAGTAGTTACGCATACAATTTACGGTAGGGGGATTTTAGTTCCCAACATGAAAATAGATGGTTTAGCGGGTTCGTTGGTTATGTTGAAGTGAATTCATCAAATTCAAAGGTTGTACGAAACACATTAGCTGTATTCCATTGAACCAATTTTGCAACTCACAAGTACTTCTATCTACTCGTAGGTACTCTTGCTAATACAAATGAGTAGATCGCATAAGTAGTTACGCATACAATTTACGGTAGGGGGATTTTAGTTCCAAAAATGTCATATTTTTGTTTTTTATGCTTATGTTTACTTTATTCGTGCCGCAAAAACAAAAAGAAATTCAATGAAATATTATTGAAGTATGTTTTTATATTAAAAAATAATTACACATTTATTAACTGATTGCTTTACAGGATGTTATGGGATTGCTTGGCAAGCTGGAAGATGGTAGTGATCTAAGTTTACTTGATTCTTCACACTCAGGTGACACATCGCTTTCATCAGATTTTGACAAGCTGAATAAACTCAGTATTGTTGTTGACTATTTTGAGGTTATATTTTACTACTGTCAGTAAATTTTGCTTTCCATTGGGCATCTACTCCCAAGTACTTGAGGGGACTATTTTGAGTAAATAAAAGGTTATATTTTACTAGTGTCAGTAAATTTTGCTTTCCACCGGGCATCTACTCTCAAGTACTTGAGGGGACTATTTTGAGGTTATATTTTACTAGTGTCAGTAAATTTTGCTTTCCATTGGGCATCTACTCCCAAGTACTTGAGGGGACTATTTTGAGGTTATATTTTACTACTGTTAGTAAATTTTGCATTCCATTGGGCATCTACACCCAAGTACTTTAGGGGACTATTTTGAGGTTATATTTTACTAGTGTCAGTAAATTTTGATTTCCACTGGGCATCTACTCCCAAGTACTTGAGGGGACTATTTTGAGGTTATATTTTACTAGTGTCAGTAAATTTTGCTTTCCACTGGGCATCTACTCCCAAGTACTTGAGGGGACTATTTTGAGGTTATATTTTACTAGTGTCAGTAAATTTTGCTTTCCATTGGGCATCTACTCCCAAGTACTTGAGGGGACTATTTTGAGGTTATATTTTACTACTGTTAGTAAATTTTGCATTCCGTTGGGCATCTACACCCAAGTACTTTAGGGGATTATTTTGAGGTTATATTTTACTAGTGTCAGTAAATTTTGATTTCCACTGGGCATCCACTCCCAAGTACTTGGAACACAGCTAATGAAATAATTTTTCCAATATAAAATCTTGAAATAGTCAACGCCATCTATTTGAAATTTTTCTTATCTAAATGGTACATTTGCTAACACAACGACAGTAACGACATCTAAATTGTGAATTTTATAAATAGTTCAAATATATTTTTTTCTATGTTGTATAATTTATATAAGGCTAACATTATTTATGTTGATTTAATATATATGCAATCATCAGATATTTGTATATTTTTTTTGCCCTAAGATATTTTTGCATTGAATAGAAAAATATTTTAAAAGAATCTCGTGCTAGTGTAAAATTTCATAAAAATATACTAATTTCCGGTTTTTTTTTAACCGGCTTTCTAGGGTATATAATAATAAATAAAGAATAAATTTATCCATCTAGCTTCGATTATAAAAGAAGGTTATAATTTGGTTTTTCTACTATTTTTTTTTAAAGTAAAATTCTTAGAAAAGTGGAAATTTCCATTAATTTTTCTAATAATCTGATGTAATCAATTTTTCAATTATTTTATAATTAACTAAACATGTTTTATGTATATATATATGATTTAAGGTTGATATTAATGCAATTTATGTGTAATTACAACCTTGACTGAATTTTTTTTCCAGTGCACGCGATTTTATTAAACCATAATTACCATCCCATGGTTAAAAGAAAATAACTTGAACGAACGAATTTCTTATCTATCTTGCAAAAAAAACAACTCTATTATAATAAGAAATATTACTGAACTATTTATAAAATTATTTTAAAAAGACTTTTCTTTATTATCCATAATTTTCAAGAGAATTTTATTTATGAAAAACTATGTAAAACAAAGCAATTTGCATTATTTCTCTATAAAACCCAAACCCAACCCCCCATATTGGATAGAAAAGTTAAATCGATATACACGATACCATACCATACACACATATGTATGTATGTGCATGCATAGTCATAAAATTGTAATCTATTATTAACTATTATATTTACCATAATTTGTTATGATTTTATGATATAATATATTTTACTATAATTTATAGTTTTAATACAAAAAGAATAGTTGGTAAATAATAAATATATTTGATATGTTAAAAGAAAATATCCAAAAAATTTTCAAATTATTTGTATAGTAAAAAGTCTGCCGGAGGGGATGGGGGGGGGGAGTTGGGTTTAATAATAAGCATTTTCACTAAAGTCGATAGAAAATTGCCAATTTTGCTTAATGTTAACTTTTCGAAAATGGTTAGAGAAGAAGGAGATTTATTGTATAAACTAAAATCCGTGACATAAATGACGTGCATTATTTGTAGAATATTTTCGCAAATGTTCTCTATAAACATTTGAGTATATATAAATTGACAGACGAAAAACATAATTTATTTCATTTAAGGACATTTTATATTGTATATTTTTGTTTGATCAATTTTCTCTGTCCTCGAATAATATTTTGAACTAATGCAAAAATAAAAGATCTTCATTTATATATGAAGAGTAATCATGAAATACTCAAAATCGAAATGATAACTTTATGTTTTCTGTTGGTGGGGGGTGGGGAGGGGGGTTGGAGGGTACTGTGGCTGAACTTTAATCGAACATAATTAAAAAAAAACGAAAAAAAAAATTAGATATGAAGAGAAATAAAATGTATTTTTAAAAACTATTTTTATAAAAAAAAAAATTAAAAATAAAATGAATGAAGCGAAATGTTAAGTGAATTATGAAAATGAGCAATGTCATTTAACAACACTCAAACAATTATTTAATAATAATAATGTTAATTAAATGTGAACACATTTAAACTTTAAACGTTCGATAAATTTATTTATAAAATAATAATAATAACAATAATAATAATAATAATAGTTATATTATAAATTTAATGATTGCAGAAAATTTATGGATTTTTCAATTATACTAGTAAAAGTATAATCCTTTTACGAATAGTAAGAAAAAAAAAATACATCAATAGTAGGTAAAATCATATTTATCATAAAGTTTTATATAATATTATAGAAAAATACAATACATATAATCTTAATAATAAAAACGAAAAAAAAAAATTAAAACATTTATATTTTTATATCATATAGTAGAGTATAATTAAAAAAAAGGCAGAGTAATGAAAATCATAATAAATTTCGATGAATATACATTTAAAATTTAAATGCGAACAATATCGATGTGTGTGGTGTAGTCTATTTATATTTTTTATGTTTTTATTTTTTATTTTTTATGAGCATGTAGGTATATATGTATGTATATTACAGAAACAGAGGCTATCTCGGTTCAGAATGTTTTACTATAAAGTCTTTTTTAAAAATAAAAGTTTTATTTTTTCATAATAATAATAATAATAATAATAATAATAATAATAATAATAATCTATTGTGACACGAACTATACACCGATCTGATTGGAATATATTTGTTTGTATTTGTGTATGTATGTATAGTTTTTAAATATAGTTTTTGCTTATTCTTTTTGGTTTTATTATTGATTTTAAATTTGTTGTTTTTTTTTTTTTTTTAATGTACCATAAGAACTTCCGAAACCGAACTGATACTGAGGACATACATAGTGACGCCAACCTCCACAGGGGGACCTGGAACATATGGTTTTTGTTTTTGGCTAAAAATGTTTACAAAGTTCATACCATGAACGGAAGAGCAAATCAATGATTTCGACAAAGAAACCAAAAAAAACAATAACAATAAAAGTCATAAAGAAGATATTTAACAAATTATTATTGTTTTAATATAAAAAAAAAAAACAAAAAATATTTATGAACATTTCTAAATACATAATTTAAAATTACAAAAAAATCAACATTTTACATTAAAAAAAAATAGATAGAAAAAAAAAACTTTACATATATATGAGAATAGATAATTTTTGCTATAAAATCGAATCAAATTTCAAATGATCACAAAAAATTATAGTCAAAAAATATGAAATTTATTATAAAAAATTTTGGTTTTTTTTTTTTTTTTTGCTTTAAAGATATTCTATATTTAATTTGTGAATATTTTCGAAAAACTTAACAAAAACGAGAATAATATATAAGCAAAAATTATAAATAAAAAAAAAAATTTATGAATATGCTATTATACAATAATAAGTATTATGAATTAATTATGATCGATGGAAACTTATTCAATATTATTTTTATGTTCAACAAAGTTATTTGTTATCTATCCCAGCTCTTACTTTATTAATTTTTTTAAAAAATATATATTGTAGTAGATGAAAATTATAATAATAATAATGATAGTATAATTAAGTAAAAATATATCTGATGATATATTCGATAAGCTTGTGAACTTTTTTAAGAAGAAAATTAAATCTACAAAATTTTTATTCAATCTTATACTCTGTTATTGTTTTATATATCATCATTGTTTTTTACTCAATACTTTCTTAAATATGAATTTATATATATATATATGGTATCTTTTTGCCATAAAAATATCCTTTTTATGTTATTTTTTTTTTTTCGTTCCTGTATAAATAACTGAAGGTACAAGAATGAAAACCAAATCAACCTTTTTTTTTCTTCTTCTTCTTCAAATATTTTAACATACGTATTTGGTTTACAATATAATATACACAATATAATTTATAAATATTATTAAAAACAAATTTATCTCGTATCAATAATATTTTTGAATGAATAATAAAAATACACAAAAAAAAATATAAAAAAAATACGTGTTGAAGATCCCCATCGCTTGCACAAAAATCAATATTATCAAAATTTCAGGTCAATTAAATATTGATTAAGAAATTACATTTTCTATAGGTAATAATTAATTATTATTAATTATTTTCTTTTCCGTTTTTTTTTTTTGAAATAATTAATTATATTGTATATCTCGGTTAAATTAATGTGCGTTTAGAATAAAATATCAAATTAAAAATGTAAAAAAAAAATGAAATTAACAAAAAAAAAAAAAAATTGAAAAAAAATTTAAATGAAATTCAATTAATTTGTGTTTTTTTTTTGTAAATTATGCAGTTTGAACAAACTATTTGTAAATGTATTGTAGATTAAAGATTGCGTCTGCGTATGTATGCAAGTGGTGTATACCTTTTGTTGATAGTGCAAAAGTATACACAACCAACCGTGTTTCCTACTCTGAGAGAAAGGTAATTTTTAGTATAATGAAAATTTGGGATTTATAATATCATTTATTCGAATTCTAATTTTTTGATTATTTGCAAATTTTCTCAGATTTTGGAAACATGGTTACTCTATGAGAATATCAAAAATTATTGTAAAAGAAAGAAAAATAATAATAGTCTTATTATGTCTGTAAGTATATTTACTGTTCAAATATATTGTATAATTAATAGAATTTTTTTTTCTTTTTAATTAAAATTGTAATATGAAAACAATAACGTTCAGTTTTATTGAATTGTGATAGTGCAAAAATACAAGAATTTATACTGTACTTGTATCAGTGATATATGGTAGTATCGTGTTTGGTAAACATATTATATAAATCATTTTATAGGATATCAAATATTTAATGAAAATAATTAAAGGGTTCATTTCTTTATTATTAACTACTAAAGTTTAGAAATTTCAATCAATTATTTAATTATATGTAATTGCATGTATGACTTTTATAGAATAATATATTTTTGAAAAAAAAAAAAAAATGAATAATGGAAACTGTGTGACAGGACAAAAAATTAATATTATAATATTATTTTTTATGATAAATTTATGCTATTGTTTCTAGGGATAGAGGAATTATGTTTTTTTTTTTAATTAAAGAAAATATCTACTTCAAATATTATTATTATTATAAGGAAAAGAAAATAAATAATAAAAACGAAATAAATTACAAAACGAAATAAGTAAAAAATTTATTATAATATATAATGGATTGGTTAATATTGGATAAGGATTAAAGAGATTGGTTTTTTTTTTTACTCAGGAAAGTGGGAAGAAGAAAATCAAAAAGATAATATATAAATTAACATATATGTAATTGATATAAGAATATTTTTTAATTTATTTAATTAATTAATAAACAGAGATATTACAAATAAAAATACAAAACACAATTAATTATGGTTTAAAATGATATGAAAATTTAAATAATTAATTTAAATGGCACAATTCAAAGTCTATTATAGTCAATATATAATAAATGATAAACAGAGGTACAGGTCTTTTATTGTACCATTTTCACTTCAGACAGCGAACTGATCGACAGCACATACATGGTGACACCAACTTCAACCGGAGGTCCTGAAACACGGATATAATAGACATTGTTTCATATTGGAGTCTGTGTTCTTGTTAATCAAGATTTTATCAAGTTTCATATTTATTATTATTATTATTTTTTTTTCTCTAAATATCTATCTATATATTGTAAATGAAAAAAAAAACTCTTTTATTTAAATGAAATTTTATTTTTCAATATATTATTTAAATAGTCCTTCTTAAATGTAAAATATTATTATTATTATTAACACTATTTGCGTTTTTTTTTTTTTTTGTTATATTTATTATATATTATATATTCTCTATTCAATAGTATTAATATATTGTAATATATTATTAAGTCATAATAAATATTAAAAAAGAAGAAAAAAAATTGCAAATCTATAAGAAAATTATACTTTTAATATAATAAGTTGAAATTGATAATTAATTTGAAATAAATTTTTAGAAATTATAATTGAGATAAAAAAAAATATAAAAATCCAATAAATTAAATTTATTGAATAAATAAGATGAGAATAAGTTTTTTTTTCTACAAATTAATCAGTTTAACTTAATTATTTTATTTGATAATTTATCTTCGAAGGAATAATATACAATTCCATAATTACGAGTATTTAATCGATTTAGTTACTATAAGTTTGCAAGTATATGCAAAGATATGCATAAAAATATTAATATCTAATTTATTTATATTTAAAAATATTTAAATTCGATGAGCCATATTTTCATTTAATAAGAAAAATCTACAATTGAACAATATAATCTATTTAATTTAAACAATATGTGAAATAAAAATAAATAATTATAAAACAAAATATTCTTGTCTATAATTAAAAAAATAAATAAATTCTATATTATGTATGAATATTGATTGTTGTTTTATTTAAATTTATATTGTATTACAATATATTTTTTGTATATATTTTCATAAAATATTGTTAATTAAATATAGGGTGGTCCATCTTACGGTTGCATTTTGAACCACTATTTATTTGAAGTAATTGAGTGTTAAATGTCATCACGAATTAACAGATTGTTAGTTGAAAGTCTGAATTTTACGAAATGGTAATCCATATGCTTGAAGAAAACTGGGAAATATTGAGAACTTACTTCCAAAGTGGTGAGTCTTCAACCCGAACTGTGATAAATTTGACAAAAAAAAATGAGTAAATATTGAATGCCATCACGTCAACTTGTGGACAAATTTGTGAAGCAAGTTCGCGAAACTGGTTTGTTGGTTGTCAAAGCGACTCGTTCCCGCTCTAATACAGTGCGTGCGACCGAGAATACCAGATGTATAATATTAAATCAGCTGTTTGGTCATAGATGGTGTGAGTGTGCGTATTAAGCTACCATGGGCACGCCATACTTTTTTTTATGAGTTTGACATCTGTCAACATTAATCAGTGCACACTGTTAGCAATTTCGTACAACATACATTCTTCCTTTGGTAATCATGTCTAGTTTTGTGCCAGAAAAAGAGCATATGCGGGAAGCTCTGCTTTTCTGCTTTAATTTAAAGAAATCGGCTGTCGACAGTGCTTTATCGGAAACAACGTGCCGAGATTGGTTTCGTCGGTTCAAAGATGGCAATTTGGACTTGTGGGACTAGAAGCATAAAAATCGGCCTAGGAAGGTTGAGGACCATCAATTGCAGGTTCTTTTAGACGAAGACGATACCCAATCGCAAAATTTTGCTCGCGGAGCAATTGGGTGTTACTCAACCAGCCATTTTCATACGTCTGCATACCATGGGGAAGATTGAAAAGATCGGAAAATGGGTGCCGCATAAATTGAACGATAGGCAGATGGGGCGACGCCAAAACACATGCGAAATCTTGCTCGCCAGACAAAAAAGAAAGTCGTTCCTGCTACGAATTGTGACAGGCGATGAAAAGTGGATATATTTCGAGAATCCTAACCGCAAGAAATCGTGGGTTGATCCCGGCCAATCATCAAAATCTTCCCCAAGACCAAATCACTTCGGACGGAAGATAATGCTGTGCATTTGGTGGTATCAGCAGGGTATCGTCTAATATGAGATTTTGAAACCTGGTGAAACTGTCAATGTCCACCGCTACCATCAGCAACTGATCAAATTGCACTGTGCTCTGCGTGAAAAAAGGACGGATTATCAACAAAGACATGACAAGCTGATTTTCCTCCACGACAACGCACCATCGGACACGTCAAAAATAGTCCAAAACTACTTGGAGACACTCAACTGGGAGTTGCTACCCCACCCCGCTTATTCACCAGACCTGGCCTCTTCCGACTACCACCTGTTTTCATCGATGGGCCACGCGCTCGCTGAGCAGCACTTCGATTCTAACGAAGACGTCCGAAAATGGCTTGATGAGTGGTTTGCCTCGAAAGAGAAGGAATTTTTTTGGCATGGTATCCAAAAATTGCCCGAGAGATGGGAAAAATGTGTAGCTATCGAGAGCAAGAACTATTAATAAATTTGTTTTTGCTTGCTATAAAAAAAACATGCGTTTTTTTGACTAAAAAACAGCGGATTTAAGCTTATACACCTGGTATTGCCGCCGTTGCTGAAACCTGGTATTGCTGCCGTGATCATCCATCAACATCAACTCGTTACCGTTCGCAGGAATTGAACATTTCTCGGACTTCTCTGTTGAGAATTTTGCACAAAGCCCACGGTATGAAAGCTTACAAAGTTCAATTAGTCCAACAGCTAAAGCCGCATGACCATCCGATGCATTTTTGGTTTGCCCAATGGGCTCAATGGGCTCAAGATCAATTGGCCGAAGATGAGCATTTTTACTGAAAAATCATCTTTTCGGATGAAGCCCATTTCCACCTAGGTGGGTATGTCAACAAACAAAATTGTCACATCTGGGGCTCAGAAAATCCATACGTCACCATGGAAAAACCGATGCATCCACAACGAGTCACGGTTTGGTGCGGATTTTGGACTGGAGGCATCATTGGCCCGTTTTTTTCGAAAACGATGAAGGAGCCGCCGTTACGGTCAATGTTGAGCGCTATCATGGCATGCTCAACGAATTTTTGTTTCCCAAAGTTGAAAAGGCATGGACGACATTTGATTTCAACAGGACGGGGCCACTTGCCACAAAGCCAATGTAACAATCCAACTTTTGGCACTACTTTCAAAAACTGAATAGTCAGCAGAAATTCTGAGGTTTTTTTTATATTTACTTTTTAAAATGCAACTTTTAAATGGTCCACCTTGTATATTTATTAAATTTTTTTTCCAAATGTTGCTTATAATTATGAGCATACATAGTCTGTTATGTTTAGTATATTCTGAATCAACCACTATAAGTTGCTGTTGGCCTTTCGATAGGTTATAATACGGAATTTTTTATTTTTTTTATATTACCAGGAGTAGATAAATTTAGATTTATTCTTTGTTTAAGGTTTGTTCTATTTAGGGAATTTTTTTTTAACAAGTCCTACACTAACTACACGTATGAAAGAGGAGTATATGAAAATAAATTAGCTGGTGTTATATTTTTATCGACATCTATTGGCAATGACGTCAATCCGTAAGACTAGAAAATGAGCTCATGAAAATTAATCATGTAAAGTTGAATAAATTTGGTCTAACAATTTTTGGTCCTTTGATGTTATAATACATATTAACAGACACGGATAGGTGTTTTTGTATATTTTATTTGACCATTGTTATTGAAGTGTATGAAATTTTAAATATAAATAGAAACTTTACTTGTAAACGATATGTAGAAATATATTATGACCGCATAATCAGCGGTTAATGTTAATGCAATTCGAAATAATAAACGGTGTAATTATAATTGCATTGCGGCATTGAGAAAATAAATGGTATTTACTAGAATAATTCAACTGTACGTGTGCTTAATAATTTATTTTAAAAAAAATTAAAAATGTATTCAAATGTTCTTTCTTAATGATGTCAAAATTACATAAAGAACTTCTTTGAGGATAGTCTAAATCAGATTGATTGATGGTGGCTTAAATATATATGAAAATTATTACTTTAAAGAATCAAAATACATTGCCATTATTCGTTTCAAATGTATTATACAATATATGACTAGTGGTCATATTTTATTTGTATATAAGAAATTTTTGGAATTGTAAAAATAGTATTAGGCGAAATGGTGAATTAATTCGTTGGAATATGTTTTCGTGACTTGAAATGGCCATCACCTCTACAGAAAATATGTGAACAATTTAAAGAGTTAAAATTTGCGCAGAATCGTAAGAGAAAACCTTGTTCTAGTTACGGAAAATTATAACTGATGGTAACTGATAAGGTTTTGTTTTTATTTTCTTCTTGTTCTTTCAATAAAAATAAAACTTGATCAATCACTGCGTAAAAGAATATTTTTTTCATTTTCGAAAAAAAAACCATTGAATAAATATAATAATATATGTAATTATTAATTGTAATAAAATATTCCTTTTTCCGTGTGTTCTATTCTTAGAATATACTTAATTATTATATTATGGGGTTCGTTTTTTGAACAAAAAGTAATTCTAATTTATTCAAAAGTTTATAGTATGTTAAAAACTATTCGATATAAAAACATTTTGTTTTATTATATCAATTATATATTTAAAAAGATTTTTTAAAATATATATTTTTTTTATCAAATTGGTTGATTTATAAATTTTATCATAGAAATGTAATAATTTTTGTAATTAACTAAATATATACAAACTTAAATAGAGTCGGTTAAAAATTTTCTGCTAGAAATTAGTCTGTTTAAATGTTTTCTGCTTAAAGTTTTTCTTCTTGAAATTTTTTTGACAGAAATTTTTTGGTCTAAAATTTTCCGGTCTAAAATTTTTCCAGTAGAAAATTTTTCTAGTCGATATTTTTTGGTTTAAAGCTTTTTCTAGTAGAAATTTTTCAGTTTAATATTTTTTTCTTTAAAATTTGTTTATTAGAAATTTTTCGGTTTAAAATTTTTTCTAGTAGAAATTTTTCGGTTTACAATTTTTCTTGTAAAAAGTTTTCTGGTAACATTTTTCTGGTAGGAATTTTCTATTTAAAATTTATTTAGTAGACATTTTTCTGTTTAAATATTTTCTAGTAGAAATTTTTCGGTTTAAAATTTTTTCTAGTAGAAATTTTTGGGTTTACAATTTTTCTTGTAAAAAGTTTTTGGTCAAATTTTTCTGATAAGAATTTTCTATTTAAATTTTTTTAGTAGAAATTTTTCTAACAGAAATTTTTCTGTTTAAATATTTTCTAGTAGAATTTTCCCGGTTTAAAATTTTTTGTAGCAGAAAATTTTTCGGTTTACAATTTTCCTTTTAAAAAGTTTTCTGGTAGAACTTTTCCATTTAAAATTGTTTAGTAGAAATTATTCTGTTCAAATATTTTCTAGTAGAAATTTTACGGTTTAAAATTTTTTCTAGTAGTTAATTTTCTTTTATAAATTTTTCTCATAGAAATTTTTGGATTTACAATTTTGCATGTAAAAATTTTTTTGCTAAAATTTTTCTGGTAGGAATTTTAAATTTAAAATTTTTTAGTAGAAATTTGTTATTCTAGCAGAATTTTTTCTGTTTAAATATTTTCTAGTAGAATTTTTCTTGTGGGAATTTTCTATATAAAATTTTTTCTATAAAAGTTTTCAGCTAGAAATTTTCTATTTAAAATTGTTTAGTAGAAATTTTTCTGTTTAAATATTTTTTTATAGAAATTTTTTCGGTTTAAAATTGTTTCTAGTAGAAGTTTTTCGGTTTACAATTTTGCTTGTAAAAAGTATTCTGGTAGGAATTTTCTATTTAAATTTTTTTAGTAGAAACTATTCTGGCAGAAATTTTTCTGTTTAAATATTGTCTTTTTAAATATTTTCTAGTAGAAATTTCTCGGTTTAAAATTTTTTCTAGCAGAAAATTTTCTTTTTAAAATTTTTCCCTTTACAGTTTTTTGGTAGAAATTTGTCTAGCACATCTTTTTCTGTTTAAATATTTTCTAGTAGAAATTTTTTGCTATAAAATTTTTTCTAGAAGAAATTTTTCGACTTAACATTTTTTCTAGTAGAAAATTTTCTTTTTAAAATATTGTCTCTTGAAAATTCGTTTAGAAGAAATTTTTCTAGCAGAAATTTTTCTAGTAGAAATTTTCCTGTTCAAATTTTTTCGGCCTAAAATTTTTCTGGTAGAAAATTTGAAAGTTTTTAATTTTTCAGTTCAAAATTTTTCTCTTTCAATTTTTCAGTTCTAGCATATTTAGAATAGATTAATTTAAATATGTAAAATAGTACTATTTAGAATATTATAGAATTGTTTACTTCAAATTCAATATTATTTGTAATTGATTTAATTATTAGGCTAATATGGCATTTTACTCTGTAATTATAATACAATGGCTGTTACGTGGCCAGTTCAGAATGGGCGCACATATACAATGTTCAATGACATTTAAATTATAACAGTTTTTATATAAAAAAAAACCCGGCCCAAATGTTTAGAAAATTAATTTTCAATATGAATGCAAAGAATTTTCTTGTAGTTATTATTTTATGCATCTAACAAAAACTGTAAAGAAATATTTAATTGGAATTGATTTAAAGGTCATATTTTTTATTTATCATATATTCATAATATTTTCAGGACTTAATTATACTATAGTTAAATGTTAATGAATAAACTTAGCGAGAAAAGATTATGTACCTTATAGTAACGGATTTGAATTTAGATAATCAAATTTTCAAATGAAGGTTTATGATTTAAAAACTTACGCTCTACGTAATATCATTAAATTCGTTTTGAATATTTTAAAAATGGATGTGTTTTAATTTGAAATAATTTTTATTTGTATATGAAAGTTAGAAAAGTCTAGCTTAATATGCATTATAAGGTATCCGAAAGGATTACGTTAATAATGTACATAATACAAAAGAGAGTATTCATTATTGTTTCTTGAACAAGACGTGTACTGTTTATTGTGTTTTCTAAAAGTATATATTTTTTTCTCTTTTTGTTCACGAGCAAAGAAAATATTGTTGTGAATGCGCATTTTCGTTAAAGGATTTTCTTTGCGCAACCAAAAATTCTAAAAGTTTTCCCATGTCCTAGACGAAATTGAATAACTACATTAACGGAAATTATTCAATTGTATTTGTTAATTGGAAAGCTAAACTATGTAAACAGTTTACGGGATGATGGAAGAATTATTTTGTACATTGGTGTATCGTTGCAAAAAAAAAAAAAAAATTTTTTTTCCCATTTATAGATAACATACAAAAGGGGGATTTCACACCCCATTTTTATATATGTGTATTATTTATATTTCTATATATGAAATATCGGTACGAATATGAAGAATACTTTTATAAATATCCATAAGTATATGATATGGACTTGACATTTGTTTTCTTGTTCAGTTGTTCTTTGTTAAAATGCTATCATGTAGAGAAAAATAAATTTCTGCAAATAAAAGCATCCCTCCACCTATTTAGCTTTACATAGAACGTTTATATGGTTATGTATTGATGGTAGACGAATTTACGGAATTTATTTTGGTTGACATTTAATGTGCCATGGCTTTTTGGAAAGCTTTCGTTTCAACCCTGATTACGGTCAAAATTGATGCAAAATCTTTGGTAGTGGTGTGCCTGTATGTATTTATGTCGACCGACATGGAGCATTAGTCCGTGTGTAGTTGTACGCATAATCGGTTAGAACGCAAGGCGACATCAGTTACGCCATATACAAATAAATAACATATGTATGTGTATGCATGCATGAATATTTTTATATATATAGAGAGTGTCCACGGTAGAAAAACCATAACCCATCCCATATATATTCTGTTATGCTGCTGCCAGCTTACATCTAGGACAGCGAAGACAGCACAATCGACATTCCACGTACTTTTTGGCTAGCAAGGATTTCTTTTGCGCGTAACAGACTCACCCATGCCCCAACGTGACTGTTCCTTTTTTGTTTCTATCGAATAGAGAACTGAACGTAGAAAATATTGTATAAACTTTTCCTTTAGCATATGATTGTGTTTGTACGATAAAAATTTATTCTAAACAATCTTTAACTATAAATCTAAATAAATGTTTGTACGTGCTCGCATAGGTATTGGTTAACTTATACAAATTGGATGACTGTATATAATACTGTCTTATATAGAAGGGAAGGATATGTTTGTAAGCTATCTAACAATTTTATATATCGTGTATTATAATATAGAAGGCAAATGCATTTATATTTATCTATGAATGGCTTATACAATAATTCTTCTTTTATAATGTATAAATTTTTATAAACCTATACCAATGTTTGTAGTTATATTGTATTGTATATATATATATATATATATATAGGTTAAAGGCTTCCATTTTAATAATTGTTGTCTTTTGTATATCGTCAAGCTTAAGAATAAATCTCACACATAACTGTCACAATTTCCTTATTCAAAATTAAACACTTTATCGTTTTCATTGTTTTCGATAGAGACAACAAAACAAAAATTTTCGTTTGTTTTCCTCTTCTGCAATTTTATATCTTATTTCATTTCATTTGGTATCGTATTGTTTTTATGGGATTGTTGTTGTTGTTGCTGCTGTTGTTATTATTATTATTATTATTATTGTTGGCATTATTACATTGATATTAAAAACAATTGGTTTGCGTATGATTTTTTTATTTTTATTTATCATATTTCATTTTAGTGATTTTCGCTTTCAATCTAATTTGATCCATTTCATAGTCGTCATCGTCGTCGGTCTTCTCTTCGAAATTCATTTACTGACATTTTGATTTTCTAAAGAGTAATCATTGTGAGGTGAGAGAGCATAAATTGGCTTATTTTTTAAAGTTACTATTAGCTCACATTGGTTGGGTCGTCGAATGGGTCAAAAAAAACAACAAAAATTCTATGTCAGAGGTTCAATAGCAGTTCTTTATAGTAAAATATAATTGAAAATATTCCTAGAATAATTCTATTCTTCCTATTAATTGAAAAGCTTAAGGTATAATAAATAAATCAGACAAAACAAAAGAATTTAATATAAACATTATTTCTACAATAATAACAAAACTATATAGAGAAAATGCCCCCCCCTCCCTTCCCCAGTATTACTACAATATTATGGTTTAGAATTTTTTTTTCTTAAGTTTACTTTTGTTTCGAAACTTTTCATATCATTTGTAAAACAATAAATATTTTTTAACGAAAGGTTATTTTTACATTTTATTGAATTGTTCATAAAATTCACCTTGAAAAAAACTATTGTATAAGAGGTAAAAGTTATTTGATGAGCTTTTTTTTTTTAGGAAAAAATCCCTTTTAGAGATATATTTTGTAATTGAATAATAAAATTGTTAATTTTTTTTTATTATTTTAATTTAAATATTAACTAAAAATATTATATTTCTAATGGAATATTCTTGGGTGGTAGTTTCATTTTTATTGTAAATTCGATTTGATCAGACATTTTGATTTTTTGTATTTAATTTAATAGAAAAGGAATTTTTTTTGTTTGAAATTATCATCAATCACTAGAGAATAAAACTAAATTAGTCCTAATTATGTATTTTTTTTTTTTTTTAAATGTTTTAACTAAAATTACCCATTTGGCTTATGTTTTATATTATTTTTAAACATTTATAAATAAAAATTTTATAAAATAATTTTTTATATGCATTAACCACATTTTATTAACTTTTTTTTTTTTTTAATTATAATTAATTTCTATAAATCAGCTATTGAATAATTTTCTTTTATTCATAGTTTTTTAAGAATTGTATAACTTAAAAATTTATTTCATATTTAATTGAAGAAAATTTAGTAAATATTATTATTATCGTTAGTTTTGATTATATTTCTTATTTTACTATACAATTTCCTGTCATCTTATTAAAAAGAAAAATATTGTAATTTACTAAAATAAATATAAAACTTAGAATTTCTTCAATAGTAGGATAGAAATTTCATAATTTCTAACTAAGAGCTTTAGAGTTTTTTTTTTTTTTTTATAAAATATAATAGTATAAAATAAATATATGTTATAGAAACGGTTTATAATTTCAGTTTCAGGAGAAATAAATTTGACATGAAGAGTTATTTTAATAATATTCTAGGAGTATAATTTAAAATAAAATATATTTTTTTTTAATATATATATATTTAGTCAGTTTTTCAAAACCAGAACAAAATTAAATTTTAGAAGAAAAGAAAAAAAAAACTAAATTTACCAAGAGAAAAAGAAAAACCAAACTTATAGAATAATGTTAATAAAAATATGATTATTAACATATTGTAAATAATAATATAAATAATGATAGAAAAGAAAGAAGAAGAAGAAAAAAAACGAAAACGTACGTAAATAAGCACAGAAAATAATCAATTACGATACATACCTCCATAGTTGGGTCTTACTCTTTTATCATAACTAACACTGAAGGAGTCCAATATGGCAGATATGTTAACATCACCCAACATGCTGCCTCCGCCGGTCCTAAATAATAAAAGGATAATAATTTCCATTATTATTATTATTATTATTATTATTATTATTACTTGTTTTATTATTGTGCACTTATATTATTATAAAACATATTCCAGGTTTCAAATTTATCTTTGCACACACACATACAAATATATTGTAGATACTTTGTATGAGAGCATATTTTATGGTATTCCACGTTTCGAATTTATGTTCTTGTACTCAGAGTTACTATTTGTATCGAATCACATTACTTAAGGATATTTTTTATTTAAAATGTTTGCCAAAATGGCTGATTTTTTTTTTTATAAACAATCCTATTTTTAGGTCTTATCTAAAGAGATGAAAGCTTCTGTTTTTTTGTTTTTTACTTTACGTACACGGACAGGATTCTAATGTCGAATTATTTAAATTCGTTTCGCTTTTGAACGTGTTAGCTTTATACGCTATCTATTGATAAAAATGAAAAGAGAAATAAAATAGGAAGAAAAAAAAATTACAAGTACTAAAGGATAAAAACGAAACCGATATGTGAGTATTTGGGGCTATATAATTTCGAAGGTATTTATCATTAATTCAAGTTATATACGCCATAAATAAATGTAATAAAACTGAAAAAGGCAGAATACTATATCTACATACTTGTACAATACTGAATATAATTTTTCTGATATAAATGAGTATGTGTACATGTGTATAGGGGCCATTGGCAACTATAAGGAATTTGCCGAAAAATTTCGCATTTGTATTGTGGAAATATTTTGAATGAACAAATGTAAAGAACAAAATTATAATAAGGCAATGGAAAAAAAAGGAAAAATCATTTTTCATGTACTCGAGATAAATTTATCTAAAACCGCAAATATTCCTCAATATTAATGAATAACTTGTAGGTATTAGTATACTGACTATATACGTATTATATAAGTATTTAGTTAAGTCTATTAATATCTGTATATCGACCTTATACGTAAATGGATAGAAAATATATTAAATCTTATACAAAAAATAAAAGAAATCATTTTGAACAGCATCCAAATATATTTATATATGCATGTGTATGTGTGTGTGTGTATGTATACGTAATGTGAATAATGCTTATCAAAAAATCTAAGCATATACATATACTTATAAATACAAACAGGAGCCGTGTTATCGAATCAGTCAAAAGTAGCAAATGCAGGAAGACTAAATGGAAAGTTCTCTTTGCTATGACCCAGCCATTTGGTTTCTAGTATTGGAAATTGTCGTGTATGTATAGTTTTGTTGGGATGTGCGTATATGATGGGGAGATGTGCGTACACGGGTAAGGCTTTGTGATTGTGTTCGAGATTGTATTGAATATATATATAGCACGTAAGCGAAAGTGGTCCCCGAAAAATCAACTCAAACCGTTGGTCCTGTCGGAAAGCAAATATGGCGGATGCTAGATGCCCGATTTGCACCGATTGCCCCGATTGCCCCATGTCGGTTATGCCGAAAAAGTCTCCCATGCCATTTGTACTCCTCAGCAGTGCTTTTGACTTTGCTTTTGCGTATGCTTTAGTGCATGTTATACTGATGGTATTTTGTTAAGATTTGGAAAAAAAACGCCATTACACGTATCTGAAAGTTTTGCTTTTTTCTAGATAATTTTTTTTTTTTTTGGCATTTTACTCCCATTCACCCCAATGGCTAATTAAATATTTTATTCTTTTTTCCAGAATGATAAATATCTATAGTTTAATTGGATATTTTTAAAAGATATCAATTTAGTTTTATAATGTAAAAATATTATGTATTAAAAAAAATTAATATGTTATCAGTTTGTGATGGAAATTTTAATGAGAATCAACTCCTACTGCTATAGATAATCTAGTACAATAAGAATCGATGGAAGAGCCAAGAAGCGAAACAACTAACAGAGAGAAGCACAACAACGCCCAAATCTACATAAGTCCATCTAACACCTCTTCCATTACCTTCTTCAATGTTTGTACGATCACGTTTGGAGGACTCTTCGGTATAGTCATCTTCATATAAGTGGACTAAATTGAAGCCTATCTTTGAATATCTTTATATATTTATGAATATTCTCTTTTTGTTTTGTCAATTTCTCTAATCGTTAATATATATAAAATATAATAAATATCCCCATATACATATGTGTATGTGTTTACTTAAAATGTGTTAGATAACTAAGAGAACTATTTCAATAATATTTTTATGCTACAGTTATACAGTTGAACAATTCGATTCGATTGGTATCGCAGACTCAACTTGAACGTTGAAAACTTTGTCAAGCTTTCACAGAAGTGCCACCACCCTTAAGGACCTACTTAATATCCTCTTGGCTGTTGGCATTATATCTTTATCGAGTACCCCAGGAAAATTGGTTTTGACGATGCTTGTGCCTCGATGTGAAGACAAGTGCGCACACTTTAAGATGTTAATGCTGATAGAAAACGAGAATGTGCAAAAAAAAAACAACAGAAAATAGAAAAAAAATCAGAAAAACTTCTCCAAAACGTCGGTCGGGTTGGTCCAGAGGAAAAATTTCATATCTTTTCAAGAGAAATCAAAATATGTATGCATGTATTTATATATATACAAATATGTTCGATTGAAGTGGAATATCGAGTGTGAAATTTTTGATGAAATCTGAATTACATTTACACCCACTCATATAAACACCTATCATCTATGTACAATATACTCTATAACAATATGTATTCTACGAGTATATTATTATTATGCTCTTTATTTATATACCTTATGGCATTTAAATTATATCAAAACGTAGTTTATTCAATTTTTTTTTTTTTTTTTTTTTTATAAAATCTGATTTAAGATTGGAAATTTAGAATTTTTTCTTTTTTTTTAATTACTTTATTAAAAAAAATATTTCCAATTGTCCTATTGGACCCCCAAAGGGGGTTTGGGTATGTGTGCACATAGCAACAAAAAAAAATAAAAATATATAATAAATTTGATTTTGATTTGAGATACTTACGCCGCATCGACAGCAGCTAACTTTTTGTTTGGCTCTTGTACGATAAAGGCTACATTGAATGCTAGCCATAAGGTAACAAGGCGAGCCCTAGGCAGCAAGTCGATTTTATAAAACATTTTTCTTTTATAACACTAAAAGCTCGGCAGCTCCTCCCCCCTTTAAGCACTTTGTCACCCGAATAATATTGACCGTAAGTTCATCTCACCGTTTGCACTTTTTTAAATTGTTTAATTTATAATATTGATCCTTTTTGATCACACAAGCGCACGCCATTTTTGCATTAGATACGCTATTATGTATAGAATATTTTTCTTCTAATTTTAAACTCTTCTATTTGACTAATATTTATTACTACTACTACTACTCCTTATTTTTATCTATTTATTATTACTTATATATGTATATAGAGATTTATAATAAATATGTTTTTTTTTTTTGTTTTTATTTGAACGTGGGTGTATTATGTATTAAAATCTGAGCTAGTTAATTAGTTGAAATTTAGATTTACAATTTAATTCATAATATTATTATTATTGGTTTTTAAAAAAAAAAAAAATTTTTTTTTTTTGCAACGTTTTCTTAATTGCATTTGTTGTTGTTTTGTTTATTTCTTTATTAAATTCATATTAAATATATTTTCTATTCCTCGTTTATTGAATGGAAGATTTCTTATTTGCTTTTGATTTTTATCCAATTTATATTCAAATATATATTTTACACTTTAAAACTGTACACATACAATACACAGTTCATAATAAATAATATAACTTTTTTTTTTTTTTTTAATATTATTATAATTAATTATCATAAATTAATTAATTATTCATATTTGTATATATGCATACATATGTATGTATGCATGTATATGCTGAGCAAAACTGAAATATGAAATATTCAAATTATTTGCATATTTATGGGAAAACATTTATAAACAAATCAAAAAAAAAAAAAAAACAATTTATTTATGATAAAAAGTAACTGATAAGAATTTGAGAAGAAAAATGGTGGAATTTATTTTTTATAAGAATTAATTTAGTTTAGAAGAAAATCAAAAAAAAATTTCTTATCCATTTCATATTTGGAAGATGGAAAACACAATAAATACTTTTCTTTCTTATATTATTAAACTTATTTTTTTCTTATATTGATATTATTTTGAAATTTTAAACATATTAAAACATACTAAACATTTTCTTTTTTATTATATTGAAAAAAGACACTGTTTTTGCTTTTTTTTTCTCTTTTAAACTCCAATTTTATAACTATAGTAAATATTTGATTGATGGGTAAATATTAGAGATATTTTATATTTTCATAGTTAATATTTGTATGTTCACTTTAAAGGAATTATTTAGAATTTTTAATATTAAAAAAAAATTTGATTTTCTTTATTATTAGTCCCTACTGCTGCAAACCGAATTCTGTTCCAGACTAGCAGAAATCTGGGCGGGACACGCAAAACATGGAAAAATATACTAACACAAACTTATGTCCGATTATAAACAGCTAGTATAGGTTTACAACGTAAAGGATATGTGAAATGCGCTTGCGTTTTTTGATACACAATGACAATAATAATTAACAACGATCTCAGAAGTTTTTAGATTTTTTAATTTTATTTTTGATTTCAATTTTCATGAGTCAAAGCCGTCACTTTGTCAAATAGAAACATTTAAATAAAAAAAAAGGTGATTTTTTTGTATAAAACAGAAAAAGGTGTCAAAAACAATTTATTTTAAATTACGAAATTTTTTTTTAATTCTCATCTATATATGCTCGTATCCCTTTTTTTTTAACTCAGTGCCCCTTTGGAGTTGGTTTTTTTTAATTATTTCTAAATTAATGCTTTTTACAAATTTTCTCGAATTTTTTTTTTTGTTGTTGTTATAAATTAAAGTTTCTTTTTAAATGAATAAAGCTTCGATGACACTACACTAGATTAATCACTATTCATTTAATAGAACCAATAATACAATAATTATAACTAAAAAAAAAAGAAGGAAAAAGTTAATTTAACATTTTTTTTTTATATAGTTTTATGTAAAGAGAGAAAAAAAAACCACAATAACAAAAACAATCCTTTATTAATGTTTTATATGTGAATGAGAAAAGAACAAAATGTATATTTTTATCAAAACCAGGTATACTCGTATTATACCATTTCATAACCGATAGAATTTTTTAGTATATGACTAAAAGCACAGTTGTCGAATCTAAATTTGTAAATTTGCCATTGCAGGACAACGACGGGCCAAGACTTACATCACTTGAAACTTCAGGGTGCGACCGGAGTACAGTGCTACCAATACAATGGTGGTAAGCTTTCGGATGGCCAAAGATAACATACTTCGTGGCACCTACGGTATTTTTCGTTGATACATCTGAATAGTATACGAATCAAAGTCTAAAAAGCCTGTGTGACTATAGTCGTATTGATGTATTGTCAGACCTAACCAATACGACGTCCTTGCTTATTGTCTGAACATATGCTTGTATTGGTGAGGCAAGAAGCATCGCAAAAGTACAAGTGCAAAATGTTGTGCACAAAAGTTTCCATGTCCTTAGAAATATCTAACATTTGAAACGTTTGTGTACTAATATATTTTAGGATTGGAATCGGCGAGTCAAATTGGGGTGGTTAGAGTAATAGCATCGGCAGCAGTAACAGCAATGGCAATGGCAACACGACAACGATGATCCCAATACAAACCAATTCAATGTGATTTCACATCCTACCAGTGTCTGTCCATAGCGTACACCTTTCTACTGCCTAGCGAAAGTGGCTAAGTCTAAACGTGGATAGATGGATTGCTATCGGTGTATTTGGAGCCCGTAAACGTCATAAGAACAGGGCAGGATACGATGTCTTTCTATTTAGTTCAGAAGAGTGAGTGGCCATTGAGCCAGCACACCTTGCCGGATCAAATAGTCTGAACGGTCTATCAAAAGGCGCAGGCGTTTCCCCGGGAATTCGTATAGCTGTGAACTTTATTGATTTCTGCGCTAAGGACCAAAGCGACTGACTGGTTCTATGGTTGTTGTCCACATTTCGCACAAACACTAGGTCGTGATCACGAACAGCGATGTGAACGCACAGCATCGACAGCCAAAAATTCTGATGCTGGTGTATTTAGAATGCAAAACTTTTTCGTTCGCCCTTATATTTATACACGTATAAGTATGTAATTGTAATGACGTCATAAGGTTAAGCATATGTGCACAAAAGTACAGTATGGTATCATACATTTATCAAAAAATATATTTATGTGTGCGTCGAAAATGATTACACAAAAAGCTTACGATAATATTACAACGACCATCTACCGAACGAACAGAAGACTTAATATAAAGGATCTGTAAGCTATCTACAATATATGCATACGACGAGAATATATACAATAAATGAATAATGGGTGGCTAAAGTATATGAGAAAGCTTTACATTTTGTCTGCGTTTAACAGCAGCTGAACAGAAAATATGTATAAAGCTTAAGATGCAATAAATTATTAAAGGGGTAAAAAAGCTAACGCCCAACTGTGTTTAAATAAAGCAAACCTAAAACCAGCGCATTAAGAATGGTGAATGTAACAAAACAAACCTACTGTAACATATTTTCCCCATACAAAATCGTTTACTAATGATACAAATAATACCTATATATACCTACGAATAGGTAGATAATTATATTTAGTTATAAGAATTTTTGTTGTTGTTGTTGTTGTTTTTTTTATTATTAAAAAATAAAAAAAAAACCGTTTTCACTTTGTCTCTATTAAAAATTGATATTTATTTGGTTTCTATTGTAGAAAATACATACATGATCGTATACGAATTTTATAAAAACTTTGTATCGGTCATTTTATCCAATTTACTTTTAGAAAATATTTATTTTAAATCTTCCGCCAAGTAGCCTAGAAGTGTTTGTAAAAAAAGCATCGCGTCCCTTTAATACTCAACACATTTATTCCCAGTTATTATTCTTTTCGGTCGTGTACACTTTTGATTTTTGTTATTCGTTTAACTTATGAGCTGTTGAAAGCTTATAACCCCCCCCCCCCTCCCCTATTATTAAATAGGCTGGATACCAACAAATTCAGGTGAGTTAGTATTATTCCATCAATTAAACGACAAGGACTTTATAGATAATCATATTTAGAGAAAATTTATTTGAGAATATTCTTTTTTTTTTTTGCCAAATTAAAACGATAGAATGCATGGCCAGTTATCATAAATTGATAGGAGATTCTTGTGAATACGACGAGGAACAGAATACTATATAGTATGAAAAATATGAATAGAAATGAGCATAAATAGAAAGAGAATAGAATACGAAAAATAGGAAGAGTTCATTGGCTATGTGAATAGGAGGAAGAGAAATGACCATTTCACAGAGGCCAGATTGTATTCGTTATTGGACAACCTACGTATGGGGTGTGGGCTGATATCCAAATGTGGGTTACTAAAACAATGTAATGTTATCGTAATTTTAAATGGAAAGTGCTCTGTGGTAATGCAAAACTTAAGAGTGTATAATATAAACACGAAATTATATGGCATGTGCTTATTAATGCAGATAAAATTAAATCTTTAATGCAGATAGGAGAGAGACATTATCGAATCCGAATGGGTTGGTTGGATGGTGGGGTGTGGTGTGTGAACTTTTATTATTCCACCCAAGAGCTAGTAGAGTATATAAATTTTTTTTTATGTAACCACGAATAAAAAATTAATACCTCTCTTCTCTCACTTGTCCTGCTGATAGACTGCCTGCCCACCTATTCAATACAATACAAGTACGAGTACATCATTTCAATACGAGTACTTTTGTTCAGTTATGTTTTTTTCTTCTTTTTCTTTAAATATGTTTCATTGCTATTCCTGCAGTCATTACAATTGTTTATATTTCGTTTACACCTAAAAAATGTTCATTACCATTGCTGTTCTATTGTATATGGGAACTTATCTTTTTTCTCTCTAGATAGTTGTATATTTTCGCGGTATTCTATTTAATAGTTGTGATTGAAACAAAAGACTTCTTATATTAATGACAGGTAACAGAAAATTTATTATTAATATTTGTATGTTATTTTTATTGTTTTTATTTTATTCTTAATGAATGATGATTGCGCGTACAATGAAAAGAATATGTCTCTCTCTTCTTATTATAATAACCGAAATGAATACGTGCAAAATACTTGAATATTAATACAAAAGAAGAAAAAAAAAGTAAAAGAGACTATACGCTATAATATTTTTTTTTTAGAAAATATTTGAAAAAAAACAAACAAAATATATTATAATAATAACAATAGAGTAGTCGAAAGGAGCTTATGTACATTTTATAAAGAATAAAATATTATGTTTGCACATGCATTGATGTTGAAATACAATAAATCACACCATGATCAAAAAATGAAAAAAAAAATAAAAATCATTCAAAAATTTCCCTATTCGTCTATTATACACAATATAGGATATATATATACATATATATATATTTTTTTTTTTTGGAATTCACTGTGCTACGAATACTTGTTACTTGTTATTCTATTTCTAGTTTATTTGTTATATTGTTGGATTTGTGGATTTTTGTTTAAGTATATATATTTTGTTTTGTTTTGTCCTGTGTGTTCATTGTCATTATAGATATTTTATTGTTAGAAGGGATAATAAAAGGAAAAGTACAAACAATTGTAATACGTGCACCTGTATTTTTTATGATTTTTTTTTTTTTTTTTTGAACATAAGTATTGTGTATATATATATCATTTATATTGCATATATTTTATATACGTGATCACAATTTTGTTTGAAAATTGCAAAAGGACAAAGAGTAGACGTTTTTAAACAATTAGTTAGAGTAATATGGGGGCAAGTAATAGTGAAATTCAAATCTATAACCGTTTGAGGTTGATGCTGCTAGCAATTGTAGTATGGTCAGTAGAGTGGTGGTAGCGTAGGTGGTGGTGGTGATGGTGGTGGCAATGATTCTGGTTGACACCTATATCAAGTCGAAGGGTAAAATTCAAACAAACAAACATGTACGTGACATCATGTATTACCATAAACCAAGGTTTCCCCCCCCCCCCATGAACAAATAAGACTGCTGCAAACTAAACGACCTTCTCGCGTACAAATTCGTGTATGAGTTGTTGTTTTTTTTTCTCGTCTCCTTCTAATACTATTTAATAGCGAAAAAACAAAAAACAAAAAAAAACAAATTTATACATATTCAAAAGTTAACTGGTTATGTTAAGCTATTGTTATTATAGCCAGTTTTGTTGTTGTTGTTGTTGTTGTTGCTGCTTTTACTATTTTTCAGTATTATGAATTTATTTTTGTATAGCCATAGCCTCCTCCCCATAGTACTATTAATCGATATGACCTTCCCAATGGAAACATTATTCTTTTTGATATATGGACCTGTGTTTTCATAGCATGGTGGTCTTTCCGCTAAACATGTATATTAATTGAACAAAATTT
The DNA here is from genome assembly GCA_958298945.1 of Atherix ibis. Taxonomy (NCBI): domain Eukaryota; kingdom Metazoa; phylum Arthropoda; class Insecta; order Diptera; family Athericidae; genus Atherix; species Atherix ibis. The sequence continues at coordinate 120,312,962 of OY282606.1, forward strand.
AGTTATAAAATAGGTCAACTAGTACTAAATTAGAAAGAACTGAGCTATCCAACCTATGCATCTGCTTCGTAAAAAAAAAAAACGGTCGTCATACATTTTGGTGGCAAAAACTATATAACATATACAACAATAGCAACGGAATTTATTCAGCAAATATTTTCTTCACATCTTATCGATAGTAGAAATAATAAAAAAAAAATTACTTTTGCATGTTCTTATATCGTATTTTATAATGATTCCTTTTTCTTTAATGCATTCAAGAAGTTTTGACTGAATTGATTTTTTTATTGTATTTTTTTCTAAATTCCAGTTTATTTTTAGGATATAATTAAGAAATTCCATGTTTTTTCGAACATTTTTGCCTATACACATAATTTGCATAAGTCAAGATAAATAGTATTTTTTTTTCAAATTATCATAACTTGTAACAGGTTTTTGATTTATGTAAAAGTCAATTAAAATTTTATAAATTATTAGATTTTACCTAATAAAAGTTTTATAGATAATAATTGTCATTAACTTTTTTATTTTAGAAGAGAATACATATTTAGTAAAAATAAAATGATTTATTTAATTGTAAGTTTAAATTCTACCGATCGGCATGATGATGTGTATTATAGGTAACAGAACCTAGCAAAGCAACTGAACCTATCAACTGAACGAATAGGTTGAACCTAGCAGGTGACTGAATCTAGCAACTGAACCTATCAACTGAACGAACAGGTTGAACCTAGCAGGTAACTGAATCTAGCAACTGAACGAATAGAATGTACCTAGCAGTAACAGAATCTAGCAACTGAACCTATCAACTGAACGAATATGTTGAACCTACCAGGTAATTTAACCTAGCAATTGAACCTATCAACTGAACGAATAGGTTGAACCTATCAGGTAACTGAATCTAGCAGCTAAACCTATCAACTGAACGAAATCTAGCACTTATCTATAGTTGTGAATAATAAATACAAAGCCACGGGATGATTTGATAAAAAAGTGCCTCAAAATCCATCAGCCAATAAATTAGTTTATTTGCTTATGGATTCTGATGCACATTTTTTTATCCATGAGCACTTTATGAGCATGTATTGGGTTGTTCGGAAAGCAATTTGAAAGACGGATTTTCTTATAGTGAAATAATATTTTATACAATTAAATATTATCCAGTCTGATCCAATAACCTTTGCCATTTTTCTGGCAGTAGCATGATTCCACGCTCGTAAAATTTTCATTCTTTGGTGGCAAAAACTGATCAAAGACATTTTTGATGTCCTCATTTGAATTAAACGCTTTACCATCTAAATTTTTTTGTAGAGACCCGAATAAATTATAATCGGCAGGTTTGCTAGGTCTGGAGAGTATGGTGGATGTGGCAGTATATCCCATCCAAGCTCTAAAAGCTTTTGCCCAGTGGTCAAACTTGTATGTGGTTTCGCATTATCTTGCTGGAATACTATACCTTTCCTATTGACCAATTCTGGTCTGTTTTCTTTATGTGAATCATTCAATTTGTCTAACTGATGACAATACACTTCAGAATTGATCGTTGTAAGCGATTCCTTGAAACAGATAGCTTAACCACAAAATAAACGATTACACCAAACCGATAACATAACCTTTTTTTATGAATATTGGCTTTCGAAGTGCTTTGATCCGGTTCATATTTTCTACTCCAGGATCTTTTACGCTTAAAAAATGGATTATTTGCTTGGCGTTCGAGAAGCTAATCACAAACGTCAATGCGATGGCGCAAATTTTTCTCCGTAAGAAGATGAGGAACCCATATACCGAGCTTTGAGATTAAACCTAACCATTTCAAATGATCATGAGCGGGCGAATCCGATAAATTTAATCTCTCACCGATCTTAAAAGTAAATATGCCGAAAATGCTGTTTTTCACTTTCAATATTTAAAAGGGTATCAACCAAAAACTACCATGCAAAATCAATCGAATTTTTTCACAAGCAAGTCTTACTTGCTTGTGAAAAAATTCGATTTGATTTTGCCAGCTGTCAAAATACATATAATTATTTAGTGTGAAGTTGGTTGTGAAAAAAAAAAAATTAAGCCCTCTATTGGGAAAAAACGAAATTATTTTCATAACAACCCAATAATATTGGCGTTTGTAGATAATTTGAATCGGACATGATTAGGTGAATAAGCCTAGTTACTTATTGTACGTGTATTCAGATTGGATATTAACTGCAGTTTTTTGTTATGTTTTTTTCTCAGAGATTTGAATGTTGGTGTTATATGGACAGCATTGCTCCCAGAACTTCGGTTTGAAAAAATCCAATTTGGTTATTATTTGTAGCTTTTTCTTAAGCTGGAATGATTAAAAAATGGTTTAACATTTTCAGATTATTTTTAAATGCGTAGATAGTATTATGAGCTTTGGCTCATATCAAGTTAACCATTGTCATTAAAATAGTGCAGATAATCTAAATGATCAAAAATTCACCTTGACTTATATTAAACATGAGCAATACACTTAGTGTTATTTAAGCAAATTAAAAACAAACAATATAAAAACAAAAATTTTATTCAAAATGTGGAAAAATAACTTAATGAGTATAAGAGTTTTATTTGCATTTGTATGATATTTGCTGATATTTCCATTATTAAAAATGGAAGTTCATAAATTGTTAGTTAAACTTTTAATACGTTTCTTCCAATTCAGTTCATTGAGTATTGGGGCTTGGTTGTTGCACCTTTCGTCATAAAGTAAAAGTGTTTGGTAGTTTTTAAACTGTTGACAGTTTTATATATTTTGAAATTATTAAAATAATTATTATAAAGAATGAAGAATTAACCCTAAAATAAGAAAATTTCCCCTAAATTAGTCTTAAATAGAAATCTAAAAAAAAAATATTACTTCAACTAAGAACATTTTGAACAATTTGCAAATTATTGCAAATTGTGAATATTTTGCAAAAAAATTATAGATTAAATTTATTTTCAAACATATATAAATAAAATTATTTTTGTATACTTTTTAATTTTTCCGATTGATTGCTCCAAATGATGGTTGGCAATCTGTGCAGAAGATGCGCAGACCTATTCTCCTCTGCTTTTTTTTTTAAAAAAAATTTATTAATGCCAGTATAAATTAAAGATCTACAATTATAAATACGGTTTCTTATAATCGAACGGACCAAGTAAAATTTTAATATTTTTAATAGGATTTAAAAACATGTTTTTTTTCGCATAATATCCTATCTTGTTTTAAGAAAATAAGAATTTTGATTGTTTTTATTTTTGTTTGTATTTAAAAATAAATTCGTTTTCCATAATGTATTTGTATTTTTGTTTTCAAGTAACATTAATACTTAAATGTATATTTTAAGCGCCATGACACTACTATAGGCCCATTTGTCGACAAGGGATAACGGCGTAAGGAATGGAAAGGAGTTTGGTTTGTTGGAAATTAGCGTAAGGTTTGATTCCACGACCCTTTGCACTGTATTAATCTTTTTTTTATTAAATGGTGACTAAAGCAAAAGATGAACGTATAAAAATAACAGCATTGTTTGAAGAGCCGCCTTGGTTTCCACAAAAGTCCCATTACGGTAACTGTGCTACAGATTAGCAATGGCAGTATGCCACTTTTTACTAACTGTTTGCCTATGCATTTAGTTTTTGCATATAAAAAAAATGGACGATTTTTCGTAAATCTGGACTTTAAAGAAAGATCTTAAATAAAAACTACAATGAGTATAGAACAGACATAGTTTTCTAGTTTCGGCTTAAAAGGGGTTTAATTTTCCTGTAAGCAAAAAATAAAATTAATTATAATAAACCAACTAAATACGAGTATAACCAATTTGGATAAAAGGTGTTTGTCTTCAATAAAACTACAATGAGAGGATTGAGCAACGGATAGTTTTCTTTGAGAAAGCTCATCGAAATTCGTCAAGTTTCGAATATCATTGAGGACGAATGCAGACTCGGCAATTTTTCGGTAATATTTCCTTTAATGATTAATAATAATTGAAAAAAATAAAATTTGATAAATTAATTGAAAAAAATTAAATTAATGACGAAATACTTAACTTATACCAAAGCAAAAAGTGTTTGTTTTTATATTTTTGTAATTGATGACAGCAGGAAAAAGCTTTACTTTGGTTATGTTAGCGCCATCTATTAGTACAGTGCATAGCTTCTAAAAAAAAACGACTTTTGTCTTAATAAACTGGCTTCTCAAAGGACGTTGGGCTTAATAACTACTGATTTCTTAATGTTTTTAAAGGGGATTTCATTCTGTTTTAACAGGATTTCGAACAGTAAAAACGCCAATCGTTTTGATAAAGTAAAGCAGATTTTTTTAAATCAAAAATGGACTTTAAATGCAATCATTATTCAAAATGGACATGCTCGTAGCCGTAGATGATCGATTACAATTTTTTTGTAATCAATTTAAAAAATATAAAATCATTATAAGTTTTTATTAATTTTCATTTATTTCAATTTACATCAAATTCTTATTGATTTTCTCTATCAATATCGCGATTTTATATTATAATAGGTTTTTTCTTTTTTTTTTTAATAAGTGAATTTATTACAACTTTTTTTTTCATTAGTTTTATATTATTTATATACTAATTGATTTTTATTTTAATTTCTTTTTATTAAATTAATCGGTTTTTTTTTTAAATTTTCTTTTTGGTTTGTATATTCAACACACAATATATTTTTTTTATTTATTTCAATTCGAAATACTTTTACATCTAATTTATGTATTTTCAATATTAAAATACATCATATTATATTTTTGAAGTTTTATTCGTTTTCATATACCATATATATATTTTGTTGTTGTGAATTTCTTCTGGTTTTTTTATTTTTTTTTATTAGAATTTTTTATATTTTCTATAGTTAATCAAATTTATTGAATTTATTTTTATCTATTTTGATTTTTTTGTTTATTTTTTTTATGTATTTAAAAATAATAAATTTTGATTGTTTTGAAGAATTTTTACCATAATAAATTATAAATAAATAAGTTAAAAATAATCTATTTTAAAATTAGATAAATTAATTTAAATACTTAAGAAAATAATATATATGTATATACTGACTAAATTTGCAAAAAAAATATTCCATTCTATCAATTTGAATTGATTAAAACATGGAATCTTTAAAAATAATTCATTACCTTTCCTACCTTTTTACTGCCCATAACTTTTTCTTTAATATATATATATATTTTTAGATTTTAGATTTATATACTTATAGTCATTGTATTTACATAAAATAAAGATAAATTATAACAAATTTTTTATTGTTTTTTTTTTTTGGCTTTTTCTAAAGCAAAGTCTTATTTTTATAATTTTTTCTCTTGAAATTCTCTCATATTCTTTTAATTTTATTGTATTTACACTATAATCAATATCTTTATTTTCCGTTAATAAAAATCAATTTTTTTTTATATATCAATATAGTATTTTTTATCAATAATTATTATTATAGAACAATAATATCAAAAAGAAAAATAAAAAAAATCTAATTAAAAATTTATTTTTTATACTAACTAAAATAATTTTTTTATCTACCTTAAATAATTTATTGTAATTTTATAATTTTTGGAAAAAAAGAAACATAAAAAATCTATTATATAGAATTTTTACTTTTCTAATAAAGTTTCTAGATAGTAAGTAATATGTATGTAGTTTTAAACTTTTTTTTTTCATACAATAAACAATTGACTAATAAAAACAAATTATTAATTATTAAAAAATATATTAAATAAAACTAAAATATTATTGTGTATATATATTTTAACAAGATTTTTTTTTTCTAATTTCTTTTCTTAAAACAATGTCGGTTTTTTTTTGTTGAGAAAAAAATTTCAATTATTTAAACTTATAACAGGTTCGATCTAGCGTGTATATCTGTTCCTGATATGATCAATAATACTTCTTACTTATTATATGCTTTGATAAGAAAATAAAAAACAAAAACCAAAAAAAAAAAAAATTTTCATATTTATAATTAATATAATATTTTCTCAACACTAATATTAATGATAATACTCTTAAAGATTTGTTAGTTGTCTTCCTTTTTTTTTTCTTTTTAAATTTTTATATATTCATACAATAGATTTATATATTCTAATTAGTTTTTTTTTGTTCACATTTTAATTTATATAATATTATTTATAATAATAATAATAATAATATTCTTAATTATCATCATAATTATTTATAATATATTTCGTAACAAACTTATCTAAGATATGATATTTTTTACAGTATTTATTCTTTTTCATTAATTTTATTATTAATTATTATTAATTATTAATTATTATTTTTTTTTTATTCCTAATTGTAAGTATTTATGTCAATATTTAAAAAAAAAAAAATTCCCCCTTTTTGTTTTGTATTTTTTTTTTTTTTGGGAAATTATTTGAATTTGATTAATGTTTTTTTTGTAGTATTGTATTTGGAGCAAAAAAAACTGCACCCAAACTACTACTAAACTCGTCCATTTATATTTCTTCTAGCTCCAAACAAGATGGAGCTTATCTTATGCTCTACGTGCAAATTACATAAATTTTTACACATACTCGTATAATGTAAATTTTTATTTTATTTAATATTATGTCTGATAATTATAATTAAAACGATTTCATTTCCACATTTTTGTATGTCCATATGTGTGTGTACTTATAATTATTATATATAGTTTTAATTTAATATTTATTTACAATAATACAATAGTTTCTCAATAATAATGATTTTATCATTTCTTTTTCCATATAATAATTTTTTAATGATTATTCATAAATTTTATATATTACAATATATTTGGTTTTTTTTTAATTTTTTATAGTAAATATCTTAAAATTATTTATGCACCAAAGTATTATTTGAGATTAATTTATTATTTATAAATCATTAAAAGTAAAAATTTATTACTTTTCTTATTGAGTTTTTTTTTTAAAGTAAACTAAAATAAAAATCATACAAAAACGATGATCAAAACATTAGAAAGAAGAAAAACTATTTACAATTTGTTGATGCAATCGTATTTTTATAAAGTTTTTTTTTTTTTTTAGGAAATAATTTTTATAAAAATATCCTTTATTAAAATATATATAAAAAAAAAGAAGAAAATTTTTCTAAAGTTTTTTGTTAAAATAATTTTTCTATAAAATTTTTGTTAGACGAATATTTTTTTACTGTGCAATTATTAATGGAATGGAATCGCTTATGCCTGTCTATGCTCGTATTGGATATGATATTCTAGAAGTTCAAAGTCTTATTGAATTTTAAGGGATTCCATGCTACCCACTAAGTTTGCGATATTTTCATCATAAAGAGGAGTTAATTGGATAAGTTTGTAAACCCCTCCTCCCACAAAAAAATAATAATAATATTGATGCACAAATAATTTCAGATATTTGCATCTATATTTATATCGAGCCTATAATTAAATCCACAATGTTCGTGTTCTAATTTGTTTATGAAGTGATTTTATGTCTGTACGTGTGTTTGTGTATAATATAATAGATATTTATATATAAATAACAAACAACTTAGCTCCTAAATATATTCTAAAACTAATAATTATTTAATTTTTTCTATTTTAGTTTCTTTTTTAATTAATTTTTGTTGCAATTTATTTTTGTTTATTTTAATCGTAATACCACCATCCTTTCCGATTGCATTCTTCTCTATCTTTTGCCACCCAATCTTATTTTTACCTATTAAATATTTTTATACCTATATTTTTTTTGTTGGATTTCGGTTTGTTTTTTTTTTAATTTTCCATATAATTTTTTATTATAATTTTTTTTTGTTTTATATTTTTTTTTATTATATAAAGCTAAACAAATCACTCTAGTCATCAGTCGCAATTAGGAATCGCTTATAAATACAAGTTTTTTTTTTTTTTTTAAATATATATATTAATTTTTTAAGTTTATTTATGTATGTATGTGTGTATGTATGAATGATTTTGTATTTTTTTAATATATATATACGTGTATATATAGTGTAGTATATATCCTTTAAGTATTGTAAAAAGAAAATTGATGTTTATGGAAAAAAAATTAATTGAAAAAAAAAAACATTTTTATCACATAAAATTTTTTGTATACACTTTTTTTACTCGGAAACTAATTTATCTTTCATGAAAGGATAATAGCAATAATGAAAAAAAAAGGAATAGTTTTTTTTAGGTTGTGAAATTTTTAGATTGGATTAGATTGAAGTTGTTTTTTTAGTCAAATTGTCTGGACGGAATATCGAAATGATAAATAATTATTTTAAATAGAACTAATTATAAAAGTAATTTATAGGAAAAAGATTTTAATGGAAAAATATCTGAGAGTTATACACAATTAACATTTCGAATATTTCAGTTCCAGTCTCTATGATGATTTGTACAAAAAAATTTCAAAATTTAAAATTAGTTTTCCGAGTTTCTATTGTGGAAATCAAATTAAAATTAAATTTCAAAAAATTTATACCAATGTAAATGTAATTAATATTTCCTTTTTTTCAAATAGACTGAATTTAAAATAGATCATCACCCACAACCCGGGTCATGTGCTTTTCTTTATAGCACAACCATTTTTTAAGATGAACCATATAATATTAATTAGTAATATTTTATTTCACTGACTAAACTATTGTATTTTATATAATATATATTTATATATTTAAACACGATTATTCTATTTAGTATTCGTGTAGGCAGCTGAGGTTGTACCTCGCGTTAACGTACTATTCGGATGTCCTAGACTCTCGTGGCTGAGCATTTTTTCTGTTTCTTGACGACTATTTGCCATTATCCTTCGTATAGTCGGAGCGCAGGGGGTTCGTCATAGTCGTGACTCCTGCGCATGCTCTCGTCAAACTTGTGCATGCGCATTCATGTGCAGGGTTTCCGCTTCGGGTGTTGTGTTCATTTGTGCTGCCGACGAGTAATACTATAAACACCAGCAGATTAATATTAATTGAATTCAAACAAAAAAAAAAACACTCATATTATTAAGAAATACTAGGGATATAAGCTTAAATCCGGTGTTTGGTCATAGATGGCGTGAGTAGTAAGCGTATTAAGAAGCTACCATGGGCACGCCATACTTCTTTTTTTTATGAGTTTGACATCTGTCAACATTAATCAGTGTACATTGTCAGCAATTTCGTACACCAACATACATTTTTCCTTTGGTAATCATGTCTAGTTTTGTGCCAGAAAAAGAGCATATGCGGGAAGCTCTGATTTTCTGCTTCAATTTGAAGAAATCAGCTGCCCAATCGCATCAAATGCTTATGGAGGCCTATGGTGACAGTGCTTTATCGGAAACAACGTGCCGAGATTGGATTCGTCGGTTCAGAAACGGCAATTTTGAGTTGTGGGACAAGAAGCGTGAAAATCGTCCTAGCAAGGTTGAGGACCATCAATTGCAGGCTCTTTTAGACGAAGACGATACCCAATCACAAAAAATGCTCGCGGAGCAATTGGGTGTTACTCAACCAGCCATTTCCATACGTCTGCATGCCATGGGGAAGATTTAAAAGATCGGAAAATGGGTGCCGCATGAATTGAACAATAGGCAGGTAGGGCGACGACAAATCACGTGCAAAATCTTGCTCGCCAGACAAAAGAGAAAGTCGTTCCTGTATCGGATTGTGACAGGCGATAAAAAGTAGATATATTTCGAGAATCCTAAACGCAATAAATCGTGGGTTGATCCTGGCTAACCTTGAACATCTTCCCCAAGACCAAATTGCTTCGGACGGAACACGATGCTGTGCGTTTGGTAGCATCAGCAAGATATCATCTATTATGATATGTTGAAACCTGGTGAAACTGTTAATGCCCACCGCTTCCACCAACAACTGATCAAATTGCACTGTGATCTGCGTGAAAAAGGACGGATTGTCAACAAAGACATGACAAGGCATTATCGCACACGTCAAAAATGGTCCGAAACTACTTGGAGACACTCAACTGGGAGGTGCTACCCTACCCCGATTATTCACAAGACCTTACCCCTTCCGACCACCACCTGTTTTTGTCGATGGGCCACGCGCTCGCTGAGCAGCACTTCGATTCTTACCAAGACGTCCGAAAATGGCTTGATAAGTGGTTTAACTCGAAAGAAAGTGTTTTTTTTTGGCATGGTATCCACAAATTGCCCGACAGATGGGAAAAATATGTAGCTAGCGAGAGTAAGTACTTGGAATAAATTTGTTTTGGCTTTCTATTTAAAACAGCAGATTTAAGCTTATACACCTGGTAAAAACAAAACTTATTCTATAAAATAAAATTAATTTAACAAATTAATTATTTATTTAAAAAAAAATGAAAAAATGAACTAACAATTTCTTACCCCAACACGTCCGTTATCGTATTCTCGTCCACTTTGAATAGTTAATTTTGTTTTCGAATGCAGAGCATCCTGCATTGTGTTTCTACTTTGGGCGGGTGATGCACGACTTTTAAAGCAAAATTCAATAATTGCTACAACAACGGCGACCAATAGTCCTCCGATAAGAATATAAAAAATTCCGGCAACATTACTCAGCGATAGCTCGTTACGTACATGATCCTGATTATCTCGCGCGTTGCTACATTCAGTCTTATCGAACCACCATTTATTAGCTAATTTTGTCAGTTCGCCATTTTCTTTCAATGACAAAACTGCCAAATTTATTGGATCTCTAAAAATAAATAGAATTGAAAAGATTATAAATTTTCGACTATAAATATAAATAAATTATAAAAAATAAAAGGATTTGAATAATGGGCCAATGAAAAAAAAAGAATAAAATATTGCATGTACCTCAGGGGTGAACCGATTGGTGTCGCAACCCCAAATCCTTTTACATCTAGATCATGGCCAACTTTCATAGTGTCACATGGCTCTCTGGCATTTATATAGTCATTTTTTGGCGATTCTATCAGTAAGGCGTACTTCCCTTTTGAAGTGCGCACCCTCCGAATACCCTCATCGTAGGTTCTAACAAATACGTGCTTTCTAGAATTCATGTATTCCCACATCTTGTTGTATAAAGCTATTTGTGATTTCTGCAATAAATAATCAGATCATGTACACATTTTTAATAATGAGATAATCAATGCGAGTCACAGTAGCACTAGAGAAGGCACTAGGAAATACTGCCAATAAATGAGTATATGTGATAATAGCCAGTAGCATACACATATATATGTATTTAGTAATGTGGCAGTATAGTAACAAAAGTAATAATACGAGTAGTAATAAAAATAATACCCTGAAGAAATCCCAAGTAGAGCCATGATATAAAGTGCCGTATTGTACTTCGGTCTGTGTGGCGAGGTCTTCGGGTGAATTTATTGGTGTCACCATACGCTCAACTGTAAGGAAAGCTGCCAAATTTGCTGTATACGATGAGATGAGAATCAGAGTGAAGAACCACCATACAGAACCGACGATACGTCCCGATATTGAACGTGGCGACAAGTTACATCCTTGTTGCATTAGGGCAGCCATTGAAAACCAGAACGAATTCAAAATGCTAAACTCATTGATAGCCGGATTCGGTGGAGGCGGCGGCGGTGGCGGTGTTGGTACTTGTTCATGGTTTTCATCTGAAATTCAAAAATGGATAAGAAGAAACGCTTTTCAAATGCTTCACTCTCAGAATCCGAATTATATTCTATCTTCGAGACGATGGCATCGATTTGTTGACACTTACTTGGATATTGAATCAGCCGCCATTCGTATGGTGAAAATCTTGACACAAAGAACAACACTATACTGACCCCAATATAGCTAAATATTACGCTTACCTACCATAAAAAAAAAAAGAAAGAAAATATAATCAAAATCAAATTTATACTTTTTTTGTGTCATGAATTCATATATGTTAGTATATAGTAAAAGATGCTTAAGATAATAACCCAAATCTCTTGTGAAAATGGATTCAAAAAGCTAAAAACTCCGGCCACTTGCTTTACGGGTTTCTTTATCATTATCGATATTCCAAGCGACATGAACGGTTTACTAAAATCTATAACACGTTCCCTTTCTAATGTTATGGTCATTGATGCTATCGCAATATCGGCTTCCTGTATTCAATATAAAAAAAGAATTTAAATTATGAAATTTTCCACACAAAAAAAAACAACAAAAAAACATTTATTTCGTACTCGTCGAATTAATTCGCCAACCATTCCATCCCAACCACCCTTAACATCAGGATTCTCTGCTCCATAGTTACCATCCTTAACGATACGCATTTCATCTATATTGAAAATATAAAATTTTTTTTTTTTTTTTTAAATAAAAACACACAAACGAAATGTAGATTTTTATTTTTTTATCAAATTTTTATATAATAACTAAAAAGGAGAGCTTACAATTAATTCCAAGATGTTTTGCAATTAAATCTGCTAAATCTTTACAATATCCTTCGAATCGTTCATTTCCTTCAAGATGTTCACCCGGCTGTGGTTTACGAAGCATTATGTACGGTTCCTCAATAATTGTTGTAACAATATAGGTGCGGTTTTTTTCAAATTCCGTATTAGGACGTAAACGAACATATTTAGCCGAGATGGGAATATATCCAGTTTCATCTGACCATTCGGCAACTTTTACCATGGCACTGTTTACAGTCATTTCGACAACGTGTAAAGTATAATTTTGTCGGCGACCATCTTCACTGAATCGTATTTCACCGGTAAGTCCTTCTATCTCCACCTGAAAATAATGTAAAATTAATCATAATAGTAAATAGGGAAATTTTTATTCTAAATACCTTTCGTAAATATCTTGAAATCTTATCACCATGCTCCCATGGATTCACCCATCCCTTTGAGGTATTACAATCAAGTGCTCTTGGTACTGGCCCACTATTAGTACCCGAATTTCCGCCATACGTTGAGTTCGATGGTGATTGTCCACGCCTCTGTATATTATTACGAAACTGGTCTGGTTTTTTACGTAAAATCTTATTGAACGCTTCAACCAGTACGAAAACAGCATCATACATTAGAGCTGCTTGTGCCTATTCGAAATGATAATTTAATATTTAATAATCATAATCAAACGATGGTTGTATATGTGTAAGGCAGGATTATTTGTGATTGTTTTTTTATTTTTATTAGGAAAGGAATATACTAGATAATAGTGTTGGAAATTTCGAAAATAAATATAAATGCTAGTGTAAATATTACCGAAATCGATTCTTTTCCAGCGCCTACCGAAGTGATGGGATCCAAACGTTTCCATCCATCTAAAAAATCACGCACGAACCTTCGGGTTGTGTCAACAATCCTAAAACCAGTAATATTGATGGCTCCGTATTCAATCACTTCGCTTTCCCATCTATCATCCATAACCTGTGTACGTACGTCATCAAAGTGAAATGGAAAAGCATTAATTCAAATCACGTGGAAGCTACATCATTATAACATCTCAGAAACAGGAAAAATCTTTCTTGATTACTTACGAGACCGCTCAGCAAATAATGATAAGTTCTACGGCCGAGCGTTACGTCCCTCACATGGCTGACTACAATTTCTTTGGCCATGTCTGTTGGACAATCGAGTACAATGTATTTCTTCGAGAATCGATTTAATTCCTCCAAAGTTCGAAGGAAATCAATAGCCATTGTTACGTTAGCTATTCGCTTAACCGTTTCTACTTGGAAAGATTCATTTCCCGGCCTTAATCCTTGATAAATCTGTTGTAATCGCAGCAGTCCTAAATCGTAAATTCCAATCAATAATACAAAAAAAAAAAAAACCAAAAAAAAAACAACAACAACAATAATACTCCTACACAACACAGCCATTCAATATAAAAAGTTTCTCTTTTCACTACAATATATGCAATATATTTTTTTTTTCTTTTCTTCTTTCAATGTTTTATTTAATTTTTTATTTTTTATTTTATTTCTCTGGCGCATACACATACATACAAGAATTATTATGAAATTCAATTTGACCCCGTTTCGACTTTTATACCATACAATTTCAAATATATTCTTAGAGATTCTCCTTTTTTGAGTTTATTGAAAATATTAACTTGATCCGGAATTTATTGTGATATTTTTTCAGGATTATTTTTTTTTTTTTTTTTTACAAATATTATATTTTCTGATTAATTTGAAATAAATTGTTATATTGTACAATATAAAATTTTTTTAATACTATAGTTATGTTAATATCTTTTAATAAAATCTCTTCTTTTTTTTATTAGAATTAAAAGTAATAAAATTTAGGCTGATTTACACCGAAAAGCAGAGAGTAGGAAAATATTTTCTTCACTCTTGACATAAAGTTGGAGTTGCTGTTGTACGGTTTAAGTGAATCATAACATAATTGAAAAGTATTTTCTTTGTTTGTGTGGAAACGGTTCCAGGGGACATGTTAACAATTGGAATAATTAGGCACAACTGTTGTGAGGTATATGAGGTCTTAAGAGAGCAAATACATAAATTTGGGTTAGATTATTTGATAAGTTTTGACTGGGGAAAAGTTGTGGAGTTCAATGGTGCGTATAAGTAGGATGAAAAGAGAATTAGGAAATGGTGAAGTTGGATCTAAAGTTGCTCTCTGATAGAGGAAATCCTTCTCAAAAAGAAACTTCCTATATAGTGGTATGGTTAGATGAACGCTATAGAAATATTGCAGAAAAGTAATGAAACTGCCATCACTGAGAGAAACGTGGCTGTTGTAGAGTTTAAGTGAATCATAGCACAATTAAAAAGTATTTTCTTTGTTTATTTGTTTGTTGTGCCAATGGTTCCAGGAGGGAGACATGTAACAGTGGAAATAATTAGGCACAACGGTTGTGAGGTATATGAGGTCTTAAGAGAGCAAATACATTAATTTGGGTTAGGTTATTTGATAAGTTTTGACAGGGGAAAAGTTGTGGAGTTCAATGGTGCGTATAAGTAGGATGAAAAGAGGATTAGGAAATGGTGAAGTTGGATCTAGAGTTGCTCTCTGATGGGGGAAATCCTTCTCAAAAAGAAACTTCCCATATAGTGGTATGGTTAGATGAACGCTATAGAAATATTGCAGAAAAGTAATGAAAATGCCAACACTGAGACCAACGTGGCTGTTGTAGGGTTTAAGTGAATCATAGCACAATTGAAAAGTATTTGCTTTGTTTAGTTGTTTGTTGTGCCAATGGTTCCAGGAGGGAGACATGTAACAGTGGGAATAATAATGCACAACGGTTGTGAGGTATATGAGGTCTTAAGAGAGCAAATAAATAAAGTTAGATTAGGTTATTTGATTAGTTTGGAAAAGGGAAAAGTTGTGTAGTTCAATGGTCCGTATAAGTAGTTTGAAAAGGGGACTAGGAAATGGTGAAATTGGATCTAGAGTTGCTCTCTAATAGGGGAAATCCTACTAAAAAACAAACTTGAGGTATTGCAGAAAAGTAATCAAACTGCCATAACTGAGAGCAACGTGGCAGCACGTGGCGTGTACATTAGTGCCTTCTAGGCGAGCTTGTAGCTTAGAGAGACTGAACCTTCGATTAAGATTTTTTTTTTATAAAAAAATTCTTGAAAGCCTTAGAAGAAGAGTTGGATGCTACATTATGACAACGCTTCCCGTCACACAGACATCTCCATCAAAGAGTTTTCATTGGGAAGAACGATTCCTATGGTTCCCCAGTCCCACCACCTAAGAAAAGTCCGTGTGATTTTTGCTTTTACGTTAGTGGCTCCTAGGCGAGCGGTACAAGTTTCAACCCCGTCTGGTTTTTGTGCGATTCTGTAGGGCGTGACAAGTGAAATAAGGCTTTCGTAGTGCGTTATGATAAATGGAACAGAGAAAGTTAGAGTAATGATTTGCCATTAAATTTTGTTTTCAATTTGATAAATCGATGAGTTTGGCTCATGAAAATTGTGGCTTTGGAGGACGAGAAGGCGTAAAAAACTAACAAGTTTAGGGAGACTATCAACATTTCAAACTAAGGTCAGTCAAGCTTAGAGAATTTTTTATATTAAAAAAATTCTTTAACGGCTTAGAAGAAGATTTGGATGATATACTATGAGAACGCTTCCCGTCACAGAGACACCTCCATCAAATAGTTTTTGTTGGCAAGAACAACGCCTATGGTTCTCCACCCTCACCACCTGAACAAAGTCGGTGTGATTTTTTTTTTATTTACCGAGATAAATCTGTAAGGAAATACAAAAAATATATAAAAATTTTAATATATAAAAATAAAATTAAACTATTGGGAAAAAATAATAACATTTGTTAGGTAGTCCACGATTATTGAGAACAAGTTTTACATGCTGAAGGCACGACCAATACGAGGTCAAAAAGTATCGCGAATTTTGTGTTTTTTCAAAAATTATTTTTTTTATTCATGAATATCTATTTTGTCCCCTTCAAAGTAATCCCCACCAGATATTATACACTTGTGCCAACGTTTTTTCCAATCCTCAAAACACTTAAAAAAATCATTTTTTTGTGATCTTGTTCAGCTCTTCCTTCGATGCCGTCTTTATCTCCTCAATCGTTACGTAGCAATTTTTGTTCTTCCACAATTTTGGGCGTTTCTGACAGATTGCTTCGCGCAACGTGCAGGTAATATTCCTTATTGACCGTTCTACCCTGTGGCAAGAACTCATGATGCAATCGAAGAAAACTGTAAGGAAAACCTTCACATTCAACCGAACTTGGCGCTTTTTTTGGTCTTGGCTCGTGCGTCAGCTTCCACTGGGATGATTGAGCTTTGGTTTCCTACGTCATAACCATAAACCCATGATTCGTCACCAGTTATGAAGCTCTGGAACAAATTTGGATCATCGCGGACAGAGTCCATCAGCTCCTTAGCAATGTGAATGCGATGCTGGTTTTGGCCGAAATTGAGCAAAAATCGAAGACGAGCCAAAACACGTGCAAGCAAAGCAGCTGTCAAAAATTAACTGAACATTCAAAATGGCCGAACTTGTCGGCATAAGTGAGAGACATGAGTACCAACATAACGCCACAAAAAATCGAAAAAAAAATTAGAAAATATATCAAATATTTATTAAAATACAGTCTGCAAAATTGAAATATTTGTGGTTAGTTAAATCAAATTATAAATGATTAATACAATAATATTAATTTTAGAGCATTCATAGATAAGTTTGTGTATTGTTCACTTATTTAAGATGCTTTTAAAATCGTTTTCAAGTGAAACAAATTTGGTAAATCTATTTTTGAGAAATTTTTTTTTGTTGAGAAAACTTACCACAAACAAATATTTTTTCATTTAGAATGTGTCTATTTGATGAAAGTTTAATTATAAAGTCTTCAATGAATTCTTAGAGAAAATTATACAATATAAAATAATATATAAGTCTATACATAGATAGGTACTCATTTATTTTAATTATAAAATTCTAAAACTTTCTATATATATTTATATATATATTGTATCAAAAGCAAGACTGGTTGAATCGATGTATTTATATAAACTTTGTTAATTAGCATTTATTTTTGACAAATGAAAAAAATTTTGTTACGTAAATTAATATTCAAAACTTCACCCTGTTTATATTTTAATAATTGGATAGGGAGGCGATTTTATATTCTGACCTCTTACCAAAAATTCAGTTCACAATAAAATAGATAATTTAATTAATAATTAACAGATTTCTTCTTGGAATTTTGAAATTTTCCCTAAAACTCAAAACTTCAAAGACTTTCGAAATAATTATACGCCTCTGATGGATTAACATAAATTCTGTGTTGAATTTCTATTCGAATTTGTTCACATCATTATTGCTTAATACATTTATTATTTCCTTAAGAAAATTTTTGTTTATAGAATATTTCGCAAATATTAAGTATTATTTTATTAGTATTTTATTAAGGAAAAGATAATCATAATTATAATAATTATAATGATTACAATACTAATAAAAATCATAATCAGTTTTTAGAATTGTTCATATAAATAAAGATAATAACATTTAACAATAAGAATATATTTATAATTGTATTTTTGAGATTTAGAAATAAACTAATTAAAATGTTATTAGTCAATAAGAACTAATTAGTAGAAAATATTATAATACAATTTATATTTAATTGGTATACCTAAAGAAATATTGATAATTTTTATTTAATTTCCATATGTAATTATAATGGAATCTTAACACGCTACTACAATAAGAAGAAATTCTTTTTGTTAGTATTATTTATTATTTCATTAGCTGGATTCGAACTCAAGAACACGACATACCAAATACAACTCTCTGGTCAGTGTATGGAAAAAAATAATTTTTTTTCTTCATTCTGTTTTTTAAATAGAAAATATTTTATTTATTTGCAATTATTTATAAATTTAATCAGAGATGGAAGCACAAACAAATAAACAAAAGAAGATACAACACAATTGTAAGGTTTCATTTGATGATGACAGTTTGCATATTGACTTAAACATTTATATGGTTTTTGAGGAAAAACTCACACCTTATAAATAAGATTGGGTTTTTTTTTGTTTTAAATATTATTTTAAAATATTAAATTCCCTTTAAGCTGGTAAAATAAAGATTTGCTCTTTTTACATTTATTTTAAATATTAAAATTTGTGTTCATTCAAAAATTATTGAAAAGTTTTTATTACCAAAAAAAAAAAATTTCATTTATTAAATATTGTGTCGAATATGGAATATGTAGAATTTGATGGAAATAATTTAATTTGAAAATTTAATAAAATATTATAATAATAATAGTTATTAAATAAAATTTCTTAGGTTTGAATATTTTTTCATGACTACCAGTATCACAAAAATAAACTTAACTCGTTTTGACATTAAGAAAATGACGCTTAAAGTGTTGATATTTACGCAATTTATTATTTTAAATATTATAGAAAGTTTAATTAATTTTATTATCGTTAATTAAAAATGTTCCATAATATATAAAATATTTTATTGCACTATTAAAGTTACCGAAAAAAATAAATTTATAAAAAAAATACAATTAAAATAAAAATTTATTTTTTTAACACTAAATATTTATAAAAAACATCACTATAAATAAAAGTAACTATTAAATTCAGTATAATTTTATGCTAATGCAGAATAGAATTTTACCGACTCGCAGTTACTTTTGAATCAATAATTAAAAAATTTACACGAAAGATTTTTCTTCTTATTTGATTATAATTTTCTTTTCCATAAATTACGTAAATAATAGAAAATGCTATTATTAAGTTAATTGATATTATTTATAAAAAGAATAAATTAAATAACAATGCAAAAAAAACAGTCATTAAAATTTTAAAAATTATTATAAAATTTTTTTTTTTTTAAATATTTTCATTTTATTTACTTAAAATTGGGTATATTATTCGAAAATTAATCATAAGGCATTTAAAATTCTATGAATATAATTAAATGATCAAATGAATGGTGTAATCATGTCCAATTTCTAATTAAATAGAATTTATTACATGAACTAATATCCATTTATACGGAAAATGAACCATAATTGGATTTTATATTATTTATTTACTATAACAGAATATAAGCAGTTTATTTAAAATTCGAGTATTATTGCTGAAATGTTGATAAAAACCCAACTGAAATGATTTTAATTATTTTGTGTAGTTTCAATATAATATTTTGGTAAAAATGGTCAGTAAAAATAATTTCAGTAAAATATTTTCAGTAAAAACATTTTTGGTAGAAAGAGTTTCAGTAAAAACAATTTCGGTAAAAACATTTTCAGTAAAAACATTTTCAGTAGAAAGAGTTTCAGTAAAAACAATTTCGGTAAAAACATTTTCAGTAAAACCATTTTAAGTAAAAATATTTTCATTAAATACATTTTCAGTAAAAACATTTTCAATAAAAACATTTTCAGTTAAAAACATTTTCAGTAAAAACATTTTTACTAGTAAAAATATTTTCAGTAAAAAATATTTTCAGTAAAAATATTTTCAGTAAAAAATATTTTCAGTAAAAACGTTTTCAATAAAAATATTTTCAGTAATAACATTTTCAGTAAAAACATTTTCAGTAAAAACATTTTTACTAGTAAAAATATTTTCAGTAAAAAATATTTTCAGTAAAAACATTTTCAGTAATAACATTTTAAGTAAAAACATTTTCAGTAAATGCATTTTTACCGAAAACATTTTCAATAAAAACATTTTCAGTAAAAATATTTTCAATAAAAACATTTTCCGTAAAAACATTTTCATTAAAAACGTTTTCAGTAAAAACATTTTGAGTTAAAACATTTTCATTAACAACATTTTCAGTAAAAACATTTTCGGTAAAGACATTTTTAGTAAAAACATTTTCAGTAAAAACCTTTTCAGTTAAAACATTTTCCGTAAAAACATTTTCAGTAAAAACATTTTCCGTAAAACATTTTCCGTAAAAACATTTTCATTAACAACAATTTCCGTAAAAACATTTTCCGTAAAAACATTTTCGGTAAAAACGTTTTTTAGTAAAAAAATTTTTAGTAAAAACATTGTTAGTAAAAACGTTTTCAGTAAAAACATTTTCAGTAAAAATATTTTCAGTAAAAGCATTTTCAGTAAAAACATTTTCGGTTAAGACATTTTCAGTAAAAACAATTTTCAGTAAAAACATTTTTAGTAAAAATATTTTCATTAACAACATTTTCCGTAAAAACATTTTCAGTTAAAACATTTTCCGTAAAAACATTTTCAGTAAAAACATTTTCAGTAAAAACATTTTCAGTAAAAACATTTTCAGTAAAAACGTTTTCAGTAAAAACATTTTGAGTAAAAACAATTTGAGTAAACACATTTTGAGTAAAAACATTTTCAGTAAAAATATTTTCAGTAAAAGCATTTTCAGTAAAAACATTTTCATTAACAACATTTTCCGTAAAAACATTTTCGGTAAAAACATTTTCGGTGAAAAAATTTTCAGTAAAAACATTGTTAGTAAAAACGTTTTCAGTAAAAACATTTTCAGTAAAAATATTTTCAGTAAAAGCATTTTCAGTAAAAACATTTTCGGTTAAGACATTTTCAGTAAAAAAAAATTTCAGTAAAAACATTTTTAGTTAAAACATTTTCCGTAAAACCATTTTAAGTAAAAATATTTTCATTAAATACATTTTCAGTAAAAACATTTTCAATAAAAATATTTTCAGTTAAAAACATTTTCAGTAAAAACATTTTTACTAGTAAAAATATTTTCAGTAAAAAATATTTTCAGTAAAAATATTTTCAGTAAAAAATATTTTCAGTAAAAACGTTTTCAATAAAAATATTTTCAGTAATAACATTTTCAGTAAAAACATTTTCAGTAAAAACATTTTTACTAGTAAAAATATTTTCAGTAAAAAATATTTTCAGTAAAAACATTTTCCGTAAAAACATTTTCATTAAAAACGTTTTCAGTAAAAACATTTTGAGTTAAAACATTTTCATTAACAACATTTTCAGTAAAAACATTTTCGGTAAAGACATTTTTAGTAAAAACATTTTCAGTAAAAACCTTTTCAGTTAAAACATTTTCCGTAAAAACATTTTCATTAACAACAATTTCCGTAAAAACATTTTCCGTAAAAACATTTTCGGTAAAAACGTTTTTTAGTAAAAAAATTTTCAGTAAAAACATTGTTAGTAAAAACGTTTTCAGTAAAAACATTTTCAGTAAAAATATTTTCAGTAAAAGCATTTTCAGTAAAAACATTTTCGGTTAAGACATTTTCAGTAAAAACAATTTTCAGTAAAAACATTTTTAGTAAAAATATTTTCATTAACAACATTTTCCGTAAAAACATTTTCAGTTAAAACATTTTCCGTAAAAACATTTTCAGTTAAAACATTTTCCGTAAAAACATTTTCAGTAAAAACATTTTCAGTAAAAACATTTTCAGTAAAAACATTTTCAGTAAAAACGTTTTCAGTAAAAACATTTTGAGTAAAAACAATTTGAGTAAACACATTTTGAGTAAAAACATTTTCAGTAAAAATATTTTCAGTAAAAGCATTTTCAGTAAAAACATTTTCATTAACAACATTTTCCGTAAAAACATTTTCGGTAAAAACATTTTCGGTGAAAAAATTTTCAGTAAAAACATTGTTAGTAAAAACGTTTTCAGTAAAAACATTTTCAGTAAAAATATTTTCAGTAAAAGCATTTTCAGTAAAAACATTTTCGGTTAAGACATTTTCAGTAAAAACATTTTTAGTTAAAACATTTTCCGTAAAAACATTTTCCGTAAAAACATTTTCAGTAAAAGCATTTGCCGTAAAACAGTTTAAGTAAAAACATTTTCAGTAAAAATGCAATTTTTTAAGTTAATTTTTTTCTTCAGAAGTAGCTTTTGTCAAGCAATCTTATTAAAAATATTAATTTTTGAAATAGAAGAATTTGTTGAATGTCAAAATTGTTTTAGGGAAACTATCAATAATTTTCTTAAAAATAAAATAACAGATGTGGTCAAGATTGAACAGACTTACGAGTGATATATCTAAAATTTCCAATGTTTTGTTGTGAAGTAGATGTGTTGGCGAAGCTTACCGAGTACAATATTGGCTGGAAGTTTTGGTTATTATATACAATCAATCGTTATAGTGTATTAGGACAGTTCATGATTAAGGTTATGTTTGAACTTTTGTCAACAAGGCAATGTCCTTCTAGTGGACCAAGGAACAATATGTTAGGGTCATCGAGTACACATTCTAGATAAAATCTATAAACAACTCTATATGTACTAGAGAAGAAAATGTAGTACATATCAAAGTTTATGACTGCACCAACCCCACTTCTCGCTTATAGCAATGATAGGGCAAAAATGCACCCTTAGTCGTCCTTTGTTCAAAGCATTTTATATCAATATGCGGTCGCAACAATGCCAGTTCCTGTAGATGGTATTGTTTGTATAGAAGACTTCAAATAAAAGTTAAGACTTATAGATTTTTCCAACTTTGATGAAAATAAGTTGAACAATATTGAAACGATGTGAAAAAGTTGCTAGCACAGTTCCTTGGGGGTGTAGTCAATAAGTCCAATAGCGAAACACAAGCCCCAGTATCGTTCATTTCATGCTATTCCAGTAAATGTGCGCCGTCTGTACCCGTTTAAGTCGTCTTATACCAGAGAAAGCAACGTTTCTAAAAGCTTGAATATCAGCTTTTCGAAGTTGTTGCCTTTCATTTTGTGAAACCATTAAATTTATTCTTAACCTCCCCCATATATCTTCCTGCTTTGAAAATTTTACCTTAAAGCAGATAGAAACAATATACAAAAGTAGAGAAGAATGGAAAACAACAAAGTATAAGTCAGGCGGGAAGATAAATGTTCAATTTTTCATAAAGTTTAAAGTCAACAGTAACAATAGAAGAAGTTAAATGAAAAGAAAAAAAAATAGAAAACAATAATAAGGTAAGTGCCAATATTGGCAAAATAGTAATATTATTATTGCGGATGGCTGATCAGTTGGTTCGCGTGGGTATAACTTCAATGATAATATCGGTCCTGTCGCTGCTGAGCCAATTCGTAATTGCCATATTGGCTTGAGTATTCCAATAAGTACTAATATTTTACATAATATGGAGTTATACAGTAACTAGAAGCATATTTCTTACCAAGAAAGGCGACTACACTCACAAAAACAATAAGCCAACGACGACCGAAAACCATACTGACATTGGGTACCACTGGTTTATGAGCTCGTATTTTCACTGAACCGATATTATTTATTTTATTTGCTATTCGGAATTTATTCATTAGAAATTTTCAACTAAGAGCCAGGTGGTCTAGATTGGCATATTGATGACGGTATGGAAATTTAAGTAAAAGTTGTTGAAAAGTTGATGTTGCGCACGATATCAAGACGGTAAAATTCGGTTGAGTTTGAAGATTGATTTTGAACAACGAACATTTTTACACTCTAATTTCCAGAATGCGAGTAAACAGAAAGTGCAGGTGAACTAACTATCCTCTTACACTATTTATGGTATACGTATATAAGAAAAATTTCAATTTTCACTGTTCTTATATAATAATCATTTTCAAAATAACTCTTTTTTGATATTCACATGAGATGTGTGTGATTTGATGAAAAATATGGTATATGGTAAAAATATTTTTTTCCCCATATTATTGAGCTTTTATTTTGGCTTCAAATAATATTGTAAATTGTTCATGTACAACCAGTAAAATATTTTAAATCGCAAAATTGTCAAAAAGTATCGTTCCAGTTTTTGACAAATTTCCTAAGCAAATACTATACAAAATTTAATAATGACAACAATACTTCTCGTAATAAAGAAGAGATGATGTGGAACAGGCTCGTAAGGAAGGATATTCGAAAATTCAGAAAAGGAATCAACTTTTTGTACAATATTTATTTATAGTATTTTTTTTTTTTTTTTTTTACAAATACGGGGAAATGTAGTCTAAATTTTGTGTGTGTATAAAAAAAAAGAAAAAAAAACCACCACATTTCGAGATACATTCTAGTATGGTTCAGTTTTTTTCTCTCTCGTTTTATTATAAGTATTTATGTACGGTATGGCAGTGTACGATTACCACCTGAGTTCAGGAAGTAGTATAAGAATTGTTATTGAAAATTTAATAAACATTCCTTTATAGAAGGTAAACATTCCAAAGTGGCAAACACCAGAGCTTGAAAACAGAAAAGTCCTTTTACACAAAGTATGTACGTATTGTACATACATGCAAATGTGAGTATCAAATTTTTTTTTTTTACAAATGTGAAAATTTCCTTTCTTGTATTTCATTTCTACTTTTAAGGACGGATTCTATTTTAACGACCTTCATCAAATATGCTGACTACGAGTCTATATTACTACGGTAGATGGTAGTTATATTATAATATACATAATAAATAATTATTTACCTTAGCCACCTCTCAATTAAAAAAAACAAAAATTATAAAAATAATAAAAATAATAATACCAAAAAAAAAAATTACAAATTGTAAGAAATAATTACGGATAATATGTTCAATTGATTTATTTATGTTTTATTTGAATAAAATCAGATATAAGGTGAGTTGCTGGAACTCATATTCAATTGTAGCTAACTTCAGTGCACGTACAGAAAATTCACTCGTACATGAAAATGGTCGGATTGATTTTGTGTTTTTTTTTTTTCATTTTCTTTGATATTTTTCTGCTATTATTATTATTGTTTCAAATAGAAAATTGGAAAATTTCAATAACGAATTACCTTTAAGGTATAAATGATTTTTTTTTTTAAATTTTCTTTATTTTGATGGCACAATTTTTGCCACTATTGACAACAGAAAAATGCTAAAATTATTGAAATTTATATTTAGTTGGACAGACATTTTTTTTTTTTGCTCTATATTTGAACTAAATTTTTTTTGATTAATTTAATATTTTATTTCTCGTTGTTTGTTAGCATGTATAGGGTTTTCCAATAAGTTTCTCAAGATCAGTATCTCAAGGCATTCCGGTTATGGCAACCACCCCTACACGATACAAAAATTCATCAAATGACCTTATGTTCGTGCTATTAAAAATATGGTCTTCGGATCTTATTTCAGTGAGCTTATATATAGGGTTTTCCAATAAGAGTAATATGATTTCTAAGTGACGTTTCGGCCATTTGTAATATGTCATGATTTATTTTTTTATTTTCATTGTATTCAATAATGTTTACAATTTTATCATAAAGAAATATACGAGAGAACAACGTTTACAAATTATTCTATTTTATTATCAAAATAATCGTTCTCCAATTGCAACTTTTCGTGCGCTCACTTTTATCTGAGTGGTGCGGTAAATAAACAAAACTGTCGATTCTGGTGCGAAGAAAATCCACAATTTATTCATGAACACCCATTACATTCACCTAAATTGAAAGTTTGGTATGGTTTTTGGTCTGGTTGATCTTGACAACATCTGGTTCCAACAAGACGGGGCTACGTGCCACACAGCACGTGCAACAACCGAATTATTGCGAGAAAAGTTTGGAGATTTGATTATTTCAAGATATTGTGACATTGAATGGCCTCCAAGATGTTGTAATTTAACACTATTAGACTATTTATTGTGGGATTATTTGAATCATTGGTCTTTAGCAATAAACCAGACTCTCTTTAAGCTTTAAAAGTCAATATTGAATGTGCTAGTCATGACATACGCTTGATTTAGTGGAAAAAGTGCTCGAAAATTTGCTTCATCGAATTCTTTCCTGCAAAAGAAGTCATGGAGGCCATTTGAATGAGGTTTTATTCAGAACTTAATTGTATCGATTGTACTTCATATTAAATAAAAAACATTTGAATTTCCTTAACAATTAGTGTGTTTTTTTTTAAAGAAATCATATCACTCTTATTCGAAAACCCTTTAGTAGCGCCAAGAACTTGATATCATTTTGTGTGAGTTGACATTACCAACTTCCCTAATGAACTCCTTTTATTAATAAGTAATTTGGAGATAGTAATTATTAGGAACTGTTAAATTTAATGTACTATTCTAAGATTGTTTTAGGAAATTAAATTTTGGATTAAGTGAAATTCTTTAAGGATATGAAAGATAGTAAGTTGAATATCATAGGAACAGCATGAAGGATAAGAAAATCGTAGGCATTATGAGAAGTTTGTGTTTTTCAGAATTTTGGAATAGTAAAAAAACTAACAATTACTAAAAAGGATTGCTCACTTTTGAGGATACCATTGTAACGAATTCAATATTTTAGTTATAAATTAAATATATTTGGGTTGTTCGGAAAGTAATGTCGTGTTTTTTCGTTTTTTATTCTTTGCTGGCAAAAAACTGATCCAAGTGATTTTTGTTCTCCTCATTTGAATTAAACGTTTTACCGTCTAAAAAATTTTTGTAGAGACCGGAACAAATGATAATCGGAAGGTGCTAGGTTTGGAGGGAGTCTGAAAGCTTTTGCCGAGTAGTCAAACTTGTTTGTGGTTTCGCATTATCCTGTTGGAACACTATACCTTCCCTATTGACCAATTCTGGATTTTTTTCTTTAAGTGAATCATTCAGTTTGCCCAACTGATGACAGTCTACTTCAGAATTCATCGTTGTGTTGCTCGGTAAAAGCTCAAAATAAACGATTCCTTTAAAATCCCACCAAACAGATAGCATAACTATTTTTTTTTCATGAATATTGGCTTTCGAAGTGAGCCGGTTCATCTTTTATACTCCAGGATATTTTGCACTTTACATTGTTGAAGATAACCCATTTCTCATCTCCACTGATGATACGCTTTAAAAATTGATTATTTTCTTGGCGTTTTCAAAAGCAAATCAAAAAACGTCAATAAGACGGCACACATATATCGGGCTTTGAGATTAAATCTAACCATTTCAGATGATCATGAATTTGATAAATTTAATATCTTATCGATCTTACGAGTTGTTATTTATCGGTTTTGCATCAATTAATACCTTTATTGTGTCTTCATCAGCTTCAAATGTCCTTCCAGAATAACGAAATTACTTTCCGAACAACCCAATATTTAACTCTAAGAGAAAACTAAATTCTAACCAACTTAGTCAGACTGAATATTGAATCACTTTCTAGGATGAACAGGATTATAAAGGGTGGACCATAAATGTGATGCAAATTAAAAAGTTGCATTTTAAAAAATAAATAACAAAAAACTAGTGCATATTTTTTCAAATTTACGATTTTATTAGAAAGATTGAACCTTGAAATTTAAGAATGAAATTACCACATTCGCTCGATCCAGTTTTTCAGTACATTTTTGTTTGTCTTAGCCCTG